>CM077593.1:55702500-56952500 GCA_039654915.1 Aquilaria yunnanensis
GGTACAACTTCAAGAACTTGTGTACTGGACAGACCCACCAAGAGAACACTACATGGATCGTTATATGAGTGTCATAAGAGATTCTCATAGTGATCATGGTATATGTAGTCCTTCGACCTAAGATCATCAAGGTTCCCTACATGTGAGTCACATACTTTGATACTTTCCTTTGTTGCTCATAATTGAGTGAACTTGAAGGAGGTCATTGGGTATGTCACATATCATGCGGAGGGATTTGTATGATCAAGATAGGATTTGTCCCTCCTATGTAACGGGAGTGATATCTTCGGGCCCCTTGATAGAGTGAGAGTTAGAAAACGCATGGCCATGCTCAGATAAGTTGATATACGATATCAATGTCATCAGTTTAAGTTGGTCTACTCGGTAATCAAGAAACCAAAGATTGGGCTATATGAGAGTGACACATTTTATGTCTCGTGCTTAGTCTTGATATCTTGGACAAAGGGACAATGCCATATATCGGTGACGATCATAAAGGTTTAGTCGAATCATCGACAATCTTGTCACTTGGGTAGCAATGATGTGTTGCTAGACACCGCTCATTGCTTATGATCATAAATGTGATTTATGATCATTGCCAACGTGGTAAAAGCCTATTGGGTTGCACACATAGAGCTATTTGGATCATTAGAGTGCATGGGCTAATAATTTGGGTTTTGGTTTCACAATAATTTTGTATTAATAATGAGCCCAATAGTTGAGCCATTATTAAGCCCAAAATTAAAGCCTAATTAGATTAGGGCTTTGAAACCCATTAGGCCTAGAAGTTGAGTCTCACTATAAATACAACTTTTAGTGAGAAATTCACAGGTCTCCTTGCCCTATCCTCCCAAAAAGGACAGCCGCACTCTTCTCTTGCAATTCCTTGGAGGATCCAAGCTAGCACTGCGAGCGCAAGAGAAATGCATCTGCCGGGACGTGGTGGAAGCGTGGTGATCCTGAGAGGCTCGTGTGGATACCATAGAGAGCTTGAACATGTCAACTATTCAGGTTTTGTGATTTGACTCTACAATTGAGTGAGAGAACTCAACCAAAAATTAGGTATGAAAATTTTCGAACACCCGGTTTACCCCGTTTCACTTGGATCCTTGAGGGTTTCGGTTAAATTCCGCTGCGCTGTTTGGCTCCCGAAACCTAACAAAAAGTACTACTATGTGCCTCCTGTAGGGCTTGCTGCCTAAGTGTATCCACATTCAGTACATAGAGACGATCACCATAATGTAGTATTTCATCCTAGTATTTGAATTCCTTCCTCACAGTACCAAGTTTCACTTTTGCTGAAATTTTCTTCAACAATGGATCTTTCATCTGAGCTTTCTTAACTCTAGTCAACCAACCTGATTGTACTTTTAGAAAGTAGACTAGGGATTGCTCTCGAATTTTCCATAATCTATGCAAAACTAAGAAACAATCCCCCAATGTTCCTTCGGATGGAACTCGTAGCTGGACCCTTAGATAGGATCACTCTTGTGTACTTCCAGTTCAATGCATCTGCTGCCACATTTCCTTCACCAGCATCATACTCAATCGAACAATCATAATCTTTGATGTACTCAATCCATCATCGTTGCCTCATATTCAGATCCTTCTGTGTAAATAGATACTTCAAACTTTTATGATCGGTGAAGATCCTAAATGACCTCCCCATCAAATAATGTCTCCACAACTTCAATGCAAAAATTACTGCCGCTAGCTCAAGATGATGAACAGGATAGTTCAATTCATTAGGCCTCAACTATCTCGAACCATATGTGATCACTTGACTGTCTTGCATCAACACACATCCTAAACCAGAACTTGATGCATCAGTGTATACTGTAAAAGCTATGTTCTGATCTGGTAGAATAAGTACAAGTGCACTAGTCAATCTTTCCTTCAATTCGATATAAGCTTCTTCACACTTTGGTGTCCAGTCAAATTTCTGAGTTTTCTTGGTCAAGGCCGTTAATGGTACAGCTATCATAGAGAATTTCTCTATGAATCGTCTGTAGTAGCCTGCCAAACCCAAGAAACTTCTAACTTTTGTAACTATAGTTGGTTTCTTCCACTCAACTACCACCTGAACCTTTTCAGGATCAACTGACAAACCCAGAGCACTGATAATGTGCCCCAAAAACTGAATCTTTTCAGACCAAAAGTCACACTTTGACAATTATCCTTCAGCACTTGCAAAACTGTTCTAAGGTGCCTTTCATGTTCTGATGAAGACTATGAATATACCAAGATGTCATCGATGAAAACCTCAGCAAATTGATCCAGAAACGGTTTGAAGATCCGACTCATAGCTTCCATAAACACTGCTAGAGCATTCGTCACACCAAATGACATAACTGTGTATTCATAGTGCCCATACCTCATTCTAAAGGCAGTTTTCGGGATATCCTCCTCCTTAACTCTGATTTGAAAGTATCCAGACTGGAGGTCAATCCTAGAAAGCGCTTTTGCTCCTTTGTGCCTGCCAAACAAATCATCGATTCTAGGAAGCAGATACTTATTCTTGATTGTTACTGCATTCAACTTTCTATAGTCAATTCACAATCTAAAAGTTAAATCCTTTTTCTTCACAAACAACATCGGAGCTCCCTACGGTGACACACTAGGCCTTATAAAGCCTTTCTCTAGCAGTTCCTCCAACTACTTCTTTGACTCATCCATCTCAGGAGCTGACATCCTATAAGGTGCTATTGAAATAGGCTCAACCCCTGGCCGCAGATGGATTATGAACTCAGTATCCCTCTTGGGTGGTAACCGCGGATACTCTACTAGAAACACTTCAGGAAACTGATTGGCTACAGGAATCTTCTCAAGTTCCTCCTCTATGGCCACTCCATTCAATAAATAATACTCTTCCTCACTAACTATGGGGATGGTATCCATAAGTCTAAGATGCAAACTCTTAGCACTAGACACCAATCCTCCAGTGCAAGTCACTCTAACTCCCAGAGCATTAGTAATGTCGACTAAGTGATTTGCACAGTCAATTTGTACCGTATGCTTACTTAGCCAATCCATTCCCAACACTAGGTCATAAGTGTTGGGTTTCTGGAGCCAAACAGTGCAGCGGAATTTCACCGAAACCCTCCAGGATCCAAGTGAAACGGGGTAAACCGGGTGTTCAAAAATTTTCATACCTAATTTTCGGTTGAGATCTATCACTCAACTGTAGAGTCGAATCACAAAACCTGAACAATTGATGTGTTCAGGCTCTCTATGGTATCCACACGAGCCTCTCGGGATTACCACGCTTCCACCACATCCCGGCAGATGTGTTTCTCTTGCACTCGCAGTGCTAGCTTGTGTCCTCCAAGGAATTGCAAGAGAAGAGTGCGGCTGTCCTTTTAGGAGGCTAGGGCAAGGAGACCACCAAATTTCTCACTAGAAGTTGTATTTATAGTGACACTCAACTTTCAGGCCTAATGGGTTTCAAAGCCCTAATCCAATTAGGCTTTAATTTCGGGCTTAATAATGGCTCAACTATTGGGCCCATTATTAATACGAAATTATTGTGAAACCATAACCCAAAATATTAGCCCATGCACTCTAATGATCCAAATAGCTCTATGTGTGTGCCCCGATAGGTTCTTACCACATTGGCAATGATCATGAATCACATTTATGATCATAAGCAATGAGCGGTGTCTAGCAACACATCATTGCTACCCAAGTGACAAGATTGTCGGTGATTCGATTAAACCTTTATGATCATAACCGATATATGCCATTGTCCCTTTGTCCAAGATATCAAGATTAAGCATGAGACATGGAATGTGTCACTCTTGTATAGTCCAATCTTTGGTTTCTTGATTACTGAGTAGACCAACTTAAACTGATGACATTGATATCATATATCAACTCATCCGAGCATGGCCATGCATTTTCTAAGTCTTACTCTATCAAGGGGCCCGAAGATATCACTCCCGTTACATAGGAGGGACAAATCCCATCTTGATCATACAAATCCCTCTGCATGATATGTGACATACCCAATGACCTCCTTCAAGTTCACTTAGTTATGAGCAACAAAGGAAAGTATCAAAGTATATGACTCACATGTAGGGAACCTTGATGATCTTAGGTCGAAGGACTACATATACCATGATCACTATGAGAATCACTTATGACACTCATATAACGATCCATGAAGTGTTCTCATGGTGGGTCGGTCCAGTACACAAGTTCTCCAACTTGTACCCATATGTAGACTACATATCTCATATTAGTCTCCATATGTGCTAGTCATTATGTATTATTGCAACCCGCTCCATAATAATACTAGACCAGGGATGTTTAAGAATATCATTATTCTAGGGTTACAGTTATGTTTGTTAAGTTTTTCAGAAACAAAACATGTCATAATTGCTGGATTAATGCCTTAATAAAATATCATGACTCAATGTGCAAAAATACAATCATCTCATGATTGGCTTTTTGGGTAGAACACTAACAATAAGGCCTCAATTCTATCACCCATAACTCATAACAGAAATCATGATCACCTAACCGCAAGGGATACCTAGTAACCACTTCATTGGTCACAATACAACTCCTCCCTGCAATCCTAATGAGTCTCAACACACTCAAGATTTCTCGTTGCAATTTAAACTTGTCTAACAAAGCAGATGATATTATTGAAAGAGTAGCTCCTGTATCAAAAAGCACTCTAACACTACCACTCTTAAAAGTAAAATTACCTCGAATGGTAGTTGGTTCTCTAGTCATCTGACTTGCCAGGGTGAAACCCTTGGCTCAACTATTGCTACGGCTACACCAGGTTGATTTCCTATGGAAAGGGGTACAGGGGGTAAATTCCTAGGCAGACCTGACAAAGGTTGAGCCATCGGGCAATCTCTCGCCCAATGTCCTTTCTGACCACAGATATTACAAATATCTATCCCCAGTGTACATGGTCTTCCATCATCAAACCGTCTGCACCTAGGACATAAGCCCGTCTTCGTTCTCTTGAACGGACCTTGGTTTTCAACCATTGGTCATTTCCCGGCACTTTTTCTTAGGTTGGCTGGTCCAACCTCCAACTTTTTACTAGGTGTCCTCGAATAATCAAATTACCGTTCTAAGGCTAATGCTTTCTGGACAACTTGGCGATAGCTTCTGATATCCACTGTCGCCATATACCTCATAAGCACGGGTTTTAAACCTTGGAAGAACTTCTTAGCCTTCAACTCATCGTTACCAACCATGTACGAAGCATACCGAATAAGTGAGTTATAGCACTACTCATAATCCTGCACAAACATTTCTCCTTGTACCAGATTTTCAAACTGAATCCTCCTTTGGTCTTATGCAGCTTCACTATTATATTCCTGTCTGAACTTCTTCTTGAAGTCTGACCACTTGAGCACCTTTTTCTTGTGCTTTGGTCGGGCACCATACTCTCCTTTAGCATTTCCATCACATCATCCCACCATAAAATATCCTTTCCTCTAAAAAAGAAAGGTACTAGGGTCATCCTCTACTTAGACTCATAGCCTCCAAAAGTAAAAAAGTCAGTTCATCCTAGACAACCAATCTTATGCTTGATCAGTGTCACCTGTCCCATCAAACCTTAGTGGATCCATAGTCTTAAATTTCTCTAGCAATTTCATCTAGTATGGGGTGTCTCCCCTCCTTGGAGCCTCCATACTTTTGGCTCCTCCTCCTCCTGAACATGATTCCTCCGTTCATAAGCCCTAGGCACTTGCTGCTGCTCAGCATGCCTTTCTTAATCCTGGTGTACATCATTTTCCTCTTGAGCAACATCTCTGTCCTTATAATCTCTACACATCTCAGTCATAATAGTATTCATATCCTGTGCCACCTGGGCCATAGTCTGTGTTAACCCCTGTAGTACCCTGGATATCTCATCCAGCCTAGCCACAACTGGGTCACTAGAACCCTTACCAGGTTCCCTAGTTCCCCTTGAAGTTCCTGACCTAGTGTCAACCATATCAACCTGCAACCAAAGCCAGACAACATTCCCCAGATCTTGGTTAGAACTAACTTCCTAGCACATGGACATTCTAATCTAGACCTCAGTCTTAGCCTCCAATATCTATAGAATGAGCTCTAAGATCTAATACCAAATATTGACATGGCCGTCCCTGGCCTCTGCCCAGGAAGCCTTATGAGAGCTGGTCTAATGGTGGTTGCAATTGGCTAGTTGTATATGTGTGGGGATTAAAATCCCATGATACTAGTTGATTATCCTAGAATATGCAAGATCTTCATGCTTTGACTTGGATTAATAAAAACATAAAGCATTAACTTGGCCAAGTAATTTCTACACAAAATAACTACAAACAGCCGAAGCATACAAAATCAACATTTATGTGAATTTACTACACATAACAACTTGAGGGAGCATTCATACATAAAGTAGACTAACGCCTTCACCCAATAGCAACCCTAGAGTTTAGGACTCTTCATAACATAGATTATGAAGGCAACTAGAGTACTGTATATATACAAGCCTCAACTGAGATATTCTTTAACTAGCTCCTACCTTGGATGTGAATCCCAGTGGTGAGCCTCAAAATCCTTTTGTCCAAGTGCTACTAGGCTCTCCAGCCAAAGGAATGCTCTAGTTAGTACTGTTACTTGACCAGCAAACTACTTAAGCATACTCATGTAGACTAGAATCACAAGGACTCTCAAGTGCAATACATGTGCAGAAAAAGTCACTACTGCAATAACCATCAACGGTTATCCAGCCCAACAACTTCTAAATCTGCACAACATAACTAGGGAGTGAGAACAAAACATTCTAAGTAAGGGTTCTTCGGTGTACCTGCAAGAAAATTACTAATGACACTACATATGATAACATATGTAACCTGCTGTGAGCTCATACAGCCTGAGGGTCTAATATATTCGTATATTTAGATCCCTCAAGACCTCTCCTCATCCTTGTCCTTAAACTACAAGCCATTGCCTTGCCTACTAGCAAGTTGTGCTTGCCAGCCTAAGTAGTGATAAATCACTAGTTGAACCTCTCCCTTAGTATGTTACGTAGGGGAATTATGGTGGGAGTATTGTAGACTAGGTCATTTAAACCTTGTAGACTAGGTGCACTAAGGTTTCACCTTGCAACCTCGTGGCTACGGCACGGCTAGGTCGCCAAGGGTTCTAAACCTTTCACCCGAGCCAATGATACTTAGTCATGCTCATCTGCAACTAGTTTCCCTGCTTATGGCTCAAGCAACCATAAAATCTTTCAAACCTTAAGGAAATGCTTAAGTCTTGAGGGACTTTCGGAAGTCTCGGAGTACCCTCGGCATACTTAGGCCCCAAGGCACGCTAAGAACCCCCTTAGGTCTCACCTCGATCACCCTAGGAAAATGTGAGAAATTTTGCCATCTTGCCTGCGGCGATGTAGCGCCACAGTTGGTAACGTTCGAACCACATTTGCACAATTGGTGACGTGTCACGAACTGGTGCACGAAATTGGCAACGTGTCACCAATCTGCGAATCTGTAAAATTGGCACACATTTTACTACTATGAACTTTGGACACTTAGCCAACATAGTAAATATGCTTGGAAAGCCTCCAAATTTCACACACACATAGACCATGTTGCTTAGAACATAACCAACTATCACAAGCCAATCTATGATGTCTCGTAACATCATCCAAATCCTCTCAAACCTCATAGTCCACCACAATTCAACCAAATCCTCTCACTAATGCTATTGCTAGAATTACTCAAAATTTTCAAGCAAACTCATGTCAATAGCATTAATTGGTCTTCAAGTCATAACTCCCTTACCTCAATTCCAGGTAACAGGAAAGAATCAACCTCATTTCCAATCTACTAAGCTCAACAAAGTGTCACCTAAGTTCCAATACAAAACATAGACACTAAACATCAAAACGTTGCTTCCTAACGAAAACCCAAGTTCCAAACAAACCAAATAAGATGAATTCAATCTAGAACACATTGGTTACCTCGTATCAGAAAGAGGGGATGTGAGAAAACACACTTTCAAGCTCCAAAACCATGGTTTAATGCTTGGAATGAGCCCCTCCTTGCTTATATAATCTTGATAGCTCTTCTTGGCACCAAGAAATCTTGATTTCAAGGTTGAATTGAGAGCAAAATGAGAGTGAGAAGGTTGGAAACGAAATTATGGTAGTCATAGCCTCACTTTCCCCTTCTTAAACCTTGCTTAACCTCCAAGCCACCAAAGTATTAAGCTTAATACAATTAAACCCCCATCTTTTGGTACTTAGTTATTCTTGATTAAATTCTTGTTTATTTCTTCCAAGTTTGGGTTAAGGTTGAAAGTTAAGTTATAAAAAATCATTTTAACTACTCGGGACCACACCTGGCTATTCAAGATGCAAAATTACCATTTTGCCCCTGAACCTCATTTAGTGCCTTAACTTCCTCAAAACATAGTGAACTTTGCTAAACTTCTCTATTCTTGTTATGTAAACTTGAAATTAGGTTCCAAACTTAATTTGGAACACTTTACCTTCCTCAGGAGTGCCTGCTACTTGGAGGTCAATAACATGAAAAGTGTAATTTCAAAAATTGAGATGATATGGGCTTTTTGGTTGCCGTGCATCGGATATCACACTTGATGAGCACACACCTTAGACACTTAAAGATAAAAAGTGTTCATGCCTTGCCTTGTGTTGCAAGTAACTTATGGCCCTTGCCTTGTGCTCCAAGTTAAGTACACAAAATTACCTGGCAAGCCTCCTGGGGCACCTCCCAGGCCTTAACCTAAATCTACTCATAACACTTTTAAGTGCAAGTGTTTACTAACTTTCATGGTAGCTTGGTGATTGGCACTGAGAGTGCATAAGCTGGGGCCTGTGTAGGGTGTGATAGCTTTCCCATTGTGAATGAAGTGTTTGCACACTTATGAAATTTTGTATGGGCAAAATAGTCATAAAGTGACCAGAATTTCAACTCTTCACTTAAAGTTCTATATCTCCCTGTGTATAAGGAATGTTGGTATGACATTTTGACCAAACCTAGAGAACATCTAGAGGTTGAACTATGATTTGGAATTTCTGAATTTGGAGCCTTGTAGCCAAGGATATCATATTGCAAAGTTGGCTAAGTTACTATTCATATGGTCAGTATTTTATAAATAAATTCAAAAATCCATAACTTGGTCCATAGGTGGTCTATTGATGTAAAAAAAAATTCCTTAGTTTGATCTAAGTCTCTACTTGATAATGGAGGAAATAAAATAGGGGGTATGTGGCTAGAATGATATAGTTTATTAGTGGAAGTTATAGGTGCAGTGGTTATTCACTAGAACTTAACAAGATTGCCTAATTTTGCTAGTGTTTTCCTTTTTTGCTACAATGGTGTGCATGAAATGTGAATATGTGTGTGATGTTTGGACCAATATGCATGTGTTTAGATAGTACCCACACTTGGGTATACACACTAAGGGTAGTGTTCTGATGGCCTACAAAACATTAGTAATCCTGGGAGTCTAAATGCACAATTTTGGAACCATAATTGGACTACCCCAGAGTGGGTAATAGAAGTTGGTATCAAAGCATGCTTTGTACATATATTTAGCATATAGTTCCATTGAATGCATTTACATACGTGAACTCAGTTTGGTCAACTGTTAGTGTCAAGTACCATCGAAATACCTTTGAGCTTTACATGTGCTCTATGAAGAATCATCAATTCAGGAAGTAAACATGGTTTCCACAAGGGAACCACCCCGAAGGCCTCCTAATGATTCTGGGCAACAAAGAAATGGACAGAATAGAGGGAATCAAGGGCAATAGTGGGTACCAAACACTGAAATGCCTTAGGTTTGGTTAGAGCTTGAGAGGAACTTAGCTCTAATCAATGAAAACTTAGTAAGCTTGTTTCAAGCACAATAGTAAGGAGTCCAAGTAGCTCCAGGAGAACCAGTTTAGGATGTACAATACTAACCAAAAGAGGATACTAGGAACACATCTGAATATGTTCCTTATGGAAGCTTAAAAAATACAAGTGATGAAACTGTTGAGGAGGAAGATGAAGGCAGGAGAAATCCAAGAGGAAGAAGACTGAGGTTTGAGATTAGTCAAGTGTCCAAGACCAATCCCTTAGTCTATGTGTTATGGCCCTTCTTGTTGAAAGCGGTTTGAAGAAGGTAAAGTGTTCTAAATTAAGTTTAGAACCTAATTTCAAGTTTACATAGCAAGAATAGAGAAGCTTAGCAAAGTTCACTAAGTTCCAGGGTAAATAAGGCACTAAATAAAGTTCAGGGGCAAAATGGTAATTTTGCATCCTGAAGAGCCGGGAAGAGTCCTGAGTGTTGTAAAATGAGTTTTTATGACTAAACTTTCAACCTTAACTCAAACTTAAAGAATAAACAAGAATTTACTCAAGAATCACTAAGTTATAAAGATGGGGGACTTAATGACTTAAGCTTAATACTTTGGTGACCTTGATGTTAAGTAAGGGTTTAAGAGAGGAAAGTGAAGGTGTGGCTGCCATAATCACGTTTTCCCATCCTCATTTTTCTCTCAAATTCTCTTTAGAATCAAGTGTTCTTGGTGCCAAGAGGTGCAATTCAAAGTATATAAGCTAGAAGGAGCTCATTTCAAGCATGAAACCATGATTTTAGATCTTAGAGGTGTGTTTTCTCCCATCCCCTATTTTTGAACGAGGTAAGCATTGTGTTCTTGATTGAATTCATGTTTATTAGTTAGTTTGAAGCTTGGGATTTGGTTGGAGAGTGAAGTTTTGATGTTTGGTGATATTGTTTTTTATTGGAACTTGTGTAGAACTTTGGTGAGCTTGGTTGAATAGAAAGGAGGTTGATTCTTGCTTGTTACTTGGAGTTAAGGTAAGGGAGTTATGTTTTTAAGCTCAATTGATGCTATTGGCTTGAGTTTGCTTGAAGGAATTGAGTGATTCTAGCAATAGCATTAGTTAAAAGTTTTGGTTGAATTGTGGTGGACTAGAGGATTTGGGAGCATTGGATTGATGTTACAGGACATCATAGATTCGCTTGTGATAGTTGGCTATGTTCTATACAACATGGTCTATGTGTGTACGCAATTTGGAGGCAGTCCAAGGATGTTTGATATGTGTAGGAGGCGTCCAAAGTTCATAATAGCAAAATGCACCAAATTATGCTGAAATGCAAATTGGCGATGCGTCGACAATTACAAGTCGAGGCTGGCGACGTGTCGCCAATCCAGTGGAAGAATTGGCAGTGCGTTACCAACTATGGCGACATGTCGCCAATTTAGTAAAAATGTGGCAGAACGTTACCAACTATGGCGACGCATTGCCATAGGTATAAATGGCAGAATTTTCACATTTTTCTAGGATGATTGAGGTGAGACCTAAGGGGGTTCTTAGAGTGCCTTGGGGTCTAAGGATTCCGGGGGAACTCTGAGACATCCAAAAGTCCCACAAAAGGTAAGAGTTTCCTTGGGTTTTTTGAGGTTTCAAGGTTGCTTGCGCAACAAGCAAAGAAACTAGGTTGCAAATGAGCATAACTAAGTACCACTAGCTTAGGTGAAAGGTTTAGAACCCTTGGTGACCTAGTGAGGTTGCAAGGTGAAACCTTGTTCATCTATTCTACAAAGGGGTCTTATGGCCTAGTCTACAAAGTTCCACCATAATTCCCCTACACAACAATCAAGGGAAGGCTACATAATTGCATTAGTAAGCTATGACATACTAGAAGCGAGTTATGGCCAGAACTTGCTAGGCACTGAGGGATGTGCCATGTAGGAGGACTAGTTTGAGGAAAGATCTTAAAGGCCTAGTTATATGTGCATATATCAGACTCTCATGCTGTGTGAGCTCGCAGCAAGTTTACATATGTTTATCATATTTCCAGTCCTAGTAATTTTCTTGCAGGTACATAGAAGACCCCTTACTAAGAATGTTAATTCTCACTCCCTAGTTGTGTTGTGCAGAGACTGATTTTGTTAGGCCGGGTAATCGTTGAGGATTATCGCGGTATTGCTGTTTTGTGTGTACAGGTATGACATTTGAGAATCCTTGTGATTCTAGTCTACATGGGTGCTTGTTGGTTAAGTACAGTACTAACTTCTTGGCAATGGCTTTTGTAACTCGCCACTGGGACGTGCATCCAAGGTGGGAGTTAAGTCAAAAAGATCTCAGTAGAGGCTTTTATTTATACAGTACTCTTAGTTACCTCCATAGTCTATGTTATGAAGAGTCCTAGACTCTAGGGTTGCTCTTGGGTGAGGGCAATAGTCTACTTTATGTATGAATGTTCTCATGAGTTGTTATGTGTAGCAAAGTCACAAATGTTGATTTTCCATGCTTTGGCTATTTGTACTTAGTTTTCATGAAATTACTTGGCCAAGTTAATGTTTTATGGTTTTAATAAACCAACTCAAAGCATGGAGAGCATGCATCTTGCATATTCTACGATAATCAACTAGTATCATGGGATTTAATCCGCGCACATATACGGCTAGCCAATTGCAACCACCGTGAGACCAGCTTTCACAGGGCTTCCTTGGCAGGGGCCAAGGACATCCGTGTCACTATGACCATTTCTCCACTAGGGATAAGATTGAGGAAGGCCATGAAAGAAGGCCCAGCATAAGGCAGAGAGATCATAGAGGGCATCATTATACAGAAGGCCCTCATAGATCCAGGAGACAAAGATCAGATGATCTAGAAGACCTTGATGAAGTCAGACTTTTGGAGAGGTTCCAAGGCCTAAAACCTCCATAGTTTGATGGAAGAGCTGGGCTAGAGAGAGCTAAGGAATGGTTAATCTTCAAACAAAAAATGTTTGAGAGGGTGCCACTTAGGTCCACCAATAAGGTGTCACTGGTTACTTACAACTTGGTAGGCAGTGCAGAGATATGGTGGATAAACACCAAGGATAGGTATGCTTTCAAGAAGGGAAGAAGGCTAGGAAGATATATTGAGATGAGCTAGCTAGAGTTCACACAGTTGTTCTAGCAGTAGTGCATCAGTGTTGCCATCAAGGATATGAACCAAGCTGAATTTGATGCTTTGGGGCAGGACAACCTCAGTGTCCTAAAGTACAAGCACAAATTCAAATAGTTGGAGAGGTATGCTTCTAAGTATCATCGACTGGAGGAGTTGGAGGCCAAAAGATTTGTCAGAGGCCTAAAGTTAGACATTAGAAAGGCTATTAGACCTTTTGGAGCAGTTACATACTACGAAGTAGTGTAGAAAGCTCTATTAGTAGAGCAAGAGGAGTGTGAGACTAAGTACTTTACCAATGGACCAGGGGAAAGTAGTCAGGCAGGAGGCAAGTACAAGAAGCCACCACGTCACAGGGAATTGCCAAGAATTTCTCATTTTGGTGGTGAGGGCAAGGTTAAGGGGAAGTTCTTTGGCCTAAGGTGCCCTAAATGCAAGAAGTTTCATGGAAAGAAACCTTGCTATCTTGACACCCAATCGTGTCTAAGATGTGGATCCATGGATCATTGGATCATAGAGTACCCATAGGCTCAAAAAAGGCCAGAAGACCAAGGTCTAGTAAGGCAAATTGGGGTAGGACTTAGAGGAAAAGCACCTATGGAAGGATAGTAGAGGCCAGTTCCTCCAGTGCCTTAGCCTCTAGTGTAGAGAGTTGGTAGAGTCTTCCAAGTGGAGATGCCAGAGACATTAGAGTAGGAACGAGGACTAAAAAGTAACATTTACCTTAATGGTATGCATGTTAGTGTTTTGTTTGATACTGGTGCATCTATGTCTGTAGTGGGTAGGAAATTTGTTGATGCCATGAAATTGCGTACTAAAACCATGCCTAGGAATCCTTAGTGAAAACAGTAGGGAGTTAATGTCTTTCCAGTAATGACCTCGCTAAGGATTGTGAGCTAGTAGTAAGAAAGACTAAGGTTATGACTAGTCTGCTAGTGTTGGACATTCCTAAGTATGATTTAGTGCTGGGTATGAATTGGAATGCTTTACATAACATAAGAATTAATTATGCTAAGAGGGAAATCACATTGCCTGATGGTGAAGTGCATGCATTAGTGAATTCTAAGGAATTAGTGTATGAAATGCATGGCATGGAGCTAGTCCAACATCCATACCTCCTTATAGAATGCCAGTCACAAAGATGAATGAGCTCAGGAAACAACTTGATGAACTTCTTGAAAATGGGTTCATAAGGCCAAGTGTTTCACCATGGGAAGCTCTTGTTCTCTTTGCGAAGAAGAAGGATGGATCTTTGAGACTATGCATTGACTACTGGAAGCTCAATGTAGTGACTATCAAGAACAAGTATCCACTCCCCAGGATTGAGGATCTTTTTTATCAACTCAAGGGAGCTAAGATCTTCTCCAAGATACATTTGAGATTTGGATACTTCTAGTTGAGAGTAAGGGAAGAGGATATTCTTAAGACTACATTTAGGACCAGATATGGGCATTGTGAGTACACAGCCATGCCATTTGGTTTGAAAAATGCCCCAGCTGCTTTTATGGACCTGGTGAACGGGTGTTCAGACCACATCTGGACAAATTTGTGGTTGTGTTCATTGTTGACATCCTAGTGTATTCCAAGGATGAAAATGAACATGAACATCATCTGAAGATTGTCCTAAAGACTCTGTTGGAACATCAACTTTATGCCAAGTTATCCAAGTGTGAATTCTGGATATGGGAAGTGCCTTTCCTAGGACACATCATAGATGTACAAGGCCTTAAGGTAGACCCTGAAAAGGTCAAGCCAGTGCAAGAATGAGAAATACCAAATACTATAAAGGATTTTCGGAGAGAAAAAAGGTTCCTTGAATGAATCCCTTGCCTACAAGCAAGGATTACTGTACTTTAAGGACAGAATCTATATGCCCAAAGGACCAAAGCTTAGGGATGAAATACTTGAAAAAGCCCACACAAGCAAGTTAAACATCCATCTGGAAAGTGAGAAAATGTATAAAGACTTGAAGACTCACTTTTGGTGGCTAAACATGAGGAGAGACATAGTTACTTGTTACCACCTCACAAAATGGGAGAATTAAAAGTGTGTCATAATGGCTAATAACCATTCTATTGTGTAATTCTCACAATAGTGATTGAAGTGTGGGGGATAAAAGGCATGATCAACACCTCCTTAGAAGTGTCCCAAGTTGGTAACTTGGCCCCCAAGAAAATCCTAAAGGATTGCTTGTTTGTCAAGCAACTTATGGACTTTTTTGTAAGGTTTTGGAAATTCGGGTACTCAATTGAAAAACTCTCAAGAAAAAGACTTGGAGAGTTGTGGGAAGGATATAAATGGTATGAAAGTGCTATTGGATGGCCAAATTACTCATGGAAGACATGTTTGGACAAAGGAAACACTAAAGGCAATAAGTACCTAAATGTCCTAGTGTAAACCTTAAGGTGTTCAAGTTTTTGACCTAAGTCTAAGGGTGGAATTGTGTGGTTATCCCACCATGGGTGATACGATCAAAGAAGGCACTACCAAGGATGGAAAGGATCCATTGAAGGTTTCTAGTGGGCCAATGACAAGGAAAAAGGCTAAGGAGCTCACTAGTGCACTTCAAGCTCGGATGTTGACAGATTGGTGATGTTCTGGTAGAAAAATCATATGTTGAGCTAAACATATCGGAATTGAGTAAAACTTGATTCATTGGAAAGATAACATCTGACGCTACAAGTCATATGAAGACCATCAAACCCAGTTTGCACGTTAAGGAGGTCCAATTTAGCTTCAAAGTCGCGATTTACGAGTTATCGCTGGTTCAGAAGCAGTTGCAGTATTCTGGGAATATCTTTCGATTTAGAAGTCCATTTTGTGTGATTCAAGTGTGGTTTCGAAGCTAAGAAAGAGATCTACAACTTTCATGCTTTGCCTTTTGAGAAATCATTGCTGCATCAAGTTCGAATTTCAGCTTGAAGTTGGAGACACAAGCCAGAATCACTCAAGAAGGCTATTTTGGAGTTTTTATGGGCAATCTTATTTTGTAACGTATTTTATTTTATTTTCCTATTTATTTACATTATTTAGGAAGTTATTTAGGCTATGGAATAGTTTTAAATCGTTTTGGGCAAGTGGAATACGCTGCATTTATTAAACTTGTTCAAACTAGGAATTAGAGTCCGAATTTGACTAGGATTTCCTATGTCTTTGTATCTAGGATTCGTAAGGGATTTAGGCTGCGAATTTTGCCCAGATTTTAACCCTAGTTTAGGCCTATATAAAGGCACATATTCTGGATGTAAACATACAGATTATTTCCGAAATAATATTGCTCTTTGGAGAGGTTTTCTCTTTGGTTCTTGGCGGACTGCCTTGGTGCACAAGTGTGCTTGTGTTCTTGGAGTTCTATACTTCTCGTTTCTAGTCACAGGTTGATTAGGGGTGGGGGTTTTAAACCCAGTCTTTTTGATGTCTTGTGGAGCTTGAAAAACATCGTGGGCGCGTTTCATGGTCTTTATACCATCGGGGTTCGCATCAGTTGGTATCAGAGCCACAAGTTCCATTGAAGGACATATCTTTGTGTTCTTGTTTCTCTTCGTTTTTCCTTCAATTTTGTCCAGTAATTTCGTGCTTTAATTATCTGTTTTAATCCTTTTTCTTCTTGTTTCAGGTCTGTCCTTTTTGTTCCATCCTTGTTCAAACCCGAAAATCACAAAAACAACAAAAAAGAAGTCAATCCGTGTTGTCTAGTGTTCTCGGCTTCAATTCGTTTTTTCTTGTTCAGTTCTTATCTTTCTGTTTCATGTCCAGCCCTATTAATCTCTCTTGTTTTCATTGTTTGCAGCATCCTAGAGTCAAGAAAACACCAAAAAAAGAAGGATCCAAGTTGAGGAAGTTTCGGTATCAAAAGTTGTTTCAAAATTGTGCAAGTTTCAATAGTTTCTTGTTTTGGCCAAATTGAAAACTGACATTTTGTCTTTGGCAGCAAGGAATTTCAAGGAGAACGCTTGTTTAGCATCAAAACAGCAAGCAAAAAGAAAAAAAAAAGAGGAAAAAAAAAGGAAGAAAAGAAAAGAAAAGAACAAAGAAAGGAAAGCTTGCAAAAAGAGAAGTTTTTACAAAGTGTTGAAAGTTTTGCGCCCCAAAACCTATCTCATTGTTTTTGAGCCAAAAAGCTTTCTTTGTGGTTCTTGTGATCATCAATTGCAAGAGTTTCCTAGAGTCTTTTAAAGCTTGTTTAGCCCACCTCTTTTGGAGTCAAAATAGTTCTTCGAAAATTCAAGTTTTCTTGTGTGCTTTGAGGATAGTTTTCTTAGAACTTTGGAGAACTCTTTGAATAGCAATATCTCACTAACAAATTGAGTGTTTGAGTGTTCATCTTTTGAGTGAAACACGTGAGGTAAGTGGTTGTGAGGATCTTTGTTATTTTCAGGAGTATGGAGAGCCAAGAAGATAGGAGGGTGGAAGTGAGGAACAATGATGAGCCAACCATGAGAGAGCTTCAAGAAACTCTCAATAGACTTGTTGGGAGGATTGAGGACATTGATTTGAGGTTGCCAAGGAGACCAAATCCCATCTTGCAACCAAGGAGAGGTCCAAGGAGAGAAGAACCCGAGGAGGAAGAAGGACATTGGCATGACCATGGGCTTCCAAGGAGGGGGGAGCCAAGGGAGGACAACAATCTAAGCTCCATCAAATTGTCCATTCCACCTTTTCAAGGGAGGAGTGATCCGGATACATATTGGGAGTGGGAGCAAAAGATTGAGATGGTGTTTGAGTGCCATCACTATTCTGAGGAAAAGAAAGTTAAATTGGCTACCATAAAGTTCACTAATTATGCTCTTGTATGGTGGAATCAGGATGTTACTTCTAGGAGAAGGAATGAGGAGGAACCCATCAATACATGGAGAGCCCTTAAAGCCTTAATGAGGAGGAGATTTGTGCCTAGCTCCTACTATAGAGATCAACGCTTAAAGCTTCAAAAGCTAGTGCAAGGCCAAAGGAGTGTGGAGGACTACCATAAAGACTTGGAGAGGACCTTGACCCGAGCCAACATCATGGAGGATGAGGAGACCACCATTGCTAGATTCATTAATGGTCTCAATCTTGAGATTGCCAACGAAGTGGAGATGGTGCCATATGCCAACATGGAGGATTTGCTTCATCATGCCATTAAGGCCGAGAGGAGCATCAAGAGAGCAAAGGCAACCAAGATGTGTCAAGGAGGAATTTCTACATGGAGAGGAGCATGGAGTAAGGATGTGAGAGAAGTGCCCAAGCTAAACATGGAGGCCACAAAAGGAGACTTGTCTCGGCTGCAACAAGAAAAGTCAATCATACTTATACCACTTTCACCACAACAAGTTTTGGAGGATCAAAGAAAACTTCAAAGTGAGGTTGAGAGAAAAGAAAAAGAGGGGAAAGTTGAGGGCAAGAGTGATGAGGGGAAAGTTGAGAGAACAACCGAGAGATTATGTGTGCAGAGTGAATATGAGGGGAAGAAGAGTGGAGAGTTCCCGAGAGAAGAAATTGAGTGCGAAGTTGAGAGAAGACAAGAGTGTAATGAACCCAAGCCGAGTGAAGAGAGAAAGACCAACAGAGAAGCCATACTTTCATCTAACGTAATGAAGTCTTTTTCTAGTGTTGTGTTGTCTTCTTTTCAGGACTTAAGTGGAGATGAGCTACAAGAATCAAGTGAGTTGCTGCCCATTAAAGAAGTTGGTGTCCCTAATATTCCAAGCCATGTCCCATGCATTAAAACAAAAAAGGAGGTTGAGAAGGAACAAGTTAAGGTAAGCCTAAGTGATTTCATATGCAAAAATTTGCCTAACATTGTTTCTTATCCTATGTTTCAAAGGCATGAAATTGATGCAACTCCAACCGAAGCCATTAAGTGCAAAGGTGGAAATTTTGTGGTTCCTACACCAAAGGAAGATACTTGGAGACTAAGTCCAACCACTGTAATGTATTTCTTCCTAGCACCTAGATTTGATGTAGTTTTGCATGAAAATCTCAAACAATGTGTGTTTGCTTGCAATGTTATTTTGAAGAATGGTTTTCATGAAACTAGATTAAGAGAAGGAAGTAAACATGGAAATTTGACAAAATATGGTTTTAAAGCTTCTAATTCTTTGGTTTTGTCTAATCCTCTTTGGAATTGCTTGAGTTTCTCTAGAGGAAAATCTGTTTTGTTGTCTTTTGTTTCTGAATTTGTTAGTTTTGCATCCATGTCACATTATTTTATTTTGTCTCAAGTTAAATCTACTTCTTTGGAATTTTTCATGCATAAATTGGTTGTTACACATGCATTACATACTTCTTTGATTCACATTTATATTCAGCCCATTTTTCTATGTCAATCTTTAATTTCCAGCAAGCATTTTTTCGTCATGACACATGCATTACACAAACTTTTGAGTCTTGATCTTTTTGCTTTATGTCTAAACCTGAAAGTTTTTATTTTGAGTGAAAATTCTAGATTTAAATTAAGCCTTTTAAGGAGGTATGTTGAGTCCTTTGTTTTGTGTCACATCCCATGCACAAATTTCATGCATTGTTGTGCATATACATGCAAAAATAAGTTTGCTACTGAATTGGTTTCACTTAATCCTATCTACTCCAATCTTGTTTCATTTAAAATGCTTAGGATTTTTGTGAAATTCGTGCATCCTTGTTTTGTTATTAGTTTAGGCCACATTGTGTTCAGTTCTTGTTTGCTTGAATGGCCTATGCAAACTATTGTCTTGACATGCATAACTTGTGCTTTTCATAACTATAATACTTGTGTGAGTTTAGGTCCATTTGTTTTGAGTGCATACAGCATCCCTAAGGTAAATTATTCCTACACTTTTACTTGTTGTGAGAATAATATTTTCGAGATGGTAAAGGCAATGAAAGTGATGCCTAGAGTTAAGATGAAAATTGTGCAAACATTCAGATTTTTTGTGCTAATTGTTTCAAGCTTTGTCTTTGATCCAGGAGGTATCATTGCATTTGGATATTGGTTCAGGTTTTGCTCAAGATTAAAGCTCCATACACAAGCATTCCATGTTATTGGTGCTTATGTGAAAGGTAAGTGCTTATGTGTTGATTATTTCATTGTTATTGATTCAATTCCCTTTTCTAATGCAGGTTTTGATTCGAGGATGAATCCTTCTAAGGAGGGGGGAGCTGATACGATCAAAGAAGGCACTACCAAGGATGGAAAGGATCCATTGAAGGTTTCTAGTGGGCCAATGACAAGGAAAAAGGCTAAGGAGCTCACTAGTGCACTTCAAGCTCGGATGTTGACAGATTGGTGATGTTCTGGTAGAAAAATCATATGTTGAGCTAAACATATCGGAATTGAGTAATTCTTGATTCATTGGAAAGATAACATCTGAAGCTACAAGTCATATGAAGACCATCAAACCCAGTTTGCACGTTAAGGAGGTCCAATTTAGCTTCAAAGTCGCGATTTACGAGTTATCGCTGGTTCAGAAGCAGTTGCAGTATTCTGGGAATATCTTTCGATTTAGAAGTCCATTTTGTGTGATTCAAGTGTGGTTTCGAAGCTAAGAAAGAGATCTACAACTTTCATGCTTTGCCTTTTGAGAAATCATTGCTGCATCAAGTTCGAATTTCAGCTTGAAGTTGGAGACACAAGCCAGAATCACCCAAGAAGGCTATTTTGGAGTTTTTATGGGCAATCTTATTTTGTAACGTATTTTATTTTATTTTCCTATTTATTTACATTATTTAGGAAGTTATTTAGGCTATGGAATAGTTTTAAATCATTTTGGGCAAGTGGAATACGCTGCATTTATTAAACTTGTTCAAACTAGGAATTAGAGTCCTAATTTGACTAGGATTTCCTATGTCTTTGTATCTAGGATTCCTAAGGGATTTAGGCTGCGAATTTTGCCCAGCTTTTAACCCTAGTTTCGGCCTATATAAAGGCACATATTCTGGATGTAAACATACAGATTATTGCCGAAATAATATTGCTCTTTGGAGAGGTTTTCTCTTTGGTTCTTGGCGGACTGCCTTGGTGCACAAGTGTGCTTGTGTTCTTGGAGTTCTATACTTCTCGTTTCTAGTCACAGGTTGATTAGGGGTGGGGGTTTTAAACCCAGTCTTTTTGACGTCTTGTGAAGCTTGAAAAACATCTTGGGCACGTTTCATGGTCTTTATACCATCGGGGTTCGCATCAATGGGGGAGGCAGCCAAGACTTGATAATTAGTAAAAATTGTTGGGCACATGTGTACCAATGAGTTTAAGACAAAGAAACCATAATTAGTGGGAAAGAAAATGACATAAATGAAGGTTAAACTTGTTAAGTGTGTTTTATGCCGTTAAGCACATTTAAGGCCATTTAAGTGGCCAAATCACTTATCCCTCTCTCATTTTTGTCCTCCCCCGGCCCAAGAACACAACCATACTTCCTCCATCGCCACCACACCTTCAAACTTGCAAATGATTGAAATTGAAGGCAAAAGGAAGCAATTGAAAGCTATGTGGTGCCAAGACTTGAGTGCACCTAGGATCAAGCTCCAATTTCCGCATAAACTTAAGGCAAGGTTCTCTTGCTCTCATGGACTATTTTCTGCAATTTTCAAACATCCATGGAGCTAGGGCTAAGCTTGGAAGAGAGCCATGAGCTTGATGAACCAAGCTTAGTGAGGGGAGTGCACTTATTGAAGGTTTTGTGACCTCGTGTGAAGTGCACAATGATGGCAGTAAAGTGAGGGTTTCTAGAGCCCAAAGTTAGTACTTACTCCCCTCGATTCTATCCTTTCAGGTTTAGCAGAAAGATCTCGTTCAAATTGATTATTGTGGTTTCATTTTTTATGTTAAATTTCAGGTACATGAACCTCTATATGTCTAGTCACAATCTGGAAATTTTGACGATTTTAAAAGCACATTTGGTATTTTTAATGGTGGTACTTATTGTGTTCTGCAATAGCTGTCCAGCATCCTGTTTCTAGAGTCCGTTGTGTCTCACACACTCCTGTAACCTAGGCTGTGTACTTAGCTGAGTTAAGACCATATTGTAGGGCATGTATGCATGTACATGTAGTGTATGTAATATGAAACAATTATGTGAACATTTGAGTAAGTGATGTGGTGCAAAGCTCCCTTCTTCTTTCACCAGGACCGAGCTCACGGCCTTTTCTGTGACGGCGAGGTACAGTACGAGGGGTTCTCCCTCCCGAGGTTGTCGCAGAGTCGGCAGGCTGGCCAGGTAGACTTTGAGTTCTTCCCAGGCCTTTTGGCAATCTTCATCCCAAGGATGATTGTTTCTTCCGAGGTCGCCTTCCATCTTTGCTGCCTTTGTGAGGACTTTGAAGAAAGGTCTACACCTATCTCCGTACCTGGAAATAAACCTGCTCAGAGAGGCTATTCTTCCGGTTAGTCTCTGCACGTCTTTGACTGTGGCGGGACTTCGGAACTCAAGCAGGGCCTTAATCTTCTCAGGATTGGCGTCGATGCCTCTTTCGGATACCATGTACCCAAGGAATTTTCCCGATGTCACGCCGAAGATACACTTCTCGGGATTAAGGCGAATCCCGAAGGCTCTGAGCTTTTGGAAGGTTTCCTCCAAATCTGCAACGTGGTAGCCGGGCAGCTTGCTTTTGACTATCATATCATGAACATATACCTCCATGTTTCTCCCCATTTGGTCCTTGAAGACCTTGTTCATCAGTCTCTGGTAGGTGGCTCCTGCATTTTTGAGCCCGAAGGGCATTCTGACATAGCAGTACGTTCCTCCCTCGGTGATGAAGGCAGTTTTCTCTTCATCTTCGGGGTCCATCCTTATCTGATGGTAGCCGCTGAAGGCATCTAGGAAGCTCAGGAGCCCGTATTTGGCCGTTGAATCTACCAGTTGATCTATTGGCGGGAGGGGAAATGAGTCTTTCGGGCAAGCATCGTTCATGTTTCTGAAATCAATGCACATCCGGAGTTTGCTGCTACCTTCTTTTGTGGCGATGACCACGTTGCTTAACCATTCGGGGTATTTTACCTCCCTGATAACTTCAGCATCCAATAGGCGCTGGACTTCGGTTTTCACGAAGTTGCTTTTGTGGGCTGAGATGCTTCGTTTCTGTTGCCTGATAGGTTTTGCTTCCGGGCTTACTTTGAGGCTGTGCTGTATTATGCCAGGGTTCACTCCTGGCATGTCTTTCGGCGAGTAGGCAAACAGATCTTTATTTTTCAGCAGAAAGGATACAAGATTTTCCTTGTCACCTTTGGCCAAGCTCTTCCCTATTCGGGTAGATTATCCTGGGACAAGATCTACTGCCTCCATTTCTGCTTCTGCGGGATCTCCTTCTTTGCCTTTCTCCTACGCCTTTGCCTCCACCGTTTGTGTAGAGTTGTTTGCCGGAGCCTTTCGTGCTTTTACAAACACCTTTCTTACCTCGGCTTGGTCGATGAAGACCTCTGCATCTCCATCCTTGGTGGCGAATGTGACAGTCAAGTACTTCACATCGGGGCGAATGTGCAGGTTCCCCTGAGTCTGCCTTCCAAGGATGGCGTTGTACGAAGACGGGACGTCCATGACGATGAATCTTGCCATTGTGGACGCGTACAACTCAGCTGCTCCGTCTACCGAAGTGCCTTTCATCATCAAGGGGAGGTCGATCCATCCGAGGACGGGTAGTTCGGAGGGCGTGGTGACAGGTTTAAGCTCGCTGCTGGAGATGCCCAAGCTCGGCAGTAAGTGCGAGAATAGGACGTCAGCATTTGAGCCATCATCAAGCAACACTCTCTTGACGTCCCAGTTCCCTATTCTCGCCATTATCAGCAGCGGGTCGTCGTGGGGGAAGACGACGGTGGAGCCATCTTTGCGAGCCAGTTTCTTTGATGGACTTTGATACTCCATAACTGCAATTTCTCTGGCCTTCCGCTTTCTTTCCGAGGATGGGAGCCCCGTGGTGATGGTTTGGATGACCCCTACTGGAGGTGGAAGGTACCTTTTTGGACTTCTATTTCTCCGCCTGTCGGAGTCATAGTCCTCATTTTCGGCCCTCTCTTCCTCCTCTTTTCTGCCTTTTGGGGAGGGCATCCGCAGGTATTTGCGAAGTTGGCCCTGTTTGATCAGCGACTCTATGTACTTCTTTAGCTGGAAGCAGTCTTCGGTGTCATGACTGTGGTCGCGATGAAACTGGGAGAACTTCTTGGCATTCTTCTTATTATCGGCGGCCATGGCCTTTGTGTTAGTGTTGTGCCCAAAAAGCCAATCATGAGATGATTGTATTTTTGCAAATTGAGTCATGATATTTTATTGAGGCATTAATCCAGCAATTTTGTTTGTTGTTTTGTTTCTGCGTAACGTAATAAACATAATTGTAACCCTAGAATAATGATATTCTTAAACGTCCCTAGTATAGTATTATTGTGGAGCGGGTTGCAATAATACATAATGACTAGCATATGTGGAGACTAATATGAGATATGTAGTCTACATATGGGTACAAGTTGGAGAACTTGTGTACTGGACTGACCCACCATGAGAACACTTCATGGATCGTTATATGAGTGTCATAAGTGATTCTCATAGTGATCATGGTATATGTTGTCCTTCGACCTAAGATCATCAAGGTTCCCTACATGTGAGTCACATACTTTGATACTTTCCTTTGTTGCTCGTAACTGAGTGAACTTGAAGGAGGTCATTGGGTATGTCACATATCATGCGGAGGGATTTGTATGATCAAGATGGGATTTGTCCCTCCTATGTAACGGGAGTGATATCTTTGGGCCCCTTGATAGAGTGAGACTTAGAAAATGCATGGCCATGCTCCGATGAGTTGATATATGATATCAATGTCGTCAGTTTAAGTTAGTCTACTCGGTAATCAAGAAACCAAAGATTGGGCTATACGAGAGTGACACATTCCATGTCTCGTGCTTAGTCTTGATATCTTGGACAAAGGGACAATGGCATATATCGGTGATGATCATAAAGGTTTAGTCGATTCACCGACAATCTTGTCACTTGGGTAGCAATGATGTGTTGCTAAACACCGCTCATTGCTTATGATCATAAATGTGATTTATGATCATTGCCAACATGGCAAGAGCCTATTGGGTCGCACACATAGAGCTATTTGGATCATTAGAGTGCATGGGCTAATTATTTGGGTTATGGTTTCACTTTAATTTCGTATTAATAATGGGCCAAGGAGTTGAGCCATTATTAAGCCCGAAATTAAATCCTAATTGGATTAGGGCTTCGAAACCCATTAGGCCTGGAAGTTGAGTCTCACTATAAATACAACTTTTAAGTGAGAAATTCGCAGGTCTCCTTGCCCTAGCCTCCCAAAAGGACAGCCACACTCTTCTCTTGCAATTCCTTGGAGGACGCAAGCTAGCACTGCGAGCGCAAGAGAAACGCATCTGCCGGGACGTGGTGGAAGCGTGGTGATCCCGGAGTCTCGGGACCGCCGTATGCGAAGCGCCACATAAATAAAAACTGGTTAATCAACACGCGAAAATTGGCATGCATCTTTGTTGAATGAGATTTGACATGATATGCTGATTAGTGTTTGAAGCATGGTGCATGGTTATAGCCCTTGATTGGTTGTACTTGTAAATACGGCCTGCGAGTCGTGCCTTTTCTTATCACTCTCATTGTACATTCTCTTCTCACCTTACTCCCCTCGAATGTAACTCGAGGTTTCTATTATTGATGTAATGGTGCATTATGGGCTCATGCAAGGAGGTATGTCCAAGGAGGTGACAACAAAAGGGCAGCCAAGAAAGGAAGAGAAGGAGCTTGTAAAGACTCTTTTCTTTTCTTAGGCTTTTATGATATTCTCATGGGCTTGAGAATATCGCATAGTTTGGGCTATAACCATGTCACGTTTATTTCTTGTAAGCATGAGATGCATGTTTTATATTTGTATGTGATGCATGTATAAAACAACCGGAGATAACAAATTGGTGAGATCAAAAGATAAAATCCCTCAAACAAATATTAAGTCATTAAATGTGATGCCTTCCAAATGTTGGCACTCGTCAAGACTTTGATCAACATTAGGTGGGTTTGCCAAAGCAAAGTACCTATGTTCATCTTGGTAAGGCACGATGGGATAATAGTGATATCCAAACTGCTAACTTTGGGTTTGACTTAACTAAGTCATCCTAATAGGATTAGGGACTTAGAGGCATAGAGTTGGGCTTAAGTTCATGAGATGAGCTTGGACAAGTGTTGTTCACCCAACTATCCAAGAGTTGCATAAGATGCAATTGGCAAGGAGTTGCCTACCTAAATAGCTATAACTTGAGAAAAAAGCCAAAGCTGACTCAGGTTGTGGTCAAATATGGATCTTGGCCCACTAGAATACCTTAGCGCCGAGGTGTTCCGAAATAATATCGAGGGTTATTATTTTGAGGAAAATAGTGAGAGTATTGTTTAATAAAAGACCTTATTAAATGAATTAAAATACATGACTCTTACACTGCATATTTACTGTTGTAGATAACCATGGCACAAAACACATCGACACTTTCGTTGCGATCGATCCTTGAGAAGGAAAAACTTAATGGGACCAACTTTCTCAAATGGTACCGAAACTTGAGGATAGTCCTCAAACAAGAGAGAAAGGCATATGTCCTAGAGCAGCCCATTCCGAATGAGCCTGCTGCCACTGCTCCAAGAGCTGAAAGGGATGCTCACAAGAGGCATTCTGATGATGCTTTGGATATTGCATGCCTCATGCTTATTACCATGGAATCTGAGCTTCAGAAGCAACATGAGAACATGGGGGCGTTCGATATGATCGAACATCTCAAAATGCTTTTCCAAGAGCAAGCTAGGCATGAGAGGTTTGAGACCTCTAAGGCATTGTTTCAGTGCAAGATGTCTGAGGGAAGTCCCGTGGGTCCTCATGTGCTCAAGATGATTGGGTACATTGAGAATCTTGAGAATTTGGGATTTGCTCTTCAGAAAGAGTTGGCTATCGATGTAGTCTTGCAATCGTTGCCTGAAAGCTACAGTCAGTTCGTCATGAACTATAACATGAACGACCTAGACAAGTCCCTTCCTGAATTGCTCAACATGTTGAGAACTGCTGAGCAAAACCTAAAGAAGGCTAAGTCCATTTTGATGGTTCAAAAGGGCAAGGGAAAAGGAAAAGCCAACAAGAAGAAGGATAAAGCTAATGGAAAGTCCAATGCTAGTTCTTCTTCAGCTGCACTGAAACCAAAGGGTGGTGTGGCAAAGGAAGGGGAGTGCTTCCATTGTAAGCAACCTGGACACTGGAAGCGCAACTGCAAGCTCTATCTTGAAGAACTTGCTAAGGAAAAGGGAAGTAAGACACTTCAGGTATTTTTGTTATAGAGGCTAACTTTTCTACTTCCTCATCTTGGGTATTGGATACTGGATGTGGATCTCACATTTGTGCAAATGTGCAGGATCTAAGTAGAAGTAGAAGATTGGCCTGAGGTGAAGTGGACCTACGTGTTGGAAATGGAGCAAGGGTTGCTGCCTTAGCCATAGGGACTTATGTTCTCACTTTACCTAGTGGATTAGTTTTAGAATTAGACAACTGCTACTTTGTGCCTACTATTAGTAGAAATTTGATTTTTGTTTCTTGTTTGGACAAGAAAGGTTTTTCATTTATAATAAAGGACAAATGTTGTTCTATTTATTTGAATGAAATCTTTTATGGTTGTGCTCAACTTAGCAATGGGTTGTATGTTCTAGACCTTGAAGATCCAATCTATAATGTGAATACCAAGAAGGTCAGATTAAATGATTCAAACTTGACCTATCTCTGGCACTGTCGCTTGGGCCATATAAATGAGACCCGCATATCCAAGCTCCATAAGGATGGACTCTTGGACTCATTTGATTTTGAATCATATGAGACATGTGAGTCATGTTTGTTGGGCAAGATGACCAAAGCCCCATTCACAGGGCAAAGTGAAAGGGCTAATGTCTTACTAGGACTCATACATAGTGATGTATGTGGCCCTATGTCTACACAAGCTAGAGGAGGTTCCCAATACTTCATTACTTTCACTGATGACTTCAGCAGATATGGCTATGTGTATCTTATGAGACACAAGTCAGAATCCTTTGAAAAGTTCAAAGAATTCAAGAATGAAGTAGAGAATCAACTCGGGAAGAGTATCAAAGTGCTTCGATCAGATCGAGGTGGAGAGTACTTGGATCGAGAATTCCTTGACTATCTGAAGGAGTGTGGTATAGTATCACAACTCACTCAACCAGGTACACCTCAATGGAATGGTGTTTCTGAAAGGAGAAATCGAACTCTGTTAGACATGGTTCGCTCCATGATGAGTCAAGCTGACCTTCCAAACTCCTTTTGGGGACATGCTCTAGAGACAGCCGCTTTTACACTAAACCGAGTTCCATCTAAATCGGTTCAAAAGACACCATATGAGATATGGAGTGGGAGGCGTCCTAATTTGTCTTTTATGAAGATTTGGGGCTGTGACGCTTATGTAAAACGTCAATCCTCTCACAAACTAGGGCCCAAATCTCAAAAATGTCTTTTTGTTGGGTATCCCAAAGAAACAAAGGGTTACTATTTCTACAATCCCTCTGACCAAAAAGTGTTTGTTGCTCGAACTGGTGTCTTTTTGGAGAAAGAGTTTATCTCTAAAGGAACTAGTGGGAGGAAAGTAGAACTTGAAGAAATTCAAGAACAACAAGAAGACATCGAACCTGAAATGGAACCTGAACAGACACCACAAGATGTTGTGGTTCAAGAGTCTGTTCCTGTAGCACAAAGCCCACGTAGGACTGGTAGGATTCGGTGTGAGCCCGAGAGATATGGATTTCTCGTGACTCACACCGGTTATGTGATGCTCATGGATCAAGATGAGCCCACAACCTACCAACAAGCTATGTCGGGGCCTGACTCTGAGAAGTGGCTAATGGCCATGAAATCCAAGATGGAATCCATGTATGAAAACCAAGTATGGACTTTGGTTGACCCACCTGAAGGGGTAAAACCTATAGGGTGCAAATGGGTTTTCAAGAAGAAAACTGACATGGATGGTAATGTGATTACCTTTAAGGGAAGATTGGTTGCAAAAGGTTTCAAGCAAATTCATGGTATTGACTATGATGAAACTTTTTCACCAGTTGCTATGCTTAAATCCATCCGAATTTTGTTTGCTATTGCTGCACACTATGATTATGAGATATGGCAAATGGATGTCAAAACTGCATTCCTAAATGGAAAGCTACTTGAGGATGTGTACATGACACAACCTGAGGGTTTTGTCACTCCTGGGAATGCCAATAAAGTGTGCAAATTACAAAGGTCCATTTATGGACTGAAGCAAGCTTCTCGAAGTTGGAATCTTCATTTTGATGATGCAATCAAAGAGTTTGGTTTTATCAAAAATGAAGATGAACCTTGTGTCTACAAGAAGGTTAGTGGGAGCGCTATTGTCTTCTTGGTGTTGTATGTAGATGACATACTACTCATCGGGAATGACATTCCTGAGCTACAGTCTGTGAAGACTTGGCTAGGGAAATGTTTCTCTACGAAGGACTTGGGTGAAGCAGCCTATGTGTTAGGCATCAGGATCTATAGAGATAGATCTAGAAAGCTTCTTGGCCTAAGTCAAAGTACATATATTGACAAGGTGCTAAAGAGGTTTAGCATGCAAGATTCCAAGAAAGGATTCTTGCCCATGTCACATGGTATCACTCTTTCTAGATCTCAGTGTCCGAGTACAACCGAGGAGAGAGAGCGCATGAGTAAGATTCCATATGCCTCAGCAATTGGATCTATCATGTATGCCATGATATGTACTCGTCCCGATGTCTCATATGCTTTGAGCATGACGAGTAGGTACCAATCGAACCCCGGTGAAAGTCACTGGACAGCTGTTAAGAACATCCTTAAGTACTTACGAAGGACTAAGGATGCATTCTTGGTCTTTGGAGGTGAAGATGAGCTCGTTGTAAGGGGTTACACCGATGCAAGCTTCCAATCCGATAAGGATGATTTTAGATCGCAATCTGGTTATGTGTTTTGTATTGGTGGTGGTGCTGTAAGCTGGAAGAGTTCAAAGCAAGAGACAGTAGCTGACTCTACAACAGAATCTGAGTACATTGCCACCTCTGATGCTGCGAAGGAGGCAGTTTGGATCAAGAAGTTCATCATTGAACTTGGAGTGGTTCCAAGCATTGTTGACCCGATAGAGCTCTATTGTGACAACAATGGAGCAATCGCACAGGCTAAGGAACCTCGATCTCACCAGCGATCCAAACACATACTCCGACGCTATCATCTCATCAGGGAGATCATCGAGAGGGGTAATGTAAGGATATGCAGGACTTCGACAGACAGCAACATTGCTGATCCACTGACAAAGCCCCTTACGCAGCAGAAGCATGATAGCCATTCTAGATCCATCGGTATTAGATACATGGATGATTGGCTTTTAGTGCAAGTGGGAGATTGTTAGTGTTGTGCCCAAAAAGCCAATCATGAGATGATTGTATTTTTGCAAATTGAGTCATGATATTTTATTGAGGCATTAATCCAGCAATTTTGTTTGTTGTTTTGTTTCTGCGTAACGTAATAAACATAATTGTAACCCTAGAATAATGATATTCTTAAACGTCCCTAGTATAGTATTATTGTGGAGCGGGTTGCAATAATACATAATGACTAGCATATGTGGAGACTAATATGAGATATGTAGTCTACATATGGGTACAAGTTGGAGAACTTGTGTACTGGACTGACCCACCATGAGAACACTTCATGGATCGTTATATGAGTGTCATAAGTGATTCTCATAGTGATCATGGTATATGTAGTCCTTCGACCTAAGATCATCAAGGTTCCCTACATGTGAGTCACATACTTTGATACTTTCCTTTGTTGCTCGTAACTGAGTGAACTTGAAGGAGGTCATTGGGTATGTCACATATCATGCGGAGGGATTTGTATGATCAAGATGGGATTTGTCCCTCCTATGTAACGGGAGTGATATCTTTGGGCCCCTTGATAGAGTGAGACTTAGAAAATGCATGGCCATGCTCCGATGAGTTGATATATGATATCAATGTCGTCAGTTTAAGTTAGTCTACTCGGTAATCAAGAAACCAAAGATTGGGCTATACGAGAGTGACACATTCCATGTCTCGTGCTTAGTCTTGATATCTTGGACAAAGGGACAATGGCATATATCGGTGATGATCATAAAGGTTTAGTCGATTCACCGACAATCTTGTCACTTGGGTAGCAATGATGTGTTGCTAGACACCGCTCATTGCTTATGATCATAAATGTGATTTATGATCATTGCCAACATGGCAAGAGCCTATTGGGTCGCACACATAGAGCTATTTGGATCATTAGAGTGCATGGGCTAATTATTTGGGTTATGGTTTCACTTTAATTTCGTATTAATAATGGGCCAAGGAGTTGAGCCATTATTAAGCCCGAAATTAAATCCTAATTGGATTAGGGCTTTGAAACCCATTAGGCCTGGAAGTTGAGTCTCACTATAAATACAACTTTTAAGTGAGAAATTCGCAGGTCTCCTTGCCTAACCTCCCAAAAGGACAGCCACACTCTTCTCTTGCAATTCCTTGGAGGACGCAAGCTAGCACTGCGAGCGCAAGAGAAACGCATCTGCCGGGACGTGGTGGAAGCGTGGTGATCCCGAGAGGCTCGTGTGGATACCATAGAGAGCCTGAACACGTCAACTGTTCAGGTTTTGTGATTCGACTCTACAGTTGAGTGAGAGATCTCAACCGAAAATTAGGTATGAAATTTTCGAACACCCGGTTTACCCCGTTTCACTTGGATCCTGGAGGGTTTCGGTTAAATTCCGCTGTGCTGTTTGGCTCCCGAAACCCAACACTTTGGCCGCCGAATCTGCGTCCCTTGCCTTTCCAGCGCCATGAGAATGTTGGTCCGTGTCGTGCTCAAGGGCGTGAAACTTTGAGGTTTCCTTCCTCGCATTCGCCGTGGTCGGCCTGTGTGTTCAGAAAGATGCCGAGCTTGCTGACTGGACCCTTCGGCGCGGTGATGATCAGACTTCGGCCCCGCCATCCTCAATTCCTCGGCTGTCATGTGCTGCTCTGCCCTTCGGTAAAATTCTCCGAGGGTCTCCGGAGGGTCCTTTGAGAACTCGTAGAACAGCTGTGAGTCACGCTGAAGGCCCCGTGTCATAGCGAGGATGCGGATTTTGGGCCGGAAGTCCGGGACGCTGAGTGCTTCCCTGTTGAATCGTTCAACATAGTCTCGGATTGTCTCTCCATTTCTCTGCTCTAGGTCGAACATCTGCACAGGCATTTTGGCCGTCGGCCTGCTCCCAATGAACTGCTGGGTGAAGGCTATGGACAACTCCTGGAACTCAGTGATAGTCCCTGGGGGCAAGGAATTGTACCATGCTGTTGCTGGGCCCGTGAGGGTGACTTCGAAGCATTTGCACATGGTAGCGTCATCAGCTCCGTGCATTATCATGCTCCGTCTGTACTTCGTCAGATGGGCCTGTGGATCAGTCCGGCCATCATAGATCTCCAGCCTAGGCACTCTGAAGTCACCTGGCATAGCTGCCTCAACGACGGCGTGAATAAACGGGGAGCCATCTTCGCATAATGCCCCCGACAACCTGTCCCAAACGGGTTTTTTGGTCACTTGCTTCTCCACTCTGTCCAGCCGTGCCAATATCCTTTCCATAAGCGCAGTGGCGCTAGGACCATTTTCGCGGGAGGGAGATCGATGGCGCCTCTTCGGGGAGCGAGTTCGGCGCGGAGGGGTCAGGGACCTCGCCTCGGGCGACGAACTGCTTCGCTGTGAGACTCTCGGTCGCTTGGACCCGGTTTGTCCCACAGGCCGTTTCCCGAGGGCTATATCTTTTGTGGATGATTCTCCGCGAGGCTCTCCACTTCCTGAACTGCGGTATGTAGACTTGGGGCTTCTCTCCCGTGGGCGTGCTGATGAGGAGGGTTTCTGGGCCTGTGACTGCTGTGGCCATCTTTGGTCGATCTGCTGAGTCATTTCAGCAACGACCGAGCGCTGAAAGTCCCTCAAGAAGCTTATGGTGATTACCAGAGGGCGGTCTTCCTCGGGCATAGAAGTCTCTGGAAGTGTCTGCTCAGTGGCCGGTTGTATCTCAGGCGCGGACGAGGACCTTGGGAGTCCCTTGTCCTTAGAACGCCGAGTCTCAACTACGGCGATTTGCGAGCGGTTTCCCACAGACGGCGCCAAATGATGGCCTGGGGCCTCATCGTTGTGAGTCATGATGACTGTTGAAGAGACTTCTAGGAGGAAGAACACCTGGAAGGTGGATCGCCCCAAGGAGAGTACCTGAAAAGCTGGAAAACAGGGTTAGGAGGCCCCCGGAGTGTTTTTCCGGGGGGGGAGCCTCCGACACCCAAGTCAGTGGTGGCCGGAAAAAGGAGAAAGTCACTAGCTCAAAGAGAAAGGCAGAAAAGTCTCACCTGGTATTTTCTCAGAGTATGGGAGCTGTATCTCCGGCCAACCAACCTCCTATCAAGTATTTATTTCCTGTATATATAGGAATACCTAGCCCGTTCAGATCATGACACGTGTGCGGTCGGATGCTCCTGAACTTCTGGGCGTAGGGGACAGATAGTTGGTAACCAGATGGCCTCGAGCCTTGTGCTGAGACGGGCCATGATGTGATTCTGATGGCGTCTGCGCGTCAGGGCGACTTTTTACGTCTGTGGTGGGACGTGTCAGAGGCTTCCTTAAATGCTTCCATAAATGCTCCTGCCGTACTCCCGAGGTCCCTGGGCGAGGTCGTCCTCTAGTTCGGACAGAGCCTCTTCGGGAAGCATACCCTCAGTTCGGGGGTTCCCAGTTCCAGGGGGTTCCGCCTTCGGGGATATCATGTTCGGGCAGCAATCTCTGGTGCCACTTTTCCGAAGGCGTGCTGTTCACAACCTTGGGGGGCGAATAGAGTCCTCAAGTTTTACTGGCGTGCCGAGGCTCGGAGCTCTCTGGCTATCTCCCGAGGTGCATGATTCCACCTGTTCCCGGGAAGCGCCAGTTCTTCTGGCCATTGTTGTGGCAGGGTGTTCGGCCAGATTGAGGCGATAGCCTTTGGCTATCATAAAGAGTTAGTCATTTCTTTGAAATAGTGAAAGGCTTTGTGAGCAAATGAGGCTAGCCAAAGTAATTGGTATGTTGAAGCTGACTAAAACAGCTTCAGGCATCGTACTACTTATGGGCTTAGCCAAAATTTTGAAGAATAAGGGCATTCCATTGAAAAAGATAAAGCACAAAGTAAAAAAAAAAAAAAGAAAGAGAAAAAAACTAGGTTACAGGGGCCCAATGGATTATCCCGACCATGTTCGTGCTCCTTGGCTCTAGCATCCTTGGGATCATTCTCATCCTCATCATCATGAACATCTTTGGCCAAAGGAGGATGCTCGGGAGGATTGAGGAACTCCCTCTTTGACCACGGCGAAGACAGTCCCTCAGGAATGTCGAGAACTCTAAGGAAGGACATATTGAGGTCTAGATAGCGTGAGAGAATTTGATGGAGAGTAAGGCAGAAACCATCCTGGAGTGAGGATTTTTTTGCTTCATTTGCTTTAGCCTTCTTAACCCTCAAAACGTCCATCTCCTTCTTTCGGGCCTCCACCTCATTCTCCACCTTCTTATTTTTCTTCCATTTCTTTAGCTAATAACCTCAACAGTAAGTTCAGCATTGATTTCCAATGCCTTCATCAAATTAGCAATTGCATCCTCCTTCTCCATCCAAAGAGTTTCCCTCACCAAACTGTGCCCTGCCAACTTCACCCTAAGGTCAAAAATTTTGGAAGAACACTCCTCAAGGAGTTCCTTTTGCCTCTCCGGCAGGTCTTGATGAATCTTGGCAAGGTAAACCTTGGCAATCTTATTGAGCTCGCCATACTTAAGGCATGAGCATGTAAAAGATCATTTTGGCCTTAACCAAGTTCTATTCTAATTGACCTTCGATGGACAATTACTTTGATGCGCATGCCTGAAGGTAGCCTTCATAAGTGAGCAGCTACAAGAAAACAAGGCTTTGTTTGAGAAATAGAAACTTGAAGGCCTAAATTTCTCTAGGTGCAAAAGGAAGAAAGATTACTTGAGTAGCATGCTTTAAAATTTGAGTAGCAAGAATCTCCTCATTCAAACAATCATCCGTCAAAGATGGGAATGCTGCATTCATGGTAATGCCCTTTGCAATCTGGTGAACCATCTTCTGACAACTCTCTAAAAACAAGCCCATGTCTTCAATGAAAGCCCAGAAAGGTTCCCTTGGTACTTTATCTTTAGGGATCTCTAAATCTTGAATGGCCCGCTTCTAAGCATGGTCCATCATCCATCCTGATGCCCTTCGGCATCATCGTTGTGCAACATGGTGAGCCTAGAGCAGGAACTTCCGGTGAGAGGATGCCTGGATGAGGAACCTCCGGTGGGAGAAGGACTGCAAGGACTCAGAAAAGTAAGGGTTAGGAGCTCCCCGGAGTATTTTTCCGAGGGAGGAGCCGCCAACGCCCAAGTCAGTATTCGAAGGTATTTCTTGATGGAATCTTGCCATCCGTCTCCTGAGGTTGCTGCACACATTAATTATGTGCTGAGTTGTTTTAGCACCCCGGTGGGTTCCTTGGATTTGGGCAAGGTATCTGCTTGAGTGTTATCTCTTTGAGTCACATTTTCTATTTGTACCGAGTCAAACTCTTTACTGAGCTTCTTGAAGAGGTCATGATATTTTGCCAAGGTTGGATCCTTTGCAGCGTAATCTCCTTTCATTTGCCGGACTACTAGCTGTGAGTCGCTGTGGGCTGTAAGGTTTTTTACATCAACTTTCTAGCCAGTTTTAGTCCTGCTATGAGAGCCTCATATTCGGCGATGTTATTGGTGACATCAAAACCGAATTTGATGGCTTTGGTGGCTTCCATACCTTCGTGCCCCCGAAGAACCACTCCAGCACCTTAGTGTCCGGCACCTGAGGCTTCATCGACAAAGAGTTTCCACTATGGTTTGATCTTTATCAGATCTTCCAAGGTAGCTTCAGCATCCTCAATTTCTGGAATTTCAATGATGAAATCTGCCAATGCTTGGGCTTTTATTGCCCTTCTTGGTTCGTAAGTGATGTCATATTCTCCGAGCTCGATAGACCATTTTGACAGCCTTCCAGAATGCTCTATCTTTTTCATTATGTCACATAGAGGTAGGTTGCTTTGGACAATGATGGCGTGTCCTTGAAAGTAGGGCCGTAGCCTCCTACCAGCGAGCACTAAGGCATAAATGGTTTTTTGGAGCAATGGGTACCTGACCTCGGTGCCATGCAAGGACTTGCTTACATAATATACTGGCCATTGCCTCCTACCCTCTTCTTTCACTAGGATTGAACTCACAGCTTTTTTAGTGACGGCAAGCTAAAGTGATGCTGTCCGAGGGTGCGGAGCCAGCATCTGATGCGGTCTGGTTAGGCGAAGCCAGCATCTCCACTGTGTGCAGTTGGGTGGGCAGCAGGGGGTCCTGGATGTACAAGAAGGTACCTTGAGAGGGTCACCTTAAGTGTTGGCCGACGGCTTCCTGGTACCGTGGCTGGTAAGGACGGGGAAGACTTCCGGCACGGGAGAGAGCCCGGAGCGGAGATCCTTCAGGGAGACCTGGCTGAAACACTCAGAAAACAGGGGTTAGGAGGCCCCCCGAGGTGGTTTTCCGGGGGGGAGCCTCTTACGCCCAAGTCAGTGCTTCTAGAGAAAAGGAGACATAGTAATAAGCACAAAAGACTCTTGCTTGGCGTGTCTTTCTGAGGGCTGAAGGGAGAGTATTCAGGCGGAGGGAGGAGAGTGTCCTCTGTTTTCTGGCCTTTCTGTCCTCTTTTTCCCTCTTTCTCTTTCTCTCTTCCTGGGGAACCCCCCTGTTTATGACCATTACCCCGGTATATCAAGGAGAGGGCGATCCTTTCAGATTGTGACACGTGTATGGATGGATGGTGTTCATATTTCTGGGCGTGGAGGCCCCTAGCCACCTGCTCGCTCCTCGGTCCGTGAGCCGTGGTAGGTGTAGCCCTGTGTGACAGGACGTATGCTGTGATGGCGTGTTAGAGCGTGTCTGGGGGTGGCGTGTCGGAGACGTATATTGGCGGAGTGTCAGAGACTCCTTGATGGCTCTTGCCGTACAACCGAGGTCCCTTTGGTTGATGTCTCACTTTGGGGTGAGGGGCCCTTTCCCGGAGTCAAGCTGGAACTTCGGTGTCTACGTCCTCGGGGGGCTTTCTCCCGCAGGGGGTGGTTGGTCTCTCTCCCCCGAAGCTGGTTCGGTCGCCCTCCCGAAGGAGGCGTTATGCTGGCTCCTGAAGTTGGAATTTCGTGAGTTATCGAGGTCGTGCGCCTCAGGTGTATGACTTCCTTCACTCCGGAGTTCTTTCCGAGGTCGTATGCCTTAGGTGTCTGGCTCCCTCTTTCCTGTGGTCGGTAGGTGGTCAAGGTGATAGCACTTCCGCTATCACATTTCCCGCTTGGAAAGGCTGAAGTGGAGACTTCGGCAAGTAGTCCTTTTGGTGTCCGTCTATTGCCCAATTGGCAGTTTTCACAGGACGACCTCGCGGACTCCCGGAGGCCCACGTGGTAGTATGTCCATTTCGGTGGAACAAGGCGGCACGGAGCCTTGAACCTCGGACCTTATGGATTTGCACTCAGAGTATGACGTCGGTTGGGAGGCAGTTCGCCTCCTAGCTGATAAGCCTTGTTTGGACAGATGTCATCTATCCATCCTTCGGTGTTCTCGAGATACCCAACTTTTTTATTTTTCTCGCCATAGGCTAGTGAACCATCGTGTCTTGAAACTAGTCGTGCCAGTCTCGAGCAGCGTGCCCGGGTTTTCTGGATGTCAAAAAATGCGTCCTAGTTTCTTGTGACGGGCAACACATGGCAGGCATCTGCTGGGATGGGCATGCCTTTTCGTGCATGAAGGGTAATTATGGCGATGTTTCACCTTCGCACAGCAGTTATGACACCCTTTTGGTTGCCCTTCCTCGATCTATATAAGCCTTCCTCCTGTCATACTCTTCATTTGTGTTTCTTTGCTCTCGCTTTTTTCTGTGCCTTTTTCTCCTCTTTTGCGGTAGTTTTAGCGGCGGAGTGATTTCCGGCGATCTTTCACGACGGCGTCCTCAAACCCAGACTTTGACAAGACTTTTGGTGGGTTCTGATTTCTAGAGTTCCTTCGGTTTCTCCTTTTCTTTTCACTTCCCGAAGTCATTTTTCCTCTTTCTGAAATCATTTTTCCCCCTTTTTTCGAAGTAATTTTTCAGTCAACCATGCCTATTCCCGAGAGCTGGCAACCTCTTATGTCTCACCCTTGTTGCACCACTCCTAAAAAATTAGAAAAGTGGAAGACCAAATTTTTCCTTCCCTCGTATGCCATCACAAGGTTACCTCACCTTGGCCAGTTTAGATTTATGAATCGAGGTGACGAGGTTACCGTTTTTCGAGCCCAACTGAAGGCTGGACATCGGTTTCCCCCTACGAAGATGATTTGGGACTTTTTCCAATTTCATGGCATAGCCACGAATCAGCTTCCTCCCAACTCATACTGCTATTTCAATGCTTTTCTCTACATGTGCGGGATCTTCGGGGTATAACCCCATTTCATCCTGTTCATGCAGTATTATAAGCTCTATCCGGTTCTGATGGGTGGCTTTTATTTCACACTTCCTCGGGGATCTGGGAGCAAGAAATTTATGTTCACCTTCGCTACTAAGGATAGCTGGCGAGGGTGGCAAAGGAAGTTCTTCTTCCTGAAGGTGGCGGAGGCCTGGTCGCACGTCCCGACTAAGTGGGCTTGGGGAAAGCTAGAGGCAGACGTCATGGATCCCAGAATGTTGCTAACTCTCGAGTTTGCAGCCAGGTTTGGAGACTTTGACAGACGAATCCGTGCTATCGCCGACTAGGATGCCGAGGTCCCTCCACACTCTCTCTACCCTTTCCTGATCATGTGGAAACTCATGACCGAGGATGTCCTTCAGGAGTTGGGGGTGGTTACGGTGCACAGACGGATCTCGGCATGCCATCTCCTGCTACTGAGGGGAAGAACTCTTGGCTAGTGAAGCTCCTCCGGAGCGAGCTCACTTACAAAGCCTTTTCTGAAAGTAAGTTTTTTCAAGGTTTTTTCAGCATAAGTGCCTGTGGACTCACACTGATTTCTTCCCTCTTTTTCAGAGATGGGCGACGAGTCTACCGCCTACTACAGGTCTCTCTTCCTTGGTCAGGCCGAGAAGGGAGAACAAACAAAGAGGAGGCGCAAGACTTCTAGGAGCGGGCCATCTTCGGCCAAGAAGCCCAAGAAGGACACCCTTCTTCCCTCCTCGGAGGACGTTTCGAAGGTCGGTGATGTTATTGCTACTTCCATTGAGGCTGGCAATGTCACTGCGACTTCGACCGAGGTCGCAACTTTTTCACAGCCTGAAACGCCAGGCGAGGTTCTTGCCGGGGTGGTCGCCGTTCCTGCCCCTCCAAGTCCTGCCACGTCGGTGGATTTGTTGGGCTCTTTGGCGGATCTTTCTGCCGAAGATTTAGAAAAGCGACGAAAGGCCAAGGGCAGACATATTCCTGCTGACGTGGAGGAAGTCCGGGACTCTGATGACAATGTTGCTGAGGTCGCGCCAGGTTTGTACCTTTTCTCCTGCAATCTTACATGTTTCATAATCAAGGAATTTTTACCTGATGAGATGTATGTTTCTTTTTACGGAGGATCTGGCGCCCTCAGCTTGGATGGTTGAGCACGCCCGAAGGCGGGCTCTTTCGGGATTCTCATGTCCCGAAGGACAAAGTTCCAAGGGAGGCGTTCTGGTTTTTCATGGAGGACATGAACCTGTTCTCTGAGGACTGCCGGGAGATGGCTCCCCAAATGGCGAGGGGCGTGCTTACTCAGGCATCCTTCTAGGCAGTCACCGAGGAGTGTGCCTCTGAGGATGCCCTTACTGCAAAAGTTTTCGAGCATGCTGCTCAGGTAATTCTTCAGGCTCTTCACTTTTCCTCCCACCTTTTTGTCTAAGTGTTTTGGCTTTTGTTGCGCAAATTTCACTAAGTACCTTTCTTTTTTGCAGCTTTTGGGGTATAGTGGATATCTACGAGCTTGGGCAGCAAAGCAGTCTTCAGCTCGAGCCTGGGCCGAAGAAAAATTGGAGAAGGCCAAATTTTTTTGTGCCAACTCGGTGCTGACAAACACCAAGTTGAGCCAAATATGCGAGGAGAAGATTGCCAGTCTTCGGGAGGAGTTCTTGAAGGGCCAAGAGGGGCTCTTGAAGGATATTTCTAAGAAGATGTCCGATCTTGGCAACAAATTAATCAGCCTGACTTCGGTCAATGAGACCCTTGAAAAGGAAACGGAAGGGGAGTCTGCCCTCTTGGCGAAGGCAATGGCTGAAAATGCTGAACTCCTGGCCAAGGTCGACTTGCTGAAGGAGGATTCGAAGAAGAAGAAGAAAACCGAGGAGCTGGAGAATGAGATTTTTGACCTTCAGTAGGAGGTTTCGGATCTTCAACATGAGGCGGACGAGTTGGACGTTCAGAGAAGTAAAGCCGTCCAGACGTCCAAGGTTTGGCTTTCAGGACGGCTTCTACCTAGCTCATCATCAGTTTCTGAAGAAGTATCCGGACCTCGATCCTTCCTTTCTGGCTGCCCTAGATATACCCAGGGGGCCTCGGTGGATGTGGTCAAGAGTCGAGTTCCTTAACCTGCCGTTTCCTCCTTCTGCACCGAAGGTGGCGGCGAAAGATTCAGGAGCAGAAGCTTCCCATGACACCGGGGTCCCTTAGATATTCTAAGACCTTTGCGTTCTTCTTTTTCTTTGTACTCTTCTTCTTGTAATCTTCTCATTGTATTAAGACCTTCTTCAATGAATTTTCCTTCATTATTTTGGTAAGTCTTTTTCAGCAATTTTTGTTTCCCAATTGTCTCGACCACTTTCGGTCAATGGACTTCGGTACTTTTTTTGCTCGTTTCGTCGGCCATTCTTCGGGCGGTCTTTCGCGGTTGGTGAAGTTCCTTTTCAGGCAAATTTTAGCCTGCCCTTTGTTGGCCGTGTTCGGTAAACTTGCCCTCTTTTGGGCATATAACCCAACTATGTCTGGAAGGAATAGGAGACTTTCGGGAGTCCATACTTCAGCTTTGTTTGGCGAATATTCTCAGACAGGGAAAAACTTTCTGTACTTAGACAAATTTCTGGCTTTCACCATTTCTTGTCTAAAAATTCTAAGTGTAGAATTTCTTTATGGCGCCCGAGTGCCTTGTACCTTTGAGTTTTCCTTCTTTGGTGTTGCCGAGCTTGTATATTGCCTTTCGGACCTCGTTTAGGACCAAATAAGGTCTTTTCCTGTTTGGCCGAAGTACCCCCATAGGACGGCTTTTGGGGTTCTAATTCGGCGTTTCGGGGGCAAGGTCTCCTTTTCCTTATTCCTTTTGGCCTATCATGCAAGTTTTGCGCTTATGGCCACCTTTTGCCGAAAAGGCCTTCTTTTTAGCTCGGTCATTTCTCAGTGTTTGACAACTAAGTCGAGGCTAGTTCACAACCTGAGGTCATGTCCTCTTTTGTCAAACATCTGTATGCTGGCCGAACTACTTCAAATGGATAATGGCTTTCTGTACTGGGGATAAGTGAGGAAGGTGTCTCTTCCTTGGTCCCTCGGGGAGTTGCCTGATAACTCCTTGGTACAGTAGGAAGTTCTCCTGGCCACTTTCCCTTTGCATCTGTTATAGTCCCTATTTTATAGCTCTTTCAGCAACTCTGCTTGTGTGTTGCTCGGGGGCAGAGCTAGTGGGCTGAAGTGCCTTTTTATTCCGAGGTCGGTGACGGATTCTTCAAATCCTCTATCCATAGATTGGAAATCATTACTGGCCAGTGTCACTGCCGGTAGGCCAAATTAGCATACTATGTTCTTCCAGACAAACTTTTTGTGCACCTTTGGCTCGCATGGTTGCTAGGAGTTCTGCCTTACCCCACTCAGTGAAGTAGTCCTCTGCTATCACGCAGAACTTCACATCTTCGGGTGCTGTCTGGAGTGGCTTGCTGCAATCTTTCTGAGGTTATCCGCTCTGAAGGTAGTCTTCGAGTGCTGGCGTGTCTCTGGCCATTTTCACACCTATTTGACGAATTGTCCTGCACCCTTTTTACCGATATATATACTTTTATAACGGAGTTTCGTACCTTTGCCTGCATAGCTTTTCCTTCAATCAGGAAATGTTGTCCGGAATGCCTTTGCACTTTCTACCGCTTCATGAGGATTTTCGGGACTCTTTGGTTGTGAGATTCCTCTTATTAGGACCTTTCCGCCCTTTGCGCGAGGTTATTATACCTAGCGTTGCCATGCTCGGATGGCCCAAAACTTTTGGTAATCAAATTTGATTGTCTTGGTGGCCTCCTTGCCTTCGGGCCCCCGAGGGGGTATCCTAGCGCCCTGATGTTCTGCGCTTGCGGTTCCACCGACAAGGAGTTTCCACTCTGGATCTATCTTTGCTCTGTCTCCCTTGTTTGTTTTAGCCTTCCCTACTTCTGGGATTTCGGTGATCTAGTCTGCCAGTACCTGGGCGCTTACTGCCCTTCTAGGCTCATACGTAGTGTAGTACTCTTTGAGTTCAATGCACCATTTTGATAGTCTTTTCCGAATGCTCCACTCTTTTTCGCGGCGTTGCGCAGAGGCGGGTCACTTCGGACAGCGGTCATGTCCTGGGAAGTAGAGTCGGCGCCTTCTGCTCGCTAGTCAAGTCGTAAACAACCTCTCGGGGTAATGGGTTTTCACTTTATTGCTGTGGAGATGGCAATTTTTTCCTCAGGTGCAGAACTCTTTCGCCCGGGAGGTCTAGGTCATCCCGACCCTGCTTTTCCCATATGTCATACTCCGGGGAGCACGCTTTCCACCTAGGATTCATCCCGTTGATCTCCGTTTTCCCAATTCCTGTGAGTTGGTTTGGGACTCTCCACCCCACGAGGTACTGATGAGGAGGGCCTTCAGCCCAAAATTTGTTGCGGCCTTCTTCGACTTGACTACTCCATCATTTCGACCACGCCAGGGCGTGCGAATTCGCGTAGGAAGCATATGGTAATAGTCAGAGGGCGTTGACCCTCAGGCAGGGAAATCCCTGCTGTCATTATTCGGTTGCCCGTTGAATCTCTGGAGCGGACGGGGACCTCGGGATTCCCCTCTCCTTAGAACTCCGAGCTTCAACTTCGACAACCTGGGAGTGAGTTCCCACAGACGGCGCCAAATGATGCAGACCCAACATCTGATGCGGTCCGGTTAGGCGGAGCTAGCATCTCCACTGTGTGCAGCGGTGTGGGTAGCAATGGGTCCTGGAGGTACAAGAAGGTACCCTGAGAGGGTCACCTTAAGTGGTGGCTGACGGCTTCCTGGTACCGTGGCTGGTGAGGACGGGGAAGACTTGCGGCACATGAGAGAGCCCGGAGCAAAGATCCTTCAGGGAGACCTGGCTGAAACACTCAAAAAATAGGGGTTTAGAGGCCCCTGGGGTGGTTTTCCGGGGGGGAACCTCCGACGCCCAAGTCAGTACTTCTAGAGAGAAGGAGACATAGTAATAAGCACAGGAGACTCTTGCCTGGCGTGTCTTTCTGAGGGCTGAAGGGAGAATATTCAGGCGGAGGGAGGAGAGCGTCCTCTATTTTCCGGCCTCTCTGTCCTCTTTTTCCCTCTCTCTCTTTCTCTCTCCCCGGGGAGCCCCCCTGTTTGTGACCATTTCCCTGGTAGATAAGGGAGGGGGTGATCCTTTCAGATTGTGACACCTATATGGACGGATGGTGTTCGTATTTCTGGGTGTGGGGGCCCCTAGCCACCTGCTCGCTCCTCGGTCCGCGAGTTGTGGTGGGTGTAGCCCTGTGTAACAGGACGTATGCTGCGATCGCGTTTTAGAGCGTGTCTAGGGGTGGCGTGTCGGAGACGTATATGAGCAGAGTGTCAGAGACTCCTTGATGGCTCTTGCCGTACAACCGAGGTCCCTTTGGTTGATGTCTCACTTCGGGGTGAGGGGCCCTTTCCCGGAGTCGGGCTGGAACTTTGTTGTCTACGTCTTCAGGGGGCTTTCTCTCGCAGGGGGTGGTTGGTCTTTTTCCCCCGAAGTTGGTTCGGTCGCCCTCCCGAAGGAGGCGCTACGCTGGCTCTTGAAGTTGGAATTTGGTGAGTTACCGAGCTCGTGCGCCTCAGGTGTATGATTTCCTTCACTACGGAGTTCTTTCCGAGGTCATATGCCTCAGGTGTCTGGCTCCCTTTTTCCCGTGGTCGGTAGGTGGTCAGGGCGATAGCACTTCGGCTATCATAGAGGATGAGAGGTTCTCCTTCCTGCGGTTGCCAAAGTGTTGGCAGACGGGTTAGGTAGCTTTTAAGTTCATCCCAAGCTTTCTGACATTTTGGGTTCCAAGGGTGCTCCTCGATTCCGGAGTTGCCTTTGCTTTTGGCTGCTTTGGTAAGCACCTTGTAGAATGGTCGACATCGGTCGCCGTACCTGGAAATGAATTTACTAAGGGAAGTGATTCTTCCGGTAAGCCTTTGTATATCTTTGGTGGTTGTAGGTGTTTGGAAACCTAGCAGGGCTTTCACCTTTTCGGGGTTGGCGTCTATTCCGCTTTCTGACACGATAAACCCGAGGAACTTACCTATGCACACTCCAAATAAACTCTTCTCGGGGTTAAAGCGAATGCCAAAGCCCCGAAGTCGTTGGAAGGTTTCACCTAAGTCGATGATATGATTACTAGGCATTCTACTTTTAACTATCATCTCATCGACATACGCTTCCATGTTCCTCTTGATCTGAGAGTCGAACACTTTATTCATCAGCCTCTGATTGCTAGTATTGTGCCCAAAAAGCCAATCATGAGATGATTGTATTTTTGCACATTGAGTCATGATATTTTATTGAGGCATTAATCCAGCAATTTTGTTTGTTGTTTTGTTTCTGCGTAACGTAATAAACATAATTGTAACCTAGAATAATGATATTCTTAAACGTCCCTAGTCTAGTATTATTGTGGAGCGGGTTGCAATAATACATAATGACTAGCATATGTGGAGACTAATATGAGATATGTAGTCTACATATGGGTACAAGTTGGAGAACTTGTGTACTGGACCGACCCACCATGAGAACACTTCATGGATCGTTATATGAGTGTCATAAGTGATTCTCATAGTGATCATGGTATATGTAGTCCTTCGACCTAAGATCATCAAGGTTCCCTACATGTGAGTCACATACTTTGATACTTTCCTTTCTTGCTCGTAACTAAGTGAACTTGAAGGAGGTCATTGGGTATGTCACATATCATGCGGAGGGATTTGTATGATCAAGATGGGATTTGTCCCTCCTATGTAACGGGAGTGATATCTTTGGGCCCTTTGATAGAGTGAGACTTAGAAAATGCATGGCCATGCTCCGATGAGTTGATATATGATATCAATGTCGTCAGTTTAAGTTGGTCTACTTAGTAATCAAGAAACCAAAGATTGGGCTATACGAGAGTGACACATTCCATGTCTCGTGCTTAGTCTTGATATCTTGGACAAAGGGACAATGGCATATATCGGTGATGATCATAAAGGTTTAGTCGATTCACCGACAATCTTGTCACTTGGGTAGCAATGATGTGTTGCTAGACACCGCTCATTGCTTATGATCATAAATGTGATTTATGATCATTGCCAACATGGCAAGAGCCTATTGGGCCGCACACATAGAGCTATTTGGATCATTAGAGTGCATGGGCTAATTATTTGGGTTATGGTTTCACTTTAATTTCGTATTAATAATGGGCCAAGGAGTTGAGCCATTATTAAGCCTGAAATTAAATCCTAATTGGATTAGGGCTTTGAAACCCATTAGGCCTGGAAGTTGAGTCTCACTATAAATACAACTTTTAAGTGAGAAATTCACAGGTCTCCTTGCCCTAGCCTCCCAAAAGGATGGCCGCACTCTTCTCTTGCAATTCCTTGGAGGACGCAAGCTAGCACTGCGAGCACAAGAGAAACGCATCTGCCGGGACGTGGTGGAAGCGTGGTGATCCCGAGAGGCTCGTGTGGATACCATAGAGAGCCTGAACACGTCAACTGTTCAGGTTTTGTGATTCGACTCTACAGTTGAGTGAGAGATCTCAACCAAAATTTAGGTATGAAATTTTCGAACACCCGGTTTACCCCGTTTCACTTGGATCCTGGAGGGTTTCGGTTAAATTCCGCTGCGCTGTTTGGCTCCCGAAACCCAACACTGATAGGTAGCCCCTGGATTCTTGAGCTCGATGGGCATTCTGACATAGCAGTAGGTACCAACTTCGGTGATGAAGGCGGTTTTTTCTTCATCTTCGGGGTCCATTCAAATTTGATGATACCCGTTGAAGGCATCGAGGAAACTGAGAAGACCGTACTCAATGGTTGAATCCACCAACTGGTTTATGGCTGGCAAAGGGTAGGAGTCCTTTGGACAGGCATCTTTCAGGTTCCAAAATTTGATGCACATTCGGAGCTTGTCACTCCTTTCTTTTGTGGCGATAACCACATTGCTGAGCCATTCGGGGTGTTTAACTTCTCTTATTACCCCTGCCTCAATCAGGCGGTTAACCTCGGCTTTAACGAAGGAGTTCTTATGAGCGGATAGGTTCCATTATTTCTGCCAAACCGGCCTAGCGTCAGGGCATACTTTGAGAATATGGTGGATTATGCTGAGGTCGACCCCAAGCATGTCCTTTGGAGAGTAGGTGAATAGATCTTTGTTCATTAACAAGAAAGATACAAGCCTATCTTCGTCACCCTTGGCCAATTTTTTCCCCACTCAGGTGTTCCGGCCGGGGACTAGCTCTACATCTTCTATTTCTACTTTTTCTAACTCTTCTATTCCCTCCCCTACTGTCTCTTCACCTGTCATGATGGCTCTTTTAGTAGCCAAAGTCTGTCCTTGAACCTTTGCTGGGCCTTGTCTAGCCTTGGTGAAGACCCTCCTGACTTCGGCTTGGTTAATGAAGATCTCTACATCTCCTTCTTTAGTTGCGAAGGTGACTGTTAAGTACCTTACATCCGGGCAGATGTGGAGATTGCCTGAGTTTGCCTTTCGAGGATGGCATTGTATGATGAGGGAACACAATGACAATGAATCTGGTCATAATGGAGGTGAACAGTTCCTCCTGACTTTGAGGTGAGGTCCCTTTCAGCATTAGGGGCAGATCGATGTATCCGAGGACGGGGACCTCGGATGGCGCAACCCTGAAGGTGGGGGAATTGACTGTGTGGAGGTCGCCTTTTGAAATGACTAAGTTAGGCAGTAGGTGGGAGAAGATGATAACAGTGTTGGAGCCGTTGTCCAGAAGTACTCTTTTGACATCCCAACTCCCTATCCTTGCCATCACAAGGAGTGGGTCATCGTGGGGGAACTTCACAGTGGACCCGTCTTTGCAAACAAGCTTGTTTGGCGAGTTCCTGTACTCCATTGTGGAGATTTCTCTTATCTTTCTTTTCCTCTTCGCCGAGGGTATCCCTGTAATGATGGTTAGGACGACCCCTGCTGATGGCAGCAGATTCTTTCAAGGACTTCGGTCCCGACGTTCGTCGGAATCATAGTTGATAGCCAAAGGCTATCGCCTCTATCTGGCCGAACTCCCTGCCACAAGAATGGCCAGAAGAAACTGGCGCTACCCGAGAAAAGGTGGGATCATACACCTCGGGAGATAGCCGAAGAGCTCCGAGCCCGGCACGCCAGGAAACTTGAGGATACTACTAGCCCCCCCGAGGTTGTAAACAGATCACCTTCGGAAAAGAGGCACCAGCTATTGCGGACCGAACATGATCTTTCCGAAGGTGGAACTCCCTGGAGATGGGAACCCCCGAACTGAGGGTATGTTTCCCGAAGAGGCACCGTCCGTACCAGAGGACGACCTCGTCCAGGGACCTCGGGAGTACGGCAGGAGCATTTAAGGAAGCCTCTGACATGTCGCCCACTGACATCACAAGTCGCCTCAAACGGTGCCCTGACACGCCGACGCCATCAAAGTCACATCATGGCCCGTCTCGGCTCAAGGCTCAAGGGGACTGCCACCGGCTACTTGCCCCCTACGCCCAGAAATTCAGGAACATCTGACCGTACACGTGTCAAGATTTGAACGGGCTAGGCACTCCTATAAATACCAGGAAATACACCCTGGCAAGAGGCAGACATCCTGACTCCTCAGTCTGAGAAAGTATTACCAAGCGAGTTCACTGAACCCCTCAGTGCTATTTCCTCTGCCTTCTCTGAGCACCACTGACTTGGGCGTCGGAGGCTCCTCCCCGAAAAAACACCCCGGGGACCTCCTAACCCATTTTTTCTGAGCATCTCAGGTATTCTCCCTCGGGCAAAACGGCCACCAGGCGTTCTTCCTCTCCGGGAGTCCCTCCATCAGTCACCATGACTACCAACGATGAAGCCCCCGGGCATCATTTGGCGCCATCTGTGGGAACCCGCTCTGAGATTGCCGTCGTTGAAACTCAGTGTTCTAAGGACAAGGGACTCCTGAGGTCTCCGTCTGCGCCTGAGACACAACCAGCTGCTGAGCAAACACTCCCAGGGACTTCTGCATCTGAGGAAGACCGTCCTCTAGTAGTCACTATGAGCTTTATGAGGGAGTTTCAGCGTTCGGTCGTGGCCGAAATGACACAGCAGATCGACCGAAGATGGTCACAGCAAACACAGGCCCAAAGACCTCCCTCACCTGCACGCCCTCGGGAGAAGAGTCAGAGGTCGACTCATCGCAGTTCGGGAAGCGTAGACCCGCGTGAAGAGTCATCCATGGAGAATATACCCCTCGGGAAATGGCCTGGGGGACAAACTGGGTCCAAGCGACTGAAAGTCTTACAGCGAAGGAGTTCGTCGCCTGAGGCGAGGTCCCTGTCCCCTTAGCGCCAAACTCGCTCCCCGAAGAGGCGCCGACGATCTCCCTTCCCAAAGGAAGAGCCTAATGCCACAGTTCTCATGGAAAGAATACTAGCGCGGCTAGACAGGGTGGAAAAGCAGGTAGCTCGCAAACCCGTCTGGGACAGGCTCAAGGGAGACTTCTGCGGAGATGGGTCCCCATTCACCCGGACCGTGGCCGAGGCAACCATGCCAGGCGACTTCAGGGTACCTCGGCTGGAGATTTATGATGGCCGCACTGATCCCCAGGCCCATCTGACCAAGTACAGATGCAGCATGATAATGCATGGTGCTGATGACGCTACCATGTGTAAATGCTTTGAGGTCACCCTCACGAGCAACTGCGTGGTACAACTCATTGCCCCCAGCAGCCATCACTGAGTTCCAGGAGTTGTCCACGGCCTTCGCGCAACAATTTATTGGAAGCCGGCCAACGGTGAAGATGCCTGTTCAGATGTTCGACATAGAGCAGAGAAACGTAGAAACGATCCGAGAATACGTCGAAAGATTCAACAGGGAAGCTCTAAGTGTCCCGGACTTCCGGCCCGAAATACGCATCCTCGCCATGACACGGGGCCTTCGGCAAGACTCACAGCTGTTTTATGAGTTCTCAAAGGACCCCCCGGACACCCTCGAAGAATTTTACCGAAGGGCCGAACAGCACATGACTGCCGAGGAGCTGAGAATGGCTGGGCCGAAGTCCGGTCACAACCGCGCTGAAGGGTCCAATCAGCAAGCCCGGCATCCAACTGAACAGGCAAGCCGACCTCGGAGGATGCGGGGAAGCAAACTTCAAAGCTTCACACCTCTGAGCACTACACGGAGAAACATCCTTATGGCACTAGAAAGGCAGGGGATGCAAATTCGACGGCCAAGGGCCATGACCGCTGATAACAAGAAAAACGTCAAGAAGTTCTGCCAGTTTCATCGAGACCACTGCCATGACACCGAAGACTGCTTCCAACTGAAGAAATACATTGAGTCGCTGATAAAACTCGGCCAACTTCGGAAATATCTGCGGATGCCTTCCCCAAAAGGAAGAAAAGATGAGGAAGAAAGGGCCCAAGATGAGGACTATGACTCCGACAGACGGAGAAACAGAAGTCTGAAAAAGCGCCCTCCTCCTCCTGCAGGGGTGATACAAACCATCACCACGGGGCTCCCATCCTCGGAAAGAAAGCGGAAGGCCAGAGAGATTGCGGTCATGGAATATGATAGCCCGGCAAAGAAACTGGCTCGCAAGGACGGATCCACCGTCATCTTCCCCCATGACGATCCGCTGCTAATCCTGGCAAGGATAGGGAACTGGGACGTCAAGAGAGTGTTGCTTAATGATGGATCAAATACTGACGTCCTATTCTCGCATTTACTGCCGAATTTGGACGTGTCCAGCAGCGAGCTCAAGCCTGTCACCTTGCCTACCTTCGGGGTTGGACTGTCCGAACTCCCTGTCCTCGGATGGATCGACCTCCCCCTGTGATGAAAGGAACTTCGGTCGACGGAACAGCTGAGTTGTACGCCTCCACAATGGCGAGATTTATCATCATGGACGTTCCTTCTTCGTACAACGCCATCCTTGGAAGCCAGACACAGGGAAACCTGCACATTCACCCTGATGTGAAGTACTTGACTGTCACATTTGCCACCAATGATGGGGATGCAGAGGTCTTCATAGATCAAGCTGAGGTAAGGAAGGTGTTTGTGAAAGCATGAAAAGCTCCGGCAAATAACCTCGCACAAACAGTGGAGGCAAAGGCACCAGAGAAGGGAAAAGGAGGAGAACCCCCAAGAGCGGAAACAGAAACAGTGGAACTTGTCCAAGGACAATCTACCCGAATAGGGAAGAGCTTGCCCGAAGGTGACAAGAAAAACCTTGTATCTTTTCTACTGGGAAATAAAGATCTCTTTGCCTACTCGCCGAAAGACATGCCAGGTGTGCACCCTGGCATAATACAGCATAGCCTCAAAGTAAGCCCGGAAGCAAAGCCTGTCCGACAAAAGAAGCGAAGCATCTCAGCCCATAAGAGCAACTTTGTCAAAACTGAAATCCAGTGCCTGTTAGACGCCGAAGTCATCAGGGAGGTCAAGTACCCCGAATGGTTAAGCAACGTGGTGATTGCCACAAAAGAAGGCAGCAGCAAACTTCGGATGTGCATCGACTTCAGAAATTTGAACGATGCTTGCCCGAAAGACTCATACCCTCTTCCGCCAATAGACCAACTGGTAGACTCAACTGCCGAATACGGGCTCTTGAGTTTCCTAGACGCCTTCAGCGGCTACCATCAAATAAGGATGGACCCCAAGGATGAAGAAAAAACCGCCTTCATCACCGAGGGAGGAACATATTGCTACGTCAGGATGCCCTTCGGGCTTAAAAATGCAGGAGCCACCTACCAAAGGTTGATGAACAAGGTCTTTAAGGACCAAATGGGGAGAAACATGGAGGTGTATGTTGACGATATGATAGTCAAAAGCAAGCTCCCTCGCAACCACATTGTAGATCTAGAGGAAACCTTCCAAAATCTCAGAGCCTTCGGGATTCGTCTCAATCCTGAAAAATGCATGTTCGGGGTGACCTCGGGAAAGTTCCTTGGCTACATGGTATCCGATAGAGGCATCGATGCTAACCCCAAAAAAATTAAGGCTCTGCTCGAGTTCCGAACTCCTGCCACAGTAAAAGACGTGCAGAGACTCACCGGAAGAATAACCTCTCTTAGCAGGTTCATTTCCAGGTACGGAGATAGGTGTCAGCATTTCTTCAAAGTCCTCACCAAGGCAGCAAAAAAGGAAGGCAACCTTGGAAGGGATGATCACCCTTGGGATCAAGACTTCCAAAAAGCCTGGAAAGAACTCAAAATCTACCTAGCCAGCCTGCCGACTCTGCGACAACCTCGCGAGGGATAAACCCTCGTATTATACCTTGCCGTCACGGAAAAAGCTGTGAGCTCAGTCCTCGTGAAAGAAGAAGGGCCAAAACAATGGCCGGTCTAGTATGTAAGCAAATCCCTGCATGGCGCCGAAGTCAGGTACCCTCTGCTGCAAAAAGCTATATACGCCTTGGTGCTTGCAGGGAAAAGGCTGCAGCCATACTTTCAGGCTCACCCCATCATCGTCCGAAGTAGCCTACCACTACGGGACGTTATGAGGAAAGTGGATCATTCGGGAAGGCTCTCCAAGTGGTGTATAGAGCTTGGCGAACACGATATCACCTATGAACCTCGGAAGGCCATAAAAGCTCAAGCACTAGCAGAATTCATTGCCGAAATACCCACCACTGAGGACAGTCATCCGGATCTGAACGAAGGTGAGCCAGAATGGACCTTACATGTTGACGGAGCCTCGGGGTCCGAGCACCAGGGAGCTGGGGTAATTATCAGAGGCCCCGAAGGCCTAGAGGTAATGAAGGCTATCAAGTTTACCTTCAACGTCACTAACAATGTGGCTGAGTATGAGGCCCTCATAGCGGGATTACGATTGGCCAGAAAAATTGGCGTGAGAAACTTAAAGGCTTACAGCGATTCCCAGCTAGTAGTTCGACAGACTGCAGGAGACTATGGGGCGAAGGACCCAACCTTGGCAAAATACCACGAGCTGGTAGCAAAACTCATTCAAAAGTTTGACGCCGTACGGATCGAAAACGTACCTCGGCAGAAAAACGCCGAGGCAGACTGCTTGTCGAAGTAAAAAACCTACAATGAGGTGCTAGACCATCCGAGCATCTCAGTACTGAGCATATCGACCTCGGGAAAAGGCTGGAGGGATCCAATAAAAAGGTCCCTCGTGGAAAATGTGCTCCCCGAAGACCCCGGTGATGCTGCAAAACTGCGAAGGCACTCCGGTCGTTTCTTTCTGATCGGTGAAGAACTATACCTGTTACGGCCCTTCTAGAGGGAGGTAAGGACTTTAGAATTTAGTTTAGAAGTTTAATTTAAGTTTGCCTAGCAAGAATTAAGAAGTTTGCCAAAGTTCACTAAGTTCCGACAAGAATAAAGCTCTGAACTAAGTTCAGGGGCAAAATGGTAATTTTGCACCCTGAGTGGCCGGGACGAGTCCCGAGTGTTTTAAAATGAATTTTTAGAACGTAACTTTTAACCTTAACTCAAACTCAACAAATAGACAAGAATTTAATCAAGAACTGTTAAGTTACAAAGATGGGGGACCTAATTGCACTTAACTTGAAACCTTGGTGATCTTGGTTGCTAAGTGAGGGTTTAAGAAGGGAAAGAGAGGGAGAAGCTACCATTAACACGTTCTTGAGCTTCCCTCACTCATTTCTCTCTCAAATTGAACTTGGAATCAAGTGATCTTGGTGCCAAAAGGTGCAATTAAGGGTGTTTAAGCTTGGAGGATGCATTTTCAAGCTTGAATCCATGTTTTTGAAGCTTGGAGAGGCGTTTTTCTCCATCCCCTGTTTTTGAACGAGGTATGAGTTATGTTCTTGATTGAATTCGTGTTATTTGGTTGATTGGAAGCTTGGGTTTTGGTTGAAAGATGTGTTTTTGATGTTTTAGAGCTTTGTTTTGGTATGGTTTTGTGTAGAACTTTGGAAGCTTGTTTGGAAGAGGAAGGGTTCGAATTCTTGCTTGTTCTTGGTGTTAAGGTAAGGGAGAAAGTGTTTTTAAGTTGTTGGATTGCTTTTGGATTGAAATGGATTGAGAAAGTTGAGTAATTTTTGGGTATGGTATGAAGAAACGTTTTGGGAATTATGATGGACTAGCTAAATTCGAAGGATTGGTTTGATGCTTCTAATGCATCATAGTTTGGCTTTGATAGTTGGTTTTGTTCCTTGCAACATGTACTTCATGTGTATGAAATTTGGTAACTTTTGATGCATGTTTGCTATATGTATTTGGTTGCCAAAGTTCGTAGCAGCAATCGGCCAAATTCTGCATTTCTGCAGAATTGGCGACGCGGCGCCAATTGGCCCGAAAATTGGCGACGCGTCGCCAATTCAATTTTTCTTCACAGAGCGTCTGCTCGTCGGCGACGCGTCGCCAATTCCTTTTTGCCTTTGGCGACGCGGCGCCAACACCTAAAAATGGAGGGTTTGACTTTTTGCTACGTTGACCCGACCGAGACTACGGAAGGCTCGGAACGTGCCTAAGGGTCCGAGGATCCCGATGGTACTCCGAAACTTCCGAAAGTCCCACCGGAAGTATGAGTTTTCTTGAACTGTTTGAGGTAAGTAAGTTGCTTAGGCAACAAGTAAGGAAACAAATGTTGCAATTGAACTTAATTAGCTATCAATAGCTCAGGTGAGAGGTTTAGAACCCTCGTCGGCCTAGCCGTGCCGGAGCCACGAGGCCACGAGGCGAAACCTTGTTCATCTAGTTTACATCAAAGAGGCCCTGCGGCCTAGTCTACAAGTCCCGTCATAAATTCCCCTGCATAACAACTAGGTGAGAGGTTCTATGTTTGAATGAGGCTTGCTAAGGTTCGCCCTTGAGCCATATGATAGGTTGCTAAGTGATAGCGCTTGGCCTATATGTCAGGTTGCTAAGTGATGGCGCTTGGCCTGTATATGTGTCAGGTTGCTAAGTGATTGCACTTGGCCTGATACAGAGGACTACTTGAGGAGAGGTCTACCGGCCTAGTATATATATATATGACTAGTACCCTCATGCTGTGTGAGCTCGCAGCCAGAGTCCTAGTAATTTTTCTTGCAGGTACATCGAAGACCCTTACTGAGAATGTTGAATTCTCACTCCCTGTTTGTTATGCAGAGTCTGAAGTAGCAGGACCGGATAATCGCTGAGGATTATCACGGTAGTACCTTTTTGTGTGTAAAGGTACGGTAGTTGAGAAACTTTAAGTTTCTAGCCTGCTTAAGTGTTTAATTGGTCTGTTGGTCAGGCTGTGGTACTAACTTGTTTCTTCCTTTGGCTGCAGAGCCTAGTAGCACTTGGCAAAGGACTTGTGAGACTCGCCACTGGGACAGGAGTCCAAAGTGGGAGCTAGGGTAAAAGATCTCAGCAAAGTCTTGTATTTTGATACAGTACTTTATTTTGCCTCCAGTATTTATGTTATAAAGAGTCCTTGACTCAGGGGATTGTTCTCTGGGTGAGAGCATTAGTTACTTATGTATAAATGCTTTCACGAGCGGTGTATGTGTAGTTAATCACTCAAAGGTTGATTTTGCTATGCTTTGACATTTTGTATTTATTTATATAGAATTTTACTTAGCCGGCTAAATGTCTAAATGATTAAATGTTTTATGGTTTTAATAAACCAAGTCAAAGCATAAGTGCATACATATTGCATTTCTAGGTTAATCAACTAGTAGCATTGGATTTAATCCACACACATAACCAGCTAGCCAATTACAATCCACCGTGAGACAAACGCTCACAGGGTATCCCGGGCAGGGGCACGGGGATCGTGTCAGTGTTCTTGGTATCAGAGCTAAGGGTTTTATTTCATAGATATTGGAGGCTTAGACTGAGATCTAGTAGTAAAGTCCAAGTGCTAGGAAGTTAGTACTGACCAACATCTGGGGAAATGTTGTCTGGTTGTGGTTGCAGGTTATTATGGTTGATACGAGGTCTGGAACTTCGAGGGGGACTAGGGAACCTGGTGAAGGTTCTAGTGACCCAGTTGTGGCGAGGTTGGATGAGATATCCAGAGTGCTACAGGGTTTGACTGAGACTATGTCTCAGGTGGCACAGGGTATGAACACTCTTGTAACAGAGATGTTCAGAGATTATGAGGACAGAGGTGTTGTCCAGGAGGAAGTTGAGCCACAACAGGAACAGGAGAGGCATGCTGAGCAACAGCAAGTGCCTAGAGCTCAGGAACCCAGAAATCAAGTTCTTGAGGAGGTTGAGGAACCAGAGATGATGGAGGCTCCAAGGAGGGGAGACACTCCACATCAGATGAGGTTGCTGGAAAAGTTTAAGACAGTTGATCCACCTAGCTTCGACGGGACAGGAGATCCTGATAGAGCTGAGGACTGGTTGTCTGTTATGAACCGACTCTTTACTTGTGGTGGCTATGAGACAGAGCAGAGGATGGTTCTAGTACCTTTCTTTTTGAGAGGGAGAGCCAGTCTTTGGTGGGATGATGTGATGGAGTTGCTGAGGGAGAGTAACGGCACTCGTCCAGAGCACAAGAAAAAGGTGCTCAAGTGGTCAGACTTCGAGAAGAAGTTTAGACAGGAGTATATTAGTGAAGCTGCACAGGATCAGAGGAGGATCCAGTTTGAGAATCTGACACAGGGAGAGATGTCAGTACGAGAGTATGAGCAGCGATACAATTCACTTATCCGGTATGCTCCATACATGTTGGGTAATGAGGAGTTGAAAGCCAAGAAGTTTTCCCAGGGCCTGAAGCCTATTTTCAGGAGGTATATGGCGACAGTTGACATCAGGAGTTATCGCCAGATGGTTCAGAAGGCATTGGCATTGGAAAGGGAATTCGAGGATTCCAGAGCACCTGTGAAAAAGGTGGAAGCTGGGCCATCTAACTTGGGGAAAAGTGCTGGAAAGTGACCAATGGTAGGGAACCAGGATCCATCTAAGAGGAGGAGGACAGGTGTGTGTCCTAGGTGCAGACGGTTCCATGGTGGAAGACCATGTACACTGGGCACAGATATTTGTAATGTCTGTGGTCAGAGAGGGCATTGGGCCAGGGACTGCCCAAGAGTTCGTTCAGTTACAGGTCCATCTCGGGTTCTACCTCCAGTACCGCTTGCCATTGGGAACCGGCCTGGAGTAGTTGCTGCAGCAGTGAACCCAAGAGTCTTCGCTTTGACGAACCAGGCGGCTAGAGAACCGCCAGCTGTATGAGGTAATTTTACTTTTCTGAGCAGTAGTGTTAGAGTGCTTTTCGATACGGGAGCTACTCTTTCAGTGATATCTTCTGCCTTGGTAGATAAGCATAGTTTACAGCGTGAAATTGCGGGTGAGTTGAGACTCATCAGGACTGCAGGGAGAGGTTTTATTGTGACCAATGAAGTGGTTACTAGGTATCCTTTGCAGTTAGGTGATCATGATTTTTGTTGTGAGTTGTGGGTGATTGAGTTGAAATCATATGACCTGGTGCTAGGAATGGATTGGTTGAGTAAGCACAAGGCACAAATTAACTGTGCGAATCACTCAGTTGACATCACTGATGCTCAAGGAGCTAGAGTGACTTGCACAGGAGGGTTGGCATCTAGTGCTAAGAGTTTACACATTAGACTTGTAGATACCATCCCTGTAGTTGGTGAAGAGGAGTATTATTCGTTGAATGGAGTAGCTATAGAGGAAGAATTGGGGAGCATTCCTGCAGCTAATCAGTTTCCTGAGGTGTTTCCAGTGGAGTTACCTGGGTTACCACCTAGGAGGGATACTGAGTTTGCTATCCATCTGCAACCAGGGGTTGAGCCTATTTCAGTACCACCTTATAGGATGTCGGCTCCTGAGATGGATGAGTTGAAGAAGCAGTTGGAGGAACTGCTAGGGAAAGGTTTCATAAGACCGAGTGTATCACCGTGGGGAACTCCAGTATTATTTGTGAAGAAGAAGGATGGAACTTTCAGGTTGTGCATCGATTACAGGAAGTTGAATGCAGTGACAGTTAAGAATAAGTATCCACTTCCTAGAATTAATGATTTGTTTGACAGACTCAGAGGAGCGAGAGTGTTTTCCAGGATTGATCTTCGGTCTGGGTATTTTCAGATCAGAGTTAAGGAGGAAGACATTCCGAAGACTGCCTTCAGGACAAGGTACGGGCATTATGAGTATACGGTTATGCCTTTTGGTGTGACTAATGCTCCAGCAGTGTTTATGGAAGCTATGAATCGGATCTTTAAGCCATTTCTGGATCAGTTTGTTGAGGTCTTTATCGATGATATTCTGATCTATTCACAGTCTACAGCAGAGCATGAGGAGCACCTTAGAACGGTTTTGCAAGTGCTGAAGGATAATCAGTACTATGCAAAATTTTCTAAGTGTGAGTTTTGGTCCGAGAGGATTCAGTTTTTGGGGCATATTATCAGTGCTCAAGGTTTGTCAGTTGATCCTGAAAAGGTTCAAGCAGTGGTTGATTGGAAGAGACCGACTACAGTTACAGAGGTCAGGAGTTTCTTGGGTCTAGCAGGTTACTACAGACGCTTCATAGAGAAATTCTCTGTGATAGCTACGCCGTTGACAGCATTGACCAGGAAAGCTCAGAAATTCGAGTGGACACCGAAGTGTGAAGAAGCCTACATGAAGCTGAAGGAAAAGTTGACCAGTGCACCCATACTTGTGTTACTAGACCCGGACAGAGCCTTTACAGTTTATACTGATGCGTCAGGTTCAGGTTTGGGTTGCGTTCTACATCAGGACAGTCAGGTGATTGCTTATGGTTCGAGACAGCTGAGGCCTAATGAGTTGAACTACCCTGTTCATGATCTTGAGCTTGCAGCAGTGATCTTTGCACTGAAATTATGGAGACATTATTTGATGGGAAGATCGTTCAGAATCTTCACTGATCACAAGAGTTTGAAGTATTTGTTTACTCAGAAGGATCTGAACATGAGACAGCGGCGATGGATTGAGTACATTAAAGACTATGATTGTTCGATCGAGTATTGTGCGGGTAAAGGGAACGTGGTAGCAGATGCTTTGAGCCGGAAGTACACAGGAGTGATCTTGTCCAAGGATCAGGCTACAGATTCTTCAGAAGGAGCATTGAAGGATTGTTTCTTAGCTTTGCATGAATTATGGCAAAGTCGAGAAAAATCCTTAGTCTACGCTTTGGAGATTCAGACGGCTTGGTTAGCCAGAGTCAGAGAAGCTCAGTTGAAAGATCCATTGTTGAAGAAGATTTCAGGTGAAGCTAAGACTGGTGCTTTGAAGAAAGAGTTCAAGTACAAAGATGGAATACTGCATTATGGTGATCGACTCTATGTGTCGAATGTTGAGGGACTTAGACAGCAAGTCCTACAGGAGGCACATAGCAGCACATTGAGTATTCATCCTGGTGTTAGTAAGATGTATCAAGATCTGAAAACACATTTTTGGTGGCCAGGACTGAAGAGAGATGTACGAGGACATGTGGCAAAGTGTTTGACATGTCAGGTGGTGAAAGCTGAACACCAGAAACCAGCAGGCACACTTCAGAGTTTATCTCTACCAGTGAGGAAGTGGGGATCCGTTACTATGGATTTCCTAGTGGGGTTACCGACCACCCGGAGTCAACATGATGCTATTTGGGTAGTGGTTGACAGATTGACGAAGTCGGCACACTTTATACCGATCAGAGTCACCTATACATTGGAGAGGTTGGCTCAGTTATATCTCAGGGAGATTGTGAGACTCCATGGGATACCGGATCAGATCATATCAGACAGAGATCCACGATTTACATCACGGTTTTGGAATGCTTTTCAGGAAGCATTGGGCAGTAAAGTTAGCCTCAGTACTGCTTTTCATCCGCAGACTGACGGACAGTCAGAGAGGGTGATTCAGACTTTGGAGGACATGCTACGCATGTGTGTCATTGATTTCAGAGGTGATTGGGATCAGCACTTACCACTGATCGAGTTTGCCTATAATAACAGTCATCAATCTGTTATTGGAATGGCGCCCTATGAAGCTTTGTATGGGAGACGATGTATGACACCTCATTGTTGGGCAGATCCAACAGACAGAGTGGTCGTTGGACCTGAGATCATAGCTGACACTACAGCTAAGATTAAGTTGATTCAGCAGAGAATCAAGACAGCTAATGACAGACAGACTAAGTATGCAAACAGAAGAAGAAGAGAATTGAGTTTTGAGGTTGGTGACAAAGTACTTCTGAAAGTGTCGCCCATGAGAGGAGTTAGTCGTTTTGGACAAAGGGGCAAGTTAGCTCCAAGGTTCATTGGACCTTATGAAGTGTTAGAGAAAGTTGGGAAAGTTGCTTATCGGTTGGCTTTACCGCCTAACCTTTCTCAAGTGCATAATGTGTTTCATGTCAGTTTACTCAGGAAGTGCATAGTTGAGCCCGGACAGGTAGTAAATCCTTCAGTGATACCCATTCAGGAGGACTTGACTTATGAAGAGAAACCAGTTCAGATTTTGGATAGGCAAGTCAAGAAACTGCGGACTAAGTGGATTCCGATGGTTAAGATCCTTTGGTCTAACCATAGTGAGGAGGAAGCTACCTGGGAGACAGAGCAGGATATGCTGAAAAGATATCCTGGTGTTTTTCCAGAGTTGCAACGGAATTTGGGGGACCAAATTCCAGAAGGAGGGGAGAATGTTACGGCCCTTCTAGAGGGAGGTAAGGACTTTAGAATTTAGTTTAGAAGTTTAATTTAAGTTTGCCTAGCAAGAATTAAGAAGTTTGCCAAAGTTCACTAAGTTCCGACAAGAATAAAGCTCTGAACTAAGTTCAGGGGCAAAATGGTAATTTTGCACCCTGAGTGGCCGGGACGAGTCCCGAGTGTTTTAAAATGAATTTTTAGAACGTAACTTTTAACCTTAACTCAAACTCAACAAATAGACAAGAATTTAATCAAGAACTGTTAAGTTACAAAGATGGGGGACCTAATTGCACTTAACTTGAAACCTTGGTGATCTTGGTTGCTAAGTGAGGGTTTAAGAAGGGAAAGAGAGGGAGAAGCTACCATTAACACGTTCTTGAGCTTCCCTCACTCATTTCTCTCTCAAATTGAACTTGGAATCAAGTGATCTTGGTGCCAAAAGGTGCAATTAAGGGTGTTTAAGCTTGGAGGATGCATTTTCAAGCTTGAATCCATGTTTTTGAAGCTTGGAGAGGCGTTTTTCTCCATCCCCTGTTTTTGAACGAGGTATGAGTTATGTTCTTGATTGAATTCGTGTTATTTGGTTGATTGGAAGCTTGGGTTTTGGTTGAAAGATGTGTTTTTGATGTTTTAGCTTTGTTTTGGTATGGTTTTGTGTAGAACTTTGGAAGCTTGTTTGGAAGAGGAAGGGTTCGAATTCTTGCTTGTTCTTGGTGTTAAGGTAAGGGAGAAAGTGTTTTTAAGTTGTTGGATTGCTTTTGGATTGAAATGGATTGAGAAAGTTGAGTAATTTTTGGGTATGGTATGAAGAAACGTTTTGGGAATTATGATGGACTAGCTAAATTCGAAGGATTGGTTTGATGCTTCTAATGCATCATAGTTTGGCTTTGATAGTTGGTTTTGTTCCTTGCAACATGTACTTCATGTGTATGAAATTTGGTAACTTTTGATGCATGTTTGCTATATGTATTTGGTTGCCAAAGTTCGTAGCAGCAATCGGCCAAATTCTGCATTTCTGCAGAATTGGCGACGCGGCGCCAATTGGCCCGAAAATTGGCGACGCGTCGCCAATTCAATTTTTCTTCACAGAGCGTCTGCTCGTCGGCGACGCGTCGCCAATTCCTTTTTGCCTTTGGCGACGCGGCGCCAACACCTAAAAATGGAGGGTTTGACTTTTTGCTGCGTTGACCCGACCGAGACTACGGAAGGCTCGGAACGTGCCTAAGGGTCCGAGGATCCCGATGGTACTCCGAAACTTCCGAAAGTCCCACCGGAAGTATGAGTTTTCTTGAACTGTTTGAGGTAAGTAAGTTGCTTAGGCAACAAGTAAGGAAACAAATGTTGCAATTGAACTTAATTAGCTATCAATAGCTCAGGTGAGAGGTTTAGAACCCTCGTCGGCCTAGCCGTGCCGGAGCCACGAGGCCACGAGGCGAAACCTTGTTCATCTAGTTTACATCAAAGAGGCCCTGCGGCCTAGTCTACAAGTCCCGTCATAAATTCCCCTGCATAACAACTAGGTGAGAGGTTCTATGTTTGAATGAGGCTTGCTAAGGTTCGCCCTTGAGCCATATGATAGGTTGCTAAGTGATAGCGCTTGGCCTATATGTCAGGTTGCTAAGTGATGGCGCTTGGCCTGTATATGTGTCAGGTTGCTAAGTGATTGCACTTGGCCTGATACAGAGGACTACTTGAGGAGAGGTCTACCGGCCTAGTATATATATATATGACTAGTACCCTCATGCTGTGTGAGCTCGCAGCCAGAGTCCTAGTAATTTTTCTTGCAGGTACATCGAAGACCCTTACTGAGAATGTTGAATTCTCACTCCCTGTTTGTTATGCAGAGTCTGAAGTAGCAGGACCGGATAATCGCTGAGGATTATCACGGTAGTACCTTTTTGTGTGTAAAGGTACGGTAGTTGAGAAACTTTAAGTTTCTAGCCTGCTTAAGTGTTTAATTGGTCTGTTGGTCAGGCTGTGGTACTAACTTGTTTCTTCCTTTGGCTGCAGAGCCTAGTAGCACTTGGCAAAGGACTTGTGAGACTCGCCACTGGGACAGGAGTCCAAAGTGGGAGCTAGGGTAAAAGATCTCAGCAAAGTCTTGTATTTTGATACAGTACTTTATTTTGCCTCCAGTATTTATGTTATAAAGAGTCCTTGACTCAGGGGATTGTTCTCTGGGTGAGAGCATTAGTTACTTATGTATAAATGCTTTCACGAGCGGTGTATGTGTAGTTAATCACTCAAAGGTTGATTTTGCTATGCTTTGACATTTTGTATTTATTTATATAGAATTTTACTTAGCCGGCTAAATGTCTAAATGATTAAATGTTTTATGGTTTTAATAAACCAAGTCAAAGCATAAGTGCATACATATTGCATTTCTAGGTTAATCAACTAGTAGCATTGGATTTAATCCACACACATAACCAGCTAGCCAATTACAATCCACCGTGAGACAAACGCTCACAGGGTATCCCGGGCAGGGGCACGGGGATCGTGTCAATACCGACAGGGATACGCGAATCCACTGCAAAGATGTTTGAACGAAGAGGATACTAAAATAATCCTTGAAGAAGTCCACGAAGGCATGTGTGGTTCACACATTGGAACCGATGCCCTGGCGGCAGTGATACTTCACCAAGGATACTTCTGGCCTACCTTGAGAAAAGACGCAAGGCAGTTCATCCGGAAATGCGGTAGTTGCCAGAAACACGCGAACATCCTGAGGGCACCCTTGGAAATGGTAACTTCGGCTGACTATCCCTGGCCCTTCGCAGTCTGGGGTATAGACCTTATTGGGCCACTCCCCTCAGCGCCCGAAGGCGTGAAATTCTGCGTGGTAGCGGTAGACTATTTCTCCAAATGGGTCGAGGCAGAACCACTAGCAACTATCTCGGCAAAAGAAGTGCATAAGTTTGTATGGAAGAACATTGTATGCAGATTCGGCATACCGAGGGTATTAGTGGCTGATAATGGATCCCAATTCATAGACAAAGGATTCCAGGAATTTATCAGCAACCTCGGAATAAAGATGCACTTCACCCCAGTAGCTCACCCCCAAAGCAACGGGCAGGTGGAAGTATTTAACAGGACCATAAAAGATGGCCTGAAGAAGAGACTGGGGGAAGCAAAAGGGAAATGGCCAGGAGAACTCCAAAGCATGTTATGGAGTTACGGAACCACGCCCCGAAGAGCCACAGTGGAGACTCCCTTCTCACTCGTCTTCGGAACAGAGGCCATCATCCCTATCGAAATAGTTAGACCATCAGTACGGGTGCAAGTATTTGATGAAGGTGGAAACGACCTCGGCATAAGAACGAAGCTCGACCTCATCGGCGAACACAGAGAAATAGTTGAGCTGAGAAGAAAAGCTTTCCAGCAAAGAGTGGCCGTGGCTATAAATTTACGAGCCAGGCCAAAAGAAATCAAAAAAGGGGACCTCATTCTCCGAAAGGCTGACTTTGCACCCCGAAAGCCATCTCACGGGGTATTTTGCGCGAACTGGGAAAGACCTTATTTGGTTCTTGCTGAAGTACGAAAAGGCGTGTACAAACTCGGCGACACCGAAGGCGTAGATTTGAAAAACACTTGGCACTCAGATGCCTTGAAGAAATTCTACGCTTAAGATGGAGCGGAAGGATTGTGTTGCGCAAAAAATATCCTAAGTACAGAATGTGCTTGAGAAAAAATTCTTAAGTGTACAAAATGGTGCAAGACAGAATTCCGCGAAGGTGTTCGCCATAAAAAAGCGCAGATGTGATTTTCCGAAGTCCCTTGAGCGATCATGCTCAGGAAAATGGAAAACAAAAATTTTGTGAAAGTACTCGCTGCAAAAAGTGCAGATGTGATTTTCCGAAGTCCCTTGAGCCATCATGCTCGGGAAAGTGGGAAACAAAAATTTTGCGAAAATACTCGTCGAAAAAAGCGGATAATAAATTTTGGTGATTGCAGGTTTCCCGAAGTCTCTTGAGTGAACTTGTTCGGGACAATGGAAATGCAAAATCTTGCAAAAAGACTTAGCCAAGAAAATATATTCATTGAGAACGATCAAGCTTACAAAGAAGAAAGTGCCCGAAGAAGGAACACAAAAACGAAGAGGAAAAAAGGAAAAGGCCCCTAAAACAGCCTAAGGGTTCTCGGCGTCCCAGGAGCCACCAGCCTTTATGCCCTTTTCCACCACCTTCGGCGCCGGAATTATGGAAGGCAGGTTCAGGTGCTCGATTTTGGACCAGGACCACCGAGGCCCCTCGGGAATGTTGAGAGCTTCCAAAAAAGAAAGGTCCAGTCCTGGGAACCTCTGAAGGACTTGGTGCCGAGCAAGGCAGAATCCGTCTTGGAAGGCGACCTTGGTCATTTGGTCAGATTTGTCCTTCTCAACCTCAAGGTCCTCGAGCTCGTCCTTTAAGTCTGCAACCTCCTTCTTCAGCGCCTTCACCCTTTTCTTCGCATCGGGCTCCTTCTTCAAAGACTGGACCTCGGCTTCGAGAGCCTTCTTCTCACTCACCAACGACCGAATGAGCTTGTCAGAATCTGACTTATCTTTGAGAAGGTCTTGGTTGGTAGCAAGCATCCCTTTCACCTGATCGCCGAGGTCAGCAATTTTCAGAGAGGAGTTCTTCTTAAGATTTTCATTCTCCTTCCGGAACTCCTCCCGAAGGGCAGCAACTTCTTTCTTCGCAGCCTCTGACAGCTGCTGGTTCTTGACGATCAATGTTAAGCGCGTGGCCTTCGCTTTCTCTAACGTCTCTAAGGCCGAAGCTCGGAATGCCGCCTGCCTGGCCACCCGATCTCAGAGAAAGCCGGCGTACCCCAGCAGCTGCAAAAAGATGAACGCAAGGTCAGTAAGAGCCAAGCACTTAGGAAAAATTGAAAGGAAAAAGGTGTGAAGAACATACCTGAGCAGCATGCTCGGTGACTTTCATGGTAAGGGTGTCATCGTCCGGATAGGCCGCCGCAATAGCCTTGAAGGAGGCCTCTGTAAGCACCCCCTTCGAAATCTGTTTCGCCATTTCAGGACAGTCTTTGGAGTACAAGTTCATGTCCTCCGTGAATGTCCAGAAAGGCTCTTTTGGTATCTTCCCTTGCGGGACTTTGGCGTCGCGAAGGGCCCGCGTCCCCGCGTGTTCGGCCGCCCAGTTCGAGGTATGCAACTCCCCTCCATGGCGAAAATGAGAAGTAGGTCAGAGACAAAGGAAAATTCAGAAAAACAAAATAGCCATACTTGTTCTGAAAACAACGAACCTGGCGGTACTTCGACCATGACGTCCTCGGAGTCCTGAGACTCCTCGGTCGAAATTGCCTTTCCTTTCTTCTTGCGCCGCTCCTCGGCAGAAGGAGCCTCTGCCACGGACTCCAGAAGGGCCTGCGGCGCAGAAGGGCTCTGGGGAGGGATGTCGGCGGAAGGAACCTCGGCAGCAGGGACCTCGGCAGAAGCCTCGGTCAGCAGAATCTCAGCTGCCCCAGGCTCCTCATCAGCCTCCTCGGAAATTTCCTCCAGAGGAACCTGGGCAGTTTTCTTTGCCCGTTTCACCGAAGGCCCAGCGCCAGTAGACTTCCGCCTTCGGGAAGCTGCCTTCTTCGTCTGATCGCCCTTCTCCACCTGGCTGGAGAAAAGGGACTTGTAAAACGTAGCAGTCCCATCGCCCATCTCTGAAAAAGAAAAAAGACATCAACGTAAGTCCGAGGGAAAAACAACAAGGGAGTAGAAGATAACTCACTTTTGACAAACGTTTCGAAAGAGATTTCCTCCCGAAGGAGCTGCACCAACCAGGAATCCTTCTCGGTGATGGCAGGAGCCGGCATCTCGAGGTCGGTCTCGTGCTCCTTAACCACCTTTAACTCCCGGAGGACCTCTTCGGTCATCAACCTCCAGTTGATAGGGAAGGGGTGCAGAGAGCGCGGAGCGACCTCGGGAGCCCAGTCAGAGACGGCGCGGATGCGGCCGTCGAAGTCCGCGAAAGTGGAAGCCAACTCTGGAGTCAGCAACAACCTCGGATCAACGATGTCCACATCTAGCCTTCCCTGAGCCCATTTGGTCGGAACATACGACCAGGCCTCCTCCATCTTCAGGAAGAAGAATTTTTGCTGCCACCCCCGCCAGCTGTCCTTGGTGGCAAAGGTGAACATGAATTTTTTGCTCCCGGATCCCCGAGGTAGCATAAAGTAGAAGCCACCCTTTGGGACCATGAAGAGCTTGTAGTACTGCATGAAGATTATAAAATGGGGTTTTATCCCGAAGACGCCACACATACAGAGGAAGGCATTAAAATAGCAGTACGAGTTCGGGGCAAGCTGATTCACAGCAATGCCATGAAATTGGCAGAACTCGCAAACCATCTTCGGGGGAGGATACCGAAGTCCGGCCTTCAGCAGGGCTCAGAAAACGGTAACCTCGGTACTACGGCTTGAAAAAGCATAGTGGTCAGGTCATGGCAGCCGGGTAATGGCGTAAGAAGGAAGAAAGAACTTCTTCTTCTACCTCTCTAATTTTTTAGGGGTAGTGCAACAAGGATGGGATAAAAGAGGCTGCCAGCTCTCAGGGATAGGCATTTTGGACAGAAAAACGAGTTCGGAAAAGACAAGAAAACAGTTTTCGGAAAAAAGTCGAAAGAACAAAGGGATCAAAACAATCTAGGAAACAAAAACCCACCAAAAGATTTGCCAAAATCTGAGGTCGCCGTCGTGAAAGGTCGCCGGAAAAAAGCTCTGTTAAGACAGCTCCACCGAAGCAAGAGAAAGCGCAGAGAAAAGGACAAGCAGGGAAAAAGCAGAAGCAAAAGCAAAAGGGTCTATGATGGAATGGGCTATTTATAGGCCAAGGGTGGGTAACCGAAACGTCATCATAAGTACCCTTTGAAGGCGAACCGTCGCCATAACTGCCCTCTGCGGCTGAAAAGACGTGCTCTTTGCAACCGACGCGACTCTCCTCCAATGACAGAGTGCCACATGTTAAACCGTCGCGCGAAAATAGGAGACACATCTCCTGACATCCCTAAAAAACTGGGACGCGTCGCTCAGACTGACGCGATTGGCCATAAGACGCGACGCTGCACAAACCTGCAAAAGCAAAGAAGCAGGTTGCCTCGAAGACACCAAAAGACTGGCTGTGGCCGAACAGCCCATACCTTCGGGCAAGAGGTGTATCTTCGGCACAAGCTTTGCCTTGAAGACACCAAAAGATAGGCCAAAGCCGAGCAGCCCACACCTTTGGGCAAGAGGTGTACCTTCGGCACAGGTGTTACTCTCTATAGACTCCCACAGAACAACCTTGGAAAGAGATGCAAAACCGAAGTCTTCACTTCGGCTTTCCAAAGGGGGGGCATGTGATAGCCAAAGGCTATCGCCTCTATCTGGCCGAACTCCCTGCCACAAGAATGGCCAAAAGAAACTGGCACTACCCGAGAAAAGGTGGGATCATACACCTCGGGAGATAGCCGAAGAGCTCCGAGCCCGACACGCCAGGAAACTTGAGGATACTACTAGCCCCCCCGAGGTTGTAAATAGATCACCTTCGGAAAAGAGGCACCAGCTATTAAGGGCCGAACATGATCTTTCCGAAGGTGGAACTCCCTGAAGATGGGAACCCCCGAACTGAGGGTATGTTTCCTGAAGAGGCACCGTCCGTACCAGAGGACGACCTCGTCCAGGGACCTCGAGAGTACGGCAGGAGCATTTAAGGAAGCCTCTGACATGTCGCCCACAGACATCACAAGTCGCCTCAAACGGCGCCCTGACACGCCGACGCCATAAAAGTCACATCATGGCCCGTCTCGGCTCAAGGCTCAAGGGGCCTGCCACCGGCTACTTGCCCCCTACGCCCAGAAATTCAGGAACATCTGACGGTACACGTGTCAAGATCTGAACGGTCTAGGCACTCCTATAAATACCAGGGAATACACCTTGGCAAGAGGCAGACATCCTGACTCCTCACTCTGAGAAAGTATTACTAGGCGAGTTCACTGAACCCCTCAGTGCTATTTCCTATGCCTTCTCTCAGCACCACTGATTTGGGCGTCGGAGGCTCCTCCCCGGAAAAACACCTCGGGGACCTCCTAACCTACTTTTTCTGATCATCTCAGGTATTCTCCCTCGGGCAAAACGGCCACCAGGCATTCTTCCTCTCCGGGAGTCCCTCCATCAGTCACCATGACTACCAACGATGAAGCCCCCGGGCATCAATAGTCCTCCTCGTCCCCCATTCTTTCTTCCTTTCTTCCATTCGGAGAGGGCATCCATAAGTACCGGCAAAGTTGGCCTTGCTTTATCAAAGACTCGATGTACTTCCTCAGCTGGAAACAGTCTTTGGTGTCATGGCCATGGTCCTGGTGGAACTGGCAGAACTTCTTCATGTTCTTCTTATTCTTTGAGGTCATGGCCTTTGGCCTTGCAACTGTAGTCCCTTGCCTTTCTAACGCCATGAGAATGCTGGCCCTCGTGGCGTTTAGGGGAGTGAACGTCATTGGCATTTTACCCCTTTGTTTTCGGGGCCTTTCTCCAACCTCATTCTGGTGACGAGGCTGGTGGTTCAGTCCTTCGGGCCGTGGGTGTTCCACCTTTGGTCCCCCATTCTGAGTTCTTCGACCATCATGTGTTGTTTGGCCCTTTAGTAGAACTCCCCCAGAGTGTCTACAGGGTCCTTAGAGAACTCATAGAAGAGCTGGGAGTCTCTCCGAAGTCCTCTTATCATTGCGAGGATGCGAATCTCCGGCTGAAAGTCTGGCACGCTTAGTACTTCTCGGTTGAAGCTTTCGACATAGTCACGAATGGTTTCTTCACTTCGCTGTGCTATGTCGAACATCTGCACCGGCATTTTGGCCGTTGGCCTACTGCCAATGAACTATTGAGTGAAGGCAATAGACAGCTCCTAGAAACTCAGCAAGGTTACATGGGCCAGGGCGTTATACCATGCCATTGCCGGACTGGAGAGGCTCACCTCAAAACACTTGTAGAGGGTAGTGTCATCTGTGTCGTGGAGCACCATGCTTCACTTGTACTTTGTCAGGTGCGCCTGGGGGTCACTACGCCCATCATAGGTTTCCAAGTGTGGCGCTCTGAAGTCACTAGGCATGGGCGTCTCCACCACTTCCTGTACAAAGGGTGACTATTCTCCGGTATAAGCATCAAACAATCTTGACCAGACTGGTTTTTGGGAGATCTAGCTCTCAACCTTTTCCAGTCTTCCGAGGATCTTCTCCATAAGGGTAGCTGTGTTGGCTTCCCTTTGCTGCCTGGTGGTCACTGCCAGTGGTGAAGTTTTTCTCCTTCTCGGAGAGTAACTCTAGCGGTGAGGAGACTTGGACCTTCGATACGGAACGGACTCCGCCAACAGGAGGTGCTAGTTTTTTTTGGGGCCCTTTCTCTTGTGGGTCGCGCCCTAGGGGGCACATCCTCCGTAGAAGATGTATCATGAGAGTCCTCACTCCTAGAACTCTGGTGGGTGCACCTCGAGCTTCTTTCCCGGTGCACTGCCGACGGTGAGGCCCTTCGGACCGGAGGGGGCTGGGGCCAGCTTTGGTCGAGCTACTGAGTCATTTTCAGTGACGATGGAGGGCTGGAAGTCTTGTAACAAGCCCAACATCACTGTTAGAGGGCGGTCGTCTTCCTACGTAAAAGTTTCTGCAGTGGGCTGCTTGGTCGCCGGCTAAGCCTCCGGCGCGGAGGGGGACTTTAGGAGCCCCTTGTCTTTTGAACGCCGAGTCTCTACGATGGAGACCTGGGGAAGGAATCCCACAGATGGCACCAAATGATGCCCTTCGGCATCATCATTGCTCAACATGGTGAGCCTGGAGCAGGAACTTCTGGTGAGAGGACGCCTGGATGAGGAACCTCCGGTGGAAGAAGGACTGCAAGGACTCAGAAAAACAAGGGTTAGGAGCTCCTCGGAGTATTTTTTCGGGGGAGGAGCCTACGATGCCCAAGACAGTATTCGAAGGTGGGGAGAAAGTGAGGAGCAGAGAGATTCTTTCTTGCAGTGGGAATCCCTTTACTTGGTGCGTTTCCCGAATATTTATAGGGAGGTGAACAGGAGAAGTTTGTTTGCCACAACCCACCCAGATCGTGACATGTGTTCAGTCGGATGTGGTCTGTACCTTTGGGGAGAGGGGGAGCTTCTAGCTGACCATAGGCTGCCTGGCCAGGAGCCTAGGTTGTACAAGGGGGGCGTGTCAGAGCGTGTCTGAGGGCGGTGTGTCAGGGGCTGTACGAGTACTGTGTGTTAGAGACTTCTCAGCCGTTTCATCGTATGCCCACGTGGTCTTTTTGAGGGACCGAACACCTTCGGGGTACAAAGCTCATTCGGGGAGGTGAGTTCCTTTGGAGGGAGGTTCCTTGTTTGTACGAGGGACCTTCGGTTGGGCTTTCCTATGGTCAGGCTCGGGTACTTGATGTGGCACTTCGCGGGCACACCCCGAGGGTGGCAAAGAGAGTATCCGGAGGTGGTTTTGGCTATGTGCACTTGGCGCGAGGTCACCACCGGGAAGGGCGGTGACTCATTCTGACCGAAGTTGGTCCCATGGGTTTCCTAAGTGGTAGTGCCTATCCGGCTTGTCCGAGGGTGTTGCGGCCCTCTCTTTGCCAGGGTTTTGTCATGTCTGCATTGACTGGAGGTGGCGCGCGCATGGAGTGGTTCTTTGGGGGCGATAGCCCTTCGACTATCACATCCTTTCTGGGCCCTGTCCTCCACAAAATCATGACAAAGTTCCCTTACCACATTTTCTCTTAACCATTCACTAACAAAATCTAAAATGCAAAAAATTTGAAATTGATAGAAGAATGACTAAAAGACAAACCTGGTAGGACTTTCACATCTCCCCCGTTGGAGCCACTCACATTGAGGACCTTGGTAGGGATCTTCTTACCCTTTCACCTCCATCTTTCTTCCACCTTTTTAGCCAAAACTAGCCCCAGTGAAGTCCCCAAGGTCTCCCCAGTGCCATTAGGGCTAAGGGGAATGGATAGGATGGTTGCTTCTGATGAAGGACCCCACCTTCGGCATAGTGATCCATAGCCTCTACCATATCTTCAGGGGGAGGAAGAAGCGAGTCCTCCTTTGTTTTCTTTGGCATTGGTGCCCACAAGGATTGTCCAAACTGCCCCATCCTTCTTTCAGAGCCTTCTTCTTCTACTCCCCTTCTTGACTTGACTGAGGAACAAACTGCTGTCAAAGGCCATGAATTTATAACATTTTTCTACAACAAGGAAAATATCAGTGTAAGTACCAAAAATCCAATAACAAACAAGTTCAAAAGTGTTAGTGTTGTGCTCAAAAGGCCAATCATGAGATGATTGTATTTTTGCACACTGAGTCGTGATATTTTATTAAGGCATTAATCTAGCAATTATGTTTGTTGTTTTGTTTCTGCGTAACTTAACAAACATAATTGTAACCCTAGAATAATGATATTCTTAAACGTCCCTAGTATAGTATTATTTTGGAGCGGGTTTCAATAATACATAACGACTAGCATAGATGGAGACTAATATGAGATATGTAGTCTAAATATGGGTACAAGTTGGAGAACTTGTGTACTGGACCGACCCACCATGAGAACACTACATGGATCGTTATATAAGTGTCATAAGTGATTCTCATACTGATCATGGTATATGTAGTCCTTCGACCTAAGATCATCAAGGTTCCCTACATGTGAGTCACATACTCTGATACTTTCCTTTGTTGCTCGTAACTGAGTGAACTTGAAGGAGGTCATTGGGTATGTCACATATCATGCGGAGGGATTTGTATGATCAAGATGGGATTTGTCCCTCCTATGTAACGGGAGTGATATCTTCAGGCCCCTTGATAGAGTAAGACTTAGAAAAATACATGGCCATGCTCGGATGAGTTGATATGCGGTATCAATGTCATCAGTTTAAGTTGGTCTACTCGGTAATCAAGAAACCAAGGATTGGGCTATACGAGAGTGACACATTCCATGTCTCGTGCTTAGTCTTGATATCTTGGACAAAGGGACAATGGCATATATCGGTGATGATCATAAAGGTTTAGTTGAATCATCAACAATCTTGTCACTTGGGTAGCAATGATGTGTTGCTAGACACCGCTCATTGCTTATGATCATAAATGTGATTTATGATCACTGCCAACGTGGTAAGAGCCTATTGGGTCGCACACATAGAGCTATTTGGATCATTAGAGTGCATGGGCTAATAATTTGGGTTTTGGTTTCACAATAATTTCGTATTCATAATGGGCCCAATAGTTGAGCCATTATTAAGCCTGAAATTAAAGCCTAATTGGATTAGGGCTTTAAAATCCATTAGGCCTGAAAGTTAAGTCTCACTATAAATACAACTTCTAGTGAGAAATTCGCAGGTCTCCTTGCCCTAGCCTCCCAAAAGGACAGCCGCACTCTTCTCTTGCAATTCCTTGGAGGATTCAAGCTAGCATTGCGAGCGCAAGAGAAACGCATCTGCTGGGATGCAGGGGGAGCGTGGTGATCCCGAGAGGCTCATGTGGATACCATAGAGAGCTTGAACACGTCAACTGTTCAAGTTTTGTGATTCGACTCTGCAGTTGAGTGAAAGATCTGAACCGAAAAATAGGTATGAAAATTTTTGAACACCTGGTTTACCCCATTGCACTTGGATCCTAGAAGGTTTCAGTTAATTTCTGCTGCGCTGTTTGGCTCCCGAAACCCAAGAGAAAGCAGTTCACTGTTTACAAGGGCAGAATAGGAGAGTTCACCTCGAAGAAGCATAACCATCCAAGACTTCTTCCCGTCCACTGCTGCCTTTTGCATGTTCTTATCTGTAAGATGCTCCTTGATGTCCCCCAACTCCCAAAGTACCTCTTCAGTCATGAAATTCCATCTAATAGGAAAAGGATACAGTCAACATGAAGAAGCATAACCTATCCAGTCAGCTACGGCCAGAATACGACCATCAAACTCCTTAAACTAGGACTCTAGTTCAAGGGTAAGCAACTTGGGCAGGTCCATCACATTGAAAGCCAAAGTCCCAGAGGCCCACTTCATAGGCATGTATTTCCATTTTTCTTCCGCTTCCATGAGGAAATTCTTTTTCTGTTACCATTGTTAGCTATTATTGGTTTCGAAGGTGAAAGTGAAGTTCTTGCTCCTAGTTCCCTGAGGGAGTGAGAAGTAAAATCCCCCATTCAGGATGGAATGAAGTTTGTAATATTGCGTGTAAAAAATAAAGTGAAGGGCTATCTTGAAGACCCTACACATGTACAAAAAGGCATTGAAGTAAGAGTATAAGCTCGGTCACAGCTAGTTAACGACTATGCCATTAAATTGGCAAAAGCTACTAGACTTGCATTTAACTGTGCCCTAAATATGGTAACATCGTTATGTCAAGGAAGATAGCTTGGCTCGCCAGGACCATGGTGCCTAGTCTTAGCATAAAAAGAAATAGCAAACTTAGCTGTCCATTTATTTAGCTTTTTTGAATTGGCACAACTCAGATGAGACTTAAGTGAACACCAACTCTAGGGAATGGGAAGAACTTCACCATTCAGAGTAGTCATCCTTAGAATTTATAAGGGAAATAAAACTAAGGCAAAAAACTAACTTTGGGAAATACCAACCTATTTGACTCAGGAGAACAATCGTGAAAAGTCACTGAAAATCACTGCATTGCTAAAGCACCATTGAAAAAGAATAGAAAATGTAGAAAGCAAAGGAGAGCAGAAAGTAAATAAGTGAGGTACCCCTAAGGGGAGATGAGTTTATATAGCCGGAAAATGGTAGGCAAAAAGATGACATAATAACCCTCTGCAGGCAAAGAGATGTTATCGATGTAATAGATAGGAAACAAAGCCATTGATATGGTGACATGTATCACATAGCATGAGAAACAAGGTCATGCCTCCTAATATGTTAAATCTATATTGTTAGAACTGAGGTGGCACGATTGCTCATCTGTAAAGATAGGATGATCCACTCATAGATGGTGGGAATAAAAACCCTATGGAAAAGGAAACTCATTACATGCCGAAGGTGTGATCTCATCAAAAATGAGAATTTGGCTTAATGTAACATCTTCACTAAAGGTTTAACCTTGCCAAAATGGAACACAGAAATAGAAAAGTTCAAACGTACGCTAGGAATACAACGTCACTAAAGAAAGGGATCTTAGACCATAAAGCCTAGGCTAATTCGGGGGAAAAAGGTTAATCTGAAGGGGCAACATCGACAAAAGGAAGTTTTAGGACCAAGGGCGGCCCTGACTTCCCAAGGGTATAATGTCTAGAACATGTTGTCGATTACTGAGAACCGATGATACAACTTTGATTCCTTAGAGAGGACATGTGATAGCTAAAGGGTTATTGCCCACATGACCTCCAGATACATGTACTTAACACCACCTTTGGAATAAAATATGACCAACCTTCGGAAGAGGCTCTACACCACCCTAAAAAACCTACCACCCTTGGTAAAAGAGATACCTCCCGAACATGGTCTATGCATGCAAGAGGCTTCTCCAATTACCCTCGGGGGAAATCCTATGTCTGAAGAGGTCTCCAATTGCCAAAGGGTCCTAAGGGAAAATGACAAATACGAATTTAAGGGGCCACTGGCTGGAACCTTGCACACGTCCCTTGTTAGTGTTGTGCCCAAAAAGCCAATCATGAGATGATTGTATTTTTTCACATTGAGTCATGATATTTTGTTGAGGCATTACTCCAGCAATTTTGTTTGTTGTTTTGTTTCTGCGTAACGTAATAAACATAATTGTAACCCTAGAATAATGATATTCTTAAATGTCCCTAGTCTAGTATTATTGTGGAGCGGGTTGCAATAATACATAATGACTAGCATATGTGGAGACTAATATGAGATATGTAGTCTACATATGGGTACAAGTTGGAGAACTTGTGTACTGGACCAACCCACCATGAGAACACTTCATGGATCGTTATATGAGTGTCATAAGTGATTCTCATAGTGATCATGCTTTATGTAGTCCTTCGACCTAAGATCATCAAGGTTCCCTACATGTGAGTCACATACTTTGATACTTTCCTTTGTTGCTCGTAACTGAGTGAACTTGAAGGAGGTCATTGGGTATGTCACATATCATGTGGAGGGATTTGTATGATCAAGATGGGATTTGTCCATCCTATGTAACGGGAGTGATATCTTTGGGCCCCTTGATAGAGTGAGACTTAGAAAATGCATGGCCATGCTCCGATGAGTTGTTATATGATATCAATGTCATCAGTTTAAGTTGGTCTACTCGGTAATCAAGAAACCAAAGATTGGGCTATACGAGAGTGACACATTCCATGTCTCATGCTTAGTCTTGATATCTTGGACAAAGGGACAATGGCATATATCGGTGATGATCATAAAGGTTTAGTCGATTCACCGACAATCTTGTCACTTGGTTAGCAATGATGTGTTGCTAGACACCGCTCATTGCTTATGATCATAAATGTGATTTATGATCATTGCCAACATGGCAAGAGTCTATTGGGTCGCACACATAGAGCTATTTGGATCATTATAGTGCATGGGCTAATTATTTGGGTTATGGTTTCACTTTAATTTCGTATTAATAATGGGCCAAGGAGTTGAGCCATTATTAAGCCTGAAATTCAATCCTAATTGGATTAGGGCTTTGAAACCCATTAGGCCTGGAAGTTGAGTCTCACTATAAATACAACTTTTAAGTGAGAAATTCGCAGGTCTCTTTGCCCTAGCCTCCCAAAAGGACAGCCGCACTCTTCTCTTGCAATTCCTTGGAGGACGCAAGCGAGCACTGCGAGCGCAAGAGAAACACATTTGCCGGGACGTGGTGGAAGCGTGGTGAGTCCGAGAGGCTCGTGTGGATACCATAGAGAGCCTGAACACGTCAACTATTCAGGTTTTGTGATTCGACTCTACAGTTGAGTGAGAGATCTCAACCGAAAATTTGGTATGAAATTTTCGAACACCCGCTTTACCCCTTTTCACTTGGATCCTGTAGGGTTTCGGTTAAATTCCGCTGTGCTGTTTGGCTCCCGAAATCCAGCATCCCTACCTTTTGAAGAATAACTACCTACGAATAGCTAGATACACCTCTCCCCAAACGTACGAACCTAATCCAGCCAGCCACATGTCCTAATCTAACCAAGCTGGGGATAATGGCTTTCTTCTCTAGGCCTACTATAAATACTCAGGGAGCTCCCTAGGTAATACACATAAGAAACAACTTCTCCTTCTATTCTCTACTCTTAAAAACTTCTCCCCCCACATACTGACTTAGGCATGGGAGATCCTTGACCCAAAAACACACTCTAGGAAGCTGATAACTCCTATTCTCCAAGTACTACAGATACCATTTAGGTGAAGTTCTATGGGAGGTCCAATGTTACCCACTCTAGGGTAGTCCAATTATGGTGCCAAAATTGTGCATTTAGACTCCCAGGATTGGTAATGTTTTGTAGGCCATCAGAACACTACCCTTAGTGTGCATACCCAAGTTGCCCTCTTGGGCACTATGTAAACACATGCATATTGGTCCAACCATCAAACAGACATTCACATTTCATTCACACCATGGTAGCAAAAAAGGAAAACACTAGCACAAGTCTTAATCTTGGCTACCACACATTGGGCAATCTTGTTAAGTTCTAGTGACCAGCCACTACACCTAACACTTCCACTAATAAACTGTTTCATTCTAGCCATGTACCCCTATATTCTTTACTCCATTATCAACTAGAGACTTAGAGCAAACAAAGAAATTTTTTTTTACATCAATAGCCCACCTATCGACCACGTTATGGATTTTTGAAATTGGTTACAAAATTCTGACCAAATGAATAGTAACTTAGCAACTTTGCAACATGATATCTTTGGCTGCAAGGCGCCAAATTCAGAAATTTTGAATCCCAGTTCAACCTCTAGATGTTCTCTAGGAGTGGTCAAAATTTCATACCAAGATTCAATCTACACAGGGAGATATAGAACTTTAAGTGCTTTATGACCATTTTGCCCATACAAAATTTGATAAGTGTGCAAACACTTCATTCACATGGGGAAAACCCTCCAAGGCTATCCCATATATGTCCATTACATGTAGGAAATGCATTCTCTTGCATTTAACAACCATATGTGGCAAAAACATAATTTACAAGTAAGCAGCCCATCATTCACACTTAGGCAGCTTTGCACCACATCACTTACATAGCCAAAACACTACTCAAATGTTCACATACTTGTCTCATTTTACATACACTACATGTATATGCATACATGCAATCTAAAATGGTCTTAACCTGGCTAAATATGTACCCTAGGGTACTAGAGTTCCTGAGACACAATGGACTCCATAACATGATGCTTGGATAGCTGCTGCACAACACAATAAGTACCACCATTAAAAATACCAAATGTGCTCCTAAAATCACCAAAATTTCCATATCATAAACAGACACATGGAAGTTCATGTACTTGAAATTTTAGATCAAAACTCAGGCTACAAATCTCAGTTTGAATGAGATCTTTTAGTTGGACCAAAACCATCACTGATTAGCATTCCAACCCTTGTGTTCCCTTTACTCCAATGAATAAGACTACTGCCAGAGTCAACATACAGACACTTAAGCATAATTGTACCTATACAAAACTTGGCACTCTTTACTACTAAGCATGATACATAATTAGGTTGGAGATTTTCTTGCACTATGGCTATTCCAAGCCCTCTCTTGACTGGTCATAGTGAACTCTTCTTCATGGGTCATAGTCGAAAGGCAATCGCCCATAGTACCTTTGGATTGGTGGACCTGACACCACCCTCAGAACTCAGCATGACCAACCTTGGTGAAGAACTCAACACCACCCTCGGAGGGTAATGTGACCAACCTCGAAAGAGGGCTTGGCACAATGCTCATACATTAATGCAGCTGGAAAAGGTGAATCACCACCCTTAGGCTTTAGCTTAATTGACCTAAAAAATGGGACTCAACCACCCTTGGTAGTAGAGATGCCTCCCATGTAAGGTTTCAAGAACCAAGCAAACGCAACAAAATGTAAACAAAACCCTCTAGGATCCAAGTGAAATAGGGTAAATCAAGTGTTCAAAATTTTATACATAGCTCGGTTGAGCTCTTTCACCCAACTGTTGAGTCAAATCATAAAAATTGAATAGTTGACATGTTCAAGATCTCTATGATATCCACATAAGCCTCTCAGGATCACCACACCTCCACCATGTCCCCGTAGATGCATTCCTTTTACACTCGCAGTGTTGGCTTGCATCCTCTAAGGAATGGTAAGAGAAGAGTGTGGCTGGAACTTTCAGAACCCTTATGATTTCATCCTTAAGGAGGCTAGGCAAGAGCTATGAATTTTTCACTATATGATGTATTTATAGTGAGACTCAACTCCCAAGCCTAGTGGGTTTAAAATCCCAAATCTAATTAGGCTTTAATTTCGGGCCTAACAATGGCTCAACCTTTGTGCCAATCATTAAAATGAAATTACCATGAATCCAAGACCAAACAATTTGGCCCATGCACTCAAATAATCCAATTGGCTCCATGTGTATGACCCAATAGGCTCCTACCACATTGGCAATGATCGTAAATCACATTTATGATCATCAACAATAAATGGTGTTTAGCAACACATCATTGCTACCCAAGTCGCAAGATTTTCAATGATTCGACTAAACCTTTATGATCAATATCCGTATATGCCATTGTGCCTTTGCCCAAGATATTAAGACCAAGCATAAGACATGGAATGTGTCACTGTCGAATAGCTCAATCTATGGTTTCTTGATTATCGAGTAGACTAACTTAAACTGATGAGATTGATATCATATATCAACTTATACGAGCATGGCCATGGATTTTCTTAGTCTCATTCTATTAAGGGGCCCAAAGATATCACTCCCATTACATAGAAGGGACAAATCCCATCTTGATCATACAAAATCCTCTACATGATATTTGACATACCCAATGACCCCCTTCAAGTTCACTCAGTTACGAGCAACAAAGAGAAGTATCAAAGTATGTGGCCTTAGGTCAAAGGACTGCATATACATGATCACTATGAGAATCACTTATGACACTCATATAACGATCCATGTAGCATTCCCATGGTGGGTCAGTCCAGTACACAAGTTCTCCAACTTGTACCCATATGGAGACTACATATCTTATATTAGTTTCCACATATGCTGGTGTTTTCATATTATTGCAACCCACTCCACAATAATTCTAGACCAAGGACATTTAAGAATATCATTATTCTACTGTTATGATTATATTTAGTACATTACGCAGAAATAAAACAACAAACATAATTACTGGATTAATGCCTCAACAAAATATCATGCCTCAATGTCCAAAATACAATCATCTCATGATTGGCTTTTGGGCACAACACTAAGATCCTGAAGATGTCCTATGCGTTCGCTAGGCTTGCCCTAACCACCTTTGAAGGAAACCCTACTTTTGAAGGGGTTTAAAGTCCTCGAGGGGCCTTCAGGGAAGATGGCAAATACACAATTTTGAGGGACCACTGACAAGAACCTTGCACATGCCACTACCCTCTGTGCATAACCACCTATGGACAGCTAGACACACCTTTCACCTATGTACAGACCAAATGTCCAACAGATCCTACCTACCACATGTCCTAATTTTCTCAACTTAGGTATAATGGCCTTCTCCTCTGAGCCTTCTATAAACACTTGAGAGGCACCTAGGTAATACATAAGAGAGAAACACCTAATTTCTATTCTCAAGTTTTGGCAACCCCTCCCTCATATACTGAGTTGGGTGTCGAAGATCCCTTCCTTGAAAAACACTCTGAAGAGCTCCTAACCCATGTTCTTCAAGTGTTTGTATATCGAACTGCAGCTGTAGCATCTTCTGAACCTCGCCCCTCTGGTTTAAGTGGATTCTCTTACGAAAGGGAGAAAGAGATTCCCAGGTTGACTGACTTTCTTCTGTCTGAAAAAAGGGAAGTCTTTGAAGCGAAAGAAGTGAAAAAGTGACACTCCTACAACTTAGTTATTGGTTCCACTAAAGCTATTGGGGCAAAGCCAACTCTTGTCAGTCTAGTTAGTACCATAATCCCTATCCATATCAGGTGAATTACCTCGTGCCTATTCTTTTCTTTGAGTCTTGCCTTAGGTGAAGTTCTATTGGACGTCCAATATGTCCTACATCGAAGATGTCCTCGAGCAGCAGTGGGCCATACACAACTCTAACTTTAGAGGTCTAGGCAAAGCCTTGTCATCTTTGGCTTCATTAGGTTACTTCCTAGACATAAATCAGCTTTCTACCAACTTGTTGGCACTAGAGCAACAAGTGTTAATCTCACTTACTCAATCCCGTTTGGGACTTTGCTCCTCTTACTAGCTTAGCTAGCTTTACTAGCCAGGCTTTCTTCTTTCCTTCACTATTTTTGTGGCCCTTGGCCCCACTTAACCTTAGGATGATGACCCCAGGTTACTGGGCTATCCCTTAGTCCATGGAAATTGTAATGCCCTAATTTTACTAAGTGACCATGGACTATGAGAATTTAAAACCTAAGAAGTGGGGGTTAAGTTAAGCTCGAGAATTGAAACCTTTTTGGGGTTCAAGGATAACTTGGCCAAGAAGCAAGAGATGGAGGTGATGTTTTGATTGAAACTTGATTATATATTAAGTCTTGGACACTCTCGGTGTTACCCCCTCATAAAAATGGGATAATTACAAGTATGGCATAATGGTCAAAAAACCATTACATTGTGCAATTATCTTTATAGTGATTGAAGTATGAAGGGTAAAAGGTATAATGAATGCCTCCTTAAAAGCATTCTAACTAGGTAACTGGGCCCCAAAGAAAAGCTTTAAGGATTCTTTGTTTTTCAAGTAACCTATGGAGCTTTTTGTAAGGTTTTTGAAATTTGGGTACTTAATTGCATAACTCTTAAGAAAGAGCCTTGCAGAGTTATGAAAAGGATATGAATGGGATGAAAATGATGTTGGAGGACCAAATTGCTTATGGAAGACAAGTTTGGATAATGGGAACACTAAAGGCATTAAGGACCTAAATGTCTTAGCGTAAACTGTAAGGTGTTCAAGTTTTTGACTTAAGTGAAAGTGTGGAATTGTGGGGTTAACCACAATGGGGGAGGTAGCTATGGCTTGTAAATAGTAAAAAAGGTGGGAAAAATATGGACCAACAAGTTTCAGACAAAGAAATTATGCTTACAGGCAAAGAAAATGACATAAAGCATGATTAAGGCTAATGAGGATGTTTAGTGTGCTAAAGCTAACTTAAGAAGCCAAACTCAATTTTTCTTCTCTCATATTCATACCAACCAGCCACCACCCTCCTCCACACTTCTTTCATAGCTACCCCATAGCCACCCTACCTCCAAGATTGAAATTGAAGGCAAAAGGAAGTAACTGGAAGCAAACTAGAGCTATTGCTTGGATACTTCAAGGATCAAGCTTCAAATTCGGCCTACTCATCTTGGTATGGGTTGTCTTGCTCTCATAGATTTTTTACTATATTTTCAAACATCAATGGAGCTAGGGTTAAGCTTGGAAGAGAGCCATGAGCTTGATAAACCAAGCTTACGGAGCGGAGTGCACTTATTCAAGGTTTTCTGACCTAGTGTGAAGTGCACAGTGATGGCAGTGAAGTGAGGATTTCTAGAGCCCAAAGTTAATAGAAACTAGTGTTAAAATCATGGTAAGACTAAGAATTAGCTTGAGGACGGCTGCCATCATGATTTACTGAAGTTTATTGCATGTTTTATCGACTAACCTATGGTTTATGTTGCTACTGCATTTCATGTCTTTGTTGGTTATGAATGGCTACTGCATTTGGCTGCTACATCTTGTATATATGCATTGTTTTTTGGTGTTTTAGTGTCTTTGGATGTAGGTTTTAATGTGTTGGGTTTCGGGAGCCAAACAGTGCAGCGAAATTTAACTGAAACCCTCCAGGATCCAAGTGAAACGGGGTAAATCGCGTGTTTGAAAATTTTCATACCTAATTTTTGGTTGAGATCTCTCACTCAACTGTAGAGTCGAATCATAAAACCTGAACAGTTGATGTGTTGAAGCTCTCTATGGTATCGACACGAGCCTCTCGGGATCACCACGCTTCCACCATGTCCCGACAGATGTGACATGGCCATCCCTGGCCCCTACCCAGGACACCTGTGAGAACTTGGTCTCATGGCGGATCTGTTAGTATTGTGCCCAAAAAGCCAATCATGAGATGATTGTATTTTTGCACATTGAGTCATGATATTTTATTGAGGCATTAATCCAGCAATTTTGTTTTTTATTTTGTTTCTGCGTAACGTAATAAACATAATTGTAACCCTAGAATAATGATATTCTTAAACGTCCCTAGTATAGTATTATTGTGGAGCGGGTTGCAATAATACATAATGACTAGCATATGTGGAGACTAATATGAGATATGTAGTCTACATATGGGTACAAGTTGGAGAACTTGTGTACTGGACCGACCCACCATGAGAACACTTCATGGATCGTTATATGAGTGTCATAAGTGATTCTCATAGTGATCATGGTATATGTAGTCCTTCGACCTAAGATCATCAAGGTTCCCTACATGTGAGTCACATACTTTGATACTTTCCTTTGTTGCTCGTAACTGAGTGAACTTGAAGGAGGTCATTGGGTATGTCACATATCATGTGGAGGGATTTGTATGATCAAGATGGGATTTGTCCCTCCTATGTAACGGGAGTGATATCTTTGGGCCCCTTGATAGAGTGAGACTTAGAAAATGCATGGCCATGCTCCGATGAGTTGATATATGATATCAATGTCATCAGTTTAAGTTAGTCTACTCGGTAATCAAGAAACCAAAGATTGGGCTATACGAGAGTGACACATTCCATGTCTCGTGCTTAGTCTTGATATCTTGGACAAAGGGACAATGGCATATATCGGTGATGATCATAAAGGTTTAGTCGATTCACCGACAATCTTGTCACTTGGGTAGCAATGATGTGTTGCTAGACACCGCTCATTGCTTATGATCATAAATGTGATTTATGATCATTGCCAACATGGCAAGAGCCTATTGGGTCGCACACATAGAGCTATTTGGATCATTAGAGTGCATGGGCTAATTATTTGGGTTATGGTTTCACTTTAATTTCGTATTAATAATGGGCCAAGGAGTTGAGCCATTATTAAGCCCGAAATTAAATCCTAATTGGATTAGGGCTTTGAAACCCATTAGGCCTGGAAGTTGAGTCTCACTATAAATACAACTTTTAAGTGAGAAATTCGCAGGTCTCCTTGCCCTAGCCTCCCAAAAGCACAGCCGCACTCTTCTCTTGCAATTCCTTGGAGGACGCAAGCTAGCACTGCGAGCGCAAGAGAAACGCATCTGCCGGGACGTGGTGGAAGCGTGGTGATCCCGAGAGGCTCGTGTGGATACCATAGAGAGCCTGAACACGTCAACTGTTCAGGTTTTGTGATTCGACTCTACAGTTGAGTGAGAGATCTCAACCGAAAATTAGGTATGAAATTTTCGAACACCCGGTTTACCCCGTTTCACTTGGATCCTGGAGGGTTTCGGTTAAATTCCGCTGCGCTGTTTGGCTCCCGAAACCCAACAGGATCGCAATTGGTACTCATTAATATGTGTGTGGATTAAATCCATGTCACTAGTTGATTATCCTAGAATATGCAATATCCATGCTCTTTATGCTTTAATGGGTTATTGAAAACCATAAAATGTTAATGTGGCCACAATTTTTCATATAAAACAAGTAGAGCAGTCAAAGCATACAAATCAACCTTTATATGAGTTAACTACACATAGCAACATGCGTGAGCATTCATACCTATAGTAGCTAATGCCCCTGCCCAGAAAGTAATCCTCGAGTCCATGACTCTTCATTTCATAACTAAGGAGGCAACTAGAGTACTATGTACACATACAAAATCCTCTACTGAGATCTTCTCATACTAACTCCCACCTTGGATGTGAATCCCAGTGGTGAGCTTTAGAGGCTCCTTTGGATCCAACTAGGTCTAGCTATGCCTGACTATGTCCAATGTGAACTAGGCTCTGTAACCAATGAGCAATTTAGTTAGTACTATGCAAGACCAACAAGCATCCAAACAATAAGTACTAGAATAATCAAAACTCAGGTATTCTACCTATGCACTAAAAACTACAACCAGAGTAACCCTCAACGGTCACTCGGCCCAACTTCTTCTGTATCTGCACAAAAAAACAGTAAGGGTGAGAATCCAAGATTTTCAGTAAGGGGTAACCTCATGTACCAACATTAAAACTGTGGATAGATATGAAATAACTGATGCATACTCTCTACTAGCTCTCGCAGTGTGAGGGACCTCTCATATATGTAAATATATGGATATGCATGCTTAGATCCCGAAGGACCACTCTTCACATAATTTTCTTACTTTCTCACGGGCGTCACCTCGTGGCTCACAAGTCTAGCTCTCGACTTGTGCCTCGTAAGCCTTAGCTTACGCCTGACTTATTATATAACCTCTCCTTAACTTTGTTGTGCAGGGGAATTATGGTGAGAACTATGTAACAACGTTATTAAACCTTATAACCTCAGTGCATTTGAAGCCTCTCCTTACAACCCCATGATTTCCAACACTGTCAGGTTGCCAAGGGTTCTAAAACTTACACCTCAAGCTCATGACACTTGGTTATATTCACTTGCAACTTAGTTTCCTTGCTTACTCAACAAGTAACCTCAAAACTTTTCAACACTCAAGTAAACTTTGACTTCTTGAGGGACTTCAGGAAGTCTCAAAGTACCCCTAGCATACTTGAGGGCCAAGGTACCCAAAGGACCTCCTTGGGACTCACCTCAATCATCCTTGCAAAATGTGCAAAATTCTGCATTTAAAAATTATCCCCACTTTGATCCAAAACAACTTTAAATCTAAGGCATTTCAGTTGTTTCTAAAACTTGGAAGTGATAGTACTCCCTCTTAGCTTCATGTGGAACTTTGAATGACCTCAATCGGACACCCGAGCGAAAAGTTATGCTAAAAACAAAATCAGGTCTCCAATGCTATCTTGGCCACGCGTCGCCACAGTTGTCGACATTCAGTGATCCTTTTTCCAATTGGCGATGCATCGCCAATTATGGCTACCTCTTGGCGACACGTTGCCAATCTGTGAAACTGCAGAATTGGCACTTATTTTGCTGCTATGACCCTTGGGTAGTTATACACATATCAAACATGCATAAAAAGCCACCAAACTTCACATACACATAGTTCAAGTTGCAAGGAACTTAACCAACTATCACAATGCCATTAATGATGCTCTATAACATCATCAAATCTTCCTCAAACCTCATAGTTCACCACAATTCAACCAAAACTCATACTCAATGCCATGGCTAATTTCAATCAATTTCTTACAACAAACTCCAGCCACAAGCATTGTTCAAGCTTAAAAACACTACTCCTTTACCTCAACTCCAAGATACAAGCTAGAATCACTCGTCTTTTCAAGCAACCAAGTGCAACAAATCCTCACCTAAGTTCCAATCAAAACCAAAGCACAAAACATCACAATCTTCCTCTCTAACCAAAACCCAAGCCTTAAATCACTCAAATAACATAGAATTAACCAAGAACACCATGCTTACCACGTATCAAAAATAGGGGAGTAGAGAAATCATGCTTCCAAGCCTCCAAACCTTGTTTTCTAGCTTGAAACAAGTTCCTCTTGGTCGGTATCCTTGGATGGCAACCCTAGGAATCAAGATCACTTGATTTCAAGCTTGAATTGAGAGAGAAATGAGTGCTTGAGAGGGGAAAACGTGGTTATGGCAGCCATTAGCCACCTTTCCCTTCTTAAACCCTCACTCAACCCCTTAAGCAATCCAAGTTACAACCCTTAAACACATAAACCCCCATCTTTTAACACATGCTCATTTCTTGCTTAATTCTTGTTATTGTTTCAAGTTTCAGTTAAGGTTAAAGGTTAAGTTACAAAAGTTAACATAAAACACTCGGGACCCCGCCCGAAAACTCAGGATGCAAAATTACCATTTTGCCCCTGCTCCTCATCTAGTGCTTAAACCTCCTTGGAACTTAGTGAATTTTTGTAACTCCTTTATTATAGCTTTGTAAACTTGAAATTAAAGTTCTAAACTTAATTTAGAAAATTTTACCTCTCTCGGGAGTGTTGACTACTAGGGGGTCCATAACAAGATGCGTTTCTGTTGCGCTCGCAGTGCTAGCTTGCGTCCTCCAAGGAATTGCAAGAGAAGAGTGTGGCTGTCCTTTTAGGAGGCTAGGGCAAGAAGCTATGAATTTCTCACTAAAAGTTCTATTTTTAGTGAGACTCAACTTCTAGGCCTAATGGGTTTCAAAGCCCTAACCCAATTGGGCTTCAATTTTGGGCTTAATAATGGCTCAACTTTTCGGCCCACTATTAATATGAAATTATTGTGAAACCATAACCCAAATAATTAGCCCATCCACTCTAATGATCCAAAAAGTTCTATGTGTGTGACCCAATAGGCTCTTACCATTTTGGCAATGATCATAAATCACATTTACGATCATAAGCAATGAGCAGTGTCTAGCAACACATCACTCCTACCCAACTGACAAGATTGTCAGTGATTCGACTAAACCTTTATGACCATCATTGATATATGCCATTGTCCCTTTGTCCAAGATATCAAGACTAACCACGAGACATGGAATGTGTCACTCTCGTATAGCCCAATCTTTGGTTACTTGATTACCGAGTAGACCAACTTAAACTGATGACATTGATATCATATATCAACACATCTGAGCATGGCCATGCATTTTCTAAGTATCATATATCACTATTATCTCATCTCACAAATTTGTTATCTCCGGTTGTCTTATACATGCATCACATACAAATATAAAACATGCATCTTATGCTTACAAGAAAGTAAATGTGACATGGTTATAGCCCAAACTATGCGATATTCTCAAGCCAATGAGAATATCATAAAATCCTAAGAAAAGAAAAGGGTCTTCAGAAGCTCCTTCTCTTCCTTTCTTGGTTGCCCTTTTGTTGTCACCTCCTTGGACATACCACCTTGGATGATCCTTGGACATACCATCTTGGATGATCCCATAATGTACTATTACATCAATAATAGAAACCTTGAGTTACATTCGAGGGGAGTAAGGTTAGAAGAGAATGTACAATGCGAGTGATAAGAAAAGGCACGACTCGCAGGCCGTATTTACAAGTACAACCAATTAAGGGCTATAACCATGCACCATGCTTCAAACACCAATGAGCATATCATGTCAAATCTCATTCAACAAAAATGAATGCTCATTGATGCACGTTGATTAACCAATTTTTATTTATGTGGCACTTCACATACGGTGGTCCCGCTGGCGGGTCAGCGGGTGGTGGTTTGCCCGAGATCTTCTATTTCGAGCAAGTAGGCACCCGAGACCAAGCTAAGGTTTTTGCAACTATTGCAACAATCCTAATCCATATAGGTATCTCATACCTATCAATTTTAGGTTAATCTCATTAACCAATTAGTGTCGTTTCTTCATATATGTCATAAGTTCATTACGAGTTTCGGTTTCATGCATCATGAATCAATCTAAGTAATCATGGCTGAAAGCAACCGAACACATAACATCATGCGATTCAACATTCAACCCGATTTAGGGTTTCACCACTAGCTCTGATACCACTGTTGAGTTTCGAGAGCCAAACAACGCAGCGGAATTTAACTGAAACCCTCCAGGATCCAAGTGAAACGAGGTAAACTGGGTGTTCAAAAATTTTCATACGAAATTTTCGGTTGAGATCTCTCACTCAACTGGAGAGTCGAATCACAAAACCTAAATAGTTGATGTGTTCAAGCTCTTTATGGTATCCACACGAGCCTCTCGGGATCACCACGCTTCCACCGCGTACCGGTAGATGCGTTTCTATTGCACTCGCGGTGCTAGCTTGCATCATCTAAGGAATTGCAAGAGAAGAGTGCGGCTGGCCTTTTGGAAGGCTAGGGCAAAAAGCTACCAATTTCACTAAAAGTTGTATTTATAGTGAGACTCAAGTTCTAGACCTAATGGGTTTCAAAGCCTTAATCCAATTGGGCTTAAATTTCGGGCTTAAGAATGGCTCAACTTTTGGGCCCATTATTAATGCAAAATTATTGTGAAACCATAACCCAAATAATTAGCCCATGCACTCTAATGATCCAAATAGATCTATGTGTGTGACCTAATAGGCTCTTACACGTTGGCAATGATCATAAATCACATTTATGATCATAAGCAATAAGCCGTGTCTAGCAACACATCATTGCTACCCAAGTGACAAGATTGTCGGTGATTCGACTAAACCTTAATGATCATCATTGATATATGTCATTGTCCCTTTGTCCAAGATATCAAGACTAAGCACGAGACATGGAATGTGTCACTCTCGTGTAGCCCAATCTTTGGTTTCTTGATTATCGAGTAGACTAACTTAAACTGATGACATTGATATCGTATATCAACTCATCCTAGCATGGCCATGCATTTTCTAAGTCTCACTCTATCAAGGGGCCCGAAGATATCATTCCCGTTACATAGGAGGGACAAATCCCATCTTGATCATACAAATCCCTTCGCATGATATGTGGCATACCCAATGACCTCCTTCAAGTTCACTTAGTTACGAGCAACAAAGGAAAGTATCAAAGTATCTGACTCACATGTAGGAAACCTTGATGATCTTAGGTCGAAGGACTACATATACCATGATCACTATGAGAATCACTTTTGACACTCATATAACGATCCATGTAATGTTCTCATGGTGAGTCGGTCCAGTACACAAGTTCTCCAACTTGTACCCATATGTAGACTACATTTCTCACATTAGTCTCCACATATGCTAGTCATTATGTACTACTACAACCCACTCCATAATAATACTAGACCAGGGACGTTTGAGAATATCATTATTCTAGGGTTACAGTTATGTTTATTACATTACGTAGAAACAAAACAACAAACTTAATTGCTGGATTAATGCCTTAATAAAATATCCTGACTCAATGTGCAAAAAATACAATCATCTCATTATGGGCTTTTGGGCACAACATTAACATAATAAGGGTCACATTTCCTTAAGAAACCAAGTGTTTCCCTAACAAAGTTCCCCAATGAAACTAAGTCCCCTCAATTCTGCTATTTCAGGTACAGCAGAAAGATCACATTCAAACTGACCTTTGCCATTTGAGTTTTGATTTGGACTTTAGTTATTTTATCTTGTATGTATCTGGTTGTGATATGGAAATTTTAGTGATTTTAGGAGCACATTTGGTATTTTTAGTAACGGTGCTTATTGTGTTATGCAGCAGCTGTCCAGCATCTTATTTCTGGAGTCCATTGTGTCTTAGGCACTCCTGTAACTTAGGGTGCATATTTAGCTAGGTTGAGACCCTTATGTATGTGATGTGGTTCAAAGTTGGCTAAGTGTGAATGATAGGCTTCTTACTTGTAAATTCTGTTTTGGCTACAAAAAGTTGATAGATGCAAAAGCATGTAATTCTGGTGTATTGGACATGTATGGGATATCCTTGGAGGGCTTACCCCTTCTGAATAAAGTGTTTGCACACTTATGAAATTTTGTATGGGCAAAATGGTCATAAAGTGACCAGAATTCTGACCCGGCACTCAAAGTTTTGTATCACCATGTGGAATAAATCATCATGTGAAATTTTGACCATGCCTAGAGCATATCTAGAGGTTGAACTAGGATTTGGAATTTCCATATTTGGAGCTCTGTGCCAAAGATATGATGTTCCACAGATGGCTAAGTTACTGTTCATTTGATCAGAATTTTGTAACCAACTTAAAAAGTACATAACTTGGTCCATAGGTGGGCTATTGTTGTAAAACTAAATTCCTTGGTTTACTTAAAGAATCTACTTGATAATGAAGTAAAAAAAAAAAGTGGATTAGATGACTAGATTAATGCAATTTTTTGGAAATAGTTTCAGGTGAAGTGGTTGGTCATTTACACTTAATAAGATTGCCTAATGTGTGGTAGCCAAAATTAAGACTTGTGCTACTATTTTCATTCCTTGCTGCCATGGTGTACATAAAATGTGAATATGTGTAGAATGGTTAGACCAATATGCATGCATTCACATAGTGCCCAAAAGGGCCACTTGGGAATGCACACCAAGGGTACTGTTTTGATGGCCTACAGAACGTACCAACCCTGGGAGTTTGAAATGCACAAGTTTGGCACCATGGCTGGACTGTCTCAGAGTGGGTAACAGATGTTGGTATTAGAGCATGGTCAGAGCATGGTTTATACGTGTAAATATAGTTTATTTGCATGCTAGCTACATACATGAACTCAGTGTTGCTAGCTGCTAGTATTAAGTACCATTGAAATACCTATGGTCTTTATATGTGCTCTATGATGAATCATCAATGCGGGAAGTAAACATGGTTGCCACAAAAAGAAGGGAACCACCCCAAAGGCCTCATACTGAATCTGAACAATAAACAAATGGATAGAATAGAGAGAATCAAGGCCAAAATAGGGCACCAAACACTGAAGTGCCTCAGGTTTGGGTAGAGCTTCAGAGGAACTTAGCTCTAATCAATGAAAATTTAGTAAGGTTGCTTTAAGCACAACTTCAAGGAGTCCCAGTAGCACAGGCAAAAGCAATTCAGGATCTATAGTAGCCACTAGAAGGGGAGGCTAGAAACACATCTAAACATGTTCCTTTTGGAAGAAGAGGAAACAGAAATGATGAAGTTGATGAGGTAGAAGATGAGGATAGGAGAAATATGAGGGGCAAAAAAGTAAGATATGAGATTGGTTAGATGTCCAAGACCAATCCCTCAGTCTATGACCATTCCTCCACTAGAAATGAGATTAAGGAAGATCATGACAGAAGGTCCAGAAGAAGGCATAGAAAGTATCACCCAAGGAGTCTCACAAATCCAGGAGACAGAGAACAAAGGACTTGATGGCCTATATGAGGTCAGATTGCTAGAGAGGTTCCAAGGACTAAGGCGTCCATAGTTTGATGGAAGAACAGGACCAGAAAGAGCTGAGGAGTAGTTAATCTTCATAGAAAAGATGTTTGAGAGGATGCCACTTAGCTTCACCAAGAAGGTCTCACTGGCTACTTCCAACTTGGTAGGCATTGCAGAGATTTGGTGGAGAAACACCTGAGATAGGTATGCTATCCAAAAAGGAAGAAGGCCAGGAAGAGATATTGAGATGAGTTGGCCAGAGTTCACTCAGCTATTTCAGGAACATTACTTTAGTGATGCCATCAAGGTTATAAAGCAAGCTCAATTTGATGCTCTAAGGCAGGACAACCTTATTTTCCTAGACTATGAGCAAAAATTCATTTAGTTAGTGAGGTATGCTCCTTAGTATCATGGACTGGAGGAGTTAGAGGCGAAAGGATTTGTTAGAGGCCTAAGTTCAGACATCATAAAGGTTGTGAGATGTTTTGGAACAGGCACCTACTATGAAGCAGTGTAGAAAGCTCTATTAGTAGAGCAATAGGAGTATGAGACTAGGTCCTTTGATGTCGAGTGGGAGAAAGTAGCCAGGCAGGAGAGAAGCAGAAAAAGTCACCACATTGAAAAAGTATTGCCAAAAGTTCCCATCTTGGTGGTGAGGGCAAGGTTAATGGGAGGTCCCTTGGCCTAAGGTCCCCTAAATGAAAGAAGTTTCACGTCAAGAAACCTTGCTATTTTGATACTCAAGCTTGCCTAAGTTGTGGTCCAATGGATCATTGGATCAAAGATTGCCCACGTGTGCAAGGGAAAAGGTTAGAAGACCAAGGTCTAGTGAGACCTACTCGATCAGGACCCTGAGAGGCAGCACCCAGGGAGGGATATTGGAGACCAGTTCTTCCAATGTAAAGGCCTAAAGTGCAAAGAGTTGGCAGAGTGTTCCAAGTGAAAGGGCCAGAGACCTCACAGCAGGGAGGAGCGCTAAGAGGTAACATTCACCTTAATGGTATGCTTGTTAGTGTTCTGTTTGATACTAGCGCATCTATGTCTATAGTGGCTAGGAAATTTTTTGATGCCAAGAAATTGCCTAATGAAATCATGCCTGGGATATCCGTAGTGAAAACAACATGTTGTCATTATTTTTTCACTAATGACCTAGTTAAGGATTGTAAGCTAGCAGTAGGAAAGGCTAAGGTTATGACCAATCTGCTAGTGTTGGACATTGCTAAGTATGATATAGTGTTGGGTATGAGTTGGCTTGCTATGAATAACATAAGAATTGATTGTTCTAAGAGAGAAATCAAATTGCCCAATGGTGAAGTGCATGCAGTAGTGAATTATAAGGAATTCATGTATGAAATGCATGGCATGAGCCTAGAGGTACTAGATGAGATACTTGTGATTACTGAACATGATTATTGTTATGTATTTAATGAATTTTACTATCAACAGGATGTGGACAAAATACATGTTGTGAGAGACTTTCCACAAGTCTTTCCTAAAGACCTGCCAGGTATTCCTCTGCCAAGGAAGATTGAGTTTAAGATCAAGTTGCAACCAGGGGCTAGTGCAATATTAATTCCTCCTTATAGAATGCGTATCATAGAGATGAATGATCTCAAGAATCAACTTCATGAACTTCTTGAAAAAGGGTTCATAAGGCCTAGTGTTTCACCATGGAGTGCTCCAGTTCTTTTTGTGAAAAAGAAGGATGGATTATTGAGACTATGCATTGACTACAGGAAGCTTATTGTAGTGGCTATCAAGAACAAGTATCCATTCCCTAGGATTGAGGATCTATTTTATCAACTCAAGGGAGTGAATATCTTCAAGATAGATTTAAGATCTGGATACTTCCAGTTTAGAGTAAAGGACGAAGACATTCCTAAGACTGCATTCAGGACCAGATATGGGCATTTTGAGTACACAGTCATGCCATTTGGTTTGACTAATGCCCTAGCTGCTTTCATGGACCTAATGAACAGGGTGTTCAGTCCACATCTGTACAAATTTCTGGTTGCATTCATTAATGACATCCTAGTGTATTCCAGGGATGAAAATGAACATGAACATCATCTGAAGATTGTCTTAAAGACTTTGTTGGAACATCAGCTTTATGCCAAGTTATCCAAGTGCCAATTCTAGATAAATGAAGTGTCTTTCCTAGGACACATCGTAGATGCACAATGCCTTAAGGCAGACCCTAAAAAGTTGAAAGCATTGCAAGAATGGGAAAGACCAAAGATTGTGAAGGAAATCTGAAGTTTCCTTGGATTAGTTGGCTACTACAGAAGATTTGTATCATGCTTCTCCATGATTGCCTCAGCTCTTACTCATCTGACCAAGAAGGGTCAAAGGTTTGAGTGGACTAAGAAATGTGAAAAGATTTTCCAGTAGCTCACACAAGCAAGTTGAACATCCATGCAGAAAGTGAGGAAATGTATAAAGACTTGAAGACTCACTTCTAGTGGCCAAATAAGAGGAGAGACATAGTTACTTATGTCTCCAAATGTGCCACATTCCAGAGGGTAAAGGTAGAGCATGAAAAGACAGCTGGTATCCTATAGACTCTACCTATACCAGCGAGGAAGTAGGGCAAGAAAAGCATGTAGTTTTTGACTGAGTTGCCTATGACCAGATTAAGGCTTGATACAATATGGGTCATCATGGATAGGCTAACCAAATGTGCCCACTTCTTACCTATGAAAATGACAGATTTTTTAGAGAAGTTAGCTCAGATGTATATGCAAGAGATACTGAGGCTACATGGAATACCAAATTCCATTGTATCTGATAAAGATCCAAGATTTACAACTCAGTTTTAGAGTGGTTTTCACAAAGTACTAGGTACCAAAATCCACCTGAGTACTGCTTATCACCGTCAGACTAGTGGGTAAACTGAAAGGTTGATACAGATATTGGAAGACATGCTCAGGAGCTGTGTGCTAGATTTCAAGAGTGAATGAGACCAACAATTACCATTGGTGGAATTCTCATATACTAATAGTTATCAGAGCACCATTGGCATGTTATGAAGCATTTTATGGAAAAAGGTGGAGGACACCCCACTCTTTGGTGGAAGCGTCAAATGGGCTAGAGTTGGGTCTCAAAATTATCGAGGAAACTACTGCCAAGATCAAGAAGATTCAAGAAAGAATAAAGGCAACTAATGAAAGAACCACAGCCTATGTGAACAAAATAAAAAGAGACTTGGACTTTGAGGTTGGTGGCAATGTTTGGCTGAAAGTTGGACCAACCAAAGGCATTATCAGATTTGGTAGAAGAACCAAGTTAGCTCCAAGATATATAGGTCCTTATGAGATCTTAGACAGAGTTGGGAAGCTAGAATACAGGTTAACTCTATTGCCAAGCATGTTAGGTGTTCATAATGTTTTTCACATTAGTATCCTAAAGAACTGTCTGTTGGACACAAAGCATGCTATTGTAGTGGAATACGTACAATTGGAACCTAACTTAACATATGAAGAGAAACTTATAGCTATCTTAGCCAAGCAAACCAGAAAGCTAAGGAACAAACTCATTCCCATGGTCAAAGTTTAGTGGTCACACAACTCTAGAAGAGAAGCAACCAGGGAAACTGAGAAAGACCATATGTGTTACCTACTTCAGGATAGTCCAATTATGGTGCCAAGATTGTGCATTTAGACTCCCAAGATTGGTAATGTTGTGTAGGCCATCAGAACACTACCCTTAGTGTGCATACCCAAGTGGCCCTTTTGGGCACTATGTAAACACATGCATATTGGTCCAACCATCACACACATATTCACAATTCATGCACACCATGGCAGCAAAGAAGGAAAACACTAGCACAAGTCCTAATCTTGCCTACCACACATTAGACAATCTTGTTAAGTTCTAGTAACTAGCCACTGCACCTGTAACTTCCACTAAAAACTGTATGATTCTAGCCATGTAGCACCCATTTTCCCTGCTCCACTATTAAGTAAAGACTTAGAGAAAACCAAGGAATTTTTTTTACATCAATATCCCATCTACGGACCAAGTTATGAATTTTTGAATTTGGTTACAAAATTCTGACCAAATGAACAATAACTTAGACAACTTTGCAATGTCATAGCTTTGGCTACAGGGCTCCAAATTCCGAAATTCTAATTCTAGTTCAACCACTAGATGTTGACTAGGTGTGGTCAAACTTTCATGCCAAGATTCAATCGACACAGGGAGATATAGAACTTTAAGTGCAAAGTAAAAATTCTGGTCACCTTATGACCATTTTGCCCATACAAAATTTCATAAGTGTGCAAACACTTCATTCACAAGGGGAAAGCCCTCAAAGTCTATCCCATATATATCCATTACACATAAGAATTACATGCTCTTGTATCCAGCAACTTTATGTGGCCAAAACAGAATTTACAAGTAAGAAGCCTATCATTCACACTTAGGCAGCTTTGCACCACATCACTTACATAGCCAAAACATTGCTCAAATGTTCACATACTTGTCTCATATTATATACACTACATGTACATGCATACATGCACTACAATTTGGTCTTAGCTTAACTAAATTTGCACCCTAGGTTACAGGAGGTCCTGAGACACAATGGACTCCAAAAAGAGGATGCTGTACAGCTGCTGCACAACACAATAAGTACCACGATTAAAAATACCAAATGTGCTCCTAAAATCACCAAACCTTTTAGATCATAAATAGACATATGGAAGTTCATGTACCTGAAATTTCAGATCAAAACTCAAACTACAAATGTCAGTTTGAATATGATCTTTCTGTTGGACCTGAAATGAAAGAATTGAGGGGAGTAAGTTTCATTGAGAAACTTAGAAAGGGTAGCACTTGGATTCAATAGGCAATGTAACCATCATTAAAACCTACATCCAAGGACACTAAAACACAAAAACCACAATGCATATATACAAGATATAGCAACCAAATGCAGCAGGCAAACACAAACAACAAACACATGAAATGTGGTAGCAAACATATACCATAGGTTAGTCCATAAAACACATAATAAACATAACCAAACCACACATGAAATGTGGAAGAAAACATATACCATAGTTACCAACTTGGAACACTTTTAAGGAGGTGTTGATCATGCCTTTTACCCCCCACACTTCAATCACTATGGTGAGAATTACACAATATAATGGTTTTTAGCCATTACGACACACTTGTAATTCTCCCATTTTGGGACGTGGTAACAATATGGAAAGGTATCCTGCAAAATACCTGAAGCTAAAGGGCATTTTGGAGGACCAAAATTTTTAGGGGGGGGATTGTTGCCACCTTACAAAATTGGGAGAATTACAAGGGTGGCATAATGGTTAAAAAATCATTATATTGCGTAATTCTCTTCATAGTGATTGAAGTATGAGGCCTAAAAGGTATAATGAACACCTCAACAATTTTTTCTAAGTTGGTAACTTGGCCCCCAAGAAAATCCTTAAGGATTGATTTTTTTCAAGTAACCTATGGACCTTTTTGTGAGGTTTTGGAAATTTGGGTACTTAATTGCAAAACTCTCAAGAAAGAGCCTTGGAGAGTTATGGGAAGGATATGATTGGTATGAAAGTGCTATTGGAGGACCAAATTGCTCATGGAAGACCAGTTTGGAAAAAGGAAACATTAAAGGCATTAAGGACCTAAATGTCTTATTGTAAACCTTAAGGTGTTCAAGCTTTTCACTTAAGTCAAATGGTGGAATTCTGGGGTTATCCCACCGTGGGGGAGATGGCTCTGACTTGATAAATAGTTGAAAAGGTGAGTAAAATATGGACCAATAAGTTTAGGACACAGAAATCATGCTTAGAGTTAAAGAAAATGAAATGAAGCATGATTAAGGCTAATAAAGGTGTTTAGTGTCCTAAAGCTAATTTAAGAAGCCAAACTAAATTTTTCTTCTCTCGTATTTAACCCAACCAGCCACCACCCTTGAACACACTTCTTCCATAGCTCCTCCATAGCCACCATACTTCCAATATTGAAATTGAAGACAAAAGGAAGCAATTGGAAGTAAACAAAAGGTATTGCTCGAATACTTTAAGGATCAAGCTTCAAATTCGACCTACTCATCTTGGTATGGGTTTTCTTGCTCTCATGGATTGTTTGCTATATTTAAAATCATCCATAGAGCTATGGCTAAGCTTAAAAGAGAGCCATGAGCTTGATGAACCAAGCTTAATGAGGGGAGTGCACTTATTGAAGGTTTTGTAACCTAGTGTGAAGTGCACAATGATGGCAGTGAAGTGAAGGTTTCTAGAGCCCAAAATTAGTACTAACTGATGTTAGAATCCTACTAAGACCAAGAATCAGCTTGAGGAGGGCTTCCGTAGTGATTTACTTAAGTTTATTGCATGTGGTATGGACTAACCTATGGTTTATGTTGCTGCCTCATTTCATGTGTTTGTTGGTTCTGAATGGCTGTTGCATTTGGTTGCTATATGTTGTATATATGCATTGTGGATTTGTGTTTAAGTTTATTTGGATGTAGGTTTTAATGAGGATCACATTTCCTTAAGAAACCAAGTGTTTCCCTTACAAAGTTTCATAGTGAAACTTACTACCCTCAATTCTACCTTTTCAGGTACAGCAGAAATATCAAATTGAAACTAAACCTTGTCACTTGATTTTTGATGTGGAATTTCATTTATTTTAACTTCCATGTATCTAGTTGTGATCTAGAAATTTTGGTGATTTTAGGAGCAGATTTAGTATTTTTAGTGATGGTGCTTATTGTGTTATGTAGCGACTGTCCAGGTGTTATGACCCTTCTTGAGGAAGGTAAAGAGTTTTGAATTAAGTTTAGAAGTTTAATTTAAGTTTACTTAGCAAGAATAAAGGAGTTTACCGAAGTTCACTAAGTTCCGACAAGAATAAAGCTCTGAACTAAGTTCAGGGGCAAAATGGTAATTTTGCACCCTGAGTAGCCGGGACAAGTCCCGAGTGTTTTAAAATGAATTTTTAGAACTTAACTCTTAACTATAACTCAAACTTGACAAATAGACAAGAATTTAATCAAGAACTGCTAAGTTACAAGGATGGGGGACCTAATTGCACTTAACTTGAAACCTTGGTGATCTTGGTTTTAAGTGAGGGTTTAAGAAGGGAAAGAGGAGGAGAAGCTGCCATTAACACGTTCTTGAGCTTCCCTCACTCATTCCTCTCTCAAATTGAACTTGGAATCAAGTGATCTTGGTGTCAAGAGGTGCAATTAAGGGTGTATAAGCTTGGAGGATGCATTTTCAACCTTGAATTCGTGTTTTTGAGGCTTGGAGAGGCGTTTTTCTCCATCCCCTGTTTTTGAACGAGGTAAGAGTTGTGTTCTTGATTGAATTCTTGGTATTTGGTTGATTGGAAGCTTGGGTTTTGGTTAGGAGGCAAGAATTTGATGTTTAGAGCTTTGTTTTTGGTTTGGAATTAGGTAGAACTTGGGTGAGCTTGGTTGAACGAAAATGAGCTTGATTCTTGGAGTTAAGGTAAGGGAGTTGTGTTTTTAAGTTCATGGAATGCCATTAGCTTGGATTTGCTTGAGAAATTCGAGTGGTTTTAGCTAAGGCATTAAGGAAACGTTTTGGTGAATTATGGTGGACTAGCGGAATTGAGTGGAATTGTTTGATGTTACGATACATCATAGCTTAGCTTTTGATAGTTGGTTATGTTCCTTGCAACATGTACTTTGTGTGTATGAAATTTGGTAGCTTTCTATGCATATTTGATATGTGTAATTGGTTGCCAAAGTTCATAGCAGTAAAACACGCCAATTTTGCATTTCTGCAGATTCGAGACGCGTCGCCAATTTTAGGTCGAAACCAGCGACGCGTCGCCAATCTAGTAAATATGTCTCCGAACGTCGACAACTGTGGTGACGCGGCGCCGAGACAGCATCCGACACCCAATTTTGTTTTCAGCATAACTTTTCGCTCGGGTGTCCGATTAAGGTGATTCAAGATTCCACTCGAAGGTAAGAGGGAGTACGATCACCTCAATGTTTTAAAAACAATTAAATTGTCCCAGTTTTAGATTTATATTAACTCGAAGTGGAGGCAAGTTTTTAAGGAAACTATGTTGCATTTGAACATAATTAGCTACCACTAGTTCAGGTGAGAGGTTTAGAACCCTCGTCGGCCTAGCCGTGCCATAGCCACGAGGCCACGAGGCAAAACCTTGTTCATCTAGTCTACATCAACGAGGCCCTGCGGCCTAGTCCACAAAGTCCCGCCATAATTCCCCTGCATAACAACTAGGTGAGAGGTCTTATGATTGTTGTGGCTTGCTAAGGTTTGCCCTTGGGCTGAGTGCCAGGTTGCTAAGTGGTTGCGCTTGGCCTGGTGAGGAGGACTACTTGAGCAGAGGTCTACGGACCTGGTTATATGCATATATACTAGTACCCTCATGCTGTGTGAGCTTGCAGCCAGAGTCCTAGGTTTTTCTTGCAGGTACTTGGAAGACCCCTTACTAAGAATTATTGAATTCTCACTCCCTATTTGTTATGCAGAGCCGGGAGTAGCTGGACCGGATAATCGCTGAGGATTATCGCGGTAGTACCTTTTTGGTGTGTAAAGGTAAGGTAGTTGTGAAACCTTGAGTTTCTAGTTTGCCTAAGTGCTCAGTTGGTTTGTTGGTCAGGTAGCAGTAGTAACTTGTTTCTTCCTTTGGCTGCAGAGCCTAGTAGCACTTGGCAGAGGATTTGTGAGACTCGCCACTGGGACGGGTGTCCAAAGTGGGAGCTAGGGTAAAGAGATCTCAGCAAAGTCTTGTATTTTGATACAGTACTTTCTTTTTCCTCCATAATCTATGTTATAAAGAGTCCTTGACTCAGGATTGTTCTTGGGTGGGAGCATTAGTTACTTCATTGTATGAATGCTTTCACGAGTTGTTTATGTGTAGTTAACCACACAAATTGTTGATTTTGATATGCTTTGGCAGTTTGTATATATTTGTGCAGAAATTACTCAGTCGAGTTCTTGTTTTAATCTTTTATGGTTTTAATAAACCAAGTCAAAGCATAAGAGCATACACATTGCATTTTTAGGTTAATCAACTAGTAGCATCGGATTTAATCCAAACACATACTCAGCTAGCCAATTACAATCCACCGTGAGACATACGCTCACAGGGTATCCCGGGCAGGGGCACGGGGGATCGTGTCACCAGGATCCTATTTTTGGAGTCTATTGTGTCTTAGGTACATGTATTCATGTACATGTAGTGTATGTAAAATGAGACAAGTATGTGAAAATTTGAGTAATGTTTTGCCAACATATGTGATGTGGTGCAAAGCTGCCTAAGTGTGAATGATAGGCTGCTTTCTGGTAAATTCTGTTTTGGCCTCATAAAGCTGCTAGATATAAGAGTGTGTAATTCCTATGTGTATTAGACATGTATGGGATAGCCTTGAAGAGCTTACCCCTTGTGAATGAAGTATTTGCACACTTATGAAATTTTGTATGCACAAAATGATCATAAAGTGACCAGAATTTTGACTCTACACTCAAAGTTCTATATTTCCCTGTGTAGATTGAATCTTAGTATGAAATTTTGATCACACCTAGAACACATATATAGGTTGAACTGAGATTTTGAATTTTAGAATTTGGAGTCCTATAGCAAAAGATATGACATTGGAAATTTGGCTATGTTACTGTTCATTTGTCAGAATTTTGTAACCAAATTCAAAAATTCATTAGTTGGTCCATAGGTGGGCTGTTGATGTAAAACCAAATTCCTTGGTTTTATTAAAGACTCTACTTGATAATGAATCAAATAAAATAGGGGGTTATATAGCTAGATTAATGCATTTTTTTGGAAGAAGTTTCAAGTGTAGTGGCTGGTCACTTACACTTAATAGGATTGCCTAATGTGTGGTAGCTAAGATTAAGACTTCTGCTAGTGTTTTCCTTCCTTGCTGCCATGGTATGCATAAAATGTGAATATGTGTGTAATGGTTGGACCAATATGCATTCATTTACATGGTGCCTAAAAGGGCCACTTGGGTTTGCACAGTAAGGGTATTGTTTTGAGGGCCTACAGAACATACCAATCTTGGGAGTTTTTAATGCACAATTTTAGCACCATAACTAGATTACCCCAGGGTGGGTAACATAAGCTAGTAGGATGAAGTGGATGCTCATATAAGTGTATGACCAAGTATGAAGTAGTGAAGATGTGAATGTGTATGTACTTCTGCATTTGTGTTATTTTGTGGTTATGTGCATGCTCTCAGATTTAGTGTGCATAGGGTGGCTCAAGGTAGGCTTGTTGAGACACATGTGATTGCACAAGAAAAGTGCATATAAAACAAAGTTTTCAAAACTTGGATTGGTATTTTGGTTTCCATGCATAAACTTGATTAATGATTGCAATTTGAGATGAAATGAACTTAAGAACCCACATAGGTACTTAGTTTTTTTGAGGAAGCATGAACTGATCAAAGTTAACAAGCTAGGTGCTGGTAAGTATCCTAAGTACATACCAATGTGTCCTGGTAGTGTCCAAGTGCACCCCAATGCCCCTCCCCTGTGTCCTACCTACACAAGAAAGGGAAATAAGCCCTGTGACTAGTATGCATTACATAGTTGCAAATAAAACTTCCAAATCAATGACATAATTGAACATCAAAACCTTTTATTAGAGGTTCTAAACCTCCCATTTAGGCTAGGGGCTATGTTGGGCATGATAGAAACCATTCTATTGCTAGGGTTCTTTTACTGCCCCATAGTAGTTAAGTTGAACCCTTAGCAACATTTCTCCTCCTACTAGCTTTACACTAGGGTATGTAACTAACGAATGAATAGGTCCATCCATTCATTCTACCCTCTGGATAGGTTCCCTGTTCTACGTGATAGCCAAAGGCTGTCGCCTCAATCTGGCCGAATACCCTGCCACAACAACGGCCGGAAGAACTGGCGCTTCCCGGGAATAGGTGGAATCATGCACCTCGGGAGATAGCCTGAGAGCTCCGAGCCTCGGCACGCCAGTAAAACTTGAGGACTCCATTCGCCCCCCAAGGTTGTGAACAACGCGCCTTCGGAAAAGTGGCACCAGACATTGCTGCCCGAACATGATATCCCCGAAGGCGGAACCCCCTGGAACTGGGAACCCCCGAACTGAGGGTAGGCTTCCCGAAGAGGCTCTGTCCGAACTAGAGAACGACCTCGCCCAGGGACCTCGGGAGTACGGCAGGCGCATTTAAGGAAGCATTTAAGGAAGCCTCTGACACGTCCCACCACAGACGTAAAAAGTCGCCCTGACGCGCAGACGCCATCAGAATCATATCATGGCCCGTCTCAGCACAAGGCTCGAGGCCATCCAGTTACCAACTATCTGTCCCCTACGCCCAGACGTTCAGGAGCATCCGACCGCACACGTGTCATGATCTGAACGGGCTAGGTATTCCTATATATACAGGAAATAAATACTTGACAGGAGGTTGGCAGGCCGGAGATACAGCTCCCATACTCTGAGAAAAGACCAGGCGAGACTTTTCTGCCTTTCTCTTTGAGCTAGTGACTTTCTCCTTCTTCCGGCCACCACTGACTTGGGCGTCGGAGGCTCCCCCCCCGGAAAAACACTCCGGGGGCCTCCTAACCCTGTTTCCCAGTTTTCCAGGTACTCTCCTAGGGGCGATCCACCTTCCAGGCGTTCTTCCTCCTAGAAGTCTCCTCAACAGTCATCATGACTCACAACGATGAGGCCCTGGGCCATCATTTGGCGCCGTCTGTGGGAACCCGCTCGCAGATTGCCGTCGTTGAGACTCGGCGTTCTAAGGACAAGGGACTCCCAAGGTCCTCGTCCGCGCCTGAGATACAACCGGCTGCTGAGCAGACACTCCCAGAGACTTCTACGCCCGAGGAGGACCGCCCTCTGGTAATCACCATGAGCTTCTTGAGGGACTTTCAGCGCTCGGTCGTTGCTGAAATGACTCAGCAGATCGACCGAAGATGGCCACAGCAGTCGCAGGCCCAGAAACCCTCCTCATCAACACGCCCTCGGGAGAGAAGCCCCAAGTCTACACACCGCAGTTCAGAAAGTGGAGATCCTCGCGGAGAATCATCCACAGAAGATATAGCCCTCGGGAAACGGCCTGTGGGACAAACCGGGTCCAAGCGACCGAGAGTCTCACAGCGAAGCAGTTCGTCGCCTGAGGTGAGGGCCCTGACCCCTCCGCGCCGAACTCGCTCCCCGAAAAGGCGCCGTCGATCACCCTCCCGCGAAAATGGTCCTAGCGCCACTGCGCTTATGGAAAGGATATTGGCACGGCTGGACAGAGTGGAAAAGCAAGTGACCAGAAAACCCGTTTGGGACAGGCTGTCGGGGGCGTTATGCGAAGATGGCTCCCCGTTTATTCGCACCGTCGTTGAGGCAGCTATGCCAGGCGACTTCAGAGTGCCTAGGCTGGAGATCTATGATGGCCGGACTGATCCACAGGCCCATCTGACGAAGTACAGGCGGAGTGTTACGGCCCTTCTAGAGGGAGGTAAGGACTTTAGAATTTAGTTTAGAAGTTTAATTTAAGTTTGCCTAGCAAGAATTAAGAAGTTTGCCAAAGTTCACTAAGTTCCGACAAGAATAAAGCTCTGAACTAAGTTCAGGGGCAAAATGGTAATTTTGCACCCTGAGTGGCCGGGACGAGTCCCGAGTGTTTTAAAATGAATTTTTAGAACTTAACTTTTAACCTTAACTCAAACTCAACAAATAGACAAGAATTTAATCAAGAACTGTTAAGTTACAAAGATGGGGGACCTAATTGCACAAAACTTGAAACCTTGGTGATCTTGGTTGCTAAGTGAGGGTTTAAGAAGGGAAAGAGGGGGAGAAGCTACCATTAACACGTTCTTAAGCTTCCCTCACTCATTTCTCTCTCAAATTGAACTTGGAATCAAGTGATCTTGGTGTCAAGAGGTGCAATTAAGGGTGTTTAAGCTTGGAGAAGTGATTTTCAAGCTTGAATCCATGTTTTTGAAGCTTGAAAGGGTGTTTTTCTCCATCCCCTGTTTTTGAACGAGGTATGAGTTATGTTCTTGATTGAATTCGTGTTATTTGGTTGATTGGAAGCTTGGGTTTTGGTTGGAAGAGGTGTTTTTGATGTTTTAGAGCTTTGTTTTGGTATGGTTTTGTGTAGAACTTTGGAAGCTTATTTGGAAGAGGAAGGGTTCGAATTCTTGCTTGTTCTTGGTGTTAAGGTAAGGGAGAAAGTGTTTTTAAGTTGTTGGATTGCTTTTGGATTGAAATGGATTGAGAAAGTTGAGTAATTTTTGGTTATGGTATGAAGAAACGTTTTTGGGAATTATGATGGACTAGCTAAATTCGAAGGGTTGGTTTGATGCTTCTAATGCATCATAGTTTGGCTTTGATAGTTGGTTTTGTTCCTTGCAACATGTACTTCATGTGTATGAAATTTGGTAACTTTTGATGCATGTTTGCTATATGTATTTGGTTGCCAAAGTTCGTAGCAGCAATCGGCCAAATTCTGCATTTCTGCAGAATTGGCGACGCGGCGCCAATTGGCCCGAAAATTGGCGACGCGTCGCCAATTCAATTTTTCTTCACAGAGCGTCTGCTCGTCGGCGACGCGTCGCCAATTCCTTTTTGCCTTTGGCGACGCGGCGCCAACACCTAAAAATGGAGGGTTTGACTTTTTGCTGCGTTGACCCGACCGAGACTACGGAAGGCTCGGAACGTGCCTAAGGGTCCGAGGATCCCGATGGTACTCCGAAACTTCCGAAAGTCCCACCGGAAGTATGAGTTTTCTTGAACTGTTTGAGGTAAGTAAGTTGCTTAGGCAACAAGTAAGGAAACAAATGTTGCAATTGAACTTAATTAGCTATCAATAGCTCAGGTGAGAGGTTTAGAACCCTCGTCGGCCTAGCCGTGCCGGAGCCACGAGGCCACGAGGCGAAACCTTGTTCATCTAGTTTACATCAAAGAGGCCCTGCGGCCTAGTCTACAAGTCCCATCATAAATTCCCCTGCATAACAACTAGGTGAGAGGTTCTATGTTTGAATGAGGCTTGCTAAGGTTCGCCCTTGAGCCATATGATAGGTTGCTAAGTGATAGCGCTTGGCCTATATGTCAGGTTGCTAAGTGATGGCGCTTGGCCTGTATATGTGTCAGGTTGCTAAGTGATTGCACTTGGCCTGATACAGAGGACTACTTGAGGAGAGGTCTACCGGCCTAGTATATATATATATGACTAGTACCCTCATGCTGTGTGAGCTCGCAGCCAGAGTCCTAGTAATTTTTCTTGCAGGTACATCGAAGACCCTTACTGAGAATGTTGAATTCTCACTCCCTGTTTGTTATGCAGAGTCTGAAGTAGCAGGACCGGATAATCGCTGAGGATTATCACGGTAGTACCTTTTTGTGTGTAAAGGTACGGTAGTTGAGAAACTTTAAGTTTCTAGCTTGCTTAAGTGATTAGTTGGTTTGTTGGTCAGGCTGTGGTACTAACTTGCTTCTTCCTTTGGCTGCAGAGCCTAGTAGCACTTGGCACAGGACTTGTGAGACTCGCCACTGGGACAGGAGTCCAAAGTGGGAGCTAGGGTAAAAGATCTCAGCAAAGTCTTGTATTTTGATACAGTACTTTATTTTGCCTCCAGTATTTATGTTATAAAGAGTCCTTGACTCAGGGGATTGTTCTCTGGGTGAGAGCATTAATTACTTATGTATAAATGCTTTCACGAGCGGTGTATGTGTAGTTAATCACTCAAAGGTTGATTTTGATATGCTTTGGCATTTTGTATTTATTTATATAGAATTTTACCTAGCCGGCTAAATGTCTAAATGTTTAAATGTTTTATGGTTTTAATAAACCAAGTCAAAGCATAAGTGCATACATATTGCATTTCTAGGTTAATCAACTAGTAGCATTGGATTTAATCCACACACATAACCAGCTAGCCAATTACAATCCACCGTGAGACAAACGCTCACAGGGTATCCCGGGCAGGGGCACGGGGATCGTGTCAGTGTTCTTGGTATCAGAGCTAAGGGTTTTATTTCATGGATATTGGAGGCTTAGACTGAGATCTAGTAGTAAAGTCCAAGTGTTAGGAAGTTAGTACTGACCAACATCTGGGGAAATGTTGTCTGGTTGTGGTTGCAGGTTATTATGGTTGATACGAGGTCTGGAACTTCGAGGGGGACTAGGGAACCTGGTGAAGGTTCTAGTGACCCAGTTGTGGCGAGGTTGGATGAGATATCCAGAGTGCTACAGGGTTTGACTGAGACTATGTCTCAGGTGGCACAGGGTATGAACACTCTTGTAACAGAGATGTTCAGAGATTATGGGGACAGAGGTGTTGCCCAGGAGGAAGTTGAGCCACAACAGGAACAGGAGAGGCATGCTGAGCAACAGCAAGTGCCTAGAGCTCAGGAACCTAGAAATCAAGTTCTTGAGGAGGTTGAGGAACCAGAGATGATGGAGGCTCCAAGGAGGGGAGACACTCCACATCAGATGAGGTTGCTGGAAAAGTTTAAGACAGTTGATCCACCTAGCTTTGACGGGACAGGAGATCCTGATAGAGCAGAGGATTGGTTGTCTGTTATGAACCGCCTCTTTACTTGTGGTGGTTATGAGACAGAGCAGAGGATGGTTCTAGTACCTTTCTTTCTGAGAGGGAGAGCCAGTCTTTGGTGGGACGACGTGATGGACTTATTGAGGGAGAGTAATGGCACTCGTCCAGAGCACAAGAAAAAGGTGCTCAAGTGGTCAGACTTCGAGAAGAAGTTTAGACAGGAGTATATCAGTGAAGCTGCACAGGATCAGAGGAGGATCCAGTTTGAGAATCTGACACAGGGAGAGATGTCAGTACGAGAGTATGAGCAGCGATACAATTCACTTATCCGATATGCTCCATATATGTTGGGTAATGATGAGCTGAAAGCCAAGAAGTTTTCCCAGGGCCTGAAGCCTATTTTCAGGAGGTATATGGCGACAGTTGATATCAGGAGTTATCGCCAGATGGTTCAGAAGGCATTGGCATTGGAAAGGGAATTCGAGGATTCCAGGGCACCTGTGAAAAAGGTGGAAGCTGGGCCATCTAACTTGGGGAAAAGTGCTGGAAAGCGACCAATGGTAGGGAACCAGGATCCATCTAAGAGGAGGAGGACAGGTGTGTGTCCTAGGTGCAGACGGTTCCATGGTGGAAGACCATGTACACTGGGCACAGATATTTGTAATGTCTGTGGTCAGAGAGGGCATTGGGCCAGGGACTGCCCAAGAGTTCGTTCAGTTACAGGTCCATCTCGGGTTCTACCTCCAGTACCGCTTGCTATTGGGAACCGGCCTGGAGTAGTTGCTGCAGCAGTGAACCCGAGAGTCTTCGCTTTGACGAACCAGACGGCTAGAGAACCGCCAGCTGTACGAGGTAATTTTACTTTTCTGAGCAGTAGTGTTAGAGTGCTTTTCGATACGGGAGCTACTCTTTCAGTGATATCTTCTGCCTTGGTAGATAAGCATAATTTGCAGCGTGAAATTGCGGGTGAGTTGAGACTCATCAGGACTGCAGGGAGAGGTTTTATTGTGACCAATGAAGTGGTTACTAGGTATCCTTTGCAGTTAGGTGATCATGATTTTTGTTGTGAGTTGTGGGTGATTGAGTTGAAATCATATGACCTGGTGCTGGGAATGGATTGGTTGAGTAAGCACAAGGCACGAATTAACTGTGCGAATCACTCAGTTGACATCACTGATGCTCAAGGAGCTAGAGTGACTTGCACAGGAGGGTTGGCATCTAGTGCTAAGAGTTTACATCTTAGACTTGTAGATACCATCCCTGTAGTGGGTGAAGAGGAGTATTACTCGTTGAATGGAGTAGCTATAGAGGAAGAGTTGGGAAGCATTCCTGTAGCTAATCAGTTTCCTGAGGTGTTTCCAGTGGAGTTACCTGGGTTACCACCTAGGAGGGATACTGAGTTTGCTATCCATCTGCAACCAGGGGTTGAGCCTATTTCAGTACCACCTTATAGGATGTCGGCTCCTGAGATGGATGAGTTGAAGAAGCAGTTGGAGGAACTGCTAGGGAAAGGTTTCATAAGACCGAGTGTATCACCGTGGGGAGCTCCAGTATTATTTGTGAAGAAGAAAGATGGAACTTTCAGGTTGTGCATCGATTACAGGAAGTTGAATGCAGTGACAGTTAAGAATAAGTATCCACTTCCTAGAATTGATGATTTGTTTGACAGACTCAGAGGAGCGAGAGTGTTTTCCAGGATTGATCTTCGGTCTGGATATTTTCAGATCAGAGTTAAGGAGGAAGACATTCCGAAGACTGCCTTCAGGACAAGGTACGGACATTATGAGTATACGGTTATGCCTTTTGGTGTGACTAATGCTCCAGCAGTGTTTATGGAAGCTATGAATCGGATCTTTAAGCCATTTCTGGATCAGTTTGTTGAGGTCTTCATCGATGATATTCTGATCTATTCACAGTCTACAGCAGAGCATGAGGAGCACCTTAGAATGGTTTTGCAAGTGCTGAAGGATAATCAGTACTATGCAAAATTTTCTAAGTGTGAGTTTTGGTCCGAGAAGATTCAGTTTTTGGGGCATATTATCAGTGCTCAAGGTTTGTCAGTTGATCCTGAAAAGGTTCAAGCAGTGGTTGATTGGAAGAGACCGACTACAGTTACAGAGGTCAGGAGTTTCTTGGGTCTAGCAGGTTACTACAGACGCTTCATAGAGAAATTCTCTGTGATAGCTACGCCGTTGACAGCATTGACCAGGAAAGCTCAGAAATTGGAGTGGACACCGAAGTGTGAAGAAGCCTACATGAAGCTGAAGGAAAAGTTGATCAGTGCACCCATACTTATATTACCAGACCCGGACAGAGCCTTTACAGTTTATACTGATGCCTCAGGTTCAGGTTTGGGTTGTGTTCTACATCAGGACAGTCAGGTGATTGCTTATGGTTCGAGACAGCTGAGGCCTAATGAGTTGAACTACCCTGTTCATGATCTAGAGCTTGCAGCAGTGATCTTTGCACTGAAACTATGGAGACATTATTTGATGGGAAGATCGTTCAGAATCTTCACTGATCACAAGAGTTTGAAGTATTTGTTTACTCAGAAGGATCTGAACATGAGACAGCGGCGATGGATTGAGTACATTAAAGACTATGATTGTTCGATCGAGTATTGTGCTGGTAAAGGGAACGTGGTAGCAGATGCTTTGAGCCGGAAGTACACAGGAGTGATCTTGTCCAAGGATCAGGCTACAGATTCTTCAGAAGGAGCATTGAAGGATTGTTTCTTAGCTTTGCATGAATTATGGCAAAGTCGAGAAAAATCCTTAGTCTACGTTTTGGAGATTCAGACGGCTTGGTTAACCAGAGTCAGAGAAGCTCAGTTGAAAGATCCATTGTTGAAAAAGATTTCAGGTGAAGTTAAGACTGGTGCTTTGAAGAAAGAGTTCAAGTACAAAGATGGAATACTGCATTATGGTGATCGACTCTATGTGTCGAATGTTGAGGGACTTAGACAGCAAGTCCTACAGGAGGCACATAGCAGCACATTGAGTATTCATCCTGGTGTTAGTAAGATGTATCAAGATCTAAAGACACATTTTTGGTGGCCAGGACTGAAGAGAGATGTACGAGGACATGTGGCAAAGTGTTTGACATGTCAGGTGGTGAAAGCTGAACACCAGAAACCAGCAGGCACACTTCAGAGTTTATCTCTACCAGTGAGGAAGTGGGGATCCGTTACTATGGATTTCCTAGTGGGGTTACCGACCACCCGGAGTCAACATGATGCTATTTGGGTAGTGGTTGACAGATTGACGAAGTCGGCACACTTTATACCGATCAGAGTCACCTATACATTGGAGAGGTTGGCTCAGTTATATCTCAGGGAGATTGTGAGACTCCATGGGATACCGGATCAGATCATATCAGACAGAGATCCACGATTTACATCACGGTTTTGGAATGCTTTTCAGGAAGCATTGGGCAGTAAAGTTAGCCTCAGTACTGCTTTTCATCCGCAGACTGACGGACAGTCAGAGAGGGTGATTCAGACTTTGGAGGACATGCTACGCATGTGTGTCATTGATTTCAGAGGTGATTGGGATCAGCACTTACCACTGATCGAGTTTGCCTATAATAACAGTCATCAATCTGTTATTGGAATGGCGCCCTATGAAGCTTTGTATGGGAGACGATGTATGACACCTCATTGTTGGGCAGATCCAACAGACAGAGTGGTTATTGGACCTGAGATCATAGCTGACACTACAGCTAAGATTAAGTTGATTCAGCAGAGAATCAAGACAGCTAATGACAGACAGACTAAGTATGCAAACAGAAGAAGAAGGGAATTGAGTTTTGAGGTTGGTGACAAAGTACTTCTGAAAGTGTCGCCCATGAGAGGAGTTAGTCGTTTTGGACAAAGGGGCAAGTTAGCTCCAAGGTTCATTGGACCTTATGAAGTGTTAGAGAAAGTTGGGAAAGTTGCTTATCGGTTGGCTTTACCGCCTAACCTTTCTCAAGTGCATAATGTGTTTCACGTCAGTTTACTCAGGAAGTGCACAGTTGAGCCCGGACAGGTAGTAAATCCTTCAGTGATACCCATTCAGGAGGACTTGACTTATGAAGAGAAACCAGTTCAGATTTTGGATAGGCAAGTCAAGAAACTGCGGACTAAGTGGATTCCGATGGTTAAGATCCTTTGGTCTAACCATAGTGAGGAGGAAGCTACCTGGGAGACAGAGCAGGATATGCTGAAAAGATATCCTGGTGTTTTTCCAGAGTTGCAACGGAATTTGGGGGACCAAATTCCAGAAGGAGGGGAGAATGTTACGGCCCTTCTAGAGGGAGGTAAGGACTTTAGAATTTAGTTTAGAAGTTTAATTTAAGTTTGCCTAGCAAGAATTAAGAAGTTTGCCAAAGTTCACTAAGTTCCGACAAGAATAAAGCTCTGAACTAAGTTCAGGGGCAAAATGGTAATTTTGCACCCTGAGTGGCCGGGACGAGTCCCGAGTGTTTTAAAATGAATTTTTAGAACTTAACTTTTAACCTTAACTCAAACTCAACAAATAGACAAGAATTTAATCAAGAACTGTTAAGTTACAAAGATGGGGGACCTAATTGCACAAAACTTGAAACCTTGGTGATCTTGGTTGCTAAGTGAGGGTTTAAGAAGGGAAAGAGGGGGAGAAGCTACCATTAACACGTTCTTAAGCTTCCCTCACTCATTTCTCTCTCAAATTGAACTTGGAATCAAGTGATCTTGGTGTCAAGAGGTGCAATTAAGGGTGTTTAAGCTTGGAGAAGTGATTTTCAAGCTTGAATCCATGTTTTTGAAGCTTGAAAGGGTGTTTTTCTCCATCCCCTGTTTTTGAACGAGGTATGAGTTATGTTCTTGATTGAATTCGTGTTATTTGGTTGATTGGAAGCTTGGGTTTTGGTTGGAAGAGGTGTTTTTGATGTTTTAGAGCTTTGTTTTGGTATGGTTTTGTGTAGAACTTTGGAAGCTTATTTGGAAGAGGAAGGGTTCGAATTCTTGCTTGTTCTTGGTGTTAAGGTAAGGGAGAAAGTGTTTTTAAGTTGTTGGATTGCTTTTGGATTGAAATGGATTGAGAAAGTTGAGTAATTTTTGGTTATGGTATGAAGAAACGTTTTTGGGAATTATGATGGACTAGCTAAATTCGAAGGGTTGGTTTGATGCTTCTAATGCATCATAGTTTGGCTTTGATAGTTGGTTTTGTTCCTTGCAACATGTACTTCATGTGTATGAAATTTGGTAACTTTTGATGCATGTTTGCTATATGTATTTGGTTGCCAAAGTTCGTAGCAGCAATCGGCCAAATTCTGCATTTCTGCAGAATTGGCGACGCGGCGCCAATTGGCCCGAAAATTGGCGACGCGTCGCCAATTCAATTTTTCTTCACAGAGCGTCTGCTCGTCGGCGACGCGTCGCCAATTCCTTTTTGCCTTTGGCGACGCGGCGCCAACACCTAAAAATGGAGGGTTTGACTTTTTGCTGCGTTGACCCGACCGAGACTACGGAAGGCTCGGAACGTGCCTAAGGGTCCGAGGATCCCGATGGTACTCCGAAACTTCCGAAAGTCCCACCGGAAGTATGAGTTTTCTTGAACTGTTTGAGGTAAGTAAGTTGCTTAGGCAACAAGTAAGGAAACAAATGTTGCAATTGAACTTAATTAGCTATCAATAGCTCAGGTGAGAGGTTTAGAACCCTCGTCGGCCTAGCCGTGCCGGAGCCACGAGGCCACGAGGCGAAACCTTGTTCATCTAGTTTACATCAAAGAGGCCCTGCGGCCTAGTCTACAAGTCCCATCATAAATTCCCCTGCATAACAACTAGGTGAGAGGTTCTATGTTTGAATGAGGCTTGCTAAGGTTCGCCCTTGAGCCATATGATAGGTTGCTAAGTGATAGCGCTTGGCCTATATGTCAGGTTGCTAAGTGATGGCGCTTGGCCTGTATATGTGTCAGGTTGCTAAGTGATTGCACTTGGCCTGATACAGAGGACTACTTGAGGAGAGGTCTACCGGCCTAGTATATATATATATGACTAGTACCCTCATGCTGTGTGAGCTCGCAGCCAGAGTCCTAGTAATTTTTCTTGCAGGTACATCGAAGACCCTTACTGAGAATGTTGAATTCTCACTCCCTGTTTGTTATGCAGAGTCTGAAGTAGCAGGACCGGATAATCGCTGAGGATTATCACGGTAGTACCTTTTTGTGTGTAAAGGTACGGTAGTTGAGAAACTTTAAGTTTCTAGCTTGCTTAAGTGATTAGTTGGTTTGTTGGTCAGGCTGTGGTACTAACTTGCTTCTTCCTTTGGCTGCAGAGCCTAGTAGCACTTGGCACAGGACTTGTGAGACTCGCCACTGGGACAGGAGTCCAAAGTGGGAGCTAGGGTAAAAGATCTCAGCAAGGTCTTGTATTTTGATACAGTACTTTATTTTGCCTCCAGTATTTATGTTATAAAGAGTCCTTGACTCAGGGGATTGTTCTCTGGGTGAGAGCATTAATTACTTATGTATAAATGCTTTCACGAGCGGTGTATGTGTAGTTAATCACTCAAAGGTTGATTTTGATATGCTTTGGCATTTTGTATTTATTTATATAGAATTTTACCTAGCCGGCTAAATGTCTAAATGTTTAAATGTTTTATGGTTTTAATAAACCAAGTCAAAGCATAAGTGCATACATATTGCATTTCTAGGTTAATCAACTAGTAGCATTGGATTTAATCCACACACATAACCAGCTAGCCAATTACAATCCACCGTGAGACAAACGCTCACAGGGTATCCCGGGCAGGGGCACGGGGATCGTGTCACGGAGCATGATAATGCACGGAGCTGATGACGCTACCATGTGCAAATGCTTTGAAGTCACCCTCACGGGCCCAGCAACAGCATGGTACAATTCGTTGCCCCCAGGGACTATCACTGAGTTTCAGGAGTTGTCCACAGCCTTCACCCAGCAGTTCATTGGGAGCAGGCCGACGGCCAAAATGCCTGTACAGATGTTCGACATAGAGCAGAGAAACGGAGAGACGATCCGAGACTATGTCGAACGATTCAACAGGGAAGCACTCAGCGTCCCGGACTTCCGGCCCGAAATCCGCATCCTCGCTATGACACGGGGCCTTCGGCGTGACTCACAGCTGTTCTACGAGTTCTCAAAGGACCCCCCGGAGACCCTCGGAGAATTTTACCGAAGGGCAGAGCAGCACATGACAGCCGAGGAATTGAGGATGGCGGGGCCGAAGTCTGATCATCACCGCGCCGAAGGGTCCAGCCAGCAAGCTCGGTATCTTTCTGAACACACAGGTCGACCACGGCGAATGCGAGGAAAGAAACCTCAAAGTTTCACACCCTTGAGCACGACACGGACCAACATTCTCATGGCGCTGGAGAGGCAAGGGACGCAGATTCGGCGGCCAAAGGCCATGGCCGCCGATAATAAGAAGAATGCCAAGAAGTTCTGCCAGTTTCATCGCGACCACGGTCATGACACCGAAGACTGCTTCCAGCTGAAGAAGTACATAGAGTCGCTGATCAAACAGGGCCAACTTCGCAAGTATCTGCGGATGCCCTCCCCTAAAGGCAGAAAAGAGGAGGAAGAGAGGGCCGAAAACGAGGACTATGACTCCGACAGGCGGAGAAACAGAAGTCCAAAAAGGCGCCTTCCACCTCCAGTAGGGGTCATCCAAACCATCACCACGGGGCTCCCATCCTCGGAAAGAAAGCGGAAGGCCAGAGAAATTGCTGTTATGGAGTATCAAAGTCCATCAAAGAAATTGGCTCGCAAAGATGGCTCCACTGTCGTCTTCCCCCACGACGACCCGCTGCTGATAATGGCGAGAATAGGGAACTGGGACGTCAAGAGAGTGTTGCTTGATGATGGCTCAAATGCTGACGTCCTATTCTCGCACTTACTGCCGTGCCTGGGCATCACCAGCAGCGAGCTGAAACCTGTCACCACGCCCACCTTCGGCGTTGGGCCATCCGAACTACCCGTCCTCGGATGGATCGACCTCCCTTTGATGATGAAAGGCACTTCGGTAGACGGAGCAGCTGAGTTGTACGCGTCCACAATGACAAGATTCATCGTCATGGATGTCCCGTCTTCGTACAACGCCATCCTTGGAAGGTAGACTCAGGGGAACCTGCACATTCGCCCCGATGTGAAGTACTTGACTGTCACATTCGCCACCAAGGATGGAGATGCAGAGGTCTTCATCGACCAAGCCGAGGTAAGAAAGGTGTTTGTAAAAACACGAAAGGCTCCGGCAAACAGCTCTACACAAACGGTGGAGGCAAAGGCGCAGGAGAAAGGCAAAGAAGGAGATCCCCCAGAAGCAGAAACGGAAGCAGTAGATCTTGTCCCAGGACAATCTACCCGAATAGGGAAGAGCTTGGCCAAAGGTGATAAGGAAAATCTTGTATCCTTTCTGCTAAAAAATAAAGATCTGTTTGCCTACTCGCCGAAAGACATGCCAGGAGTGAACCCTGGCATAATACAGCACAGCCTCAAAGTAAGCCCGGAAGCAAAACCTGTCAGGCAAAAGAAACGAAGCATCTCAGCCCACAAAAGCAACTTTGTGAAAACCGAAGTCCAGCGCCTATTGGATGCTGAAGTTATCAGGGAGGTCAAATACCCCGAATGGTTAAGCAACGTGGTCATCGCCACAAAAGAAGGTAGCAGCAAACTCCGGATGTGCATTGATTTCAGAAACTTGAACGATGCTTGCCCGAAAGACTCATTTCCCCTCCCGCCAATAGATCAACTGGTAGATTCAACGGCCGAATACGGGCTCCTGAGCTTCCTAGATGCCTTCAGCGGCTACCATCAGATAAGGATGGACCCGGAAGATGAAGAGAAAACTGCCTTCATCACCGAGGGAGGAACGTACTGCTATATAAGAATGCCCTTCGGGCTGAAAAATGCAGGAGCCACCTACCAGAGACTGATGAACAAGGTCTTTAAAGACCAAATGGGGAGAAACATGGAAGTATATGTTGACGATATGATAGTAAAAAGCAAGCTGCCCGGCTACCACGTTGCAGATTTGGAGGAAACCTTCCAAAAGCTCAGAGCCTTCGGGATTCGCCTTAACCCCGAGAAGTGTGTGTTCGGGGTGACGTCGGGAAAATTCCTTGGGTACATGGTATCCGAAAGAGGCATCGACGCCAATCCTGAGAAGATTAAGGCTCTGCTTGAGTTCCGAACTCCTGCCACAGTGAAAGACGTGCAGAGACTAACCGGAAGAATAACCTCTCTGAGCAGGTTTATTTCCAGGTACGGAGACAGGTGTAGACCTTTCTTCAAAGTCCTCACAAAGGCAGCAAAGATGGAAGGCGACCTCGGAAGAAACAGTCATCCTTGGGATGAAGATTGCCAAAAGGCCTGGGAGGAACTCAAAGTCTACCTGGCCAGCCTGCCGACTCTGCGGCAACCTCGGGAGGGAGAACCCCTCGTACTATACCTCGCCGTCACAGAAAAGGCCGTGAGCTCGGTCCTGATAAAGGAAGAAGGGCCGAAACAATGGCCGGTCTACTATGTCAGCAAGTCCCTGCATGGCGCCGAAGTCAGGTACCCTTTGCTTCAAAAAGCTATATACGCCTTGGTGCTTGCAGGAAGAAGGCTGCGACCATATTTCCAGGCTCACCCCATCATCGTCCGAAGTAGTCTACCACTACGGGATGTCATGAAGAGAGTTGATCATTCGGGAAGGCTCTCCAAGTGGTGCATAGAGCTTGGCGAACACGAAATCACGTATGAGCCTCGAAAGGCCATAAAAGCCCAAGCATTGGCAGATTTTATCGCCGAAATACCCACCACTGAGGAGAACCACTCAGATCCGAAAGAAGGGGAGCCAGAATGGACCTTGCATGTTGACGGAGCCTCGGGGTCCGAACACCAGGGAGCTGGAATAGTTATCAGAGGACCCGAAGGCCTAGAGGTGATGAAGGCTATCAAGTTCAGCTTCAACGTCACCAATAATGTGGCTGAGTATGAAGCCCTCATAGCGGGATTACGCTTGGCCAGAAAGATTGGCGTGAGAAGCTTAAGGGCTCACAGCGATTCCCAGCTGGTAGTTCGGCAGACGGCAGGAGATTATGGGGCGAAGGACCCCATCTTGGCAAAATACCACGAGCTGGTAAGAAATCTCATCCAAGAGTTTGACGCCGTACGGATCCAAAATGTACCCCGGCGGAATAACACTGAGGCAGATTGCTTAGCAAAGTCCAAAACATACACCGAGGTGCTAGACCATCCAAGCATCTCCGTGCTAAGCGTAACGACCTCGGGAATGGGGTGGAAGGACCCCATAAAGAGATACCTCGCAGAGAATGAGCTTCCCGAAGACGCCGGCAATGCTGCAAGACTGCGAAGACGTGCCGAAAGATTCTTCCTGATTGGTGAAGAGTTATATCGGCAAGGATATGCAAACCCGCTGCAGAGATGTGTGGGCGAAGAGGATACTGAGATGGTCCTCGAAGAAGTCCACGAAGGCATGTGCGGCTCGCACGTTGGAACTGATGCCCTTGCAGCAGTGATACTCCGCCAAGGATACTTCTGGCCTACCCTGAGAAAGGACGCAAGACAGTTCGTCCAGAAGTGCGGTAGTTGCCAGAGACATGCAAAAATCCAGAGGATACCCTCGGAAATGGTAACGTCGGCAGACTATCCTTGGCCCTTCGCAGTCTGGGGTATAGACCTCATTGGGCCACTCCCCACAGCGCCCGGAGGCGTGAAATTCTGCGTGGTAGCAGTGGACTATTTCTCAAAGTGGGTAGAGGCAGAACCACTAGCGACTATCTCGGCAAAAGAAGTGCAGAAGTTCGTGTGGAAAAACATCGTATGCAGATTTGGCATACCGAGGGTACTAGTAGCTGATAATGGATCCCAGTTCATAGACAAAGGATTCCAGGAATTCATCAGCGACCTCGGGATAAAGATGCACTTCGCCCCAGTAGCTCACCCCCAAAGCAATGGGCAGGTGGAAGTATCAAACAGGACCATAAAAGATGGCCTGAAAAAGAGACTTGGGGAAGCCAAGGGGAAATGGCCAGGAGAACTCCAAAGTGTATTGTGGAGCTACCGAACGACGCCACGAAGAGCCACAGGGGAAACTCCCTTCTCACTCGTCTTCGGAACAGAGGCCATTATCCCAATAGAGATAGTTCAGCCTTCAATACGGGTGCAAGTATTTGATGAAGGCGGAAACGACCTCGGTCTGAGAACCAAGCTCGACCTTGTGGCCGAACACAGAGAAATAGCCAAGCTGAGAAGAAAAGCTTTCCAGCAAAGAGTGGCCGCGGCTATCAACTTAAAAGCCAGGCCAAAAGAAATCAAAAAAGGAGACCTCGTTCTCCGAAAGGCCGACTTCGCACCCCGAAGGCCATCTCACGGAGTACTTCGCGCAAATTGGGAAGGACCTTATCTGGTTCTCGCTGAAGTACGAAAAGGCGTGTACAAGCTTGGCGACGCCGAAGGCATAGAATTGAAAAACACTTGGCATTCAGATGCCTTGAAAAAATTCTACGCCTAAGGTTGAGCGGAAGAAGTATGTTGTACAAGAAATATTCTAAGTACAGAATGGTTTTGAGAAAAATTTTCAAGTATACCAAAATTGTCCAAGACAGATTTCCGCGAAGGTGCTCGCCACGAAAAAAGCGGTTGTGACTTCCCGAAGCCCCTTGAGCCACTATGCTCGGGAAAAATGGGAAACAAGAATCTTGCAAAGGTACTCAGCATAATCAGTGCAGAGAAAATTTTCCGAACACCCTTGAGCGAACATGCTCGGGAGAAAGGGAAAGCAAGAATCTCGCAAAAATACACGCCAAAACAAAAGCAGAGGTAATTTCCGAACACCCTTGAGCGAACGTGCTCGGGAAAAAGGGAATGAGCAATCTCGCGAAGATTTTCCTAAGTCCTTTTGAGCAAATACGCTCGGGACAATAGGAAGACAGAAAAATTTGGCTAAAGATTTTCCGAAGGCCCTTGAGCGAACATGTTCGGGATAAAAGGAAACAAAAAGCCTGCAAAAGACTTAGCCAAATTTTTGCAAATTTTCCAGAAAGTCTCTTGAGCGAGCCTGCTCGGGACAAAGGAAGGTAAAAAGTTTCTTTGGTTGCAGGTTTTCCGAAAGTCTCTTGGAGCGAACGTGCTCGGGACAATGGAAATAAAGAAACTTGCAAGAAAGGACTTAGCCGAAAAGATTGTTCATTTAGAGCAAAAGCTGCCTTACAAAAGAAGTGTCCAAAGAAGGAGTACGAAGGAGAAAAATAAGAGGAGCCCTAAAGCAAACTAGGGAGAGCCGGGTGGACGAAGACCAGGAAGCTTCAGATGCTCGACCCTGGACCACTGCCACCGAGGTCCCTCAGGAAAATTTAGGCCCTCCAGAAAAGAGAGGTCCAAATCTGGGAACCTCTGCAGCACCTGGTGCCGAGCGAGGCAGAAGCCGTCCTGAAAGGCGACCTTGGCCATGTCGTCAGAAGTACGTTTTTGAATGCCAAGGACATTGACCTCGTCCCTCAGCTCAGCAACCTCCTCCTCGAGCTCACTTATCCCCAGCATCTCTCCGGACTCCTTCTTCAGAGCCTCGACCTCGGCTTGAAGAGCAGCGTTCTCGTCCGTCAAACTCGACGCAAGACTGTCGGAAACAGCCTTGTCCTTGACAAGATCTTCATTGGCGGCAAGCAGCTCCTTTACTTGGTCGCCGAGGTCGGAAATCTTCCGGGAGGAGTCCTTTTCAAGTTCTTCTCTTTTCTTCGAGAACTCCTCCCGAACGGCAGCAAGTTGCTGAGAACAATCCGCTGTCAGCTGCTGGTTGCTGGCGATCACCTTCGCAAGAGAAGCCTTCGCTTCAGTGAGTTCCCGCGAAGTCGCATCCTTGGAGGCAGCCTGTCTGGCCACCCGAACTCGGAGATAACCAGCGTACTCCAGCAGCTACGGCAAGGCAAAAGTCCAGGTTAGTACAAGTCTAAACACTTAGAAAATTGAGGAAAAAAGTGTAAAGACTATACCTGAGCAGCATGCTCGGTGACTTTTGCGGCGAGGGTATTATCCCCCGGGTGAGCCGCCGCAATGGCCCGGAAGGAGGCATCAGTGGTCATCCCCTTCCAAATCTCTTTGGTCATCTTCGGACAATCGTCGGAGAACAGATTCATATCCTCCGTAATTGTCCAAAAGGGCTCCAAGGGGATCTTCCCCTCAGGGATTGTGGCATTACGCAGGGCCCGTTTCCTCTCATGAATGGCCCTCCAGCCAACAGTAAGAGATTCCCCTGAGAGTGAGAAGGAAGTTAGGAGCAAAAGAAAAATTCGCGAAAAGAAAAGGAGCTGAACTTCGGCTAAAGACATACCTGGAGGAACCTCGGAGACAGTGTCCTCGGAATCCTCGGGCCCCTCGGAAGAAAGACCCTTACCCTTCTGCCGGTACCGCTCCTCGGCGGTGGGTACTTCTACCACTACAGTGTTTCTGGGGGCCTCGAGGTCGGGAAGAGGCACCTCGGCGGAAGTAGCGGGGACCTCGGCCGGTGGAATTTCAACAAGACCAGCGTCTTCGCCAGCTTCTTCTTCCAAAAGCTCTGGCTGAGGAGACTGGAGAGTTTTCCTAACTCGCTTCGCCGAGGGTCCCGCCCCTGTCGTCTTCCTTCTTCGGGAAGCCGCCTTCTTTGTTTGCTCCCCCTTCTCCACCTGGCCAGAAAAGAGGGCCTTGTAATAAGCGGCAGCCCCATCGCCCATCTCTGAAAAAGAGAAGAAATATCAGCGTAAGTCCGAGGAAAAAGTATAAAGGGATGGAAGATTACTCACTTTCGGCAAAAGTTTCGAAAGAAGTCTCCCCCTTAAGGAGCTTGACCAGCCAGGAGTCTTTCCCGGCGATGGCGGGAGCAGGCATATTGAGGTCAGTCACGTGCTCCTTAACCACTTTCAGCTCCCGAAGGACTTCTTCGGTCATCAACCTCCAGTTGATAGGAAAGGGGTAAAGAGCACGAGGAGAGACCTCGGGAGCCCAGTCAGCGACTGCCCGAATGCGGGCGTCGAAATCCGCGAACACGGAAGCCAACGGTGGGGTCAGCAGCATCCTCGGATCGACGACGTCTGCGTTCAGCACTCCCTGAGCCCACCTGGTCGGGACATCAGACCAGTTCTTATCCACCTTGAGGAAAAAGAACTTAGGCTGCCACCCCCGCCAGCTGTCCTTCGTGTCGAAGGTGAAGGTGAATTTTTTGCTCCCGGATCCCCGAGGTAGCAGGAAATAGAAGCCACCCTTCGGGACCACATAGAGCTTGTAGTACTGCATGAAAATGATGAAGTGCGGCTCTATCCCGAACACGCCACACATGCAGAGGTAGGCGTTAAAATAGCAGTACGCGTTCGGGGGAAGCTGGTTCACAGCAATGCCATGGAATTGGCAGAACTCGCAAACCACCTTCGGGGGAGGATACCGAAGACCGGCCTTCAGTTGGGCTCGGAAGACGGTAACCTCGTCGCCACGGTTTGAAAAAGCAAAATGGCTAGAACGAGGCAGTCTGGTCACAGCGTAAGACGGAAGAAAGAATTTTTTCTTCCACCTCTCTAGTTTTTCGGGGGTGGTACAGCAAGGATGGGCCAGAAGAGGTTTCCAGCTCTCGGGAACAGGCATCGCAGACATGAAAAAGAGTTTGAGATGGAAAAGAAAATAGTTTCCAGAAAAAACTCAGAAGACGAGTTTGGAAAAAACAGCAGTTTTCCAGAAAAACTCAGAAAAACAGAGGAATCAAGTACTCTGGAAATCAAAACCCACCAAAAGATTTGCCGGAGGACGCCGTCGTGAAAGTTGGTTGGAAAAAGCTCTGATTAAAGAAGCTCCGCCACAGAAAGCAAGATAAAACGCAAGAACAGAGGGCAGAGCAGAAAAAGAGCAGAAAAACAGTAAGTGGGACTTATGATAGAATGGGCTATTTATAGGCCAAAGGTGGGTAACCGAAAAAACATCATAAGTACCCATTGGAGGCGAACCGTCGCCGTAACTGCCCGCTGCACCCGAAAAGGCGCGCCCTCTGTAAATGACGCGCCTCTCCTCCAATGGCAAGAAGCCACGTGTCAACCGCTGCGCAGAAATGGGGGACGTGCCTCCCCAAACGTGCCTGGAAAACCGGGACACGCCTCCTGATTGGGACACGTCGTTTGACATCCCTGAGAAATGGAGACGCGCCGCTCAGTCTGACACGCTTGGCCATCAGACCTGCAGAAATAAAAAAGCAGGCCACCTCGAGGACACCAAGAGACAGGCTATGGCTGAACAGCCCATGACTTTTGGGCAAGAGGTGTATCTTCGGTACAGGCTTTGCCTCGGAGACACCAAAGAAAAGGCCAAGGCCGAACAGCCCAGACCCTCGGGCAAAAGGTGCGACCTCGGAACAGGTTATGCTTCCCAACAAGACTCCCAACGGCAACCTCGGAAAGAGATGCAAACCGAAGTCTTCACTTCGGCTTTCCAGAGGGGGGCATGTGATAGCCAAAGGCTGTCGCCTCAATCTGGCCGAATACCCTGCCACAACAACGGCCGGAAGAACTGGCGCTTCCCGGGAATAGGTGGAATCATGCACCTCGGGAGATAGCCTGAGAGCTCCGAGCCTCGGCACGCCAGTAAAACTTGAGGACTCCATTCGCCCCCCAAGGTTGTGAACAACGCGCCTTCGGAAAAGTGGCACCAGACATTGCTGCCCGAACATGATATCCCCGAAGGCGGAACCCCCTGGAACTGGGAACCCCCGAACTGAGGGTAGGCTTCCCGAAGAGGCTCTGTCCGAACTAGAGAACGACCTCGCCCAGGGACCTCGGGAGTACGGCAGGCGCATTTAAGGAAGCATTTAAGGAAGCCTCTGACACGTCCCACCACAGACGTAAAAAGTCGCCCTGACGCGCAGACGCCATCAGAATCATATCATGGCCCGTCTCAGCACAAGGCTCGAGGCCATCCAGTTACCAACTATCTGTCCCCTACGCCCAGACGTTCAGGAGCATCCGACCGCACACGTGTCATGATCTGAACGGGCTAGGTATTCCTATATATACAGGAAATAAATACTTGACAGGAGGTTGGCAGGCCGGAGATACAGCTCCCATACTCTGAGAAAAGACCAGGCGAGACTTTTCTGCCTTTCTCTTTGAGCTAGTGACTTTCTCCTTCTTCCGGCCACCACTGACTTGGGCGTCGGAGGCTCCCCCCCCGGAAAAACACTCCGGGGGCCTCCTAACCCTGTTTCCCAGTTTTCCAGGTACTCTCCTAGGGGCGATCCACCTTCCAGGCGTTCTTCCTCCTAGAAGTCTCCTCAACAGTCATCATGACTCACAACGATGAGGCCCTGGGCCATCACTACGGTTCCTTCCATTGCTTACTCTTGCAAACAACTATTAGAAACAAAATTAAAACTTACCTTCTAACCTTATCAGCATCTGATTGAATAGGTCCAACGCTTGGCAACTCTAAGGAACTTATCCATAAAACTTAGCCATTTATTCTTATAACCAAGGCCAGCCAAAGTAACTTAAGAAAATAAATTCAACCTATGGAACCCTTTTATCCAATCCAATCTAAGGTCTTTAAGATTTTACTTATTGATAGCCAAAGGCTATCGCCTCTATCTGGCCGAACTCCCTGCCACAAGAATGGCCAGAACAAACTGGCGCTACCCGAGAAAAGGTGGTATCATACACCTCGGGAGATAGCCGAAGAGCTCCGAGCCCGGCAGGCCAGGAAACTTGAGGATACTACTAGCCCCCGAGGTTGTAAACAGATCTCCTTCGGAAAAGAGGCACCAGCTATTGCGGGCCGAACATGATCTCCCCGAAGGCGGAACTCCCTGAAGCTGGGAACCCCCGAACTGAGGGCATGTTTCCTGAAGAGGCACCATCCGTACCAGAGGATGACCTCGCCCAGGGACCTCGAGAGTACGGCAGGAGCATTTAAGGAAGCCTCTGACATGTCGCTCACAGACGTCACAAGCCGCCTCAAACAGCGCCCTGACACGCCGACGCCATCAAAATCACATCATGGCCCGTCTCAGCTCAGGGCTCAAGGAAGCCTGCCACCAGCTACTTGTCCTCTACGCCCAGACATTCAAAGAACATCCGACCGAACACGTGTCACAATCTGAACGGGCTGGACACCTCTATAAATATCAGGGGAAAACACCCTGGCAAACGGCTGGCTGGCAAAGATCCCGACTCCTCACCCTGAGAAAACACGACCAGGCGAGTTCACTGAACCCCTCAGTGCTATTTCCTCTGCCTTCTCTCAGCACCACTGACTTGGGCGTCGGAGGCTCCTCCCCGGAAAAACACCCCGGGGACCTCCTAACCCACTTTTTCTGAACATCTCAGTCACTCTCCCTTGGGCAAATCGACCACCAGGCATTCTTCCTCTCCTGGAGTCCCTCCATCAGTCACCATGACTACCAATGATGAAGCCCCCGGGCATCATTTGGCGCCGTCTGTGGGAACCCGCTCTAAGATCGCCGTCGTTGAAACTCGGCGTTCTAAGGACAAGGGACTCCCGAGGTCTCCGTCCGCGCCTGAGATACAACCGGCTACTGAGCAAACACTCCCAGGGACTTCTATGCATGAGGAAGACCGCCGTCTAGTAATCACTATGAGCTTTATGAGGGAGTTTCAGCGTTCGGTTGTGGCCGAAATGGCACAGTAGATCAACCGAAGGTGGTCATAGCAGGCACAGACCTAAAGACCTCCCTCACCTGCACGCCCTCGGGAGAAAAGCCCGAGGTTGACTCATCGCAGTTCGGGAAGCGGAGATCCGCGTGAAGTGTCGTCTACGGAGAATATACCCCTCGGGAAACGGCCTGTGGGACAAACTGGGTCCAAGCTATCGAAAGTCTCACAGCGAAGGAGTTCGTCGCCTGAGGCGAGGTCCCTGTCCCCTCACCGCCAAACTCGCTCCCCGAAGAGGCACCGACGATCTCCCTTCCCAGAGGAAGAGCGTAATGCCACAGTTCTCATGGAAAGAATACTAGCGCGGCTAGACAGGGTGGAAAAGCAAGTAGCTCGCAAACCCGTCTAGGACAGGCTCACTGTAATGCCCGGACAAGCCAAAGTGATTAGGTCCCGGGTTAAATGGATTTGGAGCATAAGAATTTTTCCTTAATCGGGAATTTAGCTCAATTAAATTGAGAAGGCAATATGGCATGTGCATAATTGGGTGTTGAACATCTTAAAAATAAGCTTGGCTTAGGCCAAGAGAAATAGTAATGAAAATGATGGTTTTTAAAGATGAGGGACTAAATTGAACAAAGGGATTTTTAGTGGTTGGGCTCAATTGCCCAAATTTAGAAAGTTGGAGGACTAAAGGGGGAATTATGCCATTTTAATGGCTTTGGATGCCTTAGCCAGCCATGCCCCTCCAATTCCCAATATTTTATGTCACCTTCCTCCAAATCCTATTATTTTAATCCACCTCCCACCCTTAATCATTACCTTGGATTCTTTCTTCACCTACTTTTGACTTTTTCTACCAAACTTACACAAAAGTCTTCCAATTAGTCTTCCATCCATTAAATCTTGTCTCCCACTCATTTCAAACACATTATTAATTTCCTATTATTTTAATCCACCTCCCACCCTTAATCATTACCTTGGATTCTTTCTTCACCTACTTTTGACTTTTTCTACCAAACTTACACAAAAGTCTTCCAATTAGTCTTCCATCCATTAAATCTTGTCTCCCACTCATTTCAAACACATTATTAATTTCCTATTATTTTAATCCACCTCCCACCCTTAATCATTACCTTGGATTCTTTCTTCACCTACTTTTGACTTTTTCTACCAAACTTACCCAAAAGTCTTCCAATTAGTCTTCATCTCTTTTAATCTTGTCTCCCACCTTCCAAGCACATTATACACTCATTTTCCTTCCCATATGGCTGGCCATTACCTTCCCACACATTAAAACATAATCACTCCACTCATTCAAAGCCATTTGCTCTCAAACTCTCTCATTCTCCCTCCATTTTCTTCCATACCAAGTCTCATCATTCCAAACACATTTCCAACTCTTTTCTCATCCAAATATTTGTCCATAGCTAGAAATAATCATTCCTCAAATTAAAACCAAGTATTCTTGGTTGAATTCAAGCTCTAAGACCATAAAGAGCAAGAATCAGATGAAGAATTCAAAGAAAACCAAGGAGGAAAATTTGGCCATTTCCATTTCTTGGAGGTTTTAAGCTCTACTCAAGGAAATCTTTGTGTGATTGAGTTTCTAAGTTCATTAGAAGCAAGAAATCAAGAAGAACCTTGAAGAACATCAAGCACAAGAAAATTGGCCTTACCTCTTCTGTGAGGTTCTGTAAGTGTACACCAAGTGTTCTTGGTATTTTGTGTTATTTGAGTTAATCACCAAGTGTTCTTGGTATCTTATGGTTACTAATAAAATTCAGCCCATCTTGGTTCTTATGCTAGAAAACAATTTCTAGAGTCAACAAGCAAGGAAAATGAAGGAAAATAAGCTTATAAAGCTTTCGGTGTTGTGGGTAAGGATTCCTATACTCACTTTATTGCATGGTATAATTCCATGGCCTTTCTATGTGAGTATTCGGGCCCCTAGGTGATGGTCAAAGAACCATGTGATCCTAGGAGTGCTAAGAGGGCTTAAGTTATGTTATTGCTTCGGCAATTCTGTTTTGCTCATGAGCTAAGTTAAGTAAGCAAGCATTATGGGCTAGGAGTTAAGGCGGCCACCTTAATTCCTATGCTAAGTGAGCTCTCCGAAAACATTAAGTATATGAAATTAATGAACTAAAACTTGAGGGATGCTTGCTGCCCTTCTGTGAACAAAGTGTTAAGTGGCGTGTGTTTGTGTGCTTCTTTGATTTGTTGTGCATGCTAACCCCCGATTATGATATTATTGCTATATGCATGTATCTTTTTGTTTTCTTTGTCTTTATGTTTCCTTTGCAGGAATAAGGATTATTTTGCCATTACATTCTTGGCATATGTTAGGCCTTGGAGGCCATAAGTTAGGCATTGGATGCCACGGAATCCTTATTGAGTTTTATAACTCACCCGCCCTACTCTACTTTTGTAGGTAAAGGTTTGCTTGAAAGATCAAGCTAAGAGTCTTGAGTACTCTTTCTGTATTCTAAGGTTGGATTTGTGTATGGTATTGCTCAAAATATTCTAAGTATTCTAAGTATATAAGCTGCTTGTAAACAAGCTAAAAAAATGTGGACTTTCTGTGCAGGACTTGAAGTCTTAGAATTGTGGGAACAAGGTCTATTAAGGTGGAAATTTGTGTTCCATGGCTTTGTGAATTTATGGGTTGCTTTTAAGCATGTTTTTGTTGGTCTAACTTTAGTGACCAAATTATGGACTTAGCTAAAATTTGGCCAAAACTTGGCTTTGGGCTTGTATTATGGACTTGGACATTTTCGGGTATTTTTATTGCTTGGTGGACTTACCAAGGCCCATGCATGAATTTATGGGTTATGTTTTCATGAAATTTGAAGCATGTTGAAATTGGGCTTAAATAAGAACTTAAAAATTTTGATTTTATTCTTGGTTAATTTTGGGCCATATGCATGTTAAGTACTAAAAGGCCCATAAGCCCATGTCTATGTTAAAAGCATGCAATGTTTGGCTATGTATGCTCATTTAGTAAAGAACATGCAAGTAAACTTAGAAAAAGCATGAAATTGGATGCTTGTGTAAAGTTTGGCTAATAAGAAATTTAAATGCACGTATGTGAATTAATACATGCCTAAGCATTAGTTGCATTTAAAGGCATTAAGTGATTATGTGCACTAGTGAACTCCAAAACGCATAAGCATGCAAAGCATATGCATGAAAATAAGTATTTAAACTTAAGTTGGTGTTTTAGTTGCCATGCATATTCTTGGCTAAGCTCGGTAAAGACCATGAAAATGAACACATGAAATCCACATAGGCACTAGCTTGTTTCTGAGAGCACATCAACTTAACCTTAATTAAAGAACTTAACGAGCTAGTACCGATAAGTATCCTGGGGTTCGTGCCCATAAGTCTTAGTGAGTTTTAAAAGCCCCTTCTGTGTAATGAAAACTTCCGCTGCATGTTTAAAAAAAAAAAATCAGGCCCAAATGGGCCAGGGGCAGTTTAGGGCACGACACTCACGGGAGCCTTCTGCGAAGATGGGTCCCCGTTCACCCGGGCCGTGGCCAAGGCAGCCATGCTAGGCGACTTCAGGGTACCTCGGCTGGAGATTTATGATGGCCGCACTGATCCCCAGGCCTATCTGACCAAGTACAGACGCAGCATGATAATGCATGGTGCTGATCATGCTACCATGTGTAAATGCTTCGAGGTCACCCTCACGGGACCAGCAACTGCGTGGTACAACTCATTGCCCCCAGGAACCATCACTGAGTTCCAGGAGTTGTCTACGGCCTTCGCGTAGCAATTTATTGGAAGCCGACCAACGGCGAAGATGCCTGTTTAGATGTTCGACATAGAGCAGAGAAACGGAGAAACCATCCGAGACTACGTCGAAAGATTCAACAGGGAAGCTCTAAGTGTCCCGGACTTTCGGCCCGAAATACGCATCCTCACCATGACATGGGGCCTTCGGCGAGACTCACAACTGTTTTATGAATTCTCAAAGGACCCCACGGACACCCTCGGAGAATTTTACCGAAGGGCCGAACAGCACATGATTGCCGAGGAGCTGAGAATGGCTGGGCCGAAGTCCGGTCACAACCATGCCGAAGGGTCCAATTAGCAAGCCCGGCATCCAACTGAACAGGCAAGCTGACCTTGGAAGATGTGGGGAAGCAAACTTCAAAGCTTCACACCCCTGAGCACTACACGGACAAACATCCTTATGGCACTGGAAAGGCAGGGGACGCAGATTCGGCGGCCAAGGGCCATGACCGCTGATAACAAGAAAAACGTCAACAAGTTCTGCCAGTTTCATCGCGACCACGGCCACGACACCGAACACTGCTTCCAACTGAAGAAGTACATTAAGTCACTGATAAAACTTGGCCAACTTCAAAAGTATCTACGGATTCCTTCCCCAAAAGGAAGAAAAGATGAGGAAGAAAGGGCCGAAGACGAGGACTACGACTCCGACAGACGAAGAAACAGAAGTCCGAAAAAGTGCCCTCCTCCTCCTGCAGGGATGATACAAACCATCACCACGCGGTTGGACCGTCCGAACTACTTGTCCTCGGATGGATTGACCTCCCCCTGATGATGAAAGGAACTTCGGTCGACGGAAAAGCTGAGTTATACGCCTCCACAATGGCGAGATTTATCGTCATGGACGTTCCTTCTTCGTACAACGCCATCCTTGGAACGCAGAGACAGGGAAACCTGCACATTCGCCCTGACGTGAAGTACTTGACTATCACATTCGCCACCAAGGATGGGGATGCAGAGGTCTTCATAGATCAAGCCGAGGTAAGGAAGGTGCTTGTAAAAGCGCGAAAAGCTCCGGCAAATAACCTCGCACAAACAATGGAGGCAAAAGCACCAGAGAAGGACAAAGAAGGAGATCCCACGAGAGCGGAAACAGAAACAATGGAACTTGTCCCAGGACAATCTACCCGAATAGGGAAGAGCTTGCCCGAAGGTGACAAGAAAAACCTTGTATCTTTTCTACTGGGAAATAAAGATCTCTTTGCCTACTCGCCGAAAGACATGCCAGGGGTGCACCCTGGCATAGTACAGCATAGCCTCAAAGTAAGCCCAGAAGCAAAGCCTGTCCAGCAAAAGAAGTGAAACATCTCGGCACATAAGAGTAACTTTGTGAAAACTGAAGCCCAGTGCCTGTTAGACGCTGAAGTCATCAGGGAGGTCAAATACCCCGAATGGTTAAGCAACGTGGTGATTGCCACAAAAGAAGGCAGCAGCAAATTTCGGATGTGCATCGACTTCAGAAATTTGAACGATGCTTGCCCGAAAGACTCATACCCTCTTCCGCCAATAGACCAACTGGTAGACTCAACTGCCGAATATGGGCTCCTGAGTTTCCTAGACGCCTTCAGCGGCTACCATCAAATAAGGATGGACCCCGAAGATGAAGAAAAAATTGTCTTCATCACCGAGGGAGGAACGTACTGCTACGTCAGGATGCCCTTCGGGCTTAAAAATGCAGGAGCCACCTACCAAAGGTTGATGAACAAGGTCTTTAAGGACCAAATGGGGAGAAACATGGAGGTGTATGTTGACGATATGATAGTCAAAAGCAAGCTCCCTTGTAACCACGTTGCAGATCTAGAGGAAACCTTCCAAAAGCTCAGAGCCTTCGGGATTCGTCTCAATCCTGAAAAATGCATGTTCGGGGTGACCTCGGGAAAGTTCCTTGGGTACATGGTATCCGAAAGAGGCATCGATGCTAACCCCGAAAAAATTAAGGCTCTGCTCGAGTTCCGAACTCCTGCCACAGTAAAAGATGTGCAGAGACTCACCGGAAGAATAACCTCTCTTAGCAGGTTCATTTCCAGGTACGAAGATAGGTGTCGGCCTTTCTTCAAAGTCCTCACTAAGGCAGCAAAAAAGGAAGGCAACCTCGGAAGGGATGATCACCCTTGGGATCAAGACTGCCAAAAAGCCTGGGAAGAACTCAAAATCTACCTAGCCAGCCTGCCGACTCTGCGACAACCTCGCGAGGGAGAGCCCCTCATATTATACCTCGCCGTCACGGAAAAAGCTGTGAGCTCGGTCCTCGTGAAAGAAGAAGGGCCAAAACAATGGCCGGGCTACTATGTAAGCAAATCCCTGCATGGCGCCGAAGTCAGGTACCCTCTGCTGCAAAAAGCTATATACACCTTGGTGCTTGCAGGGAGAAGGCTGCGACCATACTTTCAGGCTCACCCCATCATCGTCCGAAGTAGCCTGCCACTACGAGACGTTATGAGGAAAGTGGATCATTCAGGAAGGCTCTCCAAGTGGTGTATAGAGCTTGGCGAACACGATATCACCTATGAACCTCGGAAGGCAAAAAAAGCTCAAGCACTGGCAGAATTCATTGCCGAAATACCCACCACTGAGGACAGTCATCCGGATCTGAACGAAGGTGAGCCAGAATGGACCTTACATGTTGACGGAGCCTCGGGGTCCGAACACCAGGGAGTTGGAGTAATTATCAGAGGCCCCGAAGGCCTGGAAGTAATGAAGGCTATCAAGTTCAGCTTCAACGTCACTGACAATGTGGCTGAGTATGAGGCCCTCATAGCGGGATTACGACTGGCCAGAAAAATTGGCGTGAGAAACTTAAAGGCTCACAGCGATTCCCAGCTAGTGGTTCGGCAGACGGCAGGAGACTATGGGGCGAAGGACCCAACCTTGGCAAAATACCACGAGCTGGTAGCAAAACTCATTCAAGAGTTCGACGCCGTACGGATCGAAAACGTACCTCGGCGGAAAAACACCGAAGCAGACTGCTTGGTGAAGTCAAAGACCCACACCGAGGTGCTAGACCATCCGAGCATCTCAGTACTGAGCATAGCTACCTCGGGAAAAGGCTGGAGGGATCCAATAAAAATTAGCTCGTGAAAAATGTGCTCCCCGAAGACCCCGGAGACGTTGCAAAAATGCAAAGGCACTCCGGCCGTTTCTTCCTGATCGGTGAAGAACTATACCGACAGGGATACGCGAATTCACTGCAAAGATGCGTGAATGAAGAGGATACTAAAATGATCCTTGAAGAAGTCCACAAAGGCATGTGGGGTTCACACATTGGAACCGATGCCCTGGCGGCAGTGATACTTCGCTAGGGATACTTCTGGCCTACCCTAAGAAAGGACGCAAGGCAGTTCATCCAAAAATGCGGTAGCTGCCAGAGACATGCGAACATCCAGAGGGCACCGTTGGAAATGGTAACTTCGGCTGACTATCCCTGGCCCTTTGCAGTCTGAGGTGTAGACCTTATTGGGCCAGTCCCCGCAGCGCCCGGAGGCGTGAAATTCTGCGTAGTAGTAGTAGACTATTTCTCCAAATGGGTCGAGGCAGAACCCCTAGCAACTATCTCGGTGAAAGAAGTGCAGAAGTTTGTATGGAAGAACATCGTATTCAGATTCGGCATACCGAGGGTACTAGTGGCTGATAATGGATCCCAATTCATAGACAAAGGATTCCAGGAATTTATCAGCAACCTCGGAATAAAGATGCACTTCGCCCTAGTAGCTCACCCCCAAAGCAACGGGGCAGGTGGAAGTATTTAACAGGACCATAAAAGATGGCCTGAAAAAGAGACTGGGGGAACCAAAAGGGAAATGACCAGGAGAACTCCAAAGCGTATTATGGAGTTACCGAACGACGGCCCGAAGAGCCACAGGGGAGACTCCCTTATCACTAGTCTTCGGAACAGAGGCCATCATCCCTATCGAGATAGTTAGACCATCAGTACGGGTGCAAGTATTTGATGAAGGTGGAAATGACCTCGGCCTAAGAACGAAGCTCGACCTCGTCGGTGAACACAAAGAAATAGCTGAGCTGAGAAGAAAAGCTTTCCAGCAAAGAGTAGCCGCGGCTATAAATTTGCGAGCCAGGCCAAAAGAAATCAAGAAAGGGGACCTCGTTCTCCGAAAGGCTGACTTTGCACCCCGAAAGCCATCCCACGGGGTACTTCGCGCGAACTAGGAAGGACCTTATCTGGTTCTTGCCGAAGTACGAAAAGGCGTGTACAAACTTGGTGACACCGAAGGCGTAGAATTGAAAAAGACTTGGCACTCAGACGCCCTGAAGAAATTCTACGCTTAAGATGGAACGGAAGGATTGTGTTGTACAAAAAATATGCTAAGTATAGAATGTCCTTGAGAAAAATTCTTAAGCGTACAAAATGGTGCAAGACAGAAGTCCGCGAAGGTGTTCGCCGTGAAAAAGCACAGATATGATTTTTCGATGTCCCTTGAGCCATCACGCTCGGAAAAATGGAAAACAAAAATCTTGCGAAAGTACTCGCCGCAAAAAAGCGCAGATGTGATTTTCCGAAGTCCTTTGAGCCACCACGCTCGGAAAAATGGAAAACAAAAAAATCCTGTGAAAGTACTCGCCGAAAAAAGCAAAGAATAATTTTTTGTGATTGCAGGTTTCCCGAAGTCTCTTGAGCGAACTTGTTCGGGATGATGGAAATGTAAAATCTTGCAAAAAGACTTAGCCAAAAAATATATTCATTGAGAATGATCAGGCTTACAAAGAAGAAGTACCCGAAGAAGGAGCACAAAAACGAAGAGGAAAAAAGGAAAAGGCCCCTAAAGCAGCCTAAGGGTTCTTGGCGTCCCGGGAGCCACCAGCCTCTGTGCCCTTTTCCACCACTTTCGGCGCCGGAATTTTGGAAGGCAGGTTCAGGTGCTCGACTTTTGACCAGGACCACCGAGGCCCCTCGCGAATGTTCAGAGCTTCCAAAAAAGAGAGGTCCAGACCAGGGAACCTCTCAAGGACTTGGTGCCGAGCAAAGCAGAATCCGTCCTGGAAAGTGACCTTGGTCATTTGGTCGGATTTGTCCTTCACAACCTCAAGGTCCTCGAGCTCGTCCTTCAAGTCTGCAACCTCCTTCTTCAGCACCTTCACCCTCTTCTTCGCATCGGGCTCCTTCTTCAAAGACTGGACCTCGGCTTCAAGAGCCTTTTTCTCAGTCACCAACGACCATATGAGATTGTCAGAATCTCACTTATCCTTGAGAAGGTCTTGGTTGGCAGCGAGCATCCCCGCCACCTGATCGTGGAGGTCAGCAATCTTCAGGGAGGAGTCCTTCTCAAAATCTTCATTTTCTTTCTAGAACTCCTCCCGAAGGGCAGCAACTTCTTTCTTCCCAGCATCTGCCAGCTGCTGGTTCGTGACAGTTAATTCCGAGCACGTGACTTTCGCTTTTTCTAACGCCTCTAAGGCCGAAGCTCGGAACGCCGTCTGCCTGGGTACCCGAACTCGGGGAAAGCCGGCGTACCCCATCAATTACGAAAAGATGAACGCAAGGTCAGAAAGAGCCAAGCACTTAGGAAAAATTGAAGGGAAAAAGGTGTGAAGAACATACCTGAGCAGCATGCTCGGTAACTTTCGCGGCGAGGGTGTCATCGCCCGGTTGGGCCGCCGCAATAGCCTTGAAGGAGGCCTCTGTAAGCACCCCCTTTGAAATCTGCTTCGCCATTTCAAGACAGTCCTCGGAGTACAAGTTCATGTCCTCCGTGAATGTCCAGAAAGGCTCTTTTGGCATCTTCCCTTGTGAGACTTTGGCGTCGCGAAGGGCCCGCGTCTTCGCGTGTTCGGCTGCCCAGTTCGGGGTAAGCAACTCCCCTGCATGGTGAAAACGAGAAGCAGGTTAGAGACAAAGGAAATTTCAGAAAAACAAAAGAGCCATACTTGTTCTGAAAACAACAAACCTGGCGGCACTTCGACCACGACGTCCTCGGAGTCCTGAGACCCCTCGGTCGAAATCCCCTTGCCTTTCTTCCTGCGCCGCTCGTCGGCAGAAGGAGCCTCTACCACGGCCTCCAGAAGGGCCTGCGGCGCGGAAGGGCTCTGGGGAGGGACGTCGGCGGAAGGAACCTTGGCAGCGGCAGGGACCTCGGCAGTAGCCTCGGTCGGCGGAATCTCGGCTGCCCCAGGCTCCTCGGCAGCCTCCTCGGAAATTTCCTCTAGAGGAACCTGGGCAGTTTTCTTTGCCCGTTTCGCCGAAGGCCCAGCGCCAGTAGACTTCCGCCTTCGGGAAGCCGCCTTCTTTGTCTGATCGGCCTTCTCCACCTGGCCGGAGAAAAGGGACTTGTAGAATGCAGCAGTCCCGTCCCCCATCTCTGAAAAAGAAAAAAGACATCAGCGTAAGTCCGAGGGAAAAACTGCAAGGGAGTAGAGGATAACTTACTTTCAAAAAGCGTTTCGAAAGAAACTTCCTCCCGAAGAAGCTGCACCAACCAGGAGTCCTTCCCGGCGATAGCAGGGGCTGGCATGTCGAGGTCAGTCTCATGCTCCTTGACCACCCCTAACTCCCGAATGGCCTCTTCGGTCATCAACCTCCAGTTAATGGGGAAGGGGTAGAGGGAGCGTGGAGCGACCTCGGGAGCCCAGTCGGAGACGGCTCGAATGCGTCCGTTGAAGTCTTCTAACACGGGAGCCAACTCTGGAGTCAGTAGTATCCTCGGATCGACGACGTCCACATTCAGCCTTCCCCGAGCCCATTTGGTCGGAACATACGACCAGGCCTCATCTATCTTCAGGATGAAGAATTTCTGTTGCCACCCTCGCCAACTGTCCTTAGTGGCAAAAGTGAACATGAATTTTTTGCTCCCGGATCCCCGAGGTAGCATGAAATAGAAGCCACCCTTCGGGACCACGAAGAGCTTGTAGTACTGCATGAAAATCACAAAATGGGGTTTTATCCCGAAGACGCCACACATACAGAGGAAGGCGTTAAAATAGCAGTATGAGTTCGGGGGAAGCTGATTCACAGCAATGCCATGAAATTGGCAGAACTCGCAAACCATCTTCGAGGGAGGATACCAAAGTCCGGCCTTCAGCTGGGCTCAGAAAATGATAACCTCGGTACTATGGTTTGAAAAAGCATAGTGGTCCGGTCGTGGCAGCCGGGTAATGGTGTAAGAGGGAAGAAAGAACTTCTTCTTCCACCTCTCTAATTTTTTAGGGGTGGTGCAACAAGGATGAGATAAAAGAGGCTGGTAGCTCTTAGGGATAGGCATTTTGGACAGAAAAACGAGTTCGGAAAAAGGCAAGAAAACAACTTCCGGCAAAAACTCGAAAAAACAGAGGTATCAAAAGACTCTGGAAAGAAAAAACCCACCAAAAGACTTGAGAAAATCAGAGGTCGCTGTCGTAAAAGGTTGTCGGAAAAAGCTCTGTTAAAACAGCTCCGCCGCAAAAAGCAAGAGAAAGCGCAGAGAAAAGGACAAGCAGGGAAAAAGCAGAAGCAAAAGCAAAAGGGCCTATGACGGAATGGGCTATTTATAGACTAAGGGTGGGTAACCGAAACGACGTCATAAGTGCCCTTTGAAGGTGAACCGTCGTCATAACTGCACTCTGCGCCTAAAAAGATGCGCACTCTGTAAACGACGTGACTCTCCTCCAATGACAGTGCGCCACGCGTCGACCATCGCGCCAAAATAGGAGACACGTCTCCTGACATCCCTAAAAAACTGGGACGCGTTGCTCAGACTGACGCGCTTGGCCATCAAACGCGACGCTACACAGACCTGCAAAAGCAAAGAAGCAAGTTACCTCAAAGACACCAAAAGATGGGCTATGGCCGAATAGCCCATACCTTCAGGCAAGAGGTGTATCTTCAGCACAGGCTTTGCCTTGGAGACACCAAAAAACAGGCCAAGGCCGAGCAGCCCACACCTTTGGGCAAGAGGTGTACCTTCGACACAGGTGTTACTTTCTATAGACTCCCAAAGAACATCCTCGGAAAGAAAACAAAACCGAAGTCGTCACTTCCGCTTTCCGAAGGGGGGCATGTGATAGCCGAAGGACTATCGCCTCCGCCTGGCCGAACTCCCTGCCACCAGAATGGCCAGGAGATCTAGCGTTACCCAGAAAAAGGTGGGATCACAAAACCTGAATAGTTGTTGTGTTCAAGCTCTCTATGGTATCCACACGAGCCTCTCGGAATCACCACGCTTCCACCACGTCCCGGCAGATGCATTTCTCTTGCGCTCGTAGTGCTAGCTTGCGTCCTCCAAGGAATTGCGAGAGATAAGTGCGGCTCTCCTTTTGGGAGGCTAGGGTAAGAAGTTACGAATTTGTCACTAAAAGTTGTATTTAGAGTGAGACTCAACTTCTAGGCCTAATGGGCTTCAAAGCCCTAATCCAATTAGGCTTCAATTTCGGGCTTCATAATGGCTCAACTCTTCGGCCCATTATTAATACGAAATTGTTGTGAAACCATAACCCAAATAATTAGCCCATGCATTCTAATGATCCAAATAGCTCTATGTGTGCAACCCAATAGGCTCTTACCACGTTGGCAATGATCATAAATCACATTTATGATCATAAGCAATGAGCGGTGTCTAGCAACACATCATTGCTACCCAAGTAACAAGATTGTCGGTGTTCGGCTAAACCTTTATGATCATCATCGATATATGCCATTGTCCCTTTGTCCAAGATATCAAGACTAAGCACGAGACATGTTATGTGTCATTCTCGTATTGCCCAATATTTGGTTTCTTGATTACCGAGCAGACCAACTTAAACTGATGACATTGATATCGTATAGCAACTCATTCGAGCATGGCCATGCATTTTCTAAGTCTCACTCTATCAAGGGCCCCGAAGATATCACTCCCATTATATAGGAAGGACAAATCCTATTTTGATCATACAAATCCTTCCGCATGATATGTGACATACCCAATGACCTCCTTCAAGTTCACTTAGTTACGGGCAACAAAGAAAGTATCAAAGTATGTGACTCACATGTAGGGAACCTTGATGATCTTAGGTCGAAGGACTACATATACCATGATCACTATTAGAATCACTTTGACACTCATATAACGATCCATGTAGTGTTCTCATGGTGGGTCGGTCCAGTAACAAGTTCTCCAACTTGTGCCCATATGTAGACTACATATCTCATATTAGTCTCCACATATGCCAGTCGTTATGTATCATTGAAACCCGCTCCATAAGAAGACCAGACTGGGGACATTTAAGAATATCATTATTCTAGGGTTACAATTATGTTTCTTACATTACACAGAAACAAAACAACAAACATAATTGCTGGATTAATGTCGTAATAAAATATCATGACTCAATGTGCAAAAATACAATCATCTCATGATTGGCTTTTAGGCACAACACTAACATAGAGGCCATCATCCCCGTCAAAGTTGCGCAGCCATCTATTAGAGTACAGGTGTTCAATGAAGAAGGCAACAACCTCGGTTTAAAAAGCAAGTTGGATATGATTGAGGAACATAGAGAGATTGCCAAACTCCAAAGAAAAGCTTTTCACCAAAGAGTAGCCATTGCTACGAACTTGCATGTCAAGCCCAAAGGGATTAAAAAAGAAGACCATCTCATGGAGTACTTCGGGCAAATTGGGAAGGACCTTATTTGGACGTCAAAGAAGTTTAGCTAGGAGTCTACATGGTTGGGAATACCGAAGAAGAAGAGTTAAAAAACACATGGCATTTAGACTCTATGAAAAAATTCTACACTTGGAAAAATTTTAAAGGGAAAAATTATGCAAAATATGCCGAAGGAGGCGAACCGAATGTGGTTGCTTCTGAAAATGCATTAGTAGTACGGTAAAATTTTTACCGAAGGTGGCCAACCGAACATAGTTAATCCCAAAGGTACTTAACTATTTTTGTACAAAGCAAATCTACCAAGGAAGGTTGATCCTAAGTCTGGCTAACCAAGTATGGTTGACTCCAAAACACTTAGAATGATATCCCTTCAAGAGACTAAGGTTGTGAATCCTTGATAATATCTTTCAAGGATAACAGGCCACCGAAAGAGCTCATCTCCGAAGATGGGTAAAAGCCAGAGGTTGAAATAATGACTGAAGTCGTACCAACCATAGATTTAGCCAAACTTTTGAACAAAAAATTGGAAAGTTCCGTTAAGTTCCAATGATGAAGTACAATGTGTAGAATACAAAAAAAAAAAAAAAAGAAGAATAAGCCTATTGTTCATTTTGTCCATCTTCGGGCTCTTTAGTATCCTTGGCATCATCATCTTCATCTTTGCCAACATTGTCAGCCGAAGGGGGAAGAACGGGGAGGTTGACAAACTCAATCCTCGACCATGATGAAGATGGTCCTTCGAAAAGATCAAGCGCCGACAGAAAGGAGAGGTCTAAATCAGGGTACTGGTAAAAGACCTGATGATGGGCATGGGAGAACCCATCTTGAAATGAGGACTTAGTCGACCCATCTAACTTGGCCTTTTCAGCCTTCAGATCCTCTAGTTCCTTCTTCAGCACCTCAAATTCCTTATCCAGTTTCTTCTTCATCTTCTTCCTCTCCTTCTTCAATCACTCATTCTCAGCAAGTATGACGGTATTCCTCTCTAGTGACTTCTTGAAGTTAGCAATTACATCTTCCCTCTCCATCCGAAGGACCTCACCCTTCAAAGACAGCTCCATGACCTTTGTGCCATGGTCAAAAATCTTGGAGGTGAACTCCTTGACTAGCCCCTTTTGGTTGCCTAACATTTCTTGCCGAAGGTTGGCCACGTCCTCCTTGGCGATTTTGTTGAGCTCCCCAAACTTGACGATTGAACTCATAAACAGTTCCTTGGCCTTGGCCAAGTTCTCCTCTGATTGACTTTGGATTAAGGCCTGTTTGGCTACCTAGGCCCAAAAATACCCTCGTATGCCAACAACTAAAAAAAGAAAGAGAGGTCAAGAAGGAGTCAAAATGTAGGTTACTAGATATAGAGACTCAAAATTTTTTGAAGTCCTAAAGGAAAAGCTTTACCTAGGCAGCATGCTCAGTCATTTGAGTGGCAAGAACCTCTTCATTTGGGCACTCATTCGTCAGAGTTTGGAAGGTGGCATTGGTCATAATGCCCTTCGCCATCTGATGGGCCATCTAATGCGCCATCTTCTGGCTGTCTTCAAAGAATAGATCCATGTCCTCGGTGAAGGTGTAGAAGGCCTCCCTCGGGACCTTGCCCTTTGGGATTTTTGAGTCCCAAAAAACCCTTTTTTGAACATGCTCTATCATCCACTGAGATTGGGCCTATTAATTCGCAAAGTCACACCAAAGTTCCATTATAACATTATCTCTTAGCCATTCATCTACAAGGTCTAAAATTTTGAAAAATTAGAAACTCATAAATGAATGGCTAAGAGACAAACCTGGTGGGAGTTCGGTGCCCTCTCCATCAAACTCGTTGACATCTAGCACTTCAGGGGGAATGTCGTTGCCCTTCCATCTTTGTCTCTCTAAGGCCTCTTCAGCTGAGATCTCCCCCACCGAAGTCTCCAGTGTCTCGATAGCAGCATCGGGACTTAGAGGGGTTGAGTGGCTAGTGGGCTCTGAGAGCGAGTTGACATGCACAGGCATTCAGTCGAGCACCTCCGCTTTGTATTTCCGGGAATGGGGTAGGGAGTGCTCCTTATTTTTCTTCAACCTTGGCACCAACGATGACCCACCGGGCACCTTTTTCCTCTTCAATGCTTTTTTGTTTTGCTGTTCTCCATTCTTGGCTTGACCAAGGAAGAGACTTTTGTAAAATGCTGCTAACTTGTCACCCATCAATGCAAAGAGAAAAACATCAGTGTAAGTACAAAAAAATTCCAAAAAATAGGTTGGAAAGGAGCTTACTCTCTACAAGTTCCAAATAGGAGAGTTTATTCCAAAGAAGCTTGAGAAGCCAAGACTTCTTCCCATCCACTGCTGGTTTTGACATGTATAAGTCAGTAACATGTTCCTTGATGACACTGAGTTCCCAAAGTACCTATTCAGTTATAAAATTCCATCTAATGGGGAAAAGGTACAGTGGAGGTGAAGAAGACTTTCCGAACCAGTCAGCTATCACCCGAATACGATTATCAAATTCTTTGGAATTGAGATTAATGTTTAAGGGTAAGCAGCTTCGATGGATCCATCACGTCGATGTCAATGGTCCCCGAAGCCCACTTGGTTGGCATGTCTTTCCACTATCCATCCACCATAAAAAAAAAAGCACTTCTTCTGCCACCCTCATGAACTAACTTTTGTTCCGAAAGTGAAGGTGAATTTTTTCCTCCCTGATCCCCAAGGAATCAGGAAATAGTACCTTCCCTTCGGAATGGGTTGAACTTTGTAGTACTGCACAAAAAAGATGAAGTGGGGTTCGATTTTATAGATCCCACACATGCAGAAAAAGGCGTTGAAGTAGGAATAAAAGTTTGGTGGCAGTTGGTTAATGGCTATGCCACGAAATTGGCAAAAGTCACTCACCATCCTCGGAGGGGGATATCGAAGTCCCGCCTTCAGCTGTGCTCTGAAGACAGTGATCTCATTTTTTCGAGGAGCGTTGCTAGGCATACCAGGACTAGGAAGCCTAGTGATGGCATAGGAAGAAAGAAAAAATTTTGCTAAACACTTTTTCAGTTTCTCCAAAGTGGCACAACTTGGATGAGAATTGAAAGGAAGCCAACTCTCAGGAACTGACCGAACTTCGGCATGGGAAGAAGACATGTTTGAAAAGAAGAACCCTAACCTCGGTAGTAACAAAATGATAGCCAAAGGGCTATCGCCTCTATCTCACCCGAACTCAGAGCATCAGGGAACGCAAGAATACTATTAGCTCCCCCGAGGTACTAAACAGATCGCCTTCGGAGATGGAGAATTAGCTATTGCAAGCCGAAGAGGATCTCCCCGAAGACGGAACCCTGAATCAGGGAACTCTCCGAACTACGGGCATATTTCCCAAAGGGGCATTGTCTGCGCCAGAGGACGACCTTGTCCAGGGACTTCGGGAGTACGGCATGAGCATTTAAGAAGCCTCTGACATGTCACCCACAGACGTTACAGGCCGCCCCAAACGGCCGTCTGAAACACCGACGCCATCCACGTCCCATCATGACCTGTCTCGGTTCAAGGCTCAAGAAACCTGCCACCCGCTACTTGTGCCCTACGGCCAGAAATTCAGGAAAGATCTGACCGAACACGTGTCATGATCTGAACGGGCTGAATACTCCTATAAATGCCAGGAAATAAACCTGGGCGAAGGATCGATCCTTGAGCAGACTCCTCTCCTCGAGAAAACACAAAAAGGCAAGACCGTTTTACTTTTCAGTGCTCCTCCCTTATTTTCTTTTAGGACACTAACTTGGGCGTCGGAGGCTCCTCCCCGGAAACACACCCCGGGGACCTCCTAACCCTCTCTTCTGAACTTTTCAGGCGCGCTCCCCTGGGCAGTTTGGGACTCCAGGCGATCTCCCTCTCAAGAAATCCCTCTACAAGTCTCAATGTCACTCCATGAAGATGCTGACCGGCATCATTTGGCGCCGTCTGTGGGAACCCGCTCTGAGGTCGCCGTCATTGAAACTCGGCGTTCTAAGGACAAGGGACTCCCGAGGTCCCCGTCCGCGCCTGAGGATCAACCGGCCGCTGAGCAAACATTCCCAGGGACTTCTGCACCCGAGGATGACCGCCCTCTAGTCATTACTATGAGCTTTCTACAGGACTTTCAGCATTCTGTCATAGCTGAAATGACACAATAGATTGACTGAAGGTGGCCACAACAAGCTTAGGCCCAAAGGCCTCCCTCACCAGGACGCCCTCAAGAGAAAAGCCCCAAATCTACCCATCATAGTTCGAGAAGGAGGGACCCACATGAAGAGTCCTCTACAGAAAACATACCCCTCGGGAAACCGCCTACGGGACAAACAAGGTCCAAGCGACCCAAAGTCTCACAGCGAAGGAGCTCATTGCTTGAGGCGAGGTCCCTGTCCTCTCGACGCCGAGCTCGCTCCCCGAAGAGGCACCGGCAATCTCCCTTCCCAAAGGAAAAGCCTAACGTGACGATCCTTATGGAGAGGATACTAGCGAGACTAGACAGGGTGGAGAAACAAGTAGCCCGCAAACCCGTTTGGGCTAGGCTGTCGGTAACCTTCTGTGAGGATGAGACCCATTCACCCAAACTGTAGTTGAGGCAGCCATGCCAGGCAACTTTAGGGTACCTTGGCTGGAGATCTATGATGGCCGCACTAACCCACAGGCCCATCTGACAAAGTACAGACGCAGCATGATAATGCACGGAGCCGATGATGCTACCTCGTGCAAATTTTTTGAGGTCACCCTCACAGGACCAGCAATTGCGTGGTATAACTCATTGGCTCCAAGAACCATCATGGGGTTCCAGGAGTTATCCACGGCCTTCACACAGCAATTTATTGGAAGTCGGCCAACGGTGAAAATGCCTGTACAGATGTTCGACATAGAGGAAAGAAATGGATAAACCATCCGTGACTATGTCGAAAGGTTTAACAGGGAAGCTTTGAGCGTCCCGGATTTTTGGCCCGAAATACGCATTCTCGCCATGACACGAGGCCTTCGGAGGGACTCGCAGTTGTTTTACGAGTTCTCTAAGGACCCCCCGGACACCCTTGGTGAATTTTACCGAAGCGCCGAACAGCACATGACTGCCGAGGAGCTGAGAATGGGTGGGCCAAAGTCCGATCACGCTCGCGCCGAAGGGTCCAACCAGCAAACTCGGCATCCAACTGAACAGGCAGGCCGATCTCGGAGAATGCGGGGAAGGAAACTCCCAGCTTTCACACCCTTGAACACTACATGGACAAACATCCTCATGACGATGGAAAGGAAAGGGACACAGATTCGGCGGCCAAGGGCCATGACCGTTGATAACAAGAAAAACATAAAGAAGTTCTGCCAGTTTCACCGCGACCACGGCCATGACACCGAAGATTGCTTCCAACTGAAGAAGTACATAGAGTCACTAATAAAACTGGGCCCGAAGGGAAGAAAAGATGAGGAAGAAAAGGCCGAAGAGGAGGACTATGACTCTGACAGGCGGAGAAACCGAAGTCCGAAGAGGCGCCCTCCTCCTCCGGCAGGAGTAATACAAACAATCAAAACGGGGCTCCCATCCTTGGAAAGAAAGAGGAAGGCCAGAGAAATAGCAGTCATGGAATATCATAATCCGACAAAGAAACTGGTCCGCAGGGATGGATCCACCGTCATCTTTCCCCATGACGATCCGCTGCTGATCATGGCGAGGATAGGGAACTGGGACGTCAAGAGAGTGCTACTCGACGACGAATCGAACACTGACGTCCTGTTCTCGCACTTACTGCTGAACTTGGGCATATCTAGCAGCGACCTCAAGCCCGTCACCTCGCCTACTTTCGGGCTAGGACCGTCCGAACTGCCTGTCCTCGGATGGATCGATCTCCCCTTGATGATGAAAGGAACTTCGGTAGAAGGGACTGCTGAACTTTACGCCTCCACAATGACGAAGTTTATTGTCATGGATGTCCCTTTATCGTACAACGCCATCCTTGGGAGACAGACACAGCGAAATCTGCACATTCGCCTTGATGTGAAGTACTTGACTGTCACTTTCGCCACCAAGGATGGAGATGCAGAGATCTTCATAGATCAAGGCAAAGTAAGAAAGGTGTTCGTAAAGGCACGAAAAGCTCCGGCAAACAACTTTGCACAAACGATGGAGGCAAAGGCACCAGAGAAGGGCAAGGAAGGAGATCCCGCGAAAGCGGAAATGTAAATAGTAGAACTTGTCCTAGGTCAATCTACCCGAATAGGGAAGAGCTTGGCCGAAGATGACAAGAAAAAACTTATATCTTTTCTACTAGAAAATAAAGATATATTTGCCTACTCGCCGAAAGATATGCCAGGGATAAACCCTAGCGTAATACAGCATAGCCTTAAAGTTAATCCCGAGGATAAACCTATCCGGCAAAAGAAACGGAGCATCTCGGTCCATAAAAGTAACTTTGTCAAAACCGAAGTGCAGCGCTTGTTAGACGCTGGTGTCGTCAGGGAGGTCAAATACCCCGAATGGTTGAGCAATGTGGTTATTGCCACAAAAGAAGGAAGCAGTAAGCTTCGGATGTGCATCGACTTCAGAAACTTGGACGATGCTTGCCCAAAAGACTCATACCCCCGTCCCACCAATAGACCAATTGGTAGACTCAACTGCCAAATACGGGCTCCTAAGTTTCTTAGACGCCTTCAGTGGGTATCATCAAATAAGGATGGACCCCGAAGATGAGGAAAAAACCACTTTCATCACCGAGGGAGGAACATATTGCTACGTCAGAATGCCCTTCGGGCTTAAAAATGCAGGAGCCACCTACCAGAGGTTGATGAGCAAGGTCTTTAACGACTAAATAGGGAGAAACATGGAAGTGTATGTCGACGATATGATAGTCAAAAGCAAGCTGCCTGACGACCACGTCGCAGATCTAAAGGAAAGTTTCCACCAGCTCAGAGCCTTCGGGATCCATCTCAATCCCAAAAAGTGCATCTTCGGAGTGACCTCAGGAAAATTCCTTGTGTACATGGTATCAGAAAGAGGCATTGATGCTAACCCAGAAAAAAGCAAGGCTATGCTCGAGTTTCGAACTCCTGCCACAATAAAGGATGTGCAGAGACTCACCGGAAGGATTGTTACACCCGGAAAGGGCTAAATGACTAAGTCCCGGGTTAAGAGGATTAGTGGAAATAAAAAGTTTCCTAATTTGGAAACTTAGCAATTAAATTGAGGAGACATGGAAATTTTTTCCCTAATTGGGAATTAAGCTTGGTAAGCTCGGGAGATCTTAAATTAATTATGAAATGGGCATAATGAGTGTTGGACACTCTAGGAATTTTGCTTGGCTTAGGCCAAGAGTTTTGGTGATGAAAATGGCAATTTATGAAGTTGAGGGACTCAATTGAAGAATTGAACAAAGATGGAGGACTAAAGGTGAGATTTGGCCAATTTTCATGGCAAATTGTGCCATGGCCTGCCATCACATGAATTTTGCTATTTAAAATGGCCACATAAGCCTCCACCCACATTATTTAAATTGCCCACATGGATTTGACCCCACCATCACCATAAACAAATATTTTGCCCACCATTTTTTACTAGTCTTTGTCTCCCACTTTACATTATTTTATTTCTCCTCACCATCACTTGTCAAATCAATTCTTTAATGAACATTTGGCTATTCTCCCATCCATTTGAATCAAAAATTCGGCCATACCACAAAAACTAAACAAAATGGCACCTTGAAGGAAACAAATGGATTGTTTAATGGGTTTTCTTTTCTTGATGGGACATCACCTTCTTTTGTCCAAAATATTATTAGCAATTGACTAGCTTTCCTTCCATTTGAATTGTTGACCGGCCATTCATCATAAATGTACATTTGATACGCATTTGGTTTGCATTTCTCCCTCATTTGCTAGCATAATGGCCGCCCATCATCATTTCATTCTCATTTTCATTTCATCTCTCTCTCTCTAAGCCATATGCTCTCCCTTCTCTCTAAGTTCGGCCAAGAAAGTTCTTCCAAGCTTCATCTTCTTCCTTCATCCTACCTCTCGGCCATGGCTAGAATCACCCACTCTCACACATGCAAACTCATATCCTTTATGATTTCAAGCTCCTAAACACGTCTAGTGTGAGAACCAAGTGAGAAATCAAAGAAAACCCATGAAGAAATGCTCGTTAAGTTTCAGCCTTAGTGAGAAATTGGTGTTCTTGAGCTCACCTCAAGAGCTCCTTACATGCATGGCATTTCTAAGCCATGAGGAGCAAGAGAAACAAGGAAAACATCAAGAAAGAACAAGTGAAGATTCGGCCAAAACAAGGTTGTAAGTGAATCATGTTTTTCATTGTTGATTTCTTGTGTTTTGAGCTAGATATTACTTTTTAATGCTTTGTATATGCTGGATTTTTGCAAGGAAAAGCTCTTGAAGATTCAGCCATGTAGGATTTATAGTGCTCTTGGACTCAACTTGAGAGTTCAAGGCATGCATGGCACTTTTAAGCCATGGAAAGCAAGGAAATGGAGGAGAACTCCAAGAAAAGCAAGGAGCAACTTTCGGCCATGAATGTCCATGGTATTTTGAGGATTGAAACCAAGTGTTCTTGGTGCCTCGAGGCTTGTATAGCCATTGCAAGCAAGGAATCAAGCAAAGGATGCAAAGAAAAGCAAGGAACAAATTCGGCCAAATGGGTATTTTGGCTTGCATGTGCACTTTTCCAAGTGTTCTTGCTAGTGAAGATGTTCTTGTGAGTGTGCATGATAATGGTCAAAATTTGAATGTGAAAAGAGGAGTTTTGCAAGCAAAATCAAGCCGTGGAGGATTCGGCCATATGTGGTTTTTGATGTCTTGGCATGTTAGCAATGTGGAGCCAAGTGTTCTTGGCATGTTTTTGAGTCCTAGATGACTTGTACAAGCAAAAATCACAAAGAAGAAATGAAGCATGCATTCGGCCATGGTGCCAAATTTTGGTGGATGTGTGTTAACCAAGTATTTTGGTGGCAAAAGTGTTCACAATGGAAATTTGGGATTAAAGTGGCAAAGAAGAATTCAAGAACAATTCTGTCAACAATTGTTCTTTAGGTACTTAAGTGAAAAAGTTAATATAGGCCCAAGTCCTGGAAATGTAATCTTGGGCCTAAAGGCTGAATTAGGCTAAATTCTGAAAAGGTTAATATAGGCCCAAGTCCTGGAAATGTAAACTGGGCCTAAAATTATGAAAAGGTAAAATTGGGCCTAAGTGATAAATGGGCCAAATCCTGAAAAGGTAAAATTGGGCCTAAATGTTAAGTTGGGCCAAGTCCATAAAAGAAATTAAAAGGCCAAGTGGGCCTGAGTGAATTAAAAGGCCAAGCAGGCCTGGATTAATAAAAGGCCAAGTGGGCCTGAGAAAATAAACAGGGCAAGTGGGCCTGACTTCCAGAGAAGGCCAATTGGGCCTGAACTTCCAGAAAAAGGCCAAGGAGGGCCTTAGTTCACAGAAAGGCTAAGTGGGCCTTTACCTCCTTAAGTGAGGTTGAGTAAGCTAAACCAAGTATGCTTGGTAAATTATGGTTCTCTTGTTTAATAGAAAGCAATTAAATAACTTGTTAGTATTTTGGGCTTTATAGGTCCATTAAGGAAATGGCAAAGTTCCGACAACAAACAAAACAAAGCAAGGCAAAGGCAATGAGCAAAGGTTACACAAATGGTGGTAAGAATCCCTATACTCACTCTCTGCATGGTATATTTTCCTTGACCTTTCAGTGTGAGTATTAGTGCCCCTATGCGATGGTCAAAGAACCAAGTGACCATAGGTGTGCATGTCAGGGCTATGTGGTTGTTACTTTTTGTGAGGACTCATGACACTTTCTTAGTTGGATATTTGGGCACATAAGTGCATAATGGGTGAGGTATTGTTTCTTTGGCAAATATGGTTTACTCATGAGTAATTAGCAAGCATTTAGGGCTAGGAATTGAGTTTGGCCAACTCAATTCTCAAGCTAAGGAGCGCTCAGTAGGTTATAAAAAAATAAATGGCATGCCGGGATTAGTGGCATGGATTATGCTAATGCTTGCGATACCCATGATGACATGGAACATGATGTTGCGAGGACAGTGTTGTGTGTGTTGAGTTGCGTGCTTCTCTGAAATTGTTTGTGCATGCTGACCCATATTATTATTGTTATTGTTATTGTGCTATATCTTGTGTTTTCTTTGTTTTAGTGTTTTCCTTTGCAGGAATATGGATTAATTGCCATTACATTCTTGGCACAAGTTTAGGCTTTGGAAGCCATATGATGACTTTGAAAGTGATGAGTATTTACCTCACTAGGCATTGGATGCCGTCAGGATTCTTACTGAGTTTTATAACTCACCCGCCCTGTTATACCTTTTTTAGGAAATGGATGGCTTGATAGATCAAGCGTATAGTACCAGAGTACTCGTTACAATGTGCTAAAGGGTTGGGTATGCGTATAGTGTTGGTCAATATATTCATTGGTTTAAAGAGACTTATGTGGTATAGCTTGCTTGTGAATCAAGCTAATGGTTTGGACTTCCTTGTGCAGGCTTATGGAGTGTAGAAGTTGTGGGAACAAGGTCTATTGAATGTGTTCCAGGTTGTTATGAGTCGAGGTTTGGGTAGTATGAGAGCGTGGTCTGTAAAACCTGAACCTGGCTAATTAGAGACATATAGCATCCTTGGTATGTTTTCCAAGCAGATGATGCCTGTTTGATGCACATTGTGATCATGATTAGCTTTGGATGATTATATGCCATGTTTGCATGGTTTTATGCAGATGGAATGCCATGATGGATATTCATGTTATGTGTACTAGACTTGGCTGATGCTCATGGACATAAAAAAATGTGTTTTCAAAATTGATAATGAGATGGGCTTCTTGGTTGCCATGCATTGGATTAGTACACTTGATGGACACACATTCTATGCACTTAATGGATTATGTGTACGCTTTACTTGTATTACAAGTGTAATTGGTTGAGTATGTGCATCTACAGAAAGATTTCCAGTGAATCTGGATATGCATGGATTTTGTTGCCTAGTTGTTGAGATGGCATTTAAAGACTTGATGTGCATGTGAACTGGCTAAGTGGTAAAGTCCATAAATGGAACACTAGAATTCCACATAGGTATTAGCTCGTTCCTTAAGAGCACCCTGACAACAGATTGAAAGTATTTATGTAACAAGCTAGTAGCAGAATAGATCTTGGAGTCATGCCGTAGGTGCTCATAATATTTAATTAAGCCCTTCTGTTTAAGTAACTTCCACAGCATTACTCTAATAATTGGGCCCAGGTGGGCCAGGGGCAGTTTGGGGCATGACAAGGATAACCTCTCTTAGCAGATTTATTTCCAGGTATGGAGACAGGTGTCGACCATTGTTCAAGGTCCTCACTAAGGCAACAAAAGAGGAAAACAACCTCAGAAATAATGATCATCCTTGGAATGAAGACTGCCAAAAGGCCTGGCAAGAACTCAAAATCTACTTAGCCAGCCTGCCCACTCTTCGACAACCTCGCGAGGGAGAGCCCCTTGTGCTATACCTCGCCGTCACAGAAAAGGCTGCGAGCTCGGTCCTTGTGGAAGAAGAGGGGCCGAAGCAATGGCCGGTCTACTACGTAAGCAAATCCCTGCATGGCGTCGAAATCAGGTATCCTTTATTGCAAAAAGCTATATACGCCTTGGTGCTGGCAGGGAGAAGGCTACGACCATACTTTCAGGCTCACCCTATCATTGTCTGAAGTAGTCTACCACTACGGGATGTCATGAGAAAGGTTGATCATTCCGGAAGGCTCTCCAAGTGGTGCATAGAGCTTGGCGAACACGACATCACTTATGAACCTCGGAAAGCCATAAAAGCTTAAGCACTGGCAGATTTCATCGCCGAACTACCCACCACTAAGGATAACCATCCGAATCCAGTCAAAGGTGAGCCCGAATGGACCTTGCATGTTGACGGAGCCTCGGGGTCCGAACACCAGGGAGCTGGCATAATCATTAGGGGTCCTGAAGGCCTAGAAGTGATGAAGACTATCAAGTTTGGCTTTAACGTCACTAACAATATGGCGGAGCATGAAGCCCTCATAGCAGGATTGCGCCTGGCCAGAAAAATTGGCATAAGAAACTTGAAAGCCCACAGCGATTCCCGGCTGGTAGTACGACAAATGGCAGGAGACTACGGGGCAAAGAACCCAACCTTGGCAAAATACAATGAGTTGGTGGCAAAACTCATCCGGGAGTTCGACACCGTACGAATCGAAAATGTGCCTCGGTGAGATAATGCCGAGGCAGATTGCCTGGCAAAATCAAAAGCATGCACCGAGGTGCTAAGCCACCCGAGCATCACAGTGCTGAGCATATCAACTTCGGGAAGAGGCTGGAAAGACCCGATAAGAAGATATCTCACCGACAATACGCTCCCCGAAGACCCCAGTGAAGCTGCCAAACTCCAAAGACACTCCGGCCGATTCTTCCTAATTAGCGAAGAATTATATCGGCAGGGATATGCAAATCCACTGCAAAGGTGTGTTGGCGAAGAGGATACTGAAATGATCCTCGAAGAAGTACACGAAGGCGCTTGTGGTTCGCACATTGGAATCGACGCCCTTGCAGCAGTTATACTTCGCCAAGGATACTTTTGGCCCACCCTGAGAAAGGATGCTAGGCAGTTCGTCTGGAAATGTGGTAATTGCCAAAGACACGCAAATATCCAGAGGAGACCCTCGAAATTGGTGACTTCGGCTGATTATCCTTGGCCCTTCGCAGTTTAGGGCATAGACCTCATGGGGCCGTTCCCAACAGCCCCTGGAGGCGTAAAATTCTGCGTGGTAGCAGTAGACTATTTCTCCAAATGGGTCGAGGCAGAACCCCTGGCGACCATCTCGGCAAAGGAAGTGCAGAAGTTCGTATGGAAAAACATTGTATGCAGATTCGGCATACCAAAGGTACTTGTAGCTGATAATGGGTCCCAGTTCATAGATAAAGGATTCCAAGAATTCATCAGTGACCTCGGAACAAAAATGCACTTCGCCCCAGTAGCTCATCCCCAAAGCAACGAGCAGATAGAAGTATCTAACAGGACCATAAAAGATGGTCTAAAAAAGAGACTGGGGGAAGCAAAGGGGAAATGGCCGGGAGAGCTCCAAAGCGTGTTATGGAGTTACCGAACAACACCCCGAAGAGACATAGGGGAGACCCCCTTTTCACTCGTCTTCGGTACAGAGGCCATCATCCCGATCGAAGTCGTGCGACCGTCGGTACGGGTACAAGTATTCGATGAAAGTGGAAATGACCTCGGGTTAAGAACCAAGCTTGACCTTGTCAGCGAACACACAGAAAAAGCTGAGCTGAGAAGAAAAGCTTTTCAGCAAAGAGTGGCCGCGGCTATAGACTTACGAGCCAGGCCAAAGGGAATCAAGAAAGGAGACCTCGTTCTCCAAAAGGCTGACTTTCCACCCCGAAGGCCCTCCAACAGAATACTTCACGCAAATTGGGAAAGACCTTATCTAGTTCTTGCCGAAGTACGAAAAGGCGTGTACAGACTCGGTGACACCGAAGGCGTAGAATTAAAAATTACCTGGCATTCAGATGCCTTGAAAAAATTCTATGCTTAAGGTTTCGCGGAAGAATTGTGTTGTACAAATTTGGAAAATATGCTAAGTACAGAAGTTTCTTAGAAAAATTCTCAAGTATAAAAAGTGTACAAGCCAGAATTCCGCGAAGGCGTTCGCCGTAATAAGTGCAGATACGATTTCCTGAAGTGCCTTGAGCGATCACGTTCGGGAAAAATGGGAAACAAAAAATCTCGCGAAGGTGCTCGCCGAAATAAGCGCAGATATGATTTTCTGAAGTCCCTTGAGCGATCATGTTCGGGACAAAGGGGAGAACGAAACATCTCGGAAAAAGACTTAGCCAAAAAAAATCTTCATTAAGGTGAATCGGCTTACGAAGAAGGAGAAGTACCAAAAGAAGAAGAAAAAGGCAAGGAGTCCTAGAACAAACTAAGGAATCTCAGCGTCCCGAGAGCCACCAGCCCCTACGTCCTTGTCCACCACCTTTGGCGCCGAGATAGAAAAAGGCAAGTTCAGGTGCTCAATCTTGGACCAGGACCACCGAGGCCCCTCGGGAATGTTTAGAGCCTCCAAGAAAGAGAGGTCTAGATCTGGGAACCTCTAAAGAACTTGGTGCTGAGCGAGGCAAAATCCGTCCTGGAAAGTGACCTTGGCCATCTGGTCGGACTTGTCCTTCTCGACCTCAAGTTCCTCAAGATCATTCTGCAGATCCGTGACCTCCTTTTTCAGTGCCTTCATCTTCTTCTTCTTTGGCTCCTTCTTTAAAGAATCAACCTCGGCTTGGAGCTCGGCAGTCTCAGCAAGCGCCTTCGCCAGGAGAGCCTCAGATTTTGACTTCTCCTTTAGAAGCACCTCGTTTGCCGAAATCAGGTCCGCCACCTGGGAGCCGAGGTCAAAAATCTTCTGGGAGGAGTCCTTCAAAAGTTCTTCCTTTTCTTTCTGGAACTCCCCCCGAAGGGCAGCAAGCTCCTTCTCTGCAGCATCAGCCAGCTGCAGGTTCTTGGAAGCCAATTTCGAGCACATGGACTTAGTTTTTTCAATAACCTCTAAGGCCAAGGCTAGGAATGCCGTCTGCCCGAACTCTGAGGTAGCCGGTGTACCCCAGCAGCTGCAAAAGGATAAAGGCAAGGTCAGTAAGACAAAGAGAAAGCCAAACACTTAGAAAAAATTGAAGGGAAAAAAGATAGGTGTGAAGCATACATGGGCAGCGTGCTCGGAAACCTTCGCGGTGAGGGAGTCATCGCCCAGATGAGCTTCCGCAATGGCCCTAAAGGAGGCCTCAGTAAGCATCCCCTTCGAGATCTCTTTGGCCATTTGCTGGCAGTTTTCGGAGTACAAATTCATGTCCTCCGTAAACGACCAGAAGGGCTCCTGCGGGATCTTCCCTTGCGGGACTTTAGCATCGCGGAGGGCTCGCTTCTGGGCATGTTCGGCTGCCCAACTCGGAGTAAGTGACTCCCCTGCATGGCAAAAACAAGAAGTTGGTCAAGACAAGTACATCCCAAAATTCAAAAAGTAAAGACATCACACTTTGCCTGAGAAAGCGAACCTGGCGGCACCTCGACGACGTCATCGCCAGAGTCCGGGTTCTCCTCGGTGGAGATCCCCTTATCTTTGCGTTTACACCGTTCTTCGGCAGAAGGAACCTCTACCACGGCATCCAGAAGGGCCTGCGATGAGGTAGGGCTCCGAGGAGGGATGTCGGTCGGGGGGACGTCGGCATCGACCTCGAGCGGCGGAATGGCAGCAACCTCGGGCTCCTCGCTTACCTCCTCAAGAATTTCCGAATGAGGAGGGGGAATAGTCTTCTTCGCCCGTTTGGCCGAAGGCCCAGCCCCAGTCGCTTTCCGCCTTCGAGAAGCAGCCTTCTTTGTCTGCTCACCCTTCTTAACTTAGCCAGTGAAAAGGGATTTGTAGAAGGCAGCAGTGCCGTCGCCCATCTCTGGAAAAGAAAGAAGATATCAGCGTGAGTCCAAGATGAAAAACATAACAAAGGGAGTCAGAAATAACTTACTCTCGAAGAAAGTTTTGTAAGTAATTTCCTCCCGAATGAGTCGCACCAGCCAGGAATCCTTCCCAGCGATGGCAGGAGCCGGCATGTCGAGGTCCATTTCGTGCTCCTTCATTACCCCTAACTCCCGAAGGACCTCCTCGGTCATCAACCTCCAATTGATGGGGAAGAGGTACAGAGAGCGCGAAGGGACCTCGGGACCCCAGTTGGAGACATCCCGGATACGTCCGTCGAAGTCCGCGAAGACAGAAGCCAACTCTGGAGTTAGCATTATCTTCGGATCTACAACGTCCATATCCAGCTTTCCCTGAGCCCACTTGGTCGGAACATGCGACCAGGCCTCCTCCATCTTCAGAAAGAAAAATTTTTGTTGCCACCCTCGCCAGCTATCCTTGGTGCAAAGGTGAACATATATTTTTTGCTCCAGGATCCCCGAGGTAGCATGAAATAAAAGCCACCCTTCGGGACCATGAAAAGCTTGTAGTACTGCATAAAAATAACAAAGTGGGGTTCTATCCCGAAGACGCCACACATGCAGATGAAGGCGTTAAAATAGCAGTATGAGTTTGGCAGAAGTTGATTTACGGCAATGCCATGGAATTGGCAAAAGTCGCAAATCATCTACGAAGGAGGGTACTGAAGTCCGGCCTTCAGTTGGGCTCAGAAAATGGTAACCTCATTACTACGGTTCAAAAAGCAAAATTGGTCAGAACGTGGCAACCTCGTAATGGCATACGAAGGAAGAAAGAACTTTTTCTTCCATTTTTCTAGTTTTTCGGGGGTAGTGCAGCAAGGGTGAGACAAAAGGTGTTGCCAACTCTCGGGAATAGGCATGTTGGCTGAGAAACGAGTTCAAAAAAAGGAAAGAAAACAACTTCCGGAAAAACTCTAAAAATCAGAGGATTCTGGAAATCAAAAACCCACCAAATGACTTGCCAAAATCTGGGTTTGAAGTCGCCGTCTTGAAAGATTGCCGGAAAAAACTCTGTCAAATAGCACCGCCGTGAAAAGCAGGGGAAAAAAACAGTTGCAAGCAGGGAAAAGAACAGAAGCAAAACCAAAAAAGGAACTTATGATGGAATGGGCTATATATAGGCCGAAGGTGGGTAGACGAACCGGCGTCATAAGTACCCCTTGAAGGCGAACAGTCGCCATAACTATTCTCTGCGCCCGAAAAGACGCGCCCTCTGTAACTGACGCGACTCTCCTCTAATGACAGTGTGCCATGTGTCAGCCGCCGCGCCAAAATAGGGGACACGCCTTCTGACACCCCTAAAAAATTGGGACGCGCCGCTCCAGACTGACACGCCTGGTCATGAGACGCGACGTTGCACAGACCTGCAAAAGGAAAAAGGAAAGAAGTAGGTTGCCTCGAAGACACCAAAAGACAGGCCATGGCCAAACAGCCCACATCTTCGGGTAAAAGGTGTACCTTCGGCACAGGTTTTACTCCCTAAAAACTCCCAAAGAGCATCCTCGGATAGACTACAAACCGAAGTCTCCACTTCGGCTTTCCAAATGGGGGCAAGTGATAGCCGAAGGGCTATCGCCTCTATCTCACCCGAACTTGGAGCGTCAGGGAACGCGAGGATACTATTAGCCCCCCTGAGGTACTAAACAAATTGCCTTCGGAGATGGAGAATCAGCTATTGCAAGCCGAAGAGGATGTCCCCGAAGGCGGAACCCTGAATCAGGGAACTCCCTGAACTATGGGCATATTTCCCGAAGGGGCTTTGGGAGTACGGCATGAGCATTTAAGGAGCCTCATCCAGGGACTTTGGGAGTACGGCATGAGCATTTAAGGAGCCTCTGACATGTCGCCCACAGACGTTACATGTCACACCTCACTCAGGCCGTAGCCTATCATTTACTAACTTAACTCCCAAACCCAATATTTAATCTCAAAGTGTTTGGTTCGGCCAAGCAAGTAATGGCAAGTTTTAAGTCTTATTTTCTTAAGTTAAGAGGCCTGGGAGGTGGTGCAGGTGGCTTTAACAAGACCCGTTAACAACTTGCAGTAAGGGCAAAGCCCAAAACCCCTAACTTGCACAACAAGCAAGGTTTCAATTAATAACTTGCATAACAAGCAAGGCAACACTTAAATGCAATTTAAGTGCATACATGGTGTGCATCAAGTGTACTAACTATATGGAAACCAAGAAGCCCACAAGGTTGGTTTAGATTTCTGAAAACAACAAGTAAAATTGCATGATGCTCTCGGCCTACTAGTGTACCTGCCATTATGCATCACAATTCCACATAACTAGGTCCATAACCATTCACATAAAAGTGGCAACTTTGGCCCATAATATCCAGCATACATAGGCAAGCATAATGCCATCCATAAGTCCATACATAACTTGGCATCCAAAATCCACAAAACATCCACAAACTAGGTGTCCAAGACTACATATATGTACAATCAAAATGGTAGTCTACCTAGTATCTACCATGGCTATAAATGCCAAGCATCCATAAGTCGTTCATGCCAAGTTACATACAACCCGAGACCATACTCCTAATGGTCAAACAAAACCTTGAGAATCCCATACAGAAGTACACACTGCAACACCAAACCTATGGCCATATTCATGGTCATAAAGGTGAATAACACAATCAGAGCTAAAGTCCAAGTATCCATGCTCTCCTAGACAGTTCCCACTCTACAGCCTGCAAACTTAAAACATAAGTCTCGGCCAACCATAGGTAAATAAGACTTGCATTGAAACCAAAATGCTACGCCAAGCACACATTGGCACATACCTTGGTAACTAAGGAAATAAACACTAAGCACACAACCAAGGCAGCTTAGCACTACTCAGGCCGAATATCCTTGCCTGAAAAATAAAGGATGGGCAGTGAGCATATAACTCAGTAAGATTCACTTACAACATATACAACTCATATTGAGTCTATTTAGTTAAGCTGAGTAATCACTCAAAGCTTAACCTCCCATTAGTTAGCTCAACCTGCAAAACAAACACCAAGACAAGAAAAATAGGCATATACATATACAAGATAGATAAATAAGTCAAATATTTCATAAGTAGGGTTAGCATGCACAAGGAAACACCAAAGCACACAAGTACACACACACACTCCACAATGTTGCTCTCGGCCATATAAGCCATACATGTACCCATGTGCATTTCTTGCACACAAACTTACCTATACACCATTTCCATTTGGAGCTCCCAAAATGCCAAGCAAATAGGCCACATTTACTTGCATTTCTAGTACATGTACCATAGTTAATTAGCTAATCAACAAAACAACCAAGTATAACCATTAAACCCATCAAGCAACTAAGGTCATTTGGCAAGTTTTAACCATCACTTAGTCACTCTAGACACTTGGACCATGGTGTATAATACCAAGCAATATCAAGTGCGAGTGAACCCTACCTCAAATAGCTCTCGGTCTCAACCAAGTTTCGAATGTCCATGTGCTCTTCAATCCCAATGCCTAGCATAACAACATATAGGCATCATTATACACACCCATGGATTAAACTACCATGACTCAATTGAAGAACACTAGAATGCACACACTTTAGCTCTCGGCCAAAGTGTCCAATATGTCCATATATGTACTGCCCATCATTCTGTCATTCCATATGATGTTCTAGTCATCAATGTACATCATCCATGGCATCATTGCCAAGTAACCAAGTGAAATGCACTATGTTATCATAAACTAAGCTCTCGGCTAAATATGCCCATAATCACCTAACAATGTGCTTCATCAATTTAGTTCATCATATAATCACCAAATCACCACTAAACATGTTTCATGGCATCATTACCATGTACTCAAGTAATGGACACTAAATTATACCACTTCAAGCTTTCGGCCATAAAACCCAACCTCACATAACAATGCTCTCCACCCATTCAATCCAACATATGATCACTATATCATCAATAATCAAAGCTCATGGCATCAATGCCACGTAATTAGAGGTCGAACATGAATTACCTCAAATCCACCTTTCGGCCAACACACTAACTTTCACAAACTTGGTGTTCTTCACCCCAACAACCTAACACAAGGTGAAATAATCATTAACAAGCATCACACATGGATTAATTTCCATGAATTCCAAGAAGAACACCAAGAACACTTGTTCATCACATTCGGCCAACATTTCACTTTCATACCGAAACATTTCTTGCTCATTTAACTTAATACATCTTCAATTGAGCACTTAGGGTCCTTGTACATGGAAGAACTACCATGAATTCAAGGAGATATGGACTTTACCTCAAAACCCTAGCTCAATTGGCTCGGCCTTCCTTCAACCTTCAAGAACAAGCTTGATTTCCAAGTGAACTAAGGCCGAAACAAGTCTCCCAAGCTTGAATTCTTCAAAAGCTTCCAAGATTAGCTTGATTTTGAGGAGAAATTTGGATGAGCACTCAAGGAAGAACTCTCGGCCAAAACAAAGCATGGAAACCCGAAAATGAACTAAGTAAAATGGCCTTGGTAGTTTCGGCCGAATGTCTTTAAGTTTTGTTAGCTAAAATGCTAACTTTGGCCTTCCAATAAAATGCATGGTGCAAAGTAGTCTTCCAAGCTTACAAGCCCACAAAACCGCCACTAAATCCTTGATTCCAATGACACTTTAGTCCATTCTTGGCCCAAGATGCCAAGCAAATAAACAACACAAGTACCAAGGTGTTATATACACACATGCATAACCGGCCATGACTAGATCACAAACTAGTTAGTTTGTTTAGTTAACTAGTGAATAGTACACTTAGTGGTAGACAAGAATGTGACTAGCAATCATTGTTGTCTCCCAAAAATGGTCTAGTCTTGGACTAGCCATCACAGAATTCTGCATGGCCAACAGTGCCATCCTTAAGTTTGTGGTTTCACTTGTACCACTCAACTTAGTGCTCAATTTAGTCCCCTTTCTGTGTTTTCTTTCAGCTTCCCAATAGTACATTTTCTATGTGCAATTAAGTTCTGAAAGTCTCCAGTTTTGCACATAAGTCACTGTACCAGTCTCCAGAGCTTCTCTTACTTCCCCTTTCTGTTTTCTCCCATTTTCCTTGGTTTTCCTTGATACTCCTTGGCCTAAGCCAAGCACTCAAGAGGTGCCTAACAGTACAGGCCACCCCAAACGGCGGTCTGACACATCGACGCCATCCAGGTCCCATCATGACCTGTCTCGGTTCAAGGCTCAAGAAACCTGCCACCGGCTACTTGTCCCCTACGCCCAGAAATTCAGGAAAGATCTGACCGAACACGTGTCATGATCTGAACGGGCTGAATACTACTATAAATACTAGGAAATAAACCTGGGCAAAGGATCGATCCTCGAGCAGACTCCTCTCCTCGAGAAAACACAAACAGGCAAGACCATTATACTTTTCAGTGCTCCTCCATTATTTTCTTTCAGGACACTGACTTGGGCATTGGAGGCTCCTCCCCGAAAACACACCTCGGGGACCTCCTAACCCTCTCTTCTGAGCTTTTCAGGTGCGCTCCCCTGGGCAGTTCGGGACTCCAGGCGATCTCCCTCTCAAGAAGTCCCTCTACAAGTCTCAATGTCACTCCACGAAGATGCTAACCTCGTCTAGGGACTTCGGGAGTACGACATGAGCATTTAAGGAGCCTCTGACATGTCGCCCACAGACGTTACAGGCCACCCCAAATGGCGGTTTGACACACCGACGCCATCCAGGTCCCATCATGACCTGTCTCGGTTCAAGGCTCAAGAAACCTGCCACCGGCTACTTGTCCCCTACGCCCAGAAATTCAGGAAAGATCTGACTGAACACGTGTCATGATCTGAACGGGCTGAATACTCCTATAAATACCAGGAAATAAGCCTGGGCAAAGGATCGATCCTTGAGCAGACTCCTCCCCTCGAGAAAACACAAACAGGCAAGACCGTTCTACTTTTCAGTGCTCCTCCCTTATGTTCTTTCAGGACACTGACTTGGGCGTCGGAGGCTCCTCCCCAGAAACACACCCCGGGGACCTCCTAACCCTCTCTTCTGCTCTTTTCAGGCATGCTCCCCTAGGCAGTTATGGTCTCCAGGCAATCTCCCTCTCAAGAAGTTCCTCAACAAGTCTCAATGTCACTCCACGAAGATGCTGACCGGCATCAGAAAAGAAATGGGAAGAAAAAGAACAACTTTGGAAATAAACCCATCTAATCCGGGAAGAAAATAGGAACTTTGGAGAATGCTGCAAAATCTTGGCGGAAATCGCTCCGGCACCAGAACCATCGTAGGAAAAAGATGGAGAACAAGGGAGAGTCTGAAAGGGAAAAAGAATGAACGTAGGAGTGTGAGGAAGCTATGAAGGGAAAAGGCTTTATATAGACCATGGGAGGCAGGTGAAGCGTCACCATAATGAGCCCTCACAAGTGAAGGGACATAATTAATGTAACGGACGCAACTGATCACCAACGCTTTCATGACACATGTCACACAGTGCGATAAATAAGGGCATGGCTCCTAACATAAGCTGGTCTATAACACGTCACATGAGATGATGTGACCATTCCGTCAAAAGATAGGGCGGTAGGGAATAAAAGCACTAAAGTGAAGATAACTCCTGCACCACCCTTGGATGTACCTTGCCGGAATTTGGCTAGAAGGTACAAAACAATTTATTACTTTCCCAAGATGTAACCTCGCTAGAATTCAGCTAGAGGGTACAAAACATTTGATTTCTTTTCAAAGATGTAACTTCCCCAAAACATGGCATGGAATAGTGCTGAAAGTACAATATCAGAAAAAAGAAAAAACTTGTGCCAAAAAGCTAGCTACGACCGAAGACAGAAGTTCGGTCCTTCAAAGGGGGGCATGTGATAGCTGAAGAGCTATTGCCCATGGGACTTCCTAATTTGCTAACTTCATACCACACTCGGAAGCATCATAGCCCAACCTCGTGTGATTTTCAGCACCACCCTCTGAAAGTAATATGACCAACTTCGGTAAAAAGCTGTCCTCACCACGCTCGGATTCACAAAGCTACCGACGTCAGAAAAGAGACCCACCATCCTCAAGAGAGGAAAAAGTCTCCCAAAGATGGCCCACTCTTCCAAAGAGTCTTCCCCAATAGCCGTCGCGAACAAATCTCTACCCAAAGGGGTCTCACATCTCTGAAGCGGGCTGACAGGGAAATGAAAAAAATAGTTAAGGAGCTTCTGACAAAGAGACCCCGCACATGCCCCTACCCTCTGCCCAGAATGGCCTACGAGCAGCTCGAGATAACTTCCTCCAAAGGTACAGACCAAATGTAGCTAAACATGTGTCACGATCTAGATATGCTGTGTAAAATGTTACCCACCCCAGGGCAGTCCAATTATGTTGCTAAAATTTTCATTTAGGCTCTTAGGATTGGTAATGTTCTGTAGGCCATCAGACACTACCCTTAGTGTGCATAGCCAAGTGGCCCTCTTGGGCACTATGTAAAGACATGCATATTGGTCCAACCATCACACACATATTCACATTTCATGCACATCATGGCAGCAAAGAAGGAAAACACTAGCACAAATCTTTATCTTGGCTACCATACATTAGGCAATCTTGTTAAGTTCTAGTGACCAGCCACCGCGCCTGTAACTTCCACTAATAAACTGTATCATTCTAGCCACATACCCCCTGTTGCCACTCATTCCCTCTATTTTTTCCATTTTCTTGTTGCCCAGAGTTAGTAGGAGGCCTTCGGAGTGGTCCCCCTCTCCTTGTGGCAACCATTTTTACTTCCTAATTGATCACTCATCATAGAGCACATATAAAGATCATAGGTATTTGAATGGTACTTGACACTAGCAGCTGACCAAACTGAGTTCATGTATGTAGATGCATGTAATGCAACTAAATGCTATGTACATATACAAACCATGCTCTGATACCAACTTCTGTTACCCACTCCAGGGTAGTCCAGTTATGGTGCCAAAACTGTGCATTTAAACTCCCAGGTTTGGCAATATTCTGTAGGTCATCAAAACAACACCCCTAGTGTACATACTCAAATGACCCTCTTGAGCAATATGTAAATACATGCATATTGGTCTAACCATAACACACATATTTACATTTAAGCACACTATGGCCGCTAAGAAGGAAAACACTAGCACAAGTCTTAGTTTTGGCTTCCACACATTAGGCAATCTTGTTAAGTTCTAGTGACCAGCTACTGCACCTATAAATTCCCCTAATAAACTGTTTCATTGTAGCCCCATACCCCCTTGTTTTCTTTGCTCCATTACCAAGTAGAGACTTGGATCAAACCATGGAATTTTTTTTTTACATCAATAGCCCACCTATGGACCAAGTTATGGATTTTTGAAATTGGTTACAAAATTATGACCAAATGAATAGTAATTTAGCCAAATTTCCAACGTCATACCTTTGGATACAGTGCTCCAAATTCAGAAATTCCAACTCCTAGTTCAACCTCTAGATGTTCTCTAGGAGTGGTTAAAATTTCATACAAATATTTTTTCTACATAGGGAGATATAGAACTTTAAATCTATAGTCAAAATTCTAGACACTCTATGACCATTGTGCCCATACAAAATTTCATAAGTGTGCAAATACTTCATTCACAAGGGGAAAACCCTCCCAAGATATCCCATGTATGTCCATTATATATAGGAATTAAATTACCTTGCTTTTAACAAATTTATGTGGCCAAAATAGAATTTACAAGTAAGCGGCCCATCATTCACACTTAGGCAGCTTTGCACCACATCACTTACATAGACAAAACATTACTGAAATGTTCACATACTTGTCTCATTTTACATACAATACATGTACATGAATACATGCACTACAATATGGTCTTAACTCAGCTAACTACACACCCTAGGTTATAAGAGGTGCTAAGACACAACACACTCCAAAAGTAGGATGCTGGACGGCTGCTGCACAACACAGTAAGTGCCACCATTAAAAATACCAAATGTGATCCTAAAATCACCAAGCTTTCTTGATCATAACTAGACATACGGACGTTCATGTACCTAAAATTTCATATCAAAAATCAAACCACAGAGGTTAGTTTGAATTTGATCTTTCTGCTAAACCTGAAATGATAGAATTTAGGGGAGTAAGTTTCATTGTTAAACTTAGTAAGGGTAGCACTTGGATTCAATAGGAAATGTAACCATCATTAAAAGTTGCATCCAAAGACAATTAAACAAAAAACCACAATGCATATATACAAGATATAGCAACCAAATGCAGCAGCCATTGACAACCAACAAACACATGAAATGCAGCAGCAACAATAACCATAGATTAGTCCATAAAACATGTAATAGACATAAATAAATCACTATGGCAGCCTTCCTCAAGCTAATTCTGGGTCTTAGGGGATTTTAACACTAATTAGTACTAACTTTGGGCTCTAGAAACCCTCACTTTACTACCATCATTGTGCACTTCACACTAGGTCACAAAACCTTCAATACGTGCACTCCCCTCAATGTGCTTGGTTCATCAAGCTCATGGCTATCCTCCAACTTAGCCATAGCTCCATGGATGTTTGAAAATTTCATAAAATAGTCCATGAGAGCAAGAGAACCCTTATCTTGATGGGTATGCTGAAATTGGAGCTTTGATCCAAGGTGCACTCAAGTCTTAGCACCACATAGCTTCCAACTGCCCTTTCTTACTTTCTTTTGCCTTCACTTTCAATCTTGGAGGTATCGTGGCTATGGAGGAAGTATGGCTATGTTCTTGCATAGGAGGAAGACAAAAATGGGAGAGGGATAAGTGATTTGGCCACGTAAATGGCCTTAAATGAGCTTAAGGGCACAAAACACACTTAAACAAGCTTAATCTTGCTTTATGTCATTTTCCTTCTCACTAATTATGGTTTCTTTGTCTTAAAATCATTGGTACACATGTGCTAAATATTTTTTACTAATTATCAAGTCTTGGCTGCTTCCCCCATGGTGGGATAACCCTACAATTCCACCCTTAGACTTAAGTCAAAAGCTTGACCACCTTAAGGTTTACACTTGGACATTTAGGTCCTTATTGCCTTTAGTGTTTCCCTTCTCCAAACTTGTCTTCCATGAGCAATTTGGTCCTCCAATAGCACTCTCATACCATTCATATCCTTCCCATAACTCTCCAAGTCTCTTCCTTGAGAATTTTGCAATTGAGTACCCGAATTTTGAAAACCTCACCAAAAAGTCCATAGGTTGCTTGACAAACAAGCAATCCTTAAGGCTTTTCTTAGGGGCCAAGTTACCAACTTGGAACACTATTAAGGAGGTGTTGATCATTCCTTTTACCCCACACACTTCAAACACTATGGTGAGAATTACACAATATAATGGTTTTTTGACCATTATGCCGCACTTGTAATTCTCCCATTTTTGTGAGGTGGTAACATAAAATGGCCTTCGCCCTTCACCCTCCTCTAAATACTTAGGAGGGTCCTTCATAAGAATAGTGGGACTCTCTTCTTTATACTTTCTACTCTTAAACAACTTCTCTTCCGTTAACTCACTTTGGTGTTAGAGGCTCCCCCCCGGAAACACACTTCGAGGAGACCCTAACCCACGTTCTTCAAAGCCTTGCAGATATCTTCTCATCAGAAGTCCTCTCTTCAGGCCAACATGTCATACAATAAGTATGCAACTGGGCATCATTTGGCATCATTTGTGGGAACCCATTCCTAGGATGCTGTTGTTGAGAGCCGGTGTTCAAAGGACAAGCAACTCCCAGGGTCCTAGTCCACGCCGGAAGCTTAAGCAGCAACTGAATAGCCTAAGGTGGAAACTTCCCTGCCTAAAGATGAGCATCCTTTAACGGTCATGATGAGCTTTCTACGTGACTTTCAGTGCTCTATTGTAGCTAAAATGACCCAACAAATTGACCAAAGGTGGTCACAACTGACACGACCGCTCATGGGCCTGCCCAGGAAGCCTATGGGAACTTGTCCCATGTTAGTCGCAATTGGCTAACTAATTATGTGTGCACTAGTTAAAACCTTCATGCTTCTAGTTGTTTAATCCTATTATGCAATCATGCATGCATTTTTTCTTTGAATTAATCAATAAAATAAAGAAACAATACTTAAAACGTTGCCATGGCATAATTTAATAAAACAATATCGAAACTGTCAAAGCATTCAAAGCAATTAAGTGAAATTAACTACACATAATCAATTTTGTGCAAGCATCCAAACAAAAGTAGACTATGCTTGCACCCAAGAGCGACTCTCGAGTAACATTACTCAACATGACCATTGGAGCCAAACTAGTGCATTAAAACTATACACTGAATGACTGTACTGAGATCTGAGATAAGCTTCCACCTTAGAGCAAACTCCCAATGGGAAGTTTCTTAAGCCCTCCCTTGGCTTCACTAGCTTCTGTAGGCCAAAAAGACAATTGTAGTTAGTACCACAACTTAACCAACAAGCACCCCATAAACTAGAATCAAGAAGATTCAAATAAAATTAATACATGCTCACAAGCGTAGCTCAACAACCCTCAATGGTTGTTGGCTCAACAACACCTAAATCTGCACAACAAAAAGTAAAGGAGTGAGAATCTGAGGTTCTCAGTAAGGGGTCTTCAATGTACCTGCAAGAAAATCCTAAGGACTCCACATATGAGAACATATGTAACCTGCTGCATGGACATACAGCCTGAGGGTTTGATGTATGTATGTATAACTAGGTCCCCTGAGACCTCTCCTTATCCTAGTCCTCCTCATGGGGTGTCACTTTGTGCTAGCGAGTTCTAGCCACTAACTCACTCCTAGCAAACTGAAGCTTACTGACTGACGCAATAATGTAGCCTTCCCTTAGTTGTTGTTATACAGGTGAACATGGTGATGCTCCTTGCTGTGCTGTAAGAAATCCAGTGGGTGTACTAGGCCTCCAGATAGTGCCTCAAGTCCTTAGACTTGACTAGGTCACTTGTGTACTAAGCCTCCACCCAATTAACCTACCAAGGAGGCATTAGGCTTTCACTTGTACCTCAAGGCACGGCTTGGCTAGACAACAAGTGCACTAAGCCTTCATCTATGGTGCTCCCCTATCCACCATTACTTGGTTCACACTAGCGGTGTGGTAATGATCATGGGTGGATTCATGTACTAGGTTCTTCGGGATCTCAACTAGGTGCACTCAGGTTTCACCTTGCAAGCTCGTGGCTAACGGCACGGCTAGGTCGCCAAGGGTTCTAAACCTTTCACCCATGAGGTCTTGTAGACTAGGTGCACTAAGGTTTCCATGATCTTGTAGACTAGGTGCACTAAGGTTTCCACGTTGAAGCCTGAAATCCAAAGTCTTAACTAGGCTTCTAATGGTACTAAACCTTGCACCCACTTATGGTGCTCTATTGTGGCCATAATTTCCTTTAAAACTTACCTTAAATTTGAGTTAAAAAAAAAATAAAAATGGGCCATTTGAAGTTTTTTTAAAACATGATGGTGATAGTACTCCTTCTTAGCTTCACATGGAATCTTGAATCACCTCAATGGGACACCCGAGAAAAAAGTTATGCTGAAAACAAAATCGGGTGTCAAATGCTGTCTTGGCGATGCGTTGCCACAATTGTTGACGTTATACCAATTTCTGAGGTCTTGGCGATGCGTCATGGGAACTCGTGTGGATTGGCGACGCATCACCAAGCCTACAAAATGCCCAAAAAATCTTTGGTTTTGCTGCTATGAACTTTGACCACTCTCCAAACATATAAAAAATGCATGGATAGCCTTTAAACTTTACATACGTGTAGTACACATTGCATAGACCACAATAAACTATCACAAGCCTTCCTATGATGCATTATAACATCATTCCAATCAAGCCAAACATAGTAGTCCACCATGATCAAACCAAACCACTAACTAATGCTATTGCTAAAACTACTTGATTTCATCAAGCAAACTCTACCCAATAGCATTAATGAAGATTGAAAACATAACTCCCTTGCCTTAATTCCAAGTAACAAGCAAGAATCAATGTCTTTTCCAATCAACTAAGCTCACTAAAGTATCACCTAAGTTCCAATCAAAAACATAGACACTAAACATCAAAACCTTGCTTCCTAACCAAAACCCAAGCTTTTAAACATCTAATAAACAAGAATTCACCAAGAACTCAAGTGTTACTTCACATAAAAAACAAGGGATAGTGGAAAACTTGGTTCCAAGTGATAGCCAAAGTGCTATCGCCCTGACCACCTGCCGATGATGGGAAAGAGGGCGCCAGACACCTGAGGCGCACGACCTTGGTACATCACCAAATGCCAACTTCGGAAGCTAGTGTGGCGCCTTCTTCGGGATGGCAACCGAACCAGTTTCGGGGGAGAAAGACGAACAACCCCCTACGGGAGAAAACTCCCCGAAGGCGTAGGCATTGAAGTTCCAGCTCGACTCCGGAAAAGGACCCATCACCCCGAAGTGAGACATCAACCAAAGGGACCTCAGTTGTACGACAAGAGCCATCAAGGAGTCTCTGACACTCCGCCCATATACGTCTCCGACACACCACCCCCAAACACACTCTAACACGCCATCGCAGCATGCGTCCTGTCACACAGGGCTACACCTACTACGGCTCGTGCCCCGAGTAGCCTGTAGATGACTAGGGGCCTCCACGCCCAAAAGTACGAACACCATCCCTCCATACACGTGTCACAATCTAAAGGGATCACCTCCTCCCTTATAGACCAGGGAAATGGTCACAGGCAGGGGGTTCTCCGGTCGGAGGACCAAAAAGGACAAGAGGACGCTCTCCTCTCTCTGCCTGAATACTCTCCCTTTAGCCCTCAGAAAGGCACGCCAGGCAAGAGTTCCTTGTGGTTATTACTAAGTATCTCTCTTTCTCGGAGCACTCACTTGGGCGTCGGAGGTTCCCCCCCGGAAAACCACCTCAGGGGCCGCCTAAACCCTGTTTTCTGAGTGTTTCAACTAGGTCTCCCAGAAGGATCGCCGCTCCGGACTCTTTCCTAGACCGGAAGGCTTTCTCGTCCTCACCAACCACGGTAACAGGAAGCTGCCTGCCACCACTTAAGGTGACCCTCTCAGGGTACCTTCTTGCACCTCCAGGACCCCCTGCTGCCCACACTGCTGCACACAATCGAGATGCTGGTTCCACCTAACCGGACCACATCAGATGCTGGCTCCGCACATCCCGAACCCCGACATCATCTAGCGCCGTCTGTGGGAAATCACTCCCAGGTTGCCGAAAGATGAAGCTCGGCCTTCTAAGGAGAGGGGATTCCCGAGGTGCTCGTCCGTGCCAGAGATTCAACGGGCAACCAAATAATGGCAGCAGGGACTTCCCTGCCGGAAGGTGAACGTCCTCTGACTATTACGATAGACTTCCTGCGCAAATTCCCACGCCCTGGCGTGGTCGGAATGACGCAGTAGTCAAGCCAAAGAAGGCCGCAGCAAAAATTCAGGCCGAAGGCCCTCCTCATCAGTACCTCGTGAGGTGGAGAGTCCCATGCCAATTCACAGGAATTGGGAAAATGGAGATCAACATGATGAGCCCTCGACGGGAACCATGCTGCCCGGAGTACAACCTATGGGAAAAGCAGGGTCACGATGACCCAGACCTCCCGACCGAAAGAGTTCTGCACCTAAGGAAAAAATTGCCACCTCCTCGGCAACGAAGTCAAAACCCATTGCCCCGAGAGGTTGTTTACGACTTGAATTGCGGGCAGAAGGCACTGACTCTACCTCCCAGGACACGACCGCTGTCCGAAGTGACCGGCGTCCGCGCAACGCCGCGAGAAAGAGTAGAGCATTCGGAAAAGACTATCAAAATGGTGCATTGAACTCAAAGAGTACTACATCGCGCATGAGCCTAGAAGGGCAGTAAGGGCCCAAGTACTGGTAGACTAGATCGCCGAAATCCCAGAAATAGGGAAGGCTGAAACCAACAAAGGAGATGGAGCGAAGCTAGATCCGGAGTGGAAACTCCTTGTCAGTGGAACCCCAAGCGCAGAACATCAGGGTGCTAGGATATCCCCTAGGAGACCCGAAGGCAAGGAGGCCACCAAGACGATCAAATTTGATTACCAAAAGCGTTGGGCCATCCGAGCATGGCAACGCTAGGTATAATAACCTCGCACAAAAGGTAGAAAGATCCTACAAAGAGGAATCTCGCGACCAAATAAGTCCCGAAAATCCTCATGAAGAGGCAGGAAGTGCGAAGACATCCCGGATGATATTTCCTGATTAAGGAAAAGCTATACAGGCAAAGGTACGCAATTTTTTTATTAAGATATATCGGTAAAATGGGTGTAGGAAAATTCGTCCAAGAGGTGTGAAAATGGCCAGAGACACGCCAGCACCCGAAGACTGCCTTCGGAGCTGATAACCTCGGAAAGATTGCACCGAGCCATTCCAGACAGCACCCGAAGATGTGAATTTCTGCATTATAGCAGATGACTACTTCACTGAGTGGGGTAAGGTAGAACTCCTAGCAACCATGCCAGCAAAAGGTGCACAAAAAGTTCGTCCGGAAGAACATAGTATGCTGATTTTGCATATCGACTGTCAGACTGGCCAGTACTGATTTCCACACTATGGACAGAGGGTTTCAAGAATCCGTCACCAATCTCGGAATAAAAAGGCACTTCAGCCCATTAGCACAGCCCCCGAGCAACAGACAAGTAGAGTTGCCGAACGAGCTACAAAAGAGGGACTACAAGAAATGCAAAGGGAAAGTGGCCAGGAGAACTTCCTATTGTACTAAGGAGTCGTCACTTATCTCCAGTACAGAGGCCATTATCCATTTGAAGTAGTTCAGCCATCATACGGATGTTTGACGAAGGATGGCCAACGAACCAAGCCCGAAAGCAGGCCTTTCCGGCAAAAGGTGGCCATAAATGCAAACCTGCATGATAGGCCAAAAGGAATAAGGAAAAGGAGACCTCGCCCCCGAGAAGCCGAATTAGAACCCCGAAAGTTGTCTTATGGGGTACTTCGGCATGATGTCCTAAATGAGGTCCGAAAGGGAGTATACAAGCTCGGCAGCACCGAAGAAGGAACACTGAAAAATACAACGCACTCGGGCGCCTTAAAGAAATTCTACACTTAGAATTTTTAGACAAGAAATGGTGAAAGCCAGAAATTTGTCTAAGTACAGAAAGTTTTCCCCTGCCTGAGAATGTTCGCTGAACAAAGCTGAAGTATGGACTCCTGAAAGTCTCCTATTCCTTCCGAAGTTAGTGATAGCCGAAGGGCTATCGCCTCTATCTGACCCGAACTCGGAGCGTCAGGGAACGCGAGGAAGCTATTAGCCCCCCCCGAGGTACTAAACAGATTGCCTTCGGAAATGGAGAATCAGCTATTGCAAGCCAAATAGGATCTCCCTGAAGGCGGAACCCTGAATCAGGGAACTACCCGAACTGCGGGCATATTTCCCGAAGGGGCATCGTTCGTACCAGAGGACGACCTCGGCCAGGGACCTCAGGTGTACGGTATGAGCATTTAAGGAGCCTCTGACATGCCGCCCATAGATGCCACATGTCACCTCAAGCGGCGATTTGACACGCCAACGCCGTCCAGGTCTTGTCACGACCTATCTCGGTTCGAGACTCAAGGAGCCTGCCACCGGCTACTTGTCCCCTACGCCCAGAAATTCAGAGAACATCCGATCGAACACGTGTCGCGATCTGAACGGGCTGGACATTCGTATAAATACCAGGAAACAAACCCTGGCAAAAGGTTGGACTCCTCCCCCTTGAGAAAACACAAGCAAGCTCACTAAAAACTCTAGTGCTTCCCTCTTACCTTCTCAGGAAACTGACTTGGGCGTTGGAGGCTCCTCCCCGGAAAAGCACCCCGGGGACCCCCTAACCCCCTTTTTTGAGCTTTGCAGGGACGTTCCCCTGGAAAACTCCAGCACCAGACGCTCTCCTCCACAGGAAGTCCTCCCGGAAGTCACCATGCCTTCCAGTGAAGATGTCCCCGGACATCACTTGGCGCCGTCTGTGGCAAACCATCCTCGGGTCGCCGTCGTTGAGACTCAGCGTTCTAAGGATAAGGGACTCCCGAGGTCCCCGTCCGTGCTTGTAGTCCAACCGGCCACTGAGCAAGCCCCCCAGGGACTTCGATACCTGAGGAAGAGCGCCCTCTGGTCATAACCATGAGCTTCCTGCGTGACTTTCAACGTTCTATTGTGGCTGAAATGACACAACAGATAGACCGAAGGTGGCGGCAACAAGCTCAAGCCCAAAGGCCTCCTTCACCAGCACACCCTCAGGAAAAAAGCCCCAAACCAACTCATCGTAGTTCGGGATCCGGAGACCCACGGGAAGAGTCTTCAACAGAAAACATGCCCCCTTTATGAGAGTAAAGGAGACCCAAAATCACACACAAGAGGAGCCAGTCGCCTGAGGGGAGGTCCCCATCCCCTCAGCGCCGAACTCGCTCCCCGGAGAGGCACCAACAATCCCCCCTGCCAGAAGAAGAACCTAGCGCCACGGCCCTTATGGAGAAAATATTGGCAAGGTTGGACAGAGTGGAGAAACAGGTGGCCCGTAAACCCGTCTGGGCTAGGCTGTCTGGGACCTTTTGTGGGATCGAGTCCCTATTCACCCAAGATGTAGTTGAGGCAGCCATGCCAGGTGATTTCAGAGTGCCTCGGCTGGAAACTTATGATGGCCACACTGATCCACAGGCCCATCTAACCATGTATAGACGCAGCATGATGATGCATGGTGCCGACGATGCTACCTTGTGCAAATGCTTCGAGGTCACTCTCAGTGGGCCAGGAACAGCCTGGTATAATTCATTGGCCCCAGGAACTATCACAGAGTTCCAGGAGTTGTCCACAGCCTTCATGCAGCAGTTTATCGGGAGTCGGCCAACGGCGAAGATGCCGGTTCAGATGTTCGACATAGCACAAAGAATTGGAGAGACCATACGCAACTATGTCGAAAGGTTCAACAGGGAAGCTCTGAGCGTCCCGGACTTCCCGCCCGAAATATGCATCCTCGCCATGACACGGGGCCTTCGGAGGGACTCACAACTGTTTTATTAGTTCTCTAAGGACCCCCCGGACACCCTCGGTGAATTTTACAGAAGGGCCGAACAGCACATGACAGCCGAAGAACTGAGAATGGGCAGACCGAAGTCCGATCACACCCGGGCCGAAGGGTCCGGCCAGCAAAGTCGGTATCCCACCAAACAGGCAAGCCGACCTCGGAGGAAGTGAGGAAGGAAACTCCCAATTTTCACACCCCTGAACACCACACGGACAAACATCCTCATGACAATGGAAAGGCAGGGGACGCAGGTTCAGCGGCCACGGGCCATGACCGCCGACAACAGAAAGAATATGAAGAAGTTCTGCCAGTTTCATCGCGACCACGGTCACGACACGGAAAACTGCTTCCAACTGAAGAAGTATATAGAGTCGCTGATAAAACAGGGCTAACTCCGGCGTTATCTGCGCATGCCTTCCCCGAAAGGGAGAAAAGAGGAGGAAGGAAAGCCAGAAGACGAGGACTATGACTCTGACAGACGGAGAAACCGAAGTCCGAAAAGGCGCCCCCCACCTCCAGCAGGAATCATACAGACAATAACGACGGGACTCCCATCCTTGGAAAGAAAGAGGAAGGCCAGAGAAATAGCAGTCATGGAGTATCAAAATCCAACAAAAAAGCTGGCCCGAAAGGATGGTTCCGCCGTCATTTTTCCCCGTGACGACCCATTGTTGACCATGGCGAGAATAGGAAACTGGGACGTCAAAAGAGTGCTGCTCGATGACGGATCAATTGTCGACGTCCTGTTTTCACATTTACTGCCGAGGTTGGGTGTATCTAGTAGCGACCTCAAGCCCATCACCTCGGCTACCTTCGGGTAGGTCCGGCCGAGTTGCCCGTCCTCGGTTGGATCGATCTCCCATTGATGTTGAAAGGGACTTTGGTGATGGGGACAGAAGAGTTGTACGCCTCCACAATGGCAAGGTTCATCGTTATGGATGTCCCTTTGATGTCCCATCCTCGGTTGGATCGATCTCCCATTGATGTTGAAAGGGACTTTGGTGATGGGGACAGAAGAGTTGTATGCCTCCACAATGGCAAGGTTCATCGTTATGGATGTCCCTTCATCGTACAACGTCATCCTTGGAAGATAGACACAGGGAAATCTGCACATTTGCCCTGATGTCAAGTACTTAACCGTCACTTTCGCCGCCAAGGATGGAGATGCGGAAATCTTCATAGATCAAGGCGAAGTAAGGAAGGTGTTCGTCAAAACAGGAAAGGCTCCAGCAAACAACTCCGCGCAAGCTGTGGAAGCAAAAGCACCGAAAAAGGGCGAGGCAGAGAGTCCCGCGAAGGCGGAAATGGAAACAGTAGAACTTGTCCCAGGTCAATCTACTCGAATAGGGAAGAGCTTGGCCGAAGGTGACAAGAAAAAACTTGTATCCTTTCTACTGGAAAATAAAGATCTCTTTGCCTACTCGCCGAAAGATATGCCAGGGATGAACCCTGGCGTAATACAGCATAACCTCAGAGTAAGTCCGGAAGCAAAGCCTATCTGGCAAAAGAAGCGAGGCATGTTAGCCTATAAAAATAACTTCATGAAAACCGAAGTTTAGCGCCTGTTAGAGGCTGGTGTCATCAGGGAGGTCAAATACCCCGAATGGGTAAGCAACGTGGTCGTCGCCACAAAAGAAGGCAGCAACAAACTCTAGATGTGCATCGACTTTAGAAACTTGAACGATGCTTGCCCAAAAGACTCATACCCTCTCCCTCCGATAGACCAATTGGTAGACTCAACTGCCGAATACGGGCTCCTAAGTTTCTTAGATGCCTTCAGCGGGTATCATCAAATAAGGATGGACCCCGAAGATGAAGAAAAAACCGCCTTCATCACCGAAGGGGGAACATACTGTTACGTCAGGATGTCCTTCGGGCTCAAAAATGCAGGAGCCAGCTACCAAAGGTTGATGAACAAGGTCTTTAAAGACCAAATAGGGAGAAACATGGAAGTGTATGTCGACGACATGATAGTCAAAAGCAAGCTGCCTGAAAAACACGTCATGGATCTTAAGGAGACTTTTCACCAGCTCAGAGCCTTTGGGATCCGTCTCAATCCCGAAAAATGCATCTTCGGTGTGACCTCGGGAAAATTCCTGGGGTACATGGTATCCGAAAAAGGCATTGATGCCAACCTAGAAAAAATTAAGGCTCTGCTCGAGTTTCGAACTCCCGCCACCATAAAAGATGTGCAGAGACTCACTGGAAGGATAACCTCCCTCAGCAGGTTTATTTCCAGATACGGAGATCGGTGTCAGCCATTCTTCAAAGTCCTCACAAAGGCAGCAAAAAAGGAGGACAACCTCGGAGGTGATGACCATCCCTGGGGTGAAGATTGCCAAAAGGCCTGGGAAGAACTGAAAATCTACTTGGCCAGCCTGCCTACTCTGCGACAACCTCGCGAAGGAGAGCCGCTCGTACTAAACCTCGCCGTCACTGAAAAAGCTGTGAGTTCGGTCCTTGTAAAAGAAGAGGGGCCAAAGCAATGGCCGGGCTATTACGTGAGCAAATCCCTGCATGGTGCCAAAGTCAGGTATCCTTTGTTACAAAAAGCTATATATGCCTTGGTGCTAGCAGGGAGAAGACTACGACCATACTTTCAGGCTCACCCCATCATCGTCCGAAGTAGTCTACCACTACGGGACGTCATGAGGAAGGTGGATCATTCCGGAAGGCTCTCCAAGTGGTGTATAGAGCTTGGCGAACACGACATCTCTTATGAACCTCGGAAAGCCATAAAAGCTCAAGCACTGGCAGACTTTATCGCCGAAGTACCCACCACCGAGGACAGCCATCCGGATCCTGGCAAAGGTGATCCCGAATGGACTTTGCATGTTGACGGAGCCTCGAGGTCCGAACACCAGGGAGCTGGGGTAGTTATCAGAGGTCCCAAACACCTTGAAGTAATGAAGGCTATTAAATTTAGCTTTAACGTCACCAACAATGTGGCTGAGTATGAAGCCCTCATAGTAGGATTATGCCTAGCCAGAAGAATTGGCGTGCGAAATCAAAAAGCCCGCAACGTTTCCCAGCTAGTAGTTCGGCAAACGGCAGGAGACTATGGGGCAAAGGACCCGACCTTGGCAAAATACCATGAACTGGTGGAAAAACTCATTCGGGAGTTTGATACATTGCGAATCGAAAATGTACCTCGACGTGATAACATCCAGGCAGATTGCTTGGCAAAATCAAAAACATACACCGAGGTGCTGGACCATCCGAGCATCGCAGTGCTGAGCATAGTGACCTCAGGAAAAGGCTGGAAAGACCCGATAAAGAGATAGCTCGAGGACAATACACTCCCCGAAGACCCCAGTGAAGCTGCCAAAATTCGAAGACGCTCCGGCCGATTCTTCCTAATTGGTGAAGAATTGTATCGGCAGGGATATGCAAACCCACTACAGAGGTCTGTCGGCGAAGAGGATACTGAAATGATCCTCGAAGAAGTACACGAAGGTGTTTGTGGTTCGTACATCGGAACTGATGCTCTTGCAGCAGTAATACTTCGCCAAGGATACTTCTGGCCTACCCTGAGAAAGGACGTAAGGCAGTTCATCCAGAAATGCGGTAGTTGCCAGAGATACGCAAATATCCAGAGGACACCCTAAGAGATGGTGACTTCGGCTGATTATCCCTGGCCCTTCGCAGTCTGGGGCATTGATCTCATTGGGCCGCTCCCAACAGCCCCTGGAGGCGTAAAATTCTGCGTTGTAGCAGTAGACTATTTCTCTAAATGGGTTGAGGCAGAACCACTAGCGACTATCTCGGCAAAAGAAGTGCAGAAGTTCGTGTGGAAGAACATCGTATGCAGATTTGGCATACCGAGGGTGCTAGTAGCTGACAATGGATCCCAGTTCATAGACAAAGGATTCTAGGAATTTATCAGCGACTTCGGAATAAAGATGCACTTCGCCCCAGTAGCTCACCCCCAAAGCAATGGGCAGGTAGAAGTATCTAATAGGACCATGAAATATGGTCTGAAAAAGAGACTGGGAGAAGCAAAAGGGAGATGGCCAGGAGAAGTCCAAAGCGTATTATGGAGCTACCGAACAACACCCTGAAGAGCCACAAGGGAAACGCCTTTTTCGCTAGTCTGAAGGACTTGGTCCCGAGCAAGGCAAAAGCCGTCCTGGAAGGCGACCTTGGTCATTTGGTCGGATTTATCCTTCTCGACCTCAAGGTCCTCGAGCTTTTCCTTCAGATCTGCAACCTCCTTCTTCAGCGCCTTCATCCTCTTCTTCTTCTCAGGCTCCTTCTTCAAGGAATCGACCTCGGCGTGGAGCGCATTATTCTCAATCAGCAACGTCGCCAGGAGTTCTTCAGACCCAAAGTTAGCAGTTTGGATATCACTATTATCCCATCGCGCCTTACCAAGATGAACATAGGTGATTTACTTTGGCAAACCCACCTAATGTTGATCAAAGTTTTGACGAGTGCCAACATTTGGAAGGCATCACATTTAATGACTTAATATTTGTTTGAGGGATTTTTTTCTTTTGATCTCACCAATTTGTTATCTCCGGTTGTTTTATACATGCATCACATACAAATATAAAACATGCATATCATGCTTACAAGAAATAAACGTGACATGGTTATAGCCCAAACTATGCGATATTCTCAAGCCAATGAGAATATCATAAAAGCCTAAGAAAAGAAAAGAGTCTTCACAAGCTCCTTCTCTTCCTTTCTTGGCTGCCCTTTTGTTGTCACCTCCTTGGACATACCTCCTTGCATGATCCTTGGACATACCACCTTGGATGAGCCCATAATGCACCATTACATCAATAATAGAAACCTCGAGTTACATTCGAGGGGAGTAAGGTGAGAAGAGAATGTACAATGAGAGTGATAAGAAAAGGCACGACTTGCAGGCCGTATTTACAAGTACAACCAATCAAGGGCTATAACCATGCACCATGCTTCAAACACCAATCAGCATATCTTGTCAAATCTCATTCAACAAAGATGCATGCCAATTTTCGCGTGTTGACTAACCAGTTTTTATTTATGTGGCGCTTCGCATACGGCGGTCCCGCTGGCCGGTCAGCGAGCGGTGGTTCCACTGACCGGTCAGCGGACGGGGTCAAGGGGAGCCGCCCTTGCGGGGGGCGTGGGGGGCAGCGCCCCCCGGCGCAAAAAATTGTCTTACAATTGCTTAGCCCGAAATCTTCTATTTCGAGAAAGTAGGCACCCGAGACTCCTCCATTCGAGCCACCAAAATTACCTTACTTTCGGTGCCCGAACAGGCCGAATCCGAACAAACCTAGGGTTTTTGCAACTGTTGCAAGAATCCTTATCCATATAGGTATCTCATACCCATCAATTTCGGGTTAATCTCATTAACCAATTTGTGTCGTTTCTTCATATATCTCATATGTTCATTACGAATTCCAGTTTCATGCATCATGAATCAATCTAATTAATCATGGCTGAAAACCAATCGAAGACATAGCATCATGCGATTCAACACTCAATCCCGATTTAGGGTTTCACCAGTAGCTCTAATACCACTGTTGGGTTTCGGGAGCCAAACAGCGCAGCGGAATTTAACAGAAACCCTCCAGGATCCAAGTGAAACGGGGTAAACCGGGTGTTCGAAAATTTCATACCTAATTTTCGGTTGAGATCTCTCACTCAACTGTAGAGTCGAATCACAAAACCTGAACAGTTAACGTGTTCAGGCTCTCCATGGTATCCACACGAGCCTCTCGGGATCACCATGCTTCCACCGCGTCCCGGCAGATGCGTTTCTCTTGCGCTCGCAGTGCTAGCTTGCGTCCTCCGAGGAATTGCAAGAGAAGAGTGCGGCTGTCCTTTTGGGAGGCTAGGGCAAGGAGACCTGCGAATTTCTCACTTAAAAGTTGTATTTATAGTGAGACTCAACTTCCAGGCCTAATGGGTTTCAAAGCCCTAATCCAATTAGGATTTAATTTCGGGCTTAATAATGGCTCAACTCCTTGGCCCATTATTAATACGAAATTAAAGTGAAACCATAACCCAAATAATTAGCCCATGCACTCTAATGATCCAAATCGCTCTATGTGTGCGACCCAATAGGCTCTTGCCATGTTGGCAATGATCATAAATCACATTTATGATCATAAGCAATGAGCGGTGTCTAGCAACACATCATTGCTACCCAAATGACAAGATTGTCGGTGAATCGACTAAACCTTTATGATGATCACCGATATATGCCATTGTCCCTTTGTCCAAGATATCAAGACTAAGCACGAGACATGGAATGTGTCACTCTCGTATAGCCCAATCTTTGGTTTCTTGATTACCGAGTAGACCAAATTAAACTGACGACATTGATATCATATATCAACTCATCGGAGCATGGCCATGCATTTTCTAAGTCTCACTCTATCAAGGGGCCCAAAGATATCACTCCCGTTACATAGGAGGGACAAATCCCATCTTGATCATACAAATCCCTCCGCATGATATGTGACATACCCAATGACCTCCTTCAAGTTCACTTAGTTACGAGCAACAAAGGAAAGTATCAAAGTATGTGACTCACATGTAGGGAACCTTGATGATCTTAGGTCGAAGGACTACATATACCATGATCACTATGAGAATCACTTATGACACTCATATAACGATCCATGAAGTGTTCTCATGGTGGGTCGGTCCAGTACACAAGTTCTCCAACTTGTACCCATATGTAGACTACATATCTCATATTAGTCTCCACATATGCTAGTCATTGTGTATTATTGCAACCCGCTCCACAATAATACTAGACTAGGGATGTTTAAGAATATCATTATTCTAGGGTTACAATTATGTTTATTACGTTACGCAGAAACAAAACAACAAACAAAATTGCTGGATTAATGCCTCAATAAAATATCATGACTCAATGTGCAAAAATACAATCATCTCATGATTGGCTTTTTGGGCACAACACTAACAACTACTAGCCCTCCAAGGTTGCAAACAGATCGCCTTCAGAAAGAGGCACCAGCTATTGCGAGCCGAATATGATCTCCCCGAAGGCAGAACTCCCTGAAGATGGGTACCCCCGAACTGAGGGCGTGTTTCCCGAAGAGGCACCGTCCATACCGAAGGACGACCTCGCCCAGGGACATCGGGAGTACGGCAGGAGCATTTAAGGAAGCCTCTGACACGTCCTTTCACAGACGTCATAAAGCCGCCTCAATAGGCGCTCTGACACGCTGACGCCATCAAAATCACATCATGGCCCATCTCAGCACAAGGCTCAAGGCAACCTGCTACCAACTATCTGTCCCCTACGCCCAAAAACTCAGGGAACATCCGACCGAACACGTGTCGCAATCTGAACGGGCTAGGCACTCCTATAAATACAAGGAAATAAATACTTGGCAGGAGGTTGGTTGGCAAAACGTCTGACTCCCAGACTCTGAGAAAATCACCAGGCACACTCCCAAGGGCGAACCATCCTCCAGGCGTTCTTCCTCCCAGAAGTCTCTCCAACAGTCACCATGACTCTAAACGATGAGGCCCCCGGCCATCACTTGGCGCCGTCTGTGGGAACCTGCTCTGAGATCACTGTCGTTGAAACTCGGCATTCTAAGGACAAGGGACTCCCGAGGTCCCCGTCCGCGCCTGAGACACAACCGGCTGCTGAGCAAACACTATCAGGGACTTCTGTGACCGAGGAAGACCGCCCTCTAGTAATCACTATGAGCTTTATGAGGGAGTTCCAGCGTTCGGTCGTGGCTGAAATGACACAGCAGATCGATCGAAGGTGGTCACAGCAGACACAGGCCCAAAGACCTCCCTCACCTGCGCGCCCTCGGGAGAAAAGTCAGAGGTCGACACATCACAATTCAAGAAGCGGAGACCCGCGCGAAGAATCATCCACAGAGAATACGCCCCTCGGGGAACAGCCTGTGGGGCAGAAGAGGTCTGAGCGACCGAGGGTCTTGCAGCAAAGAAGTTCGCTGCCTGTGGCGAGGTCCCTGTCCACTCAGCATCGAACTCGCTCCCCGAAAAGGCGACGGCAATCTCCATTCCCTGAAGAAGGGCCTAGTGCCACAGTGCTTATGGAGAGGATATTGGCACGACTAGAAAGGGTGGAGAAACAAATGGCCAGAAAACCCGTTTGGACCAGACTTTCGGGAACGTTCTGCGAAGATGACTCCCCATTCATTCAGGCCGTTGTTGAGGCAGCAATGCCAGGTGACTTTAGAGTGCCTCGGTTGGAGATTTATGATGGCCGTACTGATCCACAGGCCCATCTGACGAAGTACAGGCGCAGCATGATAATGCGCGGTGCTGATGACGCTACCATGTGCAAGTGCTTCGAGGTCACCCTCACAGGGCCAGCAACTGCATGGTACAATTCATTGCCTTTAGGAACCATCACTGAGTTCCAGGACTTATCCACAGCCTTCACGCAGCAATTCATTGGGAGTTGACCTACTGCGAAGATGCCTGTCCAGATGTTCGACATAGAGCAGAGGAACGGAGAAACCATCCGAGACTATGTCGAAAGATTCAATAGGGAAGCTCTGAGCGTCCCAGACTTCCGGCCCGAAATCCGCATTCTTGCCATGACACGGGGCCTTCGGCGAGACTCACAGCTGTTCTACGAGTTCTCAAAGGACCCCCCGGAGACCCTCGGAGAATTTTACCGAAGGGCAGAACAACGCATGACCGCCGAGGAACTAAGAATGGTTGGGCCGATGTCCGATCACCACCGCGCCGAAGGGTCCAATCAACAAGCTCGGCATCCGACCGAACAGGCAGGACGACCTAGGAGGATGCGGGGAAGGAAACCCCAAAGTTTCACACCACTGAGCACTACACGGACCAACATCCTCATGGCGCTGGAAAGGCAAGGGACGCAGATTCGGCGGCCAAGCGCCATGACCGCCGACAATAAGAAGAATGCAAAGAAGTTCTGCCAGTTTCATCGCGACCACGGTCATGACACCGAAGATTGCTTCCAGCTGAAGAAGTACATAGAGTCGCTGATAAAGCAGGGCTAACTTCGGAAATACCTGCGGATGCCATCCCCGAAAGGCAGAAAAGTGGAGGAAGAAAGGGCCGAAGATGAGGACTATGACTCCGACAGGCGGAGAAACTGAAGTCCAAAAAGGCGCCCTCCACCTCCGTCAGGGGTTATCCAAACGATCACCACGGGGCTCCTATCCTCGGAAAGAAAGCTGAAGGCCAGAGAAATTGCAGTCATGGAATATCAAAATCCAGCAAAGAAGCTGGCCCGCAAAGATGGATCCACTATCGTCTTTCCCCACGACGATCCACTGCTGATCATGGCGAGGATATGGAACTGGGACGTCAAAAGGGTGCTACTTGATGACGGATCAAATGTGGACGTCCTATTCTCGCACTTACTGCCAAGCTTGGGCATCTCCAGCAGCGACCTTAAGCCAGTCACCTCGCCCACCTTCGGGGTCGGACCATCCGAACTGCCCGTTCTCGGATGGATCGACCTCCCACTAATGATGAAAGGGACTTCGGTAGATGGAGCAGCTGAGTTGTATGCCTCCACAATGGCAAGGTTCATCGTCATGGATGTCCCGTCCTCGTACAACGCGATCCTTGGAAGGTAGACACAGGGAAACCTGCACATTCGCCCTGATGTGAAGTACTTGACTGTCACATTCGCCACCAAGGATGGAGATGCAGAGATATTCATAGACCAGGCCGAGGTGAGAAAAGTGTTTGTGAAAGCACGAAAGGCTCCGGCGAGCAACTTCGCACAAACAATGGAGGCAAAGGCGTCAGAAAAAGGCAAAGAAGAAGATCTCGCAAAAGCGGAAATGGAAACAGTAGAACTTATCCCAGGACAATCTACCCGAATAGGGAAGAGCTTGGCCGAAGGTGAGAAGGAAAACCTCGTATCCTTTCTGCTGAAAAATAAAGATCTGTTTGCCTACTCGCCGAAAGATATGCTAGGGGTAAATCCTGGCATAATACAGCATAGCCTCAAAGTAAGCCTGAAAGCAAAACCTGTCCGGCAAAAGAAACGAAGCATCTCAGCTCACAAGAGCAACTTTGTCAAAACCAAGGTCCAGCGCCTGTTAGACGCCAAAGTCATCAGGGAGGTGAAGCACCCCGAGTGGTTAAGCAACGTGGTGATTGCCACAAAAGAAGGCAGCAGCAAACTTCGGATGTGCATCGACTTCAGAAACTTGAACGATGCTTGCCCGAAAGACTCATACCCTCTTCTGCCAATAGACAAACTGGTAGACTCAACTGCCGAATACGGGCTCCTAAGTTTCCTAGATGCCTTCAGCGGCTACCATCAAATAAGGATGGACCCCGAAGATGAAGAAAAAACCGCCTTCATCACTGAGGGAGGAACATACTGCTATGTCAGGATGCCCTTTGGGCTCAAAAATGTAGGAGCCACCTACCAAAGGTTGATGAACAAGGTCTTTAAAGACCAAATGGGGAGAAACATGGAGGTGTATGTTGATGATATGATAGTCAAGAGCAAGCTGCCTAGCTATCACGTCACAGATCTAGAGGAAACCTTCCAAAAGCTCAGAGCCTTCGGGATTCGGCTCAATCCTGAAAAGTGCACCTTCGGGGTAACCTCGGGAAAATTCCTTGGGTACATGGTATCCGAAAGAGGCATTGACGCTAACCCCAAGAAGATTAAGGCGCTGCTTGAGTTCCAAACTCCTGCCACAGTCAAAGACGTGCAGAGGCTCACCGGAAGAATAACCTCTCTGAGCAGATTTATTTCCAGGTACGGAGATAGGTGTCGACCTTTCTTCAAAGTCCTCACAAAGGCAGCAAAAACGGAAGGTGACCTCGGAAAGAATGATCACCCTTGGGGTGAAGATTGCCAAAAGGCCTGGGAAGAACTCAAAGTCTACCTGGCTAGCCTGTCGACTCTGCGACAACCTCGCGAGGGAGAGCCCCTCGTTTTGTACCTCACCGTCACGGAGAAAGCTGTAAGCTCGGTCCTCGTGAAAGAAGAAGGGCCAAAGCAATGGCCAGTCTATTACGTCAGCAAATCCCTACATGGCGCCGAAATCAGGTACCCTCTGCTTCAAAAAGCTATATACGCCGTGGTGCTTGCAGGGAGAATGCTGCGACCATACTTTCAGGCTCAGCCCATCATCGTCCGAAGTAGTCTACCACTACGGGATGTTATGAAGAAAGTTGATAATTCGGGAAGGCTCTCCAAATGGTGCATAGAGCTTGGCGAACACGAAATCATATATGAACCTCGGAAGGCCATAAAAGCTCAGGCACTGGCAGATTTTATCGCCGAAATACCCACCACTAAGGAAAGCCATTTGGATCCGATTGGAGGTGAGCCAGAGTGGACCTTGCATGTTGACGGAGCCTCGGGATCCGAACACCAGGGAGCTGGAGTAATTATCAGAGGACCCGAAGGCCTAGAGGTAAAGAAGCCTATCAAGTTCAGCTTCAGCGTCACTAACAATGTGGCAGAGTATGAAGCCCTCATAGCGGGATTACGGTTGGCCAGAAGGATTGGCGTGAGAAACTTAAAAGCTCACAGCGATTCCCAGCTGGTAGTTCGGCAGACGGCTGGAGATTATGGGGCGAAGGACCCAATCTTGGCAAAATACCACGAGCTGGTAGCAAAGCTCATCCAAGAGTTTGACGCCGTACGGATCGAAAATGTACCTCGGCAGAATAACACTGAGGCAGATTGCTTGGCGAAGTCAAAAACATACACCGAGGTGCTAGATCACCCGAGCATCTCACTGCTGAGCATAGCGACCTCGGGAAAAGGATGGAAAGATCCCATAAAAAGATACCTCACAGAAAATGTGCTCCCCGAAGAACCCGGCGACGCTGCAAGACTGCGAAGACGCTCCGGCCGATTCTTCCTGATTGGCAAAGAGTTGTACCGACAGGGATATGCAAACGCGCTGCAGAGATGCGTGGATGAAGAGGATACTAAAATGGTCCTTGAAGAGGTCCACGAAGGCATGTGTGGTTCACATATTGCAACTGATGCCCTTGCAGCAGTGATACTTCGCCAAGGATACTTCTGGCCTACCCTGAGAAAAGATGCAAGGCAGTTCGTCCGAAAATGCGGTAGTTGCCAGAAACAGGCGAACATCCAGAGGGCACCCTCGGAAATGGTAACTTCGGCTGACTATCCCTGGCCCTTCGCAGTCTGGGGTATAGACCTTATTGGGCCACTCCCTTCAGCGCCCGGAGGCGTGAAATTCTGCGTGGTAGCAGTGGACTATTTCTCCAAATGGGTCGAGGCAGAACCCCTGGCAACAATCTTGGCAAAAGAAGTGCAAAAGTTTGTATGGAAGAACATAGTATGCAGATTCGGCGTACCGAGGGTGCTAGTGGCTGATAATGGATCCCAGTTCATAGACAAAGGATTCCAGGAATTTATCAGCGACCTCGGAATAAAGATGCACTTCGCCCCGGTAGCTCACCCCCAAAGCAACGGGTAGGTGGAAGTATCTAATAGGACCATAAAAGATGGCCTGAAAAAGAGACTGGGGGAAGCAAAAGGGAAATGGCCAGGAGAACTCCAAAGCGTATTATGGAGTTACCGAACGACGCCCCGAAGAGCCACAGGGGAGACTCCCTTCTCACTCGTTTTCGGAACAGAGGCCATCATCCCTATCGAGATAGTTAGACCATCAGTACAGGTGCAAGTATTTGATGAAGGTGGAAACGACCTTGGCCTAAGAACGAAGCTTGACCTCGTCGGTGAACATAGAGAAATAGCTGAGCTGAGAAGAAAAGCTTTCCAGCAAAGGGTGGCCGCGGCCATAAATTTGCGAGCTAGGCGAAAGGAAATCAGGAAAGGAGACCTCGTTCTCCGAAAGGCTGACTTTGCGCCCCGAAGGCCATCCCACGGAGTACTTCGCGCAAACTGGGAAGGACCTTATCTGGTCCTCGCCGAAGTACGAAAAGGCGTGTACAAACTTGGCGACGCCGAAGGCGTAGAATTGAAAAACACTTGGCACTCAGATGCCTTGAGAAAATTCTACGCCTAAGCTTGAGCGAAGGAATCATACTGTACGAAAAATATTCTAAGTACAGAAGTACCTTGAGAAAATTTCTTAAGTACAGAATTGTACAGAATTCCGTGAAGATGCTCGCCACAAGCGCAGATATGACTTTCCGAAGTCCCTTGAGCCATCACGCTTGGGAAAGATGCGAAAATCTCTCAGCGTTACTCGCCGAAATAAGTGCAGAGACAGTTTTCCAAAGTCCCTTGAGCCATCACACTCGGGAAAAATGGAAAAGAAAAAATCTCGCCAAAGGTTTCCTAAGTCTCTTGAGCAAACATGCTCGGGACAAGGGGAAATGAAAATTTTTGACTAAGGGGTTTCCGAAGTCCCTCGAGCGAACGTGTTCGGGACAAAATGGAAATGCAAAAACCTGCAAAAAGACTTAGTCAAATTTTTCGGACTTTCCAAAAAGCCTCTTGAGCGAACAGGCTCGGCCAATGGAAAGATCTTTCACACTTAGTCAAGTTTCTTTGATCGCAGGTTTTCCGAAGTCTCTTGAGCAAATGTGTTCGGGGCAATGGGAATAAAGAAACTTGCAAAAGTACTTAGCCAAAAAAGATCTTCATTTACAAGAAAGCTGGCTTACAAAGAAGAAGTGCACGAAGAAGGAACACCAAAACGAAGAGGAAAAAAGGAAAAGGACCCTAAAATAACCTAAAGGTTCTCGGCGTCCCGGGAGCTACCAGCATCTGTGCCCTTCTCCACCACCTTCGGCGCCGGAATTGTGGAAGGCAGGTTTAGGTGCATCAAACAAGCATCATCTACTTGGAAAATGTACCAAGGATGCTACATGTCCATAAATAGTTAAGTTCAGGTTTTATAGACCAAAACCTTATTTCTACCCAAACTTCAACTCATAAAAACCTGGAACGCATTCCACCTTAATAGACCTTGTTCCCACAACTTCTAGACTCCATAAGCCTGCACAAGGAAGTCCAAACCATTACTTTGATTCCCAAGCAATCTATACCACACAAGTCACTTAGAGTCAAATGAATATAATGAGCAATACTAAACACATACCCAACCCTTTAGCAATTTAAAATGAGTACTCTAGTACTCCTAGCTTAACCCTTCAAGCAATCCATTACCTACAAAATATATATCAGGGCGGGTGAGTTATAAAACTCAGTAAGAATCCCGACGGCATCCAATGCCTAACTTAGTGAGGTAATTATCTCATGACTTTCAAAGTCATCATATGGCTTCCGAAGCCTAAACTTGTGCCAAGAATGTAATGGCAATTAATCCATGTTCCTACAAAGGAAAACACTAAAACAAAGAAAATACAAATATAGCACAATGGAAATAATAAATATAATAGGGGTCAGCATGCACAAACAATTCAGAGAAGCACACAACACACCCACACACACCACTACTCTCGAATCTCGTGTCCTCTGACACCATGGGCATCCGCAAGCATTAGCATTTATAATTCACCAGTCCAGGTCGACAATGTATTTATTTTACCTGAGCTCATTAGCTTGGGATCGAGTTGGCCAAACTCGATGCCAACACCCAAATGCTTGCATAATTACTCATGAGTAAATCATAATTGCCAAAGTAACAATATCTCGCCCATTATGCACTTATGTGCCCAAATATCCAACTAAGAAAGTATCATGAGTCCTCACAAAAAGTAACAACCACATAGCCCTGACATGCACACCTATGGTCACTTGGTTCTTTGACCATCACATAAGGGCACTAATACTCACAATCAAAAGGTCATGGAAAATATACCATGGAGAAAGTGAGTATAGGGATCCTTACTTAAACTTTGCAACCTTTGCTCAATGTCCTTGCCTTTTTTTGCTCTGTTGTTGTTGGAACTTATCCTTTCCTTAATGGACCTATAAAGCCCAAAACATCTAGCAAATTAATAATTTGGTTTACATTAAACAAGAGAACCATAATTTACCAAGCATACTTGGTTTAACTTACTCAACCTCTACTTAAGGAGGTAAGGCCCAATTCTGCCTTTTTCTGAACTTGAGGCCCACTTCTTGAAAATTTGGCCCAATTGGCATTTCTTTTAATCCTAGGCCCAACTTGGCCTTTATTCTATGAATTTGGGCCTAACTTGCCCTTTCTCTGAATTCAGGCCCACTTGACCTTTTATTCTTTCCCAGGCCCATTTGGCCTTTTATTTTCTCAGGCCCGCTTAGCCCATTTAGCAGTTTTTGGACCATTTACCACCAAGAACACTTGGTTTTCAATTTGGGCCTTCAAATTTATCTCTTGGCCAAATTTGCCCTATTATTTCCTTCTTTTGTTCAATTTAGTCCCACAAGTTTTCTAAGGCCCATTTATGCCAAGAATACTTGGCTAAGACCAATTTTTTCACAAACTTGTCATCATGGCCGAATTCATCATTCACCTTTTCTTTACCATTTTGGCTTCACTTTTTACTAGGAACACCTAGATACCATGAACACATGGTTTACACACACAACCACCAAAAATGGCACTAAGGCTGAAACTGCTCTTTATTTCTTTCTTTGATATTTTGTTCCATATACATCAAGGAACTCAAAAATGCCAAGAATACAATGGCTAACATGCACATCCATACCAAACATGATGTGGCCGAATGTACACTAGCTACCTTAGCTTACAAAATCTTCTCTTTTTACCTCCATATCTTGGCTAACACCTTGCATGTTCATAAGAACACCTTACTACCAAGAAAACTTGGTTTAAATCCATGTACGCCAAGGTTACCACTTGGCCGAATCTCACCATGCATGTGACCTTCACGGTCTTTGCTTGCATGGCCTCCAAGACTTCAAAACTTGTCAAGAACACTTGGCTTTCTTCCATAAAACTCCATGGCCGAATCCTCAAGGGCTTTCCTTGCAAAAATCCAAAAAATGGCCGAATATAATAGTAAGTAAAATCTTACTTTTCTAAGCTCAAAAATCACGAACTACCAAGAAAATCTTGGTTCTACTTACAACCCCTCTTTGGCCAAATTTGAGCTTTACCATTCCTTGAAATTTTCCTTGATTTCCTTGCTCCTCATGGCTTAAACATGCCATGTATGTTCATGAGCTCTTGAGTTGAGCTCAAGAACACCATCATCTCTTCATGGCCGAATCTTCAACTACATCTTTCTTGATGTTGTTCTTCATTTTCCTGCTTCTCATGGCTTAGAAATGCCATGCATGTAAGGAGCTCTTGAGTTGAGCTCAAGAACACCAAAATGTCTTCATGGCCAAATCATCAACTCCATGTTTCTTGATGTTCTTCTTCATTTTCTTGCTTCTCATGGGTTTACGAGCTTGAAATCACTAAGGTAACATGTTTGCATGTACAAGGAAAGGTGGTTTCAGCCATGGCCGAATGCTAAAATGAAGGAAGAAGATTAAGCTTGGAAAGGTAGACATGGCAGGATATGAGTTCTAAAGAGAAGGGAGAGCATTCTTGGCTAGAGAGAGAGTGAGAGATGTGAAATGGGATTGAAATGATGGGCATGGCCGATCACTTGAGTGTTTAGAGAGATGTGATTGAAATGCATCCCAAATGCATATTAAATGGCAATTTCATGAGGTGGCCGGTTATGTCATGCCAAATGGAGATAGATGTAACTCAAATGTCATCCAAATGCACATTTCATGTGTGATGGCCGGCTATTTGATTTCAAATGGGGAGGGAATTAATCAAATGGCCATTAAAATATTGATTGGACAAGTGATGGTGGGGAGAATTAAATAACGTAAAGTGGGAGACAAAGAATAGGCAATATATTATATTATATGGCAAGTGGGGGACAAGGTAAGTGGAAGGATTTAAATAATGCAAGTGGAGGCTTATGTGGCAAATTATTTTAATGGCTAAATGGGGTGTGTTATGGACATCCTAGTAGTCAGCACTCCCGACAGAGGTAAAATGTTCTAAATTAAGTTTAGAACTTTAATTTCAAGTTTACAAAGCTAGAATAAAGGAGTTACAAAAATTCACTAAGTTCCAAGGAGGTTTAAGCACTAGATGAGGAGCAGGGGCAAAATGGTAATTTTGCATCCTGAGTAACCGGGCGAGGTCCCGAGTGTTTTAAGTTAAGTTTTGTAACTTAACCTTTAACCTTAACTCAAACTTGAAATAATAACAAGAATTAATCAAGAAATGAGCATGTGTTAAAAGATGGGGGTTTATATGTTTAAGGGTTGTAACTTGGATAGCTTAAGGGGTCGAGTGAGGGTTTAAGAAGGGAAATGTGGCTAATGGCTGCCATAACCACGTTTTCCCCTCTCAAGCATTCATTTCTCTCTCAATTCAAGCTAGAAATCAAGTGATCTTGATTCCTAGAGTTGCCATCGAAGGATACCAACCAAGAGGAACTTGTTTCAAGCTAGAAAACAAGGTTTGGAAGCTTGGAAGCACGATTTCTCTACTCCCTTATTTTTGATACGTGGTAAGCATTCTTTTCTTGGTTAATTCTATGATATTTGAGTGAATTGAGGCTTGGGTTTTGGTTAGAGAGGAAGATTGTGATGTTTGGTGCTTTGGTTTTGATTGGAACTTAGGTGAGGATTTCTTGCACTTGGTTGCTTGAAAAGAGGAGTGATTCTAGCTTGTATCTTGGAGTTGAGGTAAGGGAGTACTGTTTTTAAGCCTGAACAATGCTTGTGGCTTTAGTTTGTTGTAAGAAATTGATTGAAATTAGCCATAGCATTGAGTATGAGTTTTGGTTGAATTGTGGTGAACTATGACGTTTGAGGTGGATTTGATTATGTTAAAGAGCATCATTAATGGAATTGTGATAGTTGGTTATGTTCCTTGGAACTTGAACTATGTGTGTGTGAAGTTTGGTGGCTTTTTATGCATGTTTGAAATGTGTACTAAGTAGCCAAAGGTCATAGCAGCAAAATGAGTGCCAATTCTATAGTTTCATAGATTGGCGACGCGTCGCCAAGAGGTACCCATAATTGGCGACGCGTCGCCAATTGGAAAAAGGATTACAAAACGTCAAAAACTGTGGCGACGCGTCGCCACGGTTGACGACGCGTCACCAAGACAACATTGGAGACCCGATTTTGTTTCTAGCATAACTTTTCGCTCAGGTGTCCAATTGAGGTGATTCAAAGTTCAATGCGAAGCTAAGGGGGAGTACTATCACTTACAAGTTTTAGAAACGTCTAAAATGCCCCATATTTAAAGTTGTTTTGAATCAAAGTGAGGGTACTTTTTGAAGGCAGAATTTTGCACATTTTGCTAGGACGATTGAGGTGAGTCCCAAGGTGGTCCTTTGGGTACCTTGGCCCTCAAGTATGCTGGGGGTACTTCGAGAATTCCTAAAGTGCCTCGAGAAGTGGTAGTTTCCTTGAGTTTTGAAAAGTTTTGAGGTTACTTGTTGAGTAAGCAAGGAAACTAAGTTGCAAGCGAATATAACCAAGTGTCATGAGCTTGAGGTGTAAGTTTTAGAACCCTTGGCAACCTGGCAGTGTTGGAAATCATGGGGTTGTAAGGAGAGGCTTCAAATGCACTGAGGTTATGAGGTTTAAAAACCTAGTTACATAGTTCTCACCACAATTCCCCTGCACAACAAAGTTAAGGAGAGGTTATATAATAAGTCAGGCGTAAGCTAAGGCTTACGAGGCACAAGTTGAGAGCTAGACTTGTGAGCCACGGAGTGACGCCCGTGAGAAAGTAAGAAAATTATGTGAGGAGCAGTCCTTCGGGATCCGAGCATGCATATCTATATATTTACATATATAAGACATCCCTCACATTGCGAGAGCTAGCAGAGAGTATGCATGAGTTATTTCATATCTGTCCACAGTTTTACTATTCGTACATGAGGTTACCCCTTACTGAGAATCTTGGATTCCCACCCTTACTATTTTGTTGTGCAGATATAGAAGGAGTTGGGCCGAGTGACCGTTGAGGGTTACTCTGGTAGTAGTTTTTTGTGCACAGGTAGAATACCTGAGTTTTGATGATTCTAGTACTTATTGTTTGGATGCTTGTTGGTCTTGCATAGTACTTACTAAATTGCTCATTGGTTACAGAGCCTAGTGCACATTGGACATAGTCAGGCATAGCCGGACCTAGGGGTGGAAACGAGCCGAGCCGAGCCCGAACACCCCTAGGCTCGAAGCTCGGCTCGTTTAGAATTGGCTCGGCTCGAAGCTCGGCTCGAGTTCGACGAGCTCAGAAAAATGGGCTCGAAGCTCGGTTCGAAAAAGCTCGAATTTGACTCGATAAGCTCGAAGCTTGAATCGGGCTCGATAAGCTCGAAGCTCGAATCAAGCTCGATAAGCTCGAAGCTCGAATCAAGCTCGAATTGAGAAACATGTTAAAGTTTTGATAACAAACAAAAACCAAAAAAAGATCATACAACTTAATAATTTAGTCCAACTGAACATAAAGTTAACTAAGCATAATCCAAGTTCAACGATCAATAAACAAGGAAGTTCATAAATCATTCAAATTAACAAGTCAATTCAAAGTTTTCAAGTTCATTCCAAGACAGCGAAGGTTATCCTCTCTTCATTTCTTGTCCAGCCAGCAATAGCATCTGAATCTCCTTCATATCAAGTGAATACCTGTAATGGTGATTCATGTACCAAAAACAAAATGTATACATTATTTCTATAAATGTTGTATATTAAAACAAAGAAGGAATCAAGATAGAAGATGGAATTTGTACAAAAAAAATATGTACATACTTTTAGCCCTTAGCACTCCTGTCATGTTCTGTCGTAGCAACAGTGGTAGGCTAAAGTTATAAGTTTTTTTTACATTTAGGCTTAACTTCTGTTTTTGGGTATAGTAGTGTAACAGTGGTAGCCTAGAGTTATATTTCTGAAGTTTGTACAGTTTCCTTTGTCTGTTTGGGATAATAGAACTTTTTATGTTCTTCGTTTCAAAAGTCCTGAAGCATTATTCATTTCTTTGCTTGTTTCTAAAGCATGTTCATAAAGAACCCTTGGATATATGGTCCTCACGCTCTTTCTATGGTAGCTGCATTCAGCACAATAGCTTTTAAGCATTTGTTAGATGTAATTATGGCATGGACAAGAAATTAATTAGGAAAACTACCAGAGTTTCTGTCTGGTACCTCTGTCTCAAAAATGCTTCAACCCCATTAATTTAAAGGGGCATGTGAATGAAAAGAAAAAGGGACATGCACAGGAATTCAGCAGACCTGGCTAAACCACAACAAACTCGTAACTTTCCTCATAAACACAGACTTGTTTATAACAAGCAACTTTAAGTCTTTAACAACTAAATGACATTAAAAGTATCTGATTTCAGCAAACCTTATTGGTCCATATAAACAGTTTTTCTTTTCCCTTTTTTTTTTAATAAAAGGATATCCCATAGTTCACTCCCATAGTTGACCGATAATTTCAGTAGATTTGGAAGAAACATAGAACAATTCGGAATTGACAAACCAAAGCTACACACTACACTTAATTTTTTTTCCACAATAGGAGTATATATTTTTGGAAAAAGTACCTGCAAAATTCCTTCCTCCATCCAAAAATCCGCCCAAAACCTAGTGCACCTACCATTTCCAATCAAATGAAAAAAACTTTTTTCGTTAACAACACCTCAATATGACATTAGAACATGGGTAAATACTAAAAAGTCACCTCTCAGATATCACTTACATAATAACCAACTTAGTATTTCAGATTGGTAGATTGATTACAACTGGTTGTTTCATCCCCTGCAAAAATTTTAAAGTTATAAAAAACTCAAACAACATAATTGTCGAAAATTGTGGTTCAAATACTTACTTTGTTTTTCTTCTTCACACCATGGAGGTTCCTAAGCCAATCCCCTCCACAAAGTAATGCTTGCACGGTCTCAATTGAAAGTGATGCACGATATGAGTCAATCACTCGACTTCCAGCACTAAAAGACGCCTCAGAAGCTACCGTAGTTATTGGAATTGCCAAAATGTCACATGCCATCTTTGACAAAACTCGATATTTGCTTGCATTCCCCTTCCACCACTCCAATACATTAAATGAATCATCCGACCCTTCAGCACAAATATGACACCTATCTGAAAAATACAAGTCCAGATCAGTATTTTGGGGCTCCTCTGTCTCCAACTGCTTCACATATTCTTTGATTTCCCTAAAGCCCGACCCCGAAGAAATAGAAGTCATAGAAGACTGAGAAGAAGTATCTGCTCCATGTCCTTGATCATTCTCCTTATGCATTTGTGCATACTCAGTATAAAGCTCATATAAAACATTCTTCACCTTTTCAATGTTAGCTTGTGCTTCTACTTGAGAGTATATTTTAGGAAAACAATAGTCCACGGCCCTCATCTTCACTCTTGGGTCCAAAATGGCAGCAATAGCCATTAGTATATTACACTCTCCCCAATATTTGTCAAATTTCTTCTTCATCCGGGTAACCATTTCCTTTACAAAGCTATTATCATCATTTGCCCGAGAATCCAAGAGTTGTTTCACCTTATAAATTTCACAAAGAAACAAGTTTGATGTTGGATAGTCACTTCCAGATATGATATTTGTGACGTTAGAGAAAACCTCCAAGATTTCCAAAATGATCTCAATCCTATCCCAATCCTCTTTTGTTGGGCAAGAACAATAATGAGGTTCCTTCCGTTGGAATTTTGGGAACACATCTTTGAACTTGTAAGCACAAGCCAACATTTCATATGTTGAATTCCAACGAGTTTTGCAATCAAGAATAAGCTTCCGAGCTGGTAGTTGTAATTGTTGAACAATTTCAGAAAAGGTATTCAACCTTGCTTCACTATGATTAATGAAAGAAATACTATCCCTCACATCTTGAATGGCAAATTTTATCTCGGCCAAACCATCTTGGACAATCAGATTTAGGATATGTGCGCAACATCGCACATGAAACAATTTCCCACCACACAACAACTTCTTATTCACTTCAAAAATTTCCTTCAAATTTTTTATGGCAGAATCATTTGCTGAAGCATTATCAACTGAAATAGTATAAACTTTGTTCTCAATGCCCCACTCCTTCAAACACTTAAAAATTCCATCTGAAATGGCATCACCTGTATGTGGAGGAGGAATATGAATAAAATTCAACATCCATTTATTCAACTTCCACTCAAAGTCAACAAAATGGGCAGTGATAACCATATACCCGATTTTTTGGTTCTTTGACTTCCATAAGTCTGTTGTCAGACTAATCTTTGAAACTTTCCTTAGCATGGCCTTCACCCTTTTCTTTTCATGCTCATATATCTTCATGCAATCACTTTTCAAAGTAGCACGGGCAATTTTTTCAAATTGGGGGATTGCAACTTTCATCATAAAGTTAAACCCTTCCTCATCTACAACTGAGAATGGATGCTCATGCATCAACACCCAATGACAAATGGCTTCCCTCATCTTTAGGGGATCATATTTTCCGTCTACTATAGCTGGGGCAAGGGCTGGAAGGTTAACACTAACCTTTGTATCACTAGGTTGAAAATTAAGAAGCCCTTGCTTCTTCAGATGAAGCTTCCTTTTAATACAACTACCCATATGGCGGCCAAGATGTGATGTGGTTCCACTCTTCTGCCAAGAGTAAGTTAAACCACAAAAATTGCATTTGACTGACGTCAACCCATTCACATCTGTAGCTTTTGTAAATGCTGTCCAAATTTTGGATCTCATAGCCCTTTTCTTTTTATCAAGTACTCCTTCAGAACCCTCACCCTTATTACCCTGCTGGTCATTTCCATCAATACCTACTTCTTCTTCAGGAATATTAGCCATTTCCTCTATACGAGCTTGATCAGTATCTATTGTTGTATCAATGTCATCAACATCTTGCATAAAAGTTAATGAGTTTGACTCTTCAACGGATGGATACTGACTAGCTGAAGATGACATCTTGGGCTACTAAATTGAGCTGATGCAAGTTGTAATAAGATAAGACTTAAATTCAGCAAAACACGAGATAAGAGAGCAACAATCAAATTCCAAATGAATCCATTTATGCTCTCTGAGACTAAATGATCATCTTCCCAAATCCATTAGAGGCAGAAAGGTATATGGTTAATCATTATAAGCACTCCCGTGCACATGAGCACAACAAAATACCAACACTTTTGAGAACTGACAACATTTTGCTACCATTGAGAACTAACTAATGTACAAATAGCAAAAGGCAATAGCATGAAAAGAGAGAAGGAATACAAAACTAATCAATGGTAAAAAACATTTATATATAATTGAAAGCTTATGACTTCTCCTACTGAACCATAATTTTTCTGATAAATAAATGAACCTTCTTAAAATAGAAATGAGGATTAAAAATGACCAACCTTAGAGATTACAGAATGTATTGGAGTGAAAAGTATTGGAGCACAGCACAGCACAGCTTGCTGAAGTTGCAGGCTGAATCTTCTCAATCCCCCCGGCCTATCAGATGGGAACTAGGAGCATGCTGGGTGCAACATTTACAAAATCAGGCTTCAGGGACAGCTGATAATAAGAAAAATGAAGATGCTAAGCTTGAGCCTGCTGTGAAAGTTCTTGGAAAGCAAGGTGCATTGCTAAAGGGGATAAAAATGAAAATAAATACCAGAAATGTCATTGTTTTAACATAATTCACAAATAACTTATTTAACAATAAGCGAGACGATGTTTTCCTGAAAGCACAGTTCTAAGTATATCACTGCACAATTCAGTTTATTGCACAGAGCTAGTGAACACGTGATGCTTTCAGAACAAGCAACCAATCATCTAGATATTTAGGTTAAAATGATAATGGAAAAAATGAGAAAAAATGAGATTCATGCTAGTTATAGAGTTGTTAGCGGTCACACAGTTCTGTGTTGGTTTGTTAGTTCTACAAAAAATAAGTCAAAAAATTTTGTTACAAATGGACCCCATAAAACTTGGAGGGGGGCAGGAGCAGAAAACCAATATGCTCTCAAGTGTTAGCACAAGCACTAGACAAGACCATCAAGTGGTTAACCCGCCATAAGTAAGGAAAAAAGAATGTGCAATATCAACATATAATTGTTAAAGCTCGGGAACCAGGGTGAATTACTAAAGATTGAGAACTGAACAAGAACGAGATGGAAAATGCTATTCCTCTAGGTCTGTATCAAATGATGTCATAAAACAATGTAGTTATAGTCTCCCAGACATGTCCTGGAAACGAGGATTTAGAGCTGGATCAGTCATTAGCTTCAACTTTCACAACTAACAGAATTGATGTCTGTACCTAAACCTCGAGACAGAAGCACTAGGAGCATGCTGGGTTCAAATATCATTTATATGCACAGGCGGACACAAATTTCCCAGAAAACCAGTAGTATTTCACTTTGCCTATATACGGACTTAGCTATATCTACTCTTAACAATTGAATTAAAAGTAACAGGACTATACTAACATTTCAAAAAGGGGAAAAAATGCTTTGACTGATGAAAAAAAATATGGTAAGAAGAGAACCTGAAATTAATGTCAAAAGAAGCATAATGGCAGAAACTTCAATAAGAGCAATTCGCCTGCACAAGCATAAACATGTCAGCAGAAAATACTTGGAAGCACAAAACAGTGAGAAAACTGGATTACCCATTTCCCCTTGCTTACACAGAATCTAGGAGATCTTGGAAGCACCCAGAATCTGAAACATCTGGAGTCCGACGTGAAGAGGCAAGGCGCTGGGCACGGCAGGCACGAAGAGGTAAGGCGCTGGGCAGGGCAGGCACGAAGAGGCAAGGCGCTGGGAGGGCAGGCACGAAAACACAAGGCACTGGGCAGGGCAGGCACGATTCGCACGAAGAGGCAAGGCGCTGGGCAGGGCAGGCACGAAGAGGCAAGGCGCTGGCCAGGGCAGGCACAAAGAGCCGGTGGGATAAGGGTTCACCGGAACATCTGGAGTCCGACGCGAAGAGGCAAGGCAGGGTTCACCGGAATGTCGTGCGCGGGAGTCGGGACTCGGGAAGCGAAGGCACAAGAACTTTAGTCTGCGCCTGGACTGGAGGCGACAGAATTAGGGATTTAGGGTAGGGGTAAGTAGGTAACCGGGTAAGTAATTATATTATATTATATTTTTTACTAGGCTCGTTAAGCTCGATAAGTATTCGAGCCGAACACTGTCCGGCTCGAAGCTCGGCTCGTTAAATATTCGAGCTTATCTAATAGCTCGAAGCTCGGCTCGAGGCTCGTTAAGCTCGGCTCGAAAAGAAAAAAATCGAACTCGAGCCCGAACCGTTTGATAAGCGGCTCAGCTCATTTCCACCCCTAGCCGGACCTAGTTGGATCCAGAGGGATCTCTAAAGCTCACCACTGGGATTCACATCCAAGGTGGGAGGTAGTATGAGAAGATCTCAGTAAAGGATTTTGTATGTGTACATAGTACTCTAGTTGCCTCCTTAGTTACGAAATGAAGAGTCATGGACACGAGGATTGCTTTCTGGGCAGGGGCATTAGCTACTATATGTATGAATGCTCACGCATGTTACTATGTGTAGTTAACTCATATAAAGGTTGATTTGTATGCTTTGATTGCTCTACTTGTTTTATATGAAAAATTGTGGCCACATTAACATTTTATGGTTTTAAATAACCCATCAAAGCATAAAGAGCATGCATAATGCATATTCTAGGATAATCAACTAGTGACATGGATTTAATCGGCGCACATATCAATGAGTACCAACTTCAATCCGCCGTGAGACCAAGTGCTCACAGGTGTCCTAGGCGGGGGCCAGGGGCGGCCGTGTCAGGGTGGGCGGCCATTTTTTCTATTCAATTAAATGGGATGGCCGGCCATGGACTATATTCCATGCAATAATGGCCAAATCCCTCCATTAGCCTTCCATCTTTCTCCAATTGTTCAATTGAGTCCTCCCACGAACTTTTCCTTTGAGCAATTGAGTCCCTTAACTTTAATTTCCACCATTTACATCACCAAATCTATTGGCGGTAGCCAAGTTTATTCCAAGAGTGTCCAACACTCATTTATGGCCATTCATTAATTAATTCCATGTCTCCTCAATTTAATTGCTAAGTTCCCAAATTAGGAAACTTTTCATGCCGCTAATCCACTTAACCCGGGACTTTATCAATTAAGGTTTTCCGGGTATAACAAGGGCTTTGAAGCCCATTAGGCATAGAAGTTGAGTCTCACTCTAAATACAACTTTTAGTGAGAAATTCATATCTTGGGCAGCGGATATTTCACAGCTTGGGCAGCAAAACAGTCTTCGATCCGATCTTAGGCCGAAGATCATTTCGAGAAGGCCAAGGTATTTTCCACCAACTCGGTCATTCAGAATGCCAAGTTGAGCAAAATAGCCAAGGAGGAGGTTGCCAAGCTTCGGGAAGAGTTCTTGAAGGGTTAGGAGGAACTCTTAAAAGATTTCTCCCAGAAGATGTCTGACTTTGGTGCGAAGGTCATTGAGCTACCTTTGGCCAACAAGGCCTACCAGAACGAGAAAGAGGAGGACTCTGCTCTCCTGACGAAGGCACTCGCTGATAATGCTGATCTTCAGGGCGAGGTCGAAGTGTTGAAGAAGGAAACAAAGAAGAAGAAGAAGGCAAAGAAGCTTGAGAAGAAGGTCGCCAGGTTGGAGAACGAGCTGGACGCCTTGTCCGTCAAGAAAGACAAGGCTGACCAAGCAACCAAGGTTGCTTTTTAGGATGGCTTTTGTCTGGCTCGACATCAAGTTATAACAAAGCACCCCGACCTCGACCTCTCCTTCCTGGCGGCCTTGGACATCCCCGAGGGTCCTCGTTGGGCCTGGTCCAAGATAGATTACCTCAACCTGCCATTCGCCCTTCCTTCGGCACCAAAGGCCATGACAAAGGATAGCAAGGATGGAGCATCACATGGTGGCAGGGTCCCTTAGGTGTCCAGGGTTTTACTTTTCCTTTTTCTTTGTAACCTTCTTCTTGTAATCTCCTCATTGTAATAAGGCTCCTCAATAAAATTCTTTGTTTCCTCCCAAATTTTGGCTAAGTCTCAAGGCAAGTTTTTCCTTAAGTAATCTCCGATTCCAAGAGTTAGTTTGACCACTTTTGATCTAGGACCCTCGGCAAGATACTTTTCATGAAATTATCAACCATGTTCAGCACAATGCCGGTTCTGCCAAAGCTTTGCCTCATTTTTATCAGCTACGTTCGGTTGACGCACCTTCAGAGAGAATGTGTGATCTTCACAAGTAAATACTCGCACCTTGTTCGGCTAGATTTCTTAGCTGGGGCCATTTTTCCCCGAAATCTTTTCTGTACTTAGAAATTTTTCTAACTGTACAATTTCCTAAAAAAATTTCTAACTGTTGAATTTGTTCAGAGCATCTGAATGCCATGTGTTTTTCAATTCTCCGCCTTCGGTATCACCGAGCTTATAGACTCTTAGCCGAACCTCATCAAGGACCAAATAAGGCCCTTCCCAGTTTCCCCGAAGTACTCCGTAAGATGATCTTTGGGGTTGAAACTCAGCCTTTCGGAGAACAAGGTCTCCCTTCCTGAATCCTTTTCACTTGACATGCAAGTTCGCAGCTATGGCTACCCTTTGCTAAAAAGCTTTTTTTCTAAGCTCAGCCACTTATCAATGTTCATCAATTAGGTCTAGCTTAGTTCTCAACCCGAGATCATTCCCTTTTTTGTTGAACACTTGTATCCTAACTGATGGTTGGACTACCTCAATTGGAATAATGGACTCTATTCGAAAGACGAGTGAGAAAGGCATCTCACCCGTGGCTCTTCGAGGCGTTGTCTGATAGCTCCATAGCACGCTAGGAAGTTCTCCTGGCCATTTTCATTTTGCTTCCCTCAATCTCTTTTTCAAACCATCCTTTATGGTTCTGTTAGACACCTTTACTTGTCCATTGCTCTGGGGATGAGCTACCGAGGTGAATTGCATTCTTATCCTGAGGTCAGTAGTGAACTCTTGGAATCCCATGTCAACAAACTGGGAACCATTGTCGGTGACTATCAACCTCAGTATGCCGAACCTACACACGATGTTCTTCCAAACGAATTTCTGTATGTCCTTCACCGAAATGGTAGCCAAAGGCTCTGGTTCTATCCATTTGGTGAAGTAATCTACTGCAACTATGTAGAATTTCACTCCTCCAGGTGCAGTTGGGAGAGGCCCGATAAGATCAATACCCCATACTGTGAAGGGACAAGGGTAGTTCACCGAAGTTATCATTTTCGAAGGCAGCCTCTGGATGTTGGCGTGTCTTTGGCAATTGCTACATCTTCAAACAAACTATCTCGCGTCCTTTCTTAGGGTGGGCCAAAAGAACCCCTGGTGAAGTAGTACTCTTACCAGGGCGTCAGTTCCTATGTATGAACCACTGACCCCCTCGTGGGCTTCTTTGAGGACTGTCTCCACGTCCTCTTCGCTGACACACCTTTGTAGGGGATTCGCGTGTCCCTGTTAGTATAACTCTTCTCCAATTAGAAATTATCGTTCGATATATTTTTGCACTTTTGCTGCTTCATGAGGGTCTTCGGGAAGCTCCGAGGTTGTGAGATACATTTTTATTGCATTTTTCCATCCACTTTTTGAGGCTGCTATGCTCATTATTGCTATGCTCGGGTCACTTAGTACTTCGGTGGACTTTTTTGACTTGGCCAAAGTATCTGCTTCAACATTGTCTCCACGAGGCACGTTCTCGATGTGCACTGCGTCAAACTCTCGAATGAGTTTTGATACAAGCTCGTGATACTTTGCCAAAGTTGGGTCCATCGCACTATATTCCCTGTCATCTGTTAAACCATTAGCTGAGAATTGCTATGGGCCTTTAGGCTTCTTACACCAATTCTTCTAGCAAGGCATAAACCTGCTATAAGAGCTTCATATTCTACCATATTGTTGGTGACGTTAAACCCAAATTTGATGGCTTTCATAGCTTCTATGCCTTCAGGAACATGAAGAATTACTCCACCTCCTTGATGTTCGGAGCGGGAGACCCTACCGAAAAATAGAGTCCACTCAGGTTCATTATTTCTGAGGTTGGGTTGAGTTTCTTCAGCCATGGGTACCTCGGCAATGAAATCTGCTAATGCTTGAGCTTTTATTGTCTTCCTTGGCTCATAGGTGATATCATACTCATCGAGCTCGATGCACCATTTCGAACCCTTCCCGAGTGATCTACCCTCTTCATGATATCCCGAAAGGGCAGGTTGCTTTTTATGATAATGGGGCGACCTTGGAAATACGGACAGAGCCTTCTGCCTGCAAGTAATAGGGCATAAATACCCTTTTGCAGCAAGGGGTACCTGACTTTAGCACCATGCAAGGAATTGCTCACATAGTATACTGGCCATTGCTTTTGCCCCCTCTTCCTTTACAAGGACTGAACGTACCGCCATTTCAGTGGCGACAACGTATAGTATGACGGGTTCTCTTTCCCATGGCTGTTGAAGTGTCGGCAGATGAGTTAGCTAAGCTTTAAGCTCTTCCCAGGCCTTTTGGCAGTCTTCATTCCAATGATGTACCTCGGTTCTAAGATCACTACCATTTTTTGCTCCCTTAGTGAGGACCTTAAAAAAGGGTCGGCAGCGGTCCCCATACCTGGAAATGAACCTGTTGAGGAACGTGATTCTCCCTATCAGTCTTTGTGTTGGGTTTCGGGAGCCAAACAGCGCAGCAAAATTTAACCGAAACCCTCCAGGATCCAAGTGAAACGGGGTAAACCGGGTGTTCAAAAATTTCATACCTAATTTTCGGTTGAGGTCTCTCACTCAACTGTAGAGTCGAATCACAAAACCTGAACAGTTGACATGTTTAGGCTCTCTATCGTATCCACACTAGACTCTCAGGATCACCACACTTCCACCACATCCCGGCAGATGCGTTTCTCTTGCGCTCGCAGTGCTAGCTTGCGTCCTCCAAGGAATTGCAAGAGAAGAGTGCGGCTGTCCTTTTGGGAGGCTAGGGCAAGGAGACCTGTGAATTTCTCACTAGAAATTGTATTTATAGTGAGACTCAACTTCCAGGCCTAATGGGTTTCAAAGCCCTAATCCAGTTAGGATTTAATTTCGGGCTTAACAATGGCTCAACTCTTGGGCAAATTATTAATATGAAATTAAAGTGAAACCATAACCCAAATAATTAGCCCATGCACTCTAATGATCAAAATAGCTCTATGTGTGCGACCCAATAGGCTCTTATCATGTTGGCAATGATCATAAATCACATTTATGATCATAAGCAATGAGCGGTGTCTAGCAACACATCATTGCTACCCAAGTGACAAGATTGTCAATGATTCGACTAAACCTTTATGATCATCACCGATATATGCCACTATCCCTTTATCCAAGATATCAAGACTAAGCACGAGACATGGAATCTGTCACTCTTGTATAGCCCAATCTTTGGTTTCTTGATTACCGAGTAGACTAACTTAAGCTGATGACATTGATATCGTATATCAACTCATCCGAGCATGGCCATGCATTTTCCAAGTCTCACTCTATCAAGGGGCCCGAAGATATCACACATAGGAGGGACAAATCCCATCTTGATCATACAAATCCCTCCACGTGATATGTGACATACCCAATGACCTCCTCCAAGTTCACTCAGTTACGAGCAACAAAGGAAAGTATCAAAGTATGTGACTCACATGTAGGGACCCTTGATGATCTTAGGTCGAAGGACTACATATACCATGATCACTATGAGAATCACTTATGACACTCATATAACGATCCATGTAGTGTTCTCATGGTGGGTCGGTCCAGTACACAAGTTCTCCAACTTGTACCCATATGTAGACTACATATCTCATATTAGTCTCCACATATGCTAGTCGTTATGTATTATTGCAACCCGCTCCACAATAATATTAAACCAGGGACATTTAAGAATATCATTATTCTAGGGTTACAATTATGTTTGTTAAGTTATGCAGAAACAAAACCGCAAACATAATTGCTGGATTAATGCCTTAATAAAATATCATGACTCAATGTGCAAAAATATAATCATCTCATGATTGGCTTTTGGGCACAACACTAACACTTTGTACATCCTTAGTCGTTGTGGGAGTTCGAAATCCCGGCAAGGCCTTGACCTTTTCTGGATTGGCGTCGATACTTCTCTCCGACAGCATGAATCCGAGGAACTTCCCCGCATTCACCCCGAATACACATTTTTTAGGGTTGAGACAAATTCCGAAGTTCCTCAGCTGGAGGAATGTTTCCTCTATGTCCGTGATATGACTACTAGGCAGTTTGCTCTGAACTATCATATCATCAACGTAGACTTCCATGTTTCTCCCGATTTAGGAGTTGAAGACCCTATTCATCAACCTTTCGTACGTGGCTCCCACATTCTTAAGCCCGAAGGGCATTCTAACATGGCAGTATGTGCCTACTTTAGTGATGAAGGTGATCTTTTCCTCATCTTCGGGATCGATCTTAATTTGATGGTACACACTGAAGGCATCAAGGAAACTAAGGAGGCCATATTCGGCGATTGAATCTACCAATTGATCTATTTGTGGCAGAGGGTATGAATCTTTAGGGCAAGCATCGTTCATGTTTCAGAAGTCGACGCACATTCGGAGTTTATCACTCCCTTCCTTCATGGCGATAACCACATTACTAAGCCATTCGAGGTATTTGACTTCCTTGATTACACTAGCTTCCATTAGGTGTTAGACTTCAGTTTTGGCGAAATTGTTCTTATGCCCCGAGAGGCTTTACTTTTTTTGTCGGACAGGCTTTGCCTCTGGGCGTACCTTAAGGCTATGTTGGATTATGTGAGGATCTACCCCAGGCATGTCCTTTGGCGAGTAGGCAAACAGATCTTGTTCGTTAATAGGAAAGATTCAGGTTTTTCCTTGTCACCGTTGGCTAGTTTTTTCCCCATTCAGGTACTTCTGCCTGGGACAAGTTCTACATCTTCTGTTTCTATTTTCTTGGGGTGTTCTGTTTCTGCTCCCCTTGCCTCCCCTACGAGCACGGCCTTTGCTCCCGAAGTCTGTCTGTAGCTCTTCGCTGGGACCTTTCTTGCTTTTACAAAGACCTTTCTCACTTCCCCTTGGTAGATCAAGATCTCAGTATCTCCCTTCTTTGTTGCAAAGGTGATGGTCAAGTATTTCACATCTGGGTGGATGTGGAGGTTTCCTTGGGTCTGCCTCCCAAGGATGGCATTATATGACAAAGGGACATCTATGATGATGAACCTTGTCATTGTAGAAGCAAAAAGCTCTTGCTCGTTTTACGGTGATGTTCCACTTAGCATTAAGGGCAGGTCAATCCATCCAAGGACAGGGAGTTCGGACGGACCTACTCCGAAGGTAAGGGATGTGACAGGCTTGAGATCGCCTCTTGGGATGCCCAAACTCGGCAGCAGATGAGAGAAGAAGATGTCAGCGTTAGAACCATCATCAAGGTGTACTCTTTTGACATCCCAACTCCCTATCCTTGCCATGATTAGAAGTGGGTCATCGTGAGGGAATACTATGGTTGACCCATTTGTTTGAACAAGCTCTTTTGATGGGTCACCGAATTCCATTACCGAGATCTCCCTGGCTTTTCTTTTGCTTTCTACCGAAGGCAGTTTGGTGGTAATCGTCTGTATTATTCTAGCCGGATGTAGCAGATGTCTTTTGGGACTTCGATTCCGGCGTCTATCAAAATTATATTACTCGTCATCTCTTTTCCTTTCCTCTTACCTCCTCCCCTTCGGAGAGGGCATCCGCAGGTAGCGTTGAAGTTGGCCCTGCTTTATTAGGGACGCGATGTACTTCCTTAGCTAGAAGCAATCCTCGGTGTCATGCCCATGATCCTGATGGAATTGTAAAAACTTCTTCATATTTTTCTTATTTTTGGAAGTCATGGCCTTCGGACGCTGGATTGGGTTTCCTTGCCTTTCCATGGCCATCAGCATGTTTGTTCGAGAGGTGTTAAGGGGAGTAAATGACATGGGTCTTTTCCCCTTCTACTTCTGAGTTTTCCCGTCCCCCCTCGGCTAGGTACCGGGGTTGATGGCTTTCGCCTTCGGGATGATGATGGTGAGGCTTTGATCCTCCCATTCTCAGCTCTTTGGTTGTCATGTGCTGTTCGGTTCTGCTGTAGAACTCACCAAGGGTGTCCGGAGGGTCTTTCGGGAACTTGTAAAAGAGTTGTAAGTCCCGCCGAAGTCCCCGTACCATGGCGAGGATGAGTATTTCAGGATGGACGTCTGGCACGCTCAGTGCCTCTTGGTTAAATCTTTCTACATAGTCGCGAATGGTTTCCCCATTTTTCTGTGCTATGTCAAACATCTGGACAGGCATCTTTGCTGTCCGCCTGCTGCCGATGAACTATTGTGTGAATTCTATGGACAGCTCTTGGAAACTCATTATTGTCCTAGGGGCTAGTGAGTTATACCACGTAGTTGCCGGATCGGAGAGGGTAACCTCAAAGCATTTGCCAAGGGTGGCATCATCGGCTCCATGTAGCACCATGCTGCGTCCGTACTTGGTATCAGATAACCTTAACCATACTGGCTTTCGGACAATCTGCCTCTCCACTTTTTCCAGCCTCTCTGGGATTTTTTCCATGAGGATGGTGGCCCTGGGCTCTCTTCATTGCCCGGAGGCCTCCGACAATCGAGAATGACACTACCTATTCAAGGAGTAACTTCGACAGTGGGGAGATTGTGATCTTTCCTCCGGTGAAGAACTTCGCCAGCGAGAAGTCGTAGCCCTTATGACGTCGTTTCTCCAGCACGTCGGACTCTGGGAGGTATGTTCTCCGTCAAGGATTCATCATGGATGTCTTTACTTTCCAAACTCCAATGAGTTGATTTCAGGCTTTTCTCTCGACGGGGCATTTGTGAGGGTGCCTTTCCCATCAAAGGTTGTTGTGACCACCTCTAGTCCAGTTGCTGCATCATTTTAGCCATAACGGAGCGTTCAAAATTACACAAAAAGCTCATCGTGATGATTAGAGGATGTTCATCCTCAGGAAAGGAAGTCCCTGTGGAAGATCGCTCGGTCACCGGTTGAGCTTCCAGCGTGGACAGGGACTTCGGGAGACCCTTGTCCTTAGAACGCCGAGTCTCAATGACAGCCACCTGAAAAGGGGTTCCCATAAATAGCGCCAAATGATGCCCATTGGCATCATCATTGTACGACATGGTGGCCTGCAACATGGATTTCTGTTAGTGTTGTGCCCAAAAGCCAATCATGAGATGATTGTATTTTTGCACATTGAGTCATGATATTTTATTGAGGCATTAATCCAGCAATTTTGTTTGTTGTTTTCTTCCTGCATAACGTAATAAACATAATTGTAACCCTAGAATAATGATATTCTTAAACGTCCCTAGTCTAGTATTATTGTGGAATGGGTTGCAATAATACATAATGACTAGCATATGTGGAGACTAATATGAGATATGTAGTCTACATATGGGTACAAGTTGGAGAACTTGTGGACTGGACCGACCCACCATGAGAACACTTCATGGATCGTTATATGAGTGTCATACGTGATTCTGGTAGTGATCATGGTATATGTAGTCCTTCGACCTAAGATCATTAAGGTTCCCTACATGTGAGTCACATACTTTCATACTTTCCTTTGTTGCTCGTAACTAAGTGAACTTGAAGGAGGTCATTGGGTATGTCACATATCATGCGGAGGGATTTGTATGATCAAGATGGGATTTGTCCCTCCTATGTAACGGGAGTGATATCTTTGGGCCCCTTGATAGAGTGAGACTTAAAAAATGCATGGCCATGCTCCGATGAGTTGACATATGATATCAATGTCGTCAGTTTAAATTGGTCCACTCGGTAATCAAGAAACCAAAGATTGGGCTATACGAGAGTGACACATTCTATGTCTCGTGCTTAGTCTTGATATCTTGGACAAAGGGACAATGGCATATATCGGTGATGATCATAAAGGTTTAGTCGATTCACCGACAATCTTGTCACTTGGGTAGCAATGATGTGTTGCGAGACACCACTCATTGCTTATGATCACAAATGTGATTTATGATCATTGCCAACATGGCAAGAGCCTATTGGGTCGCACACGTAGAGCGATTTGGATCATTAGAGTGCATGGGCTAATTATTTTGGTTATGGTTTCACGTTAATTTCGTATTAATAATGGGCCAAGGAGTTGAGCCATTATTAAGCCCGAAATTAAATCCTAATTGGATTAGGGCTTTGAAACCCATTAGGCCTGGAAGTTGAGTCTCACTATAAATACAACTTTTAAGTGAGAAATTTGTAGGTCTCCTTGCCCTAGCCTCGCAAAAGGACGGACGCACTCTTCTCTTAGAATTCCTTGGAGGACGCAAGCTAGCACTACGAGTGCAAGAGAAACTCATCTGCCGGGACATGGTGGAAGCATGGTGATCCCGAGAGGCTCGTGTGGATACCATAGAGAGCCTGAACACGTCAAGTGTTCAGGTTTTGTGATTCGACTCTGCAGTTGAGTGAGAGATCTCAACCAAAAATTAGGTATGAAATTTTTGAACACCCGGTTTACCCCGTTTGACTTGGATCCTGTAGGGTTTCGGTTAAATTCTGCTGCGCTGTTTGGCTCCCGAAACCCAACAGTGGTATTAGAGCTACTGGTGAAACCCTAAGTTGGGATTGAGTGTTGAATCACATATGTTGTGTGTTCGATTGGTTTTCGGCCATCATTAATTAGATTGATTCATGATGCATGAAACCGGAATTCGTAATGAACATATGAGATATATGAAGAAACGACACAAATTGGTTAATGAGATTAACCCGAAATTGATAGGTATGAGATACCTATATGGATAAGGATTCTTGCAACAGTTGCAAAAACCCTAGGTTTGTTCGGATTCGGCCTGTTCGGGCACCGAAAGTAAGGTATTTTTGGTGGCTCGAATGGAGGAGTCTTAGTTGCCAGCGGGACCACCGTATGCGAAGCGCCACATAAATAAAAACTGGTTAATCAACACGCAAAAATTGGCATGCATCTTTGTTGAATGAGATTTGACATGATATGTTGATTGGTGTTTGAAGCGTGGTGCATGGTTATAGCCCTTGATTGGTTGTACTTGTAAATACGGCCTGCTAGTCGTGCCTTTTCTTATCACTCTCATTGTACATTCTCTTCTCACCTTACTCCCCTCGAATGTAACTCGAGGTTTCTATTATTGATGTAATGGTGAATTATGGGATTGTCCAAGGTCGTATGTCCAAGGAGGTGACAACAAAAGGGCAACCAAGAAAGGAAGAGAAGGAGCTTGTGAAGACTCTTTTCTTTTCTTAGGCTTTTATGATATTCTCATTGGCTTGAGAATATCGCATAGTTTGGGCTATAACCATGTCACGTTTATTTCTTGTAAGCATGAGATGCATGTTTTATATTTGTATGTGATGCATGTATAAAACAACCGGAGATAACAAATTGGTGAGATCAAAATAAAAAAAAAACCCCTCAAACAAATATTAAGTCATTAAATGTGATGCCTTCCAAATGTTGGCACTCGTCAAGACTTTGATCAACATTAGGTGGGTTTGCCAAGGCAAAGCACCTATGTTCATCTTGGTAAGGCGCGATGGGATAATAGTGATATCCAAACTGCTAACTTTGGGTTTGACTTAACTAAGTCATCCTACTAGGATTAGGGACTTAGAGGCATAGAGTTGGGCTTAAGTTCATGAGATGAGCTTGGACAAGTGTTGTTCACCCAACTATCCAAGAGTTGCATAAGATGCAATTGGCAAGGAGTTGCCTACCTAAATAGCTGTAACTTGAGAGCAAAGCCAAAGCTGACTCAGGTTGTGGTCAAATATGGATCTTGGCCCACTAAAATACCTTAGCGCCGAGGTGTTCCGAAATAATATCGAGGGTTATTATTTTGAGGAAAATAGTGGGAGTATCGTTTAATAAAAGTCCTTATTAAATGAATTAAAATACAAGACTCTTACACTGCATATTTACTGTTGTAGATAACCATGGCATAAAACACATCGACACTTTCGTTGCGATCGATCCTTGGGAAGGAAAAACTGAATGAGACCAACTTTCTCAAATGGTACCGAAACTTGAGGATAGTCCTTAAACAAGAGAGAAAGGCTTATGTCCTAGAGCAGCCCATTCCGAATGAGCCTGCTGCCACTGCTCCAAGAGCTGAAAGGGATGCTTACAAGAGGGATTCTGATGATGCTTTGGATGTTACATGCCTCATGCTTATTACCATGGAATCTGAGCTTCAGAAGCAACATGAGAACATGTGGGTGTTCGATATGATCGAACATCTCAAAATGCTTTTCCAAGAGCAAGCTAGGCATGAGAGGTTTGAGACCTCTAAGGCATTGTTTCAGTGCAAGATGTCTGAGGGAAGTCTCGTGGGTCCTCATGTGCTCAAGATGATTGGGTACATTGAGAATCTTGAGAATTTGGGATTTGCTCTTCAGAAAGAGTTGGCTATTGATGTAGTCTTGCAATCGTTGCCTGAAAGCTACAGTCAGTTCATCATGAACTATAACAACAATGACCTTGACAAGTCCCTCCCTGAATTGCTCAACATGTTGAGAACTGCTGAGCAAAACCTTAAGAAGGCTAAGCCCATTTTGATGGTTCAAAAGGGCAAGGGAAAAGGAAAAGCCAACAAGAAGAAGGATAAAGCTAATGGAAAGTCCAATGCTAGTTCTTCTTCAGTTGCACTGAAACCAAAGGGTGGTGTGGCAAAGGAAGGGGAGTGCTTCCATTGTAAGCAACTTGGACACTGGAAGCGCAACTGTAAGCTCTATCTTGAAGAACTTGCTAAGGAAAAGGAAAGTAGGACTTCCACTTCAGGTATTTTTGTTATAGAGGCTAACTTTTCTACTTCCTCATCTTGGGTATTGGATACTAGATGTGGATTTCACATTTGTGCAAATGTGCAGGATCTAAGTAGAAGTAGAAGATTGGCCCGAGGTGAAGTGGACCTACGTGTTGGAAATGGAGCAAGGGTTGCTGCCTTAGCCGTAGGGAGTTATGTTCTCACTTTACCTAGTGGATTAGTTTTAGAATTAGACAACTGCTACTTTGTGCCTACTATTAGTAGAAATTTGATTTCTGTTTCTTGTTTGGACAAGAAAGGTATTTCATTTATAATAAAGGACAAATGTTGTTCTATTTATTTGAATGAAATCTTTTATGATAGTGCTCAACTTAGCAATGGGTTGTATGTTCTAGACCTTGAAGATCCAATCTGTAATGTGAATACCAAGAAGGTCAGATTAAATGATTCGAACTCAACCTATCTCTGGCACTGTCGCTTGGGCCATATAAATGAGACCCGTATATCCTAGCTCCATAAGGATGGACTCTTGGACTCATTTGATTTTGAATCATATGAGACATGTGAGTCATGTTTGTTGGGCAAGATGACCAAAGCCCCATTCACAGGGCAAAGTGAAAGGGCTAATGACTTACTAGGACTCATACATAGTGATGTATGTGGCCCTATGTCTACACAAGCTAGAGGAGGTTTCCAATACTTCATTACTTTCACTAATGACTTTAGCAGATATGGCTATGTGTATCTTATGAGACACAAGTCAGAATCCTTTGGAAAGTTCAAAGAATTCAAGAATCAAGTAGAGAATCAACTCGGGAAGAGTATCAAAGTGCTTTGATCAGATCGAGGTGGAGAGTACTTGGATCGAGAATTCCTTGACTATCTGAAGGAGTGTGGTATAGTATCACAACTCACTCCACCAGGTACACCTCAATGGAATGGTGTTTCTGAAAGGAGAAATCGTACTCTATTAGACATGGTTCGCTCTATGATGAGTCAAGCTGACCTTCCAAACTCCTTTTGGGGACATGCTCTAGAGACAGGTGCTTTTACACTAAACCGAGTTCCATCTAAATCGGTTCAAAAGACACCATATGAGATATGGTGTGGGAGGCATCCCAATTTGTCTTTTATGAAGATTTGGGGCTGTGACGCTTATGTGAAATGTCAATCCTCTAAAAACTAGGGCTGAAATCTCAAAAATGCCTTTTTGTTGGGTATCCCAAAGAAACAAAGGGTTACTATTTCTACAATCCCTCTGAGTAAAAAGTGTTTGTTGCTCGAACTGGTGTCTTTTTGGAGAAAGAGTTTATCTATAAAGGAACTAGTGGGAGGAAAGTAGAACTTGAAGAAATTCAAGAACAACAAGGAGACATCGAACCTGAAATGGAACCTGAACAAACACCACAAGATGTTGTGGTTCAAGAGTCTGTTCCTATAGCATAGAGCCCACGTAGGACTGGTAGGATTCGGTGTGAGCCTAAGAGATATGGATTTCTCGTGACTCACACCGGTGATGTGATGCTCATGGATCAAGATGAGCCCACAACCTACCAACAAGCTATGTCGGGGCCTGACTCTGAGAAGTGGCTAATGGCCATGAAATCCGAGATGGAATCCATGTATGAAAACCAAGTATGGACTTTGGTTGACCCACCTGAAGGGGTAAAACCCATAGGGTGCAAATGGGTTTTCATGAAGAAAACTGACATGGATGGTAATGTGATTACCTTTAAGGGACGATTGGTCGCAAAAGGTTTCAAGCAAATTCATGGTATTGACTATGATGAAACTTTTTCACCATTTGCTATGCTTAAATCCATCCGAATTTTGTTTGCTATTGCTGCACACTATGATTATGAGATATGGCAAATGGATGTCAAAACTGCATTCCTAAATGGAAAGCTACTTGAGGATGTGTACATGACAAAACCTGAGGGTTTTGTCACTCCTGAGAATGCCAGTAAAGTGTGCAAATTGCAAAGGTCCATTTATGGACTGAAGCAAGCTTCTCGAAGTTGGAATCTTCATTTTGATGATGCAATCAAAGAGTTTGGTTTTATCAAAAATGGAGATGAACCTTGTGTCTACAAGAAGGTTAGTGGGAGCGCTATTGTCTTCTTGGTGTTGTATGTAGATGACATACTACTCATCGGGAATGACATTCCTGAGCTACAGTCTGTGAAGACTTGGCTAGGGAAATGTTTCTCTATGAAGGACTTGGGTGAAGCAGCCTATGTGTTAGGCATCAGGATCTATAGAGATAGATCTAGAAAGCTTCTTGGCCTAAGTCAAAGTACATATATTGACAAGGTGCTAAAGAGGTTTAGCATGCAAGATTCCAAGAAAGGATTCTTGCCCATGTCACATGGTATCACTCTTTCTAGATCTCAGTGTCCGAGTACAACCGAGGAGAGAGAGCGCATGAGTAAGATTCCATATGCCTCAGCAATTGGATCTATCATGTATGCCATGATATGTACTCATCCCGATGTCTCATATGCTTTGAGCATGATGAGTAGGTACCAATCGAACCCCGGTGAAAGTCACTGGACAGCTGTTAAGAACATCCTTAAGTACTTACGAAGGACTAAGGATGCATTCTTGGTCTTTGGAGGTGAAGATCAGCTCGTTGTAAGGGGTTACACCGATGCAAGCTTCCAATCCGATAAGGATGATTTTAGATCGCAATCTGGTTATGTGTTTTGTATTGGTGGTGGTGCTGTGAGCTGGAAGAGTTCAAAGCAAGAGACAGTAGCTGACTCTACAACAGAATCTGAGTACATTGCCGCCTCTGATGCTGCGAAGGAGGCAGTTTGGATCAAGAAGTTCATCACTGAACTTGGAGTGGTTCCAAGCATTGTCGACCCGATAGAGCTCTATTGTGACAACAATGGAGCAATCGCACAGGCTAAGGAACCTCGATCTCACCAGGGATCCAAACACATACTCCGACGCTATCATCTCATCAGGGAGAGCATCGAGAGGGGTGATGTAAGGATATGCAGGACTTCGACAGACAGCAACATTGCAGATCCACTGACAAAGCCCCTTACGTAGCAGAAGCATGATAGCCATTCTAGGTCCATCGGTATTAGATACAAGGATGATTGGCTTTTAGTGCAACTGGGAGATTGTTAGTGTTGTGCCCCAAAGCCAATCGTGAGATGATTGTATTTTTGCACATTGAGTCATGATATTTTATTGAGGCATTAATCCAGCAATTTTGTTTGTTGTTTTGTTTCTGCGTAGCGTAATAAACATAATTGTAACCCTAGAATAATGATGTTCTTAAACATCTCTAGTCTAGTATTATTGTGGAGCGCGTTGCAATAATACATAATGACTAGCATATGTGGAGACTAATATGAGATCATGGTATATGTAGTCCTTCGACCCAAGATCATCAAGGTTCCCTACATGTGAGTCACATACTTTGATACTTTCCTTTGTTGCTCGTAACTGAGTGAACTTGAAGGAGGTCATTGGGTATGTCACATATCATGCGGAGGGATTTGTATGCTCAAGATGGGATTTGTCCCTCCTATGTAACAGGAGTGATATCTTTGGGCCCTTTGATAGAGTGAGACTTAGAAAATGCATGGCCATGCTCCGATGAGTTGATATATGATATCAATGTCGTCAGTTTAAGTTGGTCTACTCGGTAATCAAGAAACCAAAGATTGGGCTATACGAGAGTGACACATTCCATGTCTCGTGCTTAGTCTTGATATCTTGGACAAAGGGACAATGGCATATATCGGTGATGATCATAAAGGTTTAGTCGATTCACCGACAATCTTGTAACTTGGGTAGCAATGATGTGTTGCTAGACACCGTTCATTGCTTATGATCATAAATGTGATTTATGATCATTGCCAACATGGCAAGAGCCTATTGGGTCGCACACATAGAGCTATTTGGATCATTAGAGTGCATGGGCTAATTATTTGGGTTATGGTCTCACTTTAATTTCGTATTAAGAGTGGGCCAAGGAGTTGAGCCATTATTAAGCCCGAAATTAAATCCTAATTGGATTAGGGCTTTGAAACCCATTAGGCCCGGGAAGTTGAGTCTCACTATAAATACAACTTTTAAGTGAGAAATTCGTAGGTCTCCTTGCCCTAGCCTCCCAAAAGGACAGCCGCACTGTTCTCTTGCAATTCCTTTGAGGACGCAAGCTAGCACTGCGAGCGCAAGAGAAACCCATTTTCCGGGACGTGGTGGAAGCGTGGTGATCCCGAGAGGCTCGTGTGGATACCATAGAGAGCCTGAACACGTCAAGTGTTCAGGTTTTGTGATTCGACTCTACAGTTGAGTGAGAGATCTCAATCGAAAATTAGGTATGAAATTTTTGAACACCCGGTTTACCCCGTTTCACTTGGATCCTGGAGGGTTTTGGTTAAATTCCGCTGCGCTGTTTGGCTCCCGAAACCCAACAGTGTCGACGGGGAGGGTATCAGAAAAGGGGCTTCTAGAGGTGGTGGCTGCCCTGAAAGATTCAAAGAATGGGGGTTCGGAGATCCCCGGAGTGTTTTTCCAGTGGAGGAGCCTCCAACACCCAAGTTAGTATTTAACTAGATGGAGAGTAATGGGTAGAGAGTAGTGTCCTCCTTCTTACCAGAGTTGTTTCCCAAGTATTTATAGGGTGGTGTCAAGAAAAGGTTGGTTGACACAGCCCGCTTAAATCTTGACACGTGTTCATTTGGATGCAGTTCATACCTTCAGAAATGGGGACCTCTCTAGGCCGTCTTGGTCAGGAGTTAGGGCTATGGGAGGTCTACATGTCAGGACGTGTACGAGGGTGGCGTGCCAGAGGCTCATTAACCATTTTTGTCATATCCTTGAGACCCCTTTGGTGAAAGAGACCTCTACATGATGGAAGAGCTTCTTGCCGAGGTTGCTCCAGTTATTTGCGAGTCCCTCGAAACGGGGGACTCCTTTCGGAGGATGTTCTCCTCTTCCGAGGATGGTGAGCCTACCTCTCCCCAAGCTGGTCACGCCATCTTACCGAGGGTGGTAGAACACTATGTTCCCAAAGTTAATACTCTCACTCCCTGAAGGTGATGGTGGATCTCCGAGGTCGAGGGGTTAGGAGGTCAGACCCTGTGTTACTGAGGTTGGCGCTCATATTTCTCGAGGATGATGGTCACCCTTACCGAGGGTGATGCTTTGTCAGAGCTTGGCCTTCCAAAGAGTAATAGCCCTTTGGCCATCACCACCTTTGCATACTACTACCTGAAACATTTATTCATAAGAACATCCATACAAGCATATCATAAGTGCCACCAAAACACATCCATCACACAAACACTTTGTTCCCACAACTCTAGACATGTAAAGCTTGGAAGTCATAAAACCACAAGCATTAGCTTCTTTCACAAGAAACTAATAACACTTAGAATATTGGGCAAAAAACTTCACAACTTATTACCTTAGCAAAACCTGAAAGTGTAATTCAACACTTAGCTTTCATATTTCAGAAGGAAGCCCTTTCCTAGAACATAAACAATAACTCCATGACTTTTATAGCTCAGAAATGACTTCACATGGCCTCTAAGGCCTAAATTTAAGTTAAGCTCAAGCTTAACCGAATCACTTCTAAGCTCATGCGAAGACAACATGAAACCAAGGAAAACTACAAGCATATACATAACAAAATATCTATCTATGATGGGTTAGCATGCACAAACAAGCATAAAAGCACACATTAACACACACACCACTAAACACCAGCTAAAAGGTCTAGCAACCAGAATATCAGATTCACCTAGTTTCGGGTAACCTCTAATGAAATCTAATCAAATTCGAGAGCTCCCTATCATAGGAATTGAGTTGGCCTTCTCAATTCTTAGCCCTAATGCATGCCAAATAAAGCTAATTAGCATCAAACCCATAGTTGCCAAGTAACCCTAGCTCTCTTAGCTACTTAGGATCCATTGGCCTAATTTCCATCACCTAAGTGCACATAATTCACTAGCATAACATAGTTTATCTATGAATTGATTAACGAGCCCTTAAGTCCTTACCACCACTTACTAATCCTTGTTGGCCGAAGCTTAGTAAGCTTGAATTGTGCACTTCTTAGTTTCTTTTTGCTCTAAACTTCCTCCTTAGCTCAAATGGCGCATGAATTCACTTCCTCCACTAAGAGTTTGCCATGATTTGTCTTGGTTGCTCATAGAACTCGCTTAGACTCTCAAGAACATGAGTTTGAGTGTTCAACAATGGAAGATACAACTAGTTAGAGCAAAAAGAAGGCTTAGTGGAGCATGCATAGACCCACATTTGCCAAGTGGTGACACAAATGGGTTAATCGCTCACTTAAGCAAGCTACTAACTTGCATGAATCATTCTAGTCATTACATAAATGATTCCTCCAAATTAACCACTCAATAGCCCTGCAATTCGGTCCCTTACCTTCTTAAATCCCCATTTCCATCTTCCTTCTCGGTCAAGTAATTTAAGAACACAAAAGGTTCAACCACTCAAACAACACGCAAGCTTTATTCTAAATTCTATTTTTTAGGTTAAAAGAGCTCAATCTTAGTGTCTCTAGCTTTATTCTCCTTATATCCCCTAGCCCATGGCCTTTGTGCCAAGTTTTAAAGGGCATAACAACATCCCCTCCTTAAGAAATTTAGTCCTCCAAATTCCCTCAAAGTCTAGGTACCAAACTTGGATACCTCTTAAGCATTTAAGCTTCAACATCCCATGTGTCTACTTCTTTAGAATGATAAGTCCATTAGACTTTAATCATAGGTATCCATATGCCCGTCGGCATCTTTGTTGTGTAACATGGTGAGCCTGAGGTAGGAATTTTTGGTACAGAAGTGTTTGGATGAGGGAATTCTGGTGCAAACATGGCTGCAAGACTCAGGAAAACAAGGGTTAGGGACTCCCCGGAGTGTGTTTCCTGGGGGGAGCTTCTGACGCCCAAGTAAGTAGTTGTGAGAACCAAAGGTAGAATAGAAAGAGAGTAAAGAGCAGAACATAGCAAGAATTCTCTCCCTTGTTTTACCAAAAGTCCTTTGCAAGTATTTATAGGAGGGCATATAGAGAGGCTGTTTGGCACAGCCCATTTTGATCATGACACATTTGTGGTCAGATGCGTCCTGACCTTTAAAGATGGGTATCTCCAGCTGTCTGTAAGCCATTCTAGCCAGAGGTCAGGGGCGTGTGCCAGGGCTGTGTCAGAGGCTCCTTCACCGTGTGGAAGGCCTCTGTGTCAAAGGCTCTTCAACCATGTTTTTCATACCTCCTAGACCTCTTTGGGGAAGTAGACCCTTCCGGGATATGAGACTCATTCAGGATAGGCAGTCGTCTTCCGAAAGGTCCTTTGGCTGGGTGATGCACCTTCGGGAGGTGCTATCCCTTGCTGAGGATGAAGATGCACTCTCCCGAAGTTGGTGGGCTCAAATATTCGAGGGTGGTAGTATGTATGTTTTCTTGAGGTCTATTTAGCCAATGCTGGGGATGGTTATTGGTAACTAAGGTCGAGGCTAGGTACCATCCCAGGATGGTGTTAGTCCTCCTTTCCTGAGGTTGGTCGTATGTGTTATCCGAGGGTGGTGCTCATTGAGGAAGCTTAGGAATCCTTCAGGGGTAATAGCCCTTCAGCTATCAATACCGAAATGGTTCTTTCTGTTAGTGTTGTGCCCAAAAAGCCAATCATGAGATGATTGTATTTTTGCACATTGAGTCATGATATTTTATTGAGGCATTAATCCAGCAATTTTGTTTGTTGTTTTGTTTCTACGTAACGTAATAAACATAATTTCAACCCTAGAATAATGATATTCTTAAACATCCCTAGTCTAGTATTATTGTCGAGCGGGTTGCAATAATACATAATGAGTAGCATATGTGGAGACTAATATGAGATATGTAGTCTACATATGAGTACAAGTTGGAGAACTTGTGTACTGGACCGACCCACCATGAGAACACTTCATGGATCGTTATATGAGTGTCATAAGAGATTCTCATATTGATCATGGTATATGTAGTCCTTCGACCCAAGATCATCAAGGTTCCCTACATGTGAGTCACATACTTTGATACTTTCCTTTGTTGCTCGTAACTAAGTGAACTTGAAGGAGGTCATTGGGTATGTCACATATCATACGGAGGGATTTGTATGATCAAGATGGGATTTGTCCCTCCTATGTAACGGGAGTGATATCTTTGGGCCCCTTGATAGAGTGAGACTTAGAAAATGTATGGCCATGCTCCGATGAGTTGATATATGATATCAATGTCGTCAGTTTAAGTTGGTCTACTCGGTAATCAGGAAACCAAAGATTGGGCTATACGAGAGTGACACATTCCATGTCTCGTGCTTAGTCTTGATATCTTGGACAAAGGGACAATGGCATATATCGGTGATGATCATAAAGGTTTAGTCGATTCACCGACAATCTTGTCACTTGGGTAGCAATGATGTGTTGCTAGACACCGCTCATTGCTTATGATCATAAATGTGATTTATGATCATTGCCAACATGGCAAGAGCCTATTGGGTCACACACATAGAGCTATTTGGATCATTAGAGTGCATGGGCTAATTATTTGGGTTATGGTTTCACTTTAATTTCGTATTAATAATGGGCCAAGGAGTTGAGCCATTATTAAGCCCGAAATTAAATCCTAATTGGATTAGGGCTTTGAAATCGATTAGGCCTGGAAGTTGAGTCTCACTATAAATACAACTTTTAAGTGAGAAATTTGCAGGTCTCCTTGCCCTAGCCTCCCAAAAGGACAGCCGCACTCTTCTCTTGCAATTCCTTGGAGGACGCAAGCTAGCACTACGAGCGCAAGAGAAACGCTTCTACCGGGTCGTGGTGGAAGCGTGGTGATCCCGAGAGGCTCGTGTGGATACCATAGAGTGCTTGGACACGTCAACTGTTCAGGTTTTGTGATTCGACTCTACAGTTGAGTGAGAGATCACAACCAAAAATTAGGTATGAAATTTTTGAACACCCGGTTTACCCCGTTTCACTTGGATCTTGGAGGGTTTCGGTTAAATTCCGCTGCGCTATTTGGCTCCCGAAACCCAACACTTTCAATCTACCTATCCTTCTGTGGATGGTATACTGAGCGAAATTTTAACTTTGTGCCTAATGCAGGATGCAAGACCTCTAGAATCTGGATACAAATCTAGAGTCACTAGTAGAGACAATATCATTTGGCATACCATCCATCCTCACTATCCTTCTTTTGGTCCCTCTATGGTTTGTAATGAAAAATTCTTAATGAAGCTCCTCTCTTCAGCAATTTGGCTAAGTCCCTAGTCTCGTTACGAAGTCACCTTCAGTCAACACCTTTCAGGAAGATATATAGTTTACATATGCACTTTTGGCCACATCCATATTCGAATGACCATCTTCGGCATATTTTAAACCACTTTTTCCCTGAAAGAGTTTTTCTAAGTATGCAAGCTCACTTATGCGTCTTAGAAAGTAATCATCTTTGATTTTCCACCTTTGACGTTGACCATGTTTGGCCAGAGGAAGCCATCTTCTTCCAGGTACTTTTGCCCAACTTTTTTCTTTAAATTTCTTCTAAGTGTGCGAATTCACTTAGGCGCTTTTGGGAGATGACCATCTTCAACCATGTTCGGTTGCACATTTTTGGCATCACTCTACTTCTTTGTTAAGCAGTTAAATGCCTTTCTTACAAACCATGTTCGGTTCCCCCCCGGGGAAGCGAGCATGCTTGATCTTCTCCCTCAGAAGAAAACATGTTCGCTCATCATGCCTTGCCTTTCGTGAAAACGTATAGTTCCACACATAGGCACTTTCGAGAGAAACTCCATTTGGTTTTTACACCACGTTCGGTCAACCACCCTCGATGAGAATTGTACAATTTTTCCCTTAGAAAAACTTCTAAGTGTAGAATTTTTTCAAAGAATTTGAATGCCATGTATTTTTCAATTCCCCACATTCGATGTCACCGAGCTTGTAAACTCCTGGCCGAACTTCATCGAGGACCAAGTAAGGTCCATCCCAGTTTGCCCGAAATACTCTGTGAGATGGTCTTTGACGCTCAAATTCAGCTTTACGGAGGATGAGGTCTCCCTTCTTGATTCCTTTTTGTTTGACATGCGAGTTGGTAGCAAGAGCTTCTCTCAAACTGAGAGAAAGGCAATAAAAGTCCTCAGCCAAAGGCAAAAGCTACATTGTCCCTCAGCCATTCATCTATGAGGTCTAAAATGCCAAAAATTCCCAAACTCAGAGAAAAATGGCTAAGGGACAATCCTGGTGGAACCTCAGTGACGTCTTGCTTGGAGTCATCAACCTCCTCAACTTCGGTTGGGATTTCCTTGCCTTTATTCCTGTGGTGCTCTTCGAGCTCCTCGGCAAAAATATCTCCAACCGGAGTCTCCAAGGTCTCCGTCATAGTGTCAGAACTCAGCAAAGTAGAGCGGGTAGCCGGTTCCGAAGGTGGGTCAGCACGAATAGAGGACTAGTCCTGTGCCCCCACGACGTCCTTGGGAGGGGGAGGGAGAGAATCTTCCTTGGCCTTCTTAGACCTCGGGGCCAAAGATGGTCCCCCAAGCCCTTTCTTCCTCTTCACAATAGCCTTCTTCCTTTGGTGCTTCCCCTTCTTATCCTGCCCAAGGAAGATGGACTTGTAGAAAGCAGCAGATTGATCACCTATCTCTGACACCATAAATCTGAGGAACTTGCTTGCATTTACCCCGAATATGCACTTCTCTGGGTTAAGCCAGACACCGAATTCCAGAAGTCAGTGAAATGTTTCTTCTAAGTCTATCATATGACTGCTAGACAATTTGCTCTTAACTATCACATCATCTATATAGACTTCCATGTTCCTCCCGATTTGGGAGTCAAAAACCCTGCTCATCAATCTTTGGTACATGGTCCCTACATTCTTAAGCCCGAAGCGCATTCTAACATAGCAATAGGTACCCCCTTCGGTGATCCGCTGAATTTGGTGATATTCACTGAATGTGTCGAGGAAGCTAAGAAGGCCATATTAGTCAGTTAAGTCCACCAATTGGTTGGCGGCAAAGGAAATGAATCCTTGGGGCAAGCATCATTAACGTTTCGGAAGTCGATGCACATTTGGAGTTTGTCACTCCCCTCCTTCATTGCGATAACAACGTTACTAAGCCATTCGGGATATTTGACCTCCTTTATTATGCTAGCCTCTGTCAACCGTTGGACTTCCGCCTTGACAAAATTGTTCTTATGAGCAGAGAGGCTTCTCTTTTTTTGGCGAACGAGCTTCACGTCAGGGCGTATCTTAAGACTATGTTGGATTATGCGAGGGTCAACCCCAGGCATGTCCTTCGGTGAGTAGGCAAATAGATCTTTGTTCATTAAAAGGAAAGATACAAGCCTTTGCTTGTCACCTTTGGCCAACTGTTTCCCTACACAGGTACTTCAGCCCAGGACAAGTTCTACATTCTCAGTTTCATTTTCTTTGGGTCACTTTTCTCACATTTTATAGCCTCTTCTGCCGATATGCCCTTCTCTTCCGAGGTCTGCATGTTCACTTTCATTGGGCTCTACCTTGCCCTCACAAAGACCTTCCTGACTTCCTTCTGATCAATAAATATCTCTGCGTCCCCTTCCTTCACTGTGAAGGTGCCATCAGGAATTCACATATCAGCAGATGTGAAGATTCCCATGAGTTTGCCTTTTGAGGATGGCATTGTACAAAGAAGGGACATCAATGACTATGAACCTAGTCGAGGTGGAGGTAAAGAGCTCTTCGTTGCTCTGAACAGAAGTTCCCTTTAACATCAGAGGTAAGTCTATCCACCCAAGGACAGGGAGTTCGGACAGACCTACCGTGAATGTAAGGAATGTGACAGGTGAGGTCACTTCTTCTGATGCCCAAGTTCAGTAGTATATAGGAGAATAGGACATCGGTGTTGGAACTGTCATCGAGGAGGACCCTTTTCACATCCCAACTCCCTATTCTTGCCATGATGAATAGTGGTCATTGTAAGGGAATACTACGGTAGACCGATATTTTTGAACAAGCTTGTTCGACGGGTTACCGAATTCCATTGTTGAGATTTCCCTTATTTGCCACTTTCTCTCGGCCAAGGGTATCCCAGTGGTGATTGTTTGGATTACCCCCGCCGGAGGTGGTGGATTTTTTTGGGAACTTCGGTTCCGACGTAAGTCAGAATCGTAGTCCTCCTCTTCTTCGCTACTTCCCTTGGGGGAGGGCATCCCCAGGTATCGCCGAAGTTGGCCCTGCTTGATCAAAGATTCGATATACTTCCTCAGCTAGAAGCAATCCTCAGAGTCATGCCCGTGATCTCGATGGAACTGACAGTAATTCATCATTTTTTTCTTGTTTTCCGAGGTCATGCCCTGCGGTCGTTGGATCTGGGTGCCTTGCCTTTCCATTTCCAGCAGTATTTTCGTTCTTGTGGTGTTCAAAGAGGTGAACGTCATTGGCTTCTTGCCCCTCTGCTTCCTAGGTCTCCTTCCACCTTCAGTTGGATACCGAGGTTGGTTGCTTTGTCCTTCGGGGTGAGTGTGGTCAGACTTTGGGCCCCCCATCCTAAGCTCCTCAGCCGTCATGTGTTGTTCCACCCTTCGGTAGAATTCTCCGAGGGTGCCTGGGAGGTCTTTAGAGAACTCGTAGAAGAGTTGTAAGTCTCTCTAAAGTCCTCTTATCATGGCGAGGATGCGTATTTCAGGATGAAAGTCCGGCACACTCAGGGCCTCGCGATTGAACCTTTCCACATAGTCACGAATGGTCACCCCATTCCTTTGCGCTAAGTAAAACATCTAAACGGGCATCTTCACTGTCAGCCTGCTGTAGATAAACTGCTGCATGAAGATCGTGGACAACTCCTGGAAACTAATTATAGTTCCAGGGATGAGGGAGTTGTACCACGCAATTGCCAGGCAAGAGAGGGTGACCTCAAAGCACTTGCAAAGGGCGGCGTCATCGGCACCTTGGAGCACCATACTATGCCTATACTTGGTTAGGTGGGCTTGTCTTGGGTTTCGGGAGACAAACAGTGCAACGGAATTTAACGGAAACCCTCCAGGATCCAAGTGAAACGAGGTAAATCAGGTGTTCAAAAATTTTCATACCTAATTTTCGGTTGAGATCTCTCACTCAACTGTAAAGTCGAATCACAAAACTTGAACAGTTAACAAGTTCAGGCTCTCTATGGTATCCACATGAGCCTCTCGGGAACACCATGCTTCCACCACATCCCGGCAGATGCGTTTCTCTTGCACTCGCAGTGCTAGCTTGCATCCTGAAAGGAATTGTAAGAGAAGAGTGCGACTGTCCTTTTGGGAGGCTAGGGCAAGGAGACCTATGAATTTCTCACTAAAAGTTGTATTTATAGTGAGACTCAACTTCCAGGCCTAATGGGTTTCAAAGCCCTAATCCAATTAGGCTTTAATTTCGGGCTTAATAATGGTTCAACTATTGGGCCCATTATTAATACAAAATTAAAATGAAACCATAACCCAAATAATTAGCCCATGCACTCTAATGATCCAAATAGCTCTATGTGTGCAACCTAATAGGCTCTTGTCACATTGGCAATGATCAAAAATCACATTTATGATCACAAGCAATGAGCGGTGCCTAGCAACAAATCATTGCTACCCAAGTGACAAGATTGTCGGTGATTCGACTAAACATTTATGATCATCACAGATATATGCCATTGTCCCTTTGTCCAAGATATCAAGACTAAGCACGAGATATGGAATATGTCACTCTCTTATAGCCCAATCTTTGGTTTCTTGATTATCGAGTAGACTAACTTAAGCTGATGACATTGATATCGTATATCAACCCATCTGAGCATGGCCATGCATTTTCTAAGTCTCACTCTATCAAGGGGCCCAAAGATATCACTCCCGCTACAAAGAAGGGACAAATCCCATCTTGATCATACAAATCCCTCCGCATGATATGTGACATACCAAATGACCTCCTTCAAATTCATTCAGTTATGAGCAACAAAGGAAAGTATCAAAGTATGTGACTCACATGTAGGGAACCTTGATGATCTTAGGTCAAAGGACTACATATACCATGATCACTATGAGAATCACTTATGACACTCATATAACGATCCCTGAAGTGTTCTCATGGTGGGTCGGTCTAGTACACAAGTTCTCCAACTTGTACCCATATGTAGACTACATATCTCATATTAGTCTCCACATATGCTAGTCGTTATGTATTATTGCAACCCGCTCCACAATAATACTAGACCAGGGACGTTTAAGAATATCATTATTCTAGGGTTACATTTATGTTTATTACGTTATGTAGAAACAAAACAACAAACATAATTGCTGGATTAATGGCTTAATAAAATATCATGACTCAATGTGCAAAAAATACAATCATCTCATGATTGGTGGTGGCCTGCGGCGGCTTCATTATGTGTCATTGTACGGGTAGGGAAAACTTCTGATGGAGGAGAGCACTTTTGGAGGAGATTCCCCAGTGGAATGTAGCTGAAATACTCCAGAAAACACAGGTCAGGAGGTCCCAGGTGTGTATTGCCGGGGAGGAGCCTCCGACGCCCAAGTCAGTATTTTCAGATAATTGGATTATGTGCTTTTTTGTGTATTCAAAGAGAACTCTTTTTCTTCTCTCCTTACCCCGCTAGGACGCTTTCTGGGTGTTTTATAAAGGAGGCATACAGAAGCCATTTTCCTCTTGTGGTAGCTCCAGATCACGACACGTGTTCGGTGGGATGCGATCCCTGCTTTTTCGGGAGCAAAGGGACGTTTATCTCAGCAAAGGTCACCTAGTTGACAGCCTAGGCATTCCGAGAGTGTCGTATCGAGACGTCCCTCTGATGGCGTGCTCTAGTGATAGCGTGTCAGAATGTACTTGGGGGACGACTTTTATAGGGAGGTGTCAGAGGCTCCTTAAATGCTTTGTTCATACTTTCCGAGGTTACTCTGACGTTTTGGGGAATGTATTCCCTGAGGATGGGTCCTCCGAGGGATACCATTTTCTAAGGATGTGAATTCCCTACATTGGGCCAGGGGGATCATTCATCCTTCCGACCTTGGCTGGCTGTGTCCCTCTGGCGAAGTTGGTACTCCGTCAGGTCTGGGAGCTCAGCCAGTTATGGGCAGCTCGGCTATCACATGCCCCCTCCTGGAGAGCCGGAGCGGGGGCTTCGGCTATGTTTTCGAGGAGGTCCCTTTGCCGACCTGGTGGCTGAAACTTTTCTTGGACAGTTGCCTTGCTTCAGAAGGCGTCTCCTCAGAGCCGAGGTACCCTCCTCTAGTTTTCTTGATGTCCTCGGAATAAATGTTACTTTTTTTCTTTTTTGCTTTTTCTGCCACGAGTCTATGAATCGTTGTGTCCTTTGGCCAGGCGTGTCAGTCATGGGTAACCGTGCCTGGGTTTTCACGATGTTAGAGGGACGTGCCCTGGTTCTTCACGCTGTGTGACACGTGGACGCTGTTGGATGGCAAAACAACTATGCTGGTTACGTCAACCGCACCTCTTCACCTTCAAGGAGTAATAATGAGGCCGTTAGATATTCAAAGGATGATTATGACGACGTTTCACTTATCCTTCTTCGGTCTATATAAGCACCTTCCGTCCCATTTTGTCTCACTTTTTTTGTTTTAACTCTCGTCTGTTCTAGAGCCTTTTCTTGCCCTTTTTCTTTTTTCGGCGGCAGTTCTTACGGCAGAGTGACCTCCGGCGATTCCTTGCAGCGGTGTTTCGCAGCCTAGGTTTTACCAAAGTCTTTGGTTGGTCTTCCCTTTTTGTGGTTTGTCGTTGTTCCTCTATTTTCTCCCAAAGTCATCTCTCTTTTTCTCATTTTTTTTGAAAAATGTCAAATCCAACTCCATTAAGTCTGACTCCATTGATGACTGTGCGCCCTCTTTCTGCAAACCTTGCTTCCCTTAAGGCTTATCCTTGTTCCACTACTTTGGAAAAGATGAAAAAGTGGGTGGCCAAGTACTACCTCCCTTCTTATATCACACCGAGGTTACCTCTCCCGGGATCTTATGGTTACGCAGCTTCTTCGGGGGAGGTTACCGTTTACCGAGCTCAGCTGAAAGCCGGTCTTCGGTATCCCCCTCATCGCGGGATATGCGAATTCTGCAAATTCCACGGCATTGCTGTGAACCAACTCCCCCCAAATTCTTACTCTTACTTTAATGCTTTCCTCTGCATGTGTGTGGTGTTCGGCATAAACCCCCACTTCCTCTTCTTCATGCAATACTTCAAACTCCACCCGGTCCCGAAGGGTGGTTTTTACTACCTCCTTTCCCGAGGGTCCGGGAGTAAGAGGTTTATGTTTACCTTTGACAATAAGGATAGTTGGCGAGGGTGGTAGAAGAAGTTTTTCTTTTTCCGGGTCCCCGAGTCTTGGAAACATGTGCCTATTAGATGAGCCTCGGGGACTTTGGAGGTCGACGTCATCGATCCCTGGAAGCTCCTCACTCCGGTATTACTTGCCAATTTTGACAACTTCGACAAGCGTATTCGGTTGGTGGCGGACTGGGACTCCGTCACGTTCACCCTACCCTTTTCCCATTAAGTGGGATCTTATGTCAGAGGAAGTTCTTCAGGAACTGGGAGTGATAACTGCCCACAAGAGTGACCCCGGCATGCCCGTGCCTGTTCTTCTGGGGAAGAAAGCCTGGATAGTGATGCTCCTAAGGCGTCAAATTTCTTATCAGTTTTTTTCAAGAGTAAGTCACCTTCCAGGGTTTGTTATTTGCTTTCCTTTTGGACTTACACTGTTATTTTACCATTTTGCAGAGATGGGCGATCAGTCTGCCGAGTTTTATAAATCATTCTTCGACAGTCAGGCTAAGCGGGGAGAGCAAGTACGCAGAAAGACTTCTGGTAAGAGGAAGAAGTCGACTGTCGGCCCTTCTAAATCCAAGAAGGCCAAGGCTACCACTCCTCCTCCCCCCGAGACCGTAGTTGAGGTGGAAGACCAGTCCTCTGCCCAACTTTCGACCGCCGAGAACCCTTCTTCGGAACCTGACATCCTCGGGGAGACACTGAGTCCTGCCCCTGCTACCGAGATCCCAGCAGAGCGAACGTCTGGCGAGGAGTTTGAAGAGGGCAGAAGGAGGAAGGGAAAAAATGTCACTGAGGATGTTTGGGAGGTCGGTTCTGAGGAGTGCGTCCCCGAAGTTCCACCAGGTTTTTTCCTTAGCCATTCCGCTACCAACCTCAGTATTTTTCGTATCTACGATTTTTTGGATGAATGGCTAAGGGATGATGTCTTGATGGAACTTCGGCGTGACCTTGCAGAGAACGCCCCTACTGCTTCCTGGGTGGATGCTCATGCTCGTCGGAGGGCTCTTCGGGACCGACGGATTCCTAGGGACAAGGTGCCACGGGAGCCCTTCTGGTCGTTGACAGAGGACATGGATTTGTTCTCTGAGGATAGCCAGCTGATGGCTCCGCAAATGGCGGCGGGGATGCTGACTAATGCCACTTTTCAGTCTCCTACCACCGAATGTCCCAGCGAAGAGATTCTCGCGGCGAGGAGGACAGAGCACGCTGCTCAGGTGATCCTTCCTTTTCTTGTATCTTAGAAAATTGTTCATCTAAGCCATCACTCCCTTCCGATACTTATTTGGTGCCTCTGTTTTCTGTAGCTTTTGGAATATAGCGGGTACTTTCGCGCCTGGTCAGCAAAACAAACGGAGACCCGCTCTCGATCTGAAGGTTCCCTATGGAAGATGAAGGAGTCTCTCGCCCAATATGCCCTAAAATATGGCGAGTTAAACAAAATCACGAAGGAGGATCTTGGGAGTCTTCGGACCGAGGTTGTGTCCAGCAGGTAGGAGCTTCTTACCGACTTCTCAACCAAGGTTGAAGACCTCGGCTCAAAGTGCGTGACTCTTTCTTTAGAGAATGAGGCCCTTCGGAAAAAGACCGTTCAAGACGGCGAGAATCTTGCGAAATCACTCGCTTTGAATGCCGATCTCCGAGCTGAGATTGCGTCCCTAAAGAAGGAGAAAACGAAGAGCAGGAAGAAGAGGAAGCTGGAGGAGAAGATTGCCGTGCTAAAAGCTGAGCTGGCGGCTCTTGGCTATCATATCGTTGACGTATACTTCCATGTTCCTACCGATTTGCGCGTCAAATACCTTATTCATCAGTCTTTGGTAGGTGGCTCCTGCATTTTTGAGCCCGAAGGGCTTTCTGACATAGCAGTAAGTACCTATCTCTGTGATGAATGCCTTTTTTTCCTCATCCTCCGGGGTCATCCAGATCTGATGATACCAGCTAAAGGCGTCAAGGAAGCTAAGCAGTCCGTACTCGGCAGTTGCGTCTACCAGCTGATCTATGGCCGGTAATGGGTAGGAGTCTTTTGGACAGGCATCGTTTATGTTTTGGAAGTTGATGCACATTTGGAGCTTTTCACTACCCTCTTTTGTGCCTATAACCACATTGCTGAGCCATTCGGGGTATTTTACTTCCCTTAGTACCCCGGCCTCAATGAGGCGACTAACTTCGGCCTTGACGAAGGACTTTTTGTGAGCGGATAGACTCCATTTTTTCTGTCAAACTGGTCTGACGTGTGGTTCCACTTTAAGATTGTGCTGGATTATGCTGGGGTCAACCCCAGGCATATCCTTCGGCGAATAAGCAAATAGATCTTTGTTCATGCACAGAAAGGATACAAGCCTCTTTTTGTCCCCTTCGGCTAGTTTCTTCCCAATTTGGGTGTTTCGGCCGAGGATCAATTCTATATCTTCTATTTCTATTTTTTCAAGGCTTTCTGTTTCTTCTGTCGTTGCCTTTTCATCCATCAAGACCTTTTTTCCTTCTGCCGAAGTCTGTACTTGGATCTTGGTCGGGCTTTGCCTGGCCTTTATGAAGACTTTCCTAACCTCGGCCTGATCTATGAAGATTTTAGCATCTCCGTCTTCGGTGGCGAAGGTGACCGTCAGGTACCTTACGTCTGGCCGAATGTGAAAATTGCCTTGAGTCTGTCTTCCCAGAATGGCATTATATGCTGACGGCACATCAATGACTATAAATCTTGTCCTGCCGGAGGCGATTAACTCTTCTTTGCTCTTGGGTGAGACCCCTTTCAACATCACAGGCAGGTCGATGTACCCAAGGACTGGAAGTTCAGACGGCCCGACGCCGAAGGTGGGGGAACTAACTGGGCTAAGATCACTTTTTGAGATGTCTAATTTACCCAGCAGATGAGAAAAAATGACGTTGGTGTTCGACCCGTCGTCGAGGAGCACTCTCTTGACATCCCAGTTCCCCATCCTTGCCATCACAAGGAGGGGGTCGTCGTGAGGTAACTTTATTACAGTCCCATCCCTACGGGTGAGCCTTCATGGGGAGCTCCCGTACTCCATGATGAAGACTTCTCTCATCTTTCTTTTTCTCTCGGCCGAGGGTATCCCAGTAGTGATGGTTTGGACAATCCCTGCCGAGGGTGGCAGACTTTTCCAGGAACTTCGGTCCCACCGTCTATCTGAGTCATACTCTTCATCGTCTACTCTCCTCTGCGCTTCTTTTCACCCTTTTGGAGAGGGCATCCATAGGTATCGCCGAAGTTGACCCTATTTGATCAGGGACTCGATGTACTTCTTCAACTGGTAACAGGCTTCACTGTCATGGCCATGATCCCAGTCAAATTGACAGAATTTTTTCATATTCCTTTTATTCTCCGGGGTCATGGCCTTTGGCCTTGGGACTGTAGTCCCTTGCCTTTCTAGTGCCATTAGAATGCTAGCTCTTATGGTGTTTAAGGGAGTGAATGCTGCGGGCCTTTTTCCTCTTTGCCTGCGTGGCCGCTCTCCCTCGTTCTGATGGCCAGGCCCTTCGGTGCGAGGGTGTTCGCCCTTAGGTCCTCCCATTCTGAGTTCTTCGGTCGTCATGTGTTGCTCGGCTCTTCTGTAAAATTCCCCAAGAGTTTCTGGAAGGTCTTTGGAGAACTCGTAGAACAACTGGGAGTCCCTCCGCAGTCCTCTGACCATTGCCAGGATGCGAATTTCTGGCCAAAAATCTGGTACGCTCCGTGCTTCTTGATTTAACCTTTCAACATAGTCACGGATGGTCTCCCCTGCTTTCTGAGCTATGTCAAACATTTGCACTGGCATTTTGGCAGTTGGCCTACTACCGATAAACTGTTGGGTGAAAGCAGTAGATAGTTCTTGGAAGCTCAACAAACTTCCCTGGGGGAAAGAGCCATACCACGCTGTTACTGGTCCTGAGAGTGTCACCTCAAAGCATTTACAGAGCGTTGCGTCGTCCGCGCCATGGAGAACCATACTTCGCTTATATTTTGTCAGGTGCGCCTGGGGGTCACTTCGCCCGTCATATGTTTCCAGGCGAGGAACCCTGAAATCACTAGGCGTAGGCGCCTCTACTACCTCTCCTACGAAAGGCGACTCCTCTCCGGTGTAGGAGTCGGACAACCGGTAGCAGACTGGTTTTCGGGAGATCTATTTCTCAACCTTTTCCAGCCTTCCCAGGATCCTTTCCATAAGGGCGGCAGTGCTGGTTCCTTCCTGCCGTCGTGTGCTTTCTGGTAGTGGCGAATTTCTTATCCGCCTCGGGGAACGACTCCGGCGAGGGGGAGAGGGGGACCTCTGGTAAGGGGATGCGCTTCGTTGATAAGAGGCCCTGGTCTCTTTTGGTGCTCCCCCTCTAGCAGGGTGCGCTTCAACGGGTTCACCATCTGTTGAATATGTGTCAAGGGAGTCTCCACTCCCTGAATTCCGGTGAGTAGATCGCGAGCTTCTTTCCCGATGAATGGTCGGGGGTGAGGCTCTTTCAGTGGGTGGAGGTTGGGGCAACCTCTGGTCAAGCTACTGAGTGATTTTGGCAATGATAGAAGCTGGAAATCCCGTAGGAAGCTCATCATTACCGTTACGGAACGATCGTCCTCCATCATAGAAGTTTCTGCCACAGGCAGAGTGGTCGCCTGTTAAGTCTCAGGTGCGTGGGGGGATCTTGAAATCCCTTTGTCCTTCGAGCGCCGAGTCTCCACGACGGCGACATTGGATAGACTTCCCACAGATGGCGCCAAATGGTGGCCTACGGTGGCTTCATCATGTGTCATTGTACGGGTAGGGAAAACTTCTGATGGAGGAGAGCACTTTTGGAGGAGATTCCCCAGTGGAATGTACTTGAAATACTCCAGAAAACACAGGTCAGGAGGTCCCCGGTGTGTATTCCTGGGGAGGAGCCTCCGACGCCCAAGTCATTATTTTCAGATAATTGGATTATGTTCTCTTTTGTGTATTCAAAAAGAACTCTTTTTCTTCTCTCCTTACCCCGCTAGGACGCTTTCTGGGTGTTTTATAAAGGAGGCATACAGAAGCCATTTTCCTCTTGTGGTCGCTCCAGATCACGACACGTGTTCGGTGGGATGCGATCCCTACTTTTCTGGGAGCGAAGGGATGTTTATCTTAGCAAAGGTCGCCTGGTTGACAGCCTAGGCATTCCGAGAGTGTCGTATCGAGACGTCCCTCTGATGGCATACTCCAGTGATAGCGTGTCAGAATGTACTTGGGGGACGACTTTTATAGGGAGGTGTCAGAGGCTCCTTAAATGCTTTGTTCGTACTTTCCGAGGTTACTCTGACGTTTCGGGGAATGTATTCCCCAAGGATGGGTCCTCCGAGGGATACCTCTATTTCTAAAGGGGCTCTGACCTCTCTACCGAGGTTGGTCTTACCATTTCCTAAGGAAGCGAATTCCCTACATGTATTCCCTAAATGCAGGAGCAACCTACCAAAGGCTGATGAACAAGGTCTTCAATGACCAAATAGGAAGGAACATGGAAGTTTATGTTGATGACATGATAGTTAAGAGCAAACTGCCCAATAACCACGTCACAGCTCTGAAGGAAACCTTCCACCAGCTCAGAACCTTCGGAATTCACCTTAATCCCAAAAAATGCACCTTCGGTGTAACCTCGAGAAAATTCCTTGTGTACATGGTATTAGAAAGGGGTGTTGATGCTAACCCAGAAAAAGTTAGGGCTTTACTTGAATCTCGGACTCCTGTCATGATAAAGGATATACATAGACTCACCGGAAGGATAACTTCTCTTAGTAGATTTATCTCTAGGTATGGTGATCGGTGTCGAGCATTCTTTAAAGTCCTCACCAAGGCAGCAAAAAATGAGGGCGACCTTGGATGTAATGATCATCCTTGGAATGAGGACTGCCAGAAGGCTTGGGAAGAACTCAAACTCTATTTGGCCCGTCTTCCAACTCTTCGGCAACCTCGCGAGGGAGAGCCCATCGTATTGTACCTTGCTGTTACAGAAAAAGAAGTAAGCTCGGTCCTTGTGAAAAAGGAAGGACTGAAGCAATGGCCGGTTTATTATGTAAGTAAGTCCCTGCACAGCGCCGAAGTCAGGTATCCCTTGCTACAAAAAGCTATATATGCCCTGGTGCTGGCGGGAAGAAGACTACGGCCATATTTTCAAGCTCACCCAATCATCGTTTGAAGTAGTCTACCTTTGCGGGACGTTATGAGGAAAGTCGATCATTTGGGAAGGCTTTCCAAATGGTGTATAGAGCTTGGCGAGTATGACATCATATATGAACCTCGGAAAGCCATAAAAGCTCAAGCTCTGGCAGACTTTATTGCCAATATACCCATCGGCAAGGCCAGCCATTCAGATCTCGGCGAAGGTGAGCCAGAGTGGATTTTGTTTGTAGACAGAGCCTCAGGCTCCGAACACCAGGGAGCCGGGGTAATTATCAGAGGTCCCGAAGGTCTACAAGTAATGAAGGCCATCAAATTCGGCTTTAACGTCACCAACAATATGGCTGAATACGAAGCTCTCATAGCTGGATTACGCCTAGCCAGAAAAATAGGTCTAAGAAACTTAAGGGCCCACAGTGATTCCCAGCTAGTAGTTCGACAAACAACAGGGGACTATGGCGTGAAGGACCCGACCTTGGAAAAATACCATGAGCTGGTAGCAAAACTTATCCGAGAGTTCGACACCGTGTGAATTGAAAATGTGCCTCGCCGAGACAACACCGAGGCAGATTGCCTAGCAAAGTCAAAAACATGCACCGAGGTGCTGAACCACTCGAGCATTGTGGTGTTGAGCATAATGACCTCCGAAGAAGGCTGGAAAGATCCTATGAAAAGATATCTCGCAAATGGCGAGCTCCCCGAAGACCCCACCAAAGCGGTAAAAGTACGAAGACGTGCTGGCAGATTCTTCTTAATCAGGGAAGAACTGTATCGGCAGGGATATGCAAATCCACTATAGAGGTGTGTTGGCGAAGAGGATACTAAGATGATCCTCACAGAAGTTGACGAAGGCGCTTACGGTTCGCACATTGGAACTGACACCCTGGCAGTAGTGATACTTCGTCAAGGATACTTTTGGCCTACCCTAAAAAAGGATGCAAGGTAGTTCGTCCAAAAATGCGGTAACTGCCAAAGACACGCGAATATCCAAAGGACACCCTCAGAATTTGTAACCTCGGCATACTATCCCTGGCCCTTCGCAGTCTGGGGCATAGACCTCATCGGTCCACTCCCAACAGCGCATGGAGGCATAAGGTTCCGTGTGGTCGCAGTGGATTATTTCTCTAAGTGGATCGAGGCAGAACCTGTAGTGACTATCTCCGCAAAAAATGTGCAGAAGTTCGTATGGAAGAACATTGTGTGCAGATTTAGCATACCAAGGGCCCTAGTAGCTGACAATGGATCCCAATTTACGGACAAGGGGTTCCGAGAGTTTGTCAACAACCTCGAAATAAAAATGCACTTCGCTCCGGTAGCTCACCCCAGAGCAATGGACAAGTATAAGTATCTAATAGGACCATAAAAATGTTTGGATTTAGGAGCCAAACAGCGTAGCGAAATTTAACCGAAACCCTCCAGGATCCAAGTGAAACGGGGTGAACCGGGTGTTCGAAAATTTCATACCTAATTTTCGGTTGAGATCTCTCACTCAACTGTAGAGTCGAATCACAAAACCTGAACAGTTGACGTGTTCAGGCTCTCTATGGTATCCACACGAGCCTCTCGGGATCACCACGCTTCCATCGCGTCCCAGCAGATGCGTTTCTCTTGCGCTCGCAGTGCTAGCTTGCGTCCTCCAAGGAATTGCAAGAGAAGAGTGCGGCTGTCCTTTTGGGAGGCTAGGGCAAGGAGACCTGTGAATTTCTCACTTAAAAGTTGTATTTATAGTGAGACTCAACTTCCAAGCCTAATGGGTTTCAAATAGCTCTATGTGTGCGACCCAATAGGCTCTTGCCATGTTGGCAATGATCATAAATCACATTTATGATCATAAGCAATGAGCGGTGTCTAGCAACACATCATTGCTACCCAAGTGACAAGATTGTCGGTGAATCGACTAAACCTTTATGATCATCACCGATATATGCCATTGTCCCTTTGTCCAAGAGATCAAGACTAAGGACGAGACATGGAATGTGTCATTCTCGTATAGCCCAATCTTTTGGTTTCTTGATTACCGAGTAGACCAAATTAAACTGCCGACATTGATATCATGTATCAACTCATCGGAGCATGGCCATGCATTTTCTAAGTCTCACTCTATCTAGGGGCCCAAAGATATCACTCCTGTTACATAGGAGGGACAAATCCCATCTTGATCATACAAATCCCTCCACATGATATGTGACATACCCAATGACCTCCTTCAAGTTCACTCAGTTACAAGCAACAAAGGAAAGTATCAAAGTATGTGACTCACATGTAGGGAACCTTGATGATCTTAGGTCGAAGGACTACATATATCATGATCACTATGGGAATCACTTATGACACTCATATAACGATCCATGAAGTGTTCTCATGGTGGGTCGGTCCAGTACATAAGTTCTCCAACTTGTACCCATATGTAGACTACATATCTCATATTAGTCTCCGCATATGCTAGTCATTATTTATTATTGCAACCCGCTCCACAATAATACTAGACTAGGGACATTTAAGAATATCATTATTCTAGGGTTACAATTATGTTTATTACGTTACGCAGAAACAAAACAACAAACAAAATTGCTGGATTAATGCCTCAATAAAATATCATGACTCAATGTGCAAAAATACAATCATCTCATGATTGGCTTTTTGGGCACAATACTAACAAAAAGATGGCCTGAAAAAAAGGTTGGGGGAACCAAAAGGAAAATGGCCAGCGGAGCTCCCGATCGTGTTATGGAGCTACCAAACAACACCCCGAAGAGCCACAGGGGAAACACCTTTTTTGCTTGTTTTTTGTGCAGAGGCTATCATCCCAGTCGAGGTAGTACAACCATCGGTGCGAGTACAAGTGTTCGACGAAGGGGGAAATGACCTCGGCCTAAGAACCAAGCTTGATCTCGTTGGCGAACACAGAGAAATAGCCGAACTCAGAAGAAAAGCTTTCCAGCAAAGAGTGGCCGCAGCTATAAACTTGCATGCTAGGACGAAGGGAATAAGGAAAGGAGACCTCATTCTCCAAAAGGCTGAATTTGGACACCGAAGGTCGTCCCACGGGGTACTTCGTGCAAATTGGGAAGGCCCTTATTTGGTGCTTGCCGAAGTATGCAAAGGAGTATATAAATTGGGCGATGCCGAAGGTGTAGAATTAAAAAATACATGGCATTCAAATGCCTTGAAAAAATTCTATGCCTAAGATTTTGGTGGGAAAATTGTACAAGTTAGAAAAATTTCTAAGTACAAAAGTTTCTTTTCACCAAAGCAGTCGTCGCCGAGCACAGCTCAAGGAAGTTTATTTACAAAGCTTCTCCGCCTTTCCCGAAGGTACAAATTTGCCTAAGAGAATTTAGCAAAGGTGATTCCAAAGGTGATTGGCGTAATAGGCGTAAATATGATTTTCCGGAGTCTCTTGAACGAACGTGTTCGGGACAATGGGAAACAAAAGATCTTGCACAAAAAACTTAGCCAAAAAAAAAAATTCATAAAAGAAAGAAGGAGTTCTATTATACTGAATCTCATTACAAGGAGAGAAGGTTGCCAGAAGAATAAATACAAAAAAGAAGAAAAGGAAGGCAAACGGCCCTAAGACAAGCCAAGGAATCTCGGCATCTCGAGAGCCACCAACCCCTACGTCCTTGTCTACCACCTTCGGCGCCGGAAGAGCAAAGGACAAGTTGAGGTGCTCGATTTTGGACCAAGACCACCGAGGCCCCTCGGGAATGTTTAGGGCCGCCAAAAAGGAGAGGTCCAGATCTGAGAACCTCTGCAAAACTTGATGCTGGGTAAGGCGAAAGCCATCTTGAAAACTGACCTTGGTCGCTTGGACGGCTTTTTCCTTCTCGACCGCTAAATCGTCAAGTTCCTTCTCCAGATCAGCGATCTCCTTCTTCAGTGCCTTCGTCTTCTTCTTCTTCGGTTCCTTTTTCAAAGACTCGACCTCAGCCTGGAGTGCGGCCTTCTCGGCAAGCACCTTTGCCAAGAGAGACTCAGACTCCGACTTCTCCTTCTGATAGGCCTCGTTGGCCAAGGTTAGCTCCACTACCTTGGACCCAAGGTCGAACATCTTTTCGGAGAAGTCCTTCAAGAGCCCCTCTTGGCCCTTCAAGAACTCCTTTCGAACAGCAGCAACCTCCGTCCTCACAATTTGAGTCATCTCTGCATTCTTGACGACCAAGTTGGCGCACATGACCTTGGACTTCTCCAAACGATCTAAGTCCCAGGCTCGGAATGTGGCTTGCTTGGCTATCCGAACCCTGAGGAAGCCAGTATACCCAAGAAGCTGAAAAAAAAAAAACAACAAAAAAAAAAAAGAAAAGAAGAAAGCACGCACAAAGTCAGTAAGAAAAAACTAAGGCAAACAAAAAGAAAAGACAAAGGCCTGAAATATGCCTGGGCAGCGTGTTCAGAAATTTTCGCAGCAAGGGACTCGTCATTCTGGCACACCTCGGAAACAGCCTTGAAGGAGGCCTCGGTGAGGATCCCCTTCAAAATTTGGTTGGCCATTTGCTGACAATCGCCGGAGTATAAGTTCATGTCCTCTGTAAACGACCAGAAAGGCTCCCGCGGAATTTTCCCCTTTGGGATGTGAGAATCCTGAAGGGCTCGTTTCAGGGCGTGCTCGGCCACCCATGCCGAAGGCGGCACCTTCTCTCCACAGCAAAAGAAGAAATTTGTTAAGGCAATGGTCCTCAACATTCAAAAAAATGAACAAAGGTACTACAATCTGTCTCAAAGACGAACCTGGTGGCACCTCGGAGACTTCGTTGTCGGAATCCCTGACCTCCTCAACGACGATAGGAATTTCCTTGCCCTTACTCTTACGGCGTTCCTCGAGCTCCTTGATAGAAGGGACTTCCACCAAAGCGTCCAAGAGAGACGCCGAGGAAGTGGGACTCCGGGAAGGGACGTCGGCAACCACCTCGGTCGGCTGGGCGGTATTGGTATTTGGCTCCCCACGCACCTCCTCGGGAATTTCCTGGTGGGGAGGAGACACGTCCTTCTTCACTCGTTTGGCCAATGAGGGCCCACTCCCAGCCGTTTTACGCCTTCGGGAGACGGACTTCTTTGTCTGCTCCCCCTTCTCGGCTTGACCAAGGAAAAGGGACTTATAGTGAGCAGCGGACTCGTCACCCATCTCTTAAACAAAAGGAAAACATCAGTGTGAGTCTAAGACCTATCTACAACAAAAAAACTTTTGAGATAACTTACACTCACAAAAGGTCTCGTAAGTAACCTCCTTCCGAAGGAGTTTTACTAGCCAGGAGTCTTTCCTTGCGATGGCAAGAGCCGGCATCTCAAGGTACGTCTCATGCTCCTTCACTACCCCTAGCTCCCGAAGGACCTCATCGGTCATCAGCTTCCACATGATGGGGAAGGGGTAGAGGGAGCGTGAAGGGACCTCGGAATCCCAATCAGAGACCGCTCGGATCCATCTGTCAAAGTCCGCGAATCTGGCCGCCAACTCAGGAGTCAGCAGCCTCTTCGGGTTTACAACATCCGTCTCTAGCTTTCCCCGAGCCCACTTGGTCGGAACGTACAACCAAGCCTCCTCCATCTTTAGAAAAAAGAATTTCCTTTGCCACCCTCGCCAGTTGTCCTTAGTGGCGAAGGTGAACATATACTTTTTGCTCCCTGATCCCCGAGGTAGCATAAAGTAAAAGCCACCCTTCAGGACCGCGTAAAGCTTATAGTACTGCATAAAAAGAATGAAATGGGGTTCTATTTTGAAAATGCCGCACATGCAAAGGAAGGTGTTCAAATAGCAGTACGAGTTCGGGGGAAGTTGATTTACGGCAATGCCATGAAATTGGCAAAAGTCACAAATCACCTTCGAGGGAGGGTACCGAAGTCCGGCCTTCAGTTGGGCACAGAAAACAGTAACCTCATCCTCGCCGTTCAAGAAACTAAGTGTTTGGGGGCCAGGAAGTCTGGTGGTGGCGTAAGAAGGAAGAAAAAATTTTTTAGTCAACTTCTCCAATTTTTCTGAAGTAGAGCAGCGGGGGTGGTGAATAAGGGGTTTCCAGCTTTCTGGGATAGGGGAGATAGTCATAAGAGGAGTTGGTGAAGACATCCTTGATGAAAAAGGGGGACTTCGGGAGAAGAAAATCCGACTCCATGAAAGCTTTAAAAAAGCACAGAAAATCAGAAGACTCTGGAAATCAAAACCCACCGAATGTTTTGCCAAAATCTAGATTTGAAGCCACTGTCGAAAAGTGGCCGGAAAAACACTCCGTCAATAGCACCGCCGCAAAAAATAGGAGAGAACGCAAAAACTGTTAAGAGCAGGAGGAAAGGAAAAGCAGAAGCAAAAGGAGATTATGACGGAACAACGTATATATAGGCTGAGGAGGATAGGTGAACCGGCGTCATAAAGTTCTCTACAAAGGCAAACAGTCGCCATAACTGCTCTCTACACATAAAAAGACGTGCCTGTAGTAGCCAATGCAGTTCCCTCCAATGACAGCATGCCCCGTGTCAGCCGTAGCACCAAACGAGGAACACACCTTCTGACACCCTTAAACCTCGAGCGCAACGCTCCAGACTGGCACATCCAGTTACGAGACACGACACTGCACGAACTTGCAAAAAAGAAAGAAAGAAGTAGGTTACCTCGAGGACACCAAAGAACAGGTCGTGGCCGAACAGCCTATATCTTCAGACAACAGGTGCATCTTCGGTACAATTATCACACCCAGGGCCCCGAAGGACGCCCTCAAAAGGTCTATAAGCCGAAGTCTCCACTTCGGCTTTCCAGAGGGGGGGCATGTGATAGCCAAAGGACTATCGCCACTCCTAAAATATACTCCCTACGAATATGACGGTCGAGAAGCCTGGCGTCATCCGAAAGATGCGCTATCTCTAACCTCGGAAGAGACGAAGTCGAACACCTCGAGCGTGTGACTCCGGCTATTACGTCAGGAATCTCAAGTTTGTCGCCGGTACCTTCGGGGAACCAGAAGAACCACCTCCGGGGAAGAAAGACCAGCAACTTCAAACAGGAGAGAATCTCCCTGAAGGAACAGCTCCTAGACTAAGGAAACCTCCGAAGTGTGGACATGATCAAACACATGTCATGATCTGAATGGGCTGCGCACTCCTATAAATATCAGGACAAAGGGCCTCAACAGGGATCGGACCCCTCCCTGAGAAAACACAAATAGGCAAGATCATTCAGCTTCCTTGTACTCTCTCCTCCTTCTCCCTTTGAAAATACTGACTAAGGCGTCGGAGGCTCCTCCCCGGAAAGATACTCTGGGGACCTCCTAACCCCCTTCTTCTGAGGGTTTCAAGCACATTCCCCTGGGAAACCTTTGTTCCAGACGTTCTCCCTCACTGGAAGTCCCTCCCGAAATCACAATGTCACCTGACGAAGATGCTGCTGACCATCATGCCGGTCATCAACGCCCATCAAAGATTTCCAAGCAAGACACCCAAAAATCACTTGGCATTGGTGCTTCAACTACTGTCCGGATGAAGGGTGACTCCTCTCCAGTGAAGGTCTTAGATAACCTTGACTAGACAGGCTTTCGGGCGATCTGCCTCTCTACTTTTTCCAACCTCTCTAGGATCTTCTCCATGAGGGCGGTAGTACTGGTTTCTTCTCGTTGCTTGGTGACTTCTAGCAATGGAGAGCGACGTCTCCTTTTTGGGTAGTAACTTCATCGGCATGGGGATTGTGACCTCTCATCCGATGATGAGCTCCGCCGGTGGGAGTTTTTGGTACTTTTGACTCCGTATCTCCAACACGACGACCTTTGGGGGGTACATCCTCCGTTAAGGACTCATCATGGAAGTCATCACTTCTTGAACTCCAGTGAGTAGACTTCGGACTTCTCTTCCGACGGGTAGCTGGTGAAGAGGCCCTTCTGCCAGAAGGTGGTTGGCACCACCTTTGGTAAAGCTATTGTGTCATCTCAGCCACAACAGAGCGCTGAAAGTCATACAAGAAGCTCATCGTGACCGTCAGAGGACGTTCATGCTTAGGCAAATAAGTCCCTAAGGCAGGTTGTTCGGTCACTGGTTAAGTTTCTGGCGTGGACGGGGACTTCGGGAGTCTTTTGTCCTTAGAACGTTGAGTCTCAACAACAGCGACTTGGGAGTGATTTCCCACAGACAGCGCCAAATGATGCCTATCAGCATCTTCATTGTGTAACATGGTGAGCCTGAGGTAGGAACTTCCGGTATGGAGGTGTCTAGATAAGGGAATTCCGGCGCGAAGGTGGCAGCAAGACTTAGGAAAATAAGGGTCAAGGACTCCCCGGAGTCTGTTTTCGGGGGCAGCCTCCGACACCCTAGTCAGTATTTGTGAGAACCAAAGGTAGAATAGGAAGAGAATAAAAAGCAGAAGACAGCAAGAATTCTCTGCTTTGTTTTACCAAAAGTCCTATACAAGTATTTATTAGAGGGCGTATAGAGAAGGCTGTTTGGCACAGCCCGTTCTGATCATGACATGTGTGTGGTCGGATGTGGTCCTTACCTTCAGAGATGGGTATCTCTAGTTGTCCGTAGGCCGTTCTGGCAGAGGTCAGGGACGTGTACGAAGGCTGTGTCAGAAGCTCTTTCACTGTATGGAAGGCCTCTATGTCAGAGGCTCTTCAACCATTTTTGTCATACTTCCCAGACCTGTTCGGGGAAGTAGACCTTTTTGGGATATCAGACTCCTTCGGGATAGGAAGTCCCCTTGGGGGAGGTCCTTTAGCTGGGTTATGCACCTTCGGGAGGTGCTAGTTCTGGCCGAGGATGGAGATGCACTCTCATGAAGTTGGTGGGCTCTAATATCTGAGGATGGTAGTATCTATGTTTTCCTGAGGTCAGTTTAGCCAATCCTGGGGATGGTTGTTGGTAACCAAGGTCGTGGCCAAGTACCTTCTGAGGATGGTGTTAGCCCTCCTTTCCTGAGGTTCGTCGTATGTGTTATCCAAGGGTGGTGTTCATTGAGCAAGCTTAGGAATCCTTTAGGGGTAATAGCCCTTTGGCTATCAATACTGAAATGGTTCTTTCAATCTACCTATCTTTCTATGGATGGTATACTAAGCTAAATTTTAACTTTGTGCCTAATGCAGGATGCAAGACCTCTAGAATTTGGATACAAATCTAGAGTCATTACCAGAGACAATATCATTTGGCATACCATGCATCCTCACTATCCTTCTAATATAAAGCTGAGCCAACTTATCCAAAGAATGAGTAAGGTTTATAAGCAAAAAGTGGCCTGCCATAGTCAACCTATCCACTATGACCCATAATGTGTTGTGCTTTCTTTTGTTCAGTGGCATACCCACTACAAAGTCCATAGATATAGAACCCCACTTCCTTTTTGGTATAGGTAATCTCTGTACCTTATTATCAGGCCTTTGGTGCTCAACCTTGATTTGTTGGCAAGTCATACGCTTAGTCATATAAGCACCAATCTCATGTTTCATGTATGACCACCAGAAGTTTGATCTCAAGTCTTTGTAGATCTTTTAAGCTCTAGGATGTACACTTAGCATACTGGAGTGGGCTTCTTCTAGAATCTATTTCCTAAGACCATCCTTCTCAAGCACATAGATTCTATCCTAAAAGTATAACAATCCATGCCGAAAGGAGAAGCCTTGCGTAACTTTCCTTGTTTTTGCCCACAAACTCTAGGAAGCTTCTCATCTTGCATCCAGGCTTCCTGTATTAGGCCTTTGCATTCTGACCTAACGGTTAGGACCTTCACCTACTCCATCTCCCAATGCTCCCACTCTCAGGCCAACTGAGTTAAACTAAGTACCTCTATTCTAGTAGGCTCTCCAGTGGCCTTAAGTACTCCAGTGTGCTTCCTGCTAAGAGCATCAGTTACTACATTAGTTTTTCCAACTGTATACTCAATGATGCATTGAAAATCATTCAAGTACTCAAGCCATCTCCTTTTCCTCATGTTCAAGACTTTTTGTGTAAAAAAATACTTCAGACTCTTGTGGTCTGTGAAGACTTGAAACTTGCTTCCTAGCAAGTAGTGTCCCCACTGCTTAAGAGGAACAATCACTGTTGCTAATTCCTGATCATTAACTGATAGTTCTTCTCATGAGACCTATGCTGCCTTTGTTAGTGTTGTGCCCAAAAAAGCAAATCATAAGATGATTGTATTTTTGCACATTGAGTCATGATATTTTATTAAGGCATTAATCTAGCAATTTTGTTTGTTGTTTTGTTTCTGCGTAACGTAATAAACATAATTGTAACCCTAGAATAATGATATTCTTAAACGACCCTAGTCTAGTATTATTGTGGAGCGGGTTGCAATAATACATAATGACTAGCATATGTGGAGACTAATATGAGATATGTAGTCTACATATGGGTACAAGTTGGAGAACTTGTGTACTGGACTGACCCACCATAAGAACACTTCATGGATCGTTATATGAGTGTCATAAGTGATTCTCATAGTGATCATGGTATATGTAGTCCTTCGACCTAAGATCATCAAGGTTCCCTACATGTGAGTCACATACTTTGATACTTTCCTTTGTTGCTCGTAACTGAGTGAACTTGAAGGAGGTCATTGGGTATGTCACATATCATGCGGAGGGATTTGTATGATCAAGATGGGATTTGTCCCTCCTATGTAACGGGAGTGATAACTTTGGGCCCCTTGATAGAGTGAGACTTAGAAAATGCCTGGCCATGCTCCGATGAGTTGATATATGATATCAATGTCGTCAGTTTAAGTTGGTCTACTCGGTAATCAAGAAACCAAAGATTGGGCTATACGAGAGTGACACATTCCATGTCTTGTGCTTAGTCTTGATATCTTGGACAAAGGGACAATGGCATATATCGGTGATGATCATAAAGGTTTAGTCGATTCACCGCCAATCTTGTCACTTGGGTAGCAATGATGTGTTGCTAGGCACCGCTCATTGCTTATGATCATAAATGTGATTTATGATCATTGCCAACATGGCAAGAGCCTATTGCATCGCACACATAGAGCTATTTGGATCGTTAGAGTGCATGGGCTAATTATTTGGGTTATTGTTTCACTTTAATTTCGTATTAGTAATGGGCCAAGGAGTTGAGCCATTATTAAGCTTGAAATTAAATCCTAATTGGATTAGGGCTTTGAAACCCATTAGGCCAGGAAGTTGAGTCTCACTATAAATACAACTTTTAAGTGAGAAATTCGCAGGTCTCCTTGCCCTAGTCTCCCAAAAGGACAGCCGCACTCTTCTCTTGTAATTCCTTGGAGGACGTAAGCTAGCACTGCGAGCGTAAGAGAAACGCATCTGCCAGGACGCGGTGGAAGTGTGGTGATCCCGAGAGGCTCGTGTGGATACCATAGAGAGCCTGAACACGTCAACCGTTCAGGTTTTGTGATTCGACTCTACAGTTGAGTGAGAGATCTCAACCGAAAATTAGGTATGAAATTTTCGAACACCCGGTTTACCCCGTTTCACTTGGATCCTGGAGGGTTTCGGTTAAATTCCGCTGCGCTTTTTGGTTCCCAAAACCCAACAGCCTTGGTCCGTAGAAGCGTCAGTGCATAGTTCATGCTCCTTGGTAGGGTTTGGCAAACCCAGTATTGGGGCTGTAGCTAATCTCTTTTGGAGCTATTGGAAACTATCCTAATATTGCTCACCCTACTCAAACTTCTAATCTTTCCTTGGTAACTTAGTTGGTGGGGCTGCTATTACAAAGAATTTGGGTGCAAATCTCCTATAATATCCAATAAGCCCAACAAAGCTTCTTATATCCTTTATAGTCTATGGTTGCTTCAACTCCAAGACAGCATTAATCTTCTTAGGATCAATAGCCAAACCATGCTCATTGATCACATGTCCCAAAAATCCAACTTCCTTAGCCTAAAGTTGACACATACTTAGCTTGCATACAACTTATGCTACTTTAGCAAGCCAAGTACCAACCTCGGATGTTCTTTATAGGCTTCTTTATCCTTCGAGTACACCAACATATCATTTATGAATAACACAACAAAGTGGTCCAAGTGAGCCTTGAACAGTCTTTGCATGAGGTCCACAAAGAAGGCTAGGGCATTAGTGAATGCAAATTTCATCATAGTGTACTCAAAGTGTCCACACTTAGCCCTGAAACCTGTCTTCGATATGTCCTCATCCTTGACTCTCAGCTAGAAGTATCTAGATTTGAGGTATATCTTGGAGAAAACCCTAGCTCCCTTTAACTGATTAAATGATCTTCTATCCTTGGAAAGGGGTACTTGTTCTTGATGGTTAGTGCAATTAGTTTCTCGTAATCAATTCACAAGTTAAGGATTCCATCCTTCCTCTTTACAAGAGGTATAGGTGCTACCCATAGAGTTGTACTTCACCTTATGATACCCTTTTCTAGTAGTTCATCAAGTTGCTTTCTTAGCTCAACCATTTTACGTATTGCATTCCTGTTGGTGCAATGGACACAGGTGCAACTCCAGGCACTAATCTATTGTCAAACTCAAGCTCTATTGTAGGAGGGAGTCTTGACTGATGTATGGGGAACACTTCAAGAAGCTCCTGCACGATGGGAATCCTACCTAGTTCACTAACTACCTCATTGCCATTTAATCTCACGTATTCACCCCTAACCACAATGGCTTTACGTTCCACCATCCTTAAACACCTTTCATGCACTAGTTCCTGATAGCTAAAGGGCTAGTGCCCATAGTGTTACCTACTCCGGGGTAGTACAGTTATGGTGCCAAAACTGCGCATTTAAACTCCCAGGTATGGTGTGTCCAGTAGGTCATCAGAACAACACCCCTAGTGTCAAACTCAAGTGACCCTCTTGAGCACTATGTAAATACATGCATACTGGACTAACCATAACACACATATTTACATTTATGCACACTATAGCAGCTAAGAAGGAAAACACTAGCACAAGCCTTAGTTTTGGATTCCACACATTAGGCAATCTTGTTAAAATCTAGTGACCAGCTACTGCACCTGTAACTTTCACTAATAAAATATATCATTATAGCCACATAACCCCTTATTTTCTTCACTCCATTATTAAGTAGAGACTTAGAGAAAATGAATGAATTTTGTTTTACATCAATAGCCCACCTATGGACCAAGTTATGGATTTTTTAAGTTGGCTACAAAATTCTGACCAAATAAACAGTAACTCAGCCAAATTTAAAACGTCATATCTTGAACTACAGGGCCCTAAATCCATAAATTCCAAATCCCAATTAACTCTCTAGATGTCATCTAGGTGTGGTCAAAATTTCATACCAAAATTCATTCTACACAGGGGGATATTAAACCCTAGGTCCAAAGTCAAAATTCTGGCAACTTTTGGACCATTTTGCCCATACAATTTTTCTAAACCACGCAAACACTTCATTCACAAGGGGAAGGCCCTCCAATGCTATCCCATATATGTCCATTAGACATATGAATTACATTATATTTATTTTAACATCTTTATATGGCCAAAACAAAATTTACAAGTAAGCAGCCCATCATTCACACTTAGGCAGCTTTGCACCACATCGCTTACATAGCCAAAACATTACTCAAATGCTCACATACTTGTCTCATTTTTCATACACTACATGTAAATCCATACTTGCACTAAAATATGGTCTTAATTCATCTAAATACGCACCCTAGGTTACAGGAGGTCCTGAGACACAATGGACTCCAAAAACCGGATGCTGGACAGCTGTTGCACAACACAATAAGTACCACCATTAAAAATACCAAATGTGCTCCTAAAATCACCAAAGCTTCCAGATCATAACTAGACATATGGAAGTTCATGTACATGAAATTTCAGATTCAAACTCAAACCACAAAGGTTAGTTTGAAGGTGATCTTTCAGCTAGACCTAAAATGACAGAATTGAGGGGAGTAAGTTTCATTGAGAAACTTAGTAAGGGTAGCACTTGGATTCACTAGGCAATGTAACCATCATTAAAACCTGCATCAAAAGACACTAAAATAAAAAAACCACAATTCATAGATACAAGATATAGCAACCAAATGCAGCAGCCAAACACAAACAACAAACACATGAAATGTGGCAGCAGCATATACCACAGGTTAGTCTGTAAAACACATAATAAACATAACCAAATTACTATGGCAGGCCTCCTCAAGCTAATGCTTGGTCTTAGGAGGATTTTAACAGTAGTTAGTACTAAGTTTGGGCTCTATAAACCCTCACTTTACTGCCATCATTGTGCACTTAAATGAGGGAGGGATAAGTGAGGCCACTTAAATGGCCTTAAATGAGCTTAAGGGCACAAAAACACGCTTAACAAGCTTAACATTGCTTTATGTCATTTTCCTTCTCACTAATTATGGTTTCTTTGTCTTAAAATCATTGGTACACATGTGCCCAATATTTTTTACTAATTATCAAGTCTTGGCTGCCTTCCCCAAGGTGGGATAACCCCAAAATTCCACCCTTAGTCATAAGTCAAAAGCTTGAACACCTTAAGGTTTACACTAGGACATTTAGGTCCTTAATGCCTTTAGTGTTTCCTGTGTCCAAACTTGTCTTCCATGAGCAATTTGGTCCTCCAATAGCACTTTCATACAATTTATACCCTTCCCACAACTCTCGAAGTCTCTTTCTTGAGAGTTTTGCAATTGAGTACCCGAATTTCCAAAACCTTACAAAAAAGTCCATAGGTTGCTTGACAAACAAGTAATCCTTTAGGCTTTTCTTGGGGGCCAAGTTACCAACTTGGAACACTTTTAAGGAGGTGTTGATCATGCCTTTTACCTGCCACCCTTCAATCACTATGGTGAGAATTACACAATATAATGGTTTTTAGCCATTATGACAGACTTGTAATTCTCCCATTTTGTGAGGTGGTAACACACAGGACCTTCTTATTACCAAACCTAAAGCCACCATTGATAAAATATACAACCCACCTTGGTATAAGGCTCTATACCACCCTCGCAAAAGGATAAGACCAACCTTGTGAAAAGGCACTATGCCACCCTCGGGGGTTTACACGACCAACCTTAGGGACTTAAGCCTACCATCCTCAACAGATGAAATACCTCCCAAAAATGGTATGTGCAGCTGATGCACTTTCCCCAGTCATCTTCAAGAAGAATCCTGTGTTTGAAGGGGTCTTAGAACCTTGAGGTGTCCAAGGAGAAAATGACAAATATAGTTCAAGGATCCCTGACAGAAAGCTTGCACATACCCCTACCCTCTGGGCATAACCATCTACGGCCAATTGGTGTTATGGCTCTCCTAGTGGGAAGCATGCTTGAGGAAGGTAAAGTACTCTAAACTAAGTTTGGAACCTTAATTTTTGTTTACAAAGCAAGAATAGAAAAGTTTAGCAAAGTTCACTAAGTTCCCAAAAAGTTAAGGCACTAAATGAGGTTCAGGGGCAAAATGGTAATTTTTCATCCTGAGTAGCCAGGCTAGGTCTCGAGTGGTTAAAATGAAGTTTTATAACTTAACTTTTACCTTTAACCTAAACTTGATAAAATAAACAAGGATTAATTAAGGATAGCTAAGGTTACCAAAAGATAGGGGCTTAAGTGTATCAAGTCTAATACTTTTGTTAGCCAATCCGGGGTAGTCCAGTTATGGTGCCAAAACTGTGCATTTAAACTAGAAGGTTTGGTGTGTCCAGTAGGTCATCAGAACAACACCCATAGTGTACATACTCAAGTAACCCTCTTGAGCACTACGTAAATACATGCGTATTGGTCTAACCATAACACACATATTTACATTTATGCACACTATGGCAGCTAAGAAGGAAAATAATAGCACAAGTCTTAGTTTTGGCTTCCACACATTAGGCAATCTTGTTAAGTTCTAGTCACCAGCTACTACACCTGTAACTTCCACTAATAAATTGTATCATTCTAGCCGCATACCCCCATATTTTATTTGCTCCCGTATCAAGTACAGAGTTAGAGAAAACCAAGGAATTTTGCTTTACATCAATAGCCCACCTATGGACCAAGTTATGGATTTTTTAAGTTGGTCACAAAATTCCGACCAAATGAACAGTAACTCAGCCAACTTTGCAACGTCATATCTTTGGCTACAGGGCTCTAAATCCAGAAATTCAAAATCCTGGTTAACCCCCTAGATGTCCTATAGGAGTGGAAAAAATTTCATACTAATATTCATTATAGACAGGGAGATATTAAACTTTAGGTCCAGAGTCAAAATTCTGACAACTTTTGGAGCATTTTGTCCATACAGATTTTCCAAATCATTCAAACGCTTCATTCACAAGGGAAAATATCTCCAAGGCCATCCCATATATGTCCATTACACATAGGAATTACATTCTCTTTCTTTTAACAACTTTATGTGGCCAAACAGAATTTACAATTAAGCAGCCCTTCATTCACACTTAGGCAGCTTTGCACCACATCACTTACATAGCCAAAACATTACTCAAATGTTCACATACTTGTCTCATTTTTGTACACTACATCTACATGCATACATGCACTACAATATGCTCTTAACTCAGCTAAATAGGCACCCTAGGTTACAGGAAGTCCTAAGACACAATGGACTCCATAAACAGGATGCTGGACAGCTGCTGCACAACAGAGTAAGTACCACTATTAGAAATACCAACTGTGCTCCTAAAATCACCACACTTTCCAAATCACAACTAGACATATGGAAGTTCATGTACATGAAATTTCAGATTAAAACTCAAACCACAAAGGTTAGTTTGAAGCTGATCTTTCAGCTAGACCTGAAATGACAGAATTGAGGGGAGTAAGTTTCATTGAGAAACTTAGTAACCGTAACACTTGGTTTCTTAAGGTAATTTGATCCTCATTAAAACCTGCATCCAAAGACACTAAAAAAAAAAAACTACAATGCATATATACAAGATATAGCAACCAAATGCAACAGCCAAACACAAACAACAAACACATGAAATGTGGCAGCAGCATATGCCATAGGTTAGTCCATAAACCACATAATAAACATAACCAAATCACTATGGCAGCCCTCCTCAAGCTAGTGCTTTGTCTTAGGAGGATTTTAACACTAGTTAGTACTAACTTTGGGCTCTAGAAACCCTCATTTTACAGCCATCTTTGTGCACTTCACACTAGGTCACAACACCTTCAATAAGTGCACTCCCCACACTAAGCTTGGGTCATCAAGCTCATGGCTCTCTTCCAAGCATAGCCCTAGCTCCATGTGATGGGTGTCGGGAGCCAAAAAGTACAGCAGAATTTAACTGAAACCCTCCAGGATCCAAGTGAAACGGGGTAAACCGGGTGTTCAAAAATTTTCATACCTAATTTTCGGTTGAGATCTCTCACTCAACTGTAGAGTCGAATAAAAAAACCTAAACAGTTGACGTGTTCAGGCTCTCTATGGTATCCACATGAGCCTTTCGGGATCACCACCCTTCCACCATGTCCCGGAAGATGCGTTTCTCTTGCGCTCGCAGTGCTAGCTTGCGTCCTCGAAGGAATTGCAAGAGAAGAGTACGATTGTCCTTTTGGGAGGCTAGGGCAAGGAGACCTGCGAATTTCTCACTAGAAGTTGTATTTATAGTGAGACTCAACTTCCAGGCCTAAGAGGTTTCAAAGCCCTAATCCAATTAGGCTTTAATTTCGGGCTTAATAATGGCTCAACTACTGGGCCCATTATTAATACGAAATTATTGTGAAACCAAAACCCAAATTATTAGCCCATGCACTCTAATGATCCAAATAGCTCTATGTGTGTGACCTAATAGGCTCTTACCACGTTGGCAATGATCATAAATCACATTTATGATCATAAGCAATGGGCGGTGTCTAGCAACACATCATTGCTACCCAAGTGACAAGATTGTCGATGATTCGACTAAACCTTTATGATCATCACCAATATATGCCATTGTCCCTTTGCCCAAGATATCAAGACTAAGCATGAGACATGGAATGTGTCACTCTCGTATAGCCCAATCTTTGGTTTCTTGATTACCGAGTAGACCAACTTTAACTGATGACATTGATATCGTATATCAACTCATCTGAGCATGGCCATGCATTTTTCTAAGTCTTCCTCTATCAAGGGGCCCGAAGATATCACTCCCGTTACATAGGAGGGACAAATCCCATCTTGATCATACAAATCCCTCCGCATGATATGTGACATACCCAATGACCTACTTCAAGTTCACTCAGTTACGAGCAACAAAGGAAAGTATCAAAGTATGTGACTCAAATGTAAGGAACCTTGATGATCTTAGGTCTAAGGACTAGATATACCATGATCACTATGAGAATCACTTATGACACTCATATAATGATCCATGTAGTGTTCTCATGGTGGGTCGGTCCAGTACACAAGTTCTCCAACTTGTACCCATATGTAGACTACATATCTCATATTAGTCTCCACATATGTTAGTCGTTATGTATTATTGCAACCCGCTCCACAATAATACTAGACTAGGGACGTTTAAGAATATCATTATTCTAGGTTTACAATTATGTTTGTTAAGTTATGTAGAAACAAAACAACAAACATAATTGCTGGATTAATGCCTTAATAAAATATCATGACTCAATGTGCAAAAAATTCAATCATCTCATAATTGGCTTTTGGGCACAACACTAACACCATGGTTGCTTGAAAATATAGAAAACAACCCATGAGAGCAAGATAACCCTTAACAAAGTGGGTAGGCTGAAAATCAAGCTTGAACCTTGAAGTATCCAAGAAATAGCTCTAGTTTGCTTCCAATTGCTTTCTTTTGCCTTCAATTTCAATCAATTGCAAGTTTGAAGGTGTGGTGGCTATGGAGGAAGTATGGTTGTGTTCTTGGGCTGGGGGAGGAGAAAAATGAGTGAGGGATAAGTGATTTGGCCACTTAAATGGCCTTGAATGAGCTTAAGGGCACAAAACACACTTAACAAGCTTAACCTTGCTTTATGTCATTTTCTTTCTCACTAATTATTGTTTCTTTGTCTTAAACTAATTGGTACACATGTGCCTAACATTTTTTACTAATTATCAAGTCTTGGCTGCCTTCCCCATGGTGGAATAACCCCACAATTCCACCCTTAGACTTAAGTCAAAAGCTTGAACACCTTAAGGTTTACACTAGGACATTTAGGTCCTTATTGCCTTTAGTGTTTCCCTTGTCCAAACTTGTCTTCCATGAGCAATTTGTGTTAGTGTTGTGCCCAAAAGCCAATCATGAGATGATTGTATTTTTGCACATTGAGTCATGATATTTTATTAAGCCATTAATCCAGCAATTATGTTTGTTGTTTTGTTTCTGCGTAACTTAACAAACATAATTGTAACCCTAGAATAATGATATTCTTAAATGTCCCTGGTCTAGTATTATTGTGGAGCGGGTTGCAATAATACATAACGACTAGCATATGTGGAGAATAATATGAGATATGTAGTCTACATATGGGTACAAGTTGGAGAACTTGTGTACTGGACCGACCCACCATGGGAACACTTCATGGATCGTTATATGAGTGTCATAAGTGATTCTCATAGTGATCATGGTATGTGTAGTCCTTCGACCTAAGATCATCAAGGTTCCCTACATGTGAGTCACATACTTTGATACTTTCCTTTGTTGCTTGTAACTGAGTCAACTTGAAGGAGGTCATTGGGTATGTCACATATCATGCGGAGGGATTTGTTTGATCAAGATGGGATTTGTCCTTCCTATGTAATGGGAGTGATATCTTTGGGCCCGTTGATAGAGTGAGCTTAGAAAATGCATGGCCATGCTCCGACGAGTTGATATACGATATCAATGTCATCAGTTTAAGTTGGTCTACTCGGTAATCAAGAAACCAAAGATTGGGCTATACGAGAGTGACACATTCCATGTCTCATGCTTAGTCTTGATATCTTGCACAAAGGGACAATGGCATATATCAGTGATGATCATAAAGGTTTAGTCGATTCACCGACAATCTTGTCACTTGGGTAGCAATGATGTATTGCTAGACACCGCTCATTGCTTATGATCATAAATGTGATTTATGATCATTGCCAACATGGCAAGAGCCTATTGGGTCGTACACATAGAGCTATTTGGATCATTAGAGTGCATGGGCTAACTATTTGGGTTATGGTTTCACATTAATTTCATATTAATAATGAGCCAAGGAGTTGAGCCATTATTAAGCCTGAAATTAAAGCCTAATTGGATTAGGGCTTTGAAACCCATTAGGCCTAGAAGTTGAGTCTCACTATAAATACAACTTTTAAGTGATAAATTCGTAGGTCTCCTTGCCCTAGCCTCCCAAAAGGGCAGCCGTACTCTTCTCTTGCAATTCCTTGGAAGATGCAAGCTAGCACTGTGAGCGCAAGAGAAACGCATCTGCCGGGACATGGTGGAAGCGTGGTGATCGCGAGAGGCTCGTGTGGATACCATAGAGAGCCTGAACAAATCAACTGTTCAGGTTTTGTGATTCGACTCTACAGTTGAGTGAGAGATCTCAACCGAAAATTAGGTATGAAATTTTTCAACACCTGGTTTACCCCGTTTCACTTGGATCCTGGAGGGTTTCGGTGAAATTCTGCTGCGCTGTTTGGCTCCCAAAACCCAACAATTTGATCCTCCAATAGCACTTTCATACCATTCATGTCCTTCCCATAACTCTCCAAGTCTCTTTCTTGAGATTTTTGCAATTTAGTAGCCGAATCCAAAACCTTACAAAAAAGTCCATAGGTTGCTTGAGAAACAAGCAATCCTTAAGGCTTTTCTTGGAGGCCAAGTTACCAACTTGGAGCACTTTTAAGGAGGTGTTGATCATGCCTTTTACCCGTCACACTTCAATCACTGTGGTGAGAATTACACAATATAATGGTTTTTAGCCATTATGACACACTTGTAATTCTCCCACATTGTGAGGTGGTAACAATCCTCCCCCTGTTAAAAATTTTGGTCCTCCAAAATAGCCTTTACCTTTGGGTATTCTTTAGGATACGTTTCCATAAGGTCTTTTTCAGTTTCCCAGGTTGCTTCTCTTTTAGAGTGGTGTGACCACTGATCTTTAACGATGAGAATATGTTTGTTTCTTAACCTTCTGGTATCCTTGGCTAAGATAGCTATAGGTTTCTCTTCATATGTCAAGTTAGGTTCCAACTGTATGTCTTCCACTACAATAGCCTGATTTGTGTCCAGTAGACACTTCTTAAGCATACTGATGTGAAAAATATTATGAGCACTTGACATGCTTGGCGGTAGAGCTAACCTGTATGCTACCTTGCCAACTTTGCCCAAGATCTCATAAGGACATATGTATCTTTGAGCTAAGTTGGTTCTTCTGCCAAATCTAACAGTGCCTTTGGTTGGTGCAACTTGATCTCAAACTCAATTTCCCTTAATGGAGGAATACCTGGCAGGTCTTTAGGAAAGACTTGTCGAAAGTCTCTCACTACAGGTATTCTATCTACTTCTTTTTCACAGTGCAATTGATTCAATGCATAACAATAATCATGCTCAGAAATCATAGGTATCTCATCTAGTACCTCTAGCTCCATGCCATGCATTTCATACACTAATTCCTTAGAATTCACTAATACATGCACTTCACCATCAGGCAATGTGATTTCCCTCTTACCACAATCAATTCTTATGTTATGCATAGCAAGCCAATTCATACCCAGCACTAAATCATACTTAGGAATGTCTAACACTAGCAGATTAGTCATAACCTTAGTCTTTCCTACTACTAGCTCACAATCCTTAGCTAGGTCATTACTGAAAAGACATTGACTACCCGCTGTTTTCACTAAGGATATCCTAGGCATGATTTCAGTAGGCAATTTCATGGCTTCACAGTATGTAATTGCTCCAAAAGGTCTAACAGCCTTTCTAATGTTTGACCTTAGGCCTCTAACAAATCTTTTGGCCTTCAACTCCTCTAGTCCATGATACTCAGGAGCATACCTCACCAACTGATTGAATTTGTACTCATACTCTAGGACACTGAGGTTGTCTTGCCTTAGAGCATCAAATTCAGCTTGCTTCATATCCTTGATAACATCACTAATGTACTGCTCCTGAAACAACTATGTAAACTCTAGCCAGCTCATCTTAACATCTCTTCCTGGCCCTCTCCACTTCTGGAAAGCATACCTATCTCAGGTGTTTCTCCACCACATCTCTGCACTGCCTACCATATTGTAGGTAGCTAGTGGCACTCTCTTGGTGGAGCTGAGTGGCATCCTCTCAAACATTTTTTTCAATGAAGATTAACAACTCCTCAGCTATCTCTGGCCCAGCTCTTCCATCAAACTATGGAGGTCTTAGGCCTTGGAACCTCTCCAACAGTCTGACCTCATCTAGGCCTTCTACATCTTTTGATTTGTTTCTCCTGTATCTGTTAGAGGCCTCTGTATGGTGATGCTCTCTATGATCTTTCTGCCTTCTCTTGGATTTTCTCTCATGGCCTTCCTCAATCTCATTCCTAGTGGAGCAATGGTTATAGACTGAGGGATTGGTCTTGGATACCTAACCAATCTCAGACCTTAGTCTTCTTCCTCTTGGATTTCTCATATCTTCATCTTGCTCCTCAACAGTTTCATCATTTGTGTCTTCTAAGCTTCCAGAAGGAACATATTCAGATGTGTTCCTAGTATCCTCTTCTGGTTGTTGCTGTGCAGCCCAAACTGATTCTGCTGGAGCTATTTGGACTCCTTGGTATTGTCCTTGAATCAGCCCCATTAAGTTTTCATTGATTAGAGCTAAGTTCCTCTGAAGCCCTAACCAAACCTGAGGCACTTCAGGGTTTGGTACTCGCCGTTGCCCCTGATTCCCTATATTCTGTTCATTTCTTTGTTGCCCAGAATCAGTAGGAGTCCTTCGATGTGGTTTCCCTCTCCTTGTGGCAACCATGTTTACTTCCTACCTTGATGATTCATCAGAGAGCACATATAACGATCATAGGTATTTCAATGGTACTTGACACTAGCAACTGACCAAACTGAGTTCATATATGTAGATGCTTGCAATGCAACGATATGCTATGTACATGTACAAACCACGCTCTGATACCAACTTCTGTTACCCACTCCAGGGTAGTCCAGTTATGGTGCCAAAACTGTGCATTTAAACTCCCAGGTTTGGTGTGTCCTATGGGTCATCAGAACAACACCCCTAGTGTACATACTCAAGTGACCCTCTTGAGCACTATGTAAATACATGTGTATTGGTCTCACCATAACACACATATTTACATTTATGCACACTATGGTAGCTAAGAAGGGAAACATTAGCACAAGTCTTAGTCTTGGCTTCCACACATTAGGCAATCTTGTTAAGTTCTAGTGACCAGCTACTGCACCTGTAACTTCCACTAATCAATTGTATCATTATAGCCTCATAACCCCTGTTTTATTCACTTTCTTATCAAGTAGAGAGTTAGAACGAACCAAGGAATTTTGCTTTACTTCAATAGGCCACCTATGGACCAAGTTATGGATTTTTTAAGATGGTTACAAAATTCTGACCAAATCAACAGTAACTCATCCAAATTTTCAATGTCATATCTTTGGCTATAGGGCTCTAAATCTAGAAATTCAAAATCCTAGTTAACCCTCTAGATATCCTCTAGGTGTGGTAAAAATATCATACCCAGATTCATTCTACACAAGGAGATATTAAACTTTAGGTCCAGAGTCAAAATTCTAGCAACTTTTGGCCCATTTTGCCCATACAAATTTTCCAAACCATGCAAACACTTCATTCACAAGGGGAAAGCTCTCCAAGGCTATCCCATATATGTCCATTACACATAGGAATTACATTATCTTTCTTTTAACAACTTTATGTGGCCAAAACAGAATTTACAAGTAAGCAGCCAATCATTCACACTTAGGCAGCTTTGCACCACATCACTTACATAGCCAAAACATTACTCAAATGTTCACATACTTGTCTCATTTTGCATACAATACATCTACATGCATGCATGCACTACAATATGGTCTTAACTCAGCTAAATACACACCATAGGTTAAAGGACGTCCTAAGAAACAATGGACTCCAAAAATAGGATGTTGGACACCTACTGCACAACAGAGTAAGTACCACCATTAAAATAACCAAATGTGCTCCTAAAATAACCACACTTTCTAGATCACAACTAGACATATGGAAGTTCATGTATCTGAAAGTTTAGATAAAAACTCAAACAAAAAATGTTAGTTTGAAGGTGATCTTTCAGCTGGACCTGAAATGACAGAATTGAGGGGAGTAAGTTTCATTGAGAAACTTAGTATGGGTAACACTTGGTTTCTTAAGGTAATTTGATCCTCATTAAAACCTGTATCCAAAGCCACTAAAACACAAAACCACAACGCATATATACAAGATATAGCAACCAAATGCAGCAGCCAAACACAAACAACAAACGCAAGAAATTTGGCAGCAGCGTATACCATAGGTTAGTCCATAAACCACATAATAAAGATAACCAAATCACTATGGCAGCCCTCCAGAAGCTAACGCTTGGTCTTAGGAGGATTTTAACACTAGTTAGTACTAACTTTGGGCTCTAGAAACCCTCATTTGACTACCATCTTTGTGCACTTCACACTAGGTCACAAAACCTTCAATAAGTGCACTCCCCTCACTAAGCTTGGTTCATCAAGCTCATGGCTCTCTTACAAGCTTAGCCCTTGCTCCATGGTTTCTTGAAAATATAGAGAACAACCCATGAGAGAAAGAGAACCCTTTACAAAGAAGGTAGGCCAAAAATCAAGTTTGAACCTTGAAGTATCCAAGAAATAGCTCTAGTTTGCTTCCAATTGCTTCATTTTGCCTTCAATTTCAATCAATTGCAAGTTTGAAGGTGTGGTGGCTATGGAGGAAGTATGGTTTTCTTGGGCTGGGGGATGATGAAAATGAGAGAGGGATAACTGATTTGGCCACTTAAATGGCCTTAAATGAGCTTAAGGGCACAAAAACACAATTAACAAGCTTAACCTTGCTTTATGTCATTTTCTTTCTCGCTAATTGTGGTTTCGTTGTCTTAAACTCATTGGTACACATGTGTCCAACATTTTTCACTAATTATCATGTCTTCGCTGCCTCCCCCATGGTGGGTAACCCCAAGATTCCACCATTAGACTTAAGTCAAAAGTTGGAACACCTTAAGGTTTACACTAGAACATTTGGGTCCTTAATGCCTTTAGTGTTTCCTTTGTCAAACTTGTCTTCCATGAGCAATTTGGTCCTCCAATAGCACTTTCATACCATTCATGTCCTTCCCATAACTCTCCAAGTCTCTTTCTTGAGAGTTTTGCGATTGAGTAGCCGAATTTCCAAAACCTTACAAAAAGGTCCATAGGTTGCTTGACAAACAAGCAATCCCTAAGGCTTTGCTTGGGGGCCAAGTTACCAACTTGAAACACTTTTAAGGAGGTGTTGATCATCCCTTTTACCCCTCACACTTCAATCACTATGGTGAGAATTACATAATATAATGGTTTTTAGCCATTATGACACACTTGTAATTCTCCCATTTTGTGAGGTGGTAACAACTTTAGTGGCTCTTGTGTTAAGCAAGGGTTATAAGAGGGTAAAGTGGAGGGTAGTTGCCATAAACCTATGTTCATTCTCTCCAACCTTATTTTTCCATCCATTTGAGCTTGAAATCAAAGTTTCTTCCTAAAAAGAGAAGCCATCATACATATATAGGCCATTAGGAGCTCATTTTGAGGACAAAACCATGATTCTGGAGCTTGGAAGCATGTTTTCTTCCATCCCCTATTTTTAGTACGAGGTAACCAATGTATTCTTGATTGGATTCATGTTTATTCATTAGCTAGGAGCTTGGGTTTTGGTTAGAAAGCAAGAATTTCATGTTGGGTGCCTATGTTTTGCATGGAACTTAGGTGGTGCTTTAGTGAGCTTAGTGGATTGGAAGAGTGCTTGATTCTTTCTTGTTACTCTGAGTTGAGGTAAGGGAGTTGTGTTTTTAAGTTCAATTAATGCTATTAGAATGAGTTTGCTTGAAGAATTTGAGTAATTCTATCAATAGCATCAGTTAGTGAACAAAGTTGAATCATGGTGGACTATGAGGTTTGTGATGATTGGAATGATGTTATAATGCACCATAGATTGGCTTGTGATAGTTGGTTATGACCTATACAACATGTTTTACATGCACGTGAAGTTTGGAGGCTAACCAAGCATGTTTGATATGTTTGGTAAGTACCCAAAGTTCATAGCAGGAAAATCTGTGAAAATTCTGTAGATTCGCAGATTGGCGACGCGTTGCCAGTTTGGTACCATTGTCCATGACGCGTCGCCAATACCAGAAAAGTTGGCAGAATGTTACCAGCTATGGCGACACATCGCCACAAGCAGGTTGGTTGAATTTTGCAAGTTTTGTTAGGAAGGTCGAGGGCAGACCTAAGGGGGTTCTTAGGGTACCTTAGTGTCTAAGTATTTTGGGGGTACTCTGAGTCTTCCAAAAGTCCTTCAAGACCTAGGAGTTTTCTTGAGTTTTATAAATTTTTATGGTGACTTGTACCTTGTACCGTAAGCAAGAAAACTAGTTTACTAAGGATTGTAACTAAATACCACTAGCTTGGGTGGAAGGTTTAGAACCCTTGGTGACCTAGCTATGCCATTAGCCACGAGGTTGCTGATAGCCAAAGGCTATTGCCTCCTCGGTAATAACTCCCTGCCAGAATATTGGCCGAGGAGTCTGACGTCACCCAAGAGAGGATCTTTTTACTGACCTCGGAAGGTGCGAAGTCAAACACTATGAGCTCGAGACTTCAGTTAGCTCGTCAGGAATTCTGAGGACAACACCATCTCCATCGAGGGGCCAAACTGACCGTCTTCGGGTAAGAGAGCCATCTCTCTGAAGCAAGGAAGAATCTCCCCGAAGGCAGAGGCCCCGAAGAGGATCTTCCCCGAACAAGAAACACCTGAACAAGGGAATCCCCTAACTATGGGTGTGAGTCCCGAAGAAGGTGTTCATCAAGGGAACTCCCAGAACTATGGGATAGATCCCGAAGGAGGTGCTCGCACCGAAGGACGGATAGAATCCGAAGAGGGTGCACGCACCGAAGGGCGACCTTGCCCAGGGGACCTCGGGAGTACGGTATGAGCATTTAAGGAGCCTCTGACATGTCGCCCACAAGCCCTACACGTCACATCAGAACAGTGAACTGACACGCCGCAGCCGCCCCAGTCCTGACACAACCTGTCCGGGTCCAGGGCTAAAGGAGGCTGCAAACGGCTGCCAGGCCTCTAGGTCCAAAAGTACAGATCAAATCCGACCGACCACGTGTCATGATCTGAACAGACCAGCTACTCCTATAAATACTAGGAAATGGGACTGGGCAAAGGATGGGCATTTTCCTCCCTCTGAGAAAACACAAAATAGGCAAGACACTTGATCCCTTAGTGTTCTTCCTCCACTTTCACTCATAAAACTGACTTGGGCGTCGGAGAGTCCTCCCTAGAAAAGCAAACCGGGGACCTCCTAACCTCTTCTTTGAGCTTTTCAGGCACACTCAGCTGGGAAACCAGAGCTCCAGGCGCTCGCCTCCTCAGGAAGTCTCTCCACCTGTCAACATGACAGCAAACGAAGATGCTTTGGGGCATCAGTTGCAAGGTGAAACCTTAGTTGACTTAGTCTAGAAGGTCGTTATGGCCTAGTCTACAATAGTCCCACCATAATTCCCCTGTACAACATAAACGGGAGAGGTTCAACTGGTTATTTATCACCAGTTGGGCTAGCAAGCTAAGCTTGCTAGAGGACAAGGCTATGCCTTGTGGTTCAAGGACTAGGTAAGGATAGGTCTCAAGGGACCTAGTTACATGTGCATATATATCAGACCCTCAAGCTGTAAGAGCCCACAGTAGGTTAATTATGTTATCATATGTTGAGTCCTTTGTAACTTTCTTGCAGGTACAATGAAGACCATTACTGAGAATGTTTAAGTTCTCACTCCCTAGTTATGTTCTGCAGATTCTGTAGTTGTTGGACCGAGTAACCATTGAGGGTTATTTCGGTAGTTAGTTTTTGTTGCAGGTATTTCCCTTGAGAATCTTTATGATTGCAGCTTACTAGGATTACTTATTCGTTACGTAATAGTACTAACTATAGTCTTCCTTTGGCTGCAAAGCCTAGTAGCACTTGGACAAGGACTTTTGTGACTCGTCACTGGGACTTGCATCCAAGGTGGGAGTTAGTTTAAGAAGATCTCAGTTGAGGCTTGTATATATAGTACTTTTAGCTACCTCCATTGTCTATGTTTTGAGGAGTCCTAGACCCGAGGGTTGCTTTTAGGTGAGGGCATTGGTCTACTTTTTGTATGAATGCTCCCACATAGTTGTTATGTGTAGTAAACTCACATAAATGTTGATTTTGTATGCTTTGGCTATTTGAACTTATTTTCTATGGAAATCTCTTGGCTAAATCAATGTTTTATGGTTTTCATTAATCTAAGTGAAAGCATGAAGAGCATGCATCCTGCATATTCTAAGTTAATCAACTAGCATCATGGAGTTTTAATTTGCACACAAATACAACTAGCCAAGTACAATCCATCGTGAGACTAGCTCCCACAGGTTTCTTGGACACAGGCCAAGGACAGCCGTGTCAGTTGGAGACACCTTTCTTTGAAAGTGTGGACCAAATCCAGGCAAACACATGTCCTGATCTACTCAGATTGGGCATAACAGCCTTTTCCTCCCAGCCTCCTATAAATACTCGGTGAAGCTCTCATTTAAAAGACACGAAACACCATCTCTTTTTGTTCTCTACTTTTAAAAACTTCTAAGTCACATATTGACTTAGGCATTGGGGATCCCACCCCCAGAAAAACACTTTAGGAAGCTCCTAACCCATATTCTTCAAATGCTGCAGATATCACTTAGGCGAAGTTCTATCAAAGGTCCAACATGTCCTACATCGAAGATGTGCTAGAGCATCATCTGGCACCATTTGTGGGAAAAATTTCCCAGGCTGCCATCATGGAGGCTCGATGTTCCAAGGATAAGGGTGTTCCAAAGTCCCAATCCACACCTAAGGCTCTGTAGGCAGACAACCAAGCACCCCTAGAGCATTCCTTTCCAAAGGATTAATGTCCTTTAACAGTTATTATGGGCTACCACCCTGCCTTCCAGCACGTAATGGTGGTCAACTTGATGCAATAACCTGACGATAGATGATCACGTGTCAGTTTTCAAGCAAGAACCCCCTCCCCTAAGGTTCACCCTGAGAAGGGGCATTAGTCATCTTGTTGAAGTTCCCCAAATAGGAGCTTCCATGGGGAGTCTTCAGAAAAGTCCTCGTGTCATAGGTGGTACGTGGTGAGGTCTAAAGAACCAAGGACCTCCAACCACTAAAGCCTTTCTCCCCAGGAGAAGTCCCTCTCACCACGACATTGAAGTTACTCGCCAAGAAGAAGTCATCACTCTTCCTCACCTATGGCTCCCAGGCAACAAGGAGAGGATGGTACTACTGTCCTCATAGAGAAAATCTTGGAAAGGTTGGACAAGGCAGAGAAATAGGTGTCCCGAAAGCCAATCTGGTCAAGGTTATTAGAGACCTTCACTGAGGAAAAGTCCCCCTTCATCAAGGAGATAGTGGAAGCCCCAATGCCCAGCAATTTCTGAGTACCACGCTTGCTACATGGGGCTGATGATGCCACCTTCTACAAGTTCTTTGAAGTTACCTTATTTCGGCCAGTAACTGCGTGGTATAACTCCTTCACTCCTAGAACCATTATGGGCTTCCAAGAGTTGTCCACTACCTTTACCCAGTAATTTATAGGGAGCAAGCTAATGGTGAAGATGCCTGTTCAAATGTTTGATATAGCCCAAAAGAATGGAGAGACCATTCAGGACTATGTCGAGAGATTCAACAGAGAAGGACTTAGTGTCCGGACTTGCACCCCGAGATCCAAATCCTCACAATGATTAGAGGGCTAAGGAGGGATTCATAACTCTTTTACAAGTTCTCAAAGGATCCCCTGGACACCCTCGGTGAATTCTACTGAACAGTAGAACAACATATGATAGCAGAGGAATTAAGAATGGGGTGCCAAAGTCTGAGCATCATCAACTCTATGGTCATAGTCACCAACCTCGGTATCAGACCAAAGGGGGAGGCAGACCTCGAAACTCTAAGGGGAGAAAGCCCGTAACATTCACCCCTCTCAATATTGCAAGGAAAAATTTTCTCATGGCCTTGGAAAGGCTAGGAACTTCAATCAAATGACCAAAAGTGATGACCTTGAATAACAGGAAGAACGTGAAGAAGTTCAGCCAATTTCACTGTGACCACATGCATGATACCAAAGATTGCTTCCAATTAAGGAAGTACATCAAATCCCTAATCAAACAAGGAAAACTTCATCATTACTTATGAATCCCGTTACCTAAGGGATAGGAAAAAGTAGATGATGAGAGAAAAGGAAAAGATAAGGAATACGACTCTGACAGGCGATGAACTAATAGGAACCAAAGCAAGTAGCCCCCACCTTCGACTGGGGTTATCCAAACCATAACCATTGGACTACACTTGGCTAAAAGAAAAAGGAAATTCAGGGAAACTGCAATGATGGAGTTCAACAACCAAATGAATAAGCTGACCTGAAGTAATGGGTCGGTTGTGAAGTTCCCACATGATGATCCTCTCTTAGTCATGGTAAGAATTAGAAATTGGGAAGGGTGCTCATTGAAGATGAATCAAATGCTGACATCTTGTTCACCCACTTGTTGCCAAAATTAGGAATTTCTGAGGGTGATCTCAAGCCTGTGACCTCGCCCAGCTTCGTAGTTGGTTCCTTACTCCCTATGACATGGCCGCCCATGGCCTTGCCAAGGAAGCATGTGAGAACGAGTCTCACGGTGGTTTCAATTGGCTACTTATATATGTGTGCAGATTAAAACTCCATGATACTAGTTGGTTAACCTAAAATATGCCAGATGCATGCTATTTGTGCTTCGACTTAATCTAAAGGAAATCATAATAACATTTACTTGGCCAAGTTTTTTCATAGAAAACAAGGTCAAAGGACGCAAAGCGTACAAAATCAACATTGATATGAATTTACTACACATAACAATTATGTGGGAGCATTCATACATAAAGTAGACTAATGCCCTCACCCAAGAGCAACCTTAGAGTCTAGGACTCCATCCATAAACATAAAAGGCAACAAGTGTATACAATATACACAACACTGCCCTACTGAGATCTTTTCATTTAACTTCAACCTTAGATGTAATCCTAGTGGCGAGAATAAAAAAAGTCCTCCACGTGCTCAACTAGCCACTACGTCCAAGAAAGACTGTAGTTAGTACTACTACTCTACCAACAAGTAGCTAATAACACTACAAACATAAAGATTCTCAAAGCTAAGTACTTGAAAAAGCAAACTACCACAACAACCCTAAGTGGTCATCAGGTCTAACACCGTCAGAATCTACACAACATAAACAAGGAAGTGAGAATTGTAATTCTCAGTAAGGGTCTTCATCTGCAAGAAAAGATACTAAGGGCAACACATATATAACCATATGTAATCTGCTGTGATCTCGTACAGCGTGAGGCTAAACCTAATGCATATAAGTTTCAATCCCTTGGGACTTGTCCTCTACCAAGTCCTTGAACTATAAGGCAAAGCCTTGTCTACTAGCAAGCATTGCTTACTAGCCTAACTAGTGAAGTTTTCCACTAGTTGTGTTGGGTTTTGGGAGCCAAACAAGTATAGTGGAATATAACCAAAATCCTTCAGGATGTAAGCAAAATGGGGTAAACTGAGTGCTTAAAATTTTTCATACATAATTCCGTTCAGATCCTTCACCCAACTGCTGAGTCAAATCATAAAACCTGAGTAGTTGATGTGTTGAAGCTCTCTGTGGTACCTATATGAACCTCTCAGGATCATAACACCTCCACCACATCCCGGTAAATGTGTTTTTTTTGCACTTACAGTGCTAGCTTGCATCCTCCAAGGAATGGAAAGAGAAGAGTACGATTGGAACTTTTGGGAGGCTAGGGCAAAAGCTGCAAATTTCTCACTATATGAAGTATTTATAATGAGACTCAGCTACCAAGCCTAATGGGTTTCAAAGCCCTAATCCAATTAGGTTTAATTTTAGGCTTAATAATGGCTCAACTTTTGGGCCAATTATTAATATGAAATTATCATGAAAGCATAACCCAAATAAATTAGCCCATGCACTCAAATAATCCAAATAGGCTTTATGTGTGCAACCTAATAGACTCTTCCCATGTTGGCAATGATCATAAATCACATTTATGATCATAAGCAATGAGTGGTGTCTAGTAACACATCATTGCTACCTAACTGACAAGATTGTCGGTGATTCGACTAAACCTTTATGATCATTATCCATATATGTCATTCTCCCTTTGTCGATGATATCAAGACTAAGCACGAGACATGGAATGTGTCACTCATGTATAGCCCAATCTTTGGTTTCTTGATTACCAGGTAGACTAACTTAAACTAATGACATTGATATTGTATACCAACCCATCCCAGCATGGCCATGCATTTTCTTAGTCTCACTCTATCAAGGGGCTCGAAGATATCACTCCTATTACAAAGGAGGGACAAATGCCAACTCGATCATACAAAACCCTCTACATGATATGTGACAATAACCTCCTCCAAGTTCACTTAGTTACGAGCAACAAAAGGAAGTATCAAAGTTTGTGACTCACACGTAAGGAACCTTGATGACCTTAGGTCAAAGGACTACATATACCACAATTACTATGGGAATCACTTATGACACTCATATAATGATCCATGTACCCTTCTCATGGTGGGTTGGTCCAGTATACAATTTCTCCAACTTGTACCCATATGTAGACTACATATCTCATGTTAGTCTCCATATATGCTGGTCATTATATATTATTGTAACCCACTCCATGATAATACTAGACCAGGGACATTTAAGAATATTATTATTCAAGAGTTATAATTTTTTTTATTACAATATGTAGAAATAAAACAACAAACATAATTACTAGATTAATGCCTTAATAAAATACCATGACTTAATATGCAAAAATACAATTAACTCATGATTGGCTTTTGGGCACAACACTAACAAGTTGAACCTCCCTTATGTTGTATAGGGGCACTATGGTCAGACTGAAAGTTCTTAGTTACCGAAAAACCCACTAGATGTACAAAGGTTGCCTCATGAAGACCTTGAAGCCAAAGATACAACTAAGGTCTTAACGTTGCTAAACCTTCCATCTTATCACTAGGTCTACTAAGGTTTCCTTATCAAGACCTTGAACCCAAAGGCACAACTATGATCTCAATGGTGCTAAACCTTCCACTTCATCTAATGATGTATTATTGTGGCCAAATAACTAGTTTTCTCATGAAGTGCATTTACCATTTACAAACTATGAGAAAACTCCTAGATCATGAGAGAGTTTTTGGATGTTTCGGAGTGTCATTGTACCACTACAACCCTTAGGCACCCCTAGGACCATCCCTACCCTCCCCCAGATCTCATTTGAAAAAGCTGAAATTTGTTGAAAAAAGCCTTTGGGGCCTAAGCACTAGGAGGGGTGTCTCTAGGGCTTAAGTGCTAGGAGCACCTAAGCACCTATGGCCTAGGTGGCATGAGCACTCTATTCTGCTGATAAAAAAATTTGCCTTGGGCACTAAGGCGCTAGGACCCCATGTCCTGAACCTCAAAAACACCTTATAAGCCTCTTTAAAGGTTTCCTATGTGTTTAAGGCATACAATAGATGCCTAAACTCACCATAAACATGTAAAAAACTGACATAGGTCACAAAGACACCATCAAAAACTTTCTATGAGGCATCAAAACGTCACACAATCCACAATTCCAAGCTTAGTCTACCATAAACACACTTGCCCATAATCAATGCTATTCATAAAACTATTTGATTCCATCAAGCATCAACACTCAAATAGGATCAATCAAACTTGAAAAATTAATACCTTACCTCAACTTCAAGTAACAAGAAAGAATTATGCAACTCTTTCACACCAACCAAGTTCCACAAAGTTCAACCTAATTTCCAAGTAAAATATGCATACAAAACATCAAGTTAATAACTTCTAACCGGAACCCAAGCTCCTAATCAACTAATAAACATGAAATCAATCAAAAGCACATTCATTACCTCATATGAAAAATATGAGGTGGGAGGAAACATGCTTCCAAGCTCTAAAACCATGATTTTATGCTTGAAATAAGCTTTGGACGGCCTATATACTTGTGCCGATTTCTCTGTTCACTAAAAACTCTTGATTTTGGGCTCAAATGGATGAATAAATGATGGTGTGAAAGATGAAATCTAGTTATAGCAGCCATCCCCCAGTTTACAATCTTATAACCCATGTTTAAAACCTAAGCAACCAAAGTATTAGACAAGAAACACTTAAACCCCCTTTCTTTTCCTAACCTTAGTCATTCCTGGTCAATTCTTGTTTATTTTAACTAAGTCTGGCTTAAAGTTAAAAGTTAGGTTATAAAACCTCATTTTTAACACTCAAGACCTGGCCCAACTATTCAAAATGCAAAATTACCATTTTACACTGAACCTCTTTTAGTGCCTAAACCTCATTGGAACTTGGTGAACTTTGGTAAACTTCCTTATTCTTGCTAGGTGAACTTGAAATAAGGTTCCAATCTACAAATTTAATTAATTTACCCACTTAACTAAGATTTCAACTAGGAGGGCCATAACACCCTATGCTCGGACGGATTGACTTCTCATTGATGCTGAACGGTACCTCGTGATGCCCGGGGGCTTCATCGTTGGTAGTCATGGTGACTGATGGAGGGACTTCTAGGAGGAAGAACGCCTGGAGGATGGTTCGCCCAAAGCAGAGTACCTGAGATGCTCAGAATAAGTGGGTTAGGAGGCCCCCGGAATGTGTTTCCGGGGGGGGAGCCTCCGACGCCCAAGTCAGTGGTGGCTGAGAAAGGGCAGAGGAAATAGCACAAAGGGGCTGAAGAGTCTCGCCTGGTGATTTTCTCAGAGTTTGGGAGTCAGATCTATGCCAACCAACCTCCTGCCAAGTATTTATTTCCTGGTATTTATAGGAGTACCTAGCCCATTCAGATTGCGACACGCGTTCGGTCGGATGTTCCCTGAGTTTCTGGGCGTAGGGGACAGATAGCTGGTAGCAGGTTGCCTTGAGCCTTGTGCTGAGATGGGCCATGATGTGATTTTGATGGCGTCAGCGTGTCAGAGCGCCTTTTGAGGCGGCTTATGACGTCTGTGAAAGGACGTGTCAGAGGCTTCCTTAAATGCTTCCTTAAATGCTCCTGCCGTACGCCCGAGGTCCCTGGGCGAGGTTGTCCTTTGGTACGGACGGTGCCTCTTCGGGAAACACGCCCTCAGTTCGGGGGTACCCAGCTTCAGGGAGTTCCGCCTTCGGGGAGATCATGTTCGGCCCGCAATAGCTGGTGCCTCTTTTCCGAAGGCGATCTGTTTGCAACCTCAGGGGGCTAGTAGTATCCTCAAGTTTCCTGGCGTGCCGGGCTCGGAGCTCGTCCGCTATCTCCCGAGGTGTATGATCCCACCTTTACTCGGGTAGCGCCAGTTTCTTCTGGCCATTCTTGTGGCAGGGAGTTCAGCTAGATAGAGGCGATAGCCTTTGTCTATCACATGCCCCTCTTTGGAAAGCCGAAGTAGAGACTTCGGTTTTACATCTCTTTCTAAGGTTGTTCTTAGGAGTCTCTTAGGAAGCTCAACCTGTTCCAAGGATGCACCTCTTGCCCAAAGGTATGGGCTGTTCGGCCTTGGCCTGTTCTTTGGTGTCTTCGAGGCGGAGCCTGTGCCGAAGATACACCTCTTGCCCGAAGGTCATGGGCTGTTTGGCCATAGCCTGTCTCTTGGTGTCCTCGAGTTAACCTGCTTTTTCTTCTTGCAGGTCTGTGTAACGTCGTGTCTGATGGCCAAGCGTGTCAGTCTAAGCGACACGTCCCAGCTTTTTAGGGATGTCAGAAGACGTGTCCCCTGTTTTGGCACGGTGATTGACACGTGGCGCTTTGCCGATGGAGGAGAGTCGCGTCGGTTACAGAGGGCGCGCCTTTTCAGGTGCAGAGGACAGTTACGGCGATGGTTCGCCTCCAAAAGGGTACTTATGACGACGTTTCAGTTACCAACCTTTGGCCTATAAATAGCCCATTCCATCATAAGTCCCTTTTGCTTTTACTTCTGCTTTTTCCTCTGCTTTGCCCCTGTTTTCGTACTTTCTTGCTTTCTGTGGCGGAGCTGCCTTAATCAGAGCTTTTTTCAGCCAACTTTCACGACGGTGTCCTCAGACTTTGGCAAATCTTTTGGTGGGTTTTTGTTTTCCAGAGTGTTTTGATTCCTCTGTTCTTTTGAGTTTTTTCCAGAAACTGTTTTCTTGCCTTTTCCGAACTCATTTTCATGTCAAAAATGCCTATCCCTGAGAGCTAGCAGCCTCTTTTAGCCCATCCTTGTTGCACCACCCCAGCAAAAGTAGAGAGGTGGAAGAAAAAATTCTTTCTTCCCTCTTACGCCATTACTAGGCTGCCTCGCTCTAGCCATTATGCTTTTTCAAACCATAGTAACGAGGTTACCATTTTCCGAGCCCAGCTGAAGGCCGGACTTCGGTATCCTCCCCCGAGGATGGTTTGCGAGTTCTACCAATTTCATGGCATTGCTGTGAATCAGCTTCCCCCGAACTCGTACTGCTATTTTAACGCCTTCCTCTGTATGTGTGGCGCCTTCGGGGTAAAACCCCAATTTATAATCTTCATGCAGTACTACAAGCTCTTTGTGGTCCCGAAGGGTGGCTTCTATTTTATGCTACCTCGGGGATCCGGGAGCAAAAAATTCATATTCACCTTCGCCACCAAGGACAGCTGGCGGGGGTGGCAACAGAAATTCTTCTTCCTGAAGATGGAGGAGGCCTGGTCGTATGTTCCGACCAAGTGGGCTCAGGGAAAGTTAGATGTGGACGTCGTTGATCCGAGGTTGTTGCTGACTCTAGAGTTGGCTTCCACTTTCACAGACTTCGACGGCCGCATTCGTGCCGTCTCTGACTGGGCTCCCGAGGTCATGCCGCGCTCTCTGTACCCCTTCCCTATCAACTGGAGGTTGATGACCGAAGAGGTCCTCCGGGAGTTAAAGGTGGTTAAGGAGCACGAGACCGACCTCGAGATGCCAGCTCCTGCTATCGCCGGGAAGGATTCCTGGTTGGTCAAGCTTCTTAAGGAGGAAATTTCTTTCGAAACGCTTGTCGAAAGTGAGTTGTCTTCTACTCCCTTGCTATTTTTTCCTCGGACTTACGGTGATGTCTTTTTTCTTTTTCAGAAATGGGCGACGGGACTGCTGCATTTTACAAGTCCCTTTTCTCCGGCCAGGTGGAGAAGGGCGATCAGACGAAGAAGGTGGCTTCCCGAAGGCGGAAGTCTACCGGCGCTGGGCCTTCGGCCAAGCGGGCAAAGAAAACTGCCCAGGTTCCTCTGGAGGAAATTTCCGAGGAGGCTGATGAGGAGCCTGGGGCAGCCGAGATTCCGCCGCCCGAGGCTGCTGCCGAGGTCCCTGCCGCTGCCGAGGTTTCTTCCGTCGACGTCCCTCCACAGAGCCCTTCTGCGCCGCAGGCCCTTCTGGAGGCCGTGGCAGAGGCTCCTTCTGCCGAGGAGTGGCGCAAGAAGAAAGGCAAAGGGATTTCGACCGAGGAGTCTCAGGACTCCGAGGATGTCGTTGTCGAAGTACCGCCAGGATTGTTGTTTTTCAGAACAAGTATGGCTCTTTTGTTTTTCTGAATTTTCCTTTGTCTCTGACCTGCTTCTTATTTTCGCCATGCAGGGGAGTTGCTTACCCCGAACTGGGCGGCCGAACACGCAAAGGCGCGGGCCCTTCGCGATGCCAAAGTCCCGTAAGGGAAGATACCAAAAGAGCCTTTCTGGACATTCACGGAGGACATGAACTTGTACTCCGAAGACTGTCCTGAAATGCCGAAACAGATTTCGAAGGGGGTGCTTACAGAGGCCTCCTTCAAGGCTATTGCAGCGGCCCATCTGGACGATGACACCCTTGCCGCGAAAGTCACCAAGCATGCTGCTCAGGTATGTTCTTCACACCTTTTTCCCTTCAATTTTTCCTAAGTGCTTGGCTCTTACTGACCTTGCGTTCATCTTTTTGCAGCTGCTGGGGTACGCTGGCTTTCTCCGAGTTCGGGTGGCCAGGCAGGCGGCGTTCCGAGCTTCGGCCTTAGAGACCTTAGAGAAAGTGAAGGTCACGCGCTCGGCATTGATCGCCAAGAACCAGCAGCTGTTATATGCTGAGAAGAAAGAAGTTGCTGCCCTTCGGGAGGAGTTCCAGAAGGAGAAGGAAGATCTTGAGAAGAACTCCTCTCTGAAGATTGCTGACCTCGGCGATCAGGTGAAAGGGATGCTCGCTGCCAACCAAGACCTTCTCAAAGATAAGTCAGATTCTGACAATCTCATTCGGTCGTTGGTGAGTGAGAAAAAGGCTCTCGAACCCGAGGTCTAGTCTTTGAAGAATGAGCCCGATGCGAAGAAGAGGGTGAAGGGGCTGAAGAAGGAGGTTGCAGACTTGAAGGACGAGCTCGAGGACCTTGAGGTTGAGAAGGACAAATCTGACCAAATGACCAAGGTCGCCTTCCAAGACGGATTCTGCCTTGCTCGGCACCAAGTCCTTGAGAGGTTCCCAGGTCTGGACCTCTCTTTTTTGGAAGCTCTCAACATTCCCGAGGGGCCTCGGTGGTCCTGGTCCAAAATCGAGCATTTGAACCTGCCTTCCACAATTCCGGCGTCGAAGGTGGTGGAAAAGGGCACAGTGGCTGGTGGCTCTCGGGACGCCGAAAACCCTTAGGCTGTTTTAGGGGCCTTTTCCTTTTTTCCTCTTCGTTTTTGTGTTCCTTCTTTAGGCACTTCTTCTTTGTAAGCCTGATCATTCTCAATGAATATATATTTTTCGGCTAAGTCTTTTTTCAAGATTTGGCATTTCCATTGCCCCGAACAAGTTCGCTCAAGAGACTTAGGGAAACCTGCAATCACCAAAATTTAATACTCGCTTTTTTCGACGAGTATTTTCGCAAGATTTTTGTTTCCCACTTTCTCGAGCATGATGGCTCAAGGGACTTCGGAAAATCACATCTGCGCTTTTTGCGACGAGTACTTTCGCAAAATTTTTGTTTTCCATTTTCCCGAGCATGATGGCTCAAGGGACTTCGGAAAATCACATCTGCGCTTTTTATGGCGAACACCTTCACGGAATTCTGTCTTGCACCATTTTGTACACTTAAGAATTTTTTCTCAAGGACATTCTGTACTTAGGATATTTTTTGCACAACACAATCCTTCCGCTCCATCTTAAGCGTAGAATTTCTTCAAGGCATCTGAGTGCCAAGTGTTTTTCAATTCTACGCCTTCGGTGTCACCAAGTTTGTACACGCCTTTTCGTACTTCGGCAAGAACCAGATAAGGTCTTTCCCAGTTCGCGCGAAATACCCCGTGAGATGGCTTCCGGGGTGCAAAGTCAGCCTTTCGGAGAACGAGGTCCCCTTTTTTGATTTCTTTTGGCCTGGCTCGTAAATTTATAGTCGCGGCCACTCTTTGCTGGAAAGCTTTTCTTCTCAGCTCAGCTATTTCTCTGTGTTTGCTGACGAAGTCGAGCTTCGTTCTTAGGCCGAGGTCATTTCCACCTTCATCAAATACTTGCACTCGTACTGATGGTCTAACTATCTCGATAGGGATAATAGCCTCTATTCCGAAGACGAGTGAGAAGGGAGTCTCCCCTATGGCTCTTCGGGGCATCGTTCGGTAACTCCATAACACGCTTTGGAGTTCTCCTGGCCATTTCCCTTTTGCTTCCCCCAGTCTCTTCTTCAGGCCATCTTTTATGGTCCTGTTAGATACTTCCACCTGCCCGTTGCTTTGGGGGTGAGCTACTAGGGCGAAGTGCATCTTTATTCCGAGGTTGCTGATAAATTCCTGGAATCCTTTGTCTATGAATTGGGATCCATTATCAGCCACTAGTACCCTCGGTATGCCGAATCTGCATACAATGTTCTTCCATACAAACTTCTGCACTTCTTTTGCCGAGATAGTTGCTAGTGGTTCTGCCTCGACCAATTTGGAGAAATAGTCTACCGCTACCACGCAGAATTTCACGCCTCCGGGTGCTGAGGGGAGTGGCCCAATAAGGTCTATACCCCAGACTGCGAAAGGCTAGGGATAGTCAGTCGAAGTTACCATTTCCGAGGGTGCCCTTTGGATGTTCGCGTGTTTCTGGCAACTCACGCATTTCCGGACGAACTGCCTTGCGTCCTTTCTCAGGGTAGGCCAGAAGTATCCTTGGCGAAGTATCACTGCCGCCAGGGTATCGGTTCCAATCTGTGAACCACACATGCCTTCGTGGACTTCTTTAAGGATTATTTCAGTATCCTCTTCATTCACACATCTTTGCAGTGGATTCACGTATCCCTGTCGGTATAGTTCTTCACCGATCAGAAAAAAACGACCGGAGCGCCTTCGCAGTTTTGCAACGTCACCGGGGTCTTCGGGGAGCACATTTTCTGTGAGGTACCTTTTTATTGGATCCCTCCAGCCTTTTCCCGAGGTCGATATGCTCAGTACTGAGATGCTCGGATGGTCTAGCACCTCGGTGTAGGTTTTTGATTTCGCCAAGCAGTCTGCCTCGGTGTTTTTTCACCTAGGTACGTTTTCGATCCGTACGGCGTCAAACTCTTGAATGAGTTTTGCTACCAGCTCGTGGTATTTTGCAAAGGTTGGGTCCTTCACCCTATAGTCTCCTGCCGTCTATCAAACTACTAGCTAGGAATCGCTGTAAGCCTTTAAGTTTCTCACGCCAATTTTTCTGGCCAGTCGTAATCCCGCTATGAGGGCCTCATACTCAGCCACATTGTTAGTGACGTTGAAGGTAAACTTGATAGCCTTCATTACCTCTAGGCCTTCGGGGCCTCTGATAATTACCCCAGCTCCCTGGTGCTCGGACCCCGAGGCTCCGTCAACATGTAAGGTCCATTCTGGCTCACCTTCGTTCAGATCCGGATGACTGTCCTCAGTGGTGGGTATTTCGGCAATGAATTCTGCCAGTGCTTGAGCTTTTATGGCCTTCCGAGGTTCATAGGTGATATCGTGTTCGCCAAGCTCTATACACCACTTGGATAGCCTTCCCGAATGATCCACTTTCCTCATAACGTCCCGTAGTGGCAGGCTACTTCGGATGATGATGGGGTGAGCCTGAAAGTATGGTCACAGCCTTCTCCCTGCAAGCACCAAGGTGTATATAGCTTTCTGTAGCAGAGGGTACCTGACTTCGGCGCCATGCAGGGATTTTCTTACATAGTAGACCGGCCATTGTTTTGGCCCTTCTTCTTTCACGAGGACCGAGCTCACAGCTTTTTCCGTGACGGCGAGGTATAATACGAGGGGCCCTCCCTCGCGAGGTTGTCGCAGAGTCGGCAGGCTGGCCAGGTAGATTTTGAGTTCTTCCCAGGCTTTTTGGCAGTCTTGATCCCAAGGGTGATCATCCCTTTGGAGGTTACCTTCTTTTTTTGCTGCCTTAGTGAGGACTTTGAAGAAAGGCCGACACCTATCTCCGTACCTGGAAATGAACCTGCTAAGAGAGGTTATTCTTCCGGTGAGTCTCTGCACATCTTTTACCGTGGCAGGAGTTCGAAACTTGAGCAGGGCCTTAATTTTTTCGGGGTTAGCGTCGATGCCTCTTTCGGATACCATGTACCGAAGGAACTTTCCCGAGGTCACCCCGAACATGCATTTTTCAGGATTGAGATGAATCCCGAAGGCTCTGAGCTTTTGGAAGGTTTCCTCTAGATCTGCAACATGGTTGCGAGGGAGCTTGCTTTTGACTATCATATCGTCAACATACACCTCCATGTTTCTCCCCATTTTGTCCTTAAAGACCTTGTTCATCAACTTTTGGTAGGTGGCTCCTGCATTTTTAAGCCCGAAGGGCATCCTGACGTATCAGTATGTTCCTCCCTCGGTGATGAAGGTTGTTTTTTCTTCATCTTTGGGGTCCATCCTTATTTGATGGTAGCCGCTGAAAGCATCTAGGAAACTTAAGAGCCCGTATTCGGCAGTTGAGTCTACTAGTTGGTCTATTGGCGGAAGAGGGTATGAGTCTTTCAGGCAAGCATCGTTCAAATTTCTGAAGTCGATGCACATCCGGAGTTTGCTGCTGCCTTCTTTTGTCGCAATCACCACGTTGCTTAACCATTCGGGGTATTTGACCTCCCTGATGACTTCAGCGTCCAACTGGCGTTGGACTTCAGTTTTCACAAATTTGCTCTTATGGGCTGAGATGCTTCGCTTCTTTTACCGGACAGGCTTTGCTTCCGGGCCTACTTTGAGGCTATGCTGTATTATGCCAGGGTGCACCCCTGGCATGTCTTTCGCCGAGTAGGCAAAGAGATCTTTATTTCCCAGTAGAAAAGATACAAGGTTTTTCTTGTCACCTTCAGGCAAGCTCTTCCCTATTCGGGTAGATTGTCCTTGGACAAGTTCCACTATTTCTGTTTCCGCTCTTGGGGGTTCTCCTTCTTTGCCCTTCTCTGGTGCCTTTGCCTCCATTGTTTGTGGGAGGTTATTTGCCGGAGCTTTTCGTGCTTTCACAAACACCTTCCTTACCTCGGCTTGATCTATGATGACCGCTGCATCCCCATCCTTGGTGGCGAATGTGACAGTCAAGTACTTCACATCAGGGCGAATGTGCAAGTTTCCCTGTGTCTGCCTTCCAAGGATGGCGTTGTACGAAGAAGGGACGTCCATGACGATAAATCTCGCCATTGTGGAGGCATACAACTCAGCTGTTCCGTCGACCAAAGTTCTTTTTATCATCAGGGGGAGGTCGATCCATCCGAGAACAGGGAGTTCGGACAGTCCAACCCCGAAGGTGGGCGAGGTGACAGGTGATGGCCTGGGGCCTCATCGTTGTGAGTCATGATGACTGTTGAGGAGACTTCTAGGAGGAAGAACGCCTGGAAGGTGGATCGCCCCAAGGAGAGTACCTGAAAAGCTGGAAAACAGGGTTAGGAGGCCCCCGGAGTGTTTTTCCGGGGGGGGAGCCTCCGACGCCCAAGTCAGTGGTGGCCGGAAAAAGGAGAAAGTCACTAGCTCAAAGAGAAAGGCAGAAAAGTCTCGCCTGGTATTTTCTCAGAGTGTGGGAGCTGTATCTCCGGCCTACCAACCTCCTGTCAAGTATTTATTTCCTGTATATATAGGAATACCTAGCCCGTTCAGATCATGACACGTGTGCGGTCGGATGCTCCTGAACTTCTGGGCGTAGGGGACAGATAGTTGGTAACCAGCTCACCTCGAGCCTTGTGCTGAGACGGGCCATGATGTGATTCTGATGGCGTCTGCGCGTCAGGGCGACTTTTTACGTCTGTGGTGGGACGTGTCAGAGGCTTCCTTAAATGTGCCTGCCGTACTCCCGAGGTCCCTGGGCGAGGTCGTCCTCTAGTTCAGACAGAGCCTCTTCGGGAAGCATACCCTCAGTTCGGGGGATCCCAGTTCCAGGGGGTTCCGCCTTCGGGGATATCATGTTCGGGCAGCAATGTCTGGTGCCACTTTTCCGAAGGCGCGCTGTTCACAACCTTGGGGGGCGAATAGAGTCCTCAAGTTTTACTGGCGTGCCGAGGCTCGGAGCTCTCCGGCTATCTCCCGAGGTGCATGATTCCACCTGTTCCCGGGAAGCGCCAGTTCTTCTGGCCATTGTTGTGGCAGGGTGTTCGGCCAGATTGAGGCGATAGCCTTTGGCTATCACATGCCCCCCTCTCGAAAGCCGAAGTGAAGACTTCGGTTTGCATCTCTTTCCGAGGTTGTTGTTGGGAGTCTTGTTGGGAAGCATAACCTGTTCGAGGTCACACCTTTTGCCCGAGGGTCTGGGCTGTTCGGCCTTGGCCTATTCTTTGGTGTCTCCGAGGCAAAGCCTGTACCGAAGATACACCTCTTGCCCAAAAGTCATGGGCTGTTCAGCCATAGCCTGTCTCTTGGTGTCCTCGAGGTGGCCCGCTTTTTATTTCTGCAGGTCTGATGGCCAAGCGTGTCAGACTGAGCGGCGCATCTCCACTTTCCAGGGATGTCAAACGACGTGTCCCAATCAGGAGGTGTGTCCCGGTTTTCCTGGGACATTTGGGGAGGCGTGTCCCCTATTTCTGCGCAGCGGTTGACACGCGGCTTCTTGCCATTGGAAGAGAGACGCGCCATTTACAGAGGGCGCGCCTTTTCGGGTTCAGTGGGCAGTTACGACGACGGTTCGCCTCGAATGGGTACTTATGATCTCTTTTCGGCTACCCACCTTTGGCCTATAAATAGCCCATTCCATCATAAGTCCCACTTACTGCTCTCTCTCTGCTTTGCCCTCTGTTCTTGCGTTTTATCTTGCTTTCTGTGGCGGAGCTTCTTTAATCAGAGCTTTTCCTACCAACTTTCACGACGGCGTCCTCAGGCAAATCTTTTGGTGGGTTTTGATTTCCAGAGTACTCTGATTCCTCTGTTTTTCTGAGTTTTTCTGGAAAACTGTTGTTTTTTTCCAAACTCGTCTTCTGAGTTTTTTCTGGAAACTATTTTCTTTTCCATCTCAAACTCTCTTTCATGTCTACGATGCCTGTTCCCGAGAGCTGGAAACCTCTTCTGGCCCATCCTTGCTGTACCACCCCCGAAAAACTAGAGAGGTGGAAGAAAAAATTCTTTCTTCCCTCTTACGCTATGACCAGGCTGCCTCGTTCTAGCCATTTTGCTTTTTCAAACCGCGGCGACGAGGTTACCGTCTTCCGAGCCCAACTGAAGGCTGGACTTCGGTATCCTCCCCCGAAGGTGGTTTGCGAGTTCTGCCAATTCCATGGCATTGCTGTGAACCAGCTTCCCCCGAACGCGTACTGCTATTTTAACGCCTACCTCTGCATGTGTGGCGTGTTCGGGATAGAGCCCCACTTCATCATTTTCATGCAGTACTACAAGCTCTACGTGGTCCCGAAGGGTGGCTTCTATTTCCTGCTTCCTCGGGGATCCGGGAGCAAAAAATTCACCTTCACCTTCGACACGAAGGATAGCTGGCGGGGGTGGCAGCCTAAGTTCTTTTTCCTGAAGGTGGATAAGAACTGGTCTGGTGTCCCGACCAGATGGGCTCAGGGAGTGCTGAATGCAGACGTCGTTGATCCGAGGATGCTGCTGACCCCACCGTTGGCTTCCGTGTTCGCGGATTTCGACGCCCACATTCGAGCAGTCGCTGACTGGGCTCCCGAGGTCTCTCCTCGTGCTCTTTACCCCTTTCCTATCAACTGGAGGTTGATGACCGAAGAAGTCCTTCGGGAGCTGAAAGTGGTTAAGGAGCACGTGACTGACCTCAATATGCCCGCCCCCGCCATCGCCGGGAAGGACTCCTGGCTGGTCAAGCTCCTTAAGGGGGAGACTTCTTTCGAATCTTTTGCCGAAAGTGAGTAATCTTCCACCCCTTTATACTTTTTCCTCCGACTTACGCTGATATTTCTTCTCTTTTTCAGAGATGGGCGATGGGGCTGCCGCCTATTACAAGGCCCTCTTTTCTGGCCAAGTGGAGAAGGGGGAGCAGAATAAGAAGGCGGCTTCCCGAAGAAGGAAGACGACAGGGGCGGGGCCATCGGCGAAGCGAGCTAGGAAGGCTGTCCAGCCTCCTCAGCCAGAGCTTTCGGAAGAAGAAGCTGGCGAAGAGGCTGGTCTTGTTGAAATTCCACCGGCCGAGGTCCCCGCTACTTGCGCCGAGGTGCCTCCTCTCGACCTCGAGGCCCCCAGAAACACTGTAGTGGTAGAAGTACCTACTGCCGAGGAGCGGTACCGGCAGAAGGGTAAGGGTCTTTCTTCCGTGGGGCCCGAGGATCCCGAGGACACTGTCTCCGAGGTTCCTCCAGGTATGCCTTCAGGCGAAGTTCAGCTCCTTTGCTTTTCGCAAATTTTTCTTCTACTCCTAACTTCCTTCTCACTTTCAGAGGAGCCTCTTACTGCTGGCTGGAGGGCCATTCATGAGAGGAAACGGGCCCTTCGCGATGCCAAAATCCCTGAGGGGAAGATCCCCTTGGAGCCCTTTTGGACAATCATGGAGGATATGAATTTGTTCTCCGACGATTGTCCAAAAATGACAAAGGAGATTTGGAAGGGGATGACCACTGACGCCTCCTTCCGGGCCATTGCGGCGGCTCACCCGAGGGATAATACCCTCGCCGCAAAAGTCACCGAGCATGCTGCTCAGGTATAGTCTTTACACTATTTTTCCTCAATTTTCTAAGTGTTTAGACTTGTACTAACCTGGACTTTTGCCTTGCCGTAGCTGCTGGAGTACGCTGGTTACCTCCGAGTTTGGGTGGCCAGAGACGCTGCCTCCAAGGATGCGACTTCGCGGGAACTCAGTGAAGCGAAGGCTTCGCTTGCGAAGCTGGTCGCCAGCAACCAGCAGCTGACAGCGGATTGTTCTCAACAAATCGCCGCCGTTCGGGAGGAGTTCTCGAAGAAGAGAGAAGAACTTGAAAAGGACTCCTCCCGGAAGATTGCCGACCTTGGCGACCAAGTAAAGGGGCTGCTTGCCGCCAACGGAGATCTTGTCAAGGACAAGGCTGTTTCTGACAGTCTTGCGGCGAGGTTGACGGATAAGAACAATGCTCTCCGAGCCGAGGTCGAGGCTCTGAAGAAGGAGTCCGAAGGGACGCTGGGGATAAGCGAACTGGAGGAGGAGATTGCTGAGCTGAGGGACGAGCTCAACGACCTTGGCGTTCAAAAACATACTTCTGATCAAATGGCCAATGTCGCCTTTCAGGACGGCTTCTGCCTTGTTCGGCACCAAGTCCTGCAGAGGTTCCCAGATTTGGACCTCTCTTTTCTGGAGGGCCTAAATATTCCTGAGGGACCTCGGTGGCAGTGGTCCAAGGTCGAGCATCTGAAGTTTCCTGTTCTTCATCCGCCCGGCTCTCCCTAGTTTGCTTTAGGGCTCCTCTTATTTTTCTCCTTTGTGCTCCTTCTTTGGGTACTTCTTTTGTAAGGCAGCGTTTGCTCTAAATGAACAATCTTTTGGCTAAGTCCTTCTTTGAAAGTTTCTTCATTTCCACTGTCCCGAACACGTTTGCTCAAGAGACTTTCGGAAAACCTGCAACCAAAGAAACTTTTTACCTTCCTTTCTCCCGAGTGTGCTCGCTCAAGAGACTTTCTGGAAAGTTTGTAAAAATTTGGCTAAGTCTTTTGCAGGCTTTTTGTTCCCTTTTATCCCGAACATGTTCGCTCAAGGGACTTCGGAAAACCTTCAGCCAAATTTTTCTGTCTTCCTATTGTCCCGAGCATATTTGCTCAAGGGACTTAGGAAAATTTTCACGAGATTGCTCATTTCCCTTTTTCCCGAGCACGTTCGCTCAAGGGTGTTCGAAAATTACCTCTGCTTTTGTTTTGGCATGTAGTTTTGCGAGATTCTTGCTTTCCCTTTTTCCCGAGCATGTTCGCTCAAGGGTGTTCGGAAAATTTTCTCTGCACTAATTATGCCGAGTACCTTTGCAAGATTCTTGTTTCCCATTTTTCCCGAGCATAGTGGCTCAAGGGACTTCGGGAAGTCACATCTGCTTTTTTCGTGGCGAGCACCTTCACGGAATTCTGTCTTGGACAATTTTGGTATACTTAAAAATTTTTTTTCAAGACCATTCTTCTCCAGACCATTCTGTACTTAGAATATTTCTTGTACAATATATCTCCTCCGCTCAACCTTAGGCGTAGAATTTTTTCAGGGCGTCTGAATGCCAAGTGTTTTTCAATTCTACGCCTTCGGCGTCGCCAAGCTTGTACACGCCTTTCCGTACTTCGGCGAGAACCAGATAAGGTCCTTCCCAATTTGCACGAAGTACTCCGTGAGATGGCCTTCGGGGTGCAAAGTCGGCCTTTCGGAGAACGAGGTCTCCTTTTTTGATTTCTTTTGGCCTGGCTTTTAAGTTGATAGCTGCGGCCACTCTTTGCTGGAAAGCTTTTCTTCTCAGCTCGGCTATTTCTCTGTGTTCGGCCACAATGTCGAGCTTAGTTCTCAGACCGAGGTCGTTTCCGCCTTCATCAAATACTTGCACCCGTATTGAAGGCTGAACTATCTCTATCGGGATAATGGCCTCTGTTCTGAAGACGAGTGAGAAGGGAGTTTCCCCTGTGGCTCTTCGTGGCGTCGTTCGGTAGCTCAACAATACACTTTGGAGTTCCCCTGGCCATTTCCCCTTGGCTTCCCCAAGTCTCTTTTTCAGGCCATCTTTTATGGTCCTGTTTGATACTTCCACCTGCCCATTGCTTTGGGGGTGAGCTACTGGGGCGAAGTGCATCTTTATTCCGAGGTCGCTGATGAATTCCTGGAATCCTTTGTCTATGAACTGGGATCCATTATCAGCTACTAGTACCCTCGATATGCCAAATCTGCATACGATGTTCTTCCATACGAACTTCTGCACTTCTTTTGCCGAGATAGTTGCTAGTGGTTCTGCCTCTACCCACTTTGAGAAATAGTCCACTGCTACCACGCAGAATTTCACGCCTCCGGGCGCTGTGGGGAGTGGCCCAATAAGGTCTATACCCCAGACTGCGAAGGGCCAAGGATAGTCTGCTGACGTTACCATTTCCAAGGGTATCCTCTGGATTTTTGCATGTCTCTGGCAACTACCGCACTTCTGGATGAACTGCCTTGCGTCCTTTCTCAGGGTAGGCCAGAAGTATCCTTGGCGGAGTATCACTGCTGCAAGGGCATCAGTTCCAATGTGCGAGCCGCACATGCCTTCGTGAACTTCTTCGAGGACCATCTCAGTATCCTCTTCGCCCACACATCTCTGCAGCGGATTTGCATATCCTTGCCGATATAACTCTTCACCAATCAGGAAGAATCTTCCGGCGCGTCTTCGCAGTCTTGCAGCATTGCCGGCGTCTTCAGGAAGCTCATTCTCTGCGAGGTATCTCTTTATGGGGTCCTTCCACCCGGTTCCCGAGGTTGTTACGCTTAGCACGGAGATGCTTGGATGGTCTAGCACCTCGGTGTATGTTTTGGACTTCGCTAAGCAATCTGCCTCAGTGTTATTCCGCCGGGGTACATTTTCGATCCGCACGGTGTCAAACTCTTGGATGAGTTTTGTTACCAGCTCGTGGTATTTTGCCAAGATTGGGTCCTTCGCCCCATAATCTCCTGCCGTCTGCCGAACTACCAGCTGGGAATCGCTGTGAGCCCTTATGTTTCTCACGCCAATCTTTCTGGCCAAGCGTAATCCCGCTATGAGGGCTTCATACTCAGCCACATTATTGGTGACGTTGAAGCTGAACTTGATAGCCTTCATCACCTCTAGGCCTTCGGGTCCTCTGATAACTATTCCAGCTCCCTGGTGTTCGGACCCCGAGGCTCCGTCAACATGCAAGGTCCATTCTGGCTCACCTTCTTTCGGATCTGAGTGGTTCTCCTCAGTGGTGGGTATTTCGGCGATAAAATCTGCCAATGCTTGGGCTTTTATGGCCTTCCGAGGCTCATACGTGATTTCGTGTTCGCCAAGCTCTATGCACCACTTGGAGAGCCTCCCCGAATGATCAACTCTCTTCATAACATCCTGTAGTGGTAGACTACTTCGGACGATGATGGGGTGAGCCTGGAAATATGGTCGCAGTCTTCTTCCTGCAAGCACCAAGGCGTATATAGCTTTTTGAAGCAAAGGGTACCTGACTTCGGCGCCATGCAGGGACTTGCTGATGTAGTAGACCGGCCATTGTTTCGGCCCTTCTTCTTTCACCAGGACCGAGCTCACGGCCTTTTCTGTGACGGCGAGGTACAGTACGAGGGGTTCTCCCTCGCGAGGTTGTCGCAGAGTCGGCAAGCTGGCCAGGTAGACTTTGAGTTCTTCCCAGGCCTTTTGGCAATCTTCATCCCAAGGATGATTGTTTCTTCCGAGGTCGCCTTCCATCTTTGCTGCCTTTGTGAGGACTTTGAAGAAAGGTCTACACCTATCTCCGTACCTGGAAATAAACCTGCTCAGAGAGGTTATTCTTCCGGTTAGTCTCTGCACGTCTTTGACTGTGGCAGGAGTTTGAAACTCAAGCAGAGCCTTAATCTTCTCAGGATTGACGTCGATGCCTCTTTCGGATACCATGTACCCAAGGAATTTTCCCGAGGTCACGCCGAAGATACACTTCTCGGGATTAAGGCGAATCCCGAAGGCTCTGAGCTTTTGGAAGGTTTCCTCCAAATCTGCAACGTGGTATCCGGGCAGCTTGCTTTTGACTATCATATCATCAACATATACCTCCATGTTTCTCCCCATTTGGTCTTTGAAGACCTTGTTCATCAGTCTCTGGTAGGTGGCTCCTGCATTTTTTAGCCCGAAGGGCATTCTGACATAGCAGTACGTTCCTTCCTCGGTGATGAAGGCAGTTTTCTCTTCATCTTCGGGGTCCATCCTTATCTGATGGTAGCCGCTGAAGGCATCTGGGAAGCTCAGGAGCCCGTATTCGGCCGTTGAATCTACCAGTTGATCTATTGGCGGGAGGGGAAATGAGTCTTTCGGGCAAGCATCGTTCAAGTTTCTGAAATCAATGCACATCCGGAGTTTGCTGCTGCCTTCTTTTGTGGCGATGACCACGTTGCTTAACCATTCGGGGTATTTTACCTCCCTGATAACTTCAGCATCCAATAGGCGCTGGACTTCGGTTTTCACGAAGTTGCTTTTGTGGGCTGAGATGCTTCGTTTCTTTTGCCTGGTAGGTTTTGCTTCCGGGCTTACTTTGAGACTGTGCTATATTATGCCAGGGTTTACTCCTGGCATTTCTTTCGGCGAGTAGGCAAACAGATCTTTATTTTTCAGCAGAAAGGATATAAGATTTTCCTTGTCACCTTTGGCCAAATTTTTCTATCTTCCTATTGTCCCGAGCATATTTGCTCAAGGGACTTAGGAAAATTTTCACGAGATTGCTCATTTCCCTTTTTCCCGAGCACGTTCGCTCAAGGGTGTTCGGAAATTACCTCTGCTTTTGTTTTGGCATGTAGTTTTGCGAGATTCTTGCTTTCCCTTTTTCCCGAGCATGTTCGCTCAAGGGTGTTCGGAAAATTTTCTCTGCACTGATTATGCCGAGTACCTTTGCAAGATTCTTGTTTCCCATTTTTCCCGAGCATAGTGGCTCAAGGGACTTCGGGAAGTCACATCTGCTTTTTTCGTGGCGAGCACCTTTGCGGAATTCTGTCTTGGACAATTTTGGTATACTTAAAAATTTTTTTTCAAGACCATTCTTCTCCAGACCATTCTGTACTTAGAATATTTCTTATACAATATATCTCCTCCGCTCAACCTTAGGCGTAGAATTTTTTCAGGGCGTCTGAATGCCAAGTGTTTTTCAATTCTACGCCTTCGGCGTCGCCAAGCTTGTACATGCCTTTCCATACTTCGGTGAGAACCAGATAAGGTCCTTCCCAATTTGCACGAAGTACTCTGTGAGATGGCCTTCGGGGTGCCAAGTCGGCCTTTCGGAGAACGAGGTCTCCTTTTTTGATTTCTTTTGGCCTGGCTTTTAAGTTGATAGCTGCGGCCACTCTTTGCTGGAAAGCTTTTCTTCTCAGCTCGGCTATTTCTCTGTGTTCGGCCACAAGGTCGAGCTTAGTTCTCAGACCGAGGTGGTTTCCGCCTTCATCAAATACTTGCACCCGTTCTGAAGGCTGAACTATCTCTATTGGGATAATGGCCTCTGTTCCGAAGACGAGTGAGAAGGGAGTTTCCCCTGTGGCTCTTCGTGGCGTCGTTCGGTAGCTCCACAATACACTTTGGAGTTCTCCTGGCCATTTCCCCTTGGCTTCCCCAAGTCTCTTTTTCAGGCCATCTTTTATGGTCCTGTTTGATACTTCCACCTGCCCATTGCTTTGGGGGTGAGCTACTGGGGCGAAGTGCATCTTTATTCCGAGGTCGCTGATGAATTCCTGGAATCCTTTGTCTATGAACTGGGACCCATTATCAGCTGCTAGTACCCTCGGTATGCCAAATCTGCATACGATGTTCTTCCATACGAACTTCTGCACTTCTTTTGCCGAGATAGTTGCTAGTGGTTCTGCCTCTACCCACTTTGAGAAATAGTCCACCGCTACCACGCAGAATTTCACGCCTCCGGGCGCTGTGGGGAGTGGCCCAATAAGGTCTATACCCCAGACTACGAAGGGCCAAGGATAGTCTGCCAACGTTACCATTTCCGAAGGTATCCTCTGGATTTTTGCATGTCTCTGGCAACTACCGCACTTCTGGATGAACTGCCTTGCGTCCTTTCTCAGGGTAGGCCAGAAGTATCCTTGGCGGAGTATCACTGCTGCAAGGGCATCAGTTCCAATGTGCGAGCCGCACATGCCTTCGTGAACTTCTTCGAGGACCATCTCAGTATCCTCTTCGCCCACACATCTCTGCAGCGGATTTGCATATCCTTGCCGATATAACTCTTCACCAATCAGGAAGAATTTTCCGGCGCGTCTTCGCAGTCTTGCAGCTTTGCCGGCGTCTTTGGGAAGCTCATTTTCTGCGATGTATCTCTTTATGGGGTCCTTCCACCCTGTTCCCGAGGTCGTTACGCTTAGCGCGGAGATGCTTGGATGGTCTAGCACCTCGGTGTATGTTTTGGACTTCGCTAAGCAATCTGCCTCAGTGTTATTCCGCCGGGGTACATTTTCGATCCGCACGGCGTCAAACTCTTGGATGAGTTTTGTTACCAGCTCGTGGTATTTTGCCAAGATTGGGTCCTTCGCCCCATAATCTCCTGCCGTCTGCCAAACTACCAGCTGGGAATCGCTGTGAGCCCTTAAGTTTCTCACGCCAATCTTTCTGGCCAAGCGTAATCCCGCTATGAGGGCTTCATACTCAGCCACATTATTGGTGACGTTGAAGCTGAACTTGATAGCCTTCATCACCTCTAGGCCCTCGGGTCCTCTGATAACTATTCCAGCTCCCTGGTGTTCGGACCCCGAGGCTCCGTCAACATGCAAGGTCCATTCTGGCTCACCTTCTTTCGGATCTGAGTGGTTCTCCTCAGTGGTGGGTATTTCGGCGATAAAATCTGCCAATGCTTGGGCTTTTATGGCCTTCCGAGGCTCATACGTGATTTCCTGTTCGCCAAGCTCTATGCACCACTTGGAGAGCCTTCCCGAATGATCAACTCTCTTCATCACATCCCGTAGAGGTAGACTACTTCGGACGATGATGGGGTGAGCCTGGAAATATGGTCGCAGTCTTCTTCCTGCAAGCACCAAGGCGTATATAGCTTTTTGAAGCAAAGGGTACCTGACTTCGGCGCCATGCAGGGACTTGCTAACGTAGTAGACCGGCCATTGTTTCGGCCCTTCTTCTTTCACCAGGACCGAGCTCACGGCCTTTTCTGTGACGGCGAGGTACAGTACGAGGGGTTCTCCCTCGCGAGGTTGTCGCAGAGTCGGCAGGCTGGCCAGGTAGACTTTGAGTTCTTCCCAGGCCTTTTGGCAATCTTCATCCCAAGGATGATTGTTTCTTCCGAGGTCGCCTTCCATCTTTGCTGCCTTTGTGAGGACTTTGAAGAAAGGTCTACACCTATCTCCGTACCTGGAAATAAACCTGCTCAGAGAGGTTATTCTTCCGGTTAGTCTCTGCACGTCTTTGACTGTGGCAGGAGTTCGGAACTCAAGCAGAGCCTTAATCTTCTCAGGATTGGCGTCGATGCCTCTTACGGATACCATGTACCCAAGGAATTTTCCCGAGGTCACGCCGAAGATACACTTCTCGGGATTAAGGCGAATCCCGAAGGCTCTGAGCTTTTGGAAGGTTTCCTTCAAATCTGCAACGTGGTAGCCGGGCAGCTTGCTTTTGACTATCATATCATCAACATATACCTCCATGTTTCTCCCCATTTGGTCCTTGAAGACCTTGTTCATCAGTCTCTGGTAGGTGGCTCCTGCATTTTTGAGCCCGAAGGGCATTCTGACATAGCAGTACGTTCCTCCCTCGGTGATGAAGGCAGTTTTCTCTTCATCTTCGGGGTCCATCCTTATCTGATGGTAGCCGCTGAAGGCATCTCGGAAGCTCAGGAGCCCGTATTTGGCCGTTGAATCTACCAGTTGATCTATTGGCGGGAGGGGAAATGAGTCTTTCGGGCAAGCATCGTTCAAGTTTCTGAAATCAATGCACATCCGGAGTTTGCTGGTACCTTCTTTTGTGGCGATGACCACGTTGCTTAACCATTCGGGGTATTTTACCTCCCTGATAACTTCAGCATCCAATAGGCGCTGGACTTCAGTTTTCACGAAGTTGCTTTTGTGGGCTGAGATGCTTCGTTTTTTTTGCTTGATAGGTTTTGCTTCCGGGCTTACTTTGAGGCTGTGCTGTATTATGCCAGGGTTCACTCCTGGCATGTCTTTCGGAGAGTAGGCAAACAGATCTTTATTTTTTAGCAGAAAGGATACAAGATTTTCCTTATAACCTTTGGCCAAGCTCTTCCCTATTCGGGTAGATTGTCCTGGGACAAGATCTACTGCTTCCGTTTCTGCTTCTGCGGGATCTCCTTCTTTGCCTTCCTCCTGCGCCTTTGCCTCCACCGTTTGTGTAGAGTTGTTTGCCGGAGCCTTTCGTGCTTTTACAAACACCTTTCTTACCTCGGCTTGGTCGATGAAGACCTCTGCATCTCCATCCTTGGTGGCGAATGTGACAGTCAAGTACTTCACATCGGGGCGAATGTGCAGGTTCCCCTGAGTCTGCCTTCCAAGGATGGCGTTGTACGAAGATGGGACGTCCATGACGATAAATCTTGCCATTGTGGACGCGTACAACTCAGCTACTCTGTCTACCGAAGTGCCTTTCATCATCAAGGGGAGGTCGATCCATCCGAGGACAGGTAGTTCGGATGGCCCAACGCCGAAGGTGGGCGTGGTGACAGGTTTAAGCTCGCTGCTAGAGATGCCCAAGCTCGGCAGTAAGTGCGAGAATAGGACGTCAGCATTTGAGCCATCATCAAGCAACACTCTCTTGACGTCCCAGTTCCCTATTCTCGCCATTATCAGCAGCGGGTCGTCCTGGGGGAAGACGACGGTGGAGCCATCTTTGCGAGCCAGTTTCTTTGACGGACTTTGATACTCCATAACTGCAATTTCTCTGGCCTTCCGCTTTCTTTCCGAGGATGGGAGCCCCGTGGTGATGGTTTGGATGACCCCTACTGGAGGTGGAAGGCGCCTTTTTGGACTTCTGTTTCTCCGCCTGTCGGAGTCATAGTCCTCATTTTCGGCCATCTCTTCCTCCTCTTTTCTGCCTTTTGGGGAGGGCATCCGCAGGTATTTGCGAAGTTGGCCCTGTTTGATCAGCGACTCTATGTACTTCTTCAGCTGGAAGCACTCTTCGGTGTCATGACCGTGGTCGCGATGAAACTGGCAGAACTTCTTGGCATTCTTCTTATTATCGGCGGCCATGGCCTTTGGCCGCCGAATCTGCGTCCCTTGCCTTTCCAGCGCCATGAGAATGTTGGTCCGTGTCGTGCTCAAGGGCGTGAAAATTTGAGGTTTCCATCCTCGCATTCGCCGTGGTTGGCCTGTGTGTTCAGAAAGATGCCGAGCTTGCTGACTGGACCCTTCGGCGCGGTGATGATCAGACTTCGGCCCCGCCATCCTTAATTCCTCGGCTGTCATGTGCTGCTCTGCCCTTCGGTAAAATTCTCCGAGGGTCTCCGGGGGGTCCTTTGAGAACTCGTAGAACAGCTGTGAGTCACGCCGAAGGCCCCGTGTCATAGCGAGGATGCGGATTTCGGGCCGGAAGTCCGGGACGCTGAGTGCTTCACTGTTGAATCGTTCGACATAGTCTCGGATTATCTCTCCGTTTCTCTGCTCTATGTCGAACATCTGCACAGGCATTTTGGCCGTCGGCCTGCTCCCAATGAACTGCTGGGTGAAGGCTGTGGACAACTCCTGGAACTCAGTGATAGTCCCTGGGGGCAAGGAATTGTACCATGCTGTTGCTGGGCCCGTGAGGGTGACTTCGAAGCATTTGCACATGGTAGCGTCATCGGCTCCGTGCATTATCATGCTCCGCCTGTACTTCGTCAGATGGGCCTGTGGATCAGTCTGGCCATCATAGATCTCCAGCCTAGGCACTCTGAAGTCGCCTGGCATAGCTGCCTCAACGACGGCGCGAATAAACGGGGAGCCATCTTCGCATAATGCCCCCGACAGCCTGTCCCAGACGGGTTTTCTGGTCACTTGCTTGTCCACTCTGTCCAGCCGTGCCAATATCCTTTCCATAAGCGCAGTGGCGCTAGGACCATTTTCGTGGGAGGGAGATCGACGGCGCCTCCTCGGGGAGCGAGTTCGGCGCGGAGGGGTCAGGGACCTCGCCTCGGGCGACGAATTGCTTCGCTGTGAGACTCTCGGTCGCTTGGGCCCGGTTTGTCCCACAGGCCGTTTCCCGAGGGCTATATCTTCTGTGGATGACTCTCCGCGAGGCTCTCCACTTCCTGAACTGCGGTGTGTAGACTTGGGGCTTCTCTCCCGAGGGCATGCTGATGAGGAGGGTTTCTAGGCCTGTGACTGCTGTGGCCATCTTCGGTCGATCTGCTGAGTCATTTCAGCAACGATCGAGCGCTGAAAGTCCCTCAAGAAACTCATGGTGATTACCAGAGGGCGGTCCTCCTCAGGCGTAGAAGTCTCTGGGAGTGTCTGCTCAGCGGCCGGTTGTATCTCAGGCGCGGACGAGGACCTTGGGAGTCCCTTGTCCTTAGAACGCCGAGTCTCAACGACGGCGATTTGCGAGCGGGTTCCCACAGACGGCGCCAAATGATGGCCTGGGGCCTCATCGTTGTGAGTCATGATGACTGTTGAGGAGACTTCTAGGAGGAAGAACGCCTGGAAGGTGGATCGCCCCAAGGAGAGTACCTGAAAAGCTGGAAAACAGGGTTAGGAGGCCCCCGGAGTGTTTTTCCGGGGGGGGAGCCTCCGACGCCCAAGTCAGTGGTGGCCGGAAAAAGGAGAAAGTCACTAGCTCAAAGAGAAAGGCAGAAAGTCTCGCCTGGTATTTTCTCAGAGTGTGGGAGCTGTATCTCCGGCCTACCAACTTCCTGTCAAGTATTTATTTCCTGTATATATAGGAATACCTAGCCCGTTCAGATCATGACACGTGTGCGGTCGGATGCTCCTGAACTTCTGGGCGTAGGGGACAGATAGTTGGTAACCAGATGGCCTCGAGCCTTGTGCTGAGACGGGCCATGATGTGATTCTGATGGCGTCTGCGCGTCAGGGCGACTTTTTACGTCTGTGGTGGGACGTGTCAGAGGCTTCCTTAAATGCTTCCATAAATGCTCCTGCCGTACTCCCGAGGTCCCTGGGCAAGGTCGTCCTCTAGTTCGGACAGAGCCTCTTCGGGAAGCATACCCTCAGTTCGGGGGTTCCCAGTTCCAGGGGGTTCCGCGTTCGGGGATATCATGTTCGGGCACCAATGTCTGGTGCCACTTTTCCGAAGGCGCGCTGTTCACAACCTTGGGGGGCGAATAGAGTCCTCAAGTTTTACTGGCGTGCCGAGGCTCGGAGCTCTCTGGCTATCTCCCGAGGTGCATGATTCCACCTGTTCCCGGGAAGCGCCAGTTCTTCTGGCCATTGTTGTGGCAGGGTGTTCGGCCAGATTGAGGCGATAGCCTTTGGCTATCAAAGGAGGTGGATCATTCAGCCCGACTGTCAAAATGGTGTATCAAGCTTAAAGAATATGACATCATATACGAAGCGAGAAAGACCATAAAAGGTCAGGCTTTAGTAGACTTTATTGCTAAATTGCCTAAAATTGAGGACATCCTCAACAACCTTAGAAATGAATAGCCCGAATGGGCATTGTTTGTACATGGCACTTCAGGATCAGAACACCAGGGAACTGGGATAGTACTCTGAGGTCCCAAAGGGATGGAAGCATCAAAAGCTATCAAGTTTGGTTCCAAGTCACCAACAACATCACCGAGTACAAAGCCCTCACAGTAGGATTACGATTGGCAAAAGCAATTGTTGTAAAGAATATGAAAGCTTGCAGTGACTCAAAGTCGGTGGTTTGGTAGATGACAGGGGAATATGGTACCAAGGATCCTAACCTAACAAAATACCACAACCTCGTCAAAGAACTGATCTCGGAATTTGACAAAATAAAGATAGGAAAAGTAATTTAAAAATGGAACATAGAAGCAGATATACTGGCTAAGGCAAAATAGTTTGCCAAAGTGCTTGATCATCTGGGCATAGCCATAATGGCACTCATGGCACCAAACAGGGGGTGGAGAGATTCTATAAAGGAATATCTAATTAGTTCATCCTTACCCCAGGATCTCAAGGAAGTTGCATAGGTGCGTAGATACTTGAGAAGGTATTTCATGATTGGGGAAGAATTGTACCCACAAGGCTATGAGAATCTACTACAAAGGTGTATCAGTGAAGAGGACACCGAGAAAGTCCTGAAAGAAGTCCATGAGGGAGCCTGTGGGTCTCACCTTGGGATTGACTCTATTACCCACTCCCAGGTAGTCCAATTATGGTGCCAAAATTGTGTATTTAGACTCCCAAGATTGGTAATGTTCTGTAGGCATCAGAACACTACCCTTACTGTGCATACCAAAGTGGCCCTCTTGGGAATTATGTAAACACATGCTTGTTGGTCCAACCATCACACACATATTCACATTTCATGCACACCATGGCAGTAATGAAGAAAAACACTAGCACAAGTCTTAATCTTGGCTACCACATATTAAGCAATCTTGTTAAGTTCTAGTGACCAGCCACTGCACCTGTAAATTTACTAATAAACTATATCATTCTAGCCATGTAACTCCTATTTTATTTGCTCCATTATCAATTAGAGGCTTAAATCGAACCAAGGAAATTTTTTTACATCAATAGCCCATATATGGACCAAGTTATGGATTTTTTAAGTTGGTTACAAAATTCTGACCAAATGAACAGTAACATAGCCAACTATACAACGTCATATCTTTGGCTACAAGGCTCCAAATTCCGAAATTCCAAATCCCAGTTCAATCTCTAGAAGTTCTCTAGGGTTGGCCAAAATTTCAAACAAATATTCCTTCTACACAGAGAGATATAGAACTTTAAGTGAAGAGTCAAAATTCTAGTCACTTTATACTATTTTGCCATACAAAATTGCATAAGTGTGCAAACACTTCATTCACAAGGGGAAAGCCCTCCAAGGCTACTTGATATATGTCCGTTATACATAGGAAATACATTCCCTTCCATTTAATGATGAAATGTTTCTAGAACATAATTTGCAATTAAGCAGCCCATCATTCACACTTACGCAACTTTGCACCACATCACTTACATAGCCAAAACCTTCCTCACTTTGCATACACTACATGTACATGCACGCATGCACTACAAAATAGTCTTAACTCAGCTAAATACAAACCCTATGTTATAGAAGTGCCTGAGACACAATGCACTCTAGAATAGGATGCTAGACAGCTACTGCACAACACAATAAGCACGACCATTAAAAATACCAAATGTGCTCCTAAAATCACCAAAATTTCCAGATCATAACTAGACACATGGAAGTTCATGTACCCAAAAATTTAGAGCAAAAATGAAAACAAAATAGTTAGTTTGAATGTGATCTTTCTGTTGGACCTAAAATGATAGAATTGAGGGGATTAAGTTTCATTGAGAAACATAGTAAGGGTAGCATTTGGGTTCAATTGGCAACCATCAATAAAACCTGCATTCGAAGACACTAAAACACAAAAACGTCAATGCATATATACAACATATAGCAACCAAATGCAGCAACCATTCACAACCAACAAACACATGAAATGCAGCAGCAACATATACCATAGGTTAGTCCATAAAATATGCAATAAACTTAAATAAATCACTACGGAAGCCCTCCTCAAGCTAATGCTTTACCTGAGGAGGATTTTAACACTAGTTAGTACTAACTTTGGGTTCTAGAAACCCCAATTTTCACTGCCATCACTATGCACTTCGCACTAGATCACAAAACCTTCAATAAGTGCACTCCCCTTGGAATGCTTGGTTCACCAAGCTCATGGCTCTCTTCTAGGCTTAGCCCAAGCTCCATGCTTGCATGGAAATATAGAAAACAACCCATGAGACCAAGAGAACCCTTTCCTCAATGGGTATGCTAAAATTGGAGCTTGATCCTAGGTGCACTCAAGCAATACCACCAAATAGCTTCCAATTGTGCTTCCTTGACATCAATTGCAAGTAGTTTTGAGTTTGAAGGTATGGTGGCTATGGAGGAAGTGTGGAGGAGAGGGCTAGCTTCTTTTTTGCTGGTGGAGGTTGAAATTTGGGCAATAAGGACATGAATGGACACTTATATGGTCTTAAGTGCACTAAACACACTTAACTAGCTTAACCAAGCTTTATGTCATTTTCCTTGCTACAAGACCATGGCTTCTTTACCTTAATCTCTTGGCGCACATTTGACTTCCTTATCACATGCCATAGTAGCCCCTCCTTATATGGGATAACCATACAAAACTTCCATTTGACTTAAGTCATAAGCATGGACAACCAAAGGCACATAATAGGACACTTAAGTCCTTATAGCCTTTTTCTTTTTTCCTTTGTCCATACTTATCTTCTATAAGCAATTTGGTCCACCAATAGAAATTTTATACCATTCATATCCTTCCCATAACCTTCCAAATCTCTTTTTTGGAAGTTTTGCAATTGAATACCCGAATTTCCAAAATCCTACAAAAAAGTCCACAGGTTGCTTGACAAACAAGCAATCCTTATGGCTTTTCTTAGGGGCCAAGTTACTAACTTGGAACACTTTTAAGGAGCTATTGATCATGCCTTTTGATAGCAAAAGGGCTATTACACTCCAAACTCTCAAGCTTTGATGAAGCACCGCCCTCAAAAAAGATGAGCATCACCCTCGGACAATGCGAGCACCAACCTCTAGAAAAGAGGGTCCACAGTCCTTGATCCACAGACCTCGGTAAGGCACCATTACCCTCAGGAATAACAGGACTGATGTCGAAAAGATAGTGTGCTACCACCATTGGCAAAATGACCTGACCAACTTCAGGAAGAGTAAACCCACCATCCTCAGTAAGGCAAAACATCCTCTGAAGATAATCCTCTGTGCCAAGGGGCCTTCCGAGTAATTGGAGCGACCTCTGTTGGAAGCTCTCATATCTCGAAGAGGTCTCTTTCACCAAAGAGGTCTTGTGAACACGAAAAAAATGGTTAAGAAGCCTCGAACACACCCCTGACACACAGGCCTCCCACGGCCCTGACTTTTGGCCAGAACAGCGTAAGGCCAGCTGGAGATCCCCATCCCTGAAGGTACGGACTGTATCTAGCTGAACACGTGTTAAGATCCGAGCGGGCCGTGTCAAATGGATTTTGCCCTACATCCTCCTACAAATACTTGGGGAAACGACCTTGGTAGGGACATGACAATAGAGGCTGAATTCTCAAGAGAACTACACTCTTTGCTCTCTATTCATTCACTACTCTTCACTTGCCAAATCCTGACTTGGGTGTCGGAGGCTCCTCCCCTGGAAACACTATCTGGGGACCTCCTAACCCCTGTTCTTTTGAGAGTTTCAGGCAATCTCAGGACAGAAGTCTCTTCTACCAGCATCTCCATACAAAAAGTCCCTCTTAGGCCTACCATGTTGTACAATGAAGATACCGGCAGGCGTCATTTGGTGTCGTCTGTGGGAACCCACCCTTAGGTAGCCGTCAATGAGACTCAGCATTCTAAGGATAAGGGACGCCCGAAGTCCCCATCCGCGTCGAAGAATCAGCCGGCGACCAAACAACCGGCCACGGGGACTTTTACGCCTGAGGATGAATGTCCTCTAACGATCACGATGAGCTTCCTACATGATTTTCAGTCCTCTGTTATAGCTGAAATGACACAACAATTGGACCAAAGGTGGTCACAACCACCTTTGGCCCTAAGGACCCCTTCACCAACTCCCTGTCGGGAGAGAAGCCCGAAGTCCACTCACTAGAGCTTGAGTAGTGGGGACTTCCGTGACGACTGCTCAACGGAGGATGTACCCCCTAGAGGCCGACGTACTGAAGAAATGGGGTCCAAAGGGGCTAGGACTTCCCGCCGGTGAAGTTCATCGTCGGAAAGAAGATCACAATCCCCCCACCACCAAAGTTACTCCCTGAAAAGAAGGCATCGTTCTCTGTTGTTGGAGGCCTCCAGGCAGCGGGAAGAGCCCAACGCCACCCTCCTCATGGAAAAGATCCTAGAAAGGTTACAGAAAGTGGAGAGGCAGATCGCCTGAAAGCCTGTTTGGTCAAGGTTATCTAAAGCCGTCACCCTTGATCCAAGCAATAGTTGAGGCACCTATGCTAAGCAAATTTCTTGTGCCACTCTTGGAAACCTATGACAGGCATAGTGACCCTCAAGCCCACCTAACCAAATACAGGCATAGTATGGTGTTACATGGTGCCGATGATGCTACTCTTTGCAAGTGCTTTGAGGTCACCTTCTCGGACCCGACAACTGCGTGGTACAACTCCCTCGCCCCTGTAACTGTAATGAGTTTCCAAGAGCTGTCCACGGGGTTCACGCAGTAGTTCATCGGGAGTAGGCCAACGGTGAGGATGCCGGTTCAAATGTTCGACATAGCGCAAAGGAACGGAGAGACCATTCTTGACTATGCCGAAAGGTTCAACCGAGAGGCCTTGAGTGTGCCGGACTTTCACCCCGAAATACGCATCCTCGCCATGAAATGAGGACTTTGATGAGACTCATAACTCCTTTACAAGTTCTCAAAGGACCCTCCGGACACCCTCGGTGAGTTCTACCGAAGGGCCGAATAGCACATGACGACTGAATGGCTAAGGATGGGAAGTCCAAAGCCTAACCACACTTGGCCCGAAGGCCCAAGCCAGCAACCTCGTTACCCAACAGAGGTTGGGGGATGACCTCAGAGGAAGAAAAGAAAGAGGCCAATAACATTCACCCCCTTGAACAACACGAGAATGAACATACTACTGGCGATGGAAACGCAAGGCACCCAGATCCAGTGATTGAAGGGCATGACCTCGAAAAACAAGAAAAATATGAAGAAATTTTGTCAATTCCATCGGGATCACGGTCATGACACTATGGACTGCTTCCAACTCAGGAAGTACAATGAGTCCCTGATCAAGCAAGGCCGACTTCGCCGGTACCTACAGATGCCCTCTCCCAAGGGAAGGAGGGAGGAGGAAAGAAATGAAGATCAGGACTATGATTCCGACCAATGTCGAAACCGAAGTCCCAAGAAGAATCCTTCACCTCTGACTGGACTAATCTAGACGATCACCATGGGCTTGCCGTCAGCAGAAAGGAATAGGAAAGCCAGGGAGATCTCAGTAATGGAATTTGATAACCCATCAAACGAGCTCGCTCGAAAGGATGGGTCTACCATAGTATTCCCACATGATGATCCACTCCTTATCATGGCAAGGATTGGGAGCTGGGATGTTAAGAGGGTGCTCCTGGATGACGGGTCCAATGCCGATGTTCTATTCTCCCACTCATTGCCAAGCCTAGGCATCATGAAAACTGACCTCAAACCTGTTACATCACCTACCTTCGGGGTAGGTCCTTCCGAACTCCCTATCCTCGGATGGATCGACCTACCCCTTATGGTAAGGGGAACTTCTGTTCGAAACAATGAAGAACGCTTCACCTCTCTCATGACCAGGTTCATTGTGATTGATGTCCCCTCTTCATATAACGCCATCCTTGGAAGGTTAACTCAAGGGAACTTTCACATCTGACCAGATGTGAAGTACCTGATCGTCACCTTCGGAACAAAGGATGAGGATGTAGAAATATTTATTGATTAAGCTGAAGTCTGGAAGGTTTTTGTAAGGGGGAGGTAGAGCCCAGTGAAAGTGCACACACAGACCTCGGGGGAAAAAGGCACACCGACCGAAGGATCTACAGAGAGAGAGAGAAGCGACTCAGAGAAAGTTGAAACTAAGAATGTAAAGCTTGTCACAGGCCGAAATACCTATGTAGAGAAATAGCTGGCCGAAGGTGACAAGCAAAAGCATGTATCTTTCTGATGGCAGAGGGTTAGGCCTCCGCCGACCACTAGGGCGGACCATGGTGGTAGTATTGTCCCTTTGAACGGCGCATTAACGGGCGGCGCGGAGCCTTGAACCCGAGACCGCAGGGATTTACTCCCACTCGGAGTGGGTCGCGTCTAACCACTAGGAGTGGGAGTAAATCCCTGCGGTCTCGGGTTCAAGGCTCCGCGCCGCCCGTTAATGCGCCGTTCAAAGGGACAATACTACCACCATGGTCCGCCCTAGTGGTCGGCGGAGGCCTAACCCTCTGCCATCAAAACGCGCTGACGTGAAGCCTATTCGCCAAAAAAAGATAGGCCTTTTGGCATACAAAAACAACTTCGTCAAATTTGAAGTCCAACGGTTGATGGAGGCGGACATCATAAGGAAAGTAAAATATCCCGAATGGCTTAATAACGTGGTTATTGCCATGAAAGAAGGAAGCGACAAACTCTGAATGTGCATCGACTTCCGAAACGTGAACGATGCCTGCCCTAAGGATTCATTTCCTTTGCCACCAATAGACCAGTTGGTAGACTCAACCACCGAGTATGGCCTCCTTAGCTTCCTCGATGCCTTCAGTGGGTATCATCAAATGAGGATGGACGCCAAAGGTGAGGAAAAAATCACCTTCATCATCGAAGTTGGTACATACTACTATATTAGAATGCCCTTAGGGCTTAAGAACATAGGTCTTCAACTCCCAAATCGGGAGGAACATGGAAGTCTACGTCGATGATATGATAGTTAAGAGCAAACTGCTGAGTAGTCATATCATAGACTTAGAGGAAACATTCCACCAACTGAGGACATGCAGAATTCGTCTCAACCCTAAAAAATGCATCTTCAGGATCAACGTGGGTAAGTTCGTCAGATTCATGGTGTCAGAAAGAGGCATTGACGCCAATCTAGAAAAGGTCAAAGCCTTGCTGGGATTTTGAACTCCCACAACGCCCAAGGATGTGCAGAAATTCACTGGGAAAATCACGTCCCTCAGCAGATTCATCTCCAGACATGGGATCACTGTCGGCCGTTCTTTAAAGCCCTCACTAAAATGGAAAAAACTAGAGGTGACCTTGGGACCGAGGCACACCCTTGGAACAAAGACTGCCAAAAAGCCTGGGAAGGGCTTAAAGTCTACCTAACCCGTCTGCCGACACTCCGGCAACCACGGGAAGGGGAACCCCTCATACTCTACCTCGCCATTACCGAAAAGGCTAAAAGTTTGGTCCTTGTAAAAGAAGAGGGGGCGAAACAATGGCTAGTATATTATGTGAGCAAGCCTTTACATGGTGCCGAAGTCATTTACCCCTTGCTACAGAATGCTATTTATACCCTGATACTTGCAAGCAGAAGGTTACGACCCTATTTCCAAGGGCACCCCACTGTCGTGTGAAGTAACCTGCCCCTTTGGGATATCATGAAGAAGGTATACCACTCGGAAAGGCTTTTGAAGTGCTGCGTCAAGCTCGGTGAGTATGATTTCACCTATGAGCCAAGGAAGGCAATAAATGCACAGGCATTGGCAGATTTCATTGCCGAGATACCCGTTGCCGAAGACAGTCCACCCAACCTCTGAAAGGATGAACCTGAGTGGACTTTGTTTGTTGATGGGGCCTCCGGCTCCAAACATCAAGTAGCATGGAAGCCATAAAGGGCATAAAATTTGGGTTTAATGTTGATGGTCGGGGGCCTCATCGTTTAGAGTCATGGTGACTGGTGGAGAGACTTCTGGGAGGAAGAATGCCTGGAGGATGGTTCGCCCTTGAGAGAGTGCCTGAAAGTCCAGAAATAAAGGGTTAGGAGGCCCCCGGATGTGTTTCCGGGGGGGGGGGGGAGCCTCCGACGCCCAAGTCAGTGGTGGCTGAGAAAGGCAGAGGAAATAGCACAAAGGGCTGAAGAGTCTCGCCTGGTGATTTTCTCAGAGTCTGGGAGTCAGACATTTTGCCGACCAGCCTCCTGCCAAGTATTTATTTCCTAGTATTTATAGGAGTGCCTAGCCCGTTCAGCTCGCGACACGTGTTCGGTCGGATGTTCCCTGAGTTTCTGGGCGTAGGGGACAGATAGCTGGTAGCAGGCTGCCTTGAGCCTTATGCTGAGATGGGCCATGATGTGATTTTGATGGCGTCAGCGTGTCAGAGCGCCTATTGAGGCGGCTTTATGATGTCTGTGAAAGGACGTGTCAGAGGCTTCCTTAAATGCTTCCTTAAGTGCTCCTACCGTACTCCCGAGGTCCCTGGGCGAGGTCGTCCTTTGGTACGGACGGTAAATCTTCGGGAAACACACCCTTAGTTCGGGGGTACCCAGCTTCAGGGAGTTCCGCCTTCGGGGAGATCATGTTTGGCCCGCAATAGCTGGTGCCTCTTTTTTGAAGGCGATCTGTTCATAACCTTGGGGGGGCTAGTAGTATCCTCAAGTTTCCTGGTGTGCCGGGCTCGGAGCTCTTCGGCTATCTCCCGAGGTGTATGATCTCACCTTTTCTCGGGTAGCGCCAGTTTCTTCTGGCCATTCTTGTGGCAAGGAGTTCGGCCAGATAGAGGCGATAGACTTTGGCTATCACATGCCCCCCTTTGGAAAGCCGAAGTGAAGACTTCGATTTTGCATCTCTTTTCGAGGTTGTTCTTGGGAGTCTCTTAGGAAGCTTAACCTGTTCCGAGGGTGCACCTCTTGCCCAAAGGTCATGGGCTGTTCGGCCTTGGCCTGTTCTTTGGTGTCTTCGAGGCGGAGCCTGTGCCGAAGATACACCTCTTGCCCGAAGGTCCTGGGCTGTTTGGCCATAGCCTGTCTCTTGGTGTCCTCGAGGTAACCTGTTTTTTTCTTCTTGCAGGTCTATGTAACGTCGCGTCTGCTGGCCAAGCGTGTCAGTCTAAGCGATGCGCCCCAGCTTTTTAGGGATGTCAGGAGATGTGTCCCCTGTTCTGGCACGGCTATTGACACGTGGCACTTTCCCATTGGATAAGAGTAACGTCAGTTACAGAGGGCGCGCCTTTTCAGGTGCAGAGGGCAGTTACGACAACGGTTCGCCTCCGAAATGGTACTTATGACAACGTTTCGGTTACCAACCTTTGGCCTATAAATAGCCCATTCCATCATAAGTCCCATTTGCTTTTACTTCTGCTTTGCCCCTGTTTTCGTACTTTCTTGCTTTCTGTGGCGGAGCTACATAAATTAGAGCTTTTTTCAGCCAACTTTCACAACGGCGTCCTCAGACATTGGCAAATCTTTTGGTGGGTTTTTGTTTTCCAGAGTGTTTTGATTCCTCTGTTCTTTTGAGTTTTTTCCGGAAACTATTTTCTGGCCTTTTCCGAACTCATTTTCATGTCAAAAATGCCTATCCCTGAGAGCTGGCAGCCTCTTTTAGCCCATCCTTGTTGCACCACCCCTGCAAAATTAGAGAGGTGGAAGAAAAAGTTCTTTCTTCCCTCTTACGCTGTTACTAGGCTGCCTCGCTTTAGCCATTATGCTTTTTCAAGCCATAGTAACGAGATTACCCTTTTTCGAGCCCAGCTGAAGGCTGGACTTCGGTATCCTCCCCCGAAGACGTTTTGCGAGTTCTGCCAATTTCATGGCATTGCTGTGAACCAGCTTCCCCCGAACTCGTTCTGCTATTTTAACGCCTTCCTCTGTATGTGTGGCGTCTTCGGGATAAAACCCCATTTTATACTCTTCATGTAGTACTACAAGCTCTTTGTGGTCCCGAAGGGTGGCTTCTATTTTATGCTACCTCGGGGATCAGGGAGCAAAAAATTCATGTTCACCTTCGCCACCAAGGACAGCTGGCGGGGGTGGCAACAGAAATTCTTCTTCCTGAAGATGGAGGAGGCCTGGTCGTATGTTCCGACCAAATGGGCTCAGGGAAGGTTAGATGTCGACGTAGTTGATCCGTGGTTGTTGTTGACTCCAGAGTTGGCTTCCACTTTCACGGACTTCGACGGCCGCATCCGTGCCGTCTCTGACTGGGCTCCCGAGGTCGCGCCGCGCTCTTTATATCCCTTCCCTATCAACTGGAGGTTGATGACCGAAGAGGTCCTCCAGGAGTTAAAGGTGGTTAAGGAGCACGAGACCGACCTCGAGATGCCAGCTCCTGCCATCGCCGGGAAGGATTCCTGGTTGGTCAAGCTTCTTGAGGAGGAAATTTCTTTTGAAACGCTTGTCAAAAGTGAGTTATCTTCTACTCCCGTGTTGTTTTTCCCTCGGACTTACGCTGATGTCTTTTTTTCTTTCTCAGAGACGGGCGACGGGACTGCTGCATTTTACAAGTCACTTTTCTCCGGCCAGGTGGAGAAGGGGGATCAGACAAAGAAGGTGGCTTCCCGAAGGCAGAAGTCTACTGGCGCGGGGCCTTCGGCAAAATGGGCAAAGAAAACTGCCGAAGTTCCTCTGGAGGAAATTTCCGAAAAGGCTGCCGAGGAGCCTGGGACAGCCGAGATTCCGGCGTCTGAGGCAGCTGCCGAAGTCCTTGCCGCTGCCAAGGTTTCTTCCGCCGACGTTCCTCCGCAGAGCCCTTCGGAGTCGCAGGCCCTTCTGGAGGCCGTGGAAGAGGCCCCTTCTGCCGAGGAGCGGCGCAAGAGGAAGGGCAAGGAGATTTCGACCAAGGAGTCTCAGGATTCTGAGGACGCCGTGTTCGAAGTGCCGCCAGGTCTGTTGTTTTTAGAACAAGTATGGCCCTTTTTGATTTTCTGAATTTTCCTTTGTCTCTGACCCGCTTCTCATTTTCGCCATGTAGGGGAGTTACTTACCCCGAACTGGGCGGCCGAACACGCGAAGGCGCGCGCCCTTCGCGACACCAAAGTCCCGCAAGGGAAAATACCCAAGGAGCCTTTCTGGACTTTCACGGAGGACATGAACTTGTACTCGGAGGACTATCCTGAAATGCAAAGCAAATTTCGAAGGGGGTGCTTACAGAGGCCTCCTTCAAGGCTATTGCGGCGGCCCATCCGGACGATGACACCCTCGCCGCAAAAGTCACTGAGCATGCTGCTCAGGTATGTTCTTCACACCTTTTTCCCTTTAATTTTTCCTAAGTGGCTGGCTCTTACTGACCTTGCGTTCATCTCTTTCCAGCCGTTGGGGTACACCGGCTTTCTCCGAGTTCGGGTAGCCAGGAATTCGGTGTTCCGAACTTCGGCCTTAGAGACCCTGAAGAAGGCGAAGGAAACGCGTTTGGCACTGATTGCCAAGAACCAGCAGCTGTTGGATGCTGCGAAGAAAGAAGTTGATGCCCTTCGAGAGGAGTTCCGGAAGGAAAAGGAAGATCTTGAGAAGAACTCCTCCCTAAAGATTGCTGACCTCGGCGATCAGGTGAAAGGGATGCTCGCTGCCAACCAAGACCTTCTCAAAGATAGGTCAGATTCTGACAATCTCATTCAGTCGTTGGTGAGTGAGAAAAAGGCCCTTGAAGCCGAGGTCCAGTCTTTGAAGAAGGAGCCCGATGCGAAGAAGAGGGGAAGGCGCTGAAGAAGGAGGTTGCAGACTTGAAGGACGAGCTCGAGGACCTTGAGGTTGAGAAGGAAAAATCTGACCAAATGACCAAGGTCGCCTTCCAAGATGAATTCTGCCTTGCTCGGCACCAAGTCGTTGAGAGGTTCCCAGGTCTAGACCTCTCGTTTTTGGAAGCTCTCAACATTCCCGAGGGGCCTCGGTGGTCCTGGTCCAAGATCGAGCACCTGAACCTGCCTTCCACGATTCCGGCGTCGAAGGTGGTGGAAAAGGGCACAGTGGCTGGTGGCTCCCGGGACGCCGAGAACCCTTAGTCTGTTTTAGGGCTCATTTTCCTTTTTTCTTCTTCGTTTTGGTGTTCCTTCTTCGGGCACTTCTTCTTTGTAAGCCTGATCATTTGTAAATGAAGATCTTTTTTGGCTAAGTGCTTTTGCAAGTTTCTTTATTCCCATTGCCCCGAACACATTTGCTCAACAGACTTCGGAAAACCTACTATCAAAGAAACTTGACTAAGTGTGAAAGATCTTTCCATTGGCCGAGCTTGTTCGCTCAAGAGGCTTTTTGGAAAGTCTGAAAAATTTGACTAAGTCTTTTTGCAGATCTTGCATTTCCATTTTGTCCAGAACACGTTCGCTCGAGGGACTTCGGAAACCCTTTAGTCAAAATTTTTCATTTCCCCTTGTCCCGAGCATGTTTGCTCAAGAGACTTAGGAAACCTTTTGCGAGATTTTTGTTTTCCGTTTTTCCCGAGCGTGATGGCTCAAGGGACTTTGGAAAACTGTCTCTGCGCTTATTTCAGCGAGTACCGCTGAGAGATTTTCCCATCTTTCCCAAGCGTAATGGCTCAAAGGACTTCGGAAAGTCATATCTGTGCTTATTACGGCGAGTACCGCTGAGAGATTTTCCCATCTTTCCCGAGCGTGATGGCTCAAGGGACTTCGGAAAGTCATATCTGCGCTTGTGGCGAGCATCTTCACGGAATTCTGTACAATTCTGTACTTAAGAAATTTTCTCAAGGCACTTCTGTACTTAGAATATTTTTCGTACAGTATGATTCCTTCGCTCAAGCTTAGGCGTAGAATTTTCTCAAGGCATCTGAGTGCCAAGTGTTTTTCAATTCTACGCCTTCGGCATCGCCAAGTTTGTACACTCCTTTTCGTACTTCGGCGAGGACCAGATAAGGTCCTTCCCAGTTTGCGCGAAGTACTCCGTGGGATGGCCTTCGGGGCGCGAAGTCAGCCTTTCGGAGAACGAGGTCCCTTTTTTTTATTTCCTTTGGCCTAGCTCGCAAATTTATGGCCGCGGCCACCCTTTGCTGGAAAGCTTTTCTTCTCAGCTCAGCTATTTCTCTATGTTCGCCAACGAGGTCAAGCTTCGTTCTTAGGCCAAGGTCGTTTCCACCTTCATCAAATACTTGCACCCGTACTGACGGTCTAACTATCTCGATAGGGATGATGGCCTCTGTTCCGAAGACGAGTGAGAAGGGAGTCTCTCCTGTGGCTCTTCGGGGTGTCGTTCGGTAACTCCATAATATGCTTTGGAGTTCTCCTGGCCATTTCCCTTTTGCTTCCCCCAGTCTTTTTTTCAGGCCATCTTTTATGGTCCTGTTAGATACTTCCACCTGCCCGTTGGTTTGGGGGTGAGCTACTGGGGCGAAGTGCATCTTTATTCCGAGGTCACTGATAAATTCCTGAAATCCTTTATCTATGAATTGGGATCCATTATCAGCCACTAGTACCCTCGGTATGCCGAATCTGCATACTATGTTCTTCCATATGAACTTTTGCACTTCTTTTGCCGAGATAGTTGCTAGGGGTTCTGCCTCGACCCATTTGGAGAAATAGTCTACTGCTACCACGCAAAATTTCACGCCTCCGGGCGCTGAGGGGAGTGGCCCAATAAGGTCTATACCCCAGACTGCGAAGGGCCAGGGGTAGTCAGCCGAAGTTATCATTTCCGATGGTGCCCTCTGGATGTTCCCGTGTTTCTGGCAACTACCGCATTTTCGGACGAACTGCCTTGCATCCTTTCTCAGGGTAGGCCAGAAGTATCCTTGGCGAAGTATCACCGCCGCAAGGGCATCAGTTCCAATATGTGAACCACACATGCCTTCGTGGACCTCTTCAAGGACCATTTCAGTATCCACTTCATCCACGCATCTTTGCAGCGGGTTTGCATATCCCTGTCGGTATAACTCTTCGCCAATCAGGAAGAATCGGCCGGAGCGTCTTCGCAGTCTTGCAGCGTCGCCGGGGTCTTCGGGGAGCACATTTTCTGTGAGGTATCTTTTTATGGGATCTTTCCATCCTTTTCCCGAGGTCGCTATGCTTAGCACTGAGATGCTCGGGTGATCTAGCACCTCGGTGTATGTTTTTGACTTCGCCAAGCAATCTGCCTCAGTGTTATTCCGCCGAGGTACATTTTCGATCCGTATGGCGTCAAACTCTTGGATGAGCTTTGCTACCAGCCCGTGGTATTTTGCCAAGATTGGGTCCTTCGCCCCATAATCTCCTGCCGTCTGCCGAACTACCAGCTGGGAATCGCTGTGAGCCTTTAAGTTTCTCACGCCAATCCTTCTGGCCAAGCATAATCCCACTATGAGGGCTTCATACTCTGCCACATTGTTAGTGACGCTGAAGCTGAACTTGATAGCCTTCTTTACCTCTAGGCCTTCGGGTCCTCTGATAATTACCCCAGCTCCCTGGTGTTCGAATCCCGAGGCTCCGTCAACATGCAAGGTCCACTCTGGCTCACCTCCGTTTGGATCCAAATGGCCTCCCTTAGTGGTGGGTATTTCGGCGATAAAATCTGCCAGTGCTTGGGCTTTTATGGCCTTTCGAGGCTCATACATGATTTCATGTTCGCCAAGCTCTATGCACCACTTGGAGAGCCTTCCCGAATGATCAACTTTCTTCATAACATCCCGTAGTGGTAGACTACTTCGGACGATGATGGGGTGAGCTTGAAAGTATGGTCGCAGCCTTCTCCCTGCAAGCACCAAGGCGTATATAGCTTTTTGAAGCAGAGGGTACCTGATTTCGGCGCCATGCAGGGATTTGCTGACGTAATAGACTGGCCATTGCTTTGGCCCTTCTTCTTTCACGAGGATCGAGCTTACAGCTTTCTCCGTGACGGTGAGGTACAAAACGAGGGGCTCTCCCTCCCGAGGTTTTCGTAGAGTCGGCAGGCTAGCCAGGTAGACTTTGAGTTCTTCCCAGGCCTTTTGGCAATCTTCACCCCAAGGGTGATCATTCTTTCCGAGGTCACCTTCTGTTTTTGCTGCCTTTGTGAGGACTTTGAATAAAGGTCGACACCTATCTCCGTACCTGGAAATAAATCTGCTCAAAGAGGTTATTCTTCCAGTGAGCCTCTGCACGTCTTTGACTGTGGTAGGAGTTCAGAACTCAAGCAGTGCCTTAATCTTCTCGGGGTTAGTGTCAATGCCTCTTTCGGATACCATGTACCCAAGGAATTTTCCCGAGGTTACCCCGAAGGTGCACTTTTCAGGATTGAGCCTAATCCCAAAGGCTCTGAGCTTTTGGAAGGTTTCCTCTAGATCTGCGGCGTGATAGCTAGGCAGCTTGCTCTTGACTATCATATCATCAACATACACCTCCATGTTTCTCCCCATTTGGTCTTTAAAGACCTTGTTCATCAACCTTTGGTAGGTGGCTCCTGCATTTTTTAGCCCGAAGGGCATCCTGACATAGCAGTATGTTCCTCCCTCGGTGATGAAGGCGGTTTTTTCTTCATCTTCGGGGTCCATCCTTATTTGATGGTAGCCGCTGAAGGCGTGTAACAAACTTAGGAGCCCATATTCGGCAGTTGAGTCTACCAGTTGGTCTATTGGCGGAAGAGGGTATGAGTCTTTCGGGCAAGCATCGTTCAAGTTTCTGAAGTCGATGCACATCCGAAGTTTGCTGCTGCCTTCTTTTGTGGCAATCACAACGTTGCTTAACCATTCGGGGTATTTCACTTCCCTGATGAATTTGGCGTCTAATAGACGCTGGACCTCGGTTTTGACAAAGTTGCTCTTGTGGGCTGAGATGCTTCGTGTCTTTTGCTGGACAGGTTTTGCTTTCAGGCTTACTTTGAGGCTATGCTGTACTATGCCAGGGTTTACCCCTGGCATATCTTTCGGCGAGTAGGCAAACAGATCTTTATTTTTCAGCAGAAAGGATACACGGTTTTCCTTCTCACCTTCGGCCAAGCTCTTCCCTATTCGGGTAGATTGTCCTGGGATAAGTTCTACTGTTTCCATTTCTGCTTTTCCGAGATCTTCTTCTTTGCCTTTTTCCGGCGCCTTTGCCTCCATTGTTTGTGCGAAGTTGCTCGCCGGAGCCTTTCGTGCTTTCACAAATACCTTTCTCACCTCGGCCTGGTCTATGAAGATCTCTGCATCTCCATCCTTGGTGGCGAATGTGACAGTCAAGTACTTCACATCAGGGCGAATGTGCAGGTTTCCCTGTGTCTGCCTTCCAAGGATGGCGTTGTACGAGGACGGGATATCCATGACGATGAACCTCACCATTGTGGAGGCGTACAACTCAGCTGCTCCATCTACCGAAGTCCCTTTCATCATTAGTGGGAGGTCGATCCATCCGAGAACGGGCAGTTCGGATGGTCCGACCCCGAAGGTGGGCGAGGTGACTGGCTTAAGCTCGCTGCTGGAGATGCCCAAGCTCGGCAGTAAGTGCGAGAATAGGACGTCCGCATTTGATCTGTCATCAAGTAGCACCCTTTTGACGTCCCAGTTCCCTATCCTCGCCATGATCAGCAGTGGATCGTCGTGGGGAAAAACGATGGTGGATCCATCTTTGCGGGCCAGCTTCTCTGCTGGATTTTGATATTCCATGACTGCAATTTCTCTGGCCTTCCGCTTTCTTTCCGAGGATGGGAGCCCTATTGTGATTGTTTGGATAACCCCTGACGGAGGTGGAGGGCGCCCTTTTGGACTTCGATTTCTCCGCCTGTCGGAGTCATAGTCCTCATCTTCGGCCCTTTCTTCCTCCACTTTTCTGCCTTTCGGGAATGGCATCCGCAGGTATTTCCGAAGTTGGCCCTGCTTTATCAGCGACTCTACGTACTTCTTCAGCTGGAAGCAGTCTTCGGTGTCATGACCGTGGTCGTGATGAAACTAGCAGAACAACTAGCATTCTTCTTATTGTCGGCGGTCATGGCCCTTGGCCACCGAATCTGCATCCCTTGCCTTTCCAGCGCCATGAGGATGTTGGTCCGTGTAGTGCTCAGTGGTGTGAAACTTTGGGGTTTCCTTCCCCCCATCCTCCGAGGTCGTCCTGCCTGTTCGGTCGGATGCCGAGCTTGTTGATTGGACCCTTCGGCGCGATGGTGATCGGACTTCGGCCCAGCCATTCTTAGTTCCTCGGCGGTCATGTGCTGTTCTGCCCTTCGGTAAAATTCTCCGAGGGTCTCCGGGGGGTCCTTTGAGAACTCATAGAATAGCTGTGAGTCTCGCCGAAGGCCCCGTATCATGGCAAGAATGCGGATTTCGGGCCGAAAGTCTGGGACGCTCAGAGCTTCCCTGTTGAATCCTTCGACATAGTCTCGGATGGTTTCTCCGTTCCTCTACTCTATGTCGAACATCTGGACAGGCATGTTCGCAGTAGGTCGACTCCCGATGAACTGCTGCGTGAAGGCCGTGGACAACTCCTGGAACTCAGTGATGGTCCCTAAAGGCAATGAATTGTACCATGCAGTTGCTGGCCCTGTGAGGGTGACTTCGAAGCACTTGCACATGGTAGCGTCATCAGCACCGTGCATTATCATGCTGCGTCTGTACTTCATCAGATGGGCCTGTGGATCAGTACGGCCATCATAAATCTCCAACCGAGGTACTCTGAAGTCACCTGGCATTGCTGCCTCAACAACGGCCTGAATGAATGGGGAGCCATCTTCGCAGAATGTTCCCGAAAGTCTGGCCCAAACGGGTTTTCTGGCCATAAGCACTGTGGCACTAGGCCCTTCTTCAGGGAAGGAAGATTGCCGGCGCCTCTTCGGGGAGCGAGTTCGGCGCTGAGGGGAGAAGGACCTCGCCTCAGGCAGCGAACTTCTTTGCTGCAAGACCCTCGGTCGCTCAGACCTCTTCTGCGCCACAAGTCCTTTCCCGAGGGGCGTATTCTCTGTGGACGATTCTTCGCGCGGTTCTCCGCTTCCCGAACTGCGATGAGTGGACCTCTGACTTTTCTCCCGAGGGCGTGCAGGTGAGGGAGGTCTTTGGGCCTGTGTCTACTGTGACCACCTTTGGTCGATCTACTGTGTCATTTCAGCCACGACCGAACGCTGAAACTCCCTCATAAAGCTCATAGTGATTACTAGAGGGTGGTCTTCCTCGGACGCAGAAGTCCCTGGGAGTGTTTGCTCAGCAGCCGGTTGTGTCTCAGGCGCGGACAGGGACCGCGGAAGTCCCTTGTCCTTAGAACGCCGAGTTTGAACGACGGCGATCTCAAAGCGGTTTCCCACAGACGGCGCCAAATAATGGCCGGGGGCCTCATCGTTTAGAGTCATGGTGACTGGTGGAGAGACTTCTGGGAGGAAGAACGCCTGGAGGATGGTTCGCCCTTGAGAGAATGCCTGAAAGTCCAGAAATAAAGGGTTAGGAGGCCCCCGGATGTGTTTCCGGGGGGGGAGCCTCCGACGCCCAAGTCAGTGGTGGCTGAGAAAGGCAGAGGAAATAGCACAAAGGGTTGAAGAGTCTCGCCTGGTGATTTTCTCAGAGTCTGGGAGTCAGACGTTTTGCCAACCAGCCTCCTGCCAAGTATTTATTTCCTGGTATTTATAGGAGTGCCTAGCCCGTTCAGATCGCGACACATGTTCAGTCGGATGTTCCCTGAGTTTCTGGGCGTAGGGGACAGATAGCTGATAGCAGGCTGCCTTGAGCCTTGTGCTGAGATGGGCCATGATGTGATTTTGATGGCGTCAGCGTGTCAGAGCGCCTATTGAGGCGGCTTTATGACATCTGTGAAAATACGTGTCAGAGGCTTCCTTAAATGCTTCCTTAAATGCTCCTGCCGTACTCCCGAGGTCCCTGGGCGAGGTAGTCCTTTGGTACGGACGGTACCTCTTCGGGAAACACGCCCTTAGTTCGGGGGTACCCAGCTTCAGGGAGTTCCGCCTTCAGGGAGATCATGTTCAGCCCACAATAGCTGGTGCCACTTTTCCTCAAGTTTCCTGGCGTGCCGGGCTCGGAGCTCTTCGGCTATCTCCCGAGGTGTATGATCTCACCTTTTCTCGGGTAGCGCCAGTTTCTTCTGGCCATTCTTGTGGCATGGAGTTCGGCCAGATAGAGGCAATAGACTTTGGCTATCAAATGTCACCAACAATATGGCAGAATATAAAGCCCTCATAGCAGGTTTCTGCCTCGCCAGAAGAGTTGGTGTGAGAAACCTAAAGGCCCACAGAGATTCTCAGCTCGTGGGCCGACAGATGGTAGGGTAGTACGGTGCAAAGGACCTAACCTAGGCAAAGTATCATGACCTCATATCAAAGCTCATCAAGGAGTTTGATGCGGTACACATCGAGAAGGTACCTCATCGGGACAATGTCGAAGCAGACACTTTGGCTAAGTCAAAAAAGTTCACTGAGGTGCTACGTCATCCGAGCATAGCAATAATAAGCATAGCAATATATGATGGAAAATTCCCATAAAAAAGTATCCCATGACTTCGGAGCTTCCTGAAGACCCTCACAAAGTGAAAAAAGTATGAAGACATTCCGAACGATATTTCCTAATCGGAGAGGAGTTATACCGACAAGAGTACGCGAGTTCACTGCAAAGGTGTGTCAGCGAAGATGACATAGAAACAGTCCCCAAAGAGGTCCATGAGGGTGCCTATGGTTCCCACATAGGAACTGATGCCTTGGCAGGAGTAATACTCCGCCAGGGATACTTCTAGGCCACCCTTAAGAAGGACGCAAGGCAGTTTGTCTAGCTAACTACCCTTGCCCCTTTGCAGTATGGAGTATTGACCTCATTGGGCCTGTCCCAACTGTACCTGAAGGAGTGAAGTTCTGCGTGGTTGCAGTAGATTACTTCACTAAATGCATTGAGGCAAAGCCCTTGGCAACCATTTCGGTGAAGGACGTACAGAAATTCGTCTGGAAGCACATCGTATGAAAAATTGGCATACCGAGGGTAATAGTGGCCGACGGTGGTTCCTAGTTTATTGACAAGGCACTCCAAGAATTCACTACCGACCTCGGGATAAAAATGTATTGTGCGCCGGTAACCCATCCTTAGAGCAACGGACAGGTAGAGGTGTCCAACAGAACCATAAAGGATGGTTTGAAAATGAGATTGAAGGAAGCAAAAGGAAAATGGCCAGGAGAACTTCCTAGTGTGCTATGGAGCTATTGGACAACAGCCCGAAGGGCCACAGGTGAGACACCTTTCTCACTCGTCTTCGGCACAGAGGCCATTATCGCTATCGAAGTGGTTCAGCCCTTGGTTAGGGTACAAGTGTTCAATGAAGAAGGGAACAACCTCGGGTTGAGAACCAAGCTGGACCTAATTGACGAACATAGAGAAGTGGCTGAGCTTATAAGCTTTTCAGCAAAGGGTAGCTATAGCTGTGAACTTGCATGTCAGATGAAAATGAATCAGGAAGGGGGACCTTGTCCTCCAAAAGGTTGAGTTTAAGCCCCGAAGACCATCTCACGGAGTACTTCAGGCAAATTGGGAAGGGCCTTATTTGGTCCTTGATCAAGTTCGGCCAGGAGTCTATAAGCTCGGCGATACCGAAGGTGGAGAACTAAAAAATACGTGGCATTCAGATGTTTGAAAAAATTCTACACTTAGAAATTTTTCTAAGTATAGAAAAATTCTCTAGGGAAAATAGTCCCACCTAAGGAATCTAACTGAACAAGGTGCAAGTATCTACTTATGAAAGTGACACATTTTCTCCAAAGGTGCGTCAACTGAACATGGCTGATAAAAACAGGCAAAGCTTTGCCAAAATATATTTTCCGACACTGGTGGTATGCCAAAAATGGTTGATAATAAGCGTGAAAGATATCTTCTCGAGGGTCCTAGACCGAAAATGGTCAAACTAACCCTTGGGACCGAAGTTCATTTAAGGAGAAACTTGTTCTGAGACTTAGCCAAATTTTGGAGGAAAGAAGGAATTTTATTAAATTCAGCCTTATTACAACAAGAAGGAGCATTACAAGAAGAAGATTACAAAGAAAAAGAAAAAGTGAAGTCCTGGACGCCTAAAGGACCTCATCCTCACGAGCTGCTCCATTGCCAACCTTCTTTGTCACAACCTTTCGCACCGAAGGAGGAGCAAAAGGAAGGTTGAGGTGTTCTATCTTTGACCAGGACCAGCAGGGCCCCTCGGTAATGTCCAAGGTAGCAAGAAAAGAGAGGTCGAGGTCGGGGTACTTCGCCAGGACTGGATGCCAAGCCAGACAAAAGTAGTCTTAAAACGCGACCTTTGTCACTTGATTGGCCTTGTCTTTCTCGACAGACAAGTCATCCAACTTGTTCCTCAACTCAGCAATCTCCCTCTCTAACTTCTTCATCTTTTTCTTCTTCTTCACCCCTTTCTTCAGCGGATCGACCTCGGCCTGAAGTTTGGCGTTATTTGCGAGGGCCTTCGTCAGGAGAGCAGAGTCCTCCTCCTTTACCTTCTAGTAGACCTCATTTTTTGAGGATAACGTGATGACCTTTGTGCCGAGGTCATACACCTTCTGGGAGAATTCTTGAGAGAGCTCCTCCAGACTCTTCAAGAATTCCTCCCAAAATTTTGCCGCCTCCTCCTTGGCTATCTTGTTCAGCTCGGTGTACTTGACAACCGAGCCAGCGCAAAATAGCTTGGCTCTCTCCAAGCACTCTTTGGTCCAAGATCGGATCGATGACTGCTTTGCTGCCCATGCTTGAAAATATCCATTATAAGCCAAGAGCTGTGAAAAGGAAAGACTTCGTGTAAGGATCAGAAGGCTATAAAAGCTTAGAAAAATCTTCTAAGTCTGAAAAAGCTCAGAATTTACCTGGGCAGGATGTTTGGACATCCTCGTGGTAAGGACCTCCTCATTTGGGCACTCCTCAGTCAGGGACTTGAAGGTGGCGTTGGTGAGGATGCCCTTCACCATTTGAGGAGCCATTTTCTGGCTATCCTCGAAGAACAGCTTCATATCCACGCGAAGGTCCAGAATGGCTCATTCGGCACCTTGTCAGTCGGGATGTGGGAGTCTCGAAGGGGCCACTTCCAGGCATGCTACACCATCCACGCGGCAGCCGCATACTCCTCCACAAAATCACGCCGAAGTTCCATCAACACATTGTCCCTTAGCCATATGTCTATAAGATCTAAAATGCCAAAAAATCCCAAATTGATAGGAAAATGGCTAACGGGAAAACCTGGAAGAACCTCGACGACGTCCTCCTTGGAGCCGTTAACCTCCTGAACATCGTCAGTGATGTGCTTGCCCTTCACTCTTCAGTGGGCCTTGAGCTCTTCAGTAGAAAGGCCTCCTCCCAAAGTACGCAAGACCTCATTCGCCGAAGTCAAGCTGACGGCAGGCTGCGAGGCAAGGTCGGTACGAACTGAGGAATGGTCCTGCACCTCCACAATGTCTTCGAGACGGGGAGGAAGAATGTCCTCCTTGGCCTTCTTCCTCGCAGAAGATGACTCCCCACCAGTCATCTTCTTCCTTTTCGGGGCAGCTTTCTTCCTTTGCTACTCCCCTTTTTCAGCCTGCCCGAGGAAGAGGGACTTCTAGAAGGCAGCGGATTTGTCACCCATCTCTGAAAAAAAGAAGACATCAGTGTAAGTCCAAAGGAGTATGTATAACAAAAATTTGCAAGACTACTTACTCTCCACAAGGCCTTCGTAAGTTAGCTCGCGTTGAAGGAGCATCACTAGCCAAGCCTTTTTTTCTGTCAAAGGTAGGTGCCAGCATGGCCAGGTTGGTTTTGTGCTCCTTGATTACCCCCAACTCCCGGAGGACCTCTTTGGTCATAATATTCCACTTTATGGGAAAGGGGTACAAGGAGGTTAGAGGGACCACGGGGTCCTAGTTCGCGACAGCTCGGATACAGCTGTCAATCTTCTCAAACCTTACCACCAACTCAAGAGTTACCAGCTTCCTGGGGTCGACGACATCCGCCTCCAGCGTCCCCCGGGCCCACCTAGTCGGCACATACAACCATGCCTTGTCTACCTTGATGAAGAAGAATTTCTTTTGCCACCCTCGCTAGTTGTCCTTGATGCCGAAGGCGAACATATATTTTTTGCTCCTAGAACCCTAAGGTAGCAAAAAATAGAAGCCACCCTTCGAGACCGGAGAGAGCTTGTAGTACTCCATGAAGATGATGAAGTGGGGTTCTATCTTGAAAACTCCACGCATGCAGAAGAAAGCGTTAAAGTAGGAGTAAGAATTGGGAGGAAACTGATTCAAGGCTACACCACGAAATTGGTAGAAGTCACAAATCATCTTCGGTGGAGGAAACCAAAGTCCGGTCTTCAGTTGGGCCCAAAAGACCATAACCTCGGTCTACTTATTCAAATAACCATGTAGGCCAGGACTGGGTAACTTGATGACCGAGTAAGAAGGAAGAAAAAGTTTTGTTGTCCACCTCGCTAACTTCTCCGAAGTGGTACAACTCGGATGAGAATTGAAAGGAACCCAACTATCGGGGATGGTTTGGACAGACATGATCGGAACGAGGGAAGATATTCGAAAAAGGGAAACCTAACTTCGAGAAGGAGAAAAGAGATGAAGGAAATAATGCCGAAGAAAGACTTCGGAAAGAAAAACCCACCAAAGCTTCCGCCGAAGTCTGGATTTGTGAACGCTGTCGTTAAGACTCACCAAAAATTGCTCCACCGCTGGCATCGCCACAGAAAAGGGAGAAAAGCTTGAAAGCAAATGAGAGTAAAAGCAGAAGCAAAAGAAAGCAAGTGGGAACTCTAAGGAAGAGAAGGGTTTATATAGGTCGAAGGGGGTAGGTGAATCGTCACCATAATTACATTTCGGTGGTGAATCGTCGCCATAATCACCCATTGAAGGCGAAGAAACATGGTTGATGTAACTGATGCAACTGTCCCCCAATTACTGTATGACACGTGTCTCCCAACACAAGAAACAAGGGCATGCCTCCTGACAGCACGGAGCCCTAGGCAAGCTTATCTGAAGTGACACATCTATTTGATCAGAAGACGTAGCAACTCACTGACAAATGACATAGGCCCAAAGAAAGGGGATATCCACCTTGGGCTGATAGAATAACTTCACGAATGTCAAAAATTTGGCCAAAAACTGGGAATGCCACTTGATTACCAGAGGAGCTACCTCGGTTAAGAAGAGGCATCTCATATTGCTCCCTCTGAAGAAGAAAACCTTGGCTGAATATTCAGTCATGATGACTGAGCTAGCCACCACCTTCCACGAAGGCTCCCATAATTTGCTCGAATAACCAAAGATATAACTTCGGCCTTCTGAGGGGGGCATGTGATAGCCAAAGGGCTATTACACTCCAAACCCTCAGAAAAGACGAGCATCACCCTCAGAGAATACGAGCACCAACCTCAGGAAAAGAGGGTCCGCAGTCATTGATCCACGGACCTCAGTAACCCACCATTACCCTCAGGAATAACAAGACTGACCTAAGAAAAATGGTTCACTACCACCATCGGCAAAATGACCTGACCAACTTCAGGAAGAGTAGACCCACCATCCTCGGCAGGGCAAAACATCCTCCGAAGATAATCCTCTATGTCGAGCGGCCTTCCAAGTAACTGGGGCGACCTTGACTAGAAGCTCTCATATCCCGAAAAGGTCTTTTTCACCGAATGGGTCTTGTGAACACGACAAAAATGGTTAAGGAGCCTCTAACACAGAGACCTCGCACACACCCTTGACACACAGGCCTCCCATGGACAGGGCTAGGGTCAACTGGAGATCCCCATCCCTGAATGTACGGACTACCTCTAGCCGAACACGTGTCAGGATCTGAGCGGGCCATGTTAAACCGACTTCTCCCTACGTCGTCCTATAAATACTTTGGGAAATGACCTTGGTAATGACACAAAAATAGAGGCTGAACTCTCAAGAAAACTATATTCTTTGCTCTCTATTCATTCACTACTCTTCACTTGCCAAATCCTAACTTGGGCGTCGGAGGCTCCTCCCTCGAAAACAGACTCCGGGAACCTCCTAACCCCTATTTTTTTGAGCATTTCAGGCAATCTCATGATGAAAGTCTCTTCTACCAACATCTCCATACAAGAAGTCCCTCTCAGGCCTACCATGCTGTACAACGAAGATGCCGACAGACATCACCTTTTACTCCCCACACTTCAATCACTATGGTGAGAATTACACAATATAATGGTTTTTAGCCGTTATGACACACTTGTAATTCTCCCATTTTTGTAAGGTGGTAACAAGCCTCCCCCCTTAAAAATTTTGGTCCTCCAAAATAGCCTTTAGCTTCGGCTATTCTTTAGGGTACCTTTCCATAAGGCTTCTTTTAGTTTCACAGGTTGCTTCTCTTTCAAAGTTGTGTGACCACTGAACTTTAACCATGGGAACGAGCTTGTTTCTTAACCTTATGGTATCCTTGGCTAAGATAGCTATAGGTTTTTCTTCATATGTCAAGTTAGGTTCCAACTATAAGTCTTCCACTACAATAGCATGCTTTGTGTCCAATAGACACTTCTTAAGAATACTGATGTGAAAAACATGATGAACACTTGACATGCTTGGCGGTAGAGCTAACCTGTAAGCTACCTTTGCCAACTCCATCCAAGATCTCATAAGGACCTATATATCTTGGAGCTAACTTGGTTCTTCTACCAAATCTGAAAGTGCCTTTGGTTGGTGTAATATTCAGCCAAACATTGTCACCAACCTCAAATTCCAAGTATCTCCTTCTTTTGTTCACATAGGTTGTGGTCCTCTCATTGGCTACCTTTGTTTTCTCTTGAATTTTCTTGATTTTGGTACTAGTCTCTTCAATAATTTTGGGACCAAACTCTAGCTTGTTTGAGGCTTCCACCCAACAGTGGGGTGTCATGTACCTTCTTCCATATAATGCTTCATAATGTACCATGCCAACAGTATTATGGTAACTATTGTTATATGAGAATTCCACCAATGGCAAGTGTTGGTCCCATTCACCTTTGAAATCCAACACATAGCTGTTGAGCATGTTGATAGCCAAAGGCTAACGCCTCCTCGGTAGTAACTCCGCGCCAGAATATTGGCCGAGGAGTCTGACGTCACCCAAGAGAGGATCTTTTTACTGACCTCGGAAGGTGCGAAGTCAAACACTATGACCTCGAGACTTCGGTAGCTCGTCAGGAATTCCGAGGACAACACCGTCTCCATCGAGGGGCTAAACTGACCGTCTTCGGGTAAGAGAGCCATCTCTCTGAAGCAAGGGAGAATCTCCCCGAAGGAAGAGGCCCCAAAGAGGTCTTCCCTGAAGAAGAAACACCTGAACAAGGGAATCCCCGAACTATGGATGTGAGTCCCGAAGAAGGTGTTCATCAAGGGCGCTCCCAGAATTATGGGATAGATCCCGAAGGAGGTGCTCGCACCGAAGGATGGATAGAATCCGAAGAGGGTGCACGCACCGAAGGGCGACCTCGCCCAGGGGACCTCGGGAGTACGGTATGAGCATTTAAGGAGCCTCTGACATGTCGCCCACAAACCCTACACATCACATCTGAACGGCGAAATGACACGCCGCAGCCGCCCCAGTCCTGACACAACCCGTCCGGGTCCAGGGCTAAAAGAGGCTGCAAACGGCTGCCTGTCCCCTAGGTCCAAAGAGACAGATCAAATCCGACCGAACACGTGTCATGATCTGAACAGACCAGCTACTCCTATAAATACTAGGAAATGGGACTGGGCAAAGAATGGGCATTTCCCTCTCTCTGAGAAAACACAAAACAGGCAAGACACTTGATCCCTTAGTGTTCTTCCTCCACCTTCACTCAGAAAACTGACTTGGGCGTCGGAGGGTCCTCCCCGGAAAAGCAAACCGGGGTCCTCCTAACCTCTTCTTTGAGCTTTTCAGGCACACTCAGCTGGGAAATCTGAGCTCCAGGCACTCGCCTCCTCAGGAAGTCTCTCCACCTGTCAACATGACAGCAAACGAAGATGCCTTGGGGCATCATTTGGCGCCGTCTGTGGGAACTCACTCCCAGGTAGCTGTTGTCGAAACTCGGCGTTCGAAGGACAAAGGACTCCCGAAGTCCCCAGCTGCGCCTGAAACCCAACCAGCTACCGAACGAAGTCCCCCAGAGACTTCCTTGCCTGAAGAGGAACGCCCTCTTGTCATCACCATGGGTTTTTTAAGAGACTTTCAGAGGTCTGTTGTGGCTGAAATGACACAACAAATAGACCGACGATGGCCGCAACCAGCCCAGGCACAAAAACCCACTTCGTCAGCACGACCTTGGGGGAAAAGCCCAAGGGCAACCCATCACAGCTCGGGAAGTGGGGAGCCACGAGAAGAGTCCTCCACAGATAACTTGCCCCTCGGGGCACGGATGGCAGAAAGAGCGAGCTCTAAACGAGCCGAAGTTCCGTCCAGAAGAAGTTTGTCACTAGAGGCAAGGTCTCCTTCACCTCGGTCCCGAAGTCGCTCCCCGAAGAGAAGGCCCCAAGAAGAGGAGCCCCGTGCCACGCTGCTCCTGGAGAAAGTCTTGGCAAGACTGGAAAGAGTGGAACAACAGGTGGCACGCAAGCCTGTTTGGGGCAGGCTAACTGAAACTGTCTCTGGAGATGAAAGTCCTTTCGCCCGAACAGTGGTCAAGACGGCCATCCCAAGCGACTTCAGGCTACCTCGGCTAGAGACCTATGAGGGCCGGACTGATCCCCAGGCCCACCTAACGAAATACGAACGCAGCATGGTGCTACACGGGGCTGATGATGCAACACTCTGCAAGTGCTTTGAAGTCACCCTCGCAGGACCAGCAACTGCCTGGTACAATTCCCTGCCTCCCGGAAACATCAGGGGGTTCCAGGAGCTATCCACAGCGTTCACCCAACAATTCATCGGGAGCAAGCCGACGGCGAAGATGCCCGTCCAGATGTTTGACATAGCACAAAGAAACGGGGAAACCATCCGTGACTATGTCGAGAGGTTCAACAGAGAAGCCCTCAGTGTCCCGGACTTTCATCCCGAGATCCGCATAGTCGCGATGACGAGGGGCCTCCGGAGGGATTCGCACTTGTTTTATGAATTCTCCAAAGATCCCCCGGACACGCTAGGAGAATTCTACCGAAGGGCTGAACAACATATGACAGCCGAAGAGCTGAGAATGACTGGGCCGAAGGCTGACCATATTCACGTTCGTGGCGAAGGGTCCAGCCAGCAAACCAGGTGTCCAACGGAACAGATGGGCCGACCTCGGAGAATGCGAGGAGGAGGAAGGAAGCCCCAAAACTTTACACCTCTGAACACCACAAGGGCTAATGTCCTCATGACATTGGAAAAACAAGGAGCTCAAATCCAACGACCAAGGGGCATGACTGCTGACAACAGAAGGAACATGAAGAAGTTCTGTCAGTTCCACCGTGATCACGGTCATGACACCGAAGACTGCTTTCAGTTGAAAAAGTACATTGAATCACTGATAAAGCAGGGCCAACTTCGGCGTTATTTGAGAATGCCTTCCCCGAAAGGGAAAAAAAAGGAGGAAGGAAAGCCCGATGACGAGGATTACGATTCGGACAGGCGAAGGAACCGAAGTCCGAGAAGGCGTCCTCCACCTTCGGCGGGAGTAATACAGACGATCACGACCGGACTTCCATCCTCGGAAAGAAAAAGAAGGGCCAGAGAGATAGCGGTGATGGAATATCAGAGCCCAACGAAAAAATTGGCCCGCGAGGATGGCTCCACCATCGTATTTCCCCATGACGATCCATTGCTGATAATGGCGAGGATAGGAAACTGGGACGTCAAGAGGGTACTGCTGGATGATGGGTCAAACGCAGACGTCTTGTTCTCACACTTGCTGCCAAGCTTGGGCGTATCCAGGAGTGACCTCAAGGCTGTTACTTCACCCACGTTCGGCGTAGGACCATCTGAGCTACTTGTCCTCGGGTGGATCGACCTCCCCTTGATGATGAAAGGAACTTCGGAGAAAGGAACTGCTGAGTTGTTCGCCTCTACCATGGCACGATTCATAGTCATGGACGTTCCTTCGTCATACAACGCCGTTCTCGGCAGACAGACACAGGGAAATTTGCACATTCGCCCTGATGTAAAGTACTTGACCGTCTCCTTCGCCACCAAAAAAGGAGACGCAAAGATCTTCATTGATCAAGGCGAGGTGAGAAAGGTGTTCGTCAGAGCACGAAAGGCTCCAGCAAGCAACTTAGCACATGCTGTAGAAGCAAAAGAGCTGGAAAGGGGCGAGGCGGAAGAATCCACAAAAGCAGAAATAGAAGAAGTAGAGCTTGTCCCAGGCCACAGTACCCGAATAGGGAAAAATATGGCCGATGGAGACAAGGAAAAACTTGTATCTTTTCTACTTGCAAATAAAGATCTGTTCGCCTACTCGCCGAAGGACATGCCAGGGGTAAACCCTCGTGTAATCCAGCATAGCCTTAAAGTGAGTCCGGAAGTAAAACCTGTCCGGCAAAAGAAACGGAGCATCTCAGCTCACAAAAGTGAATCCGTCAAAACTGAAGTCCAGCGTCTGATAGACGCTAGCGTTATCCGGGAGGTAAACTACCCCGAATGGCTAAGTAACGTGGTAATTGCCACAAAAGAAGGAAGTAGCAAGCTCCGGATGTGCATCGACTTCAGAAATTTGAACGATGCTTGCCCAAAAGATTCATATCCTCTACCACCAATAGACTAACTGGTAGATTCAACTGCCGAGTACGGGCTCTTAAGTTTCCTAGACGCCTTCAGTGGCTACCATCAGATAAGGATGGACCTCGGAGACGAAGAGAAGACTGCCTTCATCACCGAGGGAGGAACATATTGCTATATCAGAATGCCCTTTGGGCTAAAAAATGCAGGAGCCACCTACCAAAGGCTGATGAACAAGGTCTTCAAAGAGCAAATGGGGAGGAACATGGAGGTATATGTTAATGATATGATAGTCAAGAGCAAACTGCCTAGCTACCACGTTGCAGATTTAGGGGAAACCTTCCAAAAGCTCAGAACCTTCGGGATCCGCCTTAATCCAGAGAAGTGCATCTTCGGGGTGACCTCGGGAAAGTTCCTCGGGTACATGGTATCCGAAAGAGGCATCGACGCTAACCCTGAGAAGATTAAGGCTCTGCTTGAATTCCGAACACCTACCACAGTCAAAGACGTGCAGAGACTCACCGGAAGAATAACCTCTCTGAGCAGGTTTATTTCTAGGTACGGAGATAGGTGTCGACCCTTCTTCAAAGTCCTCACAAAAGCGGCAAAAATGGAAGGCGACCTCGGAAGGGATGGCCATCCTTGGGCTGAAGATTGCCAAAAAGCCTGGGAAGAACTCAAAGTCTACTTGGCCAGACTGCCGACTCTGCGGCAACCTCGGGAGGGAGAGCCCCTGGCACTATACCTCACCGTCACGGAAAAAGCTGTGAGTTCGGTCCTCGTGAAAGAAGAAGGACCGAAACAGTGGCCGGTTTACTATGTCAGCAAGTCCCTGCATGGCGCCGAAGTCAGGTACCCTTTGCTTCAAAAAGCTATATATGCCTTGGTGCTTGCAGGGAGAAGGCTGCGACCATACTTTCAGGCTCACCCCGTCACCGTCCGAAGTAGTCTGCCACTAAGGGATGTCATGAAGAGAGTTGATCATTCGGGAAGTGTTACGGCCCTTCTAGTGGGAGGTAAGGACTTTAGAATTTAGTTTAGAAGTTTAATTTAAGTTTGCCTAGCAAGAATTTAGAAGTTTGCCAAAGTTCACTAAGTTCCGACAAGAATAAAGCTCTGAACTAAGTTCAGGGGCAAAATGGTAATTTTGCACCCTGAGTGGCCGGGACGAGTCCCGAGTGTTTTAAAATGAATTTTTAGAACGTAACTTTTAACCTTAACTCAAACTCAACAAATAGACAAGGATTTAATCAAGAACTGTTAAGTTACAAAGATGGGGGACCTAATTGCACTTAACTTGAAACCTTGGTGGTTTGAGGGGTTAAGTGGGGTTTAAGAAGAGGGAAGAAGGGTTTGGGCTGCCATAACCCGTTTTCCAGCTTCTCCACTCCATTTCTCTCTCAAATTAAGTTGGAATCAAAAGCTTTTGGTGCCAAAAGGTGTAATTAAGGGTGTATAAGCTTGGAGAAGTGATTTTCAAGCTTAAATCCATGTTTTTGAAGCTTGAAAGGGCATTTTTCTCCATCCCCTATTTTTGAACGAGGTATGAGTTATGTTCTTGATTGAATTCGTGTTATTTGGTTGATTGGAAGCTTGGGTTTTGGTTGAAAGATGTGTTTTTGATGTTTTAGAGCTTTGTTTTGGTATGGTTTTGTGTAGAACTTTGGAAGCTTGTTTGGAAGAGGAAGGGTTCGAATTCTTACTTGTTCTTGGTGTTAAGGTAAGGGAGAAAGTGTTTTTAAGTTGTTGGATTGCTTTTGGATTGAAATGGATTGAGAAAGTTGAGTAATTTTTGGTTATGGTATGAAGAAACGTTTTGGGAATTATGATGGACTAGCTAAATTCGAAGGGTTGGTTTGATGCTTCTAATGCATCATAGTTTAGCTTTGATAGATGGTTTTGTTCCTTGCAACATGTACTTCATGTGTATGAAATTTGGTAACTTTTGATGCATGTTTGCTATATGTATTTGGTTGCCAAAGTTCATAGCAGCAATCGGCCAAATTCTGCAATTTTGCAGAATTGGCGACGCGGCGCCAATTCGCCCGACGATTGGCGACGCGTCGCCAATTCGATTTTCGGTCACAGAACGTGATAGCCAAAGGCTATCGCCTCAATCTGGCCGAATACCCTGCCACAACAATGGCCAGAAGAACTGGCGCTTCCCGGGAATAGGTGGATTCATGCACCTCGGGAGATAGCCTGAGAGCTCCGAGCCTCGGCACGCCAGTAAAACTTGAGGACTCCATTCGCCCCCCAAGGTTGTGAACAGCGCGCCTTCGGAAAAGTGGCACCAGACATTGCTGCCCGAATATGATATCCCCGAAGGCGGAACCCCCTGGAACTGGGAACCCCCGAACTGAGGGTAGGCTTCCCGAAGAGGCTCTGTCCGAACTAGAGGACGACCTCGCCCAGGGACCTCGGGAGTACGGCAGGCGCATTTAAGGAAGCATTTAAGGAAGCCTCTGACACGTCCCACCACAGACGTAAAAAGTCGCCCTGACGAGCAGACGCCATCAGAATCATATCATGGCCCGTCTCAGCACAAGGCTCGAGGCCATCTAGTTACCAACTACCTGTCCCCTACGCCTAGACGTTCAGGAGCATCCGACCGCACACGTGTCATGATCTGAACGGGCTAGGTATTCCTATATATACAGGAAATAAATACTTGACAGGAGGTTGGCAGGCCGGATATACAGCTCCCACACCCTGAGAAAATACCAGGCGAGACTTTTCTGCCTTTCTCTTTGAGCTAGTGACTTTCTCCTTCTTCCGGCCACCATTGACTTGGGCGTCGGAGGCTCCCCCCCCGGAAAAACACTCCGGGGGCCTCCTAACCCTGTTTACCAGCTTTTCAGGTACTCTCCTTGGGGCGATCCACCTTCCAGGCATTCTTCCTCCTAGAAGTCTCCTCAACAGTCATCATGACTCACAACGATGAGGCCTTAGGCCATCATTTGGCGCCGTCTGTGGGAAACCGCTCGCAGATTGCCGTCGTTGAGACTCGGCGTTCTAAGGACAAGGGACTCCCAAGGTCCTCGTCCGCGCCTGAGATACAACCGGCTGCTGAGCAGACACTCTCAGAGACTTCTACGCCCGAGGAGGACCGCCCTCTGGTAATCACCATGAGCTTCTTGAGGGACTTTCAGCGCTCGGTCGTTGCTGAAATGACTCAGCAGATCGACCGAAGATGGCCACAGCAGTCACGGGCCCAGAAACCCTCCTCATCAGCACGCCCTCGGGAGAGAAGCCCCAAGTCTACACACCGCAGTTCAGGAAGTGGAGAGCCTCGCGGAGAATCATCCACAGAAGATTTAGCCCTCGGGAAACGGCCTGTGGGACAAACCGGGTCCAAGCGACCGAGAGTCTCACAGCGAAGCAGTTCGTCGCCCGAGGCGAGGTCCCTGACCCCTCCGCGCCGAACTCGCTCCCGGAAAAGGCGCCGTCGATCTCCCTCCCGCGAAAATGGTCCTAGCGCCACTGCGCTTATGGAAAGGATATTGGCACGGCTGGACAGAGTGGAGAAGCAAGTGACCAGAAAACCCGTTTGGGACAGGCTGTCGGGGGCATTATGCGAAGATGGCTCCCCGTTTATTCGCACCGTCGTTGAGGCAGCTATGCCAGGCGACTTCAGAGTGCCTAGGCTGGAGATCTATGATGGCCGGACTGATCCACAGGCCCATCTGACGAAGTACAGGCGGAGCATGATAATGCACGGAGCTGATGACGCTACCATGTGCAAATGCTTTGAAGTCACCCTCACGGGCCCAGCAACAGCATGGTACAATTCTTTGCCCCCAGGGACTATCACTGAGTTTCAGGAGTTGTCCACAGCCTTTACCCAGCAGTTCATTGGGAGCAGGCCGACGGCCAAAATGCCTGTGCAGATGTTCGACATAGAGCAGAGAAACGGAGAGACGATCCGAGACTATGTCGAACGATTCAACAGGGAAGCACTCAGCGTCCCGGACTTCCGGCCCGAAATCCGCATCCTCGCTATGACACGGGGCCTTCGGCGTGACTCACAGCTGTTCTACGAGTTCTCAAAGGACCCCCCGGAGACCCTCGGAGAATTTTACCGAAGGGCAGAGCAGCACATGACAGCCGAGGAATTGAGGATGGCGGGGCCGAAGTCTGATCATCACCGCGCCGAAGGGTCCAGCCAGCAAGCTCGGCATCTTTCTGAACACACAGGTCGACCACGGCGAATGCGAGGAAAGAAACCTCAAAGTTTCACACCCTTGAGCACGACACGGACCAACATTCTCATGGCACTGGAAAGGCATGGGACGCAGATTCGGCGGCCAAAGGCCATGGCCGCCGATAATAAGAAGAATGCCAAGAAGTTCTGCCAGTTTCATCGCGACCACGGTCATGACACCGAAGACTGCTTCGAGCTGAAGAAGTACATAGAGTCGCTGATCAAACAGGGCCAGCTTCGCAAATACCTGCGGATGCCCTCCCCAGAAGGCAGAAAAGAGGAGGAAGAGAGGGCCGAAAACGAGGACTATGACTCAGACAGGCGGAGAAACAGAAGTCCAAAAAGGCGCCTTCCACCTTCAGTAGGGGTCATCCAAACCATTACCACGGGGCTCCCATCCTCGGAAAGAAAGCGGAAGGCCAGAGAAATTGCGGTTATGGAGTATCAAAGTCCATCAAAGAAATTGGCTCGCAAAGATGGCTCCACCGTCGTCTTCCCCCACGACGACCCGCTGCTGATAATGGCGAGAATAGGGAACTGGGACGTCAAAAGAGTGTTGCTCGATGATGGCTCAAATACTGACGTCCTGTTCTCGCACTTACTGCCGAGCTTGGGCATCTCCAGCAGCGAACTTAAACCTGTCACCACGCCCACCTTCGGCGTTGGACCATCGGAACTACCCGTCCTCGGATGGATCGACCTCCCTTTAATGATAAAAGGCACTTCGGTAGACGGAGCGGCTGAGTTGTACGCGTCCACAATGGCAAGATTCATCGTCATGGAGGTCCCGTCTTCGTACAACGCCATCCTTGGAAGGAAGACTCAGGGGAACCTGCACATTCGCCCCGATGTGAAGTACTTGACTGTCACATTCGCCACCAAGGATGGAGATGCAGAGGTCTTTATCGACCAAGCCGAGGTAAGAAAGGTGTTTGTAAAAGCACGAAAGGCTCCGGCAGACAACTCTACACAAATAGTGGACGCAAAGGCGCAGGAGAAAGGCGAAGAAAGAGATCCCGCAAAAGCAGAAATGGAAGCAATAGATCTTGTCCCAGGACAATCTACCCGAATAGGGAAGAGCTTGGCCAAAGGTGATAAGGAAATTCTTGTATCCTTTCTGCTGAAAAATAAAGATCTGTTTGCCTACTCGCCGAAAGACATGCCAGGAGTGAACCCTGGCATAATACAGCACAGCCTCAAAGTAAGCCCGGAAGCAAAACCTATCAGGCAAAAGAAACGAAGCATCTCAGCCCACAAAAGCAACTTCGTGAGAACCGAAGTCCAGCGCCTATTGGATGCTGAAGTTATCAGGGAGGTCAAATACCCTGAATGGTTAAGCAACGTGGTCATTGCCACAAAAGAAGGTAGCAGCAAACTCCGGATGTGCATTGATTTCAGAAACTTGAACGATGCTTGCCCGAAAGACTCATTTCCCCTCCCGCCAATAGATCAACTGGTAGATTCAATGGCCGAATACGGGCTCCTGAGCTTCCTAGATGCCTTCAGCGGCTACCATCAGATAAGGATGGACCCCGAAGATGAAGAGAAAACTGCCTTCATCACCGAGGGAGGAACGTACTGCTATATCAGAATGCCCTTCGGGCTGAAAAATGCAGGAGCCACCTACCAGAGACTGATGAACAAGGTCTTTAAGGACCAAATGGGGAGAAACATGGAAGTATATGTTGATGATATGATAGTAAAAAGCAAGCTGCCCGGCTACCACGTTGCAGATTTGGAGGAAACCTTCCAAAAGCTCAGAGCCTTCGGGATTCGCCTTAACCCCGAGAAGTGTATCTTCGGGGTGACATCGGGAAAATTCCTTGGGTACATGGTATCCGAAAGAGGCATCGACGCCAATCCTGAGAAGATTAAGGCTCTGCTTGAGTTCCGAACTCCTGCCACAGTCAAAGACGTGCAGAGACTAACCGGAAGAATAACCTCTCTGAGCAGGTTTATTTCCAGGTACGGAGATAGGTGTAGACCTTTCTTCAAAGTCCTCACAAAGGCAGCAAAGATGGAAGGCGACCTGGGAAGAAACAATCATCCCTGGGATGAAGATTGCCAAAAGGCCTGGGAAGAACTCAAAGTCTACCTGGCCAGCCTGCCGACTCTGCGACAACCTCGGGAGGGAGAACCCCTCGTACTGTACCTCGCCGTCACAGAAAAGGCCGTGAGCTCGGTCCTGATAAAAGAAGAAGGGCCGAAACAATGGCCGGTCTACTACGTCAGCAAGTCCCTGCATGGCGCCGAAGTCAGGTACCCTTTGCTTCAAAAAGCTATATACGCCTTGGTGCTTGCAGGAAGAAGACTGCGACCATATTTCCAGGCTCACCCCATCATCGTCCGAAGTAGTCTACCACTACGGGATGTTATGAAGAGAGTTGATCATTCAGGAAGGCTCTACAAGTGGTGCATAGAGCTTGGCGAACACGAAATCACGTATGAGCCTCGGAAGGCCATAAAAGCCCAAGCATTGGCAGATTTTATCGCCGAAATACCCACCACTGAGGAGAACCACTCAGATCCGAAAGAAGGTGAGCCAGAATGGACCTTGCATGTTGATGGAGCCTCGGGGTCCGAACACCAGGGAGCTGGAATAGTTATCAGAGGACCTGAAGGCCTAGAGGTGATGAAGGCTATCAAGTTCAGCTTCAACGTCACCAATAATGTGGCTGAGTATGAAGCCCTCATAGCGGGATTACGCTTGGCCAGAAAGATTGGCGTGAGAAACTTAAGGGCTCACAGCGATTCCCAGCTGGTAGTTCGGCAGACGGCAGGAGATTATGGGGCGAAGGACCCAATCTTGGCAAAATACCACGAGCTGGTAACAAAACTCATCCAAGAGTTTGACGCCGTGCGGATCGAAAATGTAACCTGGCGGAATAACACTGAGGCAGATTGCTTAGCGAAGTCCAAAACATACACCGAGGTGCTAGACCATCCAAGCATCTCCGTGCTAAGCGTAACGTCCTCGGGAACAGGGTGGAAGGACCCCATAAAGAAATACCTCGCAGAGAATGAGCTTCCCGAAGACGCTGGCAATGCTGCAAGACTGCGAAGACGTGCCGGAAGATTCTTCCTGATTGGTGAAGAGTTATATCGGCAAGGATATGCAAATCCGCTGCAGAGATGTGTGGGCGAAGAGGATACTGAGATGGTTCTCGAAGAAGTTCACGAAGGCATGTGCGGCTCGCACATTGGAACTGATGCCCTTGCAGCAGTGATACTCCGCCAAGGATACTTCTGGCCTACCCTGAGAAAGGACGCAAGGCAGTTCGTCCAGAAGTGCGGTAGTTGCCAGAGACATGCAAAAATCCAGAGGATACCCTCAGAAATGGTAACATCGGCAGACTATCCTTGGCCCTTCGCAGTCTGGGGTATAGACCTCATTGGGCCACTCCCCACAGCACCGGGAGGCGTGAAATTCTGCGTGGTAGCAGTGGACTATTTCTCAAAGTGGGTAGAGGCAGAACCACTAGCAACTATCTCGGCAAAAGAAGTGCAGAAGTTCGTATGGAAAAACATCGTATGCAGATTTGGCATACCGAGGGTACTAGTAGCTGATAATGGATCCCAGTTCATAGACAAAGGATTCCAGGAATTCATCAGCGACCTCGGAATAAAGATGCACTTCGCCCCAGTAGCTCACCCCCCAAGCAATGGGCAGGTGGAAGTATCAAACAGGACCATAAAAGATGGCCTGAAAAAGAGACTTGGGGAAGCCAAGGGGAAATGGCCAGGAGAACTCCAAAGTGTATTGTGGAGCTACCAAACGACGCCACGAAGAGCCACAGGGGAAACTCCCTTCTCACTCGTCTTCAGAACAGAGGCCATTATCCCAATAGAGATAGTTCAGCCTTCAATACGGGTGCAAGTATTTGATGAAGGCGGAAACGACCTCGGTCTGAGAACTAAGCTCGACCTTGTGACCGAACACAGAGAAATAGCCGGGCTGAGAAGAAAAGCTTTCCAGCAAAGAGTGGCCGCGGCTATCAACCTAAAAGCCAGGCCAAAAGAAATCAAAAAAGGAGACCTCGTTCTCCGAAAGGCCGACTTTGCACCCCGAAGGCCATCTCACGGCGTACTTCGCGCAAATTGGGAAGGACCTTATCTGGTTCTCGCCGAAGTACGGAAAGGCGTGTATAGGCTTGGAGATGCCGAAGGCGTAGAATTGAAAAACACTTGGCATTCAGACGCCTTGAAAAATTCTACGCCTAAGGTTGAGCGGAAGAGATATATTGTACAAGAAATATTCTAAGTACAGAATGGTCTTGAGAAAAATTCTTAAGTATACCAAATTGTCCAAGACAGAATTCCGCGAAGGTGCTCGCCACGAAAAAAGCAGATGTGACTTCCCGAAGGCCTTTGAGCCACTATTCTCGGGAAAAATGGGAAACAAGAATCTTGCAAAGGTACTCGGCATAATCAGTGCAGAGAAAATTTTCCGAACACCCTTGAGCGTACATGCTCGGAAAAAAGGGAAAGCAAGAATCTCGTAATAGTGCACGCCAAAACAAAAGCAGAGAGAGAGCAGAAAAAGAGCAGAAAAACAGTAAGTGGGACTTATGATGGAATGGGCAATTTATAGGCCAAAGGTGGGTAACCGAAAGAACATCATAAGTACCCATTGGAGGCGAACCGTCGCCGTAACTGCCCGCTGCACCCGAAAAGGCGCGCCCTCTGTAAATGACGCGCCTCTCCTCCAATGGCAAGAAGCCACGTGTCAACCGCTGCGCAGAAATGGAATGGGGGACGTGCCTCCCCAAACGTGCCTGGAAAACCGGGACACGCCTCCTGATTGGGACACGTCGTTTGACATCCCTGAGAAATGGAGACGCGCCGCTCAGTCTGACACGCTTGGCCATCAGACCTGCAGAAATAAAAAGCAGGCCACCTTGAGGACACCAAGAGACAGGCTATGGCTGAACAGCCCATGACTTTTGGGCAAGAGGTGTATCTTCGGTACAGGCTTTGCCTCGGAGACACCAAAGAATAGGCCAAGGCCGAACAGCCCAGACCCTCGGGCAAAAGGTGCGACCTCGGAACAGGTTATGCTTCCCAACAAGACTCCCAACGGCAACCTCGGAAAGAGATGCAAACCGAAGTCTTCACTTCGGCTTTCCAGAGGGGGGCATGTGATAGCCAAAGGCTATCGCCTCAATCTGGCCGAATACCCTGCCACAACAATGGCCAGAAGAACTGGCGCTTCCCGGGAATAGGTGGAATCATGCACCTCGGGAGATAGCCTGAGAGCTCCGAGCCTCGGCACGCCAGTAAAACTTGAGGACTCCATTCGCCCCCCAAGGTTGTGAACAGCGCGCCTTCGGAAAAGTGGCACCAGACATTGCTGCCCGAATATGATATCCCCGAAGGCGGAACCCCCTGGAACTGGGAACCCCCGAACTGAGGGTAGGCTTCCCGAAGAGGCTCTGTCCGAACTAGAGGACGACCTCGCCTAGGGACCTCGGGAGTACGGCAGGCGCATTTAAGGAAGCATTTAAGGAAGCCTCTGACACGTCCCACCACAGACGTAAAAAGTCGCCCTGACGCGCAGACGCCATCAGAATCATATCATGGCCCGTCTCAGCACAAGGCTCGAGGCCATCTAGTTACCAACTATCTGTCCCCTACGCCCAGATGTTCAGGAGCATCCGACCGCACATGTGTCATGATCTGAACGAGCTAGGTATTCCTATATATACAGGAAATAAATACTTGATAGGAGGTTGGCAGGCCGGATATACAGCTCCCACACCTTGAGAAAATACCAGGCGAGACTTTTCTGCCTTTCTCTTTGAGCTAGTGACTTTCTCCTTCTTCCGGCCACCACTGACTTAAGCGTCGGAGGCTCCCCCCCCGGAAAAACACTCCGGGGGCCTCCTAACCCTGTTTACCAGCTTTTCAGGTACTCTCCTTGGGGCGATCCACCTTCCAGGCATTCTTCCTCCTAGAAGTCTCCTCAACAGTCATCATGACTCACAACGATGAGGCCTTAGGCCATCAGAACGTTTGTTCGTTGGCGACGCGTCGCCAATTCCCTCTTGCCTTTGGCGACGCGGCGCCAACACCTAAAAATGGGGGGTTTGACTTTTTGCTGCGTTGACCCGACCGAGACTACGGAAGGTTCGGAACGTGCCTAAGGGTCCGAGGATCCCGATGGTACTCCGAGACTTCCGAAAGTCCCACTGGAAGTATGAGTTTTCTTGAACTGTTTGAGGTAAGCAAGTTGCTTAGGTAACAAGTAAGGAAACAAATGTTGCAATTGAACTTAATTAGCTATCAATAGCTCAGGTGAGAGGTTTAGAACCCTTGTCGGCCTAGCCGTGCCGGAGCCACGAGGCCACGAGGCGAAACCTTGTTCATCTAGTTTACATCAAAGAGGCCCTGCGGCCTAGTCTACAAGTCCCGTCATAAATTCCCCTGCATAACAACTAGGTGAGAGGTTCTATGTTTGAATGAGGCTTGCTAAGGTTCGCCCTTGAGCCATATGATAGGTTGCTAAGTGATAGCGCTTGGCCTATATGTCAGGTTGCTAAGTGATTGCGCTTGGCCTGTATATGTGTCAGGTTGCTAAGTGATTGCGCTTGGCCTGATACAGAGGACTACTTGAGGAGAGGTCTACCGACCTAGTATATATATATATGACTAGTACCCTCATGCTGTGTCAGCTCGCAGCCACAGTCCTAGCTTTTTCTTGCAGGTACATCGAAGACCCTTACTGAGAATGTTGAATTCTCACTCCCTGTTTGTTATGCAGAGCCTGGAGTAGCAGGACCGGATAATCGCTGAGGATTATCGCGGTAGTACCTTTTTGTCTGTAAAGGTACGGTAGTTGAGAAACTTTAAGTTTCTAGCTTGCTTAAGTGTTTAGTTGGTCTGTTGGTCAGGCTGTGGTACTAACTTGCTTCTTCCTATGGCTGCAGAGCCTAGTAGCACTTGGCAAAGGACTTGTGAGACTCGCCACTGGGACAGGAGTCCAAAGTGGGAGCTAGGGTAAAAGATCTCAGCAAAGTCTTATATTTTGATACAGTACTTTATTTTGCCTCCAGTATTTATGTTATAAAGAGTCCTTGACTCAGGGGATTGTTCTCTGGGTGAGAGCATTAATTACTTATGTATAAATGCTTTCACGAGCGGTGTATGTGTAGTTAACCACTCAAAGGTTGATTTTGATATGCTTTGGCATTTTGTATTTATTTATATAGAATTTTACTTAGCCGGCTAAATGTCTAAATCATTAAATGTTTTATGGTTTTAATAAACCAAGTCAAAGCATAAGTGCATACATATTGCATTTCTAGGTTAATCAACTAGTAGCATTGGATTTAATCCACACACATAACCAGCTAGCCAATTACAATCCACCGTGAGACAAACGCTCACAGGGTATCCCGGGCAGGGGCACGGGGATCGTGTCAGTGTTTTTGGTATCAGAGCTAAGGGTTTATTTCATAGATATTGGAGGCTTAGACTGAGATCTAGTAGTAAAGTCCAAGTGCTAGGAAGTTAGTACTGACCAACATCTGGGGAAATGTTGTCTGGCTGTGGTTGCAGGTTATTATGGTTGATACGAGGTCTGTAACTTCGAGGGGGACTAGAGAACCTGGTGAAGGTTCTAGTGACCCAGTTGTGGCGAGGTTGGATGAGATATCCAGAGTGCTACAGAGTTTGACTGAGACTATGTCTCAGGTGGCACAGGGCATGAACACTCTTGTAACAGAGATGTTCAGAGATTATGGGGACAGAGGTGTTGTCCAGGAGGAAGTTGAGCCACAACAGGAACAGGAAAGGCATGCTGAGCAACAGCAAGTGCCTAGAGCTCAGGAACCCAGAAATCAAGTTCTTGAGGAGGTTGAGGAACCAGAGATGATGGAGGCTCCAAGGAGGGGAGACACTCCACATCAGATGAGGTTGCTGGAAAAGTTCAAGACAGTTGATCCACCTAGCTTTGATGGGACGGGAGATCCTGACAGAGCAGAGGATTGGTTGTCTGTTATGAACCGACTCTTTACTTGTGGTGGCTATGAGACAGAGCAGAGGATGGTTCTAGTACCTTTCTTTCTGAGAGGGAGAGCCAGTCTTTGGTGGGATGATGTGATGGAGCTGCTGAAGGAGAGTAATGGCACTCGCCCAGAGCACAAGAAAAAGGTGCTCAAGTGGTCAGACTTCGAAAAGAAGTTTAGACAGGAGTATATTAGTGAAGCTGCACAGGATCAGAGGAGGATCCAGTTTGAGAATCTGACATAGGGAGAGATGTCAGTACGAGAGTATGAGCAGCGTTACAACTCACTTATCCGGTATGCCCCATATATGTTGGGTAATGATGAGCTGAAAGCCAAGAAGTTTTCCCAGGGCCTGAAGCCTATTTTCAGGAGGTATATGGTGACAGTTGACATCAGGAGTTATCGCCAGATGGTTCAAAAGGCATTGGCATTGGAAAGGGAATTCGAGGATTCCAGAGCACCTATGAAAAAGGTGGAAGCTGGGCCATCTAACTTGGGGAAAAGTGCTGGAAAGCGACCAATGGTAGGGAACCAGGATCCATCTAAGAGGAGGAGGACAGGTGTGTGTCCTAGGTGCAGACGGTTCCATGGTGGAAGACCATGTACTCTGGGTACAGATATTTGCAATGTCTGTGGTCAGAGAGGGCATTGGGCGAGGGACTGCCCAAGGGTTCGTTCAGTTACAGGTCCGCCTCGGGCTTTACCTCCAGTACCGCTTGCTATTGGGAACTGGCCTGGAGTAGTTGCTGCAGCAGTGAACCCGAGAGTCTTCGCTTTGACGAACCAGGCGGCTAGAGAACCGCCAGCTGTACGAGGTAATTTTACTTTTCTGAGCAGTAGTGTTAGAGTGCTTTTCGATACGGGAGCTACTCTTTCAGTGATATCTTCTGCCTTGGTAGATAAGCATAGTTTACAGCGTGAAATTGCGGGTGAGTTGAGACTCATCAGGACTACAGGGAGAGGTTTTATTGTGACCAATGAAGTGGTTACTAGGTATCCTTTGCAGTTAGGTGATCATGATTTTTGTTGTGAGTTGTGGGTGATTGAGTTGAAATCTTATGACCTGGTGCTGGGAATGGATTGGTTGAGTAAGCACAAGGCACAAATTAACTGTGCGAATCACTCAGTTGACATCATTGATGCTCAGGGAGCTAGAGTGACTTGCACAGGAGGGTTGGCATCTAGTGCTAAGAGTTTACACCTTAGACTTGTAGATACCATCCCTGTAGTTGGTGAAGAGGAGTATTACTCGTTGAATGGAGTAGCTATAGAGGAAGAATTGGGGAGCATTCCTGTAGCTAATCAGTTTCCTGAGGTGTTTCCAGTGGAGTTACCTGGGTTACCACCTAGGAGGGATACTGAGTTTGCTATCCATCTGCAACCAGGGGTTGAGCCTATTTCAGTACCACCTTATAGGATGTCGGCTCCTGAGATGTTTGAGTTGAAGAAGCAGTTGGAGGAACTGCTAGGGAAAGGTTTCATAAGACCGAGTGTATCACCGTGGGGAGCTCCAGTGTTATTTGTGAAGAAGAAGGATGGGACTTTCAGGTTGTGCATCGATTACAGGAAGTTGAATGCAGTGACAGTTAAGAATAAGTATCCACTTCCTAGAATTGATGATTTGTTTGACAGACTCAGAGGAGCGAGTGTGTTTTCCAGGATTGATCTTCGGTCTGGGTACTTTCAGATCAGAGTTAAGGAGGAAGACATTCTGAAGACTGCCTTCAGGACGAGATACGGACATTATGAGTATACGGTTATGCCTTTTGGTGTGACTAATGCTCCAGCAGTGTTTATGGAAGCTATGAATCGGATCTTTAAGCCATTTCTGGATCAGTTTGTTGAGGTCTTCATCGATGATATTCTGATCTATTCACAGTCTACAGCAGAGCATGAGGAGCACCTTAGAACGGTTTTGCAAGTGCTGAAGGATAATCTGTACTATGCAAAATTGTCTAAGTGTGAATTTTGGTCCGAGAGGATTCAGTTTTTGGGGCATATTATCAGTGCTCAAGGTTTGTCAGTTGATCCTGAAAAGGTTCAAGCAGTGGTTGATTGGAAGAGACCGACTACAGTTACAGAGGTCAGGAGTTTCTTGGGTTTAGCAGGTTACTACAGACGCTTCATAGAGAAATTCTCTGTGATAGCTACGCCGTTGACAGCATTGACCAGGAAAGCTCAGAAATTTGAGTGGACACCGAAGTGTGAAAAAGCCTACATGAAGCTGAAGGAAAAGTTGACCAGTGCACCCATACTTGTATTACCAGACCCGGACAGAGCCTTTACAGTTTATACTGATGCGTCAGGTTCAGGTTTGGGTTGTGTTCTACATCAGGACAGTCAGGTGATTGCTTATGGTTCGAGACAGCTGAGGCCTAATGAATTGAACTACCCTGTTCATGATCTTGAGCTTGCAGCAGTGATCTTTGCACTGAAATTATGGAGACATTATTTGATGGGAAGATCGTTTAGAATCTTCACTGATCACAAGAGTTTGAAGTATTTGTTTACTCAGAAGGATCTGAACATGAGACAGCGGCGATGGATTGAGTACATTAAAGACTATGATTGTTCGATCGAGTATTGTGCTGGTAAAGGGAACGTGGTAGCAGATGCTTTGAGCCGGAAGTACATAGGAGTGATCTTGTCCAAGGATCAGGCTACAGATTTTTCAGAAGGAGCATTGAAGGATTGTTTCTTAGCTTTGCATGAATTATGGCAAAGTCAAGAAAAATCCTTAGTCTACGTTTTGGAGATTCAGACGGCTTGGTTAGCCAGAGTCAGATAAGCTCAGTTGAAAGATCCATTGTTAAAGAAGATTTCAGGTGAAGCTAAGACTGGTGCTTTGAAGAAAGAGTTCAAGTACAAAGATGGAATACTGCATTATGGTGATCGACTCTATGTGTCGAATGTTGAGGGACTTAGGCAGCAAGTCCTACAGGAGGCACATAGCAGTACATTGAGTATTCACCCTGGTGTTAGTAAGATGTATCAAGATCTGAAGACACATTTTTGGTGGCCAGGACTGAAGAGAGATGTACGAGGACATGTGGCAAAGTGTTTGACATGTCAGGTGGTGAAAGCTGAACACCAGAAACCAGCAGGCACACTTCAGAGTTTATCTCTACCAGTGAGGAAGTGGGGATCCGTTACTATGGATTTCCTAGTGGGGTTACCGACCACCCGGAGTCAGCATGATGCTATTTGGGTAGTGATTAACAGATTGACGAAGTCGGCACACTTTATATCGATCAGAGTCACCTACACATTAGAGAGGTTGGCTCAGTTATATCTCAGGGAGATTGTGAGACTCCATGGGATACCGGATCAGATCATATCAGACAGAGATCCACGATTTACATCACGGTTTTGGAATGCTTTTCAGGAAGCATTGGGCAGCAAAGTTAGCCTCAGTACCGCTTTTCATCCACAGACTGACGGACAGTCAGAGAGGGTGATTCAGACTTTGGAGGACATGCTACGCATGTGTGTCATTGATTTCAGAGGTGATTGGGATCAGCACTTACCACTGATCGAGTTTGCCTATAATAACAGTCATCAATCTGTTATTGGAATGGCGCCCTATGAAGCTTTGTATGGGAGACGGTGTATGACACCTCATTGTTGGGCAGATCCGACAGATAGAGTGGTTATTGGACCTGAGATCATAGCTGACACTACAGCTAAGATTAAGTTGATTCAGCAGAGAATCAAGACAGCTAATGACAGACAGACTAAGTATGCAAACAGAAGAAGAAGAGAATTGAGTTTTGAGGTTGGTGACAAAGTACTTCTGAAAGTGTCGCCCATGAGAGGAGTTAGTCGTTTTGGACAGAGGGGCAAGTTAGCTCCAAGGTTCATTGGACCGTATGAAGTGTTAGAGAAAGTTGGGAAAGTTGCTTATCGGTTGGCTTTACCGCCTAACCTTTCTCAAGTGCATAATGTGTTTCATGTCAGTTTACTAAGGAAGTGCACAGTTGACCCCGGACAGGTAGTAAATCCTTCAGTCATACCCATTCAGGAGGACTTGACTTATGAAGAGAAACCAGTTCAGATTTTGGATAGGCAAGTCAAGAAACTACGGACTAAGTGGATTCCGATGGTTAAGATCCTTTGGTCTAACCATAGTGAGGAGGAAGCTACCTGGGAGACGGAGCAGGATATGCTGAAAAGATATCCTGGTGTTTTTCCAGAGTTGCAGCGGAATTTGGGGGACCAAATTCCAGAAGGAGGGGAGAATGTTACGGCCCTTCTAGTGGGAGGTAAGGACTTTAGAATTTAGTTTAGAAGTTTAATTTAAGTTTGCCTAGCAAGAATTTAGAAGTTTGCCAAAGTTCACTAAGTTCCGACAAGAATAAAGCTCTGAACTAAGTTCAGGGGCAAAATGGTAATTTTGCACCCTGAGTGGCCGGGACGAGTCCCGAGTGTTTTAAAATGAATTTTTAGAACGTAACTTTTAACCTTAACTCAAACTCAACAAATAGACAAGGATTTAATCAAGAACTGTTAAGTTACAAAGATGGGGGACCTAATTGCACTTAACTTGAAACCTTGGTGGTTTGAGGGGTTAAGTGGGGTTTAAGAAGAGGGAAGAAGGGTTTGGGCTGCCATAACCCGTTTTCCAGCTTCTCCACTCCATTTCTCTCTCAAATTAAGCTTGGAATCAAAAGCTTTTGGTGCCAAAAGGTGCAATTAAGGGTGTATAAGCTTGGAGAAGTGATTTTCAAGCTTAAATCCATGTTTTTGAAGCTTGAAAGGGCATTTTTCTCCATCCCCTATTTTTGAACGAGGTATGAGTTATGTTCTTGATTGAATTCGTGTTATTTGGTTGATTGGAAGCTTGGGTTTTGGTTGAAAGATGTGTTTTTGATGTTTTAGAGCTTTGTTTTGGTATGGTTTTGTGTAGAACTTTGGAAGCTTGTTTGGAAGAGGAAGGGTTCGAATTCTTACTTGTTCTTGGTGTTAAGGTAAGGGAGAAAGTTTTTTTAAGTTGTTGGATTGCTTTTGGATTGAAATGGATTGAGAAAGTTGAGTAATTTTTGGTTATGGTATGAAGAAACGTTTTTGGAATTATGATGGACTAGCTAAATTCGAAGGGTTGGTTTGATGCTTCTAATGCATCATAGTTTAGCTTTGATAGTTGGTTTTGTTCCTTGCAACATGTACTTCATGTGTATGAAATTTGGTAACTTTTGATGCATGTTTGCTATATGTATTTGGTTGCCAAAGTTCATAGCAGCAATCGGCCAAATTCTGCAATTTTGCAGAATTGGCGACGCGGCGCCAATTCGCCCGACGATTGGCGACACGTCGCCAATTCGATTTTCGGTCACAGAACGTTTATTCGTTGGCGACGCGTCGCCAATTCCCTCTTGCCTTTGGCGATGCGGCGCCAACACCTAAAAATGGGGGGTTTGACTTTTTGCTGCGTTGACCCGACCGAGACTACGGAAGGTTCGGAACGTGCCTAAGGGTCCGAGGATCCCGATGGTACTCCGAGACTTCCGAAAGTCCCACTGGAAGTATGAGTTTTCTTGAACTGTTTGAGGTAAGTAAGTTGCTTAGGCAACAAGTAAGGAAACAAATGTTGCAATTGAACTTAATTAGCTATCAATAGCTCAGGTGAGAGGTTTAGAACCCTCGTCGGCCTAGCCGTGCCGGAGCCACGAGGCCACGAGGCGAAACCTTGTTCATCTAGTTTACATCAAAGAGGCCCTGCGGCCTAGTCTACAAGTCCCGTCATAAATTCCCCTGCATAACAACTAGGTGAGAGGTTCTATGTTTGAATGAGGCTTGCTAAGGTTCGCCCTTGAGCCATATGATAGGTTGCTAAGTGATAGCGCTTGGCCTATATGTCAGGTTGCTAAGTGATTGCGCTTGGCCTGTATATGTGTCAGGTTGCTAAGTGATTGCGCTTGGCCTGATACAGAGGACTACTTGAGGAGAGGTCTACCGACCTAGTATATATATATATGACTAGTACCCTCATGCTGTGTCAGCTCGCAGCCACAGTCCTAGCTTTTTCTTGCAGGTACATCGAAGACCCTTACTGAGAATGTTGAATTCTCACTCCCTGTTTGTTATGCAGAGCCTGGAGTAGCAGGACCGGATAATTGCTGAGGATTATCGCGGTAGTACCTTTTTGTCTGTAAAGGTACGGTAGTTGAGAAACTTTAAGTTTCTAGCTTGCTTAAGTGTTTAGTTGGTCTGTTGGTCAGGCTGTGGTACTAACTTGCTTCTTCCTATGGCTGCAGAGCCTAGTAGCACTTGGCAAAGGACTTGTGAGACTCGCCACTGGGACAGGAGTCCAAAGTGGGAGCTAGGGTAAAAGATCTCAGCAAAGTCTTATATTTTGATACAGTACTTTATTTTGCCTCCAGTATTTATGTTATAAAGAGTCCTTGACTCAGGGGATTGTTCTCTGGGTGAGAGCATTAATTACTTATGTATAAATGCTTTCACGAGCGGTGTATGTGTAGTTAATCACTCAAAGGTTGATTTTGATATGCTTTGGCATTTTGTATTTATTTATATAGAATTTTACTTAGCCGGCTAAATGTCTAAATGATTAAATGTTTTATGGTTTTAATAAACCAAGTCAAAGCATAAGTGCATACATATTGCATTTCTAGGTTAATCAACTAGTAGCATTGGATTTAATCCACACACATAACCAGCTAGCCAATTACAATCCACCGTGAGACAAACGCTCACAGGGTATCCCGGGCAGGGGCACGGGGATCGTGTCAGGAAGGCTCTCCAAGTGGTGCATAGAGCTGGGCAAGCACGAAATCACGTGTGAGCCTCGGAAGGCCATAAAAGCCCAAGCGCTGGCAGATTTTATCGCCGAAATACCCACCACTGAGGAGAGCTATTCAAATCCAAAAGAGGGTGAGCCAGAATGGACCTTGCACGTAGACGGAGCCTCGGGGTCCGAACACCAGGGAGCTGGAGTAGTTATCAGGGGCCCCGAAGGCCTGGAGAAAGATTGGCGTGAGAAACCTAAAGGCTCACAGTGATTCCCAGCCGGTAGTTCGGCAGACAGCAGGAGATTATGGGTCGAAGGATCCAATCCGGGGAAAATATCATGAGCTAGTAGCAAAGCCCACTCAAGAGTCTGACGCCGTACGGATCGAAATGTACCACGGTGAAATGACAGTAAGGCGGATTGCTTGGCAAATTCGAAAACATATACCAAGGTGCTAGACCATCCGAGCATCTCAGTGCTGAGCATGATAACCTCGGGAACGGGGTGGAAAGATCCAATAGAAGGATACCTCGCAGAGAATTTGCTCCCCGAAGACCCCGGCGATGCTGTAAGACTGCGAAGACACCCCGGAAGATTCTCCTTGATTGGCAAAGAGTTATACCAACAGGGATATGCGAATCCCCTGGAGAGATGCGTGGCTGAAAAGGATACTGAAATGATCCTTGAAAAGGTCCACAAAGGCATGTGTGGTTCACACACTGGAACTGATGCCCTCACAGCAGTGTTACTTCGCCAGGGATACTTCTGGCCTACCCTGAGATGGGACGCAAGACAATTTGTCCGGAAAAGCGGTTGCCTCCAGAGACATGCAAAAATCCAGAGGACATCCTCGGAAATGGTAACTTCGGTAGACTATCCTTGGCCCTTCGCGGTCTGGGGCGTAGACCTCGGAGGCGTGAAATCCTGCGTGGTAGCAGTGGACTATTTCTCAAATTGGGTAGAGGCAGAACCACTGGGAACTATCTTGGCGAAAGAAGTGCAGAAGTTCGTATGGAAGAACATCGTATGTAGATTCAGCATACCGAGGGCGCCGGTAGCTGATAACGGATCCCAGTTCATAGGCAAAGGATTCCAAGAATTCATCACCGACCTGGGAGTAAAAATGCACATCGCCCCAGTAGCTCACCCCCAAAGCAACGGGCAGGTGGAAGTATCGACCAGGACCATAAAAGATGGCCTGAAAAAGAGACCAGGGGAAGCCAAGGGGAAATGGCCGGCAGAACTCCAAAGTGTATTATGGAGTTACCGAACGACCCCCCGAAAAGTTGCAGGAGAGACTCTTTTCTCACTCGACTTCGGAACAGGGGCCATTATCCCAGTAGAGATAGTTCAACCTCCAGTACTGGTGAACTGATGAGCGTGGTAACGACCTCGGTCTAAGAACCAATCTCGATCTTGCGCCCCAACACGGAGAAATGGCCATCATGCCCAACTGAGAAGTCAAGAAAGGAGACCTCGTTCTCCGAAAGGCTGACTTCGCACCCCGCGGGCCACCCCATGGCGTATTTCACCCAAACTGGGAAGGACCCTATCCGGTACTCGCCGAAGTACGAAAAGGTGTGTACAAGCTTGGCGACGCCAAAGGCGTAGAATTGAAGAACACTCGGCATTCAGACGCCTTGAAAAAAAAAAAAATTTTCTACGCTTAAGGTTAAGCGAAGGAGTTATGATTGCACAGAATGGCCTTGAGAAAAGTACTTAAGTGTACAGAAATTGTGCAAGAAAGAGTTCCGCAAAGAAGCTCGCCATGATAAAGCGTAGATATGACTTTCCGAAGTCCCTTGAGCCATCACACTCGGGAAAGATGGAAAACAAAAATCTCGCAGAAGTACTCGCCATACCCAACGCAACGATAATTCTCCGAACTCCCTTGAGCGAACATGCTCGGGAAAATGGAAGTAAAAAATCTCTCGAAAGGTTTTCCGAAGTCCCTTGAGCAAACATGCTCGGGACACCTGGAAAAACAAGAATTTGATTGAAGGTTTTCCGGAGTCCCTTGAGCGATCATGTTCGGGACAAATTGGAAATACAGAAGCCTGCAAAAAGACTTAGTCAAGTTTTTTCAGAATCCCCCAAATGTCTCTTGAGTAAACGCACTCGGGACAAAGGAAGGTAAAAAAGTTTCTTTGATTGCAGGTCTTCCGAAGTCTCTTGAGCGAACGTGTTCGGGGAAGTGGAAATAGAGAAACTTGAAGAAACACTTAGCCAAAAGAATCTTCATTAAGAGCAAAGCTGCCTTACAATAAAGAAGTGCCCAAAGAAGGAGTACAGAATAAGGGAAGGAAAAGGGGGGCCTAAAAAAGCCTAAGGGTTCCCGGCGTCCTGAGAGCCACTCGTTTGTCCACCCTTTTCCGCCACCTTCCGCGCTGGAATTGAAGGAGGAAGCTTCAGATGTTCGATCTTGGACCATTTCCACCGAGGCCCCCCAGGAATATTTAGACCCTCTAGAAAAGAGAGGTCCAGACCTGGGAACCTCTGGAGAACTTGGTGCCGAGCGAGACAGAAGCCGTCCAGAAACGCGACCTTGTTCATTTGATCAGACTTGTTCTTCTTAAGCTCAAGGTCGTCGAGCTCGTCCTTCAGATCCTCGACCTCCTCTTCCAGCACCTTTATCTGCTCCTCCCCCTTCGGTACCTTCTTTAAAGACTGGACCTCGGCTTGAAGGGCTTTCTTCTCAGACAAGAGCGTGACTATGATATTCTCTTTTCCTGCCTTGTCTTGAAGAAGGTCTTGGTTTGCAGCAAGCAGCCCCGCCACGTCATTACGGAGGTCGGCAATCTTCCGGGAAGAGTCCGCCATCAAGAATTCCTTCTCCTTTCGGAACCCCTCCCGAATGATGGCAGCTTCCTCCTTCGCAGCATTTGCCAGCTGCTGGTTCTTGGCGGTCAATTCCGAGCACGTCACTTTCGCCTTTCCTAGGGCTTCTAAGGCCGAAGCTCGAAATGCCGTCTGCTTGGCTACCCGAACTCGGAGAAAGCCGGCATACCCCAGCAGCTGCAAAGAAGATCAAACGCAAGGTCAGTAAGAGCCAAACACTTAGGATAAAATTGAAGGAGAAGAGCTGTGAAGGATATACCTGAGCAGCATGCTCGGTGATCTTCGCAGCGAGGGTGTTATCCTCCGGATGCGCCGCCGCTATAGCCTTGAAGGAGGCCTCGGTGAGCACCCCCTTCGCAATCTGCTTGGCCATTTCAGGACAGTCCCTGGAGTACAAGTTCATGTCCTCCGTGAATGTCCAGAAAGGCTCCTTCGGTATCTTCCCTTGCGGGACTTTGGCATCACGGCGGGCCCTCGCCTCCGCGTGTTCGGAAGCCCAGTTCGGGGTAAGTAGCTCCCCTGCAGGGCGAAAAAGAGAAGCAGGTCAGAAACGAAGGCCATTCCAGAAAAAACAAAGGGAAAACACTTTGCCTGGAAACAAACCTGGCGGGACCTCGGCAACAACGTCCTCGGCCTCCTCGGCCGAAGTGCCCTTGCCCTTCCGCTTGCGCCGCTCCTCGGCAGAAGGTACTTCTACCACTACATCAAGGAGGGCCTGCGACGCAGTAGGACTTTGAGGAAGGACGTCGGGTTGAGGGACCTCGGAAGCAGCAGCCTCAGGCGCCGGAATTTCGGCTGTCCCAGGCTCTTCGGCAGTCTCCTCGGAAATTTCTTCTAGAGGAACCTGAGTAGCTCTCTTTGCCCGTTTTCCCAAAGGACCCGCGCCAGTAGACTTCCGCCTTCGGGAAGCCGCCTTCTTCGTCTGATCGTCCTTCTCCCCTTGGCCGGAGAAGAGGGACTTGTAATAGGCAGCAGTGTCGTCGCCCATCTCTGAAACACGAGAGAAACATCAGCGTAAGTCCGAGGAAAAAGCAGCAAAGGAGTAGAAGATAACTCACTTTCGGCAAGCGTCTCAAAAGAAATCTCCTCCTTAAGAAGCTTGACCAACCAGGAATCCTTCCCGGCGATGGCAGGAGCTGGCATCCCGAGGTCAGTCTCGTGCTCCTTTACCACCTTTAGTTCCCGAAGGACCTCTTCGGTCATCAACTTCCAGTTGATTGGAAAAGGGTAAAGGGCGCGCGGAGAGACCTCGGGATCCCAGTCAGAAACAGCCCGAATGCGGGCGTCAAAATCCGCGAACACGGGAGCCAACTCTGGGGTCAGCAGCATCCTCGGATCAGCAACGTCCGCATCCAGTGTGCCCTGAGCCCATTCGGTCGAAACGTACGACCAGGCCTCAGCCTTCTTCATGAAGAAGAACTTCTGTTGCCACCCCCGCCAGCTATCCTTAGTGGCGAAGGTGAACATGAATTTCTTGCTCCCGGACCCCTGAGGTAGCATGAAATAGAAGCCACCCTTCGGGACCACAGAGAGCTTATAGTACTGCATAAAAATCCTGAAATGGGGTTCTATCCCGAAGACGCCACACATGCACAGGAAGGCGTTAAAATAGCAGTACGAGTTCGGGGGAAGCTGGTTCACCGCAATACCATGAAATTGGCAGAACTCGCACACCATCTTCGGGGGGGGATACCGAAGACCGGCCTTCAGTTGGGCTCGGAAAACGGTAACCTCCTTTCTATGGTTTGAAAATGCATAATGGCTAGAACGAGGCAGCCTGGTAACGGCGTAAGAGGGAAGAAAGAATTTTTTCTTCCACCTCTCTAACTTCTCAGGGGTGGTGCAGCAAGGATGGGCTAAAAGAGGCAGCCAGCTCTCAGGAATGGGCATTTTCGACATAAAAATGAGTTTGAAAACGGAAGAAAACAGTTTCCAGAGAAAAACTCAGAAGAACACAGGGATCAAAATGCTCTGGCAAACAAAAACCCACCGAAAGATTTGCCAAAATCTGAGGACGCCGTCGTGAAAGTTGGCTGGAAAAAGGCTCTGATTACGGAAGCTCCGCCATAGAAAGCAAGAAAAAATGCAAGAACAGAGGCAAAGCAGAGAAAAGAGCGAAAGGAACTTATGATGGAATGGGCTATTTATATGTCAGAAGTGGGTAACCGAAACATCATCATAAGTGCCCTTTGGAGGCCAACCGTCGCTGCAACTGCTCTTTGCACCTGAAAAGGCGCGCCCTCTGTATCAGACGCGACTCTCCTCCAATGGAAAAGCGCCACGTGTCAACCGCTGCGTAAAAATGGGGCACACGTCCTCCAAGCGTCCCTTGAAATCCGGGACACGTCCCCTGATTGGGACACGTCTTCTGATATCCCTAGAAAACTGGGGCGCACCGCTCAGACTGACACGCTTGGCCTAACAGACCTGCAGAAACAAAGAGCAGGCCACCTTGAGAACGCCAAGAGACAGGCTATGACCGAACAGCCCATGACCTTCGGCCAAGAGGTGTATCTTCGGCATAGGCTCCGCCTCGAAGGCACCAAAGAACTGGCCAAGGCCGAAGAGCCCGTGATTTTCGGGCAAAAGGTCTATCTTCGGTACAAGGTTATCCTATTTCCCCTCGCCACGAAGACACCAAGAGATAGCCTGTGACTTCGGGCAGAAGGTGTATCTTCGGCACACGGACAGCCTATCTTCTCGCGCCTCGAGGACGCAAACAGGACTGCCCATCGCTTCAGGCAGAAGAAGGCGTCTTCGGCGCAGATATCACAACCACAGGACCCGAAAACCGGTGAACCGAAGTTTCTCACTTCGGCTTGTCGGAGGGGGGCCTGTGATAGCCAAAGGCTAACGCCTCCTCGGTAGTAACTCCGCGCCAGAATATTGGCCGAGGAGTCTAACGTCACCCAAGAGAGGATCTTTTTACTGACCTCGGAAGGTGCGAAGTCAAACACTATGAGCTCGAGACTTCGGTAGCTCGTCAGGAATTCCGAGGACAACACCGTCTCCATCGAGGGGCTAAACTGACCGTCTTCGGGTAAGAGAGCCATCTCTCTGAAGCAAGGGAGAATCTCCCCGAAGGAAGAGGCCCCAAAGAGGTCTTCCCCGAAGAAGAAACACCTGAACAAGGGAATCCCCGAACTATGGATGTGAGTCCCGAAGAAGGTGTTCATCAAGGGCGCTCCCAGAATTATGGGATAGATCCCGAAGGAGGTGCTCGCACCGAAGGACGGATAGAATCCGAAGAGGGTGCACGCACCGAAGGGCGACCTCGCCCAGGGGACCTCGGGAGTACGGTATGAGCATTTAAGGAGCCTCTAACATGTCGCCCACAAACCTTACACATCACATCTGAACGGCGAAATGACACGCCGCAGCCGCCCCAGTCCTGACACAACCCGTCCGGGTCCAGGGCTAAAAGAGGCTGCAAATGGCTGCCTGTCCCCTAGGTCCAAAGAGACAGATCAAATCCGACCGAACACGTGTCATGATCTGAACGGACCAGCTACTTCTATAAATACTAGGAAATGGGACTGGGCAAAGAATGGGCATTTCCCTCTCTCTGAGAAAACACAAAACAGGCAAGACACTTGATCCCTTAGTGTTCTTCCTCCACCTTCACTCAGAAAACTGACTTGGGCGTCGGAGGGTCCTCCCCGGAAAAGCAAACCGGGGACCTCCTAACCTCTTCTTTGAGCTTTTCAGGCACACTCAGCTGGGAAATCTGAGCTCCAGGCACTCGCCTCCTCAGGAAGTCTCTCCACCTGTCAACATGACAGCAAACGAAGATGCCTTGGGGCATCACATGTCTTCTAGTATCTATATCACCCTTTCAGATTGCCCATCTATCTAGGGATGATAAGCAGTTCTCAGGTGGATTTTGATTCCTAGTGTTTTATGAAAAGCACTCCAAAATTGAGCTGCAAATCTTGGATCTCTATCAGATATAATGGAGTCTGGCACTCCATGTAGTCTTACTATCCCCTAGACATACATCTGAGCTAACTTCTCCAAGGAGTTTGTAAGTTTCATAGGTAAAAAGTGGGCACATTTGGTAAACCTATAGACAATGACCCATATTATATCATGCCTTAATCTGGTCATAGGCAACCCAATCAAAAAGTCCATGGTTATGTTGCCCCACTACCTCCTTGGTATAGGTAGAGTCTGTAGGGTACCAGCTGGCTTCTGGTGTTGTACCTTTACCCTCTGGTATGGTCACATTTGGAGGTATAAGTAATTATGTCTTTCCTCATGTTTGGGCGTTAGAAGTGAGTCTTCAAATCTTTATACATTTTCTCACTTCATAGATGTATGTTCAACTTACTTGTGTAAGCTTTTTCAAGTATTTCATCCCCAAGCTTTCATCCTTTAGGCACATAGATTCGATCCTTGAAGTATAGTAATCCTTGCTTCTAGGCAAAGGATTCATACAAGGAACCTTTTTCCTTTCCTGAAATCTTTTTCATATCAAGATTTGTGTCCTATTGCATTCTGGCTTCTTCAATCCATCCAGACTGAATTGTTAATGTGTAAATTGCGGCTTCCTTTCACTTATGCCATTTATGCCATAGGCCAAGTAGACTATTTGCTCATCATGATCAGCTATGGATCCTCCTTTCAGAAGTCCTGTGTACTTCTTGCTCAAGGCATCTACTAGTAGATTGCCTTTGCCCTATGTGTACTCTATATTGCAGTCATAGTCCTTGATGTAGATGTACTCTAACTGTCTCCTTTGCCTCATGTTCAACTCTTTCTGAGTGAATATGTACTTTTGGCTCTTATGGTATGTGTAGATCACAAAGGAACTACCCATCAAGTAATTCCTCCATTGTTTGAGAGCAAAAATCAATACTACCTCTTCTAGGTCATGGGTAGGATAATCTTGCTCATGGGGTCTCAATTGCCTTGACCCATAAGTAATGACATTTCTATCTTGCAGAAGCACACAACCTAACCAAGATCTAGATGCATCTATATAGATGATGTAGGGCTTACTTGGATCAGGAAAAATCAATACTGGAGCTTCAATCAACCTCTGCTTGAGGTCCTAGAAATTTTTTTCACACTTCTCAATCAATTCAAATCTTTGACCCTTCTTGGTCAAATAACTAAGAATTGAGGCAATCATGGAAAAGCCTCATACAAATCTCTTGCAATATCCAGCAAATCCTAGAAAACTTCTAATTTCCTTCACAGTATTTGGTTTTACCCACTCTTGCATAGCCTTGACCTTTTCAGGGTTTGCCTCAAGGTTTTGTGCATCTATGATATGTCCTAGGAAAGATACTTCCCTTATCCAAAATTGGCACTTGGATAACTTGGCATAAAGCTACCAAACCCTTACCTCAGTGCTTGGCCTAGGCCAAATTCTGAGAGAAAATGTAAGAAAAAAACATTAAAGACATGAGGGACTCAAATGAAAATGTAAAGGTGATGTATATGTACAACCGAGAACTATCGGGTCTACATTGTGCATGAGGATTGGCTTAAATGCTAACGGCAGAAAACAAATTTTAAGGGCCCATTTGAATGTTCTTTCGGGAGCTAAGCTTGACAATAATAGCCATGAAAGGACTATAATGCGCCACACAATTAGTGGGGGTATTAGGACTAGAATTAGCCCACTTTTAATGCCATTTGGCACTAAACCAGAATGCATGACTCCACTTAAGTCAAGAATCACTAATTTTGGTCAAAACACCGTCTTTGTAAGTCAAACGTGTTCTTGGTTGTTCTTGGTGTTGAGGTGCCGGGTTCTTGCAAATTGGTGGAGATTCGAGCTTGAATTGAAGAATCAAGCTTGAAATTGGTGGTTTCGGCACTAGGCAACCTTGCATTTGATTTGCCAAGCTTGGATTTGGAGTGTCAAGTGATAACCAAGAGTTCAAGTTAGTGAATTGGTAAGGTTTCACAAATTCTACTTGATTTTGGTAATGATTCCATGTTCAAGGAGATTAATGCCATCTAAGTGATAGTATATTTGAGCTATATGATCTTAGTTTGCTAGATGGGGCATTTATTGGAACCTTCGGGTTTATGTGGTTTCTTAGCTAGCTAGTCATTAAAGGCAAGTACTAATGTTCAAGGTAAGTAGGCCAACTTATCTTTGAACTTAGAGCTCTAGTGGATTGGAGATGGAATTGCAAAGCTGAAAGTGCAAAATTATGTGTGTGTACTTGCTAGTGGTTTTAGCCAAGAAGGAAGGACATTGTGGTGTGTGTGTGTGTTGTGTGCTTGTTTGCTTGGATATGCTTGCTAACCTTTGTAGTTGTTGTTGTCATGAATATATATATGTCTCGGTTAGCCTCTACATATGTTATTGTGCTTGTGTTTTGGTGTTTTCTTTGTCTTTCTTGCAGGTTAAGAAAAGCTAATGTAGGTTAAGCTTTCGGGCTTAACTAAATAAACCCTTTGGAGTTGTAGTGAACCTTACTGAGTTTATAAACTCATGCCCCTTATTGTTATGTTTCAAGAAAAGGCTTAGAGCTTCAGTGATTGTGTGTGTAGCTTGTGTGCTACGTTATGGCACATTTTGACAAGCTATGTGCCAAAACTAAGAGCTTGGCTTAGAAGTACAATGTGCAAGTCTTATGTTTATGGCTCAAACTTATGTGTTTGAGTTTTGCAGGCTTTGTATAGGGTTGTGGGACAAGTCTAAGAGGAGCTATGGATGTGTGTTTGTGGGCATTAGTGCGGTGGTTTACTTTTATGACTATGAATTTGGTTATAGGACTTGTCCTTCAATGCTTGATCTTGTATTATACCTTCAAAGTACTTCTCAGGTACTATAGGTAGTGTGGGCTTGGAATGCATAACTTGTGCTAGTTTGAGACTCTAAGTACTTGATAGCCGAGGTGCCTATCACTGGCTGAGCTCCCAGGTCTGACGGAGTACCGACTTCGCCAAAGGTAAACTGCCGGCAGAGGTCAGAAGGATGAACGATCCCCCTGGCTTAATGTAGGGAATTCGCTTCCTTGGGAAATGGTAAGACCAACCTCGGTAAAGAGATCAGAGCCCCTTCGGAAATAAGGGTATCCCTCGGAGGACCCATCCTCGGGGAATACATTACCCGAGACGTCAGAGTAGCCTCGGAAGGTACGAATAAGGCATTTAAGGAGCCTCTAACACCTCCCCATAAAAGTCATCCCCAAAGTACACTCTGACACGCTATCACTGGAGCACGCCATCAAAGGGATGTCTCGATATGACACTCTTGGAATACCTAGGCTATCAGCCAGGCGACCTTTGCTGAGATAAACGTCCTTTCCTCCCGGAAAGGTAGGGATCATATCCCACCGGACACGTGTCGTGATCTAGAGCGACCGCAAGAGGAGAACGTCTTCTGTACGCCTCCTTTATAAAATACCCGGGAAGCGCCCTAGCGGGGTAAGGCAAGGGAGAGAAGAAAAAGAGTTATCTTTCAATATACAAGAGAGCACGTAATCCGATTATCTGAAAATACTGACTTGGGCGTCGGAGGCTCCTCCCCGGGGATACACACCGGGGACCTCTTGACCTACGTTTTCTGGAGTATTTCAGGTACATTCCACTGGGGAATCTCCTCCAAAAGTGCTCTCCTCCATCAGAAGTCTTCCCTACCCGTACAATGACACATAATGAAGCCGCCGCAGGCCACCATTTGGCGCCGTCTGTGGGAAGGCTGGAAAAGGTCGAGAAACAGATCTCCCGAAAACCAGTCTGGTCCCGGTTATCCAACTCCTACACCGGAGAGGAGTCACCTTTCATACGCGAGGTAGTAGAGGCACCTATGCCCAGTGATTTCAGGGTTCCTTACCTGGAAACGTATGACGGGAAGAAGTGACCCCCAGGCGCACCTGACAAAATATAAGCAAAGTATGGTGCTCCATGGCGCGGACAACGCCACGCTCTGTAAATGCTTTGAGGTGACATTCTCAGGACCAGCAACAGTGTGGTATGGCTCTTTGCCCCAGGGAAGTTTGTTGAGCTTCCAAGAACTATCTACTGCTTTCACCCAACAGTTTATTGGTAGTAGGCAAACTGCCAAAATGCCATTGCAAATGTTTGACATAGCTCAGAAAGGAGGGGAGACCATCCGCGACTATGTTAAAAGATTCAACAGAGAAGCACTGAGCGTACCAGATTTTCGACCGGAAATTCGCATCCTGGCAATGGTCAGAGGACTGCGGAGGGACTCCCAGTTGTTCTACGAGTTCCCCAAAGATCCTACAGAAACTCTTGGCGAATTTTACAGAAGGGCCGAGCAACACATGACGGCCGAAGAAATCAGAATGGGAGGACCTAAGGGCGAACACCCTCGCACCGAAGGGATTGGCCATCAGCCGCGCCAGCAGAACGAGGGAGAGCGGCTCAGCAGGCAAAAAGGAAAGAGGCCCGCAGCGTTCACTCCCTTAAACACCACAAGAGCTAGCATTCTAATGGCGCTAGAAAGGCAGGGGACTACAGTCCCAAGCCCAAAGGCCATGACCCCGGAGAATAAAAGGAATATGAAAAAATTCTGTCCATTTCACCGGGATCATGGCCATGACACTGAAGCTTGTTACCAGTTGAAGAAGTACATCGAGTCCCTGATCAAACAGGGACAACTTCGGCGATACCTGCGGATGCCCTCTCCAAAAGGGCGAAAAGAAGAGCAGACGATGAAGAGTATGACTCAGACAGACGGCGGGACCGAAGTCCCCGGAATAGTCTGCGCCCTCGGCAGGGATTATCCAAACCATCACTACTGGGATACCCTCAGCCGAGAAGAAAAGAAAGATGAGAGAAGTTTCCATCATGGAGTATGGGAACTCCCCGCGAAGGCTCAACCGTAGGGATGGGACTGTAATAAAGTTCCCCCACGATGACCCCCTCCTTGTGATGGCAAGGATAGGGAACTGGGACGTCAAGAGGGTGCTCCTTGACGACGGCTCGAACACGGATGTCATTTTTTCTCATCTGCTGGGTAAATTAGACATCTCAAAAAGGGATCTTAGCCCAGTTAGTTCCCCCACCTTCGGCGTCAGGCCGTCTGAACTCCTAGTCCTTGGGTACATCGACCTACCTGTGATGTTGAAAGGGGTCTCGCCCAAGAGCAAAGAAGAGCTAATCGCCTCCGGCAGGACAAGATTTATAGTCATTGATGTGCCGTCAGCATATAACGCCATTCTGGGAAGACAGACTCAAGGCAATTTTCACATTCAGCCAGACGTAAGGTACCTGGCGGTCACCTTCGCCACCGAAGACGGAGATGCTGAAATCCTCATAGACCAGGCCGAGGTTAGGAAAGTCTTCACAAGGGCCAGGCAAAGCCCGACGAAGATCCAGGTGCAAACTTCGGCAGAAGGAAAAAAGGTCTTGATGGATGAAAAGGCAATGGCAGAAGAAACGGAAAGCCTCGAGAAAATAGAAACAGAAGATATAGAATTAATCCCTGGCCAAAACACCCGAATTGGGAAGAAACTGGCCGAAGGGGACAAAAAGAGGCTTGTATCCTTTTTGTGCATGAACAAAGATCTAATTGCTTATTCGCCAAAGGATATGCCTGGGGTTGACCCCAGCATAATCCAGCACAATCTTAAAGTGCAACCACACGTCAGACCAGTGCGACAGAAAAAACGGAGTCTATCAGCTCACAAAAAGTCCTTCGTCAAAGTCGAAGTTAGTCGCCTCACTGAGGGCGGGGTAATAAGTGAAGTAAAATACCCCGAATGGCTGAGCAATGTGGTTATAGCCACAAAAGAGGGTAGTGAAAATCTCCGAATGTGCATCGACTTCCAAAACTTAAACAACACCTGTCCAAAAGACTCCAACCCATTACCGGCCATAGATCAGCTGGTAGACGCAACTGCCGAGTACGGACTACTTAGCTTCCCTGACGCCTTTAGCGGGTATCATCAGATCTGGATGAACCCCGAGGATGAGGAAAAAATGGCATTCATCACAGAGATAGGTACTTACTGCTATGTCAGAATGCCCTTCGGGCTCAAAAATGCAGGAGCCACCTACCAAAGACTGATGAACAGGGTATTCGACGCGCAAATCGGTAGGAACATGGAAGTATACGTCAACGATATGATAGTCAAGAGCAAAGTACCCAAAAATCATATCACCGACGTAACCGAAACCTTCCAACGACTTCGACAATTCGGCATTCACCTTAACCCCGAAAAGTGTGTGTTCGGGGTAAACGCAGGAAAATTTCTCGGGTTTATGGTATCAGATAGAGGAATAGACGCTAACCCTGAGAAAGTGAAAGCCCTACTGAATTTCTGGACACCAACGTCTATCAAAGACATACAGAGGCCTACCGGGAGGATCACCTCCCTAAGTAGATTCATCTCCAGGTACGGTGACCGATGTCGCCCTTTTTTCAAAGTATTCACCAAAGGCTCCAAAGAAGGTGGTACCTCCGGAATCCAGGAACATCCATGGAATACAGAATGCCAGGAAGCCTGGGGAGAGCTCAAAAGCTATCTAACTCACCTCCCAACACTTCAGCAACCTCGGGAGGGGGAACCTCTCATTCTTTATCTCGCAGTCACTGAAAAGACGGTGAGTTCTGTCCTAGTGAAAGAAGAGGGCGGGAAACAATGGCCGGTGTATTACGTAAGCCAGTCCCTGCATGGCATCGAGACAAGGTACCTATTGCTCCAAAAAGCTATCTACGCGTTAGTGATGGCGGGTAGCAGATTGCGACCCTACTTCCAAGGACACGCCATCACCGTACGAAGTAATTTGGCCCTGTGAGATGTGATGAAAAAAGTGGAGCATTCGGGAAGACTCTGAAAATGGTGCATTGAGCTCGGTGAATATGACATTACATACGAGCCTAGAAGGGCAATAAAGGCTCAGGCACTTGCAGACTTCATTGCCGAGATCCCCGAGATTGAAAAGACCGAAGCGCTTCCGGAAGGAAAAACAGAGACTGGTCCAGAATGGAAACTCTTCGTTGATGGAGCGTCAGGCGCAGAACATCAAGGAGCTGGAATAGTCCTTTAGGGTCCCGAAGGCATGGAAGCTTCTAAAGCAGTCAAATTCAGTTTTAATGTTACCAATAACATTGCTGAAAATGAAGCCCTTATAGCCGGACTGAAAATGGCCAGAAAAGTAGGTGTGAAGAACCTTGTGGCCCACAGTGATTCACAGTTAATAGTCCGACAGACAAAGGGAGAATATGCGGCAAAGGACCCAATTTTGGCCAAGTATCACAACCTCGTTCAGAAACTCATTGAGGATTTTGACTCGGTGCACATAAAGAGTGTGCCCCGAAGGGATAATACCCAAGCGGATGCCTTGGGCAAGGCTAAGGAACCAACCGAAGTGCTAAAACACCCCAGCACAGAGTTAATGTGCCTAGAAACCTCAGAGAAGGGATGGCAAAGCTCCCTCAAGGGATATTTGGCAACTTCAGAGCTTCCCGAGGATCCTAAAGAAGCTGCAAAGATACAAAAGCGTGCAGGAATGTACTTCCTCATTGGGAAAGAACTTGATGGCCGGGGGCCTCATCGTTTAGAGTCATGATGACTGATGGAGAGACTCCTGGGAGGAAGAACGCCTGGATGATGGTTCGCCCTCGGGAGTGTGCTTGAAAGTCCAGAAATAAAGGGTCAGGAGGCCCCCGGATGTGTTTCCGGGGGGGGAGCCTCCGATGCCCAAGTCAGTGGTGGCTGAGAAAGGCAGGAGAAATAACACAAAGGGCTGAAGAGTCTAGCCTGGTGATTTTCTCAGAGTCTGGGAGTCAAGCCTTTTGCTCACCAACTTCCTGCCAAGTATTTATTTCCTGGTATTTATAGGAGTGCCTAGCCCGTTCATATCGCGACACGTGTTCAGTCGGATGTTTCCTGAATTTCTGGGCGTAGGGGACAGATAGCTGGTAGCAGGTTGCCTTGAGCCTTGTGCTGAGATGGGCCATGATGTGATTTTGATGGCGTCAGCATGCCAGAGCGCCTATTGAGGCGGCTTTATGATGTCTGTGAAAGGACGTGTCAGAGGCTTCCTTAAATGCTTCCTTAAATGCTCTTGCCGTACTCCCAAGGTCCCTGGGTGAGGTCATCCTTTGGTACGGACAATGCCTCTTAGGGAAACACGCACCCAGTTCGGGGGTTCCCAGCTTCAGGGAGTTCCGCCTTCGGGGAGATCATGTTCGGCCGCCATAGCTGGTGCCTCTTTTCCGAAGGTGATCTGTTCACAACCTCGGGGGGGCTAGCAGTATCCTCAAGTTTCCTGGCGTGCCGGGCTCGGAGCTCTTCGGCTATTTCCGGAGGTGTATGATCCCACCTTTTCTCGGGTAGCGCCAGTCTCTTCTGGCCATTCTTGTGGCAGGGAGTTCGGCCAGATAGAGGCGATAGACTTTGGCTATTAGAACTGTACAGGCAAGGTTACATTAGCCCTCTACAAAGATGTATAGGCGAGGATGACATCAAAGTAATACTTGAAGAAGTACACGAAGGAGTGTGTGGCTCCCATATAGGAACAGACGCCGTCACAGGAGTGATACTCCGCCAAGGTTACTTTTGGCCTACCCTAAGGAAGGACGCAAGGCAATTCATCCGAAGATGCGACAATTGCCAAAGGCACGCCAGTATCCAAAAGCTACCCTTGGAGAAAATAAGTGCAACAGACTATCCCTGCCTCTTCGCCGTCTGGGGCATTGACCTCATCGGACCTCTCCCAAACGCCCCCGGCGGAGTAAAATTTTGCATCGTCACAGTGGACTATTTCACTAAGTGGATAGAGGCAGAACTGCTAGCATCAATCTCGGTGAAGGACGCTCAAAAATTCGTATGGAAAAACATTATATGCCGATTTGGCATTCCGAGGGTAATAGTGGCCGATAACGGGACTCAATTCACGGATTAGGGGTTCCAGGAATTCATGGAGGACTTGGGCGTCAAGATACATTTTGCCCCAGTGGCTCACCCTCAGAGCAATGGGCAAGTCGAGGTATCTAACAGAACAATAAAAGATGGCCAGAAGAAAAGGCTAAAAGAGGCAAAAGGGAAATGGCCAGGAGAGCTCCCAAGCGTGCTGTGGAGCTACCGAACAACTCCCCGAAGAGCCACGGGAGAGACTCCTTTCTCGCTCGTATATGGGACCGAGGCCATTATCCCCATCAAAGTCATGCAGGCCTCGGTAAGAGTACAGGTGTTCGTTGAAGGAGGAAATGATCTTGGACTAAGAGCAAAACTGGACCTCCTCGAAGAACACCGCGAGATGGCCGAGTTAAGGAGAAAGACCTTCCAGCAACGAATAGCACGCACCGCCAATTTACATGTAAGAGAAAAGGGGATCAAAAAGGGAGACCTCGTTCTCCGAAAAGCCAAGTTCGAACAGCGAAGGCCATCAGAAGGGGTACTTCAGCCAAATTGGAGTTGACCCTATTTGTTTCTCGACGAAGTCCGCCCAGGGGTCTTTAAGTTGGGTAATATTGAGGGAGTGGAGTTGAAGAATACTTGGCATTCAGACTCTCTGAAAAAATTCTATACTTAGATAATTTTTTCTTGAAAGAAAGCCGGTAAGCGACTCCTCCCCGAAGTCGTTAGTAAAATACATGACGAATTTGCCCTCGTTATCGGAAGAGTGCGCGTTAATGGTCCTGCCTTACAAAGTTCCATACTAAGCTTGAAAACCCGTCCGAACACGAAAGAAGTTCAAAAAGGTTCCTTCCGAAAGATAAGGTGCTGGTGTTCATCAAAAGTGCACACTTAGAATCATAGCAACTGCTGATAAGGCACATTCAGGAGAAAGAATGGAGAATGGAGAAAAAATCCTTCATTAAAAAACCCTAACAAAAAAAAATTTACAAAGAACGAAGAAGAAATGCCTATGACTGATCAAGGGTATCAGACGTTTTGTCAAACATTATCATCTCCAGAGGGCTCAGTCAAAGACACAGGCCGAGCCGATGGAAGATTGAGGAACTCAACTTTGGACCAGGAAGATCTTGGCTCTTGGGGAAAGTCCAAAGCAGACAAATGCGAAATGTCAAGCCCAGGGTGCCGAGCGAGGACCTGATAACGAGCCAAGCAAAAACCATCTTGGTAAGACGTCTTCGACATTTGCTCGCTACAGTTCTTCTCGACGCCAAGAGCTGCCAGCTCAACTTTTAGCGCGACAATCCAGTCACATCCATCTACGATACTTTTATTTCCTACAATTGAAATTTATGTATATTCAATTTCATACTACTAACATTAGAAATCAAGAACTTTTAAATTGTCATTTCTACAAATTTTGAATGATGTGAATGTTCACTTATACCTTAATCAATTTCTTTGAAGAATGACCTAAGCCTGCTAAAAAATGAAAAATCTAGACCGTACTTTTACATTGCCATTTTTCTTACTAGTTTGAACAAATTATGGCAATGTCTCACCTTAGTTCCCTAAATATACCCTTTGTTTAATAACAAAATCTCAAATCTAGCATCTGAGGAACGAAGATAGATACTATTGAAATTTGTCAACCATTAAGATAAATGACTAATAGCAAAGCACAGTACATATTATTTTATTTCTAAACTGTCCAACTTAGAAAATCAATAATTTCAAAATAGAGATATATTATGCATATATGATAACTACAGATCCTTATAGTTAGCTTTAAACATATTATTTCTCAATAGATCAATAATCATTGATACATATTCTACAATTTAACTATATGCTCATGTATGTAAACCTAACAATAACATATTTACCATTTACAACAAAACTTTAAATATAAATATAAGTTACCCTTACACCGATAACTGGGGAGGGCAGAGATGTAATGGGAAGGTAGAGGAGCTTGAGCGACTAAGAGGATGATAAAAAAGAAAAAAAGGAGGAACAATGACAAACAATGAGGAGAAAAAAAGGGGCATGGTTTTTGGTTGTAAGAGCAACTGAAACATTAAGACCAACTGATAAGCGCCTAAAAATAAAAAATTTTTAAGATGAATGACTAAAGAGCGACTGATGGGGAAAAATTTTTAAGATGTGTGACTGGACACATGGCAACAAAACTGGTTTACTCACCCTTCTGTAGCTTCTAATGTAGGCTCCACATTTAAGCAATTGAGGGGCTACTAACTATGTGTAGTGACTAAATGTCAGTCACCCCTTGTAGTTACTATCTAGCTTTTATGTTGCAGTGGAATTCATTCATTTTCCTCTTTTTTCACTAATTTGTAAGGTCCTAGATCTAAGTTGTTAAGTTTAAGATCTTACCTAAGATCATTTTTTATTATACAAGATCATAATTATAAAATCAGATCGTAAATCATAAGATCCTACTAAAAAATCAAAATTCCTTATAATAGATAATATAATTCATATAAAAGACCAATTATATTAGAAACTTAATAAAGTTCAAATGTCATAACAATGATACAACACAATTAGTGTCATGGTACAAATAAAGCTAAAGCCCTAGTAGAGCATACATTAAGATAACCAATACAATAACTACTTCAAGTCTAAAAGAAATTCATAAACAAACATAACTAACATAATAACGGCAAACTTATGCAGGTGCTTTCAAAGTTTGAAGTTTTGTGTCCTGAAAAGAGATGAGCCCTTTTTCTTTCTAGGTTTACTCTACAATTCGAGTTACATAGCCACTGGCTTAGGTAGCCTAACTTTGGCAATAAGGGTCCAACCACTTAAACTTTCCAATTTTGTCTAAAATACAAGTGTATCCAACAAAAATCAATACCAAGTAGGATCAATAGGATTGAAAGATTCTATTAATCTTAAGATCTTAATTGGGATCCTGTTACCACTTTGAGAGCTTAAATACAGTGACAATATTTAATGTGTCAATCTCGCAGGAGAAATGCATGTTCTGGAGGCCATCAGAATAATTCTCACTATATTACCCAAGTGGCCCTCTTAGTATTTATGCAAATATATGTATATTGGCCAAACCATAACACACATATTTACATTTACACACACTATGGCAGCTAAGAAGGAAAACACTAGCACAATTCTTAGTTTTGGCTTCCACACAATAGGCAATCTTGTTAAGTTCTAGTGACCAGCCACTGCACCTATAACTTCCACTAATAAACTATATCATTCTAGCCATTTAACCCCCTATTTTATTTGTTCCATTATCAAGTAGAGACTTAGATAAAACAAATAAATTTTGTTTTACATCAAAAGCCCACCTATGGACCAAGTTATGGATTTTTTAAGTTGGTTACCAAATTCTGACCAAATGAACAGTAACTTAGCCAACTTTGGAATGTCATATCTTTGGCTACAAGGCTTCAAATTTGGAAATTCCCAATTCTAGTTTAACCTTTATATGTGCTCTAGGTGTGGTCAAGATTTCATACCAATATTCCTTCTACATAGGGAGTTATGGAACTTTAAGTGTAGAGTCAGAATTCTGGTCACTTTATGACCATTTTGCCCATAAAAAATTTCATAAGATTCATACACTTCATTTCCAAGTGTAAAACCAACATGGGCTGGTTATCACATGTCTTAAAAACTTGATAAATTCATTACCTTGAATTTAGAGGCATTCCATAAGCATTAAACATAATTTTCTTTGGAACAGCTAATGAGTTGCAAAATGGACAGAATTGAACATTCAACCTCAAACATCACTTTATTGCTTCATATATCATCCATACACCATCCATAGTGTATTTAAATGCATAGATGCATCATAAATATGCCCTATCTTAGTTGGGTATGTACACTAGCTTCTTGGAGAGCCTTACAACCACAATGCACTCCAGAAACATCAAAAGATAGCTGCTACGTAAGGCAGAAAGTACTAACACTAAAATTAGGAAATGTGACCTAAAAATCATGAGGCTCTCTAGTTTAATACTAGACATATTGAAGTTGATGTACCTGAAATTTCATAGGAAAAATCAAACTAGAACTATTAGTTTGAACGTTCTCTTTCAGGTGTTCCTGAAAATGGACAGAAAGGGGAGTAAGCTCTTTGTAAAGAACTTAGTAAGGGATTTCAATATAAAGTCTTCCATAGAAACGTACCACCTAAAATCCAAATACATAAAACCATACAAAAACAACACATAAACACAAATATGGCAACCATATGCACCAACAAACACGGCAACAAACACATGTAATGTTGGCAGCAATAACACATTAGGGTTAGTCCATAATCTTTCAATAAAACAATGTGATATCACAATAAGATCACTATGGGAGCCCTCCTTAAGCTTTTTTTTGCTCTTAGGAGTCTTTTAGGCCTTAGTTACTACTAACTTGGGCTCTAGAAACCCTTTTTTCTTGCTGTCATCTTTAGCATGGTAACACTAAGGCCGAAACCTTGCCATGCTTCTTTGCCCTTAACCCATACTTGGTTCTAAGCTTTTTTCTCTCTTCCAAGAATGGTATTAGCTTCATGGAAGTTTGGAATTACAGTAAACAATCCAAGAAGCTTTAGAAAACCCTTACCTTTTGCTATGAAATCTGAAAACCCAAATAGAACAAAAATTAGGTTTTCTTGCACTCTTTGATGTCTTCTTTGCTTTTTCTTGCTTCCTCTTGCTTTCATAATGTATGGTGGCTATGAAGGATGCTGGAGAAGGTCAAGGAAGAACCCTTGGTTGCTGGGGGATGAAATTTAGAGGAAATGGAAAGAAAATGAAGATTTTTCTTCATTTATACATCATTTTGACCTTGGTGGCATATATGCAAAATTTTGACACTTTTGCCAACACTTGGATAGATTATATCCAGCTATTTTGGGTGGGAAAATGATGTTTTTGACCACTGTGAACCTTTTCAAAAGTCATTATAGTTTTTAGACAAAAAGGTGGACACTTGGATCCTTAGTTGGCATTATGCCATAAATGATCAACTTTGCCTTCTTAAGCATTTTGGTCCCCAACAATATCCTTAATTCTATCCATGTCCTTTCTTCATAATTCCATCCATGTCCTTTCCATAGCCATATTTACAAATTTGTGCAATTGAGTACCCAACTTTTGCAACCTTACAATTTAGTCCATAGGTTAGTTGAAAGTTAGGCGATGTGCCAATGCTTTTTTAATGACCAAGCTATCATTGTTTTTGTCACTTAAAGGGGTGTATATTGAATACTTTATACTTCACAAATCATGCACTATGGTGAACATTAAAACATATAAGTTTAGGTCCTTATGCTGTAATTTTCCCATTTTGTAAAGGTGTAACAGATCCTACTCAACCCTACAATATCAGCGATCCTATTACATTCTAAGAAGGTTTCATGATGTTGGATCATAGGATCATGGGATCCTAAGACCTGAATCGGGAACTTAACAACCTTGTCCTAGACAATCAGAAGGATTAAACTCTGTAAATACTCGTTAACACTATTCACCATCTTGGAACTGTGGCTTGTAAATTTGCTAACCTTCTTGACCAGCAAACTCTGGACTTCTTCACTATTGAGTTATTGATGTCTTCTGTAAATCAGGTATTATGTTCATTTAACCTAGATATATGGTTCATGTATATTACATCTACTAAGATTTTTTTTTATCATACCATTCTATGCAGGCAATATGAAATGACTATTCTGAACATATTTGTATCATTTCATTTATCTGTTTTTGATAGTTATTAGAAAATCCTTACATGCCAGTGTACAAGGATAAAGGTTTTAGGCAGCAACAATTATTGCCTTTCATCCAAGACACAACAAACACTACATCTTATGTGGAAAGATCTATATCTTTTAAATTTTACCTGAATTGTGATTCATAAATGAAGATTTGAGCACACTTGTTTTCTTTCCTTTGTATTCTTGTTCGAATTTCCTTAGACTTAGATTCTCTTAGCAAGAAGGTACATTTTAGTCCTTAGCTATAAACAGATACTAGACAATAGTATCTTTCAAGTTATATATGAGGTTTTTTATTGAAAAGAGTTTCGTTGTTTGTGTTCTGCACCATATGGTGTTAGCATGGAAAGTTGATTCTACTTGCACAAAAAGACATTTCATAGCATATATAAATGAAAATAAAAAAAAAGTTACTTTCGAACCTAATAGGCTAGAATTGCTGAAACTGTTAATGGCTGCTAGGTAGGGATAAAAGACTATAATTGAAGGAAAAGATGTAAGTATCCTTCATATTAGGAAACTAAAAATATTTGTTGATTTTAAGGAGGAAAAATGTCCATCAAATGAAACAAACAAAGTACCAGCACCTAATTTCGGCACTAAACGTTTCCCTACTGTTGTAAAGTTTACTTGTTGCTGCAATCTTCTACATGAAAAGGAATAGGGAAAATTGTTTTCCAACAAAAAAAGTCCAAAAAAATTCTTATTGGAAAAAAAAGAATGTACTAAATTCGTGGTGATTAGTTGATGGAATTTTGAGATTCTTATCTGGCCTGTTGCAGGTCCACCTTGAAACAATAAAATCATCAACAATAAAATTACGATTGTTGAAGATCTTTACCTGTTGTATCTATAGGGCAGTAGACATGAGAATGGCAAGGAAGTCTGATATTGAAGTTAAGAAAATGGGACATGGTAACTGTAAAAGGGCAAAAGATATTTATAGTTTAATAGTTGTAATTGTAAGTCTAATTTCATGGTTATAGTGGGGGTACTAATATAACTCAAATTAAGTGATGGAGAAGTTGGGTGGATATGGGATGGCAAATGTGGTAGGAAAAGGTGGAAAAATTAAATAAAAAACTCTTTCCTCTTAAATGAAATCATGGAAAATAATTTCCTGAATTTTATGAGACATGTGGCATGCAATGAGGAGTATATGGCCTAATTGTAACCTTACATGTGTCTTCTATCAAGGGTAAAATTGAAAATCACCACGTGCACTTCTTCATTATACAGAACATCAAAGTTATCAAAGTCAGGTTTATACTTAGAGTTGTTTTGGTTTTTCTACAATTATAAAATCACAAAAAGTTGCAACACTGCAAGATTTTACAAAAAAAGAAAAAAGAAAAAGATGAAAAAATATAGTCATCTAAATTATCTTAGGTAGTTCATATCGCATAATCTTTTCACTTACTAATATATCATTAAAAAATTCCAGGACATAAATATATAATACAACAAAACTAAGGCCCTGTTTAGTTGTAAAGAATTTTCTAATTTTTCTAGAAAATTTTTTGAAAATTAGAAAATGAAAAGAAAATGTGTTTAGTTAAATAATTTTCTTTTTCAGTTTTCCTAAAAATCAATTTTCTATGTTAGTAGGAATTAGAAAACTTGGTCTAAGTAGTTTTCTATTTTCCTGAAAATGAGAAATCCATCAGGCTTGCTCTCTCTTCATCTCGTGACAAGCCTCCACCCTCCTAGCGCCTTCAACCTTCTGCATTCCAACTGATTTCTTTTTCACTTTCCAGATCTGCTTCCAATATTCAAGGGAACTTCATTTTTTTCTTAGATTTGTGAATCGCTCTAGTTGGTCCCGGCTATGCCTAGGAATCGCCTCTATTTGTCGCACTAGAATTGTGCCTGTGAATCGACTTCTATCTACAGCCGCTGCACCTCTACATTGCTCCCAATTTTGTCACACCTCCAATCAACGACCACTGCATTTCACCTCAATCGGATCTGCATCTTAATCCGTGATGGTGGCAATATGCCGAACGGTGCCTATTGTGGTGAGGAATCGGCGTCGAGTTCTGATGTTGGGGTAGATGATATGAGTTGTGTTAGCCACGAGACAGAGCAAAGAGAAAGGGGATTTAGGGATTTAGGGGATTTGAAGAACGACAAAGACAGTGGCACAGATGCAAGCGATAAAACATTTAGGAGCCTAAGCGATAGAGAGCAAAAAGCTGGGAGCAAGCATTGGATTTTTTTCATTTTCACTTTTGAAGCTGATAGACTTGGGAAGATTTGCAATTATAGTCCATAAACTTTCTTTCAATTTTTAACTAAGGCATAGAATTTTTTTTAATGTAGTGTATTTCTATGTAATTATCTTTAATTAATTAAAAACAACTAAACATGTTTTCTAAAAAACACTTTCAAAATATGTACAAAGAAAATGAAAAAAAATTTCAAAAAACAAAAATGAAAATTGTTTTCTATAACCAAACACTACCTAAGTTTTCAAATTCACAATTCATAAATGAGAAGTTGAAAATATCTTAATTATCTAATGGAACACAAGGAACATTATGACCAATGACAGTATCAATATTATCATTTTTTATATTTATATCTTCATCTTATTCTTTTGTCGTTTCATCATTTGATAAGAAAAACTTATTTATGCAAATATTTGTATCATCATTTGTATTTCTTCATCTGCATCCACATCTACATAAATTTGATAATCAGAATTATAAAAGTCATATTGAAGGAGAGTAATCAAGTGACACTGAGAGCCTGAAGAAAAAAAATAGGTGATTTGTTTTTTTTTGGTTATCTTTATTTTTTTTATTTTAACTCTAAATGAGTTAAGTTTAATTGTATAAAGATTGAATTGGGTAATAAATTTATATATATTTTTCTTTTTATCATGTTTAGCTCAATTTTAACAAATTTGACATAATAACATAGAAGTGTAAATTCATAAAATTTCTAAGTTTCTAAAACTACAATTAGGGTTCTACCCGTTTCTAACCACATATAAGTTTCTACAAAGACTTGAAATGCTTTTTGTTTCTAGGGTCGTAAAAACGTAAGTTTCTAAGACTCAAGTTGGGACTTTAATAACAATGCATTTGATTCGTGCCCCAATGTTGCATGGGCCAACCTGATTTGCTTATTTTAATAATTTGAGGAAAAGTGCTAAATTGCCAAAAAAATAAAAGGTTGGGTAGAATTATGCAGCCAAGGACTTAGTTGTCAAGGAACTTAGGCCTGTGCGCTGAATTGCCAGAAATTATAAAGTTGAGGAGAAAATTTCAAGGACGTAAGAACTTATGGACCAACTGGTGAGATAAGGGCTTAATTGCCAAAGAAGTTTTACATGAGGGCTAAATTGAACAATTAGAAGAGAATTTGTGCAATAGTGGTGTGACGAGTAAAATATACAGGAGAGAAAAGTTAGGATACAATTGAAATTAATAGAAGAGCTGGAGGAATAAAATGGAATTATTCCCCACCCACGCATAACCAATAACAGATGTTAGGCTCTCTTTGTACAGGGTTAATCCTATACCATTTTGCTTTGTTGACAAAGGAAGCCATGAAAACAAGTGAAGATCACTGTACCTGAAGAGAAAATAGTCAGGCATTGGTGAAATTGAAGAAATAACGGCAGCTAGGTTTCGGCTTCAAAGAGAAAATATAGGAATTCATAAATAAGGATATTTTCTTCTTATTTGTGATGTAGAAAATTAGTCTGAGATTGTAGTCCTTATTTATACAGGGATTGCATGGTGTGTTTTGTTTTCAATTCTTTGATAAATGCTTGTTGTTGGAGGTTCAAATGCTGTCATAAATTAAAATTCGAGCTGGTTGTTGAATTTTAAGGCAACATGCATGGGCTAATTAATAAGAGCAAGCTCGGTCAACACAAACTGGTAAGGGACAATTTCTAAAACTTGCAAGTCTAGTTTCATTTAAGGGTTCCATTGCTTGAATTTTCAAGGGTTGCTAGATATGAAGGTTGTTGGTTATCTAAGGAAGTAATGGTTAGGCTAAATGGCTGAAACGTGTTGATTATATTCCTAGGCTGAATGGTTGTATATAAAGGGTCAAAGAGACATAGGCCGAATGGCTAAATGAAAGGATCAAATATGTAACATTTCATCTAGAATCAGAAGCCGGTCTTGTGGTTCTAGTGAAATTGGTAGGCCTTAGGTGATGAATTGAGTTAGATGAACCTAGGAGCTATAGGGGCTAGGGATTCCTCCGAGAATCTATGTTTTTGCTAATTAGCTATATGGGAGCAAGCATTAGGATTCTATTTTTAGATTAGGCTGACCTAAATTCAAAGTTTGCGGCTCTTTGTTCTAGCTATAGTTTGGTTAATAAGGTTAGTTAAATGAATATAGATTAAGGAAATGCTTGCTAGGCCCTGTTGGCTGTTTAGGTGTAGCTAGTGTGCGGTGTGTGCATGCTCTGTGCTTCTCTAATTGATGATTGGATGTGTGTGTTGATCCCTTTTAGTTAATTATGCTTTTGTTCTATAAATATATATATATTGGTTGTATCTTGTGTTTTCTGTGTTTTCTTTTGCTTGCAGGTGAATTGCTGTTAAACTAAACTTAGACTTTAGAGTTGATGTTGTCTCTTACTGAGTTTTATTAGAAACTCACCCCCCTTAAGTTTATTTTCCTTGTAGTTCATTTAATTACTATTGTGGCTAAAATTGGCTAGGAGCTAAATAAACCTTTCTCTTGGATAACAAATTGAAGACTGAGCCCTGGATTATGGACTTCTAAGTCCAAGGTCCTTAGTATGATTCTGTAGCACTTTATGTGCATAGGTTGAAAAGCTGATTTGTCATGTAATGTACCTGACATTTGTGCTATGTATCAAAATTGTATATAGGCTATAAAGCTGTTACTTTATACCCAATTGTTGAACATTACCTAGGGTAACAAAGATGTTTTCTATGTAAATTCTTAGAAATCCATTTTGTATTTCTTGTTTAATGAAGCTTTTCAATAAAGTCATGTTCTTAAGTTGCCAAGATGTATTTCTTCACTGTTTAACTTAAAGTCTTAATAAAGTTTATGAAAACTCTTAGGCTATAGGTAATTTGGGACATGACAGTTACATGTGCTACCTAAAAAAAAACTCAAATTTTTCAACAATGTAAAAGAACTATATTGCCCAGTGGCCTGCTTTTATATATATTTATATATTCAAGGACCACTATACATCACTTTCATCCTCTTAATTTTGGTACAAACATGGTTCGGGTTTTTTGAAAATTTTAGGTACTTAATATGCCCTTTTTATCATTAATAATATTCTTTTTGCCTTGGTAATTTAGCCTTCATAGTTTAACAACACATCTCTGGGTACACATGTTTTATAGTATTAGCTTGGCCTCTCTTTCAAGTAATAAATTTGGTCTTAAATCGCCTACTTTCATGGTGGCCCAACCACGTACGTACTGGCAGACTTCTTCTAATGTAGAAAGATACCTAATCCAATTATTACATGCATTCCATAACTTTAGTTATATCTAAGAGACTTCAGAATATGATGTCAATTTAGTCACCATAAATACGCAGACCCCAAAAAATAATCAATGAAAATATATGAATAGATTATTATTTCCATATGTTTATGAAATTTGATTAAAATTGAAACCAAACTAAAAGCTTATTCAAAAGAAACTGTAAGAGTCACATAAGCATTTCATGTTTTGTTTTTCAGGATTTGCCAGCGTGAGACTTTTAGAAATCTATCATATATTGCAACATCAATAAATATATGGTGACCCAATGTAAAATATTCAAAATCCGTAGTTAGTTACAAGCCACAGTCTTGAGAGGAAATGGAACAGTACATTGCACACGTTGGAGCTTAGTGAAGATACCTCCAACAGCTTTCGAACCTTGTCGGCCTCCCAAATAATTGTATGAAATTGGAGCTTTGCAACGGACTAACTAAACTCCCTAACTCAGGTTGGAGTCTTTTCTTCTCCCTTCTCGTTAACCGTTAATACCATTTATTTGTAATACTCGATTCTGTGTACTAAAAAAATAAAAAAAAAAACTTCAAGTTCATGTATATTGCTTATGTTGCCTTGCTTACACAGACACTTGCTCCTTTCCCTTTTCTTTCTTGGTTAAATTCATTTAGACCAGAAGATTGTGTCAACTTAACCCTTATCCAGATGCTGAGAAGTACCAAAGTAAAATGAAGTGGATGGTCCCAAATTTATTAATAAGGTGGTTGCAGAGTTGATAAGGGTCATTCCTATAGTCCTCCTGCAGATGCAGGTGTGACAATAGACATTTCAACGTGTCCTTTTCGATGACATTGCTTGATTCCAAACTTCACCATTTCCACAGCTTGTAACGGAAAGCTACGCCAAGGATTAATGAGGCAGTGACAAGTCTTGACCTGCACGGAAGCATCTCTCGTTTCGCTACCTTCTGATTCATTACCTAATCCATGCAAGCAACTCATTATAACCCGTCACAGTCTCCAGGTTTTTTTCAGACAGCTCGATAGCATTATGTCTAACATGAATTCTGACCCAAAACTGTTCAATCATAATAGAACGGGCAGTAGATCCACGTTACTGGCTTTTCAACCAAGCAAGATATTCAAAGGCTGGTCTAGATACCGTGATCAACTAAATGTTGTGGGAGACTGTAGCATTACTGTTTCTTGAAGTAAATGTGCTGAAAATATAAAGAAGAAGAGATTCGGCATCCAACGGCATTTCTACTTACGCAAGTATTGCAAAATGAGGAACCAAGACACATGTTATAGAACAAGTGGATAGAACAGAACCATCTGAAAATTACTGCAGAATTATTTTTTGTGCCCTAAGATACTAGATCTAGTAACAGAAGCTACTGAATATACATAAGAGGTGAAGCGTGAGATGAGTCTGAACAGGGAATGAAGCGTGCAGCAAAAGCCTGCTCCCTGTGCCTATAATCTAGAACCCCCATTTTAGGATCAGCGTGAAATCTTGTGATAGCAGCAGGTGTGTATTAATCAGAAGCACGCCACATTCTGAGGGAGAGATTCAACCTCTCATTTCGAACATACACGTCTTCAGCAACTCGGACAGCTTTATGGCTCTTACACCCCAACAGACTTCCTGCAAGCCCCCTCTGCATCTCACCATTGGCACTCTTAGTCTTGGGGGTATGAAATGTTGTTGGACTCATAGCAGCAATGGTGTGTCTCGGCTCATCAAAGTCTGATATTATCGAGTATTCTGCTGCACTTGCAGTCACAACACTCCACTCTATGCTGGCTTCACTTGGTGGATAGCAGGATGCCACATCTGGTGATGCTTGTCGTGCAAGAAAGGGGCTGTTTTTACCAGTCAGGCTCTCGATTTCGAACAAATCTGAACTTGCATCACTCTCAGTCTCATAGCACAACTTGTGTTTTGAGTAATCAGTTTCTTTTGAATCCCAGGACAATGTTGATAGTCTCTTTCCGATGCTCAAAGACTTGCTTCTCTTGTCAAGAACAGGAGAACCAAAAACCTCCAACGACTTTCTCCCCATTTCGGCCAGTTCTTGTCCGGTTTGGAAAGGTATTAAAGAGGGATGAATTTCTGGAATAGGGTTTATTGTTGGGAAAGCAAAAGGATCTTCCTTAAAACAAGGTTCTGAAATTTTGGTAACCTCAAGACCAGTTGTAAGTACCGGTGCCTTTGCAGCTGGCTTCGGTATATTTGCAGCATCATGAGAAGTACTTTTCTTGGAACCTGTATCAGCAACAGGCTCTATGATTTCAACAGAATCAGAGTCTGAACAGTAGCACCTGCAGCCAAAATTAGCCAGGAAACTCTTTCCCTGCCCCTTAAATGATTTGGTCCGTGAAGCATTTCGAGGAACTGCGGCTTGAAGCAGAGCACTTTGGCTGTTCCAACTTGAACTTGACTCGGATTGAATACTAGGAGTACCGGGAAGCAACTTCACCTGCACAGATCTGGAATCTGTTCTTCCATTCCTGGTAAACTGGTTGCATTCGGGGCTTATGTTGGATATTCTCGGGCTTGCATCGTCCATAACTCCATTGAAGTATCTCTCAGCTCCGAACACCCCAATCCCTTCATCGTCATCTTTCTTGTTTCCCAAGTAATCATGTTCATCATCTTCCCTGGGTACGAAATCTCTGCCTGACCCTGCTAGCTTCCGCACAAAACCTTCATCCCTGCTGTCCAGATAAGTAGAGAAAGAAACCTCTTGGAACTTCTCGTTGCTGTTGTGTTCAAAGGGAAAACTCTGCGTATTTAACGTGATCATAGCCATGGAAAGAGTAGTTTTCTGAAACTTGGACAGAAATCGAGCTGATCAAATGCAGAAAGAGGCAAGAAAAACACAAGACCCGAAAGCCAGTTTTATATGTATGCACGAAGCAACAAAAGAAAACGAAAGGACTTTGAAACAAATTCAGGAGCTAATATTGGAAGAACACTAATTTGTGTACAAAGATTATAGGTAAAGGAGGGAAGAGTAGCGGAAAAGGAGACATCATTTCCTGACTGCTTGGCTCACATGGAGACGAGCAATAAGTAGACTCGTGAAATATGGAAGATGTTAAAAGTGGTAGGCCCTGTGCTTGTAGCCTAACGCAAAATTGGCCATAATTTCCTAACAGGCATAGTGATAGCCAAAGGGCTATCACCCGCAAAAAACTCCCAATTGGCTTGCTGAACGCTACCCTCGAAGAATTTGTAACACCACCCTCAAGAAATTCGTGACACCAATCGAGGATTCGCAGCATCCACCCTTAGAAAATATATGTGACCAACTTCAAGAAAAGGGGTCTCTTCTGTTAGTGTTGTGCCCAAAAAAGCCAATCATGAGATGATTGTATTTTTGCACATTGAGTCATGATATTTTATTGAGGCATTAATCCAGCAATTTTGTTTGTTGTTTTGTTTCTGCGTAACGTAATAAACATAATTGTAATCCTAGAATAATGATATTCTTAAACGTCCCTAGTCTAGTATTATTGTGGAGCAGGTTGCAATAATACATAATGACTAGCATATGTGGAGACTAATATGAGATATGTAGTTTACATATGGGTACAAGTTGGAGAACTTGTGTACTGGACCGACCCACCATGAGAACACTTCATGGATCGTTATATGAGTGTCATCATAAGTGATTCTCATAGTGATCATGGTATATGTAGTCCTTCGACCTAAGATCATCAAGGTTCCCTACATGTGAGTCACATACTTTGATACTTTCCTTTATTGCTCGTAACTGAGTGAACTTGAAGGAGGTCATTGGGTATGTCACATATCATGCGGAGGGATTTGTATGATCAAGATGGGATTTGTCCCTCCTATGTAACGGGAGTGATATCTATGGGCCCTTTGATAGAGTGAGACTTAGAAAATGCATGGCCATGCTCCGATGAGTTGATATATGATATCAATGTCGTCAGTTTAAGTCGGTCTACTCCGTAATCAAGAAACCAAAGATTGGGCTATACGAGAGTGACACATTCCATGTCTCGTGATTAATCTTGATATCTTGGACAAAGGGACAATGGCATATATCGGTGATGATCATAAAGGTTTAGTCGATTCACCGACATTCTTGTCAGTTGGGTAGCAATGATGTGTTGCTAGATACCGCTCATTGCTTATGATCATAAATGTGATTTATGATCATTGATGACCGGGGGCCTCATCGTTTAGAGTCATGGTGATTGGTGGAGAGACTTCTGGGAGGAAGAACGCCTGGAGGATGGTTCGCCCTTGGGAGAGTACCTGAGATACTCAGAAAAAGTGGGTTAGGAGGCCCCTGGAATGTGTTTCCGGGGGGGAGCCTCCGACGCCCAAGTCAGTGGTGGCTGAGAAAGAGGCAGAGGAAATAGCACAAAGGGGCTGAAGAGTCTTGCCTGGTGATTTTCTCAGAGTCTGGGAGTCAGACCTTTGCCAACCAACCTCCTGCCAAGTATTTATTTCCTGGTATTTATAGAAGTACCTAGCCCGTTCAGATCGCGACACGTGTTCGGTTGGATGTTCCCTGAGTTTCTGGGCGTAGGGGACAGATAGCTGGTAGCAGGTTGCCTTGAGCCTTGTGCTGAGATGGGCCATGATGTGATTTTGATGGCATCAGCGTGTCAGAGCGCCTATTGAGGCGGCTTTATGACGTTTGTGAAAGGACATGTCAGAGGCTTCCTTAAATGCTTCCTTAAATGTTCCTGCCGTACTCCCGAGGTCCCTGAGGCGAGGTCGTCCTTTGGTACGGACGGTACCTCTTCGGGAACACGCCCTTAGTTCGGGGGTGCCCAGCTTCAGGGAGTTCCGCCTTTGGGGAGATCATGTTCGGCCCGCAATAGCTGGTGCCTCTTTTCCGAAGGCGATCTGTTTGCAACCTCGGGGGGCTAGTAGTATCCTCAAGTTTCCTGGCGTGCCGAGCTCGGAGCTCTTCGGCTATCTCCCGAGGTGTATGATCCCACCTTTACTCGGGTAGCGCCAGTTTCTTCTGGCCATTCTTGTGGCAGGGAGTTCGGCCAGATAGAGGCGATAGCCTTTGGCTATCACATGCCCCCCTTTGGAAAGCCGAAGTGAAGACTTCAGTTTTGCATCTCTTTCCGAGGTTGTTCTTGGGAGTTTCTTAGGAAGCTCAACCTGTTCCGAGGACGCACCTCTTGCCCAAAGGTATGGGCTGTTCGGCCTTGGCCTGTTCTTTGGTGTCTTCGAGGCGGAGCCTGTGCCGAAGATACACCTCTTGCCTGAAGGTCATGGGCTGTTTAGCCATAGCCTGTCTCTTGGTGTCCTCGAGGTAACCTGCTTTTTCTTCTTGCAGGTTTGTGTAACGTCGTGTCTGATGGCCAAGCGTGTCAGTCCAGGCGATGCGTCCCAGCTTTTTAGGGATGTCAGAAGACGTGTCCCTTGTTTTGGCGCGGCGGTTGACATGTGGCGCTTTGCCATTGGAGGAGAGTCGCGTCAGTTACAGAGGGCGCGCCTTTTCAGGTGCAGAGGGCAGTTACGGCGACGGTTCACCTCCAAAAGGGTACTTATGACGACGTTTCGGTTACCAACCTTTGGCCTATAAATAGCCCATTCCATCATAAGTCCCATTTGCTTTTACTTCTGCTCTTTCCTCTGCTTTGCCCCTGTTTTCGTACTTTCTTGCTTTCTGTGGCGGAGCTGCTTTAATCAGAGCTTTTTTCAGCCAACTTTCACGACGGCGTCCTCAGACTTTGGCAAATCTTTTGGTGGGTTTTTGTTTTCCAGAGTGTTTTGATTCCTCTGTTCTTTTGAGTTTTTCTGGAAACTGTTTTCTTGCCTTTTCCGAACTCATTTTCATGTCGAAAATGCCTATCCCTGAGAGCTGGCAGCCTCTTTTAGCACATCCTTGTTGCACCACCCCCGCAAAACTAGAGAGGTGGAAGAAAAAGTTCTTTCTTCCCTCTTACGCCATTACTAGGCTGCCTCGCTCTAGCCATTATGCTTTTTCAAACCATAGTAACGAGATTACCGTTTTCCGAGCCCAGCTGAAGGCCGGACATCGGTATCCTCCCCCGAAGATGGTTTTGCGAGTTCTGCCAATTTCATGGCATTGCTGTGAACCAGCTTCCCCCGAACTCGTTTTGCTATTTTAACGCCTACCTCTGCATGTGTGGCATGTTCGGGATAAAACCCCATTTTATAATCTTCATGCAGTACTACAAGCTCTTTGTGGTCCCGAAGGGTGGCTTCTATTTTATGCTACCTCGGGGATCCGGGAGCAAAAAATTCATGTTCACCTTCGCCACGAAGGACAGCTGGCGGGGGTGGCAACAAAAATTCTTCTTCCTGAAGATGGAGGAGTCCTGGTCGTATGTTCCGACCAAATGGGCTCAGGGAAGGCTAGATGTGGACGTCGTTGATCCGAGGTTGTTGCTGACTCCAGAGTTGGCTTCCACTTTCACGGACTTCGACGGCCGCATCCGCGCCGTCTCTGACTGGGCTCCCGAGGTCGCGCCGCGCTCTCTGTACCCCTTCCCTATCAACTGGAGGTTGATGACCGAAGAGGTCCTCCGGGAGTTAAAGGTGGTTAAGGAGCACGAGACCGACCTCGAGATGCTAGCTCCTGGCATCGTCGGGAAGGATTCCTAGTTGGTCAAGCTTCTTAAGGAGGAAATTTCTTTCGAAACGCTTGTCGAAAGTGAGTTATCTTCTACTCCCTTGTTGTTTTTTCCCTCGGACTTACGCTGATGTCTTTTTTCTTTTTCAGAGATGGGCGACGGGACTACTGCATTTTACAAGTCCCTTTTCTCCAGCCAGGTGGAGAAGGGCGATCAGACAAAGAAGGCGGCTTCCCGAAGGCGGAAGTCTACTGGCGCTGGGCCTTCGGCGAAACGGGCAAAGAAAATTGGCCAGGTTCCTTTGGAGGAAATTTCCGAGGAAGCTGCCGAGGAGCCTGGGACAGCCGAGATTCCGGCGTCTGAGGCAGTTGCCGAAGTCCCTGTTGCTGCTGAAGTTTCTTCCGCCGATGTCCCTCCCCAGAGCCCTTCTGTGCCGCAGACCCTTCTGGAGGCCGTGGTAGAGGCTCATTCTGCCGAGGAGCGGCGCAAGAGGAAAGGCAAGGCGATTTCGACCGAGGAGTCTGAGGATTTCGAGGACGCCGTATTCGAAGTGCCGCCAGGTCTGTTGCTTTCAGAACATGTATGGCTCTTTTTGTTTTTCTGAATTTTCCTATGTCTCTGACCTGCTTCTCATTTTCGCCATGCAGGGGAGTTGCTTACCCCGAACTGGGCGGCCGAACACGCGAAGGCGCGGGCCCTTCGCGATGCCAAAGTCCCGCAAGGGAAGATACCAAAAGAGCCTTTCTGGACATTCACGGAGGACATGAACTTGTACTCCGAAGACTGTCCTGAAATGGCGAAACAGATTTCGAAAGGGGTGCTTACAGAGGCCTCCTTCAAGGATATTGCGGCGGCCCATCCGGACGATGACACCCTCGCCGCGAAAGTCACCGAGCATGCTGCCCAGGTATGTTCTTCACACCTTTTTCCCTTCAATTTTTCCTAAGTTCTTGGCTCTTACTGACCTTGCGTTCATCTTTTTCCAGCTGCTGGGGTACGCCGGCTTTCTCCGAGTTCGGGTAGCCAGGCATTCGGCGTTCCGAGCTTCGGCCTTAGAGACCTTGGAGAAAGCGAAGGCCACACGCTCGGCATTGATCGCCAAGAACCAGCAGCTGTTAGATGCTGCGAAGAAAGAAGTTGCCGCCCTTCGGGAGGAGTTCCGGAAGGAGAAGGAAGATCTTGAGAAGAACTCCTCTCTGACGATTGCTGACCTCGGCGATCAGGTGAAAGGGATGCTCGCTGCCAACCAAGATCTTCTCAAAGATAAGTCAGATTCTGACAATCTCATTCGGTCGTTGGTGAGTGAGAAAAAGGCCCTCGAAGCCGAGGTCAAGTCTTTGAAGAAGGAGCCTGATGCGAAGAAGAGGGTGAAGGCACTGAAGAAGGAGGTTGCAGACTTGAAGGACGAGCTCGAGGACCTTGAGGTTGAGAAGGACAAATCCGACCAAATGACCAAGGTCGCGTTCCAAGACGGATTCTGCCTTGCTCGGCACCAAGTCCTTGAGAGGTTCCCAGGTCTGGACCTCTCTTTTTTGGAAGCTCTCAATATTCCCGAGGGGCCTCGGTGGTCCTGGTCCAAAATCGAGCACATGAACCTGCCTTCCACAATTCCGGCGCCGAAGGTGGTGGAAAAGGGCACAGAGGCTGGTTGCTCCCGGGACGCCGAGAACCCTTAGGCTATTTTAGGGGCCTTTTCCTTTTTTCCTCTTCATTTTTGTGCTTCTTCTTCGGGCACTTCTTCTTTGTAAGCCTGATCATTGTAAATGAAGATCTTTTTTGGCTAAGTGTTTTTGCAAGGTTTTGCATTTCCATTGTCCCGAACAAGTTCGCTCAAGAGACTTCAGAAAACCTGCAATCACCAAAATTCATTATCCGCTTTTTTCAACGAGTATTTTCGCAAGATTTTTGTTTCCCATTTTCCCGAGCATGATGGCTCAAGGGACTTCGAAAAATCACATCTGCGCTTTATGCGGCGAGTACTTTCGCAAAATTTTTGTTTTCCATTTTCCCGAGCATGATGGCTCAAGGGACTTCGAAAAATCACATTTTTCCATTTTCCCGAGCATGATGGCTCAAGGGACTTCGGAAAATCACATCTTCGCTTTTTTATGGCGAACACCTTTGCGGAATTCTATCTTGCACCATTTTGTACACTTAAGAATTTTTTCATTCTGTACTTAGGATATTTTTTTGCACATCACAATCCTTCCGCTCCATCTTAAGCGTAGAATTTCTTCAAGGCATCTGAGTGCCAAGTGTTTTTCAATTCTACGCCTTCGGTGTCGCCAAGTTTGTACACGCCTTTTCGTACTTCGGCAAGAACCAGATAAGGTCCTTCCCAGTTCGCGCGAAATACCCCGTGAGATGGCTTTCGGGGTGCAAAGCCAGCTTTTCGGAGAACAAGGTCCCCTTTTTTGATTTCTTTTGCCCTAGCTCGTAAATTTATAGCCGCGGCCACTCTTTGCTGGAAAGCTTTTCTTCTTAACTCAGCTATTTCTCTGTGTTCGCCGACGAGGTCGAGCTTCGTTCTGAGGCCGAGGTCGTTTCCACCTTCATCAAATACTTGCACCCGTACTGATGGTCTAACTATCTCGATAGGGATGATGGCCTCTGCTCCGAAGATGAGTGAGAAGGGAGTCTCCCCTGTGGCTCTTCGGGGCGTCGTTCGGTAACTCCATAACACGCTTTGAAGTTCTCCTAGCCATTTCCCTATTACTTCCCCCAGTCTCTTCTTCAGGCCATCTTTTATGGTCTTGTTAGATACTTCCACCTGCCCGTTGCTCTGGGGCTGGGGCGAAGTGCATCTTTATTCCGAGGTCGGCGATAAATTCCTGGAATCCTTTGTCTATAAATTGGGATCCATTATCAGCCACTAGTACCCTCAGTATGCCGAATCTGCATACTATGTTCTTCCATAGAAACTTTTGCACTTCTTTTGCCGAGATAGTTGCTAGGGGTTCTGCCTCGACCCATTTGGATAAATAGTCTACTGCTACTACGCAGAATTTCACGCCTCCGGGCGCTGAGGGGAGTGGCCCAATAAGGTCTATGCCCCAGACTGCGAAGGGCCAGGGATAGTCAGCCGAAGTTACCATTTCCGAGGGTGCCCTCTGGATGTTCGCGTGTTTCTGGCAACTACCGCATGTTCGGACGAACTGACTTGCATCCTTTCTCAAGGTAGGCCAGAAGTATCCTTGGCGAAGTATCACCGCCGCAAGGGCATCAGTTCCAATATGTGAACCACACATGCCTTCGTGGACCTCTTCAAGGACCATTTCAGTATCCTTTTCATCCACGCATCTTTGCAGCGGGTTTGCATATCCCTGTCGGTATAACTCTTCGCCAATCAGGAAGAATCGGCCGGAGCGTCTTCGCAGTCTTGCAGTGTCACCGGGGTCTTCGGGGAGCACATTTTCTGCAAGGTATCTTTTTATGGGATCTTTCCAGCCTTTTCCCGAGGTCGTTATGCTCAGCACTGAGATGCTCGGCTGATCTAGCACCTCGGTGTATGTTTTTTACTTCGCCAAGCAGTCTGCCTCGGTGTTTTTCTGCCGAGGTACGTTTTCGATTCGTACGGCGTCAAACTCTTGAATGAGTTTTGCTACCAGCTCGTGGTATTTTGCCAAGGTTGGGTCCTTCGCCCTATAGTCTCCTGCCGTCTGCCGAACTACTACCTGGGAATCGCTGTAAGCCTTTAAGTTTCTCACGCCAATTTTTCTGGCCAAAAGTAATCCCGCTATGAGGGCCTCATACTCAGCCACATTGTTAGTGACGTTGAAGCTAAACTTGATACCCTTCATTACTTCCAGGCCTTCGGGGCCTCTGATAATTACCCCAGCTCCCTGGTGTTCGGACCCCGAGGCTCCGTCAACATGTAAGGTCCATTCTAGCTCACCGTCGTTCAGATCCGGATGACTGTTCTCAGTGGTGGGTATTTCGGCAATGAATTCTGCCAGTGCTTGAGCTTTTATGGCCTTCCGAGGTTCATAAGTGATATCGTGTTCGCCAAGCTCTATACACCACTTGGAGAGCCTTCCCGAATGATCCACTTTCCTCATAACGTCCCGTAGTGGCAGGCTACTTCGGACGATGATGGGGTGAGCCTGAAAGTATGGTCGCAGCCTTCTTCCTGCAAGCACCAAGGCGTATATATCTTTTTGAAGCTGAGGGTACCTGACTTCGGCGCCATGCAGGGATTTGCTGACGTAATAGACTGGCCATTGCTTTAGCCCTTCTTCTTTCACGAGGACCGAGCTCACATCTTTTTCCGTGACGGCAAGGTATAACACGAGGGGTTCTCCCTCGTGAGGTTGTCGCAGAGTCGGCAGGCTGGCTAGGTAGACTTTGAGTTCTTCCCAGGCCTTTTGGAAATCTTCACCCCAAGGGTGATCATTCCTTCCGAGGTCGCCTTCCATTTTTGCTGCCTTTGTGAGGACTTTGAAGAAAGGTCGACACCTATCTCCGTACCTGGAAATAAATCTGCTCAGGGAGGTTATTCTTCCGGTGAGCCTCTGCACGTCTTTGACTGTGGCAGGAGTTCGGAACTCAAGTAGTGCCTTAATCTTCTCAGGGTTAGCGTCAATGCCTCTTTTGGATACCATGTACCCAAGGAATTTTCCCGAGGTTACCCCGAAGATGAACTTTTCAGGATTGAGCCGAATCCCGAAGGCTTTGAGCTTTTGGAAGGTTTCCTCTAGATCTGGAACGTGATAGCTAGGCAGCTTGCTCTTGACTATCATATCATCAACATACACCTTCATGTTTCTCCCCATTTGGTCTTTAAAGACCTTGTTCATCAACCTTTGGTAGGTGGCTCCTGCGTTTTTGAGCCCGAAGGGCATCCTGACATAGCAGTATGTTCCTCCCTCGGTGATGAAGGCGGTTTTTTCTTCATCTTCGGGGTCCATCCTTATTTGATGGTAGCCACTGAAGGCGTCTAAGAAACTTAGGCGCCCATATTGGGCAGTTGAATCTACCAGTTGATCTATTGGCGGCAGAGGGTATGAGTCTTTCGGGCAAGCATCGTTCAAGTTTTTGAAGTCGATGCACATCCGGAGTTTGCTGCTACCTTCTTTTATGGCAATGACCACGTTGCTTAACCATTCGGGGTACTTCACCTCCTTGATGACTTTGGCGTCTAACAGACGCTGGACCTCAGTTTTGACAAAGTTGCTCTTGTGGGCTGAGATGCTTCATTTCTTTTGCCGGACAGGTTTTGCTTTCAGGCTTACTTTGAGGCTATGCTGTATTATGCCAGAGTTTACCCCTGGCATATTTTTCGGCGAGTAGGCAAACAGATCTTTATTTTTCAGCAGAAAAGATACAAGGTTTTCCTTCTCACCTTCGGCCAAGCTCTTCCCTATTCGGATAGATTGTCCTGGGATAAGTTCTACTGTTTCCATTTCCGCTTTTGCGAGATCTTTTTCTTTGCCTTTTTCTGGCGCCTTTGTCTCCATTGTTTGTGCGAAGTTGCTCGTCGGGGCCTTTCGTGCTTTCACAAACACCTTTCTAACCTCGGCCTGGTCTATGAAGATCTCTGGATCTCCATCCTTGGTGGCGAATGTGACAGTCAAGTACTTCACATCAGGGCGAATGTGCAGGTTTCCCTGTGTCTGCCTTCCAAGGATGGCGTTATACGAGGATGGGACGTCCATGACGATGAACCTCGCCATTGTGGAGGCGTACAACTCAGCTGCTCCGTCTACCGAAGTCCCTCTCATCATCAGTGGGAGGTCGATCCATCCGAGAACGGGCAGTTCGGATGGTCCAACCCCGAAGGTGGGCGAGGTGACTGGCTTAAGCTTGCTGCTAGAGATGCCCAAGCTCGGCAGTAAGTAAGAGAATAGGACGTCCGCATTTGATCCATCATCAAGTAGCACCCTTTTGACGTCCTAGTTCCCTATCCTTGCCATGATTAGCAGCGGATCGTCGTGGGGGAAAACGACGGTGGATCCATCTTTGCGGGCCAACTTCTTTGCTGGATTTTGATATTCCATGACTGCAATTTCTCTGGCCTTCCACTTTCTTTCCGAGGATGGGAGCCCCGTGGTGATTGTCTGGATAACCCCTGTCGAAGGTGGAGGGCGCCTTTTTGGACTTCAGTTTCTCCGCCTATCGGAGTCATAGTCCTCATCTTCAGCCCTTTCTTCCTCCACTTTTTTGCCTTTCGGGGATGGCATCCGCAGGTATTTCCGAAGTTGGCCCTGCTTTATCAGCGACTCTATGTACTTCTTCAGTTGGAAGCAGTCTTCGGTGTCATGACCGTGGTCGCGATGAAACTGGCAGAACTTCATCGCATTCTTCTTATTCTCGGCGGTTATGGCCCTTGGCCGCCGAATCTGCGTCCCTTGCCTTTCCAGGGCCATGAGGATGTTGGTCCGTGTAGTGCTCAGTGGTGTGAAACTTTGGGGTTTCCTTCCCCGCATCCTCCGAGGTCGTCCTGCCTGTTCGGTCGGATGCCAAGCTTGTTGATTGGACCCTTCGGTGGGGTGGTGATCGGACTTCGGCCCAGCCATTCTTAGTTCCTCGGCGGTCATGTGCTGTTCTGCCCTTCGGTAAAATTCTCCGAGGGTCTCCGGGGGGTCCTTTGAGAACTCATAAAACAGCTGTGAGTCTCGCCGAAGGCCCCGTGTCATGGCAAGAATGCGGATTTCGGGCCGAAAGTCTGGGACGCTCAGAGCTTCCCTGTTGAATCTTTCGACATAGTCTCGGATGGTTTCTCCGTTCCTCTGCTCTATGTCGAACATCTGGATAGGCTTCTTCGCAGTAGGTCGACTCCCAATGAATTGCTGCGTGAAGGCCGTGGACAACTCCTGGAACTCAGTGATGGTCCCTGAAGGCAATGAATTGTACCATGCAGTTGCTGGCCCTATAAGGGTGACTTCGAAGGATTTGCACATGGTAGCGTCGTCAGCACCGTGCATTATCATGCTGCGTCTGTACTTCGTCAGATGGGCCTGTGGGTCAGTACGGCCATCATAAATCTCCAACCGAGGTACTCTGAAGTCACCTGGCATGGTTGCCTCAACAAGGCCTGAATGAATGGGGAGTCGTCTTCGCAGAATGTTCCCGAAAGTCTAGCCCAAACGGGTTTTTTGGCCATTTGTTTCTCCACCCTATCTAGCCATGCTAATATCCTCTCCATAAGCACTGTGGCAGTAGGCCCTTCTTCAGGGAAGGGAGATCGTCGGCGCCTCTTCGGGGAGCGAGTTCGGCACTGAGGGGACAGGGACCTCGCCTCAGGCATCGAACTCCTTCGCTGTGAGACTTTCGGTCGTTTGGACCCAGTTTGTCCCACAGGCCATTTCCCGAGGGGTATATTCTCCGTGGACGACTCTTCGCGCGGGTCTACGCTTCCCGAACTGCGATGTGTCGACCTCTGACTTTTCTCCTGAGGGCGTGCAGGTGAGGGAGGTCTTTCGGCCTGTGTCTGCTGTGACCACCTTCGGTCGATCTACTGTGTCATAACGGCCACGACCGAACCCTGAAACTCCCTCATAAAGCTCATAGTGATTACTAGAGGGCGATCTTCCTCGGACGCTGAGGTCCCTGGGAGTGTTTGCTCAGCAGCCGGTTGTGTCTCAGGCACGGACGGAGACCTCGGGAGTCACTTGTCCTTAGAACGCCGAGTTTCAACGAAGGCAATCTCAGAGCGGGTTCCCACAGACGGCGCCAAATGATGACCGGGGGCCTCATCGTTTAGAGTCATGGTGACTGGTGGAGAGACTTCTGGGAGGAAGAACGCCTGGAGGATGGTTTGCCCTTGGGAGAATACCTAAGATGCTCCGAAAAAGTGGGTTAGGAGGCCCCCGAAATGTGTTTCCCCGGGGGAGCCTCCGACGCCCAAGTCAGTGGTGGCTGAGAAAGAGGCAGAGGAAATAGCACAAAGGGGCTGAAGAGTCTTGCCTGGTGATTTTCTCAGAGTCTGGGAGTCAGACCTTTGCCAACCAACCTCCTACCAAGTATTTATTTCCTGGTATTTATAGGAGTACCTAGCCCGTTCAGATCGCGACACGTGTTCGGTCGAATGTTCCCTGAGTTTCTGGGCGTAGGGGACAGATAGCTGGTAGCAGGTTGCCTTGAGCCTTGTGCTGAGATGGGCCATGATGTGATTTTGATGGCATCAGCGTGTCAGAGCACCTACTGAAGTGGCTTTACGACGTCTGTGAAAGGACGTGTTAGAGGCTTCCTTAAATGCTTCCTTAAATGTTCCTGCCGTACTCCCGAGGTCCCTGAGGCGAGGTCGTCCTTTGGTACGGACGGTACCTCTTCGGGAACATGCCCTTAGTTCGGGGGTACCCAGCTTCAGGGAGTTCCGCCTTCGGGGAGATCATGTTCGGCCCGCAATAGCTGGTGCCTCTTTTTCGAAGGCGATCTGTTTGCAACCTCGGGGGGCTAGTAGTATCCTCAAGTTTCCTGGCGTGCCGGGCTCGGAGCTCTTCGGCTATCTCCCGAGGTGTATGATCCCACCTTTACTCGGGTAGCGCCAGTTTCTTCTGGCCATTCTTGTGGCAGGGAGTTCAGCCAGATAGAGGCGATAGCCTTTGACTATCAATCATTGCCAACGTGGTAAGAGCCTATTGGGTCGCACACATAGAGCTATTTGGATCATTAGAGTGCATGGGCTAATTATTTGGGTTATGGTTTCACTTTAATTTCGTATTAATAATGGGCCCAAGAGTTGAGCCATTTTTAAGCCCGAAATTAAATCCTAATTCGATTAGGGCTTTGAAACCCATTAGGCCTGGAAGTTGAGTCTCACTATAAATACAACTTTTATGTGAGAAATTCGCAGGTCTCCTTGCCCTAGCCTCCCAAAAGGACAGCCGCACTCTTCTATTGCAATTCCTTGGAGGACGCAAGCTAGCATTGCGAGCGCAAGAGAAACGCATCTGTCGGGACGTGGTGGAAGCGTGGTGATCCCGAGAGGCTCGTGTGGATACCATAGAGAGCTTGAACACGTCAACTATTCAGGTTTTGTGATTCGACTCTACAGTTGAGTGAGAGATCTCAACCGAAAATTAGGTATGAAATTTTTGAACACCCGGTTTACCCCGTTTCACTTGGATCCTGGAGGGTTTCGGTTAAATTCCGCTGCGCTGTTTGGCTCCCGAAACCCAACATCTTCTACCTTCGAGGAGACACTACCAACCTCAAAAGCATGGGTACCCCACCCTCGACAAAGGAAAAACACCTCCCGAGTAAGGTCAGCCCATCTGAAGGGTCTTCCCTGATAGCCCTCGGGGAAGATTTCTCCCCGAAGGGGTCTTGCACCTCCGAAGGGCTCTTACTGAGAAACGAGAAATAAGGTTAAGGAATCTCTGATACAGAGGCCTCACACATGCCCTTACCCTCTGGCCAGAACTACCTACGACCAGCTGGAGATGCCTGTCTCTGAAGGTATGGACCAGATCTAGCCAAACATGTGTCACGATCTGGGTAAGCTGTGCAAAACAGCCTCCTCCCTCCATCCTCCTATAAATACTTAGGGGACTCCTTCGTAAGAACAACAGGACTATCTTTTTCTTACTCTTTGCTCTTAAACAACTTTTCTCTCGTATATTGACTTGGACATCGGAGGCTCCTCCGCTGGAAACAGACTCCGCCTCCCCCGGAAATAGACTCTAGGGAGCTCTTAACTCTCTTTCTTCAAGATCTTGTAGACACCTTCTTACCGGAAGTCTTTCTCAGGCCTAGCATCTCCTGCAACAAAGATGCCATCGAGCATCATTTGGCACCATTTCTGGGAACTCACCCCCAGGTCACTGTTGTTGAGACTTGGCGTTCAAAGGACAAGGGACTCCCAAAGTCCCAGTCCATGCCAAAAACTCAAGCAATGACTGAACAGCCTGCAGCGGAGACTTCCCAACTTGAGGACGAGCGTCCTTTGACAGTCACAATGAGCTTCCTCCATAATTTTCAATGCTCTATCATGGCTGAATTGACACAACAGCTCAACCAAAGGTGGTTGGAAACACCTTAAAAAGAGCATCCTCTCTGAACACACATTCGGAAAAAGTCACAAGTCACCTCGTTGGAGCTCTAGAAGCAGGGGTTCTCAAGACAAGTCCTCAACGGAGAACATACCATCCCGGGGGTGTTGCACTACAGGAATTGGGTCAAAAGAGCCCAGAATTTCCCACAGATGAAGTCCATCCCTAGACGCACTGTTAGGCTCACCTCCTAAGTGCTTGGCTTAGGCCAAGGAACATAAAGGAATGATGTGAAGGACTATGGAAACTAGTATAGGTATGTTTGTGTAAAACTGGAAACTTTTGGGTCCTAATTGCACACAGAAGCTTGACTATGGAAAATGACAGAAAACAAAGAAACGGTACCAAATTGCTCACTTAACTTGGTGGCACAATTAATACTCCAAAGTTGAAGTGAGCATTTTCGGCCATGCAAGTTTTTATGGTGACTAGTGCAATACTAGGTCAAATTATGGTAGACAACAATGATAACTAGTCACATCATGTCTCCCACTAAGGTATTAAACATCATTATTCTAGTTCGCCTAACTAGTACTTATTCTAGTTACTTGGCCGGTTGAACATGGGCTTATTGGGCATAATAGACGCTTTGATTGATGTGCTTGGCATTTTGAGCCATGAAGTAACTAAAGTGCCCAAGTGAAACATGGTTTTAATGGTGCATGTGTGACTGTGAGAAAGAGAGGCCTTCATTGAAGCATGCAAACTTGTTGGAGCCGAAAGCTAGTTTTAATGCCAACTTATGTACATGTGTCTTATAGCCGGTTTTGGTCAAAGCCACTTAAGCCATTCTTGTCTCCATTTCGGGTTCTTTGTTTCCTTTGGCCGAGAGCGTGTAGCTTGAGTTCTTGAGTGCTCACAAAATTGATCTTGAATTCAAGCAAGTGAGGAGACAATTGAAGGAGGCAAGCTAGGACATCTTGGTTTCGGCACTAGACCACTTGAATTCAAGCTTTGGACTTGAAGAATCATGAACACCGAGACAATTCCAAGCTAAGGTTTGAGGCTAATTGAGCAAAGGAAGTTTCGGTTTGGAAACTAAGTCTTGGCCGAGAGCTTGAGTTGAGGGTAATTTGGTGAAGAACACTTTGGCTTTGAAAGTTGGATTTTGGCCGAGAGCTATTTGAGGTAGGGTTCACTTAACACTTTGATTGCTTGGTGAATTACCATGATTCAAGTGTTTAGAGTAGCTAAGTGATGGACAAGATTGCCATATGACCTTAGTTGCTTGATGGGCTATTGAGAATTGATTCGGTTATGGTGTTGATTAGCTACTTAACTATGGACATGTGCTAGAAATGCTAGTAAATGTGGCCTATTTTCTAGGCATTTTGGAGCTCTAGTGGAAGTGGAATGTTTGGTGAAGTTTTGTGTGCAAATGCACATGGGCACATGTTATGGAATATTGGCCGACAGGACTTTGTGGTGTGTGTGTGGGTTATCGTGTGCTTTGGTGAATTCTTTGTGCTTGCTAACCCAATATATGTTATTGTTGCTTATATGCCTCGGTTACTTTAGCATGTATATGTATATGTTTGGTTTTCCTTGTCTTTGTGTTTGTTTTGCAGGTTATGTTGAGCTATCGGGAGGTTAAGCTTTGAGTTTTATACTCAGCTTAACTAAATAAACTCTTAAATGAGTTGGTATTTAGAAGTGAACTCTACTGAGTTTTATACTCACTGCCCATTCTATTTATTTTTCAGGGAAAGATGTTCGGCCTGAATAGTGTTTGCTTGCTTTGTGCTTGTGTTTTGTGCTTGTGTTTTGTGCTAGCTTGCTTAATTGTCAAGGTATGTGCCAATGAGTGCTTGGCTATTGGTTTTGGTACTTTACAAGTCTTATTTTACAAGTTGGCCGAGACTTATGTGCTAAGTTTGCATGCTTGTAGTGTTGGGACCTGTCTAGGAGAGCAGTATGGATACATGGACACTAGCTCTGATCATAGTCTTCACCTTTATGACTATGAATATGGCAATTGGGTTGGTGTTGCAGTGTGTGTTACTGTATGGGATCCTTAAGGTACTTTTTGACCATTAGTGGTCTCGGGTTGTCTCTAACTTGGCATGGTAGACTTTTGGGTTCATGGCATGTGGCCATGTTGGATACTAGGTAGACTACCATTTTGGGTGTATATGTAAGTAGTCTCGGTTACCTAGCTTTATGATGGTTTTGTTGGGCTTATGTGCCAAGTTATGTGTATGATCTTATGGTTGCTTTTGGACATGTATATATGTTGAATGCTTTGGGCCAAGGTTTGGCATATCAATGTGAATAGTTATGGGCTTATGCTTGGTTATGTGACTATGGAGCATGAAATCTTGTGAACCTCCTTGCATACCTCTATTGGCCGAGAAGATCATGTGCATATCAATATGTGTTTTCCAAACTAAAGTAAATATTGTGGGCTTCTTGGTTGCCATTTAAGTAGCACACTTGATTGCACACCATATAAGCACTTAATTTTCACTAAGTGTTGCCTTGCTTGTCGTGCAAGTAATCTATTAAACCCTTGCTTGTTTTGCAAGTTAGTGGCATTGGGCCTTACTTTTGCTGCAAGTAAACCATGGAATTGTTTTAAAGCCTCCTGGGCCACCTCCTAGGCTTATTACCTTATGTAAATAAGACGTAATGGTAACTTTGGTAGTTTGGCCGAATTGAAGATGTGGGGTTTTAGTTACAGGTTTGGGAGTTAAATCTAGAACTCATGGGCGAGGGCTTGTGTGAGGTGTGACAGGCTTTGTTTGGTATCAGAGCCTGTTTTAGTATGATCAGAGCCTAGCCTAGACAGTGTCCCACTAAGGTCTAACTTATATAAGACCTGTATTATTTGGATATATGTGAAATATCTGCAATTGAAAGTGCAGGATGAGAACCAGGGGCGGGGACAAGGATTCCCTGAGACAAGAAGAACACACTGCAGCCCATCATACAAAGGGACTGCAAGAAAATGTGCCTGAAACTCAGGCTGAAGAAATGGAACATAATGTGGCCGAAGAGCCAACTGCTGGGTACCAAGCACCTGGACCCAGGAGAGATAAACAAGAGAAAATGGAGGTAATGATAGAGTCACTACATGCCACTGTGGCTCAACTAGTGCTGGGAATGCAATCCTTGGCTAGAGGCCAAGCCCAGAACCAGGAAGAGTCAGAACCTGCAGAGACTGAAGGGAGAAGAAGGAGAAGAAGGCCTGGCAAAGAGCCAGTGGGTTATGACCAATCCAGTAGAGCTGGAGGGAATCAAGAAGAAGAAGAAGCAGATGAGGAAAGAAGGCATCCCGGGGCTAGGAGACTGAGATCAAAAGTGAGAGAAGAGCCCAGAGTTGAGGAGGAAGAGGATGGTAGCCCAGACATAGAGGAAAGAGATGCATACAGATACTCTAGAGGGACTGAACCCTCTACTGAGGAGACCACCATGAGAAACAGGTCATCTAGAGATAAATCCAGTGGCAGGGAGGAGAACAGGGGAAGGCACAGAAGAGGAGGACTTAAGGAGGGCCAGCTGGAGGGGTTCCTGGCATTGAAACCTCCAGTCTTCAAAGGAGGCTGTGATCCAGATGAAGCAGAGTTCTAGGTATATCAAGTAGAGAAGATTTTTGAAAGAATGGAAGTCACTTCCACTCAGAAAGTACTGCTAGCCACTTTTAGGCTAGAAGGAAATGCTAAACTTTGGTGGAGGGCAGTACAGAGAAGCTACCAGGACAGAAATCAAAGGAGACCCCCAGACAGGAGGAGGTCCATGAGATGGGCTAACTTCCTCCAGGTCTTTCATCAACAGTATGTAAGCGAGGCCCAGAAAGACCAAAAACAAGTGGAGTTTGACCAATTAGAGCAGGGGGACCTCAGTGTACTGGAGTATGAGCAAAGATTCAACAGCTTGATTAGGTATGCCCCATAGTATGAAGGGCAGGAAGAGCTGAGAACCAAGAGGTTCATCAGGGGGCTAAGACCTAAATTGAGATAGATACTCAGGGCAAAAGGAGCTAGAGATTACTACACAGTTATGCAGAGTGCCCTGGCTTTGGAGCAGGAATTCCAGGAACAGTTCAAAAGTGGGCCTGGAAGTGGAAGTGGAACTCATAAGGGCCAGCACTCAAAAAGGCCGAGAGAAGAGAATGATGCAGGAGGAAGTAGGAAGGGGAGTAAGAAAGAAAGAGGATCACAACCACAACAATATGGTCCTCAGTGCAATACCTGTGGAAAGTTTCATGGCAATAAGCCATGCTTCAAGACTTCCATTGGGTTTCATAGGTGTGGAGCCCCAGACCACTGGGTTAGAGATTGCCCAAAAAGGGGTGAAGATAACAGGAAATTGCTGGGAACTTTTAATCCCAGGGGACCTAGGGGGCAGGTACTTATGCCCCAGTTGAGGACTCAGGGGCCAGCCCAGGGAGGGAGGCCAGCACCTAGAGTGCCTCAAGAACAAAGAAGGCATGGTACACTTCCAGGAATGGTGTTTCAGCTGGAATCTTCCAGAAGGGGGCAAGAAACACCTGAGGCCGAGGATACTAAGAGGGAGACTAGTCAGCAAAAGACTAGCAGGAGGGCCTTGAAAGGTACAATTTACCTTAATGGCCAGTTAGTATCTGTTCTGTTTGATATTGGAGCTTCATTGTCTGTAGTATCTAGTAGCTTGGTTAAGGCCATGAATCTAGAAGTAAAACATATGGCCAATATGTATTTGGTGAGAACAGCTGGCAATGAAGTTTTATTTGCCTATCACATGGTTGAAAATTGTGAGATTCAGATAGGCAAGCTGAAACTGAGAACTAATCTCATAGTGCTAGAGACACATGACTATGATGTGATCTTAGGTATGAACTAGTTAGGGGAGAACAAAGTAGTTATTGATTGTCAGGCTAGACAATTAATAATGCCTGGTGGAATACCATATGATCTAGACAAGTCCTTAGAGTTAGCTATGGACTGTCACTTAAAAGTGCTGGAGATGGTAACTCCAGGAAGTGAGCAGGAGTGCCTGGAACTAAATGACCAGGAAGCATCAGATGAACTTAGGAAAATACCCATAGTTCAAGATTTCCCAGGAGTCTTTCCTACAGACCTACCTGGTTTGCCACCCTCAAGAAAGGTGGAGTTTGAAATAAAGTTGGTACCAAGAGCAGCACCAATATCTACTGCTCCATATAGAATGGCAGTGCCTGAGATGGTAGAACTCAGGAAACAATTGGATGAACTGCTAGAAAAAGAGTTCATTAGACCTAGTGTGTCTCCTTGGGGAGCACCTATGTTATTTGTGAAAAGGAAGGATGGTACGTTCAGACTTTGCATTGATTACAGAAAATTAAATGCATTAACCATAAAGAATAAGTACCCTCTCGCAAGGATAGAAGATTTGTTTGATCAATAAAAGGGAGCAAAGGTGTTCTCCAAAATAGATTTGAGATCTGGATATTTCTAGTTAAGGGTAAAAGAGGAAGACATACCTAAGACTGCTTTCAGGACTAGGTATGGACACTTTGAGTATACAGTAATGCCATTTGGGCTTACTAATGCACCTGCATCATGGGTCTCGGGAGCCAAACAGCGAAGCGAAATTTAACCGAAACCCTCTAGGATCCATGTGAAAACGGGGTAAACCGGGTGTTCAAAAATTTTCATACCTAATTTTCGGTTGAGATCTCTCACTCAACTGTAAAGTCGAATCACAAAACCTGAACAGTTGACGTGTTCAGGCTCTTTGTGGTATCCACACGAGCCTCTCGGGATCACCACGCTTCCACCACGTCCCCGCAGATGCGTTTCTCTTGTGCTCGCAGTGCTAGCTTGCGTCCTCCAAGGAATTGGAAGAGAAGAGTGTGGCTGTCCTTTTGTGAGGCTAGGGCAAGGAGACCTGCGAATTTCTCACTAGAAGTTGTATTTATAGTGAGACCTAACTTCCAGGCCTAATAGGTTTCAAAGCCCTAATCCAATTAGGCTTTAATTTCGAGCTTAATAATGGCTCAACTATTGAGCCCATTATTAATACAAAATTATTGTGAAACCAAAACCCAAATTATTAGCCCATGCACTCTAATGATCCAAATAGCTCTATGTGTGCGACCCAATAGGCTCTTACCACGTTGGCAATGATCATAAATCACATTTATGATCATAAGCAATGAGCGGTGTCTAGCAACACATCATTGCTACCCAAGTGACAAGATTGTCGATGATTCGACTAAACCTTTATGATCATCACCGATATATGCCATTGTCCCTTTGTCCAAGATATCAAGACTAAGCACAAGACATGGAATGTGTCACTCTTGTATAGCCCAATCTTTGGTTTCTTGATTACAGAGTAGACCAACTTAAACTGATGACATTGATATCGTATATCAACTCATATGAGCATGGCCACGCATTTTTCTAAGTCTTACTCTATGAAGGGGCCGGAAGATATCACTCCAGTTACATAGGAGGGACAAATGCCATCTTGATCATACAAATTCCTCCGCATGATATGCGACATACCCAATCACCTCCTCCAAGTTCACTCAGCTACGAGCAACAAAGGAAAGTATCAAAGTATGTTACTCACATGTAGGGAACCTTGATGATCTTAGGTCGAAGGACTACATATACCCTGATCACTATCAGAATCACTTATGACACTCATATAACGATCCATGTAGTGTTCTCATGGTGGGTCGGTCTAGTACACAAGTTCTCCAACTTGTACCCATATGTAGACTACATATCTCATATTAGTCTCCACATATGCTAGTCGTTATGTATTATTGCAACCCGCTCCACAATAATACTAGACCAGGGATGTTTAATAATATCATTATTCTAGGGTTACAATTATGTTTGTTAAGTTACGCAGAAACAAAACAACAAACATAATTGCTGGATTAATGCCTTAATAAAATATCATGACTCAATGTACAAAAAATACAATCATCTCATGATTGGCTTCTGGGCACAACACTAAGAATCTCCCACTTGCACTAAAGGCAATCATCCATGTATCTATTACCAACGGACCTAGAATGGCTATCATGCTTTTGCTGCGTAAGGGGCTTTGTCAGTGGATCAGCAATGTTGCTATCTGTCGAAGTCCTGCATATGCTTACATCACCCCTCTCGATGATCTCCCTGATGAGATGATAGCGTCGGAGTATATGTTTGGCTCCCTGGTGAGATTGAGGTTCCTTAGCTTGTGCGATTGCTCCATTGTTGTCACAATAGAGCTCTATCGGGTCGACAATGCTTGGAACCACTCCAAGTTTAGTGATGAACTTCTTGATCCAAACCGCATCCTTCGTAGCATCAGAGGTGGCAATGTACTCAGATTCTGTTGTAGAGGCAGCTACTGTCTCTTGCTTTGAACTCTTCCAGCTCACAGCACCACCACCAATACAAAACACATAACCAAATTGCGATCTAAAATCATCCTTATCGGATTGGAAGCTTGCATCGGTGTAACCCCTTACAACGAGCTCATCTTCACCTCCAGAGACCAAGAATGCATCCTTAGTCCTTCGTAAGTACTTAAGGATGTTCTTAACAGCTATCCAGTGACTCTCACCGGGGTTTGATTGGTACCTACTCGTCATGCGCAAAGCATATGAGACATCGGGATGAGTACATATCATGGCATACATGATAGATCCAATTGCTGAGGCATACAGAATCTTACTCATGCGCTCTCTCTCCTCGGTTGTACTCAGACACTGAGATCTAGAAAGAGTGATACCATGTGACATGGGCAAGAATCTTTTCTTGGAATCTTGCATGCTAAACCTCTTTAGCACCTTGTCAATATATGTACTTTGACTTAGGCCAAGAAGCTTTCTAAATCTATCTCTATAGATCCTGATGCCTAACACATAGGTTGCTTCATCCAAGTCCTTTATAGAGAAACATTTCCCTAGCCAAGTCTTCACAGATTGTAGCTCAGGAATGTCATTCCCGATGAGTAGTATGTCTTCTACATACAACACCAAGAAGACAATAGCGCTCCCACTAACCTTCTTGTAGACACAAGGTTCATCTTCATTTTTGATAAAACCAAACTCTTTGATTGCATCATCAAAACAAAGATTCCAACTTCGAGAAGCTTGCTTTAGTCCATAAATGGACCTTTGCAACTTGCACACTTTATTGTCATTCTTAGGAGTGACAAAACCCTCAGGTTGTGTCATGTACGCATCCTCAAGTACCTTTCCATTTAGGAATACAATTTTGACATCCATTTGTCATATCTCATAATCATAGTGTGCAGCAATAGCAAACAAAATTTGGATGGATTTAAGCATAGCAACTGGTGAAAAAGTTTCATCATAGTCAATACCATGAATTTGCTTGAAACCTTTTGCAACCAATCGTCCCTTAAAGGTAATCACATTACCATCCATGTCAATTTTCTTCTTGAAAACCCATTTGCACCTTATGGGTTTTATCCCTTCAGGTGGGTCAACCAAAGTCCATACTTGGTTTTCATACATGGATTCCATCTCGGATTTCATGGCCACTTGCCACTTCTCAGAGTCAGGCCCTGACATAGCTTGTTGGTAGGTTATGTGCTCATCCTGATCCATGAGCATCACATCACCGGTGTGAGTCGCGAGAAATCCATATCTCTCGAGCTCACGCTGAATCCTACCAGTCTTATGTGGGCTTTGTGCTACAGGAACAAACTCTTGAACCACAACATCTTGTGGTGTCTGTTCAGGTTCCATTTTAGGTTCGATGTCTCATTGTTGTTCTTGAATTTCTTCAAGTTCTACTTTCCTCCCACTAGTTTCTTTAGAGATAAACTCTTTCTCCAAAAAGGCACCAGTTCGAGCAACAAACCCTTTTTGCTCAGAAGGATTGTAGAAATAGTAACGCTTTGTTTCTTTGGGATACCCAACAAAAGGCATTTTTTAGATTTGGGCCCTAGTTTGTCAGAGGATTGACATTTCACATAAGCGTGACAGCCCCAAATCTTCATAAAAGATAAATTGGGACGCCTCCAACTCCATATCTCATATGGTGTCTTTTGAACCGATTTAGATGGAACTCGGTTTAGTGTAAAAGCAGCTGTCTCTAGAGCATGTCCCCAAAAGAAGTTTGGAAGGTCAGCTTGACTCATCATAGAGCGAACCATGTCTAACAGAGTTCGATTTCTCCTTTCAGATACACCATTCCATTGAGCTGTACCTGGTGGAGTGAGTTGTGATACTCTACCACACTCCTTCAGATAGTCAAGGAATTCTCGATCCAAGTACTCTCCACCTCGATCTGATTGAACCACTTTAATACTCTTCCCGAGTTGATTCTCTACTTCATTCTTGAATTCTTTAAACTTTTCAAAGGATTCTGACTTGTGTCTCATGAGATACACATAGCCATATCTGCTGAAGTCATCAGTGTAATGAAGTATTGGAAACCTCCTCTAGCTTGTGTAGACATAGGGCCACATACATCACTATGTATGAGTCCTAGTATGTCATTAGCCCTTTCACTTTGCCCTGTGAATGGGGCTTTGGTCATCTTGCCCAACAAACATGACTCACATGTCTCATATGATTCAAAATCAAATGAGTCCAAGAGTCCATCCTTATGGAGCTTGGATATGCGGGTCTCATTTATATGGCACAAGCGACAGTGCCAAAGATAGGTCAGGTTCGAATCATTTAATCTGACCTTCTTGGTATTCACATTATAGATTGGATCTTCGAGGTCTAGAACATACAACACATTGCTAAGTTTAGCACTACCATAAAAGATTTCATTCAAATAAATAGAACAACATTTGTCATTTATTATAAATGAAAAACCTTTCTTGTCCAAACAAGAAACAGAAATCAAATTTCTATGAATAGTAGGCACAAAGTAGCAGTTGTCTAATTCTAAAACTAATCCACTAGGTAAAGTGAGAACATAAGTCCCTACGGCTATGGCAGCAACCCTTGCTCCATTTCCAACACGTAGGTCCACTTCACCTCGGGCCAATCTTCTACTTCTATTTAGATCCTGCACATTTGCATAAATGTGAGATCACATCCAGCATCCAATACCCAAGATGAGGAAGTAGAAAAGTTAGCCTCTATAACAAGAATACCTGAAGTGGAAGTCTTACTTCCCTTTTCCTTAGCAAGTGCTTCAAGATAGAGCTTGCAGTTGCGCTTCCAGTGTCCAGGTTGCTTACAATGGAAGCACTCCCCTTCCTTTGCCACACCACCCTTTGGTTTCAGTGCAGTTGAAGAAGAATTAGCATTAGACTTTCCATTAGCTTTATCCTTCTTCTTGTTGGCTTTGCCCTTTCCCTTGCCCTTTTGAACCATCAAAATGGGCTTAGCCTTCTTAAGGTTTTGCTCAGCAGTTCTCCACATGTTGAGCAATTCAGGGAGCGACTTGTCTAGGTCGTTCATGTTATAGTTCATGACGAACTGACTGTAGCTTTCAGGCAATGATTGCAAGACTACATCAATAGCCAACTCTTTCTGAAGAGCAAATCCCAAATTCTCAAGATTCTCAATGTACCCAATCATCATGAACACATGAGGACCCACGGGACTTCCCTCAAATATCTTGCGCTGAAACAATGCCTCAGAGGTCTCAAACCTCTCTTGCCTAGCTTGCTCTTGGAAAAGCATTTTGAGATGTTCGATCATATCGAACACCCCCATGTTCTCATGTTGCTTCTGAAGGTCAGATTCCATGGTAATAAGCATGAGGCATGCAACATCCAAAGCATCATCAGAATGCCTCTTGTGAGCATCCCTTTCAGCTCTTGGAGCAGTGGCAGCAGGCTCATTCAGAATGGGCTGCTCTAGGACATAGGCCTTTCTCTCTTGCTTGAGGACTATCCTCAAGTTTCGGTATCATTTGAAGAAGTTGGTCCCATTCAGTTTTTCCTTCTCAAGGATCGATTGCAACGAAAGTGTCGATGTGTTTTGTGCCATGGTTATCTACAACAGTAAATATGCAGTGTAAGAGTCATGTATTTTAATTCATTTAATAAGGAATTTTATTAAACGATACTCCCACTATTTTCCTCAAAATAATAACCCTTGATATTATTTCGGAATACCTCTGCACTAAGGTATTCTAGTGGGCCAAGATCCATATTTGACCACAACTTGAGTCAGCTTTGGCTTTTCTCTCAAGTTACAGCTATTTAGGTAGGCAACTCCTTGCCAATTGCATCTTATGCAACTCTTGGATAGTTGGGTGAACAACATTGTCCAAGCTCATCCCATGAGCTTAAGCCCAACTCTATGCCTCTAAGTCCCTAATCCTATTAGGATGACTTAGTTAAGTCGGACCCAAAGTTAGCAATTTGGATATCACTATTATCCCATCACGCCTTACCAAGACGAACATAGGTGCTTTGCTTTGGCAAACCCACCTAATGTTGATCAAAGTCTTGACGAGTGCCAACATTTGGAAGGCATCACATTTAATGACTTAATATTTGTTTGAGGGATTTTTCGTTTGATCTCACCAATTTGTTATCTTCGGTTGTCTTATACATGCATCACATACAAATATAAAACATGCATCTGATGCGTTCAAGAAAGTAAACATGACATGGTTATAGCCCAAACTATGCGATATTCTCAAGCCAATGAGAATATCATAAAAGCCTAAGAAAAGAAAATAGTCTTCACAAGCTCCTTCTCTTCCATTCTTGGCTGGCCTTTTGTTGTCACCTCCTTGGACATACCACCTTGGATGATCCTTGGACATATCACCTTGGATGATCCCATAATGTACCATTACATCAATAATAGAATCCTCGAGTTACATTCGAGGGGAGTAAGGTGAGAAAAGAATGTACAATGAGAGTGATAAGAAAAGGCACAACTCGCTGGCCGTATTTACAAGTACAACCAATCAAGGGCTATAACCATGCACCATGCTTCAAACACCAATCAGCATATCATGTCAAATCCCATTCAACAAAGATGCATGCCAATTTTCACGCGTTGATTAACCAGTTTTTATTTATGTGGTGCTTCGCATACAGTGGTCCCGCTGGCCGGTCAGGGGGCGGTGGTTCCCAGGGTTTTTGCAACTATTGCAAGAATCCTACTCCATATAGGTATCTCATACCATTCAATTTCGGGTTAATCTCACTAACCAATTAGGGTCGTTTCTTCATATATCTCATATGTTCATTACGAGTTCCGGTTTCATGCATCATGAATCAATCTAATTAATCATGGCAGAAAAGCAACCGAACACATAACATCATGTGATTCAACATCAATCCCGATTTAGGGTTTCACCAGTAGCTCTGATACCACTGATGGGTTTCAGGAGCCAAACAGCACAGCGGAATTTAACTGAAACCCTCTTGGATCCAAGTGAAAACGGGGTAAACCGGTGTTCAAAAATTTTCATACCTAATTTTCGGTTGAGATCTCTCACTCAACTGTAGAGTCTAATCACAAAACCTGAATAGTTGACGTGTTCAAGCTCTCTATGGTATCCACACGAGCCTCTCGGGAACAGCACGCTTCCACCACATCCTGGCAGATGCGTTTCTTTTGCGTTCACAGTGCTAGCTTGCGTCCTCGAAGGAATTGCAAGAGAAGAGTGCGGCTGTCCTTCTGGGAGGCTAGGGCAAGGAGACCTGCGAATTTCTCACTAGAAGTTGTATTTATAGTGAGACTCAACTTCCAGGCCTAATAGGTTTCAAAGCCCTAATCCAAGTAGGCTTTAATTTCGAGCTTAATAATGGCTCAACTATTGGGCCCATTATTAATACGAAATTATTGTGAAACCAAAACCCAAATTATTAGCCCATGCACTCTAATGATCCAAATAGCTCTATGTGTCCGACCCAATAGGCTCTTACCACGTTGGCAATGATCATAAATCACATTTATGATCATAAGCAATGAGCGGTGTCTAGCAACACATCATTGCTACCCAAGTGACAAGATTGTCGATGATTCAACTAAACCTTTATGATCATCACCGATATATGCCATTGTCCCTTTGTCCAAGATATCAAGACTAAGCACGAGACATGGAATGTGTCACTCTCGTATAGCCCAGTCTTTGGTTTCTTGATTACCGAGTGGACCAACTTAAACTGATGAGATTGATATCGTATGTCAACTCATCTGAGCATGGCCATGCATTTTTCTAAGTCTTACTCTATCAAGGGGCCGGAAGAAATCACTCCCGTTACATAGGAGGGGCAAATGCCATCTTGATCATACAAATTCCTCTGCATGATATGTTACATACCCAATCACCGCCTTGAAGTTCACTCAGTTACGAGCAATAAAGGAAAGTATCAAAGTATGTGACTCACATGTAGGGAACCTTGATGATCTTAGGTCGAAGGACTACATATACCCTGATCACTATGAGAATCACTTATGACACTCATATAATGATCCATGTAGTGTTCTCATGGTGGGTTGGTCCAGTACACATGTTCTCCAACTTGTACCTATATGTAGACTACATATCTCATATTAGTCTCCACATATGCTAGTCGTTATGTATTATTGCAACCCGCTCCACAATAATACTAGACCAGGGATGTTTAAGAATATCATTATTCTAGGGTTACAATTATGTTTGTTAAGTTACGCAGAAACAAAACAACAAACATAATTACTGGATTAATACCTTAATAAAATAGAATGACTCAATGTGCAAAAAATACAATCATCTCATGATTGGCTTTCGGGCACAACACTAACACTGCATTGTTTATGGACTTAATGCAGAGGGTGTTCAGAGCACACCTAGACCATTTTGTGGTGTTGTTTGTTGATGATATCTTGGTATATTTCAAGGATGAGGAAACTCATAAAGAACATCTTAAGTTAGTGCTTGGGTTGCTCTAAGAACATAAACTTTATGGAAAGCTGAGGAGATGTAAATTCTGGACTCGAGAAATTGGGTTTTTAGGTCATATAATAAATGATCAGGGATTGGCTGTGGATTTTGAAAAGGTAAAGTCAATCCTGGATTGGAAACAGCCCCAGAGTGTAAGGGAAGTCAGAATCTTCTTGGGGTTAGCTGGCTATTACAGAAGATTTGTGCCAAAGTTTTCTGTTTTAGCAGCCCCTATGACTCAATTAACCAGAAAGAACCAGAAGTTTGTCTGGGAACCCAAATGTGAAGAAAGTTTCAAGAGCTAAAGAGGAGATTGACTGCAGCTCCTATACTAGTCCTGCCAGACCCTGAAAAGGAATATGAGGTGGTTACAAATGCCTCTCATGTAAGACTAGGGTGTGTAGTAATGCAAGAAAAACAAGCTATTGCTTTTGGATCCAGACAGTTAAGACCACATGAAAAGAAATATCCAGTGCATGACCTAGAATTAGCAGCAGTAGTTTTTGCTCTTGAGCAGTCAAGACACTACCTTCTTGGTAATAGATTCCAAGTGTTTACAGACCACAAAAGTCTCAAGTACCTTTTTACACAGAAGGACTTGAATATGAGACAAAGAAGGTGGCTGGAATATTTGAAGGATTTTGACTGTGTAATTGAATACACAGCTGGGAAAGCCAATGTAGTGGTAGATGCTTTAAGTAGAAGCTACACTGGACTACTCAAAGGTGGAGAAGTTGAACATAAGGCAGAGAGCCTGATTATTACTCACCTGGCAAGCCAATGGCTAACTAGAGAAGGTGAGCAGTTGAAAGTACTCACCATTACCCCAGGATGGAAAGAGCTTATTAAAGAAGCTCAAGCTGGTGATAAAGAGCTAGAATTGAGTTCTGGCAAGAATAAGGGAGAACTATTCCAAGGTTTTTCCTTTAAGCAAGGAGTGCTACACTTCCAAAATAGGTTGTATGTGCCTGAAAAGGACAACCTAAGAGTTCCAATACTAGAAGAAGCTCACTCTACTAAGCTAGGTATGCACCCAGGGGCCACAAAAATGTATCATACTCTCAGAGTATATTTTTTGGTGGCCATACATTAAGAAGGATATTAATACACTTGTGGCTAGTTGTGAAACATGCCAACAAGTGAAGGTGGAGCACCAAAAGCCAGGAAGGAAGCTAGAAAGCTTACCCATACCCGAAAGAAAATGGGGATCCATCTCAATGGATTTTGTAGTGGGTATGCCACTGACAAGGAAGAGGCATAATGCCATTTGGGTCATTGTAGACAGGTTGACCAAGGCAGCCCATTTCCTTCCCATGAGTCTTACTGATTCTTTGGATAAATTGGCACAACTCTATATAAGAGAAATAGTGAGATTGCATGGAATACCTGATGACATAGTATCAGACAGGGATCCTAGGTTTTTTCTAGGTTTTGGAAATCCATACATCAGGCATTTGGCACTAAGGTTAAATTTAGTTCCGCCTACCATCCACAGACTGATGGACAAACAGAAAGAACTATACAGACTCTGGAAGATATGTTGAGATGCTGTGTAATAGACTTCCAGGGTGAATGGGATATACATCTCCCATTAATAGAGTTTTCCTATAGTAATGGCTATCATTCAGTGATCGGAATGGCTCTTTATGAAGCCTTATATGGCAGGAGATGTATTACTCCTCATTGCTGGCATCAGCCAGAGGACAAATTGGAATTGGGGCCAGACATTATTAAGGAAACTACTGAGAAGATTAAAGTGATCCAAGCCAGATTCAAAACTGCAAATGATAGGCAGCAAGCCTATGCAAACCTGAAAAGGAGAAGATACCTGGAATTCCAGGAAGGGGATTGGGTGTGGCTCAAAGTTTCCCCAATGAAAGGAGTGATTAGATTTAGGAAAAAGGGGAAACTAGCACCTAGATATGTTGGGCCATATCAAATAGTGGCTAAAGTAGGAAATGTAGCTTATCAGTTAGATTTTCCACCAGAACTTGGTAACATACACAATGTGTTTCATGTGAGTTTGCTCAATAGGTATGTTCCAAGCTTCAAGCAGATAGAAACACCTACTGCTATAACTGTGGCACCAAATCTTACATATGAAGAAGTGCCAATTCAGTTCCTGGCCAAAGATACCAGGAAATTGAGAAGCTGGTGGATTTCTATGATTAAGGTACAGTGGAGTAACCACACTCCCGAAGAGGCAACCTGGGAGGTAGAACAGGAGATTGCCACTAAGTACCCTCAACTGTACCTTGAGTTAGTGAAGAATTTGGAGGACCAAATTCTTTAAGGAGGGAGAAATTGTTAGGCTCACCTCCTAAGTGTTTGGCTTAGGCCAAGGAACATAAAGGAATGATGTGAAGGACAATGGAAACTAGTATAGTGATGTATGTGAAAAACTGGAAACTTTTGGGTCCTAATTGCACACAGAAACTTGACTATGGAAAATGACAGAAAATAAAGAAACAGGACCAAATTGCACACTTAACTTGGTGGCACAATTAATACTACAAAGTTGAAGTGAGCATTTTCGGCCATGCAAGTTTTTATGGTGACTAGTGCAATACTAGGTCAAATTATGGTAGACAACAATGATAACTAGTCACATCATGTCTCCTAGTAAGGTATTAAACATCATTATTCTAGTTCGCCTAACTAGTACTTATTCTAGTTACTTGGCCGGTTGAACATAGGCTTATTGGGCATAATAGACGCTTTGATTGATGTGCTTGGCATTTTGAGCCATGAAGTAACTAAAGTGCCCAAGTGAAACATGGTTTTAATGGTGCATGTCTGACTGTGAGAAAGTGAGGCCTTCATTGAGGCATGAAAACTTATTGGAGCCGAAATTCAGTGTTAATGCCAACTTATGTACATGTGTCTTATGGCCGGTTTTGGTCAAAGCCACTTAAGCCATTCTTGTCTCCATTTTGGGTTCTTTGTTTCCCTTGGCCGAGAGCGTGTAGCTTGAGTTCTTGTGTGCTCACAAAATTGATCTTGAATTCAAGCAAGTTTGGAGACAATTGAAGGAGGCAAGCTAGGACATCTTGGTTTTGGCACTAGGCCACTTGAATTCAAGCTTTGGACTTGAAGAATCATGAAGGCCGAGTCAATTCCAAGCTAGGGTTTGAGGCTAATTGAGCAAAGGAAGTTTCGGTTTGGAAACTAAGTCTTGGCCGAGAGCTTGAGTTGAGGCTAATTTGGGAAGAACAATTTGGCTTTGAAAGTTGGATTTTGGCCGAGAGCTATTTGAAGTAGGGTTCACTTAACACTTTGATTGCTTGGTGAATTACCATGATTCAAGTGTTTAGAGTAGCTAAGTAATGGACAAGATTGCCATATGACCTTAGTTGCTTGATGGGCTAATGAGAATTGATTCGGTTATGGTGTTGATTAGCTAATTAACTATGGACATGTGCTAGAAATGCTAGTAAATGTGGCCTCTTTGCTAGGCATTTTGGAGCTCTAGTGGAAGTGGAATGTTTGGTGAAGTTTTGTGTGCAAATGCACATTGGCACATGTTATGGAATATTGGCCGACAGGACTTTGTGGTGTGTGTGTGGGTTATCGTGTGCTTTGGTGAATTCTTTGTGCTTGCTAACCCAATATATGTTATTGTTGCTTATATGCCTGGGTTACTTTAGCATGTATATGTATATGTTTGGTTTTCCTTGTCTTTGTGTTTGTTTTGCAGGTTATGTTGAGCTATCGGGAGGTTAAGCTTTGAGTTTTATACTCAGCTTAACTAAATAAACTCTTAAATGAGTTGGTATTTAGAAGTGAACTCTACTGAGTTTTATACTCACTGCCCATTCTATTTATTTTTCAGGGAAAGATATTCGGCCTGAATAGTGTTTGCTTGCTTTGTGCTTGTGTTTTGTGCTAGCTTGCTTAATTGCCAAGGTATGTGCCAATGAGTGCTTGGCTATTGGTTTTGGTACTTTACAAGTCTTATTTTACAAGCTGGCAAGACTTATGTGCTAAGTTTGCAGGCTTGTAGTGTTGGGACCTGTCTAGGAGAGCAGTATGGATAAATGGACACTGGCTCTGATCATAGTCTTCACCTTTATGACTATGAATATGGCTATTGGGTTGGTGTTGCAGTGTGCATTACTGTATGGGATCCTTAAGGTACTTTTTGACCATTAGTGGTCTCGGGTTGTACTCTAACTTGGCATGGTAGACTTTTGGGTTCATGGCATGTGGCCATGTTGGATACTAGGTAGACTACCATTTTGGGTGTATATGTAAGTAGTCTCGGTTACCTAGCTTTGTGATGGTTTTGTTGGGCTTATGTGCCAAGTTATGTATATGATCTTATGGTTGGTTTTCGACATGTATATATGTTGAATGCTTTGGGCCAAGGTTTGGCATATCAATGTGAATAGTTATGGGCTTATGCTTGGTTATGTGACTATGGAGCATGACATCTTGTGAACCTCCTTCTGTACCTCTATTGGCCAAGAAGATCATGTGCATATCAATATGTGTTTTCCAAACTAAAGTAAATACTGTGGGCTTCTTGGTTGCCATTTAAGTAGCACACTTGATTGCACACCATATAAGCACTGTTGCCCTACTTGTCGTGCAAGTAATCTATTAAAGCCTTGCTTATTTTGCAAGTTAGTGGCATTGGGCCTTACTTCTGCTGCAAGAAAACCGTGGAATTGTTTTAAAGCCTCCTGGGCCACCTCCCAGGCTTATTACCTTAAGAAAATAAGACTGAATGGTAACTTTGGTAGTTTGGCCAAATTGAAGATGTGGGGTTTTAGTTACAAGTTTGGGAGTTAAACCTAGGAGTCATGGGCCAGGGCCTGTGTGACGTGTGACACGCCTCGTGCCAGAGAAGTTACTCGCCAAAAAGAAGACATCATTCTCCGTTTCTGGTGACTACCTTGCAACGAGGAGAGGACGATACTACCATCCTGATGGAGAAAATCCTGGAGAGGTGGGAAAATGTGGAAAAACAGGTTTCTCGGAAGCCTGTCTGGCCAAGGTTGTTAGAGACGTTCACCAAAGAAGAGTCCCCCTTGATCCGTTCTATAGTAGAAGCACGAATGCCCAGCGACTTTCGGGTACTACCTCTGGAAACATATGATGGGTGCAGCAATCCCTAAGCCCACCTTACCAAAATTAGGAGGAGCATGATGCTGCGTGGTGCCGATGACAATACCCTCTGCAAATGTTTTGAGGTTACCTTATCAAGGCCGGCAACTTCATGGTACAACTCCCTGGAACAACTCTCTGGCCCCAGGAACCATAATGGGTTTCCAGGAGTTATCCAACGCCTTCACCAAATAGTTCATCGGAAGCAGGCCGATGGTGAAGATGCCTGTCCAAATGTTCGACAAAGCCCAAAAGAATGGGGAAACCATTGGGCACTATGTCGAGAGGTTCAATAGAGAAGCCCTCAATGTGCCAGACTTCCGTCCCAAAATCTGCATCCTTACTGATAGCCGAAGTGCCCATAAACTTCTGGACCCCCAGACTCAGACAAAGTACCAACCTCGGCAGAGAAACTACTTGCCACGGAAAGAAGGATGTTTGACCTCCCTAATTCGACCTCGGCAATCCTCCGTTCCAGCAAATGATAGTGCCAACCTCAGGGGGACGATTAAACCACCCTCGGAAGTGCGGGTGTCCCTGAGAAAGACCACCCTCGGGAAACATATTCCTGTGATACTAGAGTAACCTCGGAAAGTACGACAGGAGCAATTAAGGAGCCTCTGACACATCCTCGACACGCCGCCCCCAGACACGTTCTGACATGCCGCTTGTAGAGACACCCTAGTATGCCACTGTCGGGTTGCCTAGGCTCCTAGCCAAGCGGCCTATGATCAGCTGGGTGTCCCCTCGTTCCCCGAAGATGTGGATCGCATCCCACCGAACACATGTCACGATCTGGGATGGCCACATGAGGAGAAATACTACTGTTCGCTCATCCATAAATACTCGGTAAACACCCCATGTAAAGGGGTTGAGCACTAGAGACCATACTTCTCCACTCTCTATCACCTCCATATCTCCTAAGTACTGACTTGGGCGTTGGAGGCTCCTCCCCGGAAACACACTCCACGGACCTCTTAACCTCTGTCTTCCAAACATTTCAGCTACCCTCCCCTGGGAAATCTCCTCCTCAGGCGCTCTCCTCCACCGGAAGTCCCCCTCGTTTCTACCATGTCACATGAAGAAACTGGCATCGAGCACCATTTGGCACCGTTTGTGGGAATTCTTTCCCATGTCACCGTCGTAGAGACTCGACGCTCAAAGGACAAAGGGATTCCAAGATCCCCCCTGCGCCTGAGGCTCAGCCGGCGAGCAATCTGCCTGTCGCAGAGGCTTCTGTGCTGGAGGATGACCGCCCTGTAACGGTGATGATGGTCTTCCTATGAGACTTCCAACGATTCATCGTCGCCGAAATGACTCAACAGCTTGATCAGAGGTTGCCCCTACCTTCTCTGGTCCGAATGCCCTTGCCCCCGGCTTCTCGTCGGGAAAGGAGTTCGAGGTCCATGATGGGTTTCAGGAGCCAAACAGTGCAGTGGAATTTAACCGAAACCCTCCAAGATCCAAGTGAAACGGGGTAAACCGGGTTGATGGCCGGGGGCCTCATCGTTTAGAGTCATGGTGACTGGTGGAGAGACTTCTGGGAGGAAGAATGCCTGGAGGATGGTTCGCCCTTGGGAGTGTGCCTGAAAGTCCAGAAACAAAGGGTTAGGAGGCCCCCGGATGTGTTTCCGGCGGGGGAGCCTCCGACGCCCAAGTCAGTGGTGGCTGAGAAAGGCAGAGGAAATAGCACAAAGGGCTGAAGAGTCTCGCCCGGTGATTTTCTCAGAGTCTGGGAGTCAGACCTCTTGCCAACCAACCTCCTGCCCAGTATTTATTTCCTGGTATTTATAGGAGTGCCTAGCCCGTTCAGATCGCGACACGTGTTCGGTTGGATGTTCCCTGAGTTTCTGGGTGTAGGGGATAGATAGCTGGTAGCAGGTTGCCTTGAGCCTTGTGCTGAGATGGGCCATGATGTGATTTTGATGGCGTCAGCGTGTCAGAGCGCCTATTGAGGCGGCTTTATGACGTCTGTGAAAGGACGTGTCAGAGGCTTCCTTAAATGCTTCCTTAAATGCTCCTGCCGTACTATCGAGGTCCCTTGGCGAGGTTGTCCTTTGGTACGGACGGTGCCTCTTCGGGAAACACGCCCTTAGTTCCGGGGATCCCAGCTTCAGGGAGTTCCGCCTTCGGGGAGATCATATTCGCCCCGCAATAGCTGGTGCCTCATTTCCAAAGGCGATCTGTTTACAACCTTGGGGGGCTAGTAGTATCCTAAAGTTTCCTGGCGTGCCGGGCTCGGAGCTCTTCGGCTATCTCCCGAGGTGTATGATCTCACCTTTTCTCGGGTAGCACCAGTTTCTTCTGGCCATTCTTGTGGCAGGGAGTTCGGCTAGATAGAGGCGATAGCCTTTGGCTATCACATGCCCCCCTTTGGAAGGCCGAAGTGAAGACTTCGGTTTTGCATATCTTTCCGAGGTTGTTCTTGGGAGTCTCTTAGGAAGCTCAACCTGTTCCAAGGATCCACCTCTTGCCCAAAGGTCATGGGCTGTTCGGCCTTGGCCTGTTCTTTGGTGTCTTCGAGGCGGAGCCTATGCCGAAGATACACCTCTTGCCCGAAGGTCATGCGCTGTTTGGTCATAGCCTGTCTCTTGGTGTCCTCGAGGTAACCTGCTTTTTCTTCTTGCAGGTCTGCGTAACGTCGTGTCTGATGGCCAAGCGTGTCAGTCTAAGCGACGCGTCCCAGCTTTTTAGGGATGTCAGAAGACGTGTCCCCTGTTTTGGCGCGGCGGTTGACACGTGGCGCTTTGCCATTCGAGGAGAGTCGCGTCGGTTACAGAGGGTGCGCCTTTTCAGGTGCAGAGGGCAGTTACGGCGACAGTTCGCCTCTAAAGGGCACTTATGACGACGTTTCGGTTACCAACCTTTGGCCTATAAATAGCCCATTCCATCATAAGTCCCATTTGCTTTTACTTCTGCTCTTTCCTCTGCTTTGCCCCTGTTTTCGTACTTTCTTGCTTTCTGTAGCGGAGCTGCCTTAATCAGAGCTTTTTTCAGCCAACTTTCACGACGGCGTCCTCAGACTTTGGCAAATCTTTTGGTGGGTTTTTGTTTTCCAGAGTGTTTTGATTCCTCTGCTCTTTTGAGTTTTTCCGGAAACTATTTTCTGGCCTTTTCCGAACTAGTTTTCATGTCGAAAATGCCTATCCCTGAGAGCTGGCAGCCTCTTTTAGCCCATCCTTGTTGCACCACCCCCGCAAAACTAGAGAGGTGGAAGAAAAAGTTCTTTCTTCCCTCTTACGCCGTTACTAGGCTGCCTCGCTCTAGCCATTATGCTTTTTCAAACCATAGTAACGAGATTACCATTTTCCGAGCCCAGCTGAAGGCCGGACTTCGGTATCCTCCCCCGAAGTTGGTTTGCGAGTTCTGCCAATTTCATGGCATTGCTGTGAACCAGCTTCCCCCGAACTCGTACTGCTACTTTCACGCCTACCTCTATATGTGTGGCGTCTTCGGGATAAAACCCCATTTTATAATCTTCATGCAGTACTACAAGCTCTTTGTGGTCCCGAAGGGTGGCTTCTACTTTATGCTACCTCGAGGATCCGGGAGCAAAAAATTCATGTTCACCTTCGCCACCAAGGACAGCTGGCGGGGGTGGCAACAGAAATTCTTCTTCCTGAAGATGGAGGAGTCCTGGTCGTATGTTCTGACCAAATGGGCTCAGGGAAGGCTAGATGTGGACGTTGTAGACCCGAGGTTGTTGCTGACTCCAGAGTTGGCTTCCACTTTCACGGACTTCGACGGCCGCATCCGTGCCGTCTCTGACTGGGCGCCCGAGGTCACGCCGCGCTCTCTATACCCCTTCCCTATCAACTGGAGGTTGATGACCGAAGAGGTCCTCCGGGAGTTAAAGGTGGTTAAGGAGCACGAGACCGACCTCGAGATGCCATCATCGGGAAGGATTCCTGGTTGGTCAAGCTTCTTAAGGAGGAAATCTCTTTCGAAACGCTTGTCGAAAGTGAGTTATCTTCTACTCCCTTGTTGTTTTTCCCTCGGACTTACGCTGATGTCTTTTTTCTTTTTTAGAGATGGGCGATGGGACTGCTGCATTTTACAAGTCCCTTTTCTCCGGCCAGGTGGAGAAGGGTGATCAGACAAAGAAGGCGGTTCCCGAAGGCGGAAGTCTACTGGCGCTGGGCCTTCGGCGAAACGGGCAAAGAAAACTGCCCAGGCTCCTCTGGAGGATATTTCCGAGGAGGCTGATGGGGAGCCTGGGGCAGCTGAGATGGCAGCCGAGATTCCGCCGATTGAGGCTTCTGCTAAGGTCCCTGCTGCTGCTGAGGTTCCTTCCGCCGACGTCCCTCCGCAGAGCCCTTCGTCGCCGTAGACCCTTCTGGAGGCAGTGGAAGAGGCTCCTTCTGCCGAGGAGCGGCGCAAGAGGAAGGGCAAGGAGATTTCGACTGAGGAGTCTTAGGATTCCGAGGACGCTGTGTTCGAAGTGCCGCCCGGTTTGTTTCTTTCAGAACAAGTATGGCTCTTTTTGTTTTTCTGAATTTTCCTTTATCTCTGACCTGCTTCTCGTTTTCACCGTGCAGGGGAGTTAGTTACCCCGAACTGGGCTGCCGAACACGCAAAGGCGCGGGCCCTTCGCGACACCAAAGTCCCGCAAGGGAAGGTGCCCAAAGAGCCTTTCTGGACGTTCACGGAGGACATCAACTTGTACTCCGAGGACTGTCCTGAAATGGCAAAGCAGATTTCGAAGGGGGTGCTTACTGAGGCCTCCTTCAAGGCCATCGCGGCGGCCCATCCGGACGATGACACTCTTGCTGCGAAAGTCACTGAGCATGCTGCTCAGGTATGTTCCTCACACCTTTTTCCCTTCAATTTTTCCTAAGGACTTGGCTCTTACTGACCTTGCATTTATCTTTTTACAGCTGCTGGGGTACGCCGGCTTTCTCCGAGTTCGGGTAGCCAGGCAGGCGGCGTTCTGAGCTTCGGCCTTAGAGACCTTAAAGAAGGTGAAGGAAACGCGCTTGGCATTGATCGCCAAGAACCAACAGCTGTCGGATGCTGCGAAGAAAGAAGTTGGTGCCCTTCGGGAGGAGTTCCGGAAGGAGAAGGAAGATCTTGAGAAGAACTCCTCTCTGAAGATTGCTGACCTCGGTGACCAAATGGCGGGGATGCTCGCCGCCAACCAAGACCTTCTCAAAGATAAGTCAGATTCTGACAATCTGATTCGGTCGTTTGTGAGCGAGAAAAAGGCTCTTGAAGCCGAGGTCCAGTCTTTGAAGAAGGAGCCCGATACGAAGAAGAGGGTGAAGGCACTGAAGAAGGAGGTTGCAGACTTAAAGGACGAGCTCGAGGACCTTGAGGTTGAGAAGGACAAATCCAACCAAATGACCAAGGTCGCCTTCCAAGATGGATTATGCCTTGCTCGGCACCAAGTCCTTGAGAGGTTCCCAAGTCTGGACCTCTCTTTTTTGGAAGCGCTCAACATTCCCGAGGCGCCTCGGTGGTCCTGGTCCAAAATCGAGCACCTGAACCTGCCTTCCACAATTCCGGCGCCGAAGGTGGTGGAGAAGGGCACAAAGGCTGGTAGCTCCCGGGACGCCGAGAACCCTTAGGCTATTTTAGGGGCCTTTTCCTTTTTTCGTCTTCGTTTTGGTGTTCCTTCTTCGGGCACTTCTTCTTTGTAAGCCAGCTTTCTTGTAAATGAAGATCTTTTTTGGCTAAGTATTTTTTCAAGTTTCTTTATTCCCAATGCCCCAAACACATTTGCTCAAGAGACTTCGGAAAACCTGCGATCAAAGAAACTTGACTAAGTGTGAAAGACCTTTCCATTGGCCGAGCCTGTTCGCTCAAGAGGCTTTCTGGAAAGTCTGAAAAATTTGACTAAGTCTTTTTGCAGGTTTTTGCATTTCCATTTTGTCCCGAACACGTTCGCTCGAGGGACTTCGGAAACCCCTTAGTCGAAATTTTTCATTTCCCCTTGTCCCGAGCATGTTCGCTCAAGAGACTTAAGAAACCTTTTGCGAGATTTTTTGTTTTCCATTTTTCCCGAGTTTGATGGCTCAAGGGACTTTGGAAAACTGTCTCTGCGCTTATTTCGGTGAGTACCGCTGAGAGATTTTCCCATCTTTCCCAAGCGTGATGGCTCAAGGGACTTCGGAAAGTCATATCTGCGCTTATGGAGAGCATCTTTGCGGAATTCTGTACAATTCTGTACTTAAGAAATTTTCTCAAGGCATTTCTGTACTTAGAATATTTTTCGTACAGTATGATTCCTTCGCTCAAGCTTAGGCGTAGAATTTTCTCAAGGCATCTGAGTGCCAAGTGTTTTTCAATTCTACGCCTTCGGCGTCGCCAAGTTTGTACACGCCTTTTCGTACTTCGGCGAGGACCAGATAAGGTCCTTCCCAGTTTGTGCGAAGTACTCCGTGGGATGGCCTTCGGGGCGCAAAGTCAGCCTTTCGGAGAACGAGGTCTCCTTTCCTGATTTCCTTTGGCCTAGCTCGCAAGTTTATGGCCGCGGCCACCCTTTGCTGGAAAGCTTTTCTTCTCCGCTCAGCTATTTCTCTATGTTCGCCGATGAGGTCGAGCTTTGTTCTTAGGCCGAGGTCGTTTCCTCCTTCATCAAATACTTGCACCCGTACTGATGGCCTAACAATCTCGATAGGGATGATGGCCTCTGTTCCGAAGACGAGTGAGAAGGGAGTCTCCCCTGTGGCTCTTCGGGGCGTCGTTCGGTAACTCCATAATACGCTTTGGAGTTCTCCTGGCCATTTCCCTTTTGCTTCCCCCAGTCTCTTTTTCAGGCCATCTTTTATGGTCCTGTTAGATACTTCCACCTGCCCGTTGCTTTGGGGGTGAGCTACTGGGGCGAAGTGCATCTTTATTCCGAGGTCGCTGATAAATTCCTGGAATCCTTTGTCTATGAATTGGGATCCATTATCAGCCACTAGTACCCTCGGTATGCCGAATCTGCATACTATGTTCTTCCATACAAACTTTTGCACTTCTTTTGCTGAGATAGTTGCTAGGGGTTCTGCCTCGACCCACTTGGAGAAATAGTCCACTGCTAGCACGCAGAATTTCACGCCTCCGGGCGCTGAGGGGAGTGGCCCAGTAAGGTCTATACCCCAGACTGCGAAGGGCCAGGGGTAGTCAGCCGAAGTTATCATTTCCGAGGGTGCCCTCTGGATGTTCGCGTGTTTCTGGCAACTACCGCATTTTCGGACGAACTGCCTTGCATCCTTTCTCAGGGTAGGCCAGAAGTATCCTTGGCGAAGTATCACCGCCGCAAGGGCATCAGTTCCAATATGTGAACCACACATGCCTTCGTGGACCTCTTCAAGGACCATTTCAGTATCCTCTTCATCCACGCATCTCTGCAGTGGGTTTGCATATCCCTGTCGGTACAACTCTTCGCCAATCAGGAAGAATCGGCCGGAGCGTCTTCGCAGTCTTGCAGCGTCGCTGGGTTCTTCGGGGAGCACAATTTCTGCGAGGTATCTTTTTATGGGATCTTTCCATCCTTTTTCCGAGGTCACTATGCTCAGCAGTGAGATGCTCGGGTGATCTAGCACCTCGGTGTATGTTTTTGACTTCGCCAAGCAATCTGCCTCAATGTTATTCTGCCGAGGTACATTTTCGATCCGTACGGCGTCAAACTCTTGGATGAGCTTTGCTACCAGCTCGTGGTATTTTGCCAAGATTGGGTCCTTCGCCCCATAATCTCCAGCCGTCTGCTGAACTACTAGCTGGGAATCGCTGTGAGCTTTTAAGTTTCTCACGCCATTCCTTCTGGCCAAGCGTAATCCCGCTATGAGGGCTTCATACTCTGCCACATTGTTAGTGACGCTGAAGCTGAACTTGATAGCCTTCTTTACCTCTAGGCGTTCGGGTCCTCTGATAATTACTCCAGCTCCCTGGTGTTCGGATCCCGAGGCTCCGTCAACATGCAAGGTCCACTCTGGCTCACCTCCATTCGGATCCAAATGGCTTTCCTTAGTGGTGGGTATTTCGGCGATAAAATCTGCCAGTGCCTGAGCTTTTATGGCCTTCCGAGGTTCATATATGATTTCGTGTTCGCCAAGCTCTATACACCATTTGGAGAGCCTTCCCGAATGATCAACTTTCTTCATAACATCCCGTAGTGGTAGACTCCTTCGGACGATGATGGGATGAGCCTGAAAGTATGGTCGCAGCCTTCTCCCTGCAAGCACCAAGGCGTATATAGCTTTTTGAAGCAGAGGGTACCTGATTTCGGCGCCGTGCAGGGATTTGCTGACGTAATAGACTGGCCATTGCTTTGGCCCTTCTTCTTTCACGAGGACCCAGCTTACAGCTTTCTCCGTGACAGCGAGGTACAAAACGAGGGGCTCTCCCTCCCGAGGTTGTCGCAGAGTCGGCAGGCTAGCCAGGTAGACTTTGAGTTCTTCCCAGGCCTTTTGGCAATCTTCACCCCAAGGGTGATCATTCTTTCCGAGGTCACCTTCCGTTTTTGCTGCCTTTGTGAGGACTTTGAAGAAAGGTCGACACCTATCTCCGTACCTGGAAATAAATCTGCCCAGGGAGGTTATTCTTCCGATGAGCCTCTGCACGTCTTTGACTGTGGCAGGAGTTCGGAACTCAAGCAGCGCCTTAATCTTCTCGGGGTTAGCGTCTATGCCTCTTTCGGATACCATGTACCCAAGGAATTTTTTTGAGGTTACCCCGAAGGTGCACTTTTCAGGATTGAGCCGAATCCCGAAGGCTCTGAGCTTTTGGAAGGTTTCCTCTAGATCTGTGACGTGATAGCTAGGCAGCTTGCTCTTGACTATCATATCATCAACATACACCTCTATGTTTCTCCCCATTTGGTCTTTAAAGACCTTGTTCATCAACCTTTGGTAGGTGGCTCCTGCATTTCTGAGCCCAAAGGGCATCCTGACATAGCAGTATGTTCCTCCCTCGGTGATGAAGGTGGTTTTTTCTTCATCTTCGGGGTCCATCCTTATTTGATGGTAGCCGCTGAAGGCGTCTAGGAAACTTAGGAGCCCGTATTCGGGAGTTGAGTCTACCAGTTGGTCTATTGGCGGAAGAGGGTATGAGTCTTTCGGGCAAGCATCGTTCAAGTTTCTGAAGTCGATGCACATCCGAAGTTTGCTGCTGCCTTCTTTTGTGGCAATCACCACGTTGCTTAACCACTCGGGGTACTTCACCTCCCTGATGACTTTGGCGTCTAACAGATGCTGGACCTCGGTTTTGACAAAGTTGCTCTTGTGAGCTGAGATGCTTCGTTTCTTTTGCCGGACAGGTTTTGCTTTCAGGCTTACTTTGAGGCTATGCTGTACTATGCCAGGATTTACCCCTAGCATATCTTTCGGCGAGTAGGCAAACAGATCTTTATTTTTCAGCAGAAAGGATACAAGGTTTTCCTTCTCACCTTCGGCCAAGCTCTTCCCTATTCGGGTAGATTGTCCTGGGATAAGTTCTACTGTTTCCATTTCCGCTTTTGCGAGATCTTCTTCTTTGCCTTTTTCTGACGCCTTTGCCTCCATTGTTTGTGCGAAGTTGCTCACCGGAGCCTTTCATGCTTTCACAAACACCTTTCTCACCTCGGCCTGGTCTATGAATATCTCTGCATCTCCATCCTTGGTGGCGAATCTGACAGTCAAGTACTTCACATCAGGGCGAATGTGCAGGTTTCCCTGTGTCTGCCTTCCAAGGATGGCGTTGTACGAGGACGGGACGTCCATGACGATGAACCTTGCCATTGTGGAGGCGTACAACTCAGCTGCCCCATCTACCGAAGTCCCTTTCATCATTAGTGGGAGGTCGATTCATCCGAGAACGGGCAGTTCGGATGGTCCGACCCCGAAGGTGGGCGACGTGACTGGCTTAAGGTCACTACTGGAGATGCCTAAGCTTGGCAGTAAGTGCGAGAATAGGACGTCCGCATTTGATCCGTCATCAAGTAGCACCCTTTTGACGTCCCAGCTCCGTATCCTCGCCATGATCAGCAGTGGATCGTCGTGGGGAAAGACGATAGTGGATCCATCTTTGCGGGCCAGCTTCTTTGCTGGATTTTGATATTCCATGACTGCAATTTGTCTGGCCTTCCGCTTTCTTTCCGAGGATGGGAGCCCCGTGGTGATCGTTTGGATAACCCCTGATGGAGGTGGAGGGCGCCTTTTTGGACTTCGGTTTCTCCGCCTGTCGGAGTCATAGTCCTCATCTTCGGCCCTTTCTTCCTCCACTTTTCTGCCTTTCGGGAATGGCATCCGCAGGTATTTCCGAAGTTGGCCCTGCTTTATCAGCGACTCTATGTACTTCTTCAGCTGGAAGCAGTCTTCGGTGTCATGACCGTGGTCGCGATGAAACTGGCAGAACTTCTTTGCATTCTTCTTATTGTCGGCGGTCATGGCCCTTGGCCGCCGAATCTGCGTCCCTTGCGTTTCCAGCGCCATGAGGATGTTGGTCCGTGTAGTGCTCAGTGGTGTGAAACTTTGGGGTTTCCTTCCCCGCATCCTCCGAGGTCGTCTTACCTGTTCGGTCGGATGCCGAGTTTGTTGATTCGACCCTTCGGCACGGTGGTGATCGGACTTCGGCCCAGCCATTCTTAGTTCCTCGGTGGTCATGTGCTGTTCTGCCCTTCGGTAAAATTCTCCGAGGGTCTCCGCGGCGTCTTTTGAGAACTCGTAGAACCGCTGTGAGTCGCGCCGAAGGCCCCGTATCATGGCAAGAATGCGGATTTCGGGCCGAAAGTTTGGGACGCTCAGAGCTTCCCTGTTGAATCTTTCGACATAGTCTCGGATGGTTTCTCCGTTCCTCTGTTCTATGTCGAACATCTGGACAGGCATCTTCGCAGTAGGTCGACTCCCAATGAATTGCTGCGTGAAGGCCGTGGACAACTCCTGGAACTCAGTGATGGTCCCTGAAGGCAATGAATTGTACCATGCAGTTGCTGGCCCTGTGAGGGTGACTTCGAAGCACTTGCACATGGTAGCATCATCAGCACCATGCATTATCATGCTGCGTCTGTACTTCATCAGATGGGCCTGTGGATCAGTACGACCGTCATAAATCTCCAACCGAGGTACTCTGAAGTCACCTGGCATGGATGCCTCAACAACGGCCTGAATGAATGGGGAGTCATCTTCGCAGAACGTTCCCGAAAGTCTGGCCCAAACTGGTTTTCTGGCCATTTGTTTCTCCACCCTTTCTAGCCGTGCCAATATCCTCTCCATAAGCACTGTGGCACTAGGCCCTTCTTCAGGGAAGGGAGATTGCCGTCGCCTTTTCGGGGAGCGAGTTCGGCGCTGAGGGGATAGGGACCTCGCCTCAGGCAGCGAACTTCTTTGCTGCAAGACCCTCGGTCGCTCAGACCTCTTCTGCCCCACAGGCTGTTTCCCGAGGGGCGTATTCTCTGTGGACGATTCTTCGCGCGGATCTCCGCTTCCCGAACTGCGATGAGTGGACCTCTGACTTTTCTCCCGAGGGCGTGCAGGTGAGGGAGGTCTTTGGGCCAGTGTCTGCTGTGACCATCTTTGGTCGATCTGCTGTGTCATTTCGGCCACGACCGAACGTTGAAACTCCCTCACAAAGCTCATAGTGATTACTAGAGGGCGGTCTTCCTCGGACGCAGAAGTCCTTGGGAGTGTTTGCTCAGTAGCCGGTTGTGTCTCAGGCGCGGACGGGGACCTCGGGAGTCCCTTGTCCTTAGAACGCCGAGTTTCAACGACGGCGATGTCAGAGCTGGTTCCCACAGACGGCGCCAAATGATGGCCGGGGGCCTCATCGTTTAGAGTCATGGTGACTGGTGGAGAGACTTCTGGGAGGAAGAACGCCTGGAGGATGGTTCGCCCTTGGGAGTGTGCCTGAAAGTGCAGAAACAAAGGGTTAGGAGGCCCCCGGATGTGTTACCGGGGGGGGAGCCTCCGACGCCCAAGTCAGTGGTGGTTGAGAAAGGCAGAGGAAATAGCGCAAAGGGCTGAAGAGTCTCGCCTGGTGATTTTCTCAGAGTCTGGGAGTCAGACCTCTTGCCAACCAACCTCCTGCCCAGTATTTATTTCCTGGTATTTATAGGAGTGCCTAACCCGTTCAGATCGCAACACGTGTTCGGTAGGATGTTCCCTGAGTTTCTGGGCATAGGGGACAGATAGCTGGTAACAGGTTCCCTTGAGCCTTGTGCTGAGATGGGCCATGATGTGATTTTGATGGCGTCAGCGTGTCAGAGAGCCTATTGAGGCGGCTTTATGACGTCTGTGAAAGGACGTGTCAGAGGCTTCCTTAAATGCTTCCTTAAATGCTCCTGCCATACTACCGAGGTCCCTGGGCGAGGTTGTCCTTTGGTATGGACGGTGCCTCTTCGGGAAACACGCCCTTAGTTCCGGGGATCCCAGCTTCAGGGAGTTCCGCCTTCGGGCAGATCATATTCGGCCCGCAATAGCTGGTGCCTCTTTTCCGAAGGCGATCTGTTTACAACCTTGGGGGCTAATAGTATCCTCAAGTTTCCTGGCGTGCCGGGCTCGGAGCTCTTCGGCTATCTCCTGAGGTGTATGATCTCACCTTTTCTCGGGTAGCGCCAGTTTCTTCTGGCCATTCTTGTGGCAGGGAGTTTGGCCAGATAGAGGCGATAGCCTTTGGCTATCACGGTTGTTCAAAAATTTTCATAGCTAATTTTCGGTTGAGATCTCTCACTCAACTGTAGAGTCGAATCACAAAACCTGAATAGTTGACGTGTTCAGGCTCTCTATGGTATCCACACCAGACTCTTGGGATCACCACGCTTCCACCACGTCTCGGCAAATGCGTTTCTCTTGCGCTCGCAGTGCTAGCTTGCGTCCTCCAATGAATTGGAAGAGAAGAGTGTAGCTGTCCTTTTGTGAGGCTAGGGCAAGGAGACCTGCGAATTTCTCACTAGAAGTTGTGTTTATAATGAGACCCAACTTCCAGGCCTAATAGGTTTCAAAGCCCTAATCCAATTAGGCTTTAATTTCGAGCTTAATAATGGCTCAACTACTGAGCCCATTATTAATACAAAATTATTGTGAAACCAAAACCCAAATTATTAGCCCATGCACTCTAATGATCCAAATAGCTCTATGTGTGTGACCCAATAGGCTCTTACCACGCTGCCAATGATCATAAATCACATTTATGATCATAAGCAATGAGCGGTGTCTAGCAACACATCATTGCTACCCAAGTGACAAGATTGTCGATGATTCGACTAAACCTTTATGATCGTCACCGATATATGCCATTGTCCCTTTGTCCAAGATATCAAGACTAAGCACGAGACATGGAACGTGTCACTCTTGTATAGCCCAATCTTTAGTTTCATAATTACCGAATAGACCAACTTAAACTGATGGCATTGATATCGTATATCAACTAATCTGAGCATGGCCATGCATTTTTCTAAGTCTTACTCTATCAAGGGGCCCGAAGATATCTCTCCCGTTACATAGGAGGGACAAATCCCATCTTGATCATACAAATCCCTTCACATGATATGTGACATACCCAATGACCTCCTTCAAGTTCACTCAGTTACCGGCAACAAAGGAAAGTATCAAAGTATGTGACTCACATGTAGGGAACCTTGATGATCTTAGGTCGAAGGACTACATATACCATGATCACTATGAGAATCACTTATGACACTCATATAACGATCCATGTAGCGTTCTCACGGTGGGTCGGTCCAGTACACAAGTTCTCCAACTTGTACGCATATGTAGACTACATATCTCATATTAGTCTCCACATATGCTAGTCATTATGTATTGTGGCAATCCGCTCCACAATAATAGTAGACTAGGGACGTTTAAGAATATCATTATTCTAGGGTTACAATTATGTTTGTTAAGTTACGCAGAAACAAAACATCAAACGTATAAGGGACGAAGTGACCCTCAGGTGCACCTGACGAAGTACAAGCGAAGCATGGTACTCCATGGCGCAGATGATGCCACGCTCTATAAGTGCTTCGAAGTAACACTTTCGGGTCCAACAATGGCATGGTATAACTCTCTCGCCCACGGAAGCTTGCTAAGCTTTCAAGAGCTATCCACTGCCTTCACTCATCAGTTCATCGGTAGCAGACCAACTGCCAAATGCCAGTACAAATGTTCGACATAGCTCAACGAGGGGGGGAGACCATTCGCGACTACGTTGAGAGGTTTAACCAAGAAACGCTGAGCGTGCCCAACTTTTGACCAGAAATTCGCATCCTCGCGATGGTCAGAGGACTTGGAAGGGTCTCCCAACTGTTCTATGAGTTTTCCAAAGACCCCAAAGAAACTCTTGCGGAGTTCTATAGGAGGGCCGAACAGCATATGACGGCCGAAGAACTCCGGATGGGAGGACCCAAAGGAGAAGACCCTCATGCCGAAGGGCGCAGCCATCAACTTCCACATCAGAACGAGGGAGAAAGGCCCCGAAAGTAGAGGGGGGAAAGGTGCATGACATTCACCCCCTTGAACACCACAAGAGCTAGCATCCTTATGGCGCTAGAAAAACAAGGGACCACAGTCCCAAGACCAAAGGCCATGACCTCTGAAAACAAAAGAAACATGAAGAAATTCTGTCAGTTTCACCGAGACCATGGCCATGACACCGAAGATTATTTCCAGCTGAAGAAATATATCGAGTCCCTAATCAAACAGGGTCAACTCCGTCGATACTTGCGGATGCCTTCCCGAAAAGGAAGGAAGGAAGAACAAAGGAGGGGCGACGACGAAGAAAATGACTCGGACAGACATCGAGACCAAAGTCCTTGAAAAAATCTGCCACCATCAGCAGGGGTTATCCAAACCATCACTACCGGGATACCCTTGGCTGAGAGAAAGAGGAAGATAAGAGAAATCTCCGTAATGGAGTACGGGAACTCCCCAAGTAGACTCACTCATAGAGATGGCTGTACAGTAAGGTTCCCCCACGACGATCCACTCCTTGTCATGGCAAGGATAGGAAACTGGGATGTCAAAAGGGTACTCCTCGATGACGGCTCAAACACCGACGTCATCTTTTCTCATCTGCTACTAAGTTAGGCATTCTGAGAAGCCATCTCAGCCTAGTCAGCTCCCCTACCTTTGGCGTCGGACCTTCCAAACTTCCATTGCTCGGATATATCGACCTACCTTTGTTGCTGAAAGGGGTCTTACCCCATAGCCAGGAAGTGTTAATTGCCTTCGATAGGACGAGATTTATAGTCATTGATGTGCCGTTAGCTTACAATGCTATCCTTGGAAGGCAGACTCAGGGCAATTTCCACATTCGCCAGGACGTAAAGTACTTAACGGTCACCTTCGCTACCAAAGATAGAGACGCAGAGATCTTCATTGACCAAGCTGAAGTCAGAAAGGTCTTCACAAGGGCCAGACAAAGCCTAGCAAAGATCCAAGTACAGATTTCGGCAAAATAAAAAATGGTCTCGGTGCACGGGGAAACAATAAAGGAGGAAACTGAAAGCCTCGAAAAAATAGAAACAGAGGATGTAGAGTTGATCCCTGGCCGAAACACCCGAATCGGGAAAAAACTGGCCAAGGAAGACAAAAAGAGGCTTATATCCTTCTTGTGTATGAACAAAGATCTATTTGCCTACTCGCCGAAGGATATGCCTGGGGTCGACCCCAGCATAATCCACCACAATCTTAGAGTGCAACCAAACGCCAGACCAGTTCGCCAGAAAAAACAGAGTCTATCGGCTCACAAGAATTCCTTTGTTAAAACCGAAGTTAATCGCCTCATTGAGGCCGGGGTAATAAGGGAGGTAAAATACCCCGAATGGCTCAGTAACGTTGTTATTTCCATGAAAGAGGGAAGTGAAAAACTCCAAATGTGCATCGACTTCCGAAATCTAAATGATGCTGCCCAAAAGATTCTTACCCTTTACCAGCCTTAGACCAGCTGGTAGATGCAACCGCTGAATACGGGCTTCTCAGCTTCCTTGATGCCTTTAGCGGATATCATCGTATTCGGATGAACCCCGAGGACGAAGAAAAAAATAGCCTTCACTACCTATCAAATGCTGATGAACAACGTATTCGATTCCCAGATTAGGAGAAATATGGAAGTATACGTTGATGATATAATAGTCAAGAGCAAAATGCCTGGTAATCATATCACCGACCTAGCCAAAACCTTCCAACAACTTTGGGAGTTCGGCATACATCTTAATCCCAAAAAGTGTGTGTTCAGAGTAAGTGCAGGAAAGTTTCTTAGGTTTATGGTATCAAAAAGGGGAATAGACGCTAACCCTGAAAAAGTCAAAGCCCTGCTAAATTTCCAAACACCTACATCCATCAAAGACATACCAAGGCTTAGTGGAAGAATCACCTCCCTTAGTAGATTCATCTCCAGGTACGGTGACTGATGTCGTCCATTTTTCAAAGTACTCACCAAAGTCCCCAAGGGCGACGACACCTCCGGGACTCAGGAGCATTCATGGAACACAGAATGCTAGAAAGCTTGGGATGAGCTTAAAAGCTACCTGACCCACCTGCCAACACTTCGGCAACCTCGGGAGGGAGAGCCTCTCATCCTCTACCTCGCGGTCACTGAAAAAATGGTGAGTTCGGTCCTAGTAAAAGAAGAAGGTGGCAGGCAATGGCCAGTATATTATGTAAGCAAGTCCCTACATGGTGCCGAGACTAGATTGTTAGTGTGGTGCCCAAAATCCAATCATGAGATGATTGTATTTTTGCACATTGAGTCATGATATTTTATTAAGGCATTAATCCAGCAATTATGTTTGTTGTTTTGTTTCTGCGTAACTTAACAAACATAATTGTAACCCTAGAATAATGATATTCTTAAACGTCCCTAGTCTAGTATTATTATGTAGCGGGTTGCAATAATACGTAACGATTAGCATATGTGGAGACTAATATGAGATATGCAGTCTACATATGGGTACAAGTTGGAGAACTTGTGTACTAGACCGACCCACCATGAGAACACTACATGGATCGTTATATGAGTGTCATAAGTGATTCTCATAGTGATCATGGTATACGTAGTCCTTTGACCTAAGATCATCAAGGTTCCCTACATGTAAGTCACATACTTTGATACTTTCCTTTGTTGCTCGTAACTGAGTGAACTTGAAGGAGGTCATTGGGTATGTTACATATCATGTGGAGGGATTTATATGATCAAGATGGGATTTGTCCCTCCTATGTAACTGGAGTGATATCTTCCGGCCCCTTGATAGAGTAAGACTTAGAAAAATGCATGGCCATGCTCAGATTAGTTGATATACGATATCAATGCCATCAGTTTAAGTTGGTCTACTCGGTAATCAAGAAACTAAAGATTGGGCTATACGAGAGTGACACATTCCATGTCTCGTGCTTAGTCTTGATATCATGGACAAAGGGACAATGGCATATATCGGTGATGATCATAAAGGTTTAGTCGAATCATTGACAATCCTATCACTTGGGTAGCAATGATGTGTTGCTAGACACCGCTCATTGCTTATGATCATAAATGTGATTTACGATCATTGCCAACGTGGTAAGAGCCTATTGGGTCGCACACATTGATAGCTGAAGTGCTATCGCCCTGACCACCTACCGACCACGGGAAAGAGGGAGCTAGACACCTGAGGCATACGACCTCGGAAAGGGCTCCGGAGTAAAGGAAGTCATACACCTGAGGCGCACGACCTTGGTAGCTCACCAAATTCCAACTTCGGGAGCTAGCGTAGTGCCTCCTTCGGGAGGGCGACCGAACCAGCTTCGGGGGAGAAAGACCAACCACCCCCTGCGGGAGAAAGCCCCCTGAAGACTTAGACACCAAAGTTCCAGCCCGACTCCGGGAAAGGGCCCCTCACCCCAAAGTGAGACATCAACCAAAGGGACCTCGGTTGTATGGCAAGAGCCATCAAAGAGTCTCTGACACTCCGCTCATATACGTCTCTGACACGCCACCCCCAGGCACGCTCTAACACGGCATCGCAGCATATGTCCTGTCACACAGCGCTACACCTACTATGGCTCGCAGCCCGAGGAGCCTGTAGATGGCTAGGGGCCTCTACGCCCAAAAATATGAATGCCATCCGACCATACACGTGTCGCAATCTGAAGGGATCACCCCTTCCCTTATAGACAAGGGAAATGGTCACAGGCAGGGGTTCTCGGCCTGGGGCCTCCCCCAGAGAAAGAGAGAGAGGGAAAAAGAGGACAGAGAGGCCGGAAAACAGAAGACGCTCTCCTCCCTCCGCCTGAATACTCTCCCTTCAGCCCTCAGAAAGACATGCTAGGCAAGAGTCTCTTGTGCTTATTACTATGTCTCCTTCTCTCTAGAAGCACTGACTTGCGCGTCCGAGGTTCCCCCCCTGAAAACCACCCCGAGGGCCTCCTAACCCCTGTTTTCTGAGTGTTTCAGCCGGGTCTCCCTGAAGGATCTCCGCTCCGGGTTCTCTCCCACATCGAAAGTCTTTCCCGTCCTCACTAGCCACGGTAGTAGGAAGCTCCCGGCCACCACTGAAGGTGACCCTCTTAGGGTACCTCCTTATACCTCCAGGACCCCCTGCTACCCACACCGCTGCACATAGTGGAGATGTTGGCTCCGCCTAACCGGACCGCATCAGATGCTGGCTCCGTACGCCCGGACCACATCACACATAGAGTTATTTGGATCATTAGAGTGCATGGGCTAATAATTTGGGTTTTGGTTTCACAATAATTTCGTTTTAATAATGGGCCCAAGAGTTGAGCCATTATTAAGCTCGAAATTAAAGCCTAATTGGATTAGGGCTTTGAAACCCATTAGGCCTGGAACTTGCGTCTCACTATAAATACAACTTCTAGTGAGAAATTCGAAGGTCTCCTTGCCCTAGCCTCCCAAAAGGACAGCCGCACACTTCTCTTGCAATTCCTTGGAGGCAAGCTAGCATTGCAAGCGCAAGAAAAACGCATCTGCTGGGACATGGTGGAAGCGTGGTGATCCCGAGAGGCTCGTGTGGATACCATAGAGAGCCTGAACACGTCAATTATTCAGGTTTTGTGATTCGACTCTACAGTTGAGTGAGAGATCTCAACCGAAAATTAGGTATGAAAATTTTTGAACACCCGGTTTATCTCGTTTCACTTGGATCCTGGAGGGTTTCGGTTAAATTCTGCTGCGCTGTTTGGCTCCCGAAACCCATCACAGATACCCATTGCTCCAAAAGGCTATCTACGCCTTAGTACTCACAGGCAGAAGATTGCGACCCTACTTTCAAGGACACGCCATCATCGTCCGAAGTAACCTGCCCCTACCCAATGTGATGCAAAAAGTAGAGCATTCGGGAAGACTATCAAAATGGTGCATCGAACTCGGAGAATACGACATTGCTTACGAACCTAGAAGGGCAATAAAGGCCCAGGCACTGGCAGACTTCATTGCCGAAATCCCTGAGATAAAAAATGTTGAAGCCGTCGCAGAGGATCGAATAGAGGCTGATCCAGAATGGAAGCTCTTTGTCGATGGAGCATCAGGCGCAGAGCATCAGGGAGCTGGAATAGTCCTTCCGGGGCCCGAAGGAATGGAAGCCTCTAAAGCAATCAAGTTCGATTTTAATGTTACCAATAACATCGCCGAGTATGAGGCCCTCATAACCGGACTAAAGATGGCCAGAAAAGTCGGCGTAAAAAACCTTATGGCCCACAGTGATTCACAGTTAATAGTCCGGCAGACGAAGGGAGAGTACGCGGCAAAGGATCCAACCTTGGAAAAATATCACGACCTTGTCTAGAAACTCATTGGAGATTTTGACTCGGTACACATAAAGAACGTGCCCCGAGGTGATAATACCCAAGCCGACACCTTCGCCAAATCCAAGGAACCCACCGAAGTGATGAAGTAACCCAGTACAGAATTAATGTGCATAGAAACCTCAGGGGAAGGATAGCAGGATCCCATCAAGAAATATCTAGCAACCTTGGAACTCCCTGAGGACCCTGAAAAGCGGCAAAAGTACGAAAGTGCTCGGGAAGGTACTTCCTCATTGGAGAAGAACTATACAGGCAAGGGTATGTGAGCCCCCTGCAAAAATGCGTAGGCGAAGATGATGTCAGAACAATACTTGAAGAAGTCCACGAAGGAGCGTGTGGCTCCCATATAGGAACAGACGCCCTTGCTGGGGTACTACTCCACCAAGGTTACTTTTGGCCTACGTTGAGGAAAGATGCAAGGCAGTTTGTCCGAAGATGTGACAACTACCAAAGGCACGCCAACATTCAAAAGCTACCTTCGGAAAGAATAAACTCAGCAGATTATCCTTGCCCCTTTGCCATATGGGGTATTGATCTCATCGGACCTCTCCTAAACGCTCCCGGTGGGGTAAATTCCTGCATAGTCGTGGTGGACTACTTCACTAAGTGGATAGAAGCAAAACCACTGGCATCAATCTCGGCAAAGGATGCCCAAAAGTTTGTATGGAAGAACATCATATGCCGATTTGGCATACCAAGGGTAATATTGGCCAACAATGCAACTTAGTCTACGGATAGAGGATTCCAGGAATTCATGACCGACCTTGGCATAAAAATGCATTTTGCTCCAGTAGCCTACCCTCAAAGTAACGGGCAGGTCGAAGTATCCAATGGGACAATAAAGGATGGCTTGAAGAAAAGACTAAAGGAGGCAAAGGGGGAATGGCCAGGAGAGCTCCCGAGTGTGCGGTGGAGCTACCGTACGACTTCCCAAAGAGCTACGGGGCAAACTCCCTTCTCGCTCATGTATGGGACAGAGGCCATTATCCCCATTGAGGTCATACAGCCTTCGGTAAGAATATAAGTGTTCGACAAGGGAGGAAATGATCTCGGCTTGAGGACAAAACTGGACCTCACCGAGGAGCACCGCGAAATGGCTGAACTAAGAAGGAAGGCTTTCCAACAAAGAATAGCTCACACTGCTAATTTACACATAAGAAGAAAAGAGATCAAAAAAGGAGACCTTGTTCTCCGAAAGGCCGAATTTGAGCCACGAAGGCCATCAGAAGGGGTACTTTGGCCAAACTGGAGTGGACCTTAGTTGGGCCTCGATGAAGTTCGCCCAGGGGTCTATAAATTGGGTGACACCGAGGAAGTAGAGCTAAAAAATACTTGGGATTCAGGCCCTCTGAAAAAATTCTATACTTAGACATTTTTTCAAAAAAACTTGTAACTACTCCCCGAAGTCGTCAATGAAAATACATGCCAAATATGGCTGCGTTACTGGAGAAATGTTCCTTAATGGTTTTCCTTTTGGAACAAACTCCTTGATGGAGTCTAAAAACTCAGCAGAATACGAAAAAAGTCTAAAAAGACTCTTTCCGAAAATGTAGGCGCAGGCGTCTGCCAAAGATGCATACTTAGAATTACACTAACTTCTGATGACTCGCATTCGAAAGAAAGAATGGAGATTGGAGAAAAAATCTTCATTAAAAATCTTAAGGTAAAAAAGTACAAAGTGGCAAGAGTACAAGAAAGAAAGAAGAAGCCTATGGCTGAGCAGGGGCATCCGGCGTCTCTTCGACATTATCATCTTTAGGTGGCTCAGTCGGAGGAACAGGCCCAACCGGAGGGACATTGAGAAACTCGATCTTAGACCATGTGCACCTGGGCTCTTTGGGTAAGTCTAGGGCAGATAGGTAAGAGAGGTGAAGCCCAGGGTGCCGAGCAAGGACCTGGTGGCATACCAAGCAGAAGCCGTCTTGGTAAGACACCTTCGACATCTGCTCAGTCTGATCCTTCTCGGCACTAAGAGCTGCCAACTTGGCCTTAAGCGCATCAATCTTCTCCTCCAGCTTCTTCTTCTTTTTGCTCTTAGTCTCCTTTTTCTTCAGTGAATCAACCTCAGCTTGGAGCTCACCATTCAAAGCGAGCACCTTCATAAGGTTCTCGCTATCTTCGGCATCCTCCTTCCGAAGGACCTCGTTCTCTGAAGAGAGAGCGGCACACTCTGAGCCGAGGTCTTCGACCTTGGCTGAGAAGTCAAGAAGAAGCTCCTGCTTGCAAGCCGCGAGCTCGGCCCAAAGATTCACAATGTCCTCCTTCACAATCTTGTTGAACTCGCCGTATTTGAGGACATACTTGGTGCAGAACTCATTCGTCTTGCGAAGAGAATCTTCGGACCGAGAACAGGACTCCATTTGCTTTACTGCCCAGGCACTGAAGTATCCACTATATGCCAAAAGCTGCAGGAAAAAAGGGCCTCGAATAAGTATCAGAAGGAGATAAAAACTTAGAAGAAAATTTTCTAAGTAAAAAAGAACAAAAAACCACCTGGGCGGCATGCTCGGTCATCCTCACCGCGAGGTTCTCTTCATTGGGGCACTCGGTGACAAGCGACTGGAAGGTGGCGTTGGTCATCACCCCCGTCGCCATCTAGGGAGCCATTAGTTGGCTATCCTTAGAGAACAAATTCATGTCCTCTGTGAACGTCTAGAAGGGCTCCCTCGGCACCTTATCTTGTGGGATCCTCTTGTCCCGAAGAGTCCTCCGATGAGCGTGAGTCTCCATCTGGGGAGCAGCGAGCATGTCCTCCGTAATATCACGCCGAAGTTTCGTCAAAACATCATCCCTTAGCCATTGATCCAAAAAATCATAGATGCGAAAAATACTAAGATTTGTAGAGGAATGGCTAAGGAACAAACTTGGTGGAACTTCGGCGACGTCATCTTCAGACTCGCCCTCCCGGACTTTGCCAGGAACATCCTTCCCCTTCCTTCTTCTGCTCTCTTTGAGCTCCTGAGCAGATCTTTGGTCGGCCAAAGTCTCGGTAGTAAGAACGGGGCTTAGTGCTACTCCGAGGAGGATCTGCGAGGGTAGGAGGAGGGGCAGTGGACCGATCCTGCACCTCAATCACGTCTTCAGGGGAAGGAGGAGTGGCAGCCTTAGCCTTCTTGGATTTAGAAGGTCCACCAGCCATTTTCTTCCTCTTGGCAGGTGCCTTCTTGCGCGTTTGCTCCCCCCTCTCTGCCTGCCCGAGGAAGAGGGAGTTGTAGAAGTCAGCGGATTGATCGCCCATCTCTGCAAAAGGACAAAATATCAGTGTAAGTCCAGAAGGAAAATAGATATCAAGCCCTGAAAAGTGACTTACTCTCGGCAAAAGCCTCATATCAAATTTCGCTCCGAAGGAGCATGACTATCCAAGCCTTCTTACCCAGAAGAACGGGCACGGGCATGCCAGGGTCACTCTTGTGCGCATTCACCACTTTCAGTTCCCGAAGCACCTCCTCGGTAATGAGGTCCCACTTGATGGGAAAAGGGTAAAATGAACACGGAGGGAGCTCGGGGTCCCAGTTTGCCATAGCCCGGATAAGTCTATCAAACTTATCAAACTCAGCAGACAGCACTGGAGTTAGGAGCTTCTGGGGATCGACGATGTCAATCTTCAGGGCCCCCGAGGCCCATTTGATCGGCACGTGGCTCCAAAACTCGGGGACTTGAAGGAAGAAAAAATTCTTCTGCCACCCCTACCAGCTGTCCTTGTTGTCGAAGGTAAAGGTAAACTTTTTACTCCCGGACCCTCGAGGAAGTAGGAAGTAAAAGCCGCCCTTTGGGACCGGGTAGAGTTTGTAGTACTGCATGAAGAAGAGAAAGTAGGAAAGAGTTGAAGTAAGAATAAGAATTTGGAGGGAGTTGATTCACGGCAATCCCGTGGAATTTAAAAAACTCGCAAATCACCCGATGGGGAGGATACCGAAGACCAGCCTTCAGCTGAGCTCGATAAACGGTAACCTCACCCGAAGGGGCCGAATAACCGTACGAACCCGGGATAGGTAAGCTCGGGACGACGTAGGAAGGAAGGTAATATTTGGCCACCCACATCGTCATCTTTTCCGAAGTGGTGGAACAAGGGTGAGATTCAAAAGGAAGAAAGCTTTCAGGGAGAGGCCGGATAGTCATCAACGGGGTCGGATTCGACATTGTTTGAAAAAAAAAGAAGCACGACTTTGGGAAAGAAGGAGGAAGGAAATAAAAAAGCTTCGGAAAAGCAACCTCGGAAGAAAAAAGGAAGACAACTACAAAGAGGAACACCCACCAAAAGCTTTGCCGAAGTCGGGGTTCCTGGACGCCATCGTACAATATGCCGGAAATCGCTCCGCCGTAGAAACCATTATTACCGGAAAAAGGAAAAAGAGAAGAGAAGGCTCTAGAACAGATGAGAGCTAAAGCAAAGAGTGAGGGTAAAATGAGATGACAGGTGCTTATATAGACCGAATAGGGTAAGCGAAACGTCGTCATTATTATCCCTCGAAGACGCAACAGCCTCATTATTACTTCTCAAAGGCGAAGAGGCGCAGTTAGTGTGACCGGCGTAACTATTTCACCATCAACTAGTGTCCACATGTCATCCAACACGAAGAACTAGGGCACGCCCCTCTGACATCGTGAAAACCTAGGCACAGTTATCCATAACTGACATTTCTGACCAAAGGATGCGACGATTCACAAACTCGCAGCAGAAAAAGTGAAAAAAAAAGTGGCATGTGTCCTGAGGTCGCCAAGGGAACTAGGGAAGGGTACCTCAGCTATGAAGGACGCCTTCTAGAGAAGAGCAATTCCTTAAGTAGAGTTCCAACCACGAATTCGACGAGAAATCTTCCCGGAAGCGTAAAGCCGAAGTCTCCGCTTCAACTTCCTGGGAGGGGGCATCTGATAGCCGAAGTTCCCATCACCTTCTAGACCCCCAGACTCGGACAAAGTACCAACCTCGGTAGAGAAACTACCTGCCACGGAAAGAAGGATGTTCGACCTCCCTAATCCGACCTCGGCAATCGTCTGTTCTAGGAAATGACAGTGCCAACCTCGTGGGGACGATTAAACCATCCTCGGAAGTGGGGGTGTCCCTGAGAAAGACCACCCTCGGGAAACATATTCCTGTGATACTAGAGTAACCTCGGAAAGTATGACAGGAGCAATTAAGGAGCCTCTGATACATCCCCTACACGCCGCCCCCAGACACATTCTAACACGCCGCTTGCAGAGACACCCTAGTACACCACTCTCGGGTTGCCTAGGCTCCTAGCCAGGCGGCCTATGATCGGCTGGGTGTCCCTTCGTTCCCTGAAGACGTGGATCGCATCCCACCGAACACGTGTCACGATCTCGGACGGCCACATGAGGAGAACTACTACTGTTCGCTCCTCCATAAATACTCGGTAAACACCCTAGGTAAAGGGGTTGGGCACTAGAGACCATTCTTCTCCACTCTCTATCACCTCCATATCTCCTAAGTACTGACTTGAGCGTCGGAGGCTCCTCCTCGGAAACACATTCTGGGGACCTCCTAACCTCCATCTTCCAAACATTTCAGGTACCCTCCCCTGGGAAATCTCCTCCTCAGGCGCTCTCCTCCACCGGAAGTCCCCCTCGCTCCTACCATGTCACATGACGAAACTGCCGCCGGGCACTACTTACCGTGGCATATTTGAAATTTTTGCAACTTCAAGCCCTTATTGGACAAGTTATATCAAGCCATTTAGGCTGAGAAAATAACAGATTTTGACCTCTCTTAACCTTGGTCAAGGTTCATTTTCACCTTTAGAAAAGTTTAGGACACTTAAGCCCTTAAGTGTCCTCAAGGTTTAAATGACTAACTTTGCCTCTTTGAGCACTTTGGTACACAACAATATCTTTAATTCCATCCATGTCCTTTCTTCATCATTCCATCCATGTTTTTTCCATAGCCATCTTTGAAAATTTGTGCAATTGAGTACCCAACCTTTGTAACCTTACAATTTAATTAATAAGTTACCTGAAATTTAGGTAGTGTATTAATATTTTCTTAAGGACCAAACTATCTTTTTATGTCCCACTTAAGCGAGTGTATATTGAATACTTTACACTTCACAAATCATACATTATGGTGAAAATGAAAGCATATAAGTTTAGGTCTTTATGCTGTAATTTTTCCATTTTGTGAAGGTATAACAGAAAGCCATTTTGATGGAGATTCTGGCATGGATTGGAATGGAAATTCTTCTACAACATGGATTTTTACTTGGTTCTAGTTTTTGTAACCCTAACTTATCATTTTCTTTAGATTGGGATTTTTATAAATATGTGCAATTTTGTTGTTCATATAGATCTTGTGAAGCATTTAGGATAATTTGATTCTGTTTAATACATAAATATTGATAATTTTCATGATTTATGGGCTTTTTTAGGTTGTGCATGAATTTGTTTTTCATTTGTTGGCCACTTTGTGCAGAACAACTTGCTAACATAGGAAAAGTCATGATAGGGTTTTCCTAAGTCAGAGAGCCCAAATGTTGGTAATGGGTATAGTTGAAAGAACCTATCCTTCTTATGAGACTAAAAGAAGAGAACTTAAAGCTAGTTAGAATGAGAATGAGGTTCTAAGGAGCCAATCACCCTACCTTGAAAAAGGATAGTTGATACTTTAGAGTTTCCCCTCCTGCTCTTATCATGAAGTATTTGGGCTGGGAAAGTACTTGCATTAAAGTTATATCTATGTAGCAATCCATTTGGATAGCACTCATTAAAATTTTTTTAAATATGTGCTTAGGATAATTTGTTTTTTTTTCACTCAAAACAACCAAAGGCGAGTTAATTAGTAAAGCCATACAAAGTTGCCCTTGTTGCACAATGTGCAAGATAATTAGCAGACTTAGAGACTACAATACAAGAGCAAAACGCAAACTAGGAAACAATATAAGAGACATCTGATAGACTAGAAGCAGTCGTGTCAGAGATCGGAGTAGTGCCTTTGATCAGCTAAAAGACATTAGTGCAATCAGTTAGAATAGTAATGCTCCTCTTAATGTAATGTGAGGCCGATGACAAAGCTTCATAAATAGCATAGAGTTCGACAATTAAAGGACATGAAACTTGGTGAGATTACCCAGAAAATACTAATTCAATCTGACCTATCCAAGAAAGGACCACAATTACATAACCACTAGTAGTTAATGGTGGTCCCCAAGTGACATCCACTAAAATAACTACATGATCTTAATATTGTGCATTTTTTTCCTTATGTCTTGGCCAACATCCTTGAATTGTGGGCCTTCATTCTTATTTGAACGGCCTTTATACTGATCACTTGGTTTATAAGGTTCATTTCTTGTCTTAAAGAATCAACACATATGAAGGATTTGCGGATGAGCCATCAAAGATCACAACATTGTTAGAGGCCCAAATGCTATATGTAATGGTGACAATGTCATGCCTGTGACTTGTATAGGCCATCAATTGTAATGAAATGTGCATATAATGAATATTATGTGGATATGTGAACAATACAAGCCACAAGTGTTACAGCTTCACAAAATGGGAAAATTACAGCATAAGAACCTAAACTTATATGCTTTAATTTTCACCATAGTGCATGATTTGTGAAGTGTAAAGTATTCAATATACACCCCCTTAAATGGCAAAAACAATGATAGATTGGTCCTTAAGAAAGCATTGGCACATCGCCTAATCTTCAAGTAACCTATGGACTAAATTGTAAGGTTACAAAAGTTGGGTACTCAATTGCACAAATCTCTAAGATGGCTATGGAAAGGACATGGATGGAATTAAGGATATTGTTGGGGACCAAAGTGCTTAAGAAGGCAAAGTCGATCATTTATGGCATAATGCCAACTAAGGATCCAAGTGTCCACCTTTTTGTATAAAAGTTATAATGACCTTTGACAAGGTTAAAGGTGCTCAAAAACATCAATTTTCCAGCCAAAATGGCTAGAAATAAACTGTCAAAAGTGTTGGCCAAATTTTAAAAACTTTGCATATATGCCACCTTGGTCAAAATGATGTATAAATGAAGAAAAATCTTCATTTCATTGGTATTTTCTTTAAATTTTAGTCTCCAGCAGCTAAGACCTCTTCCTTAAGTTCTACCATCATCCTCCATAGCCACCATACCTTAAGAAAACAAGAGGAAGAAAGAGAAAGCAATGAAGACATCAAAGAGTGCAAGAAAACCTAATTTTTGTTCTGTTTAGGTTTTCAGATTTCATAGCAAAGGAACACCTGAAAGAGAATGCTCAAACTGATAGTTCTAGTCTGTATTTTCTTGTGAAATTTCAAGTACATGAACGTCAATATGTCTAGTATTGAACTCCAGTGTTTCATGATTTTTAGAGCACATTTGCTAATTTTAGTGTTGGTACTTTCTGCCTTACGCAGCAACTGTCTTTTGAAGTTTCTGGAGTGCATTATGGATGCAAGGCTCTCCAAGAAGCTTGTGCACATACCCAACTGAGCTAGGACATATGTATGATGTATCTATGTATGTAAATACACTATGGATGGTGTATGGATGATATATGAAGCAATAAAGTGATGTTTGAGATTGAATATTCAATCCTGTGCATTTTGCAACTCATTAGCTGTTCCAAAGAAAATTATGTTTAATGTTTATAGAATGCCACAAAATTTAGGAAAATTACTTTCCCAAGTTTTTAAGACATGTAAGAATGTGACCATGCTAGTTTTTCACCTGGAGATGAAGTGTATAAATTTTATGAAATTTTGTGTTGGCATTATGGTCATTAGTTGTACAGATTTGGTACCCTGTACTGTAAGAGCCATAACTTACTGTACATAATGAGTCTGTCTATGAAATTTTGATCACACCTAGAGCACATATAGAGGTTGAACAAAAATTTTGAATTTCTAAATTTTGAGCTCTGTAGCAAAAGATATGACATTCCAAAGTTGGCTAAGTTACCATTCATTTGGTCAGAATTTGGTAACCAACTTAAAAAATCCATAACTTGGTCCATAGGTGGGATTTTGATGTAAAAAAAAACTTATTGGTTTACTCCGTGTCTCTAATTGATAATGGAACAAACAAAATAGAGGGTTACGTGGCTAGAATGATACAGTTTATTAGTGTAACTTACAGGTGCAATGGCTGGCCACTGGAACTTAACAAGATTGCCTAATGTGTGGAAGCCAAAACTAATAATTGTGCTAGTGTTTTCCTTCTTAGCTACCATAGTGTGCATAAATGTATATATGTGTGTTATGGTTTGACCATTATACATATATTTGCATAAAGACCAATAGGGCCACTCGGGTAATATAGTGAGCATTGTTCTAATGGCCTATAGAACATGCATATCTCCTGGGAGATTGACACATTAAACATTATCACTATATTTAAACTATCAAATTGGTAACAAAAAGTATGAAATAGAGATTAAACAAAACAAGTATCCTACGAGAGTGCCCAAAAAGTACTCTAAGTGTACCACAAAAGAACCTAAGGAAAATGGCATGATTGTGAGCCAAACAAGGCTAATCTTAAGTGCCAAGCCCATTTTGAGAAGGGGACTTAAATTTAAAGGAAAAACTTGGCCAAGAAGCCAAGTGAAGAAGGTGCTCAAAGACAAGGCACAGAAGGGGCTCCAAGACACCCCTTTTGTGTGCATTTATGTGAACTTGAAGGCTTTAAAGCCTAAAAAACTAAGGAGGAGTGTGTGGGTTTAATGCCTAGGGTTAAGAGAAAAATTATGGTAGCTACCTAAACCCAACAAATGTGAAGAACACATAAGAAATGAAAAAGGCACCATTAAGTGCACGAGGGGACCCTTAGGTGCACCCATATGTGCAACCATGTGGTTATAAAGGCTCTAATGCCTAATGTCTTGAAAGGAATTACATGAGATTGGTACTTATCATTCTAATAAGAATGAGAGCTAGAATGTGGGCTAATAAAAGGTGGAAAAGACAAGTAACCTATGGAGACACCTAAAAAAAACACTGAGGTTCTCTCGAATGCATTCTAAAGTGTACCTATGTTCTATGCAAAGTTGGAGGGCATAATTGGCCAAATTAATTGAAGAAGTGGGCACTTAATATGTGCCACTTGAAGAGAAAAGTAGGAAGAAAAATGAATTGTTAGAATATTTCAGCTGCTTGGAAGAAGTTTTGAGCAAGGACTAGTTAAAAGTCCTTGGCAGCTAAGTCATTTGGCCATAGTTTGTTCTTTAGTTTTCAAGGCAGCTTCAATGCAGATCCTTAGTTGCTTCCTAGCTATTTTGTAACTCATTTACAAGATACCAACATATACCAAAGCCTAGTAACACCCATTGAAAAGAAAAGGAAGAAAAACCAAAGGAGAAAACCAGCTAGTTAAAACCAAAACTAAAAACCAACTAGTTAAAACTAAAACTAAGTATAGCATGCCAATGATGGCAGTCTTTGTAAGCTGATGCTTTCTTGCTTTATTACCATCATCTCACCCCCTACTACCTAGCCAAACCTTTAGCAAGACACCCTAAAACAATGAAAAAGAAATGAGGAAAGGAAGAACATAAGCAAGGCAGATCCGAAGCATGCTGTTGCAAAACTAGCTCACATTGGTGTCTTTGTTGGTGTCTATCTTAATTGACGTGTGATCAAGCTTCCTTGATACCTTTTCACCCATAGGTAAGAACCCATATGAAGCTTCTTCTCTTATATTTTTAAGGGTAAAAGCTGCCCTAGAGGATGGTTAAAGGCCAAAGGAATCTATAGGCTATGTAATGGGCTATATGTGCATTAAGCACTATGATAAGCTAGCTAGTTTGCTTGCGGCAAGCATAGGGTTTTTGTTCAAGCCTTGCGAAGCTTGATTAATCACCAAGAGCTCTATGTTAATTGGACCTAATGAAAATGATCAAATGAAGAAATGGAAAGTAAATCATGCCTGCTATGTTAAGGAAACCATGTGCATGTGGTGTGTGTGTTTGTGTTCTTCTCTATTTGGATGTTTGTGCTAGCCCCTATTTTATATATATGTATCTTCTATATACTACGTTTGGTGTTTTTTTTTGTCTTTGTATGCAAGTTATTAAGCAAAACTGGAGGCTTACATGTTTAGCAATATTATAAACATTGTGAAGGCAGTAAGTACTGTATTTGGGTGCTTACTAAGTACCTATGTGCTCATGCGCTGGTTTGCCCATTTCAGGTAAAGAAGTGCAAGATTGAAGGGCTAGTGAACATTTAGAAGAGATCTATGTATAGAGAGGTATTGACATGGCTGCCCTTGGCCCTGCCCAGGAAGCCTATGAGAACAAATATCATGGTGGTTGCAATTGGTTAGCTATATATGTGCACAAATTAAAACTTTGACTTAAGTACATGGAAACCATAAAACATTCACATGGCCAAGGCATTTTTTCATAGAAATCAAGTTTAAAAAGTCAATGCATACATAGTCAATATTTGTATTATCATTACTATACATAATAAGCATGTGAAGGCATCCAACAAAAATAGACTAAGGCCCCTCACCCAAGAGCAACCCTAGAGTCTAAAGCTCCAAACGTAGACATGGGAGGCAACTAGGCATACAACATATACAAGCCTATACTAAGATCCTCCCAACTGAATCCCACCTTGGAGATAAGTCCCAATGGCGAGTTGTAAAAATCTATCCATGTATTGCTAGCCTCTACGACCAAGAAAAATACTATAATTAGTATTGTTACTTCATCGATGAGTAACTAAGAAAACTAGAATCATAAAGGTTCCCATAATAATATACCTACAACAACACACTACCACGACAACCCTAAGTGGTTATCGAGCTCAACATGGTTAGAATCTGCACAACATAAGAAAAAGGAGTGAGAATTTATAATTCTTAGTAAGGGATCTTCACCTGTAAGGAAAATGCTAAGGACAACACATATATATTATCATATGTAATTTTCTATGAGCTCGTACAGTGTTAGGCTAAATTTATGTGCATATGTTTCAATCCATTGGGACTTGTCCTCTACCTAGTCCTTAAACTACAAGGGAAAGCCTTGCTACTAGTAGGCATTGCTTACTAGCATAACTAGTGAAGTTCATAACTAATTGAACCTTATTTATGTTGTACAGAGGCATTATGGTTGGACTAAAAGTTCCTAGGTCTCGAAGAACCCACTAGGCGTACTAAGGTTTCCTCATTAAGACCTTGAACCCAAAGGTACAACTAAGGTCTCGAAGGCACTAAACCTTCCACCTTTTCTAATGGTGTATAATTGTGGCCCTTTAACTAGTTTTCTCACGAAGTGCACTTACCATCCAAGAACTATGATAAAACCCCTAGATCATGATAGAGTTTTAGGACTTCCCAAGTGCCATTGTATATTTACAACCCTTAGATACCCCTATGACCCTCCTTAATCTCCCCTGGATCCCCTAACAAAATGTCAAATTTGTTGGCAAAACTGGTCACTAGGGCTACAGCACCATCGAAACTGCAGTGCCACAGGCTTTCCATTCAGATGATTTGGGAAGCATGTCCCGGGCACTATAGTGCCATTAGTGCTATGGCACCAATTCCATGCTGTGTCTTGGGCACTACAACACCAGTGGTGCCAAGGAGATGGCCCCTGATTCCGAGAAAAGCCCCATAAGCCTCTTAGGAAACTTCATATGGCCTCTAAGCCAACTTTGGATGCCTCCAATCATCATATGCCTGTAAAACAACTTGAATAGGCCACAATCACACCATTGGAAACATCCTATGATGCATCAAAAAATCACACAAAGCACAAATGTGGGCCTAGTCCACCACAAATATACTTGCCATCAACCAATGCTATTCATAAAATTACTTAATTTCATCAAGCAACAACACTCAAATAGTATCAATTGAACATAAAACCTTAAATCCCTTACCTTAATTTCAAGTAACAAGCAACGATTATGCAACTTTCCACCAACAACAAAGTTCCATAAGTTTCTACCTAAGTTCCAAGCAAACCAATGCAAATGACACCAAATTACAAACTACTAACCAAAACCCAAGCTTCAAATCAACAAACAAACATGAAACAAGCAAGAATGCAAGGTTACCTCATGCCAAAAACAAGAACCCAGCTGGAAATGTGGAAAACACTTTCAAAATCAAGAAATAAGCTTAAAACAAGTTTCCCAAAGCTTATACACCCTTTGAGTCTTCAAATCCCACCTCAAATCATTGTTTTTTACCAAGAATTAAAGGAGAAATAAAAAGGGGAAGAAGGAGCTCGGGTTTGGCTGGGAAAAATGGGAATAGTAGTAGCTAGGAGCACTTTACCAAGTTTTAAACCTCATTTTCCAGCAAGTCCCCAAAGTTTCTTAAGTTTGCCAAAACAAACCCCTTCCTAAAATAGTAGTTCTATGTCAAAACGTGGTCAAACCTTATTTACTTAGGCTAATTTTGGGTTTAAGACATGGGTTAGGTTTCTAAAACTCAATTTTAACTCCTGGGGCATGGCCCGACACTTCAGGATGCAAAATTACCATTTTTCCCCAAACGTCTTTTGGTGCCATAAACTACTCAAAACTTAGTGAACCTTGTCCAAAATACTTCATCTTGTTTAGTTAACTTGAAATAAGGTATTAAACTATAAATTTAACTAATTGACCTACCTTAGATGAGTTTTCCACTGGGAGGGCCGTAACAGGTATAGTTTAGCATTATGGCTTATGAAAATGGAAGTATGTAAAATTTCATATCAAGGGACTAATGGTTGTGTTATGTTACTATGTTTGTAAGCCCTGCTGGTTGTAGTAGAACTGGCTATGTTTCGATCCGTACTGGTTTGGGTGAGAACTAGAAGAGTAATGAGGCAATTATGGCCTAAGTTTTAGGTCAAGGTGGAGGTCAAAGTGACTGTGGACTTAGAGATAGTTTAAGCCCGACTTTGTCCTATACTTGACACCTATTGGACCAAACTTTTCTTCCACTCAACTTTGGGCCATGTAGTCCTTACTTGGAAAATTTTGGGCCTGCACATATTTGTGTGTAACTAATGTCAATGGGACTTAGAGTAAAACATGGCTTGTGCCTTGTATGTATTTTGTGCTCGAGTAAACCTTAAGGAACTTTTTGTAACAAGCTAGGCATGCACGGTTTGTAACCTAGTATGTATGCATGTATATGTGTTTGTTTTGGCCAATAAGAACACAGAACACACACTTAAGATACCTAGCTTCATTAAACCCCATATGCACCCATAAAAGCACTTAGTAAATTCACCTAGTTGAAATTCCATCAAGTGGGTGAACTAAGTAAAACCTGTTAGAACTTCAAAATCTGGAGATTCCCACCTAAGTAAGGTAAAGTTAGGGTTATGAATCTTGGGAATTAGAGTCGAATTCACCATAAGAAAATCAACTGGGTGGCTAAAAATAACTGGTTGAACTTAAACCTCTTAAACAGATTTAGGGTGGGGGTGAATTAGGTCCTGACAAACAACACCTACAAAGATAGAAGCACGTTGTCTCCAAGGAGCTTTCATCTCAATTGTCTCCAACAGCCATGAAAAGATAGAATCATCAGGCTTAGGAGTAAGCACTGTGGGCATATGCTTCCACACAAAAATTTATATAGGGCAGTGAAGGAGAAAATGTTCCATATTTTCCTCTTGAAGGTTGTAGCGAGAGCACTTTGGATCATTAGTACATCCCTGCCTGCCTAAGTTTGCCCTTGTGGCTAGTGCATTTGCACAGGCTTTCCAAATGAACACTTTGAATTTTTTTGGGATGTTAACAGACCAAATAAATTTGAAGAGTTTAGCCATCTTATTTGAACAGTTGTGGGACTTGAACTTTGGAATTGATGAGGGATTCACTTGAATCATATAACCTTACTTTGAGTGGAATTGCCCATTTTTAGGTCCTTCCCATATTAATTTATCTTGGAGAGAACTTATTTGACTAATGGGAATGGATAAAATGCAATGGGCCACATCAGTCAAGAATAGGGATTAGACAATAGAACAATCCCAATCCCCACCTCCTAGCACAATTAAATCACTTACTTGTTGATACTGCACAGGTAACTCAGAAGAAAAGGGCTCAGCAAGATGAACTGGATTATAATTAGGGATACAATTATCCTTCTAGGTGTTGATATTTTCCCCTGATCCAACTGCAATCGAACATGTGGGAGGAGCAACTCCCAACCACAATATAAGATCGTCGAAGTTTTGTTTGGTAGTTGTGTGATCTAGAATTTTTGTTGTTATAACCTGATCATATTATGTAATTACTCATAGTGTTTGTAACAATTATTTCTTTTTTCCCAAAAACGATGAAACGCATTTCTTTTTGGGCTATCCCCAAAAAGATCGAAACATTTCCCTTTTTGGAAGGTTTTTAACTTGTAATTCACTATACTATTCTCATTTGAACTCTTAATATATAAAACCCAATAAAGAATCTTTTCCTTTTTAATCTTCATTTATACTTTCACTACACAAAACCCAAAAAGGATTTTTTTAAAACCATAATTTAAACTCTCATTATAAAAAATTCAAAAATATATTTTTTTAAAAAAATTTACCTTTATGAGAAAATTTCAAAAAAATAATGCACATCAAATACACTTTAATCTCCAAGCCTAGAGAAACATTTTATTCTTTATGGCATAGAGGGAGTATTATCCTTACCTCTACACTTGGGAGCAAATGATGATAGAACACTAAAAATCTTGGGATTGGCATGGAATCTCTAAGCAATTGTCACAAAAATGTTTCTTTCTCATTGGAATGGTCCCCAAAATTTGCCAAAGTGTCACTTTTTTCTACTTCAACTAGGAATGAGTTTGTTAAAACCAGTGCATGTGGTAAGTTGGGCAGCCAATAAATGAAGGATATTAGGAAATATTAGGGTTTTCCAATGAATACCAAAAATTGGTCTAAATAGGACTACATTTTTTGTTTTTGATAAAATGAATAACAAGCTTAGTGGCTAGAAAAAGGATTGTTTTTCTACTTGCAAGCATAGTTGTGTTGACAAATTTTGTTATTGCTATGATTCCTAGTTATTATAAGCACCTGAATGCCCTACTTGCTTACATTACAAACCTAATTGATAGAACCAACAGAAATTTTTTATGGGGTTCTTCCCTTGATATGAAGAAACTTTATCTTGCTAATTAGTGTAATGTCACTAAGCCTTAAAATCTTGGTGGTCATGGCATAAATGTTACCAGAGAACTCAATGAGGCTAGCTTAGCTAAAACTACTTGATGGCTCTTTAAAAGGGATGCTTAGCCTTGGCTTGATATGCTTGGAAGCAAATATCAAAATACACCCTCCACCACGAGTGCTTCTTCCTTGTTGAAGGTGATGAGATATAATTGATCCTAGCTTCAAAACAACACAAAATCGAATGTTGGTAATGGCTTGGACATAAACTTTAGGATGGATAGTTGGTCTTCTGATGTCCCTTTGCATAATCTAATTGAGTGTCATATGCCCCAATTTAAGGATTGTATCTATGTTTCCAACTACATAGTTAATCAGGACAAACTTTTTTTCAATTTGCCTTCCTCTATCTTGTATTTAATTTCTGGTGTTTTTGTAAGCCCTAACCCATGTGCCAAAGACAAACTTTCCTATAGGTTTGAAGAACACAATAAGTTTAACCTATCTTTAGCTTACTTGAACAAGTGTAACCTTCCTATTGACTGCCCTAGTATATCTAATTGGATATAGATATAGAGACTCAAAACTTACACAAAAATCAAGTGTTTTATCTATAAAGCCATGCATGGTATATTGCCTATCAACTAGTATTTAGCTTATATAGGATTGAACAATTGCCAAGTCTGTCCTAGAAGTCCAACTTTGGTTGCATCTATTGACAATTTGTTCTTTAAATGTTGGTTTAGTTATGATGTTTCAGCCCTGTTAGTTTATGTTTTACCTAATACTATGGATGATAGAAGTACTTGTGGAAACTTGTGTACTAGATCAAGTAATTCACATTAGTTTAGCATGCGCAGGAGCCATTTGTTGCGCTTGTGTTTTGGAACCTTTTGAAACCTCACAATGATCTTCTCTTTAAACGCAAATGCTTTGACTTTTCCATCTTGGTCTAAAAAATTAAAGGGCTGGCTACTAAATTTACTACTTTGATGGGGAATAAAAAAAAACCAAAAAATTATTGCCACTATTAGAATTGGTTTGGTTCCTCCAAGTGAAGGTTCCTTTAAGTTGAACATTTATGGTTCTTCGAAACATACTACCAAAATTGCAGGTGCTGATCGCCATGTTAAGGATCATAAGGTCAAGTTGTGATTGCTTTTTCCAAAAAATTGGATTTATAAGTCCTCTAATGGCAAAAATCTAAGGCCTATATGAAGGTCTTTTCATGGTTTCTCTCATGGGGCCAATCACGCTTCACAATGATTCTAATTGTAAATAATTGTTCTCAAAAACCTGTTTAGGTCTAGCAGCCATGTTAGTTAGTTGTCTGCTAGTCTAACTATTTTTGCTTCTACGGTTAGGGCATATGATCATAGCTCTAGTAGATTCACTGTTCATGTTCATTTAGGCTCTATAATCTATCCTTTTGACACGGGTAAATAGTTGGTGGTTTAAGCTTCTGTTTAATGCACTTATTTTCACTAAAAAAAAAACTAGGATTGACTTACAATTGGTGGCAACAATTGAATGTTTCATGCCCAAATGCGTGCACAATTGTTGCTTTAAGTGGGACAAATGGCTTATTTAGTGCTTGATTTTTCATACTTTTCCATGATGGAAGATGTACATGTTACAACACATACTTCATTTAATTTGGTTGAAGGGTAAAGGGTTTCAGTTTACGAAATTAAGAGATGAGTCGATAAGTTGAAATTGAAGGAATAAAATAACCAAGTTGGAAAAGTTTAGCGCGCAAAATGGATTTTAGGTTGACAAGATCTCCGACATCAACCAGAATTGGGTTTTTCAACATTCATTCACACGTACCGTGACCTATCACCCATCCAGATCTGCACACAACACCTTTTTCCATTACTCAAACACCTTTTTCACTTTCTCAGATGTGATTGGTAAGTGATTGCCTTATGTTCTTGCCCTACGTTGCTTATCTTGTTGCTGGTTCTAGGTTTTGTGTTCTGAATGTTCATGGCTATTCAATTAAACTTATGCTCTGGTTGAATGGGCTGAAATTTGGGTGCCAGCTTCCTGTCTGAGCTCCGTAGTGAAGTTCTGGGTCTAGCATCAAATTCAGATTCCAAAAGTGATTTTAATCTCCTAATCATCTGTTTTGATTGGGGTTTTACAATAGGGCTATTTCTGAACTTATTTTTTGATTTTTCAACAATAGTGAACTTACTTTTAGAATCCGTATGCATGATATTGCTTTAAGCTAACTTTAAATTGATTTTGAGCTTCTCATTTTCGCCCATATTTGCTTTACTTGTAGCACTAGGATATTTTTTTCTTTTTCTCCTATTCCTCCTCTCCAATCTTAATTCTTAGTTTTGGGTGGATTCGCTATAGGGCCATTACCCAACTTGGTTCTAAATTTTTACTAATTTTTTTATTTTTATTGGTTTCATTATTTTGATTAAAAGTGAGCTTTAGTTTAGGTTCTCAATGGCTCTCAAAGCTTATTCATCTGAAGGTAGTAGGACTAAAAGCTCCATACAGATAGTAGTAGTCATTAGGCTATGTTGTTTTTTCTTCATCTTGGGAGCATGGCAGAGGAGTGGCTTTGGCAAGGGAGACAGTATTGCAGTAGAGATAACCAAGCATGGGGCAAATTGTAGTGTAGTCTTTAGCTTAAACTTTAAGACCCGTCATGGTGGAGAAGTTAGTGGTATGGATGAACCTGAAAAGTCCAAAGCTTTTATGTCATGCCACCCTCATTACACAGATTACACACCTTGCCAAGACCCAAAGGTGGCAATGAAATTTCAAAGGGAAAACTTGTTTTATCGAGAAAGACACTGTCCTCTTGACAAGAAGAAGCTTCACTGTCTTATACCACCTCCCGAAGGATATGAAACTCCATTCACCTGGCCAAAAAGTCATGACTTTGTGCCCTATGCAAATGCACCATATAAGGCATTGACTATTGCGAAAGCCATTTAGAATCGGATCCAATATGAGGGCAATGTGTTCAAGTTCCCTGGTGGAGGGACTTAGTTTCCTTAAGGAGCTAACAAGTATATTGATCAACTAGCTTCACTGATACCTATATAAAATGGGATTGTTAGAATAGCATTGGACACTGGTTGCGGGGTACTTTATGTTCTCAAGAATGCCTTTTCATAATATGGCTAAATAAAATCATTTGATGATATACTGTTCAAATTGCCTGGTTAATTCAAATTTTTTTTTGGTTGATAGGTTACAAGCTGATAGCCAAAGTGCTAGTGCCCTTCAAACTCACAAGATCGGGCGAAGTGCCACCCTCAGTAAAAGTACGCGTCACCCTCAAGGAGTAAAGCACCAACCTCGGGAAAATAGAGTCTGACACCCTGACCCCTCGACCTCAGTGGAACACCATCACCCTCGGGAGTAACAGTACTGACCTCGGGAATATGGTGCACTACCACCCTCGGTATTATGACCTATCTAGCTTCGAGAGAGGTAGACTTAGCATCTTCGGCAGGAAAACATCTTCGAAAGAAATCATTTGTGCCGAAGGGACCTGCGAATAACTGGAGCAACCTCGGCAAGAATCCCTCCAATCCCGAAGAGGTCTCTTTCACCGAAGGGATCTCGAGAGTACGAGAAAAATGGTTAAGGAGCCTCTGACAAGCCGCCCTCGCACGCATTCTGACATGCCACCCTCGTACACGTCCTGACATGCTGCCTTCGTACACGCCCTGACACGCAGACCTCTACGACCTTGACTTCTGCCCAGATGGCCTATGGCTAGTTCGAGGTCCCCATTCTCGGAGGTACAAACCGTATCCGACCGTACATGTGTCACAATCTAAGCGGGCAGTGTCAAGCGGACTTCCTCTAAACATCCTCTTATAAATATTCGGGAAACTCTCAAGTAAAAGGGGAGGATTCTTCTTCACTTCACCATAAACTAACTTGGGCGCAGAGGCTCCTCCCCTGGAAAAACAATCCGGGGACCTCCTAACGCTTGTTCTTTGAGTGTTTCAGGCAATCTCTCCCAAGAAGACTCTTCTTCAGACGCTGCCCTTACCGGAAGTCCCTTCCAGGCTCACCATGTCATACAACGAAGATGCCAATGGGCATCATTTGGCACCGTTTTTGGGAAACCATTCTCAAGTGGCCGTCGTTAAGACTCGGCGTTCTAAGGACAAAGGATTCCCGAAGTCCCCGTCCACGCCGGAGACTTAACCGGTGGCCGAACCACCCACTGCGGGACTTGCTTGCCTAAGGGTGAACGTCCTCTAACCATGACAATGAGCTTTTCTACGTGATTTTCAATGCTCCGTTGTGGCTAAAATGACACAACAATTGGACCAAAGGTGGTCACAACAACCTTCGGGATGAAGGGCATCCTGGCCAACACCCAGTCGGGAGAGAAGCCCGAAATCTACTCACCGGAGTTTAGGGAGCGGGGACATCCGTGATGAATCCTCCACAGAGGACGTGCCTCCTAGAGTTCGATGCACTGGATGTTATGGCCCTTCTAGTGGGAAGTGCATTTGAGAAAGGTAAAGTGTTTTAAATTAAGGTTCTAAACTTAATTTAAGTTTACATAGCAAGAATAGAGATGTTTAGCAAAGTTCACTGAGTTCCGAGAAGAATAAAGCACTGAACGAAGTTCAGGGGCAAAATGGTAATTTTGCATCCTGAATAGCCGGGACGAGTCCCGAGTGTTTTAAAATAAATTTTTAGAACTTAACTTTCAACCTTAACTCAAACTTGAAAAATAGACAATAATTTAATCAAGAATTACTAAGTTACAAAGATGGGGGAGTTAATTGTATTAAGCTTAATACTTTGATGGCTTGTGTGTTAAGGGAGGGTTTAAGTAGGGGAAAGTGAGGGTGGCTGCCATATTTTCGGGTTCATCCTCTCCACTCTCATTTCTCCATCCAATTCTCCTTGGAATCAAGAAATTACTTGGCCAAGTTAATGTTTTACGGTTTTAATAAACCAAGTCAAAGCATAAGAGCATGCATCTTGCATATTCTAGGTTAATCAACTAGTATCATGGGATTTAATCCGCACACATACACAAATAGCCAATTGCAATCCACCATGAGACCAGCTCTCACAGGGCTTCTAGGGCAGGGGCACGGACGGTCGTGTCACTGGAGAAACGGGGTCAAAAGGGCCTAGGACTTCACGCCGGTGAAGTTCTTCACCGGAGGAAAGATCACAATCTCCCCGCCCCCGAAGTTACTCCCCGAAATGGCAGCGTTATTCCCCATTGCCGGAGGCCTCCAGACAACAGGAAGAGCCCAGGGCCACCATCCTTTTGCAAAGAATCCTAGAGAGGCTGGAAAAGTAGAGAGGTAGATCGCCCAAAAGCTAGTATGGTCAAGGTTGTCTGAGACCTTCACCTGAGAAGAGTCACCCTTCATCCGGACAGTGGTAGAAGCGCCAATGCCAAGCGACTTTCGAGTCCCTCGCTTGGAAACCTATGATGGATGTAGTGACCCTTAAGCCCACCTAACCAAGTACAGACATAGCATGGTGCTACACGGTGCCGATGATGCCACCCTCTGCAAATGCTTTGAGGTCACCCTCTCTGGTCCTAGAACTGCATGGTATAACTCCCTTGCCCCTGGAACAATAATGAGTTTCCAAGAGCTGTCCATAGCATTCACGTAGCAGTTCATCGGCAGTAGGCCGACAGCAAAGATGCCCGTCTAGATGTTCAATATAGCATAGAGAAATGGGGAAACCATTCATGACTATGTCGAAAGATTTAATCGAGAGGCCCTGAGCATGCCAGACTTCCGTCCTGAAATACGCATCCTCGCCATGATACGGGAACTTCGGCAAGACTCACAACTTTTTTATTAGTTCTCGAAAGACCCTCCGGACACCCTTGGTCAGTTCTACCGTAGGACTGAACAGCACATGACAGCCAGAGAGCTGAGAATGGGAGGATCAAAGCCTAATCATCATCATCCCGAAGGCAAAACCCATCAACCCCGGTATCCAGCTAAGGGCGGGGGAAAAACTCGGAAGCAGAAGGGGAAAAGACCTATGTCACTCCCCTAAACACCTCCTGAACAAACATACTACTGGCCATGGAAAGGCAAGGAAACCCAATCCAGCATCCCAAAGCCTTGACTTCCAAAAACAAGAAGAATATGAAGAAGTTTTTCCAATTCCATCGGGATCATGGGCATGACACCAAGGATTGCTTCCAGCTGAGGAAGTACATAGAGTCTCTAATAATGCAGGGCCAACTTCAGTGCTACTTGCAGATGCCCTCCCCGAAGGGGAGGAGGGAAGAGGAAATGAAAGGAGATGGTGAGGAATATGATTCCGATAGGCGCCGAAACCGAAGTCCCAAAAGACATCCGCCACCTCTAGCTGGAATAATACAAACGATCACCACTAGACTACCTTCGGCAGAAAGGAAAAGAAAAGCCAGGGAGATCTCGATGATGGAATTTGGTAGCCTATCAAAAAAGCTTGTTCAGAAAAATGGGTCTACTGTAGTATTCCCTCATGACGACCCACTTCTAATCATGGCAAGGATAGGGAGTTAGGATGTCAAAAGAGTACTCCTCGATGATGGCTCTAACGTTGACGTCTTATTCTCTCATCTACTGCCGAATTTGGGTATCCCAAAAGGTGATCTCAAGTCTATCACCTCCCCTACCTTCGGAGTAGGTCCGTCCGAACTCCCTACCCTCGGATGGATTGACCTCCCTCTAATGCTAAGGGGAACTTCACCACAAAACAAGGATGAGCTTTTTGCTTCCACAATGACAAGGTTCATCGTCATAGATGTCCCCTCGTCATATAATGCCATCCTCGGGAGACAAACGCAAGGAAACCTCCACATCCGCCCAGATGTGAAATACTTGACAGTCACTTTCGCAACAAAAAATGGAGATTTTGAGATCTTCATTGACCAAGGGGAAGTGAGAAAGGTCTTTGTAAAAGCAAGAAAGGTCCCAGGGAAGATCTACGCACAGACTTCGGGAGCAAAGGCTGTGCTCGCAGGGGAGGCAAAGGGAGAAGAAATAGAAGGCCCCGAAAAAATAGAAACAGAAGATGTAGAACTTGTCCTATGCCGAAGTACCCGAATGGGGAAAAAACTGGCCGAAGGTGACAAGGAAAAACTTGTATCTTTCCTGTTAATGAACAAAGATCTATTTGCCTACTCACCGAAGGACATGCTTGGGGTAGACCCTCGCATAATCCAACATGGCCTTAAGGTGCGACCAGAGGCAAATCCCGTCCGACAAAAAAAATGAAGCCTCTCGGCGCATAAGAACAACTTCGTTAAAACTGAAGTCCAACACTTAATAGAAACAGGTGTAATCAAGGAAGTCAAATACCCCGAATGGCTTAGTAATGTGGTTATCACCACAAAGAAAGGGAGTGATAAACTCCGAATGTGCATCAACTTTTGAAATGTGAACGATGTTTGCCCTAAAGATTCGTATCCCCTGCCACCAATAGGTCAGTTGGTAGATTCAATCGCCCAGTTTGGCCTCCCTAGTTTCCTTGACACCTTTAGTGGGTATCATCAAATTAGGATGGACCCCGAAGACGAGGAAAAGACCATCTTCATCACCAAATTTGGTACATACTGTTATATTAGAATGCCCTTCGGACTTAAGAATGCAGGAGCCACGTACCAAAGGTTGATGAATAGGGTCTTCAATTCCCAAATCAGGAGAAACATGGAAGTCTACGTCGATGATATGATAGTTAAGAGCAAACTGCCTAGTAGTCATATCACTGACTTAGAGGAAACATTCCACCAACTGAGGACATTTGGAATCCGTCTCAACCCCAAAAAATGCGTGTTCAAGGTGAACGCGGGTAAGTTCCTCAGATTCATGGTGTCAGAAAGAGGTATCGATGCCAATCCAAAAAAGGTCAAGGCCCTACTGGGACTCCGAACTCCCATGACGACTAAGGATGTGCAAAGACTCACAAAGAGACTCGCGTCCTTCAGCAGATTCATCTCAAGATATGGGGATCGCTGTCGACCATTCTATAAGGTCCTTACTAAAGCAGCAAAAAATGGTGGTGACGTCAGAACTGAGGTGCATCCTTGGAACGAAGACTGCCAAAAGGCCTAGGAAGAGCTTAAGGTCTACCTAACTCATCTGCCGACACTCCGACAGCCACAGGAAGAGGATGTTGGGTTTTGGGAGCCAAACAGCGCAGCGGAATTTAACCGAAACCCTCCATGATCCAAGTAAAACGGGGTAAACTGGGTGTTCGAAAATTTTCATACCTAATTTTCGGTTGAGATCTCTCACTCAACTGTAGAGTCGAATCACAAAACCTGAACAGTTGACGTGTTCAGGCTCTCTATGGTATCCACACGAGCCTCTCGGGATCACCACGCTTCCACCACGTCCCGGCAGATGCGTTTCTCTTACGCTCGCAGTGCTAGCTTGCGTCCTCCAAGGAATTGCAAGAGAAGAGTGTGGCTGTCCTTTTGGGAGGCTAGGGCAAGGAGACCTGCGAATTTCTCAGTTAAAAGTTGTATTTATAGTGAGACTCAACTTCCAGGCCTAATGGGTTTCAAAGCCCTAATCCAATTAGGATTTAATTTCGGGCTTAATAATGGCTCAACTCCTTGGCCCATTATTAATACGAAATTAAAGTGAAACCATAACCCAAATAATTAGCCCATGGACTCTAATGATCCAAATAGCTCTATGTGTGCGACCCAATAGGCTCTTGCCATGTTGGCAATGATCATAAATCACATTTATGATCATAAGCAATGAGCGGTGTCTAGCAACACATCATTGCTACCCAAGTGACAAGATTGTCGGTGAATCGACTAAACCTTTATGATCATCACCGATATATGCCATTGTCCCTTTGTCCAAGATATCAAGACTAAGCACAAGACATGGAATGTGTCACTCTCGTATAGCCCAATCTTTGGTTTCTTGATTACCGAGTAGACCAACTTAAACTGACGACATTGATATCATATATCAACTCATCGGAGCATGGCCATGCATTTTCTAAGTCTCACTCTATCAAGGGGCCCAAAGATATCACTCCCGTTACATAGGAGGGACAAATCCCATATTGATCATGCAAATCCCTCCGCATGATATGTGACATACCCAATGACCTCCTTCAAGTTCACTCAGTTACGAGCAACAAAGGAAAGTATCAAAGTATGTGACTCACATGTAGGGAACCTTGATGATCTTAGGTCGAAGGACTACATATACCATGATCACTATGAGAATCACTTATGACACTCATATAACGATCCATGAAGTGTTCTCATGGTGGGTCGGTCCAGTACACAAGTTCTCCAACTTGTACCCATATGTAGACTACATATCTCATATTAGTCTCCACATATGCTAGTCATTATGTATTATTGCAACCCGCTCCACAATAATACTAGACTAGGGACATTTAAGAATATCATTATTCTAGGGTTACAATTATGTTTATTACGTTACGCAGAAACAAAACAACAAACATAATTGCTGGATTAATGCCTCAATAAAATATCATGACTCAATGTGTAAAAATACAATCATCTCATGATTGGCCTTTTGGGCACAATACTAACATTAAGTCCCTAATCCTATTAGGATGACTTAGTTAAGTCAAACCCAAAGTTAGCAATTTGGATATCACTATTATCCCATCACGCCTTACCAAGATGAACATAGGTGCTTTGCTTTGGCAAACCCACCTAATGTTGATCAAAGTCTTGACGAGTGCCAACATTTGGAAGGCATCACATTTAATGACTTAATATTTGTTTCAGGGATTTTTTCATTTGATCTCACCAATTTGTTATCTTCGGTTGTCTTTTACATGCATCACATACAAATATAAAACATGTATCACATACAAATATAAAACATGCATCTCATGCGTTCAATAAAGTAAACGTGACATGGTTATAGCCTAAACTATGCGATATTCTCAAGCCACTGAGAATATCATAAAAGCCAAATAAAAGAAAAGAGTCTTCATAAGCTCCTTATCTTCCTTTCTTGGCTGCCCTTTTGTTGTCACCTCCTTGGACATACCACCTTGGATGATCCCATAATGCACCATAACATCAATAATAGAAACCTCGAGTTACATTCAAGGGTAGTAAGGTGAGAAGAGAATGTACAATGAGAGTGATAAGAAAAGGCACGACTCGCATGCTGTATTTACAAGTACAACCAATCAAGGGCTATAACCATGCACCATGCTTCAAACACCAATCAGCATATCATGCCAAATCTCATTCAACAAAGATGCATGCCAATTTTCACGCGTTGATTAACCAATTTTTTATTTATGTGGCGCTTCGCATATGGTGGTCCCGCTGGCCTGTCAGCGGGCAGTGGTTCCACTGACTGGTCAGTGGACGGGGTCAAGGGGAGCCACCCTTGCGGGGGGCGTGGGGGGCAGCGCCCCCTGGCGCAAAAAATTGTCTTACAATTGCTTAGCCCGAAATCCTCTATTTCGAGCAAGTAGGCACCCTAGACTCCTCCATTCGAGCTACCAAAAATACCTTACTTTCGGTGCCCGAACAGGCCGAATCTGAACAAGGCTAGGGTTTTTGCAACTATTGCAAGAATCCTAATCCAATAGGTATCTCATACCATTCAATTTCGGGTTAATCTCATTAACCAATTAGTGTCATTTCTTCATATACATCATATGTTCATCACGAGTTCCGGTTTCATGCATCATGAATCAATCTAATTAATCATGGCTGAAAAGCAACCGAACACATAACATCATGCGATTCAACACTCAATCCCGATTTAGGGTTTCACCAATAGCTCTGATACCACTGTTGGGTTTCGGGAGCCAAACAACGCAGCAAAATTTAACTGAAACCTTCCAGGATCCAAGTGAAACGGGGTAAACCGGGTGTTCAAAATTTTTCATACCTAATTTTTGGTTGAGATCTCTCCCTCAACTGTAGAGTCAAATCACAAAACTTGAACAGTTGACGTGTTCAGGCTCTCTATGATATCCACAAGAGCCTCTTGGGATCACCACGCTTCCACCACATTCCGGTAGATGCGTTTCTCTTGCGCTCACAGTGCTAGCTTGCGTCCTCCAAGGAATTGCAAGAGAAGAGTGCGGCTGTCCTTTTGGGAGGCTAGGACAGGGAAACCTGTGAATTTCTCACTAGAAGTTGTATTTATAGTGAGACTCAACTTCCAGGCCTAATGGGTTTCAAAACCCTAATCCAATTAGGCTTTAATTTCGGGCTTAATAATGGCTCAACTATTGGGCCCATTATTAATACGAAATTATTGTGAAACCAAAACCCAAATTATTAGCCCATGCACTCTAATGATCCAAATAGCTTTATGTGTGCAGCCCAATAGGCTCTTACCACGTTGGCAATGATCGTAAATCACATTTATGATCATAAGCAATGAGCGGTGTCTAGCAACACATCATTGCTACCCAAGTGACAAGATTGTCGATGATTCGACTAAACCTTTATGATCATCACCAATATATGCCATTGTCCCTTTGTCCAAGATATCAAGACTAAGCACGAGACATGGAATGTGTCACTCTCGTATAGCCCAATCTTTAGTTTCTTGATTACCGAGTAGACTAATTTAAGCTGATGACATTGATATCGTATATCAACTCATCCTTGCATGGCCATGCATTTTCTAAGTCTCACTCTATCAAGGGGCCCGAAGATATCACTTCCGTTACATAGGAGGGCCAAATCCCATCTTGATCATACAAATCCCTCCACATGATATGTGACATACCCAATGACCTCCTTCAAGTTCACTTAGTTACGAGCAACAAAGGAAAGTATCAAAGTATGTGACTCACATGTAGGGAACCTTGATGATCTTAGGTCGAAGGACTACGTATACCATGATCACTATGTGAATCACTTATGACACTCATATAACGATCCATGTAGTGTTCTCTTGGTGGGTTGGTCCAGTACACAAGTTCTTCAACTTGTACCCATATGCAGACTACATATCTCATATTAGTCTCCACATATGCTAGTCATTATGTATTATTGCAACCCGCTCCACAATAATACTAGACTAGGGACGTTTGAGAATATCATTATTCTAGGGTTACAATTACGTTTGTTAAGTTACGCAAAAACAAAACAACAAACATAATTGCTGGATTAATGCCATAATAAAATATCATGACTCAATGTGCAAAAAATCCAATCATCCTATGATTGGCCTTTTGGGGACATCACTAACACTCTTCTCTTGTAATTCCTTGGAGGACACAAGCTAGCACTGCGAGCGCAAGAGAAATGCATCTGCCGGGAGGCGGTGGAAGCGTGGGGATCCTGACAGGCTCGTGTGGATACCATAGAGAGCTTGAGCACATCAACTGTTCAAGTTTTGTGATTCGACTCTACAGTTCAGTGAGAGATCTCAACCGAAAATTAGGTATGAAAATTTTCGAACACCCGGTTTACCTCGTTTCGCTTGGATCCTGGAAGGTTTCGGTTAAATTCCGCTGCGCTGTTTGGCTCCCGAAACCCAATAGTGGTATCAAAGCTACTGGTGTAACCCTAAATCGTGATTGAGTGTTGAATCGTATGTTGTTATGTGTTCGGTTGCTTTTCGGCCATTATTAATTAGATTGATTCATGATGCATGAAACCGGAACTCGTAATGAACATATGACATATATGAAAAAGCGACACTAATTGGTTAATGAGATTAACCCGAAATTGATAGGTATGAGTACCTATATGCATTAGGATTCCTGCAATAGTTGCAAAAACCCTAGCTTGATTCGGATTCGGCCCGTTCGGGCACCGAAAGTAAGGTATTTTTGGTGGCTCGAATAGAGGAGTCTCGGGAGCCTACTTGCTCGAAATTGAAGATCTCGGGCTAAGCAATTGTAAGACAATTTTTTGCACCGGGGGGCTATGCCCTTGCAACCCCCCGCAAAGGAGGCCCCCCTTAACCCCGTCTGCTAACCAGTCAGCGGAACCACTGCCCACTGCCGCCGTATGCGAAGCACCACATAAATAAAAAATGGTTAATCAACGCGTGTCAATTGGCATGCATTTTTGTTGAATGAGATTTGACATTATATGCTGATTGGTGTTTGAAGCATGGTGCATGGTTATAGCCCTTGATTGGTTGTACTTGTAAATACGGCCTGCGAGTCGTGCCTTCTGTTGTTACTCTCATTGTACATTCTCTTTTCACCTTACTCCCCTCGATTGTAACTCAAGGTTTCTATTATTGATGTAATGGTACATTACGGGATAAGCAAAGCTGGTATGTCCAAGGTGGTATGTCCAAGGAGGTGACAACAAAAGGGCAACCAAGAAAGGAAGAGAATGAGCTTGTGAAGACCCTTTTCTTTTCTTTGGCATTTATGATATTCTCATTAGCTTGAGAATATCGCATAGTTTGGGCTATAACCATGTCACGTTTACTTTCTTGAACGCATGAGATGCATGTTTTATATTTGTATGTGATGCATGTATAAGACAACCGGAGATAACAAATTGGTGAGATCAAAAGAAAAATCCCTCAAACAAATATTAAGTCATTAAATGTGATGCCTTCCAAATGTTGGCACTCGTCAAGACTTTGATCAACATTAGGTGGGTTTTCCAAAGCAAAGCACCTATGTTCATCTTGGTAAGGCGCGATGGGATAATAGAGTTGGGCTTAAGTTCATGAGATGAGCTTGGAGAAGTGTTGTTCACCCAACTATCGAAGAGTTGCATGGGATGCAATTGGCAAGGAGTTGCCTACCTGAATAGCTATAACTTGAGAGAAAAGCCAAAGCTGACTCAGGTTGTGGTCAAATATGGATCTTGGCCCACTAGAATACCTTAGCACCGAGGTGTTCCGAAATAATATCGAGGGTTATTATTTTGAGGAAAATAGTGGGAGTATCATTTAATAAAAGTCCTTATTAAATGAATTAAAATACATGACTCTTACACTACATATTTACTGTTGTAGATAACCATGGCACAAAACACATCGACACTTTTGTTGCGATCGATCCTTGAGAAGGAAAAACTGAATGGGACCAACTTTCTCAAATGGTACCGAAACTTGAGGATAGTCCTCAAGCAAGAGAGAAAGGCTTATGTCCTAGAGCAGCCCATTCCGAATGAGCCTGCTGCCACTGCTCCAAGAGTTGAAAGGGATGCTCACAAGAGGCATTCTAATGATGCTTTGGATGTTGCATGCCTCATGCTTATTACCATAGAATCTGAGCTTTAGAAGCAACATGAGAACATGGGGGCGTTCGATATGATCGAACATCCCAAAATTCTTTTCCAAGAGCAAGCTAGGCATGAGAGGTTTGAGACCTCTAAGGCATTGTTTCAGTGCAAGATGTCTGAGGGAAGTCCCGTGGGTCCTCATATACTCAGGATGATTGGGTACATTGAGAATCTTGAGAATTTGGGATTTGCTCTTCTGAAAGAGTTGGCGATTGATGTAGTCTTGCAATCGTTGCCTGAAAGCTACAGTCAGTTCGTCATGAACTATAACATGAACAACCTTGACAAGTCCCTCCCTGAATTGCTCAACATGTTGAGAACTGCTGAGCAAAACCTTAAGAAGGCTAAGCCCATTTTGATGGTTCAAAACGACAAGGGAAAGGGAAAAGCCAACAAGAAGAAGGATAAAGCTAATGGAAAGTCCAATGCTAATTCTTCTTTAGCTGTACTGAAACCAAAGGGTGGTGTGGCAAAGGAAGGGGAGTGCTTCCATTGTAAGCAACCTGGACACTGGAAGCGCAACTGCAAGCTCTATCTTGAAGAACTTGCTAAGGAAAAGGGAAGTAAGACTTCCACTTCAGGTATTTTTGTTACAGAGGCTAACTTTTCTGCTTCTTCATCTTGGGTATTGGATACTGGATGTAGATCTCACATTTGTGCAAATGTACAGGATGTAGGTTGAAGTAGAAGATTAGCCCGAGGTGAAGTGGACCTACGTGTTGGAAATGGAGCAAGGGTTGCTGCCTTAGCCGTAGGGACTTATGTTCTCACTTTAGCTAGTGGATTAGTTTTAGAATTACACAACTGCTACTTTGTGCCTACTATTAGTAGAAATTTGATTTCTGTTTCTTGTTTGGACAAGAAAGGTTTTTCATTTATAATAAAGGACAAATGTTGTTCTATTTATTTGAATGAAATCTTTTATGGTAGTGCTCAACTTAGCAATGGGTTGTATGTTCTAGACCTCGAAGATCCAATCTATAATGTGAATACCAAGAAGGTCAGATTAAATGATTCGAACCCGACCTATCTCCGGCATTGTCGCTTGGGCCATATAAATAAGACCAGCATATCCAAGCTCCATAAGGATGGACTCTTGGACTCATTTGATTTCAAATCATATGAGACATGTGAGTCATGTTTGTTGGGCAAGATGACCAAAGCCCCATTCACAGGGCAAAGTGAAAGGGCTAATGACTTACTAGGACTCATACATAGTGATGTATGTGGCCCTATGTCTACATAAGCTAGAGGAGGTTTCCAATACTTCATTACTTTCACTGATGACTTTAGAAGATATGGCTATGTGTATCTTATGAGAGACAAGTCAGAATCCTTTGAAAAGTTCAAAGAATTCAAGAATGAATTAGAGAATCAACTCGGGAAGGGTATCAAAGTGCTTTGATCAGATAGAGGTGGAGAGTACTTGGATCGACAATTCCTTGACTATCTGAAGGAGTGTGGTATAGTATCACAACTCACTCCACCAGGTACACCTCAATGGAATGGTGTATCTAAAAGGAGAAATCGAACTCTGTTTGACATGGTTCGCTCTATGATGAGTCAAGCTGACCTTCAAAACTCCTTTTGGGGACATGCTCTAGAGACAGCCGCTTTTACACTAAACCAAGTTCCATCTAAATCAGTTCAAAAGACACCATATGAGATATGGAGTAGGAGGCATCCCAATTTGTCTTTCATGAAGATTTGGGGCTGTGACGCTGATGTAAAATGTCAATCCTCTGACAAACTAGGGCCCAAATCTAAAAAATTCCTTTTTGTTGGGTATCCTAAAGAAACAAAGGGCTACTATTTCTAGAATCCTTCTGAGCAAAAAGTGTTTGTTGCTCGAACTGGTGTCTTTTTAGAGAAAAATTTTATCTCTAAACAAACTAGTGGGAGGAAAGTAGAACTTGAAGAAATTCAAGAACAACAAGGAGACATCGAACCTGAAATGGAACATGAACAGACACCATAAGATGTTGTGGTTCAAGAGTCTGTTCCTGTAGCACAGAGCCAACATAGGTCTGGTAGGATTCGGCGTGAGCCTGAGAGATATGGATTTCTCATGACTCACACTGGTGATGTGATGCTCATGGATCAGGATGAGCCCACAACCTACCAATAAGCTATGTCAGGGCTTGATTCTGAGAAGTGGCTAGTGGCCATGAAATCCGAGATGGAATCCATTTATGAAAACCAAGTATGGACTTTGGTTGACCCACCTGAAGGGGTAAAACCCATAGGGTGCAAATGGGCTTTCAGGAAGAAAACTGACAAGGATGGTAATGTGATTACCTTTAAGGGATGATTGGTTGCAAAAGGTTTCAAGCAAACTTTTTCACCAGTTGCTATGCTTAAATCCATCCGAATTTTGTTCGCTATTGCTGCACACTATGATTATGAGATATGGCAAATGGATGTCAAAACTGCATTCCTAAATGGAAAGCTATTTGAGGATGTGTACATGACACAACTTAAGGGTTTTGTCACTCCTGAGAATGCCAATAAAGTGTGCAAGTTGCAAAGGTCCATTTATGGACTGAAGCAAGCTTCTCGAAGTTGGAATCTTCGTTTTGATGAAGCAATCAAAGAGTTTGCTTTTATCAAAAATGAAGATGAACCTTGTGTCTACAAGAAGGTTAGTGGGAGCGCTATTGTCTTCTTGGTGTTGTATGTAGATGACATATTACTCATCTGGAATGACATTCCTGAGCTACAGGCTGTGAAGACTTGGCTGGGGAAATGTTTCTCTATGAAGGACTTGGGTGAAGCAGCCTATGTGTTAGGCATCAGGATCTATAGAGATAGATCTAGAAAGCTTCTTGGGCTAAGTCAAAGTACATACGTTGACAAGGTGCTAAAGAGGTTTAGCATGCAAGATTCCAAGAGAGGATTCTTGCCCATGTCACATGGTATAACTCTTTCTAGATCTCAGTGTCCAAGTACACCCGAGGAGAGAGAGCGCAAGAGTAAGATTCCATATGCTTCAGCAATTGGATCTATCATGTATGCCATGATATGTACTCATCCTAATGTCTCATATGCCTTAAGCATGACAAGTAGGTACCAATCGAATCCCAGTGAAAGTCACTGGACAGCTATTAACAACATCCTTAAGTACTTATGAAGGACTAAGGATGCATTCTTGGTCTTTGGAGGTGAAGATGAGCTCATTGTAAGGGGTTACACCGATGCAAGCTTCCAATCCGATAAGGATGATTTTAGATCACAATATGGTTATGTGTTTTGTATTGGTGGTGGTGCTGTGAGCTAGAAGAGTTCAAAGCAAGAGATAGTAGCTGACTCTACAACAGAATCTGAGTACATTGCCGCCTCTGATGCTGCAAAGGAGGCAATTTAGATCAAGAAGTTCATCACTGAACTTGGAGTCGTTCCAAGCATTGCCGACCCGATAGAGCTCTATTGTGACAACAATGGAGCAATCGCACAGGCTAAGGAACCTCAATCTCACCATCGATCCAAACACATACTCCAATGTTATCATCTCATCAGGGAGATCATCGAGAGGGGTGATGTAAGGATGTGCAGGACTTCGACAGACAGCAACATTGCTGATCCACTGGCAAAGCCCCTTACGCAGCAGAAGCATGATAGCCATTCTAGGTCCATTGGTGCTAGATACATGGATGATTGGCTTTTAGTGCAAGTGGGAGATTGTTAGTGTTGTGCCCAAAAGGCCAATCATGAGATGATTGTATTTTTGCACATTGAGTCATGATATTTTTTTAAGGCATTATTCCAGCAATTGTATTTGTTGTTTTTGTTTCTGCGTAACTTAACAAACATAATTGTAACCCTAGAATAATGATATTCTCAAACGTCCCTAGTCTAGTATTATTGTGGAGCGGGTTGCAATAATACATAACGACTAGCATATGTGGAGACTAATATGAGATATGTAGTCTGCATATGGGTACAAGTTGGAGAACTTGTGTACTGGACCGACCCACCATGAGAACACTACATGGATCGTTATATGAGTGTCATAAGTGATTCTCATAGTGATCATGGTATATGTAGTCCTTCGACCTAAGATCATCAAGGTTCCCTACATGTGAGTCATATACTTTGATACTTTCCTTTGTTGCTCGTAACTAAGTGAACTTGAAGGAGGTCATTGGGTATGTCACATATCATGCGAAGGGATTTGTATGATCAAGATGGGATTTGTCCCTCCTATGTAACGGGAGTGATATCTTCGGGCCCCTTGATAGAGTGAGACTTAGAAAATGCATGGCCATGCTCGGATTAGTTGATATACGATATCAATGTCATCAGTTTAAGTTGGTCTACTCGATAATCAAGAAACCAAAGATTGGGCTATACGCGAGTGACACATTCCATGTCTCGTGCTTGGTCTTGATATCTTTGACAAAGGGACAATGGCATATATCGATGATGATCATAAAGGTTTAGTCAATTCACCGACAATCTTGTCACTTGGGTAGCAATGATGTGTTGATAGACACCGCTCATTGCTTATGATGATAAATGTGATTTATGATTATTGCCAACATGGCAAGAGCCTATTTGGTCGCACACATAGAACTATTTGGATCATTAGAGTGCATGGTCTAATTATTTGGGTTATGGCTTCACTTTAATTTTGTATTAATAATGGGCCAAGGAGTTGAGCCATTATTAAGCACGAAATGAAATCCTAATTAGATTAGGGATTTGAAACCCATTAGGCCTGGAAGTTGAGTCTCACTATAAATACAACTTTTAAGTATGAAATTCGTAGGTCTCCTTGCCCTAGCCTCCCAAAAGGACAGCCGCACTCTTCTCTTAAAATTCCTTGGAGGACGCAAGCTAGCACTGCCAGCGCAAGAGAAACGCATCTGCTGGGACATGGTGGAAGCGTGGTGATCCCGAGAGGCTCGTGTGGATACCATAGAGAGCCTGAACACGTCAACTGTTCAGGTTTTGTGATTCGACTCTACAGTTGAGTGAAAGATCTCAATCGAAAATTAGGTATGAAAATTTTTGAACACCCGGTTTACCCTGTTTTACTTGGATCCTGGAGGGTTTCGGTTAAATTCGGCTGCGCTGTTTGGCTCCCGAAACCCAACATTCGGGGAGTGCTGAAGTCGCAAGGTATTTCTTGATGGAATATTGTGATCCTTCTCCCGAGGTTGCTACGCACATTATCTCTGTGCTGGGTTGACTCAGCACCTCGGTGGGTTCCTTGGATTTGGCCATGGTGTCAGCTTCAGCATTATCTCTACGAGGCATGTTTTCTATATGTACCGAGTCAAACTCTTTAATGAGTTTCTTGAAGAGGTCATGATATTTTGCCAAGGTTGGATCCTTTGCAGCGTAATCTCTTGTCATTTTTCGGACTACTAGCTGTGAGTTGCTATGGGCCTTAAGGTTTCTCACACCAACTTTTCTGGCCAGTTTTAATCCTACTATGAGGGCCTCATACTCGGCGATGTTATTGGTGACATCAAAATCGAATTTGATGGCTTTGGTGGCTTCCATACCTTCGGGCCCCCGAAGAATCACTCCAGCGCCTTGGTGTTAGGCGCCTGAGGCTCCATTGACAAAGAATTTCCACTCTGGTTTAATCCTTATCAGGTCTTCCGAGGTAACTTCAGCATTCTCAATTTCTGGAACATCGGTAATGAAGTCTACCAATGCTTGGGCTTTTATTGCCTTTCTTGGCTCGTACGTGATGTCATATTCTATGAGCTCGAGACACCATTTTGACAGCCTTCCCGAATGCTCTACCTTCTTCATTATGTCATGAAGAGGTAGGTTACGTCAGACAATGATGGCGTGTCCTTGAAAGTAGGGACGTAGCCTCCTACCTACGAGTACTAAGGCATAAATGGATTTTTGGAGCAATGGGTACTTGACCTCGATGCCGTGCAAGGACTTGCTTACATAATATACTGGCCACTGCCTCCCACCCTCTTCTCTCAGTAGGACTGAACTCACAGCTTTTTCAGTGACGGCAAGGTAGAGGATGAGAGGTTCTCCTTTGCGAGGTTGCCGAAGTGTTGGCAGACGGGTTAGGTAGCTTTTAAGCTCATCCCAAACTTTCTGACATTCTTGGTTCCAAGGGTGCTCTTTGGTCTCGGAGTTGCCTTCACTTTTGGTTGCTTTGGTAAACACCTTGAAGAAAGGTCGACATCGGTCGCCATACCTGGAAATGAATCTACTAATGGAAGTGATTCTTCCGGTAAGCCTTTGTATATCTTTAGTGGTTGTAGGTGTTCGGAATCCTAACAAGGCTTTGATCTTTTTGGGGTTGGTGTCTATTCCCCTTTCTGACACCATGAACCTGAGGAACTTACCTGCGCTCACTCCAAACACGCACTTCTCGGGGTTAAGGCGAATGCCGAACTCCCGAAGTCGTTGGAAGGTTTCGTCTAAGTCCAAGATATGATTACTAGGCATTCTGCTCTTAACTATCATATCATCGACATACGCTTCTATGTTCCTCTCGATCTGGGAGTCGAACACTTTATTCATCAACCTTTGATAGGTAGCCCCTGCGTTCTTAAGCCCAAAGGGCATTTTGACATAGTAGTAAGTACCAACTTCGGTGATGAAGGCAATTTTTTCTTCATCTTCGGGGTTCATCCGAATTTGATGATACCCACTGAAGGCATCAAGGAAACTGAGAAGACCGTATTCGGCGGTTGAATCCACCAATTGGTCTATAGCTGGAAAAGGATATGAGTCCTTTGGACAGGCATCATTCAGGTTCCAAAAATCAATGCACATTCGGAGCTTTTCACTCCCTTCTTTTATGGCGATAACCACGTTACTGAGCCATTCGGGGTATTTAACTTCTCTTATTACCTCTACCTCAATCAGACGCTTAACTTCGGTTTTAACGAAGGAGTTCTTATGAGCTGATAGGTTTCATTTTTTCTGCCGAACCGGTATTGCGTCAGGGCATACTTTGAGACTATGGTGGATTATGCCGAGGTCGACCCCAAGCATGTCTTTCGGAGAGTAGCCGAATAGATCTTTGTTCATTAACAAGAAAGATACAAGCCTATTTTTGTCACCCTTGGCTAATTTTTTCCCTACTCGGGTGTTCCGGCCGGGGACCAGCTCTACATCTTCTGTTTCTACTTTTTCCAACTCCTCTACTCCCTCTTTTACTGTTTCTTCGCCTGTCATGCCGGCTCCTTCAGCAACCAAAGTCTGTACTTGGACCTTCACCGGGCTTTGTCTATCCTTGGTGAAGACCCTCCTGACCTTGGATTGGTCAGTGAAGATCTCTGCATCTTCTTCTTTAGTTGCGAAGGTGACTGTTAAGCACTTTACATCCAGGCGGATGTGGAGATTGCCTTGAGTTTGCCTTCTGAGGATGGCATTGTATGATGAAGGAACATCAATGATGATGAACCTCATCATAACGGAGGCGAATAGTTCCTCCTGACTCTAAGGCGAGGTCCCTTTCAGCATTAGAGGCAGATCAATGTATCCGAGGACGAGGAGCTCGGATGGCCCAACCCCAAAGGTGGGGGAATTGACTATGTTGAGGTCACCTTTTGAAATGCCTTAGTTAGGCAGTAGGTGTGAGAAGATGACGTTAGTGTTAGAGCCGTCGTCCAGAAGTACTCTTTTGACATCCCAACCCCCTATCCTTGCCATGACAAGGAGTGGCTCATCGTGGGGGAACTTCACAGTGGACCCGTCTTTGCGAACAAACCTGTTCGGTGAGTCCCCATACTCCATTATGGAGATTTCTCTTATCTTTCTTTTCCTCTCAACTGAGGGTATCCCTGTAGTGATGGTTTGGATGACCCCTGCTGATGGTGGCGGATTCTTTCGAGGACTTCGGTCATGACGTTTGTCGGAATCATAGTCCTCCTCGTCCCTCTTTCTCTGTTCTTCCTTTCTCCCATTTGGAGAAGACATTTGCAAGTACCAGCGAAGTTGGCCTTGCTTTATCAGAGACTCGATGTACTTCCTCAACTGGAAGCAGTCTTCGGTGTCATGGCCATGATCTCGGTGGAATTGGTAGACCTTTTGCATGTTCTTCTTGTTTTCTGAAGTCATGGCCTTTGGCCTTGGAACTGTAGTCCTTTGCCTTTCTAAAGCCATGAGAATGCTGGCCCTCATGGCGTTCAAGGGAGTGAACGTCATTGGCCTTTTACCCCTTTGTTTTCAAGGGCTTCCTCCAACCTTATTCGAGGCTGGTTGCTTGGTTCTTCAGGCCGAAGGTGTTCCACCTTTGGTCCCCCCATTTTGAGTTCTTTGGCCGTTATGTGCTGTTCCGCCCTTCGGTAGAACTCCCCGAGGCTGTTTAGGGGGTCCTTGGAGAACTCATAAGAGCGCTGGGAGTCTCTCTGAAGTCCTCTTATCATAGTGAGGATACGAATCTCGGGCGAAAAGTCGAGCACGCTTAGTGCTTCTTGGTTGAACCTTTCGACGTAGTCGCGAATGGTTTCCCTACTTCGCTGTGCTATGTCAAACATCTACACCAGCATCTTGGCCGTTGGCCTGCTGCCAATGAACTGTTGGGTGAAGGCAGTAGACAGCTCCTGGAAACTCAGCAAGGTTCCGTGGGCCAGGGAGTTATACCATGCCGTTGCTGGACGAGAGAGGGTCACCTCAAAACATTTGCAGAGAGTAGCGTCATCTGCGCAGTGGAGTACCATGCTTCGTTTGTACTTTGTCAGGTGTGCCTGGGGTTCACTATGACCATCATAGGTTTCCAAGTGTGGAACCCTGAAGTCACTAGGCATGGGCACCTCCACCACTTCCCGTACAAAGGGTGACTCTTCTTCGGTAAAAGCGTCGGACAATCTTGACCAGACTGGTTTTTGAGAGATCTGCCTCTTAACCCTTTCCAGTCTTCCGAGGATCTTCTCCATGAGGGTAGCTGTGTTAGCTGCCTCTTGCTACCTGGTGGTCACCAGCACTGGCGAACTTCTTCTCCTTCTTGGAAAGTAACTTCGACGGCGAGGAGACTGGGACCTTCGGTACGGGGATGGACTCCGCCGATAGGAGGTCCAAGTTTTTTTTGGGGCCCTTTCTCTGGTGGGTTGTACCCTAGGGGGCACGTCCTCCGTCGAAGATGCGTCATGAGAGCCCTCACTCCTGGAACTCTGGTGGGTGGACCTTGGGCTTCTTTCCCAGCGCGGTGCCGAGGGTGAGGCCCTTCGGACTGAAGAAGGCTGGGACCACCTCTGGTCGAGTTGCTGAGTCATTTCAGTGACGATGGAGTACTGGAAGTCTCGTAAGAAGCCTAACGTCACTGTTAGAGGGCGGTCGTCCTCCGGTGTAGAAGTTTCTGTAGTGGGCTGCTTGGTCGCCGGCTGAGCCTCCGGTGCAGAGGGGGACTTCGTGAGCCCCTTGTCTTTGGAATGCTGAGTCTCTACGTCAGCGACCTGGGAAGGGTTTCCCACAGACGGTGCCAAATGATGCCATTCTGTATCTTCGTTGTCCAACATGGTGAGCCTGGAGCAGGAACTTCCGGTGGAAGAACGCCTGGATGAGGGGCCTCCGGTGGGATGAGGGTAGCAAGGACTCAGAAAAGCAAGGGTTAGGAGCTCCCCGGAGTATTTTCCCGAGGAGGAGCCTCCGACGCCCAAGTCAGTACTTTGTGAGAGTAGAGAAAGGGAATAGTAGGCAGAGTATAGCAAGAATTCCTTGTTACCTCTTCCTGGTGCTTATGAAAGCACTGTGCAAGTATTTATAGGAGGGTGTAGGGAAAAGGCCGTTTGACAGAACCTGCTGAGATGGTGACATGTGTTAGGCCCGATTTAGTCCGTACCTCTGCAGAGGGCTCCTCCAGTTGGCCTTAGGCCGTTCTGACGAAGGGTGCCGGTGGGGGTGCCCATGTCAGGGGCGTGTGTGAGGCTCTTGTGTCAGAGGCTCCTCAGCTGTTTTGTCATATGTCCACGTGGCCTTTTCTGGGGACCAAACTTCTTCAGAGTACAGAGCCCATTTCGGGAGGTGAGCTCCTTTGGAGGGAGGTCCCTTGTTTGTATGAGGCACTTTCGGTTGGGCTCTCCTGAGGTCAGGCTCAGGTACCTGATTGTGGCACTTCATGAGTGCGCTCTGAGGGTGGCCCAACGAGTATTCGATGGTGGTTTTGGGCACGTGAGGTCGGCGCGAGGTCACCTTCGGGAAGGGTGGTGTCCCATTCTGACCGAAGTTGGTCCTATGGGTTTCTTGAGGGTAGCGCCTATCTGGCTTGTCCGAGGGTGCTGAGGCCCTCTCTTTGCCAGGGTTTTGTTGCATCTGTTTCGACCAGAGGTGGTGCGCACATGCGAAGTCCTTCAGGGGTGATAGCCCTTCGGCTATCACTTTAGCAATGGCAATTGCTACATTTTGTGTTCATATAACTCACATTTCACGTGTAACAATTAAATAATGCTAGTATAAAAAATAAGAAAATTCATACTTACAAAAAGTGTACAAGTTCATTTGCATTTCACTTGTTTTAAATTGACACTACTTATACTTCTCATATCTTTTACCATTTCCAAGGCAAAGTAGAAAGAAATGATAAAACTCATTTTATTGACCCTTAATTTTGTCCGTATAAAACAAGGCCTGTAAACAAATTATGGAAAAAAAATGAAAATTTTAGGGCAAAATGTGACTTTTTAAAATCTTGAGGCAAATCAAACAACTTTCTAAAACTTTTAGATCCGTTAGACAAATCCTTCAAAGCTATAGACCTTAATTGAAAACTCATGATAGTCCTGGCGTCAATTCAAAAATCTAAGTTAGTTTGGGTGAGCTAAAAGCTAGGAGAAAGCTAGGTATTGAATCTATAATTGTAGGAGTTTATATGATTCTAGCAAGATTTGGGAATTAAATATTTTAATTTATGTGTTAAATGCTATACAAAGGACTAATCTCAAGCAAAAAACAAAAGAAATTCAAAACCCTAAGTTCCTAGCTAGAGAATTGTAAAACTACAATTTTAGTCTTTATTTTCTTGCCACCACAACCTAGAAACCAAAACCCTTCCCCCTATACAACCATTACCCTTAACACACCACCACCTCATCCCGCCTTGATCCACCACTGTTAGCTTTTCTATCTTGCCACCGTGGCATCACCCCCATGCCACATAGTCGCTTCCAGTGACAGTGAAATGAGAAGGAAAGGCCGTGTGACACTCCATCCCTGTCTCAATCCACTTTAGCCATTGTTCCCGTCTCCAATTCCACCAACCTGAGCCCTATCATTTTCGTATGCTTGAGCCCGACTCTTTATCGCTCCTGATCAGTTGATTGATTGCTTGAATTAAAGAGAAAAAATGAAAATTAATTTGTGACCTATGAACCTGACCCGAACCCAACCATTTGACCTAGTCAAACTTTTCTTGTTTGTGGTAAAATTTCACTTAGCCCCAAATCATTCTCTTTTGTTTAATTAAGTACCTATGCTTTCTCCGTTTCATAGTGAAGGCACAAATAGTGCTTTCTTTTATTCTTTTTATACTTGAATTTTATTTATTGACTTATTTGGAACATGCATTGATTAAATTCATAAAACTAGATAGAAATTTAGCGTTAAGGTGGTTATTTTTATTTTTATTCCTTTTTAGAATATTTTATTTTTTAATTTCTATGATGCCTCATACAAATTATTGTAGAAAGTTCAATTCTGCATGGGTTTAATAAAACCTTAAGATGAATTTAGGTCAATAATTAATAATAAATTTTAAGATCCACATCTAACTAATCTAATAGGATCTTTGGTCTGGATAATTATTTGAAATATTCAAAAGCAAAAAGAAATAAACAATTACATTTTGATGTCCATATCTGGGTGGTTTGACGGAATCCATGGTTTGAAAAAACAATTAAAGTCAAGAAATAATTTTTAACGATCCATATCCAGGTGGTTTGATTAGAATCCATGGTTTGAAAAATTAATTAAAATATTCGAAAGCAAGCAAGGCAAATTAAAATCAATTTAATGTGTCAACTTTTTGGTACTAAAATAAGATCATTTTACTGTAATTGTACTATCGAACCCCTCAAACTCTCATAGACCATTTTAAGGTATCCAATAGACTTAGGTATAAATAGATTAGTGGAGACTCCTAAACATACATTGCTACAAGTTTCAAAACCTGAAAAGATTCACACAGAAAGATTTACCAAACATGAACGTACTAAAACTATCAAGTAGATTATACATAACCAAAAGGACAAGATGAGGTAATGTAGTTTTATTGGCATATCCTTTTTATTAATATGTCATTCATTTTTAGTTACCATATCTCACATTTTCCCTCAATACTTGTGTACACATCTCATAACCAATTAAGCCCTGCTACATTATCAAGCATATTAAAATGCACTCTTTGGTTTTTTTTTTCTACTAGCACTAAACAAAAAGAAAACAATCAATAGAAAATGAAAGAGAAAGATAAACCAGCATATAAAGAATAAAGGTATGATATACATTTCACTTCTAACCAATAACTAATATGTTGTCACTCCCATGTTTCAAAATTTGCTATTACTTTTTTTCTAAAAGAGCCTCACATTGTATCACCTTAGAAAATTCTCTTTGTATCTGTTCTTGCAACACCAAACCAAAGGGGAATGAGCAACATAAGATTATAGAAAAAGATCAACTTGCATCTAGAAAAATTAGGTATAGCATGCATTTATTTTATCACCAATATATAGAAACCTTTTACATATTCTCATTACATATTCCTTTCTTGCAATACCAAACAGATTGGGAGGAAGCGACTGAGCACAACAGAGAAAAATCACCCTGGATATGCAAAACCTGTATGTTACATCTACTTCAACTCATTACTAATATCTCTTAACACTCTATACCACTTGTAAAATTTTTTCTTACGCTTAAAAGTTATCTTTTTATTTTTTTCTTGTAGAATCAAAGAAAAAAGGCCAGCCAAGCAAAGATTAGTTATGAAAAGGATAATACTAACCTTCAAAAATGCAAGCCAAAAATTAGTATGAAAAATTTTACCACCAACTTTACATAACGTTTTGCACGGATGCATTATCAACATTAGTTTGACACTTTAACTACCCTTCATTAACACATCTATTTGTATTTGTTTATGTAGCACTAAACCACAAGTAACCAGGCAAGTAGATATTTCTAATGAAGAATATGATACTAACTTTGAAGAAAGTGATCCAAAGTAAGCAAATGTTTTTCCAAAAAAGTCACTATAAACTTTTTTGTTACAAATTCCTCTGAAATAGTATGAAGTTTACTTTGACACATTATTCACTTTTTATCTACAATTTATCTTCATCTGCTTATTTATTTAAGTAGATTTATCCTTTATAATTTTAATCATATCATATCAACATAATCTGTACTTTTCATGAACAACTTTTGGATTATAAATTCTTTTAACACATGGGGAAGTTACTTTGAAACTTAATCAACATTCCATTAACACATGTCTTACTTAACTTATGTTCTATTGACACAATCTCTACTTTTCATCAACAACTTTGGAATTTTAATTTCCTTTGACACATTATGAACTCTATTTTGACACATTATTCACTTTTCTTTAATGTTCTTCATTTGTACAAGATTAAGTTTGAGACAAGCTGCAAATCAAAAGCAGTTAGAATGATGGTGTAGCAACTATCAAAAAGCCTCCATATGTTGCTGCTATAAATGAGATAGGATTTTTCCATCTTTGTCTTGAGCTACACCAAGGTGCATAGAAGTTTGTTGTAATGGCTATTAGATCGCTACAACCCATATGACTCAATTCTAGGAATAACAATTATACTAAGCTTATCAATCTTCAATTGCTTGATGTCCACAATGTCTTGGAAGTGACAATAATGAAGATCTTGAAGTATGGAAAAGAAAGTTTTGTGTGAAAACGTTTGGCCTAAGCAGTAGCCAAATCAATGACCTTGCCTCCAACATGGTTGAGCCAAGTGATGAATTTAAGCAAAAATTAATCTTCTATTTGGTGATAAAAACTATTGGCTCCATCCAATAGATGAACATGCTATTAGCGAATCCACAAATACCTGAAGGACATCTCAAATGTAAAGAACCTAACTTTCGCAATATTTATCCTTTAGCAGCTAAGTTATGAAGTCAGGAATAGAAGGATAGCCCAGGTCAAAAAAACACTTAGCAGATGTTTATACTTCTTGCAGGTACACCTACTATTACATCCATATTCAATGTAATGTTTTTATTACCATTTTACTAACATATTATTGTCACATCCATCTCTTCATTAATTTATTCAGATGTTGTATTTAGACAAAGTAGTTTTCCATGCAATAGTGACAAAAAAAATTCACAATAATGAAAATCTAGGCAAATAATTTTGTTCAAAAATGACTTCTTAAAGAAATCAAGAATGAAGATTATGGCATTGGGAAGAACGCTACTAATGCTTGCAGATTGTGCCCTCAAAAAAAGCAACTATAGTCAAAATGCAAATCAAAGACCATGTTCTAAAGCAAGAAGACAATCAAGACAAGAACAATTAGCTTGCCACAACTATTACAGAAGAACTACAATGTCATGTTGAAGTGGTATCCATATAACTTACAATCACATGTATTTTCACTTACATATTATTCACTTTTTATTTGTCTGTTCATTTTATTTATGTACAATTCTCCCTTATGCATTACTCACATTATATTGAAAAAACATGTAATTCTCCTACACTTATCTACAATAATGTTTTGAAATTTCAATTTTAGGAAACATAAACACAAAATTCACTTTTAAGATAGCAAAACTCACAAATTTTGTGAAGGAATCTTTAGTTGCCATCAACAAAATGGATGTGTAGATGATAATGGTTTATAGCCTTTCTCCATCATTCACTGACACTACAAGTGTTACCCACTCTGGGGTAGTCCAATTATGGTGCCAAAATTGTGCATTTAAACTCCCAGGATTGACAATGTTTTGTAGGCCATCAGAACACTACCCTTAGTGTGCATTCCCAAGTGGTCCTCTTGGGCACTATGTAAACACATGCATATTGGTCAAACCATCACACACATATTCACATTTCATGCACACCATGGCAGCAAAGAAGGAAAACACTAGCACAAATCTTATGGAGGTGTTCATTATACCTTTTACCCCTTACACTTCATTCACTATGAAGAGAATTACACAATATAATGGCTTTTTTACCATTATGCCACACTTGTAATTCTCCCATTTTTGTGTGGTAGTAACAAGAATCCAAGGCATTTGCTATGGAAAAACTATACCTGAATTGTAGCAAATGCCAAAATTTGCTATGAAAAAATTCATCACAAAATATCATAAGAAAAATCCCCATTACAAACAAGAATCATCACAATATCAAGGCAGTATCGTAATGAGAATAATTTTCAGAGACTTTGTGATAATTACGCGAAGATGGAAAAGAGCGACCATTTTACTTCAAAAAATAGCACTGATAAATATCGTTGCTACATGTGATGAAACAAATTGTCACTCTTTGAGATGATAAAAATCATTGCAAAGTTTCCCTTAAATTTGCAATGATTTTTTATATTTCTTATTTGTAGAAAGATTCATTTAGTAGCGTATTTTTTTTAATTATTATATTAAATTAATTATATAAATATAAATTATTTAATTATACATTACATTTCTTCAAATTTTTATATTATATTAATTATTATTACTAAATCATGCCAAAAATAAATATAAATATAAAATAAATAATGAATTTTTTATTAATATGAATATTAATTAAATATACAAATGTATCTCATAAATATAAAATATCAATTATGCACATAAATGTATCTTACTAATACAAAAATACAATTTTTAAACCCTAATCACACCCTCGCTAATTTGGTGGTGTCGATCGATTGTTTCATGTAATGTGAAGGCCTTCCAATTACAGACCTAGATCAGATGGGCTAGTTAAGTGAAAATCCCAAGTAAGTACCTCATTTTATATTTTATTATGCAATTCAAGCAAGTTTGTTAGGTTTTAGAAGGTTCTAAAGTCATTTGAGGCACCTAAGGCTTAACAAGGGCATTTTGGTATTTTTGCCCAAAAATCGGTGGCAAGTTTGTAAATTCAGCAAAAATAATGTCACAAGTGGAAAAGTGACCTAAGTCGGCAAGAGCATATGTTTTGCTGCTCATAGGAACCAAGCAAGTTGGTGGAAGGGCTTAAGTATACAAAGTTGAGATTTTGAGTTAAATGTCGCAAGATGAACTGAGGCTTAATTGAGGAACCATGAGAAGTCTGGAGGGGTAAATGTAATAACTTGGGGTTTTGGAGATGAAAAAGCTCACTATCTCCAAAGCTATAGCCCTCAATTGCCCTCCATGGATGAAGCTTTAGAGCTCCCATTCTTTCCATCTTGTGAAAAATTTAAGCTCCTAAGGGTAATGAACAAAGCTCAAGCTAGGATTTTGAAAATTGAAGTGTGTTAGTGGTGCTCATGGAGGTTTTTGCCCAAAATCAAGGTAATTGCTCCTCCACTTGTTAGGTTTAGTTCCTACTTGATTGGTTAGCATATATTGGTCTTTTGAAAGCTTAATTAGGCTCCCATTGTGAAAAATTTCACTTCAAACTTCAAAAAACACCATTAAGGCTTTATGGTTAATAGTCCTACTTCAGCTTGCTTAATCTTGCATTTTGAGACTTGAGGTAAGGGATTTTAATATTTTTCTAAGTTATATTGATACATTATAGTCTTTTAATACCTTGGTAGTAAGTTTTGGCTGAGCTAAGAGGCATAAAACAAAAGGGAAAGTCATGGATAGCTTGTTGGGGCCAAATAAGCATGAAGAAGTTTTCCAAGTGATGTGAATGCACCACTGCCTTAATGCATTTGGGTCATGCAATTTTGGAGCTAGGAATTAGTGATACATATGCACAAGATCCATGGAACATTCACACCAATTTCAGGAGCTCTAGAGAAAGAGCAATGCAAATGGACCAAGCCTCTAGTGACCTCTTATCATGCTCAAATGACCCCAACTCGTTCCCTAAATGTCCCAACTTGTTTCTAAGGCCTTTGAAAGGATAAATAATGGTTCAAACCCATTATTAAGTTAATGTAATGTATTGAAATGGTTGGAAAAGAAGGCGTCGTAGTGAGAAGCTAAGTAGCTTGAGAGCTAAGAAAGCTTTAAGTTAGTAAAAGAGGTTAGAGCCTCACCCAAGTGTTGGGTTTGGCCTCAAGAACTAGTGGCAACCTTAAGGATATCTATTAGGCTCTCAATAAAGGCCCATAGGGTTTAAGAACGGCTATGATAAGGGTTAAAACTCTAGTGACCTAAAATAGAGGGTACTAACCCTTAGGTACTAGTTAAACCCCAATGAGCCCAAGCTAAGCTTAATGAGGTTAGTAACTTGGAATACTTGGCAAGTATGGCCACTAAAAGGGTAGTAAGTGGTGGACAAGTGAGTTAGGTCAACTTATGTGCCTAAGGGGTTATAGTGCCTTAAAGAGAAAGAAAGGGGTATTAAGGTGGGATAAAGGTAGGTCTCAGACCAAGGCTTGGGGTTGTAAACTACTAGCACTGGGGAGGACTTGAATGTGCTCTGACCAAGTCTTGAACTTGGTAAGAATGAGCCACTTAAGGGGCCTTGATAAGTGGAGCTATTAATATTAGCTACGTAACATAATAAGAAAAGGAAATATGCAAGTAAGGATTGACCAGGAGACAAATTACTCTAAGGCGGCCGTACCTAGATAGGTAAGGCTATGTAGGTGATGACTTACACAAAGGGAACCCATATCAGGACTTTATAGATAAAGGATTCTAGATCCGAGGACAAGTGTCCAGTCCCTTATCCATATGAGCTCATGGTAAGGTATGCACCCATGGGTGTAAAGGAAGTCCCAAGTACCTGTGTGTATGTCTTATCCATCCATCCATTCATAGATAATTGTGTTGCATATTATATTTGTTGTGCATGTATTTGCTTGTTTATTTCTTTTTTTTTCTTTCTTTGCAGGGTTGTTGCGTAATATATGTATGCATATATGTAGAGGTTTTACAGGTTGCCTATTTTCCCCTTGTGCTTATTCTTGGAAGTCCCCTTTTGAGTAGTTATGGTACTTTTTTTTTTAAGTTTCCATATTGTGCAGATTAAGGGATAAAAGAATAGGATAAGTGGCCTAGCAACTAGAAGTGCTACTAAGTCAAGTTCCTTTGCAGGTACTAGTTTGTGAACCATTTTTGGTTCAAGGTTTGCATGATTCTGTGTTAGACTATACAAGTGTTTTCATGGCCTCCTTAGATTAGAAGACTAAGGTGCATAAAGAAGGGTCCATGTGCCTTACAATTAAGTATTCAGTGGTTGAAAGCCAAAGCAGAAAGGATCTTAATAGAAGTATAGGTTAGAATGCCTTATTGCCTTATTTAGGGTACTTTAAGTACTAAGTGTTGTCTCTAGAGTTTGTGTTATCACCTTATAAAAATGGGAGAATTACAAGTGTGCCATAATGGTAAAAAAAACCATTATATTGTGTAATTCTCCTTATAGTGATTGAAGGATGAGGGGTAAAAAGTATAATGAACACCTCCTTAAAAGTGTTATAAGTTGGTAACTTGGCCCCCAAGAAAAGCCTTAAGGATTGCTTGTTTTTCAAGTAACCTATGAACCTTTTTGTAAGGTTTTGGAAATTCAGGTACTTAATTGCAAAACTCTCAAGAAAGAGCCTTGGAGAGTTATGGGAAGGATATGAATGGTATGAAAGTGCTATTGGAGGACCAAACTTCCCATGGAAGACAAGTTTAGACAAAGGAAACACTAAAGGCATTAAGGACCTAAATGTCTTAGTGTAAACTTTAAGGTGTTCAAGCTTTTGACTTAAGTCAAATAGTGGAATTGTGGAGTTATCCCACCATGGAGGAGGTGGCTATGGCTTGATAAATAGTAAAAAAGGTGGGAAAAATGTGCACCAATAAGTTTAGGACAAGAAAATCATGCTTATGGGCAAAGAAAATGACATAAAGCATGATTAAGGCTAATAAGGATGTTTAGTGTCCTAAAGCTAATTTAAGAAGACAAAACTCAATTTCTATTGTCTCATATTTGACCCAACCAGCCACCACCCCCTTCCACACTTCTTCCTTAGCTCCTCTATAACCACCATACCTCCAAGATTGAAATTGAAGGCAAAAGGAAGTAATTGTAAGCAAACTAGATCTATTGCTTGAATACTTCAAGGATCAAGCTTCAAATTCGGCCTACTCATCTTGATAAGGGTTCTCTGGTTCTCATGGATTTTTTACTATATTTTTAAGCATCCATGGAGCTAGGGCTAAGCTTGGAAGAGAGCCATGAGCTCGATGAACCAACTTAATGAAGGGAGTGCACTTATTGAGGGTTTTATGACCTACTGTGAAGTGCACAATGACGGTAGTGAAGTGAGGGTTTCTAGGGCTGAAGGCTAATACTAACTAGTGTTAAGATCCTCCTAAGACCAAGCATTAGCTTAAGGAGGGCCTCCCTAGTGATTTACTTATGTTTATTGCATGTTTTATGGACTAACCTATGGTTTATGTTGCTGCCGCATTTCATGTGTTTGTTGGTTGTGAATGACTGCTGCATTTAGTTGCTATATCTTGTATGCATGCATTGTGGTTTTGTGTTTTTAGTTTCTTTGGATACAGGTTTTAATGAGGTCACATTTCCTTAGAAAACCAAGTGTTTCCCTTACTAAGTTTAACAATGAAACTTACTCCCTTCAATTCTGTCATTTTAAGTTTAGCAAAAATATCACATTCAAACTGACCTTTGTCATTTGATTTTTTATCTAAAATTTCATGTATTTTAATGTCCATATATCTGGTTGTGATCAGGAAAGTTTGGTGATTTTAGGAGCACATTTTGTATTTTTAGTGATGGTGCTTATTGTGTTATGCAGCAACTATCCAACATCCTGTTTCTAGTGTCCATTGTGTCTCAGGCATTCCTGTAACTTAGGGTGCGTATTTACTTGGGTTAAAACCATTATGTAGTGAATGTATGCATGTAAATGTAGTGTATGTAAAATGAGACAAGTATGTGAACATTTGAATAATCTTTTGGCTATGTATGTGATGTGGTACAAAGCTGCCTAAGTGTGAATGATAGGTTGCTTACTTGTAAATTCTGTTTTGGCTACATAAAGTTGCTAGATGCAAGGGCATGAAATTCCTCTGTGTATTGGACATGTATGGGATAGCTTTGGATGGCTTACCCCTTGTCAATGAAGTGTTTGCACACTTATAAAATTTTGTATAGACAAAATGGTCATAAAGTGAATAGAATTTTGACTCTACACTCAAAGTTCTATATCTCTCTGTGTAGAATGAATCTTTGTATTAAATAAAATGTATGAAATTTTTACCATACCTAAAGCATATCTAGAGGTTTAATTGAGATTTATAATTTCTAAATTTGGAGCCTAGTAGCTAAAGATATGACGTTGCAAATTGGCTAAGTTACTGTTCATTTAGTCAGAATTTTATAACCAACTTAAAAAATCCATAACTTGGTCCACAAGTGGACTATTGATGTAAAAAAAAATTCCTTGGTTTGCTTAAAGAATCTAATTGATAATGAAGCAAATAAAATAGGTGGTTTACATGGCTAGATTAATACATTTTTTTGGAAGAAGTTTCAGGTGCAGTGGCTCATCACTTACACGGAAAAAGATTGCCTATTGTGTGGTAGCTAAGATGAAGACTTGTGCTAGTGGTTTCCTTCCTTGCTGCCATGGTGTGCATCAAATGTGAATATGTGTGTAATGGTTGGACCAATATGCATGTATTTATATAGTGCCCAAAAGGGCCACTCGGGTATGCACACTATGGGTATTGTTCTGATGGCCTATAGAACATATCAATCCTGGGTGTTTTAAATACACAATTTTAGCACCATAACTGGACTACCTTGGAATGGGTAATAGATGTTGGTATCAGAGCATGGTTTACACATGTACATAGCATATAGTTGCATTGCATGCTAGCTACATACATGAACTCAGTGTGGTCAGCTACTAGTGTTACCATTGAAATACCTATGATCTTTATATCTACTCTATGATGAATCATCAATGTAGGAAGTAAACATGGTCACCACAAGGAGAGGGGAACCACCCCGATGGCCTCCTACTAAATCTGGGCAACAAAGAAATGGACAGAATAGAGGGAATCAAGGCCAATAGGGGGCCCTAAACCCTGAAGTGCCCCAAGTTTGGTTAGAGCTTTAGAGGAACTTAGCTCTAATCAATGAAAACTTAGTAAGGCTGATTCAAGCACAACATCAAGGAGTCCCAATAGCATAGGTAGAAGAAGTTCAGGATCCATAGCAACAACTAGAAGAGGAAGCTAGGGACACAACTACACATGTTCCTTTTAGAAGAACAGGAAATAAAAATGATGAAGTTGATGAGGTGGAAGATGAGGATAGGAGAAATCTGAGAGGCAGAAGATTAAGATCTTAGATTGGTCAGGTGTCCAAGACCAATCCCTCAATCTATGACCATTCCTCAACTAGGAATGAGATTGAGGATGATCATGAGAGAAGGGGCAGGAGAATGCATAGAGAGCATCACCATGCTGAGGAGTCTTATAGATCCAGGAGATAGAGAGTAGAAGATCTAGAAGGCCTAGATGAGGTCAGACTGCTGGAGAGGTTCCAAGGACTAAGGCCTGCACAGTTTGATGGAAGAGCAGGACAAGAAAGAGCTGATGAGTGGTTAAACTTCATAGAAAAGATGTTTAAGAGGATGCCACTCAGCTTTACCAAGAAGGTGTCATTGGCTACTTACAACTTGGTAGGCAGTGTAGAGATGTGGCAGAGAAACACCAGAGATAGGTATGCTGTCCAGAAGGGCAGAAGGCCAAGAATAGATATTGAGATGAGTAGGCTAGAGTTTACTCAGCTATTTGAAGAGCAGTACATTAGTGATGCCATCAAGGACATGAAGCAAGCCAAATTTGATGCTCTAAGGTAGGACAACCTCAGTGTCCTAGAGTATGAGCACAAATTCAATCAGTTGGTGGGGTATGCTCCTTAGTATCATGGACTAGAGGAGTTAAAGGCTAAAGGATTTGTTAGGGGCTTAAGGTCAGACATCAGAAAGGCTGTACGACCTTTTGGAGCAGTCACCTACTATGAAGCAGTGCAGAAAGCTCTATTAGTAAAGCAAGATGAGTATGAGACTAGGTACTTTCCCAGTGGACCAAGGGAAAGTAGTCAGATGGGAAACAAGTAGAAGAAGCCATCACATGGCAAAGGTGTTGTGAAGAGTTCCCATCTTGGTGGTGAGGGCAAGGTTAGGGGGAAGTCCCCTGGCCTAAGGTGCCCTAAATGCAAGAAGTTTTGTGGAAAAAAACTTTACTATTTTGGTACTCAAGCTTGCCTAAGGTGTGGTGCAATGGATCATTGGATCAAAGATTGACCATACGTGCAAGGAAAAAGTCCAGAAGACCAAGCTCTAGTGAGAATTACTAGAGTAAGACCTAGAGAGGCAGCACCCACGAAGGGACATTAGAGACTAGTTCATCCAGTGCAAAGGCCTCTAGTGAAAAGAGCTAGCAGAGTGTTCCAAGTGGAAAGGCTAGACACATCACAGCAGGGAGGAGCACTAAAAGGTAACATTTACCTCATTGGTATGCCTGTTAGTGTTCTATTTGATACTAGTGCATTTGTGTCTATAATGGCTACGAAATTGGTTGATGGCATCAAATTGCCTACTGAAATCATGCCTAGGATATCCTAGTGAAAACAGCAGGTAGTCAATGTCTTTCACTAATGGCCTAGCTATGGATTCTGAGCTAGTAGTTGGAAAGACTAAGGTTATGGCTAATCTACTAGTGTTGGACATTCATAAGTATGATTTAGTGCTGGGTATGAATTGTCTTGCTATGCATAGCATATGAATTGATTATGCTAAGAGAGAAATCACATTGCCCGATGGTGAAGTGCTTGCATCAGTGAATTCTAAGGAATTAGTGTATGAAATGCATGTCATGGGCATAGAAGTACTAGATGAGATACCTATGGTTTCTAAGCATGATTATTGTTATGCATTTAATGAATTATATTATGAGGAGGAAGTGGGCAGAATACCTGTTATGAGAGACTTTCCTAAAGACCTGCCAAGTATTCTTCCACCAAGGGAGATCACCATGGGGAGCTCCGGTTCTCTTTGTGAAAAAGAAGAATGGATCATTGAGACTATGCATTGACTATAGGAAGCTCAATGCAGTGACTATCAAGAACAAGTATCCACTCCTTAGGATTGAGGATCTATATGATCAACTCAAGGGAGCTAAGATCTTCTCCAAGATAGATTTGAGATCTGGATACTTCGAGATGAGAGTAAAGGAAGAGGACATTCCTAATACTACATTTAGGACCAGATATGGGCATTATGAGTACACAGTCATGCCATTTGGTTTGACTAATGCCCCATCTGCTTTCATGGACTTGATGAACAGGGTGTTTAGACCACATTTGGACAAATTTGTGGTTGTGTTCATTGGTGACATCCTAGGGTATTCCAAGGATGCAAATGAACTGAACATCATCTGAAGATTATCTTAAAGACTTTGTTGCAACATTAGCTTTATGCCAAGTTATCCAAGTATAAATTCTAGATAAGGGATGTGTCTTTCCTAGGACACATCATAGATGCACAAGGCCTTAAGGCAGACCCTAAAAAGGTCAAGGCAGTGCAAGAATGAGAAAGACCAAAGACTAAAGGAAATCTGAAGTTTCCTAGGAATAGCTAGCTACTACATAAGATTTGTATCAAGATTTTCCATGATTGCTTCAGCCCTTACTCATCTGACCAAGAAGGGTCAAAGATTTTTATGGACTGAGAAATGTGAAAAGAGTTTCTAGGGGCTCAAGAAGAGGTTGACTGAAGCTCTAATATTGATTCTTCCTAATCCAAGCAAGCTCTACATCATCTATATAAACGCATCTAGATCTTGGTTAGGTTGTGTACTTATGCAAGACAGAAATGTGATTGCTTATGGTTCAAGGTAGTTGAGACCCCATGAGCAAAATTATCCTACCCATGACCTAGAGCTGGCAACAGTGATTTTTTCTTTAAAGCATTGGAGACATTACTTGATGGGTAGTTCCTTTGTGATCTACACTGATCACAAAAGGCTAAAGTACTTATTCACTCAGAAACAGTTGAACATGAGACAAAGGAGATGGTTAGAGTACATCAAGGACTATGACTACAGTATAGATTACACAGAGGGTAAAGGCAATCTAGTAATAGATTCCTTGAGCAGGAAGTACATGGGTCTTCTGAAAGAAAGATCGATAGCTGATCATGTTGAGCAGAATAGTCTGCTATGCCTATGACATAAATGGCATAAGTGGGAGGAAGCCTAAATCTACACATTGAAAATCCAATCAGAATGGATTGAAGAGGTCAGAAAGGCACAGGAGACAGATCCTGTTTTGAAAAGGATATCAGGAGAGGAAAACGGTTCCTTGTATGAATCCTTTGCCTGCAAGCAAGGATTACTGTACTTCAACGACCGAATCTATGTGCCTAGTTGACCAAAGCTTAGGGATGAAATACTTGAAAAAGCTCACATAAGCAAGTTGAACATCCATCCAGGAAGTGAGAAAATGTATAAAGACTTGAAGACTCACTTCTGGTGGCCAAATATGATGAGAGAAATAATTACTTATGTCTCCAAATGTGTCACATGCCAGAGCGTAAAGGTAGAGCACCAGAAGCCAGCTGGTACCCTTCAGACTCTACTTATACCAATGAGGAAGTGGGGCAACATTGTTACCACCTCACAAAACGGGAGAATTACAAGTGTGTCATAATGGATAAAAACTGTTATATTATGTAATTCTCACCATAGTGATTGAAGTGTGAGGGGTAAAAGGCATGATAAACACCTCCTTAAAAGTGTTCCAAGTTGGTAACTTGGCACCCAAGAAAAGCCTAAAGGATTGCTTGTTTGTCAAGCAACCTATGGACTTTTTTGTAAGGTTTTGGAAATTCGGTTACTCAATTGAAAAACTCTCAAGAAAGAGACTTGGAGAGTTATGGGAAGGATATAAATGGCATGAAAGTGCTATTGGAGGACCAAATTACTCATGGAAGACAAGTTTGGACAAAGGAAACACTAAAGGCAATAAGGACCTAAATGTCCTAGTGTAAACCTTAAGGTGTTCAAGCTTGTGACTTAAGTCTAATGGTGGAATTGTGGGGTTATCCCACCATGGGGGAGGCATCCAAGACTTGATAATTGGTCAAAAATGTTGGGCACATGTGTACCAATGAGTTTAAGACAAAGAAACCATAATTAGCGAGAAAGAAAATGACATAAAGCAAGGTTAAGAAGTGTGTTTTGTGCCCTTAAGCTCATTTAAGGCCATTTAAGTGGCTAAATCACTTATCCCTCTCTCATTTTCATCCTCCCCCAGCCCAAGAACACAGCCATACTTCCTCCATAGCCACCACACCTTCAAACTTGCAATTGATTGAAATTGAAAGCAAAAGGAAGCAATTGGAAGGAAACTAGAGCTATTTTTTGGATACTTCAAGGATCAAGCTTGATTTTCGGCCTACCCACTTCGGTAAGGGTTCTCTTGCTCTCATGGGTTGTTTTCTGTATTTTCAAGCAACATGGAGCTAGGACTAAGCTTGGAAGAGAGCCATGAGCTTGATGAACCAAGCTTAGTGAGGGGAGTGCACTTATTGAAGGTTTTGTGACCTAGTGTGAAGTCCACAAAGATGGCAGTAAAATGAGGGTTTCTAGAGCCCAAAGTTAGTACTAACTACTGTGAAAGTCCTCCTAAGACCAAGCATTAGCTCGAGGAGGGCTGCCATAGTGATTTAATTAAGTTTATTTCATGTTTTATGGACTAAGCTATGGTATATGTTGCTGCCACATTTCATGTGTTTGTTGTTTGTGTTTGGCTGCTGCATTTGGTTGCTATATCTTGTATATATGCATTGTGGTTTTTGTGTTTTAGTGTCTTTGGATTCAGGTTATAATGATGGTTACATTGCCTATTGAATCCAAGTGCTACCCTTACTAAGTTTCTCAATGAAACTTACTCCCCTCAGTTCTGTCATTTCAGGTCCAGCAGAAAGATCACCTTCAAACTAACCTTTTTGGTTTGATTTTTAATCTGAAATTTCAGTTACATGAACTTCCATATGTATAGTTATGATCTGGAAATTTTGGTGATTTTATGAGCACATTTGGTATTTTTAATGGTGGTACTTATTGTGTTGTGCAGTGGCTGTCCAGCATCCTGTTTTTGGAGTCCATTGTGTCTCAGGACCTCCTGTAAGCTAGGGTGCGTATTTAGATGAGTTAATAACATATTGTAGTGCATGTATGCATGTACATGTAGTGTATTTAAAATGAGACAAGTATGTGAGCATTTGAGTAATGTTTTGGCTATGTAAGTGATGTGGTGCAAAGCTGCGTAAGTGTGAATGATGGGCTGCTTACTTGTAAATTCTGTTTTGGCCACATAAGGCAGACCCTAAAAAGGTCAAGGCAGTGCAAGAATGAGAAAGACCAAAGACTAAAGGAAATCTGAAGTTTCCTAGGAATAGCTAGCTACTACATAAGATTTGTATCAAGATTTTCCATGATTGCTTCAGCCCTTACTCATCTGACCAAGAAGGGTCAAAGATTTTTATGGACTGAGAAATGTGAAAAGAGTTTCTAGGGGCTCAAGAAGAGGTTGACTGAAGCTCTAATATTGATTCTTCCTAATCCAAGCAAGCTCTACATCATCTATATAAACGCATCTAGATCTTGGTTAGGTTGTGTACTTATGCAAGACAGAAATGTGATTGCTTATGGTTCAAGGTAGTTGAGACCCCATGAGCAAAATTATCCTACCCATGACCTAGAGCTGGCAACAGTGATTTTTTCTTTAAAGCATTGGAGACATTACTTGATGGGTAGTTCCTTTGTGATCTACACTGATCACAAAAGGCTAAAGTACTTATTCACTCAGAAACAGTTGAACATGAGACAAAGGAGATGGTTAGAGTACATCAAGGACTATGACTACAGTATAGATTACACAGAGGGTAAAGGCAATCTAGTAATAGATTCCTTGAGCAGGAAGTACATGGGTCTTCTGAAAGAAAGATCGATAGCTGATCATGTTGAGCAGAATAGTCTGCTATGCCTATGACATAAATGGCATAAGTGGGAGGAAGCCTAAATCTACACATTGAAAATCCAATCAGAATGGATTGAAGAGGTCAGAAAGGCACAGGAGACAGATCCTGTTTTGAAAAGGATATCAGGAGAGGAAAACGGTTCCTTGTATGAATCCTTTGCCTGCAAGCAAGGATTACTGTACTTCAAGGACCGAATCTATGTGCCTAGTTGACCAAAGCTTAGGGATGAAATACTTGAAAAAGCTCACATAAGCAAGTTGAACATCCATCCAGGAAGTGAGAAAATGTATAAAGACTTGAAGACTCACTTCTGGTGGCCAAATATGATGAGAGAAATAATTACTTATGTCTCCAAATGTGTCACATGCCAGAGCGTAAAGGTAGAGCACCAGAAGCCAGCTGGTACCCTTCAGACTCTACTTATACCAATGAGGAAGTGGGGCAACATTGTTACCACCTCACAAAACGGGAGAATTACAAGTGTGTCATAATGGATAAAAACTGTTATATTATGTAATTCTCACCATAGTGATTGAAGTGTGAGGGGTAAAAGGCATGATAAACACCTCCTTAAAAGTGTTCCAAGTTGGTAACTTGGCACCCAAGAAAAGCCTAAAGGATTGCTTGTTTGTCAAGCAACCTATGGACTTTTTTGTAAGGTTTTGGAAATTCGGTTACTCAATTGAAAAACTCTCAAGAAAGAGACTTGGAGAGTTATGGGAAGGATATAAATGGCATGAAAGTGCTATTGGAGGACCAAATTACTCATGGAAGACAAGTTTGGACAAAGGAAACACTAAAGGCAATAAGGACCTAAATGTCCTAGTGTAAACCTTAAGGTGTTCAAGCTTGTGACTTAAGTCTAATGGTGGAATTGTGGGGTTATCCCACCATGGGGGAGGCATCCAAGACTTGATAATTGGTCAAAAATGTTGGGCACATGTGTACCAATGAGTTTAAGACAAAGAAACCATAATTAGCGAGAAAGAAAATGACATAAAGCAAGGTTAAGAAGTGTGTTTTGTGCCCTTAAGCTCATTTAAGGCCATTTAAGTGGCTAAATCACTTATCCCTCTCTCATTTTCATCCTCCCCCAGCCCAAGAACACAGCCATACTTCCTCCATAGCCACCACACCTTCAAACTTGCAATTGATTGAAATTGAAAGCAAAAGGAAGCAATTGGAAGGAAACTAGAGCTATTTTTTGGATACTTCAAGGATCAAGCTTGATTTTCGGCCTACCCACTTCGGTAAGGGTTCTCTTGCTCTCATGGGTTGTTTTCTGTATTTTCAAGCAACATGGAGCTAGGACTAAGCTTGGAAGAGAGCCATGAGCTTGATGAACCAAGCTTAGTGAGGGGAGTGCACTTATTGAAGGTTTTGTGACCTAGTGTGAAGTCCACAAAGATGGCAGTAAAATGAGGGTTTCTAGAGCCCAAAGTTAGTACTAACTACTGTGAAAGTCCTCCTAAGACCAAGCATTAGCTCGAGGAGGGCTGCCATAGTGATTTAATTAAGTTTATTTCATGTTTTATGGACTAAGCTATGGTATATGTTGCTGCCACATTTCATGTGTTTGTTGTTTGTGTTTGGCTGCTGCATTTGGTTGCTATATCTTGTATATATGCATTGTGGTTTTTGTGTTTTAGTGTCTTTGGATTCAGGTTATAATGATGGTTACATTGCCTATTGAATCCAAGTGCTACCCTTACTAAGTTTCTCAATGAAACTTACTCCCCTCAGTTCTGTCATTTCAGGTCCAGCAGAAAGATCACCTTCAAACTAACCTTTTTGGTTTGATTTTTAATCTGAAATTTCAGTTACATGAACTTCCATATGTATAGTTATGATCTGGAAATTTTGGTGATTTTATGAGCACATTTGGTATTTTTAATGGTGGTACTTATTGTGTTGTGCAGTGGCTGTCCAGCATCCTGTTTTTGGAGTCCATTGTGTCTCAGGACCTCCTGTAAGCTAGGGTGCGTATTTAGATGAGTTAATAACATATTGTAGTGCATGTATGCATGTACATGTAGTGTATTTAAAATGAGACAAGTATGTGAGCATTTGAGTAATGTTTTGGCTATGTAAGTGATGTGGTGCAAAGCTGCGTAAGTGTGAATGATGGGCTGCTTACTTGTAAATTCTGTTTTGGCCACATAAGGCAGACCCTAAAAAGGTCAAGGCAGTGCAAGAATGAGAAAGACCAAAGACTAAAGGAAATCTGAAGTTTCCTAGGAATAGCTAGCTACTACATAAGATTTGTATCAAGATTTTCCATGATTGCTTCAGCCCTTACTCATCTGACCAAGAAGGGTCAAAGATTTTTATGGACTGAGAAATGTGAAAAGAGTTTCTAGGGGCTCAAGAAGAGGTTGACTGAAGCTCTAATATTGATTCTTCCTAATCCAAGCAAGCTCTACATCATCTATATAAACGCATCTAGATCTTGGTTAGGTTGTGTACTTATGCAAGACAGAAATGTGATTGCTTATGGTTCAAGGTAGTTGAGACCCCATGAGCAAAATTATCCTACCCATGACCTAGAGCTGGCAACAGTGATTTTTTCTTTAAAGCATTGGAGACATTACTTGATGGGTAGTTCCTTTGTGATCTACACTGATCACAAAAGGCTAAAGTACTTATTCACTCAGAAACAGTTGAACATGAGACAAAGGAGATGGTTAGAGTACATCAAGGACTATGACTACAGTATAGATTACACAGAGGGTAAAGGCAATCTAGTAATAGATTCCTTGAGCAGGAAGTACATGGGTCTTCTGAAAGAAAGATCGATAGCTGATCATGTTGAGCAGAATAGTCTGCTATGCCTATGACATAAATGGCATAAGTGGGAGGAAGCCTAAATCTACACATTGAAAATCCAATCAGAATGGATTGAAGAGGTCAGAAAGGCACAGGAGACAGATCCTGTTTTGAAAAGGATATCAGGAGAGGAAAACGGTTCCTTGTATGAATCCTTTGCCTGCAAGCAAGGATTACTGTACTTCAAGGACCGAATCTATGTGCCTAGTTGACCAAAGCTTAGGGATGAAATACTTGAAAAAGCTCACATAAGCAAGTTGAACATCCATCCAGGAAGTGAGAAAATGTATAAAGACTTGAAGACTCACTTCTGGTGGCCAAATATGATGAGAGAAATAATTACTTATGTCTCCAAATGTGTCACATGCCAGAGCGTAAAGGTAGAGCACCAGAAGCCAGCTGGTACCCTTCAGACTCTACTTATACCAATGAGGAAGTGGGGCAACATTGTTACCACCTCACAAAATGGGAGAATTACAAGTGTGTCATAATGGATAAAAACTGTTATATTATGTAATTCTCACCATAGTGATTGAAGTGTGAGGGGTAAAAGGCATGATAAACACCTCCTTAGAAGTGTTCCAAGTTGGTAACTTGGCACCCAAGAAAAGCCTAAAGGATTGCTTGTTTGTCAAGCAACCTATGGACATTTTTGTAAGGTTTTGGAAATTCGGTTACTCAATTGCAAAACTCTCAAGAAAGAGACTTGGAGAGTTATGGGAAGCATATAAATGGCATGAAAGTGCTATTGGAGGACCAAATTACTCATGGAAGACAAGTTTGGACAAAGGAAACACTAAAGGCAATAAGGACCTAAATGTCCTAGTGTAAACCTTAAGGTGTTCAAGCTTGTGACTTAAGTCTAATGGTGGAATTGTGGGGTTATCCCACCATGGGGGAGGCATCCAAGACTTGATAATTGGTCAAAAATGTTGGGCACATGTGTACCAATGAGTTTAAGACAAAGAAACCATAATTAGCGAGAAAGAAAATGACATAAAGCAAGGTTAAGAAGTGTGTTTTGTGCCCTTAAGCCCAATTAAGGCCATTTAAGTGGCTAAATCACTTATCCCTCTCTCATTTTCATCCTCCCCCAGCCCAAGAACACAGCCATACTTCCTCCATAGCCACCACACCTTCAAACTTGCAATTGATTGAAATTGAAAGCAAAAGGAAGCAATTGGAAGGAAACTAGAGCTATTTTTTGGATACTTCAAGGATCAAGCTTGATTTTCGGCCTACCCACTTCGGTAAGGGTTCTCTTGCTCTCATGGGTTGCTTTCTGTATTTTCAAGCAACATGGAGCTAGGACTAAGCTTGGAAGAGAGCCATGAGCTTGATGAACCAAGCTTAGTGAGGGGAGTGCACTTATTGAAGGTTTTGTGACCTAGTGTGAAGTCCACAAAGATGGCAGTAAAATGAGGGTTTCTAGAGCCCAAAGTTAGTACTAACTACTGTGAAAGTCCTCCTAAGACCAAGCATTAGCTCGAGGAGGGCTGCCATAGTGATTTAATTAAGTTTATTTCATGTTTTATGGACTAAGCTATGGTATATGTTGCTGCCACATTTCATGTGTTTGTTGTTTGTGTTTGGCTGCTGCATTTGGTTGCTATATCTTGTATATATGCATTGTGGTTTTTGTGTTTTAGTGTCTTTGGATTCAGGTTATAATGATGGTTACATTGCCTATTGAATCCAAGTGCTACCCTTACTAAGTTTCTCAATGAAACTTACTCCCCTCAGTTCTGTCATTTCAGGTCCAGCAGAAAGATCACCTTCAAACTAACCTTTTTGGTTTGATTTTTAATCTGAAATTTCAGTTACATGAACTTCCATATGTATAGTTATGATCTGGAAATTTTGGTGATTTTATGAGCACATTTGGTATTTTTAATGGTGGTACTTATTGTGTTGTGCAGTGGCTGTCCAGCATCCTGTTTTTGGAGTCCATTGTGTCTCAGGACCTCCTGTAAGCTAGGGTGCGTATTTAGATGAGTTAATAACATATTGTAGTGCATGTATGCATGTACATGTAGTGTATTTAAAATGAGACAAGTATGTGAGCATTTGAGTAATGTTTTGGCTATGTAAGTGATGTGGTGCAAAGCTGCGTAAGTGTGAATGATGGGCTGCTTACTTGTAAATTCTGTTTTGGCCACATAAGGCAGACCCTAAAAAGGTCAAGGCAGTGCAAGAATGAGAAAGACCAAAGACTAAAGGAAATCTGAAGTTTCCTAGGAATAGCTAGCTACTACATAAGATTTGTATCAAGATTTTCCATGATTGCTTCAGCCCTTACTCATCTGACCAAGAAGGGTCAAAGATTTTTATGGACTGAGAAATGTGAAAAGAGTTTCTAGGGGCTCAAGAAGAGGTTGACTGAAGCTCTAATATTGATTCTTCCTAATCCAAGCAAGCTCTACATCATCTATATAAACGCATCTAGATCTTGGTTAGGTTGTGTACTTATGCAAGACAGAAATGTGATTGCTTATGGTTCAAGGTAGTTGAGACCCCATGAGCAAAATTATCCTACCCATGACCTAGAGCTGGCAACAGTGATTTTTTCTTTAAAGCATTGGAGACATTACTTGATGGGTAGTTCCTTTGTGATCTACACTGATCACAAAAGGCTAAAGTACTTATTCACTCAGAAACAGTTGAACATGAGACAAAGGAGATGGTTAGAGTACATCAAGGACTATGACTACAGTATAGATTACACAGAGGGTAAAGGCAATCTAGTAATAGATTCCTTGAGCAGGAAGTACATGGGTCTTCTGAAAGAAAGATCGATAGCTGATCATGTTGAGCAGAATAGTCTGCTATGCCTATGACATAAATGGCATAAGTGGGAGGAAGCCTAAATCTACACATTGAAAATCCAATCAGAATGGATTGAAGAGGTCAGAAAGGCACAGGAGACAGATCCTGTTTTGAAAAGGATATCAGGAGAGGAAAATGGTTCCTTGTATGAATCCTTTGCCTGCAAGCAAGGATTACTGTACTTCAATGACCGAATCTATGTGCCTAGTTGACCAAAGCTTAGGGATGAAATACTTGAAAAAGCTCATATAAGCAAGTTGAACATCCATCCAGGAAGTGAGAAAATGTATAAAGACTTGAAGACTCACTTCTGGTGGCCAAATATGATGAGAGAAATAATTACTTATGTCTCCAAATGTGTCACATGCCAGAGCGTAAAGGTAGAGCACCAGAAGCCAGCTGGTACCCTTCAGACTCTACTTATACCAATGAGGAAGTGGGGCAACATTGTTACCACCTCACAAAACGGGAGAATTACAAGTGTGTCATAATGGATAAAAACTGTTATATTATGTAATTCTCACCATAGTGATTGAAGTGTGAGGGGTAAAAGGCATGATAAACACCTCCTTAAAAGTGTTCCAAGTTGGTAACTTGGCACCCAAGAAAAGCCTAAAGGATTGCTTGTTTGTCAAGCAACCTATGGACTTTTTTGTAAGGTTTTGGAAATTCGGTTACTCAATTGAAAAACTCTCAAGAAAGAGACTTGGAGAGTTATGGGAAGGATATAAATGGCATGAAAGTGCTATTGGAGGACCAAATTACTCATGGAAGACAAGTTTGGACAAAGGAAACACTAAAGGCAATAAGGACCTAAATGTCCTAGTGTAAACCTTAAGGTGTTCAAGCTTGTGACTTAAGTCTAATGGTGGAATTGTGGGGTTATCCCACCATGGGGGAGGCATCCAAGACTTGATAATTGGTCAAAAATGTTGGGCACATGTGTACCAATGAGTTTAAGACAAAGAAACCATAATTAGCGAGAAAGAAAATGACATAAAGCAAGGTTAAGAAGTGTGTTTTGTGCCCTTAAGCTCATTTAAGGCCATTTAAGTGGCTAAATCACTTATCCCTCTCTCATTTTCATCCTCCCCCAGCCCAAGAACACAGCCATACTTCCTCCATAGCCACCACACCTTCAAACTTGCAATTGATTGAAATTGAAAGCAAAAGGAAGCAATTGGAAGGAAACTAGAGCTATTTTTTGGATACTTCAAGGATCAAGCTTGATTTTCGGCCTACCCACTTCGGTAAGGGTTCTCTTGCTCTCATGGGTTGTTTTCTGTATTTTCAAGCAACATGGAGCTAGGACTAAGCTTGGAAGAGAGCCATGAGCTTGATGAACCAAGCTTAGTGAGGGGAGTGCACTTATTGAAGGTTTTGTGACCTAGTGTGAAGTCCACAAAGATGGCAGTAAAATGAGGGTTTCTAGAGCCCAAAGTTAGTACTAACTACTGTGAAAGTCCTCCTAAGACCAAGCATTAGCTCGAGGAGGGCTGCCATAGTGATTTAATTAAGTTTATTTCATGTTTTATGGACTAAGCTATGGTATATGTTGCTGCCACATTTCATGTGTTTGTTGTTTGTGTTTGGCTGCTGCATTTGGTTGCTATATCTTGTATATATGCATTGTGGTTTTTGTGTTTTAGTGTCTTTGGATTCAGGTTATAATGATGGTTACATTGCCTATTGAATCCAAGTGCTACCCTTACTAAGTTTCTCAATGAAACTTACTCCCCTCAGTTCTGTCATTTCAGGTCCAGCAGAAAGATCACCTTCAAACTAACCTTTTTGGTTTGATTTTTAATCTGAAATTTCAGTTACATGAACTTCCATATGTATAGTTATGATCTGGAAATTTTGGTGATTTTATGAGCACATTTGGTATTTTTAATGGTGGTACTTATTGTGTTGTGCAGTGGCTGTCCAGCATCCTGTTTTTGGAGTCCATTGTGTCTCAGGACCTCCTGTAAGCTAGGGTGCGTATTTAGATGAGTTAATAACATATTGTAGTGCATGTATGCATGTACATGTAGTGTATTTAAAATGAGACAAGTATGTGAGCATTTGAGTAATGTTTTGGCTATGTAAGTGATGTGGTGCAAAGCTGCGTAAGTGTGAATGATGGGCTGCTTACTTGTAAATTCTGTTTTGGCCACATAAGGCAGACCCTAAAAAGGTCAAGGCAGTGCAAGAATGAGAAAGACCAAAGACTAAAGGAAATCTGAAGTTTCCTAGGAATAGCTAGCTACTACATAAGATTTGTATCAAGATTTTCCATGATTGCTTCAGCCCTTACTCATCTGACCAAGAAGGGTCAAAGATTTTTATGGACTGAGAAATGTGAAAAGAGTTTCTAGGGGCTCAAGAAGAGGTTGACTGAAGCTCTAATATTGATTCTTCCTAATCCAAGCAAGCTCTACATCATCTATATAAACGCATCTAGATCTTGGTTAGGTTGTGTACTTATGCAAGACAGAAATGTGATTGCTTATGGTTCAAGGTAGTTGAGACCCCATGAGCAAAATTATCCTACCCATGACCTAGAGCTGGCAACAGTGATTTTTTCTTTAAAGCATTGGAGACAATACTTGATGGGTAGTTCCTTTGTGATCTACACTGATCATAAAAGGCTAAAGTACTTATTCACTCAGAAACAGTTGAACATGAGACAAAGGAGATGGTTAGAGTACATCAAGGACTATGACTACAGTATAGATTACACAGAGGGTAAAGGCAATCTAGTAATAGATTCCTTGAGCAGGAAGTACATGGGTCTTCTGAAAGAAAGATCGATAGCTGATCATGTTGAGCAGAATAGTCTGCTATGCCTATGACATAAATGGCATAAGTGGGAGGAAGCCTAAATCTACACATTGAAAATCCAATCAGAATGGATTGAAGAGGTCAGAAAGGCACAGGAGACAGATCCTGTTTTGAAAAGGATATCAGGAGAGGAAAACGGTTCCTTGTATGAATCCTTTGCCTGCAAGCAAGGATTACTGTACTTCAAGGACCGAATCTATGTGCCTAGTTGACCAAAGCTTAGGGATGAAATACTTGAAAAATCTCACATAAGCAAGTTGAACATCCATCCAGGAAGTGAGAAAATGTATAAAGACTTGAAGACTCACTTCTGGTGGCCAAATATGATGAGAGAAATAATTACTTATGTCTCCAAATGTGTCACATGCCAGAGCGTAAAGGTAGAGCACCAGAAGCCAGCTGGTACCCTTCAGACTCTACTTATACCAATGAGGAAGTGGGGCAACATTGTTACCACCTCACAAAATGGGAGAATTACAAGTGTGTCATAATGGATAAAAACTGTTATATTATGTAATTCTCACCATAGTGATTGAAGTGTGAGGGGTAAAAGGCATGATAAACACCTCCTTAGAAGTGTTCCAAGTTGGTAACTTGGCACCCAAGAAAAGCCTAAAGGATTGCTTGTTTGTCAAGCAACCTATGGACATTTTTGTAAGGTTTTGGAAATTCGGTTACTCAATTGCAAAACTCTCAAGAAAGAGACTTGGAGAGTTATGGGAAGCATATAAATGGCATGAAAGTGCTATTGGAGGACCAAATTACTCATGGAAGACAAGTTTGGACAAAGGAAACACTAAAGGCAATAAGGACCTAAATGTCCTAGTGTAAACCTTAAGGTGTTCAAGCTTGTGACTTAAGTCTAATGGTGGAATTGTGGGGTTATCCCACCATGGGGGAGGCATCCAAGACTTGATAATTGGTCAAAAATGTTGGGCACATGTGTACCAATGAGTTTAAGACAAAGAAACCATAATTAGCGAGAAAGAAAATGACATAAAGCAAGGTTAAGAAGTGTGTTTTGCGCCCTTAAGCTCATTTAAGGCCATTTAAGTGGCTAAATCACTTATCCCTCTCTCATTTTCATCCTCCCCCAGCCCAAGAACACAGCCATACTTCCTCCATAGCCACCACACCTTCAAACTTGCAATTGATTGAAATTGAAAGCAAAAGGAAGCAATTGGAAGGAAACTAGAGCTATTTTTTGGATACTTCAAGGATCAAGCTTGATTTTCGGCCTACCCACTTCGGTAAGGGTTCTCTTGCTCTCATGGGTTGTTTTCTGTATTTTCAAGCAACATGGAGCTAGGACTAAGCTTGGAAGAGAGCCATGAGCTTGATGAACCAAGCTTAGTGAGGGGAGTGCACTTATTGAAGGTTTTGTGACCTAGTGTGAAGTCCACAAAGATGGCAGTAAAATGAGGGTTTCTAGAGCCCAAAGTTAGTACTAACTACTGTGAAAGTCCTCCTAAGACCAAGCATTAGCTCGAGGAAGGCTGCCATAGTGATTTAATTAAGTTTATTTCATGTTTTATGGACTAAGCTATGGTATATGTTGCTGCCACATTTCATGTGTTTGTTGTTTGTGTTTGGCTGCTGCATTTGGTTGCTATATCTTGTATATATGCATTGTGGTTTTTGTGTTTTAGTGTCTTTGGATTCAGGTTATAATGATGGTTACATTGCCTATTGAATCCAAGTGCTACCCTTACTAAGTTTCTCAATGAAACTTCCTCCCCTCAATTCTGTCATTTCAGGTCCAGCAGAAAGATCACCTTCAAACTAACCTTTTTGGTTTGATTTTTAATCTGAAATTTCAGTTAGATGAACTTCCATATGTATAGTTATGATCTGGAAATTTTGGTGATTTTATGAGCACATTTGGTATTTTTAATGGTGGTACTTATTGTGTTGTGCAGTGGCTGTCCAGCATCCTGTTTTTGGAGTCCATTGTGTCTCAGGACCTCCTGTAAGCTAGGGTGCGTATTTAGATGAGTTAATAACATATTGTAGTGCATGTATGCATGTACATGTAGTGTATTTAATATGAGACAAGTATGTGAGCATTTGAGTAATGTTTTGGCTATGTAAGTGATGTGGTGCAAAGCTGCGTAAGTGTGAATGATGGGCTGCTTACTTGTAAATTCTGTTTTGGCCACATAAGGCAGAGCCTAAAAAGGTCAAGGCAGTGCAAGAATGAGAAAGACCAAAGACTAAAGGAAATCTGAAGTTTCCTAGGAATAGCTAGCTACTACATAAGATTTGTATCAAGATTTTCCATGATTGCTTCAGCCCTTACTCATCTGACCAAGAAGGGTCAAAGATTTTTATGGACTGAGAAATGTGAAAAGAGTTTCTAGGGGCTCAAGAAGAGGTTGACTGAAGCTCTAATATTGATTCTTCCTAATCCAAGCAAGCTCTACATCATCTATATAAACGCATCTAGATCTTGGTTAGGTTGTGTACTTATGCAAGATAGAAATGTGATTGCTTATGGTTCAAGGTAGTTGAGACCCCATGAGCAAAATTATCCTACCCATGACCTAGAGCTGGCAACAGTGATTTTTTCTTTAAAGCATTGGAGACATTACTTGATGGGTAGTTCCTTTGTGATCTACACTGATCATAAAAGGCTAAAGTACTTATTCACTCAGAAACAGTTGAACATGAGACAAAGGAGATGGTTAGAGTACATCAAGGACTATGACTACAGTATAGATTACACAGAGGGTAAAGGCAATCTAGTAATAGATTCCTTGAGCAGGAAGTACATGGGTCTTCTGAAAGAAAGATCGATAGCTGATCATGTTGAGCAGAATAGTCTGCTATGCCTATGACATAAATGGCATAAGTGGGAGGAAGCCTAAATCTACACATTGAAAATCCAATCAGAATGGATTGAAGAGGTCAGAAAGGCACAGGAGACAGATCCTGTTTTGAAAAGGATATCAGGAGAGGAAAACGGTTCCTTGTATGAATCCTTTGCCTGCAAGCAAGGATTACTGTACTTCAACGACCGAATCTATGTGCCTAGTTGACCAAAGCTTAGGGATGAAATACTTGAAAAAGCTCACATAAGCAAGTTGAACATCCATCCAGGAAGTGAGAAAATGTATAAAGACTTGAAGACTCACTTCTGGTGGCCAAATATGATGAGAGAAATAATTACTTATGTCTCCAAATGTGTCACATGCCAGAGCGTAAAGGTAGAGCACCAGAAGCCAGCTGGTACCCTTCAGACTCTACTTATACCAATGAGGAAGTGGGGCAACATTGTTACCACCTCACAAAATGGGAGAATTACAAGTGTGTCATAATGGATAAAAACTGTTATATTATGTAATTCTCACCATAGTGATTGAAGTGTGAGGGGTAAAAGGCATGATAAACACCTCCTTAAAAGTGTTCCAAGTTGGTAACTTGGCACCCAAGAAAAGCCTAAAGGATTGCTTGTTTGTCAAGCAACCTATGGACATTTTTGTAAGGTTTTGGAAATTCGGTTACTCAATTGCAAAACTCTCAAGAAAGAGACTTGGAGAGTTATGGGAAGGATATAAATGGCATGAAAGTGCTATTGGAGGACCAAATTACTCATGGAAGACAAGTTTGGACAAAGGAAACACTAAAGGCAATAAGGACCTAAATGTCCTAGTGTAAACCTTAAGGTGTTCAAGCTTGTGACTTAAGTCTAATGGTGGAATTGTGGGGTTATCCCACCATGGGGGAGGCATCCAAGACTTGATAATTAGTCAAAAATGTTGGGCACATGTGTACCAATGAGTTTAAGACAAAGAAACCATAATTCGCGAGAAAGAAAATGACATAAAGCAAGGTTAAGAAGTGTGTTTTGTGCCCTTAAGCTCATTTAAGGCCATTTAAGTGGCTAAATCACTTATCCCTCTCTCATTTTCATCCTCCCCCAGCCCAAGAACACAGCCATACTTCCACCATAGCCACCACACCTTCAAACTTGCAATTGATTGAAATTGAAGGCAAAAGAAAGCAATTGGAAGGAAACTAGAGCTATTTTTTGGATACTTCAAGGATCAAGCTTGATTTTCAGCCTACCCACTTCGGTAAGGGTTCTCTTGCTCTCATGGGTTGTTTTCTGTATTTTCAAGCAACATGGAGCTAGGACTAAGCTTGGAAGAGAGCCATGAGCTTGATGAGCCAAGCTTAGTGAGGGGAGTGCACTTATTGAAGGTTTTGTGACCTAGTGTGAAGTCCACAAAGATGGCAGTAAAATGAGGGTTTCTAGAGCCCAAAGTTAGTACTAACTACTGTGAAAGTCCTCCTAAGACCAAGCATTAGCTCGAGGAGGGCTGCCATAGTGATTTAATTAAGTTTATTTCATGTTTTATGGACTAAGCTATGGTATATGTTGCTGCCACATTTCATGTGTTTGTTGTTTGTGTTTGGCTGCTGCATTTGGTTGCTATATCTTGTATATATGCATTGTGGTTTTTGTGTTTTAGTGTCTTTGGATTCAGGTTATAATGATGGTTACTGATGGCCCAGGGCCTCATCGTTGTGAGTCATGATGACTGTTGAGGAGACTTCTAGGAGGGAGAACGCCTGGAAGGTGGATCGCCTCTAGGAGAGTACCTGGAAAACTGGGAAACAGGGTTAGGAGGCCCCCGGAGTGTTTTTCCGGGGGGGGAGCCTCCGACGCCCAAGTCAGTGGTGGCCGGAAGAAGGAGAAAGTCACTAGCTCAAAGAGGAAGGCAGAAAAGTCTCGCCTGGTCTTTTCTCAGAGTATGGGAGCTGTATCTCCGGCCTGCCAACCTCCTGTGATGTATTTATTTCCTGTATATATAGGAATACCTAGCCCGTTCAGATCATGACACGTGTGCGGTCGGATGCTCCTGAACGTCTGGGCGTAGGGGACAGATAGTTGGTAACTAGATGGCCTCGAGCCTTGTGCTGAGACGGGCCATGATATGATTCTGATGGCGTCTGCGCGTCAGGGCGACTTTTTACGTCTGTGGTGGGACGTGTCAGAGGCTTCCTTAAATGCTTCCTTAAATGCGCCTGCCGTACTCCCGGGGTCCCTGGGCGAGGTCGTCCTCTAGTTCGGACAGAGCCTTTTCGGGAAGCCTACCCTCAGTTCGGGGGTTCCCAGTTCCAGGGGGTTCCGCCTTCGGGGATATCATATTCGGGCAGCAATGTCTGGTGCCACTTTTCCGAAGGCGCGTTGTTCACAACCTTGGGGGGCGAATGGAGTCCTCAAGTTTTACTGGCGTGCCGAGGCTCGGAGCTCTCAGGCTATCTCCCGAGGTGCATGATTCCACCTATTCCCGGGAAGCGCCAGTTCTTCTGGCCGTTGTTGTGGCAGGGTATTCGGCCAGATTGAGGCGACAGCCTTTGGCTATCACATGCCCCCCTCTGGAAAGCCGAAGTGAAGACTTCGGTTTGCATCTCTTTCCGAGGTTGCCGTTGGGAGTCTTGTTTGGGAAGCATAACCTGTTCCGAGGTCGCACCTTTTGCCCGAGGGTCTGGGCTGTTCGGCCTTGGCCTTTTCTTTGGTGTCTCCGAGGCAAAGCCTGTACCGAAGATACACCTCTTGCCCAAAAGTCATGGGCTGTTCAGCCATAGCCTGTCTCTTGGTGTCCTCGAGGTGGCCTGCTTTTTTATTTTTGCAGGTCTGATGGCCAAGCGTGTCAGACTGAGCGGCGCGTCTCCATTTCTCAGGGATGTCAAACGACGTGTCCCAATCAGGAGGCGTGTCCCGGTTTTCCAGGCACGTTTGGGGAGGCACGTCCCCCATTTCTGCGCAGCGGTTGACACGTGGCTTCTTGCCATTGGAGGAGAGGCGCGTCATTTACAGAGGGCCCGCCTTTTCGGGTGCAGCGGGCAGTTACGGCGACGGTTCGCCTCCAATGGGTACTTATGATGTTTTTTCGGTTACCCACCTTTGGCCTATAAATAGCCCATTCTATCATAAGTCCCACTTACTGTTTTTCTGCTCTTTTTCTGCTCTGCCCTCTGTTCTTGCGTTTTATCTTGCTTTCTATGGCGGAGCTTCTTTAATCAGAGCTTTTTCCAACCAACTTTCACGACGGCGTCCTCCGGCAAATCTTTTGGTGGGTTTTGATTTCCAGAGTACTTGATTCCTCTGTTTTTCTGAGTTTTTCTGGAAAACTGCTGTTTTTTCCAAACTCGTCTTCTGAGTTTTTTCTGGAAACTATTTTCTTTTCCATCTCAAACTCTTTTTTATGTCTGCGATGCCTGTTCCCGAGAGCTGGAAACCTCTTCTGGCCCATCCTTGCTGTACCACCCCCGAAAAACTAGAGAGGTGGAAGAAAAAATTCTTTCTTCCGTCTTACGCTGTGACCAGACTGCCTCGTTCTAGCCATTTTGCTTTTTCAAACCGTGGCGACGAGGTTACCGTCTTCCGAGCCCAACTGAAGGCCGGTCTTCGGTATCCACCCCCGAAGGTGGTTTGCGAGTTCTGCCAATTCCATGGCATTGCTGTGAACCAGCTTCCCCCGAACGCGTACTGCTACTTTAACGCCTACCTCTGCATGTGTGGCGTGTTCGGGATAGAGCCCCACTTCATTATTTTCATGTAGTACTACAAGCTCTATGTGGTCCCGAAGGGTGGCTTCTATTTCCTGCTACCTCGGGGATCCGGGAGCAAAAAATTCACCTTCACCTTCGACACGAAGGACAGCTGGCGGGGGTGGCAGCCTAAGTTCTTTTTCCTCAAGGTGGATAAGAACTGGTCTGATGTCCCGACCAGGTGGGCTCAGGGAGTGCTGAACGCAGACGTCGTCGATCCGAGGATGCTGCTGACCCCACCGTTGGCTTCCGTGTTTGCGGATTTCGACGCCCGCATTCGGGCAGTCGCTGACTGGGCTCCCGAGGTCTCTCCTCGTGCTCTTTACCCCTTTCCTATCAACTGGAGGTTGATGACCGAAGAAGTCCTTCGGGAGCTGAAAGTGGTTAAGGAGCACGTGACTGACCTCAATATGCCCGCTCCCGCCATCGCCGGGAAAGACTCCTGGCTGGTCAAGCTCCTTAAGGGGGAGACTTCTTTCGAAACTTTTGCCGAAAGTGAGTAATCTTCCATCCCTTTATACTTTTTCCTCGGACTTACGCTGATATTTCTTCTCTCTTTCAGAGATGGGCGATGGGGCTGCCGCTTATTACAAGGCCCTCTTTTCTGGCCAGGTGGAGAAGGGGGAGCAGACAAAGAAGGCGGCCTCCCGAAGAAGGAAGACGACAGGGGCGGGACCCTCGGCGAAGCGAGTTAGGAAAATTCTCCAGTCTCCTCAGCCAGAGCTTTTGTAAGAAGAAGCTGGCGAAGACGCTGGTCTTGTTGAAATTCCACCGGCCGAGGTCCCCGCTACTTCCGCCGAGGCGCCTCTTCCCGACCTCGAGGCCCCCAGAAACACTGTAGTGGTAGAAGTACCCACCGCCGAGGAGCGGTACCGGCAGAAGGGTAAGGGTCTTTCTTCCGAGGGGCCCGAGGATTCCGAGGACACTGTCTCCGAGGTTCCTCCAGGTATGTCTTTAGCCGAAGTTCAGCTCCTTTTCCTTTCGCGAATTTTTCTTTTGCTCCTAACTTCCTTCTCACTTTCAGGGGAGCCTCTTACTGTTGGCTGGAGGGCCATTCATGAGAGGAAACGGGCCCTGCGTGATGCCACAATCCCTGAGGGGAAGATCCCCTTGGAGCCCTTTTGGACAATTACGGAGGATATGAATCTGTTCTCCGACGATTGTCCGAAGATGACCAAAGAGATTTGGAAGGGGATGACCACTGATGCCTCCTTCCGGGCCATTGCGGCGGCTCACCCGGGGGATAATACCCTCGCCGCAAAAGTCACCGAGCATGCTGCTCAGGTATAGTCTTTACACTTTTTTCCTCAATTTTCTAAGTGTTTAGACTTGTACTAACCTGGACTTTTGCCCTGCCGTAGCTGCTGGAGTACGCTGGTTATCTCCGAGTTCGGGTGGCCAGACAGGCTGCCTCCAAGGATGCGACTTCGCGGGAACTCACTGAAGCGAAGGCTTCGCTTGCGAAGGTGATCGCCAGCAACCAGCAGCTGACAGCGGATTGTTCTCAGCAACTTGCTGCCGTTCGGGAGGAGTTCTCGAAGAAAAGAGAAGAACTTGAAAAGGACTCCTCCCGGAAGATTTTTGACCTCGGCGACCAAATAAAGGAGCTGCTTGCCGCCAATGAAGATCTTGTCAAGGACAAGGCTGTTTCCGACAGTCTTGCGTCGAGGTTGACGGACGAGAACACTGCTCTCCAAGCCGAGGTCGAGGCTCTGAAGAAGGAGTCCGGAGAGATGCTGGGGATAAGCGAGCTCGAAGAGGAGGTTGCTGAGCTGAGGGACGAGGTCAATGTCCTTGGCATTCAAAAACGTACTTCTGACGACATGGCCAAGGTCGCCTTTCAGGACGGCTTCTGCCTCGCTCGGCACCAGGTGCTGCAGAGGTTCCCAGATTTGGACCTCTCTTTTCTGGAGGGCCTAAATATTCCTGAGGGACCTCGGTGGCAGTGGTCCAGGGTCGAGCATCTGAAGCTTCCTGGTCTTCGTCCACCCGGCTCTCCCTAGTTTGCTTTAGGGCTCCTCTTATTTTTCTCCTTCGTGCTCCTTCTTTGGACACTTCTTTTGTAAGGCAGCGTTTGCTCTAAATGAACAATCTTTTCGGCTAAGTCCTTTCTTGCAAGTTTCTTCATTTCCACTGTCCTGAACACGTTCGCTTCAAGAGACTTTCGGAAAACCTGCAACCAAAGAAACTTTTTACCTTCCTTTGTCCCGAGCGTGCTCGCTCAAGAGACTTTCTGGAAAATTTGCAAAAATTTGGCTAAGTCTTTTGCAGGCTTTTTGTTTCCTTTTATCCCGAACATGTTCGCTCAAGGGCCTTCGGAAAATTTTTAGCCAAATTTTTCTGTCTTCCTATTGTCCCGAGCATATTTGCTCAAGGGACTTAGGAAAATCTTCACGAGATTGCTCATTCCCTTTTTCCCGAGCACGTTCGCTCAAGGGTGTTCGGAAATTACCTCTGCTTTTGTTTTGGCGTGTATTTTTGCGAGATTCTTGCTTTCCCTTTCTCCCGAGCATGTTCGCTCAAGGGTGTTCGGAAAATTTTCTCTGCACTGATTATGCTGAGTACCTTTGCAAGATTCTTGTTTCCCATTTTTCCCGAGCATAGTGGCTCAAGGGGCTTCGGGAAGTCACAACCGCTTTTTTCGTGGCGAGCACCTTCGCGGAAATCTGTCTTGGACAATTTTGGTATACTTGAAAATTTTTCTCAAGACCATTCTTCTCTAGACCATTCTGTACTTAGAATATTTCTTGTACAACATACTTCTTCCGCTCAACCTTAGGCGTAGAATTTTTTCAAGGCATCTGAATGCCAAGTGTTTTTCAATTCTACGCCTTCGGCGTCGCCAAGCTTGTACACGCCTTTTCGTACTTCGGCGAGAACCAGATAAGGTCCTTCCCAATTTGCACGAAGTACTCCGTGAGCTGGCCTTCGGGGTGCGAAGTCGGCCTTTCGGAGAACGAGGTCTCCTTTTTTGATTTCTTTTGGCCTGGCTTTTAAGTTGATAGCCGCGGCCACTCTTTGCTGGAAAGCTTTTCTTCTCAGCTCGGCTATTTCTCTGTGTTCGGCGACAAGGTCGAGCTTGGTTCTCAGGCCGAGGTCGTTTCCGCCTTCATCAAATACTTGCACCCGTATTGAAGGCTGAACTATCTCTATTGGGATAATGGCCTCTGTTCCGAAGACGAGTGAGAAGGGAGTTTCCCCTGTGGCTCTTCGTGGCGTCGTTCGGTAGCTCCACAATACACTTTGGAGTTCTCCTGGCCATTTCCCCTTGGCTTCCCCAAGTCTCTTTTTCAGGCCATCTTTTATGGTCCTGTTTGATACTTCCACCTGCCCATTGCTTTGGGGGTGAGCTACTGGGGCAAAGTGCATCTTTATTCCGAGGTCGCTGATGAATTCCTGGAATCCTTTGTCTATGAACTGGGATCCATTATCAGCTACTAGTACCCTCGGTATGCCAAAATCTGCATACGATGTTTTTCCACACGAACTTCTGCACTTCTTTTGCCGAGATAGTTGCTAGTGGTTCTGCCTCTACCCACTTTGAGAAATAGTCCACTGCTACCACGCAGAATTTCACGCCTCCGGGCGCTGTGGGGAGTGGCCCAATGAGGTCTATACCCCAGACTGCGAAGGGCCAAGGATAGTCTGCCGACGTTACCATTTCCGAGGGTATCCTCTGGATTTTTGCATGTCTCTGGCAACTACCGCACTTCTGGACGAACTGCCTTGCGTCCTTTCTCAGGGTAGGCCAGAAGTATCCTTGGCGGAGTATCACTGCTGCAAGGGCATCAGTTCCAACGTGCGAGCCGCACATGCCTTCGTGGACTTCTTCGAGGACCATCTCAGTATCCTCTTCGCCCACACATCTCTGCAGCGGATTTGCATATCCTTGCCGATATAACTCTTCACCAATCAGGAAGAATCTTCCGGCACGTCTTCGCAGTCTTGCAGCATTGCCGGCGTCTTCGGGAAGCTCATTCTCTGCGAGGTATCTCTTTATGGGGTCCTTCCACCCCATTCCCGAGGTCGTTACGCTTAGCACGGAGATGCTTGGATGGTCTAGCACCTCGGTGTATGTTTTGGACTTTGCTAAGCAATCTGCCTCAGTGTTATTTCGCCGGGGTACATTTTCGATCCGTACGGCGTCAAACTCTTGGATGAGATTTCTTACCAGCTCGTGGTATTTTGCCAAGATGGGGTCCTTCGCCCCATAATCTCCTGCCGTCTGCCGAACTACCAGCTGGGAATCGCTGTGAGCCCTTAAGCTTCTCACACCAATCTTTCTGGCCAAGCGTAATCCCGCTATGAGGGCTTCATACTCAGCCACATTATTGGTGACGTTGAAGCTGAACTTGATAGCCTTCATCACCTCTAGGCCTTCGGGTCCTCTGATAACTATTCCAGCTCCCTGGTGTTCGGACCCCGAGGCTCCGTCAACATGCAAGGTCCATTCTGGCTCCCCTTCTTTCGGATCTGAGTGGTTCTCCTCAGTGGTGGGTATTTCGGCGATAAAATCTGCCAATGCTTGGGCTTTTATGGCCTTTCGAGGCTCATACGTGATTTCGTGTTCGCCAAGCTCTATGCACCACTTGGAGAGCCTTCCCGAATGATCAACTCTCTTCATGACATCCCGTAGTGGTAGACTACTTCGGACGATGATGGGGTGAGCCTGGAAATATGGTCGTAGTCTTCTTCCTGCAAGCACCAAGGCGTATATAGCTTTTTGAAGCAAAGGGTACCTGACTTCGGCGCCATGCAGGGACTTGCTGACATAGTAGACCGGCCATTGTTTCGGCCCTTCTTCTTTTATCAGGACCGAGCTCACGGCCTTTTCTGTGACGGCGAGGTATAGTACGAGGGGTTCTCCCTCCCGAGGTTGCCGCAGAGTCGGCAGGCTGGCGAGGTAGACTTTGAGTTCTTCCCAGGCCTTTTGGCAATCTCCTTCCCAGAGATGATTGTTTCTTCCGAGGTCGCCTTCCATCTTTGCTGCCTTTGTGAGGACTTTGAAGAAAGGTCGACACCTATCTCCGTACCTGGAAATAAACCTGCTCAGAGAGGTTATTCTTCCGGTTAGTCTCTGCACGTCTTTCACTGTGGCAGGAGTTCGGAACTCAAGCAGAGCCTTAATCTTCTCAGGATTGGCGTCGATGCCTCTTTCGGATACCATGTACCCAAGGAATTTTCCCGACGTCACCCCGAACATACACTTCTCGGGGTTAAGGCGAATCCCGAAGGCTCTGAGCTTTTGGAAGGTTTCCTCCAAATCTGCAACGTGGTAGCCGGGCAGCTTGCTTTTTACTATCATATCGTCAACATATACTTCCATGTTTCTCCCCATTTGGTCTTTAAAGACCTTGTTCATCAGTCTCTGGTAGGTGGCTCCTGCATTTTTCAGCCCGAAGGGCATTCTTATATAGCAGTACGTTCCTCCCTCGGTGATGAAGGCAGTTTTCTCTTCATCTTCCGGGTCCATCCTTATCTGATGGTAGCCGCTGAAGGCATCTAGGAAGCTCAGGAGCCCGTATTCGGCCGTTGAATCTACCAGTTGATCTATTGGCGGGAGGGGAAATGAGTCTTTCGGGCAAGCATCGTTCAAGTTTCTGAAATCAATGCACATCCGGAGTTTGCTGCTACCTTCTTTTGTGGCGATGACCACGTTGCTTAACCATTCGGGGTATTTGACCTCCCTGATAACTTCAGCATCCAATAGGCGCTGGACTTCGGTTTTCACAAAGTTGCTTTTGTGGGCTGAGATGCTTCGTTTCTTTTGCCTGACAGGTTTTGCTTCCGGGCTTACTTTGAGGCTGTGCTGTATTATGCCAGGGTTCACTCCTGGCATGTCTTTCGGCGAGTAGGCAAACAGATCTTTATTTTTTAGCAGAAAGGATACAAGATTTTCCTTATCACCTTTGGCCAAGCTCTTCCCTATTCGGGTAGATTGTCCTGGGACAAGATCTACTGCTTCCGTTTCTGCTTCTGGGGGATCTCCTTCTTTGCCTTTCTCCTGCGCCTTTGCCTCCACCGTTTGTGTAGAGCTGTTTGCCGGAGCCTTTCGTGTTTTTACAAACACCTTTCTTACCTCGGCTTGGTCGATGAAGACCTCTGCATCTCCATCCTTGGTGGCGAATGTGACAGTCAAGTACTTCACATCGGGGCGAATGTGCAGGTTCCCCTGAGTCTGCCTTCCAAGGATGGCGTTGTACGAAGACGGGACATCCATGACGATGAATCTTGTCATTGTGGACGCGTACAACTCAGCTGCTCCGTCTACCGAAGTGCCTTTCATCATCAAAGGGAGGTCGATCCATCCGAGGACGGGTAGTTCGGATGGCCCAACGCCGAAGGTGGGCGTGGTGACAGGTTTCAGCTCGCTGCTGGTGATGCCCAGGCTCGGCAGTAAGTGCGAGAATAGGACGTCAGCATTTGAGCCATCATCAAGCAACACTCTCTTGACGTCCTAGTTCCCTATTCTCGCCATTATCAGCAGCGGGTCGTCGTGGGGGAAGACGACAGTGGAGCCATCTTTGCGAGCCAATTTCTTTGATGGACTTTGATACTCCATAACAGCAATTTCTCTGGCCTTCCGCTTTCTTTCCGAGGATGGGAGCCCCGTGGTGATGGTTTGGATGACCCCTACTGGAGGTGGAAGGCGCCTTTTTGGACTTCTGTTTCTCCGCCTGTCGGAGTCATAGTCCTCGTTTTCGGCCCTCTCTTCCTCCTCTTTTCTGCCTTTAGGGGAGGGCATCCGCAGGTACTTGCGAAGTTGGCCCTGTTTGATCAGCGACTCTATGTACTTCTTCAGCTGGAAGCAGTCTTCGGTGTCATGACGGTGGTCGCGATGAAACTGGCAGAACTTCTTGGCATTCTTCTTATTATCGGCGGCCATGGCCTTTGGCCGCCGAATCTGCGTCCCTTGCCTTTCCAGCGCCATGAGAATGTTGGTCCGTGTCGTGCTCAAGGGTGTGAAACTTTGAGGTTTCTTTCCTCGCATTCGCCGTGGTCGACCTGTGTGTTCAGAAAGATACCGAGCTTGCTGGCTGGACCCTTCGGCGCGGTGATGATCAGACTTCGGCCCCGCCATCCTCAATTCCTCGGCTGTCATGTGCTGTTCTGCCCTTCGGTAAAATTCTCCGAGGGTCTCCGGGGGGTCCTTTGAGAACTCGTAGAACAGCTGTGAGTCACGCCGAAGGCCCCGTGTCATAGCGAGGATGCGGATTTCGGGCCGGAAGTCCGGGACGCTGAGTGCTTCCCTGTTGAATCGTTCGACATAGTCTCGGATCGTCTCTCCGTTTCTCTGCTCTATGTCGAACATCTGTACAGGCATTTTGGCCGTCGGCCTGCTCCCAATGAACTGCTGGGTAAAGGCTGTGGACAACTCCTGAAACTCAGTGATAGTCCCTGGGGGCAACGAATTGTACCATGCTGTTGCTGGGCCCGTGAGGGTGACTTCAAAGCATTTACACATGGTAGCGTCATCAGCTCCGTGCATTATCATGCTCCGCCTGTACTTCGTCAGATGGGCCTGTGGATCAGTCCGGCCATCATAGATCTCCAGCCTAGGCACTCTGAAGTCGCCTGGCATAGCTGCCTCAACGACGGTGCGAATAAACGGGGAGCCATCTTCGCATAACGCCCCCGACAGCCTGTCCCAAACGGGTTTTCTGGTCACTTGCTTTTCCACTCTGTCCAGCCGTGCCAATATCCTTTCCATAAGCGCAGTGGCGCTAGGACCATTTTCGCGGGAGGGTGATCGACGGCGCCTTTTCGGGGAGCGAGTTCGGCGCGGAGGGGTCAGGGCCCTCACCTCAGGCGACGAACTGCTTCGCTGTGAGACTCTCGGTCGCTTGGACCCGGTTTGTCCCACAGGCCGTTTCCCGAGGGCTATATCTTCTGTGGATGATTCTCCGCGAGGATCTCCACTTTCTGAACTGCGGTGTGTAGACTTGGGGCTTCTCTCCCGAGGGCGTGTTGATGAGGAGGGTTTCTGGGCCTGCGACTGCTGTGGCCATCTTCGGTCGATCTGCTGAGTCATTTCAGCAACGACCGAGCGCTGAAAGTCCCTCAAGAAGCTCATGGTGATTACCAGAGGGCGGTCCTCCTCGGGCGTAGAAGTCTCTGGGAGTGTCTGCTCAGCAGCCGGTTGTATCTCAGGCGTGGACGAGGACCTTGGGAGTCCCTTGTCCTTAGAACGCCGAGTCTCAACGACGGCAATCTGCGAGCGGGTTCCCACAGACGGCGCCAAATGATGGCCCAGGGCCTCATCGTTGTGAGTCATGATGACTGTTGAGGAGACTTCTAGGAGGGAGAACGCCTGGAAGGTGGATCGCCTCTAGGAGAGTACCTGGAAAACTGGGAAACAGGGTTAGGAGGCCCCCGGAGTGTTTTTCCGGGGGGGGAGCCTCCGACGCCCAAGTCAGTGGTGGCCGGAAGAAGGAGAAAGTCACTAGCTCAAAGAGGAAGGCAGAAAAGTCTCGCCTGGTCTTTTCTCAGAGTATGGGAGCTGTATCTCCGGCCTGCCAACCTCCTGTCATGTATTTATTTCCTGTATATATAGGAATACCTAGCCCGTTCAGATCATGACACGTGTGCGGTCGGATGCTCCTGAACGTCTGGGCGTAGGGGACAGATAGTTGGTAACTAGATGGCCTCGAGCCTTGTGCTGAGACGGGCCATGATATGATTCTGATGGCGTCTGCGCGTCAGGGCGACTTTTTACGTCTGTGGTGGGACGTGTCAGAGGCTTCCTTAAATGCTTCCTTAAATGCGCCTGCCGTACTCCCGGGGTCCCTGGGCGAGGTCGTCCTCTAGTTCGGACAGAGCCTCTTCGGGAAGCCTACCCTCAGTTCGGGGGTTCCCAGTTCCAGGGGGTTCCGCCTTCGGGGATATCATATTCGGGCAGCAATGTCTGGTGCCACTTTTCCGAAGGCGCGTTGTTCACAACCTTGGGGGGCGAATGGAGTCCTCAAGTTTTACTGGCGTGCCGAGGCTCGGAGCTCTCAGGCTATCTCCCGAGGTGCATGATTCCACCTATTCCCGGGAAGCGCCAGTTCTTCTGGCCGTTGTTGTGGCAGGGTATTCGGCCAGATTGAGGCGACAGCCTTTGGCTATCAGTTACATTGCCTATTGAATCCAAGTGCTACCCTTACTAAGTTTCTCAATGAAACTTACTCCCCTCAATTCTGTCATTTCAGGTCCAGCAGAAAGATCACCTTCAAACTAACCTTTTTGGTTTGATTTTTAATCTGAAATTTCAGTTACATGAACTTCCATATGTATAGTTATGATCTGGAAATTTTGGTGATTTTATGAGCACATTTGGTATTTTTAATGGTGGTACTTATTGTGTTGTGCAGTGGCTGTCCAGCATCCTGTTTTTGGAGTCCATTGTGTCTCAGGACCTCCTGTAAGCTAGGGTGCGTATTTAGATGAGTTAATAACATATTGTAGTGCATGTATGCATGTACATGTAGTGTATTTAAAATGAGACAAGTATGTGAGCATTTGAGTAATGTTTTGGCTATGTAAGTGATGTGGTGCAAAGCTGCGTAAGTGTGAATGATGGGTGTCAAAATAGCAAGGTTTCTTTCCATGAAACTTCTTGCATTTAGGGCACCTTAGGCCAGGGAACTTCCCCTTAACCTTACCCTCACCACCAAGATGAGAATTCTTGGCAATTCCTTTGCCATGTGGTGGCTTCTTCTACTTGCCTCCTGCCTGACTACTTTCCCTTGATCCACTGGGAAAGTACTTAGTCTCATACTCCTCTTGCTCTACTAATAAAGCTTTCTGCACTACTCCATAGTATGTAACTGCTGCAAAAGGTCTAATAGCCTTTCTAATATCTTACCTTAGGCCTCTAACAAATTCTCACACTGCACACAGGCCCCAGCCTATGCACACTCAGTGCCACTCACCAACAACAACCCAGAAAGTTATCAAACACTTATGAGTTCTTAATATTGATAACAAATTCAATTTCTACCAACTTTCTGTAATGGGCTTTAAGTCTTATTTTCTTAAGTTTATGGGCCTGGGAGGTGGCCCAAATGGCTATTTAGAAGTTCTGTGTAATTACTTGCAGTTTAAGGCAAAGCCCAACCAACTAACTTGCATTACAAGGCAAGGCAAAATTTAGTTACTTGCAATACAAGCAAGGCATACACTTAGTCCATTAAGTGTCTAGGATGTGTGTCCATCAAATGTACTATTTTAATGCATGGCAACCAAGAAGCCCATATACCATTTCAAGTTTGAAAACCACAATTTCATGTCCATGAGCTTTCAGCCAAGTTTAGTACACATAAAGTTCACATCCAACATGACATTTCACATACATAAAATCGAGCATACTTGGCATACAAGCATCCATCCAAAGTCTAGTAACCATAACTTGACTGAGGCTACCTATGTACAAAATGGGCAGCAACAAAACATTACCTACTTGGAAACATATGAAGGATGCTACATGTCCAAAATTAGCCAAGTTTAAGCTTTACAATCCAAGTTTTCATAACTACCCAAATATCAACTCAAGTGTGCTATGCAGGAGCACACATTGGATTACAAGTCCAATGACCAAGTCCATGGTCATAAAAGTGAACACAAACACTCGTGCCAAAGTCCACACATCCATCCTTCTCCTAGACAAGTCCCACAACCTACTCAAGTCTGCAAAACTTAAGACATAAGTTTCGGCAGTTTTTTCAGCGTTCTTCCGAAGTCATTTCCTTTTCCAAACTAGGTGGGTTCTTTCCTGAAGTCGTTCTTTGGCATTATTTCCTTCTCTTCTTTCCTTCACCTTTCCGAAGTTAGGTTTCTCTTTTTCGAATGTCTACCCCAGTTTCGCTCATGCCTATCCAACCTGTCCCCAAGAGCTGGACACCCCTTAATTCTCATCCGAGTTGTACCACTTTGAAGAAGTTAGCGAAGTGGACAACTAAATTCTTTCTACCTTCTTACGCAGTTACCAGGCTACCTACTCTTGGCTTGTTCAGTTACATGAATAATTCAGTCGAGGTTACTATTTTTTTAGCCCAATTGAAGGTCGGACTTCAGTTTCCTTTGCCGAAGATGATTTGCGACTTCTGCCAATTTCATGGCATAGCCGTGAATCAGCTTCCTCCCAACTCTTACTCCTAGTTCAATGCTTTCCTTTGCATGTGCGGGGTTTTTAAGATAGAACCTCACTTTATTTTCTTCATACAATACTACAAACTTCACCCCGTCTCAAAAGGTGGCTTCTAGTTTTTGCTTCCTCGGGGTTCCAGGAGTAAGAAGTTCACATTTACCTTCAACACAAGGGATAGTTGGCGAGGGTGGCAGAGGAAGTTCTTCTTCCTGAAGGTGGCTGACCAGTGGGAGCACATTCCAACCAATTGGGTGTGGGGGACTTTCCCTATAGATGTAGTTGACCCCAGAAAACTGCTTACCCTAGAATTAGAAGCCCAGTTTGAGGAGTTCGATAGCTGTATTTGGGCTGTCACAGACTGGGACCCTAAGGTCCCCCCGTTCCCTGTACCCCTTTCCCATTAGATGGAACTTGATGACCAAAGAGGTCCTTCAAGAACTGGGGGTGATCAAGGAGCATGGTACTGACCTGAACATGTCGAAGCCTCTATTTAACGGGAAGAAGTCATGGTTGGTAATGCTCCTTCGGGGTGAACTCATGTATTTGGCCCTTAAAGAGAGTAAGTTCCTTTCCAAAATTTTCATTTATTTCTCTGTGTACTTACATTGATATTCTTCTTTTTGCAGATATGGGTGACAAATCTGTTGCCTTCTACAAGTCCCTCTTCCTCAGTTAGGCCGAGAAGGGGGAGTAGAACCGAAAGAAGGCGGTAGTGAAAAGAAAGAAGCCGTCTGGGGGATCATCTTCGGTGCAGAGGCCAAAGAAAATGAAGGAGGACCTCATTTTCCCGCCTCCTGAAGATGAAGTAGGGACTGAGGACCAAGCCCATGTTCGGGAGGATCCACCTTCGAAACCAGCCATCCACTCCACTACCCTTAGTCTCAGCACCGCGGCGGAAACTTTGGCGGCCTCGGTTGGGGGGTTTTCGGCTGAGGAGGTAGAGGAGTGAAGAAAGAGGAAAGGCAAAAATGTCCCCAATGAGGACCTTAAAGTTAGTGACTCCGAGGGCGATGACGCAGAGCTTCCACCAGGTTTGTCCCTTAGCCATTCTTTTATGAGGTTGCGAATTTTTGGTGTTTTAGATCTTATAGACAAGTGCCTAAGGGATAACGTACTAATGGAACTTCGGCAAGATTTTGCAGGCGAAGTAGTGCAAGCTCCCTGGGTGGAAAATCACGCTCGAAAGAGGGCCATTTGGGACGCCAAGATCCCGAAGGGGAAGGTTCTGATGGAGGCCTTCTGGTCATTACGGAGGACATGGACTTGTTCTCCGAGGATAGCCAGAGGATGGCTCCTCAGACGGTGACAAGTGTCATCACGCATGCCAATTTTCAGTCTCTGATTGAGGAGTGTCCGAATGAGGAGATCCTCTCCGCGAGGATGACCGAGCAAGCTGCCCAGGTTAACTCCTACCCTTTCGATACTTAGTGATTTTTGGTTTGCCTTATGTTCCTTACTCAGGATCTCCCTTTTGTAGCTCTTGGTGTACACAAGGTACTATCGGGCTTGGGCAGCCAAGCAAACTTCGGTCCGGAGTCGTTCCGAGGAGTCTCTGGCGAAGGCCAAGGAACTCTTGGCTAGCTCTATCATTAAGTACGGCGAGCTAAATAAAATAGCCAAGGAGGATCTCGCCAATCTTCGGGAGCAGATGCTCAAAAGCGAAGGGGAGCTTATTCAAGACTTCTCTACAAAGATGTCAGACCTCAGAGCGAAGTTGATAGCTCTAACCTCGGCCAATGAGGTTCTTCAAAAGGAAAAGGATGACGCTACTGGCCAAGTGGTGAAGGCCTTCGATCTGAACTCTAAGCTTCAAGCCAAGGTCGAGAGGTTGAAGAAGAAGGAAAAGAAGAAGAAGAAGAAGAAGCTGGAGAAGGAGATTGTGGAGCTTCAAAAAGATCTGGAGGATTTGGACGTGGAGAAGGCTAAGTTTGACCAAGCAACCAAAAGGTTTTATCAGGATGGCTTCTGCCTCGCCCGTCACCAAGTCTTATCAAGATTTCCAGACCTTGACCTCTCCTTTTTGGTGGACCTAGACATCCCCGAAGGGCCATCCTGGCAGTGGTCAAGGGTGGAGTTCCTCAACCTTCCTGCCATTCAACCTTTGGCTCCAAGATTTGCTGATAAAAACTCCGAAGGCATGGAGCCCGAGGATGGTGAGGAACCGGTGGATGCCCAGGATCGCGAATAGGCGTCCTTTTTCTTCTTTTCCTTCTGTAATCCATCTGTTGTTTTCTTCTATCAGTGTTAATAAAATTTGCCCTCTTCAAACTCTGTTGTACTCGGTCAGTACTTCTTTGGAAAGTGCCGCCTTTTGCGAAACTTAACCTTTGTTCGAATCATGTCTGATCAACATTTTTTATACAAAGGGATGGCTCGGTAATATACATGTTTCAATGACCAGCTTCGGCATATCTAGCATTTTCTTTTGAAAATTTTTCTAAGTTCCAGCCATGCACTTGGGGAAATTTGCCTTCGGGAACAATGTTCGACCGAGGCAAACACCTATCTTCAGGAATAACCATCCTCTGTCATGCTTCCTCGGTGTTCCTTAATTTTTTCCAAGTGTCCATTTAGGCGCTTTTAGGGGATAAATGCCTTTGGCGCCAAGTAACATCGTATGCTTGCCAAAGGCTGGCCCCTTTTTATGAGCTTATCACTTCGGTGTGCCCATGTTCGGTCTACCACCTAGGAATATGGTGTTGTCGTTGCTCGAGAGTGGGCATGTTTGGTCAAGTTTTGCTCAGATGCCTTCGGAAAAAATCTCATTACACCTTGCTCGGCCAGTTACCTGAGGAGAATAATACAATTTTTCCTTTTCCTCAGAAATTTCTAAGTATAGAATTTTCTTAAAGAATCTGAATGCCATGTATTTTTCAGTTCTCCACCTTCGGTGTCACCGAGCTTGTACACTCCCGGTCAAATTTCTTCGAGAACCAAATAGGGCCCATCCCAGTTTGCACGAAGTGATCCACGCGATGGTCTTCGGGGCTCGAACTCAGTTTTTCGGAGAACAAGGTCTCCCTTTTTTATTCCTTTGCGCTTTACATGTAGGTTGGTAGTGACGGCTACTCTCTGCCGGAAAGCTCTTCTTCTTAGCTAGGCCATTTCTCTATGTTCATCAATGAGGTCCAACTTGGTTCTCAAACCAAGGTTGTTCCCTTCTTCATCAAACACTTGTACCTTTATCGATGGCTGAACCACTTCGATAGGAATAATGGCCTCCATGCCGAATACAAGTGAGAAAGTCGTCTCACCTGTGGCCCTTCGGGGGTTGTCTGATAGCTCCGTAGTACACTAGGACGTTCTCCTGGCCATTTATCTTTTTGCTTCCTTCAATCTCTTTTTCAGATCATCCTTTATGGTTATGTTGGACACCTCTACCTGTTTGTTGCTCTGAGGATGAGCTACCGGGGCAAAGTGGATTTTTATGCTGAGGTTGGTAGTGAATTCTTGGCACCCCTTGTCAATAAACTGGGAACCATTATTGGCCACTATCACCCTCGGTATGCTGAATCTACATATAATGTTTTTCCAGATGAATTTCTATATGTCCTTCTCCGATATGGTTGCCAGAGGCTTTGCCTCAATCCATTTAGTGAAGTAATCTACTGCGACTATGTAGAACTTCACTCCTCCGAGTGTAGTTGGGAGAGGCCCAATAGGGTCGATGCCCCATATAGCAAAGGGACAAGGATAGTTGGCTGAAGTTATCTTTTTTGAGGGTAGTCTCTGGACAGAAGCATGCCTTTGGCAATTATCGCACTTTTGGACGAACTGCCTTGTATCCCTCCTCAGGGTGGGCCAGAAATACCCTTGTCAAAGGAGAACCCCGACAAGGGCATCGGTTCCTATGTGTGAACCACAGGCTCCCTCATGGACTTCTTTGAGGATTGCTTCGACAGCCTCTTCATCGATACACCTCTGTAATGGGGTGGCGTACCCTTGTCGATACACCTCTTCCCCTATCAGGAAGTATCTTCCTGAACATTTTCAGACTTTAGCTACTTCCAACGAGTCCTCGGGGAGTTCCAAGGTTGAGAGGTATTTTTTTATAGGGTCCTTCCATCTTTTTCCCGAGGTTGTTACGCACATTACCACTATACTCGGCTAGTGCAATACCTCTGTTGACTCTCTTGACTTGGCCACTGTGTCAGCCTCCATGTTATCTCGTCGAGGTACATTTCTATATGCACCGTGTCAAACTCTTAGATGAGTTCTTTGATGAGGTTATGATATTTTTCCAAGGTTGGATCCTTTGCGCCATAATCTCCCACCATTTGCCAGAACACTAGCTAAGAATCGCTGTGGGTCTTAAGATTTCTCACACCCACCCTCTTTGCTAGCCGTAAGCCGGCTATGAGGGCTTCATATTTGGTGACATTGTTGGTGACACTGAACTCGAACTTGATAGCCTCCATGGCCTTCATTCCTTCAGGACCTCGGAGGACTACTCCAGCTCCCTGGTGTTCGGAACCCGAGGCCCCATCAACAAATAACGTCCACTCGGGTTTATCTTTTACGAGGTCTTTTGAGGTATCTTCAGTTTTTGGGACCTCGGTGATGAAGTCTGCCAATGTTTGGGCCTTTATGGCCTTCCTTGGCTCATAGATTATGTCATATTCACCGAGCTCGATGCACCATTTTGACAGTCTTCCCGAGTGAACAACCCTCCTCATGATATCTCGAAGAGGTAGGTTACTTTGGATAGTAATAGGGTGTGCTTGGAAGTAAGGTCGTAACCTTCTACTTGCCAACACTAAGGCATAAATGGTCTTTTGTAGGAGAGGGTACCTAACTTCGGCTCCATGTAGTGACTTACTTACATAGTATACCAGCCACTGTCTCCCTCCCTATTCTTTTACAAGCACCGAACTTACTGCTTTTTTGCTAATGGCGAGGTAAAGGATGAGGGGTTCTCTATCCTTCGGCTGCCAAAGTGTCGGTAGGTGGGTTAAGTATGTTTTGAGCTCATCCCAAGCTTTTTGGCAATCTTCGTTCCAAGGGTGCTCTTTAGAGCCAAAGGTACCATCATTTTTTGTGGCTTTGGTGAACACTTTGAAGAACGGTCGGCATCGATCCCCATATCTAGAGATAAATCTACTAAGAGAAGTGATTCTCCTAGTTAGCCTTTGCACATCCTTGACTATTGTGGGAGTTCAGAATCCCAACAGGGCCTGGACTTTTTTTGGATTGGCATCAATACCTCTGTCCGATACCATGAATCTGAGGAAGTTGCCCGCATTCACCCCGAACACGCACTTCTCCGGGTTGAGACGGATTCCAAATTCCTGAAGTCGCTGGAATGTTTCTGTTAAGCCTGAGATATGACTATTTGGCAATTTGCTCTTAACTATCATATCATCGGCAGACACTTCCATATTTCTCCCGATTTGTATGTCGAACACCCTGTTCATTAGCCTTTGGTATGTGGCTCCAGCATTCTTTAAACCGAAGGGAATTCTAATGTAGCAGTAAGTCCCAATTTCGGTGATGAAGGTCATTTTCTCCTCATCTTTAGGATCCATCCTAATTTGGTGGTATCCACTGAAGGAGTCAAGGAACCTGAGTAGGCTGTATTCGGCAGTAGAGTCCACCGGCTGATCTATTGGTGGTAGAGGATAAGAATCCTTAGGGCAAGCATCGTTTATGTTTCAGAAATCAATGCACATTCAGAGTTTGTCACTCTCTTCTTTCATAGCAATGACAACATTGCTCAACCATTCGGGTTACTTGACCTCCCTTATTACACCTGCTTCCGTTAAGCATTGGACTTCGATTTTGATGAAGTTGTTCTTATATGCCGAAAGGCTTCTCTTTTTTGTCGAATAGGCTTTGCCTTTAGGCGCACCTTAAGACTATATTGGATTATGCAAAGGTCTACACCAGGCATGTCCTTTGGTGAGTAGGCAAACAGGTCTTTGTTCATTAACAAAAAAGGTACAAGTTTTTCCTTGTCATCTTCGGCCAATTTTTTCCCCACTTGGGTACTTCGGCCTGGGACCAGTTCTACATCTTCAGTTTCTATTTTTTAGAGGTCTACTGTTTCTTCTCCCTTAGCCTCATCTCCGAGCATGGTCTTTGCCCCCGAAGTCTGCATGTGGATCTTTGCTAGACCCTATCTTGCTTTCACAAAGACCTTCTTTACTTCGGCTTGGTCAATAAAGATCTTAGCATCCCCATCCTTCGTTGCAAAGGTGATAGTCAAGTACTTCACATCTGGATGGATGTGAAGATCCCCTTGCGTCTGCCTCCATAGGATGGCATTATATGACGAAAGGACATCTATGACGATGAACCTTGTTATTGTGGAAGCAAAGAGTTCATCCTTGTTTTACGGTGAAGTTTCTCTTAGCATCAGAGGTAGTTCGATCCATCTGAGGACAGGGAGTTCGGATGGACATACCCTGAAGGTTGGGGAGGTGACAGGCTTGAGATCGCCTTTTAAGATACCCAAATTCGGCAGCAGATGAGAGAATAAAATGTCGGTGTTGGAACCATCATCGAGGAGTACTCTCTTGACATCCAAACTCCCTATCCTTGCCATGATTAGGAGTGGGTCATCATGAGGGAACATTACGGTGGATCCAGCTTTTCGAACAAGCTTGATCAACTGGTGATTGAACTCCATCACCGCGATCTCCCTTATCTTTCTCTTCCTTTCAGTCAATGGTATCCCAATGGTGATCGTCTGGATTACTCCTGCCAAAGGTGGTGGATGTCTTTTGGGACTTCGATTCCGACATCTATCGAAATCATAGTCGTCATCATCTCCTTTCCTCTCCTCTTCCCTCCTCCCTTTCGGGGAGGGCATCCATAGGTAGCGTCGAAGTTGGCCCTGCTTTATTAGAGACTCAATGTACTTCCTCAGCTGGAAGTAATCCTCTGTGTCATGCCCATGGTCCCGATGGAACTGGCAAAATTTCTTCATATTCTTCTTGTTTTCCGAAGTCATGGCCTTCGGACGCTGGATTGGATTGCCTTGCCTTTCCATGGCCAGTAGTATGTTTGTTCTAGTGGTGTTTATGGGAGTGAATGACATGGGTTTTTTCCCCCTCTGCTTCTGGGGTCTTCCCCTGCCCTCGGCTGAATACCAAGGTTGGTGACTCTGACCTTCGGGCTGATGTTGATCAGACTTCGGTCCCCCCATTCTCAGCTCTTCGGCTGGCATATGCTGCTTGGCCCTTCGGTGGAATTCTCCCAGGGTGTCTGGGGGATCCTTGGATAATTCATAGAAAAGCTGAGAGTCCCTCTGAAGCCCTCTGATCATTGCGAGGATACAAATTTTGAGATGGAAGTCTAGCACACTTAGAGCTTTTCGGTTGAACCTTTCGACATAGTCCCGAATGGTCTCCCCACTCTTTTGGGCTATGTCAAACATCTGGACGGGCATCTTCGCCATCAGTCTGCTCTCGATGAACTACTGAGTGAAGGCGGTGGACAACTCCTGGAAACCCATTATGGTTCCGGGCGCCAGGCATTTGTAGAGGGTGGCATCATCAGCACCGTGTAGCACTATACTACGTCTATACTTTGTGAGGTGGGCTTAAGGGTCACTGCGCCCATCGTACATCTCCAAGCATGGCACCTGGAAGTCGCTTGTCATAGGTGCCTCAACTATTGCTCGGATAAACGGTGACTCTTCTCCGGTGAAGGTTTCCGACAACCTTGACCAGACAGGCTTCCGAGCCACCTGCCTTTCCATTTTCTCCAACCTCTCTAGGATCTTATCCATGAGGATGGTGGTGTTGGGCTCTTCTTGCTGCCTGGAGGCCTCCAGCAATGGAGAACAATGCATCATTTTCGGGGACTAACTTCGGCGGCGAAGGGGTTGTGATCTTTCTTTCGGTGATGAACTTCACCGGCGGGAGATCCTAGCCCCTTTGGACCCCGTTTCTCCGGTACGTCGGCCTCTGGGGGGTACGTCCTCCGTTAAGGATTCATCACGGAAGTCCCCACTCCCTGAGCTCCGATGAGTGGACTTCAGGCTTCTCTCCCGACGGGGGATTGGTGAAGCGGCATTGTGACCACCTTTGGTAAAACTGTTGTGTCATTTCAGCCACAACGGAGCGCTAAAAATCACGTAGGAAGCTCATCGTGATGATTAGAAGATATTCATCCTCAGGCAAGGAAGTCCCTAAGGCCGGTTGTTCGGTCACCGATTGAGTTTTCGACACGGTCGGGGACTTTAGGAGTCCCTTGTCCTTATAACATCGGGTTTCAACGACGGTGACCTGGGGGTGAGTTCCCACAGACGGTGCCATATGATGCCCGTCAGCATCTTCATTGTACGACATGGTGGGCCTGAGAGGGATTTCTGGTATAGAGATACTGGTAGAGGAGACTTCCAACGTGAGATTGCCTGAAATGCTCAAAAGAACCGGGGTTAGGAGGTCCCCGGAGTGTGTTTCTGGGGAAGGAGTCTCTGACGCCCAAGTTAGTATCTAGCAAGCAAGTAAGGAGCAGAGAGTGGAGAGTCAAGAGTAGAGAGAGTTCTATTTGTGTCCTTACCAAGGTTGTTCCCCAAGTATTTATAGGAGAGCATTGGGAGAAGTCCGTTTTACATAGCTCGCTCAGATCATGACACGTGTTCAATCGGGTGTGGTCCACATCTACAGGGATGGGGGACCTCCAGCTGGCCATAGGTTGTTCTATCCAGGAGTCAAGGCCGTGGGAGATTTGTGTGTCGAGGGCGTGTGCAAGGTCTCTGTGTCAAAGGCCCCTTAACCATTTTTGTCTTATCTCCATAAGACCCCTTCAGGGAACAAGACCCCTTCGGCGTATGAGACCCCTTCAGAATAGGGGGCCCCATTTGGCTAGACATCATCATCGAGGGCTGTCAGGATAAGTTCTTCGATGAAACGGGGCACCTTTGGGAAAAGTTCTCCTTCGTCAAGGATGGTGAGTCTATTGTTCCCGAAGTTGGCCAGGTCATCTACCTTGGGTGGTAGCGCACCGTACTCCCGAGGTCAATCCTGTTATTCTCTGAGGGTGATGGTAGGTTACCGAGGTTAGGGGGTCAAGGACTGCGGACCCTCTCTTTCCGAGGTTGGCACTCGTCTGATCCGAGGGTGATGCTCATCTTTACCGAGGGTGGTGCTCGTTAGAGCTTAGGAGTTTGAAGGGTAATAGCCCTTTGGCTATCATATGCCATTCATATTCTTCCCATAACTCTCCAAATCTCTTTTGTGAAAGTTTTGCAATTGAGTACCCGAATTTCCATAATCTTACAAAAAAGTTCATAGATTGCTTGACAAGCAAGCAATCCTTAAGGCTTTTCTTGGGGCCAAGTTACCAACTTGGAACACTTTTAAGGAGGTGTTGATCATGCCTTTTACCCCCCACACTTCATTCACTATGGTGAGAATTACACAATATAATGGTTTTTAGCCATTCTGACACACTTGTAATTCTCCCATTTTTGTGAGGTGGTAACACCTACGGTCACCATGATGGGCCAAGGCTTGGGTGAACCTAAAAGGGGCAAGTGTCCTCAACCACTCTCAAAACCTTGGAACACTAGCACTAACACATGCATTTAAATAAGCAAATAGTTCACTCCTGTACATAAAATAAGGGATGTTGACAAATATTAAAAAGCTTACAAAGTAGTTTTTGTATGGACAAGTTGGACTTGTCAATTGTCAAACTAATGAGTGAAGGAATTGTGGGAATTAGCTATTCCCATAATTATTGGCCAATAATATGAATTCCTGGCACTATGATTTGAGCTCAAGTGCACTAGGTATATATTGACATCTTTATGGATAATATGCATGGTCTTGTATGAATGTTTTCTTGCGTCTTACAACCCTTACTGGGAACCTTTAGTTCTCACATCCCTTATATGTTTTATGTGCAGATACTGGTGTACCTGAGGCTAATACCAATAGGAGAACTGGTTGTTAGTATTTTGAGACCAGGTGTGCATGAGTTATTTGCTGTAGTCTATTTTTGTTATGGTTCTTTTTTTTTTTGTAGGTACTTATTTACTCAGAATACTAACTTACTAGCCTTTGTGATACAGAGGCAAGGAGCAAGGGATACCTAAGCACTATAGTGGGCTTTTTTTGGCAGTGTAGCTCAAGTGGGATTGGATCCCAAGATTCTCAGTGTGTAGCATGCATATAGCACTTTTGTGTATGACGTATATATGTGAGTGGAACTTATGCCTCCACTAAATGCTATAGAACTATTGGTTATGTTCCCTAGTAGCTTGTATGGATTCACAGTGTGTTACTGTTAGTGTTGTACCCAAAAGCCAATCATGAGATGATTGTAATTTTGCACATTGAGTCATGATATTTTATTAAGACATTAATCCAGCAATTATGTTTATTGTTTTGTTTCTGCGTAACTTAACAAACATAATTGTAACCTTAGAATAATGATATTCTTAAACGTCCCTGGTCTACTATTATTGTGGAGCAGGTTGCAATAATACATAACGACCCCCGGTCTAGTATTATTGTGGAGCAAGTTCCAATAATACATAACGACTAGCATATGTGGAGACTAATATGAGATATGTAGTCTACATATGGGTACAAGTTGGAGAACTTGTGTGCTGGACCGACCCACCATGAGAACACTACATGGATCGTTATATGAGTGTCATAAGTGATTCTCATAGTGATCATGGTATATGTAGTCCTTCGACCTAACATCATCAAGGCTCCCTACATGTGAGTCACAAACTTTGATATTTTCCTTTGTTGCTCGTAACTGAGTGAACTTGAAGGAGGTCATTGGGTGTGTCACAAATCATGCGGAGGGATTTGTATGATCAAGATGGGATTTGTCCCTCCTATGTAACGGGAGTGATATCTTCGGGCCCTTTGATAGAGTAAGACTTAGAAAATGCATGGCCATGCTCGGATGAGTTGATATACGATATCAATGTCATCAGCTTAAGTTAGTCTACTTGGTAATCAAGAAACCAAAGATTGGGCTATACGAGAGTGACACATTCCATGTCTCGTGCGTAGTCTTGATATCTTGGATAAAGGGACAATGGCATATATCGGTGATGATCATAAAGGTTTAGTCGAATCATCGACAATCTTGTCACCTGGGTAGCAATGATGTGTTGCTAGACACCGCTCATTGCTTATGATCATAAATGTGATTTATGATCATTGCCAACGTGATAAGAGCCTATTGGGTCATACACATAGAGCTATTTGGATCATTAGAGTGCATTGGCTAATTATTTGGGTTATGGTTTCACTTTAATTTCGTATTAATAATGGGCCCAAGAGTTGAGCCATTGTTAAGCCCGAAATTAAATCCTAATTGGATTAGGGCTTTGAAACCCATTAGGCCTGGAAGTTGAGTCTCACTATAAATACAACTTCTAGTGAGAAATTCGCAGGTCTTCTTGCCCTAGCCTCCCAAAAAGGACAGCCGCACTCTTTTCTTGCAATTCCTTGGAGGACGCAAGCTAGCACTGCGAGCGCAAGAGAAACACATCTGCTGGGACATGGTGGAAGCGTGGTGATCCCGAGAGGCTCATGTGGATACCATAGAGAGCCTGAACACGTCAACTGTTCAGGTTTTGTGATTCGACTCTACAGTTGAGTGAGAGATCTCAACTGAAAATTAGGTATGAATATTTTCGAACACCTGGTTTACCCCGTTTCACTTGAATCCTGGAGGGTTTCAGTTAAATTCCGCTGCGTTGTTTGGCTCCCGAAACCCGTCAGTGGTATCAGAGCTACTGGTGGAACCCTAAATCCGGATTGAGTGTTGAATCGCATGATGCTATATGTTTGGTTGCTTTTCGGCCATGATTAATTAGATTGATTCATGATGCATGAAACCGGAACTCGTAATGAACATATGAGATATATGAAGAAACGACACAAATTGGTTAATGAGATTAACACAAAATTGAATGGTATGAGATACCTATATGGATTAGGATTCTTGCAATAGTTGCAAAACCCTAGCTTTGTTCGGATTCGGCCTGTTCGGCCACTGAAAGTGAGGTCTTTTTGGTGGCTCGAATGGAGGAGTCTCGGGTGCCTACTTGCTCCAAATAGAAGATTTCGGGCTAAGCAATTGTAAGACAATTTTTTGCGCCGGGGGGCGCTGCCCCCCACAACCCCCGCAAGGGCGGCTCCCCTTGACCCCGTCCGCTGACCGGCCAGCGGGACCGCCGTTTGCGAAGCGCGACATAAATGAAAACTGGTTAATCAACGCGCGAAAATTGGCATGCATCTTTGTTGAATGAGATTTGACATGATATGCTGATTCGTGTTTGAAGCATGGTGCATGGTTATAGCCCTTGATTGGTTATACTTGTAAATACGGCCTGTGAGTCGTGCCTTCTCTTATCACTCTCATTGTATATTCTCTTCTCACCTTACTCACCTCGAGTGTAACTCGAGGTTTCTATTATTGTTGTAATGGTGCATTATGCGATCATCCAAGGTGGTATGTCTAAGGATCATCCAAGGAGGTATGTCCAAGGAGGTGACAACAAAAGGGCAGCCAAGAAAGGAAGAGAAGGAGCTTGTGAAGACTCTTTTTCTTTTCTTAGGCTTTTATGATATTCTCATTGGCTTGAGAATATCGCATAGTTTGGGCTATAACCATGTCACGTTTACTTTCTTGAACGAATGAGATGCATGTTTTATATTTTTATGTGATGCATGTATAAGACAACCGGAGATAACAAATTGGTGAGATCAAATGAAAAAATCCCTCAAACAAATATTAAGTCATAAATGTGATGCCTTCCAAATGCTGGCACTCTTCAAGACTTTGATGAACATTAGGTGGGTTTGCCAAAGCAAAGCACCTATGTTCATCTTGGTAAGGCACAATGGGATAATAATGATATCCAAATTGCTAACTTTGGGTCTGACTTAACTAAGTCATCCTAATAGGATTAGGGACTTAGGGGCATAGAGTTAGGCTTAAGCTCATGAGATGAGCTTGGACAAGTGTTGTTCACCCAACTATCGAAGAGTTGCATAAGATGCAATTGGCAAAGAGATGCCTACCTAAGTAGCTGTAACTTGAGAGAAAAGCCAAAGCTGACTCAGGTTGTGGTCAAATATGGATCTTGGCCCACTAGAATACCTTAGCGCCGAGGTGTTCCGAAATAATGTCGAGGGTTATTATTTAGAGGAAAATAGTGGGAGTATTTACTGTTGTAGATAACCATGGCACAAAACACATCGACACTTTCGTTGTGATCGATCCTTGAGAAGGAAAAACTGAATGGGACCAACTTTCTCAAATGGTACCGAAACTTGAGGATAGTCCTCAAACAAGAGAGAAAGGCTTATGTCCTAGAGCAGCCTATTCCGAATGAGATTGCTGCCACTGCTCCAAGAGCTGAAAGGGATGCTCACAAGAAGTATTCTGATGATGCTTTGGATATTGCATGCCTCATGCTTATTACCATCGAATCTGAGCTTCAAAAGCAACATGAGAACATGGGGGCGTTCGAAATGATCGAACATCTCAAAATGCTTTTCCAAGAGCAAGCTAGGCATGAGAGGTTTGAGACCTCTAAGGCATTGTTTCAGTACAAGATGTCTGAGGGAAGTCCCATGGGTCCTCATGTGCTCAAGATGATTGGGTACATTGAGAATCTTGAGAATTTGGGATTTGCTCTTCAGAAAGAGTTGGCTATCGATGTAGTCTTGCAATCGTTGCCTAAAAGCTATAGTCAGTTCGTCATGAACAATAACATGAACGACCTTGAGAAGTCCTTTCCTGAATTGCTCAACATGTTGAGAACTGCTGAGCAAAACCTTAAGAAGGGTAAGCCCATTTTGATGGTTCAAAAGGGCAAGGGAAAGGCAAAAGCCAACAAGAAGAAGGATAAAGCTAATGGAAAGTCCAATGCTAGTTCTTCTTTAGCTGCACAGAAACCAAAGGTTGGTGTGGCAAAGGAAGGGGAGTGCTTCCATTGTAAGCAACCTGGACATTGGAAGTGTAACTGCAAGCTTTATCTTGAAGAACTTGCTAAGGAAAAGCGAAGTAAGACTTCCACTTTAGGTATTTTCATTATAGAGGCTAACTTTTCTACTTCCTCATCTTGGGTATTGGATACTGGGTGTGGATCTCACATTTGTGCAAATGTGCAGGATCTAAGTAGAAGTAGAAGATTGGCCCGAGGTGAAGTGGACCTAAGTGTTGGAAATGGAGCAAGGGTTACTGCCTTAGCTGTAGGGACTTATGTTCTCACTTTACCTAGTGGATTAGTTTTAGAATTAAACAACTGCTACTTTGTGCCGACTATTAGTAAAAATTTGATTTCTATTTCTTGTTTGGACAAGAAAGGTTTTTCATTTATAATAAAGGACAAATGTTGTTCTATTTATTTGAATGAAATCTTTTATGGTAGTGCTCAACTTAGCAATGGGTTGTATGTTCTAGACCTCGAAGATCCAATCTATAATGTGAATACCAAGAAGGTCAGATTAAATGATTCAAACTCGACCTATCTCTGGCACTGTCACTTGGGCCATATAAATGAGACCCACATATCCAAGCTCCATAAGGATGGACTCTTGGACTCATTGGATTTTCAATCATATGAGACATGTGAGTCATGTTTGTTGGGCAAGATGACCAAAGCCCCATTCACAGGACAAAGTGAAAGGGCTAATGACTTACTAGGACTCATACATTGTGATGTATGTGGCCCTATGTCTTCACAAGCTAGAGGAGGTTTCCAATACTTCATTAGTTTCACTGATGACTTCAGCAGATATGGCTATGTGTATCTCATGAGACAAAGTCAAAATCCTTTCAAAAGTTCAAAGAATTCAAGAATGAAGTAGAGAATCAACTCGGGAAGAGTATTAAAGTGCTTCGATCAGATCAAGATGGAGAGTACTCGGATCGAGAATTCCTTGACTATCTGAAGGAGTGTGGTATAGTATCACAACTCACTCCACCAGGTACACCTCAATGGAATGGTTCGCTTTATGATGTGTCAAGCTGACCTTCCAAACTCCTTTTGGGGACATGCTCTAGAGACGGCCGCTTTTACACTAAACCGAGTTCCATCTAAATCGGTTCAAAAGACACCATACGAGATATGGAGTGGGAGGCGTCCCAATTTGTCTTTTATGAAGATTTGGGGCTGTGACGCTTATGTGAAATGTCAATCCTCTGACAAACTAGGGCCCAAATCTAAAAAATGTCTTTTTGTTGGGTATCCTAAAGAAACCAAGGGTTACTATTTCTACAATCCTTGTGAGCAAAAAGTGTTTGTTGCTCGAACTGGTGTCTTTTTGGAGAAAGAGTTTATCTCTAAAGGAACTAGTGGGAGGAAAGTAGAACTTCAAGAAATTCAAGAACAACAAGGAGACATCGAACCTGAAATGGAACTTGAACAGACAGCGCAAGATGTTGTTCAAGAGTCTATTCCTGTAGCACAGAGCCCACGTAGGTCTGGTAGGATTCGGCGTGAGCTCGAGAGATATGGATTTCTCATGACTCACACCGGTGATGTGATGCTCATGGATCAGGATGAGCCCACAACCTACCAACAAGCTATGTCGGGGCCTGACGCTGAGAAGTGGCTAGTGGCCATGAAATATGAGATGGAATTCATGTATGAAAACCAAGTATGGACTTTGGTTGACCCACCTGAAGGGGTAAAACCCATAGGGTGCAAATGGGTTTTCAAGAAGAAAACTGACATGGATGCTAATGTGATTACCTTTAAGGGACGATTGGTTGCAAAAGGTTTCAAGCAAATTCATGGTATTGACTATGATGAAATTTTTTCACCAGTTTCTATGCTTAAATCCATCCGAATTTTATTCGCTATTGCTGCACACTATGATTATGAAATATGGCAAATAGATGTCAAAATTGCATTCATAAATGGAAAGCTACTTGAGGATGTGTACATGACACAACCTGAGGGTTTTGTCACTCCTGAGAATGCCAATAAAGTGTGCAAGTTGCAAAGGTCCATTTATGGACTGAAGCAAGCTTCTCGAAGTTGGAATCTTCATTTTGATGAAGCAATCAAAGAGTTTGGTTTTATCAAAAATGAAGATGAACCTTGTGTCTAGAAGAAGGTTAGTGGGAGCGCTATTGTCTTCTTGGTGTTGTATGTAGATGACATACTACTCATCGGGAATGACATTCCTGAGCTACAGTCTGTGAAGACTTGGCTGGGGAAATGTTTCTCTATGAAGGACTTGGGAGAAGCAGCCTATGTGTTAGGCATCAGGATCTATAGATATAGATCTAGAAAGCTTATTGGCCTAAGACAAAGTACATATATTGACAAGGTGCTAAAGAGGTTTAGCATGCAAGATTCCAAGAAAGGATTCTTGCCCATGTCACATGGTATAACTCTTTCTCAATCTCAGTGTCCGAGTACAACCGAGGAGAGAGCGCGCATGAGTAAGATTCCATATGCCTCAACAATTGGATCTATCATGTATGCCATGATATGTACTCATCCCGATGTCTCATATGCTTTGAGCATGACGAGTAGGTACCAATTGAACCCTGGTGAGAGTCATTGGACAGCTGTTAAGAACATCCTTAAGTACTTATGAAGGACTAAGGATGCATTCTTGGCCTTTGGAGGGGAAGATGACCTCGTTGTAAGGGGTTACACCGATGCAAGCTTCCAATCCGATAAGGATGATTTTAGATCGCAATCTGGTTATGTGTTTTGTATTGGTGGTGGTGCTGTCAGCTGGAAGAGTTCAAAGCAAGAGACAGTAGCTGACTCTACAACAGAATCTGAGTACATTGCCGCCTCTGATGCTGCGAAGGAGGCAGTTTGGATCAAGAAGTTCATCACTGAACTTGGAGTGGTTCCAAGCATTGCCAACTTGATAGAGCTCTATTGTGACAATAATGGAGCAAACGCACAGGCTAAGGAACCTCGATCTCACCAGCGATCCAAACACATACTCCTACGCTATCATTTCATCAGGGAGATCATCGAGAGGGGTGATGTAAGGATATCCAGGACTTCGACAGATAGCAACATTGCTGATCCGCTGACAAAGCCCCTTACGCAGCAAAAGCATGATAGCCATTCTAGGTCCATCAGTATTAGATACATGGATGATTGGCTATAGTGCAAGTGGGAGATTGTTAGTGTTGTACCCAAAAGGCAATCATGAGATGATTGTAATTTTGCACATTGAGTCATGATATTTTATTAAGGCATTAATCCAGCAATTATGTTCATTGTTTTCTTTCTGTGTAACTTAACAAACATAATTGTAACCCTAGAATCATGATATTCTTAAACGTCCCTGGTCTAGTATTATTGTGGAGCGAGTTGCAATAATACATAACGACTAGCATATGTGGAGACTAATATGAGATATGTAGTCTACATATGGGTACAAGTTGGAGAACTTGTGTACTGGACCGACCCACCATGAGAACACTACATGGATCGTTATATGAGTGTCATAAGTGATTCTCATAGTGATCATGGTATATGTAGTCCTTCGACCTAACATCATCAAGGTTCCCTACATGTGAGTCACATACTTTGATACTTTCCTTTGTTGCTCGTAACTGAGTGAACTTGAAGGACGTCATTGGGTATGTCACATATCATGCGGAGGGATTTCTATGATCAAGATGGGATTTGTCCCTCCTATGTAACGGGAGTGATATCTTCGGGCCCCTTGATAGAGTAAGACTTAGAAAATGCATGGCCATGCTCAGATGAGTTGATATACGATATCAATGTTATCAGCTTAAGTTAGTCTACTCGGTAATCAAGAAACCAAATATTGGGCTATGCGAGAGTGACACATTCCATGTCTCGTGCTTAGTCTTGATATCTTGGATAAAGGGACAATGGCATATATCGGTGATGATCATAAAGGTTTAGTCGAATCATCGACAATCTTGTCACTTGGGTAGCAATGATATGTTACAAAACACCGCCCATTGCTTATGATCATAAATGTGATTTATGATCATTACCAACGTGATAAGAGCCTATTGGGTCACACACATATAGCTATTTGGATCATTAGAGTGCATGGGCTAATTATTTGGGTTATGGTTTCACTTTAATTTTGTATTAATAATGGGCCCAAGAGTTGAGCCATTGTTAAGCCCGAAATTAAATCCTAATTGGATTAGCGCTTTGAAACCCATTAGGCCTAGAAGTTGAGTCTCATTATAAATACAACTTCTAGTGAGAAATTCGCAGGTCTCCTTGCCCTAGCCTCCCAAAAAGGACAGCCGCACTCTTCTCTTGCAATTCCTTGGAGAACGCAAGCTAGCACTGCTCACAAGAGAAACGCATCTGTCGGGACGTGGTGGAAGCGTGGTGATCCCGAAAGGCTCGTGTGGATACCATAGAGAGCCTGAACACATCAATTGTTTAGGTTTCGTGATTCAACTCTACAGTTGAGTAAAAGATCTCAATCGAAAATTAGGTATGAAAATTTTTGAACACCCGGTTTACCCCGTTTCACTTGGATCCTGGAGGGTTTCGGTTAAATTCCGCTGTGCTGTTTGGCTCCCGAAACCCATCAGTTACCACTTCACAAGCATGGGAGAATTAGAAAGTCTGGCATAATGGTCAAAAACCATTATATTGTGTAATCCTCACCATAGTGATTGAAGTGTGAGGGGTAAAAGGTGTGATCAACACCTCCTTAAAAGTGTTCCAAATTAGTAACTTGGCCCCTAAGAAAAGACTTAAGGATTGCTTGTTTGTCAAGCAACCTATGGACATTTTTGTAAGGTTTTGGAAATTTAGGTACTCAATTGCAAAACTCTAAAAAGAGAGCTAAGGAGAGTTTTGAGAAGGGTATGGATGGTATGAAAGAACTATTGCAGGACCAAATTGCTTGCAGAACACAAGTTTGGACAAACAAAACAGAAAAGGCTTTAAGGACCTAAGTGTCCTAGTGTAGACCTTTGGATGTCCATGCTTTTAACTTGAGTCAAATGGAGACATTTTGGAGTTATCCCATCTAGGGAAGGTGAGCCAAAGCATGGAAAAGAAGTCAAATGTGGGCCAAGAAATTAAGACTAAGAAACCATGGTCTTGTAGCAAGCAAAATGACATAAAGCGTTTTTAAGGCTCATTAAGTGTGTTTTGTGCACTTAAGCTCATTTACGTAGCCATTCTCTTCTTTTCTGGACGCAAGAAATGATACCCTTCACCTCCATAGCTCCTCCATAGCCACCACACCTTTAAACTTGCAACTACTTGCAGTTGAAGGCAAGGAAGCACAATTGGAAGCTTATTGGTGCTATTGCTTGGGTGCACCTAGGATCAAGCTCAAATTTCGGCCTACCCACAAGGTAAGGAGTTCTCTTGCTCTAATGGACTGTTTACTATGTTATTCAAATATCTATGGAGCTAGGGATAGGCTTCAAAAAGAGTCAAGTGCTTGATGAAGTAAGCTTAGTAAGGGGAGGTGCACTTAGTGAAGGTTTTCAGCCTTAGTGTGAAGTATACAGTGACGACAATGAAAATTAGGGTTTCTAGAGCCCAAAGTTAGTACTCACAGGTGTTAAAACTCTCCTAAGACCAAGCTTAAGCTTGAGGATGGCTGCCATAGTGATTTGCATATGTTTATTGCATGTTTTATGGACTAACCAATTATACTTGTTGCTGCCGCATACATATGTTTGTTGTTTATGTTTGGCTACTGCATTTGGTTGCTTTTTGTTGGATATTTGCATTGTGTTTCTTGTATTTTTGTGTCTTTGAATGCAGGCAATATCATGGGCAATATCACCTTACATACCTAAGTGTATTCCTTACTAAGTTTCGAAGTGAAACTTACCTCCCCTCAAATTTGTCCATTTTAGGCGCTGGGGATAGATGTCATTCAAACTGACCCTTGTCATTTGAGTTTTAATCGAAAATTTCTAGTACTCGAACTTCCATGTATCTTGTTGTGATCTCTAGTGCTTGGTGATTTTGGGAGCACATTTGGTATTTTTAGTGATGGTGCTTATTGTACTATGCAGCAACTGTCCAGCATCCTATTTCTAGAGTGCATTGTGTCTAAAGCTCTCCTTTAATTAGCATGCATGTTTTACCTGAGTTAAGAACATTATGTAGTGCATGGATGCACATACATGTAAGGCATGTAAATTTTGGACAAGTATGTGAGCAATTATGGGCTGTTTTGCTATGCATGTGGATGGTATGCACATGCTACCTAAGTGTGTAAGATCAGCTGCTTGTTTCTAAAATTTTGTATTGGCTATGTAAAGATGCATGTGGATGGTATGCATATGCTACCTTCACAAAATGGAAAATTGTAGCATAAGGACCTAACCTTGTATGCTTTAATTTTCACCATGGTGTATGAATTGTGAAGTGTAAAGTATTCAATATACACTACCCTATGTGGCACAAACAATGATAATTTGGTCCTTAAGAAAGCATTGGCATATTGCCTAATTTTCAAGTAACCTATGGACTAAATTGTAAGGTTACAAAAGTTAGGTACTGAATTGCACAAATTTCCAAAGATGGCTATGGAAAGAACATGGATGGAATTGTGAGGAAAGGACATGGATGGAATTATGAAGAAAGGACATGGATGGAATTAAGGACATTGTTGGGGACCAAAGTGCTCAAGGAGGCAAAGTTAATCATTTAATGCTTAAGGACACTGAAGGGCTTAAGTGTCCCAAACTTTTCTAAAGGTGAAAATTGTTAGTGTTGTGCCCAAAAGCCAATCATGAGATGATTGTATTTTTGCACATTGAGTCATAACATTTTATTAAGGCATTAATCCAGTAATTGTCTTTGTTGTTTTATTTTTCCGTGACATAATAAACATAATTATAACCCTAGAATAATGATAATCTTAAATCTCCCTGGTCTAGTATTATCGTGGAGTGGGTTACAATAATACATAACGACTAGCATATGTGGAGACTAATATGAGATATGTAGTCCACATATAGGTACAAGCTGGAGAACTTGTGTATTGTACCAACCCACAATGAGAACGCTACATGGATCGTTATATGAGTGTCATAAGTGATTCTCATAGTGATCATGGTATATATAGTCCTTTGACCTAAGATGATCATAGTGAGTCACATACTTTAATACTTCCCTTTGTTGTTCATAACTGAGTGAACTTAAAGGAGGTCATTGGGTATGTCATATATCATGTGGAGGATTTTGTATGATCAAGATGGGATTTGTCCCTCCTATGTAATGGGAGTGATATCTTCGGGCCCATTGATAGAGTGAGACTAAGAAAATACATGGCCATGCTTGAATGAGTTGATATATGATATTAATGTCATCAGTTTAAGTTAGTCTACTCAGTAATCAAGAAACCAAAGATTGGGTTGTACGAGAGTGACACATTCCATGTCTCACGCTTAGTCTTGACATATTAGACAAAGGGACAATGGCATATACGGATAATGATCATAAAGGTTTAATCGAATCACCAACAATCTTGTCACTCAGGTAGCAATGATGTGTTGCTCAACACCGCTCATTGCTTATGATTATACATGTGATTTATGATCATTGCCAATGTGGTAAGAACCTATTGGGTCAAACACATAAAGCCTGTTTGGATTATTTGAGTGTATGGGCTAATTTATTTAAGTTATGGTTTCATGATAATTTCATGTTAATAATTGGCCCAAAAATTGAGCCATTATTAAGCCCGAAATTGAACCTAACTGGATTAGTGCTTTGAAACCCATTAGGCTTGGAAGTTGAGTCTCACTATAAATACATCATATAGTGAAAAATTTGTAGCCTTGCCCTAGCCTCCGAAAAGTGATAGCCACACTCTTCTCTTGCTACTCCTTGGAGGACGCAAGCTAGCACTACGAGTGTGAGAGAAATGCATCTACCGGGATGTTGTGGAGTCATGGTGATCCCGAGAGGCTTTTGTGGATACCAAATTCTGTTACCCACTCCGGGGTAGTCCAATTATGGTGCCAAAATTGTGCATTTAGACTCCCAGGATTGGTAATGTTTTGTAGGCCATCAGAACACTACCCTTAGTGTGCATACCCAAGTGGCCCTCTTGGGCACTATGTAAATACATGCATATTGGTCCAACCATCACACACATATTCACATTTCATGCACACCATGGCAGCAAAGAAGGAAAACAATAGCACAAGTCTTAATCTTCGCTTCCACACATTAGGCAATCTTATTAAGTTCTAGTGACTAGCTACTGCACCTGTAACTTCCACTAATAAACTTTATCATTCTAGCCTCATATCCCCCTGTTTTATTTTCTCCATTACCAATTGGATACTTATATCAAACCAAGGAATTTTTTTGTACATCAATAGCCCACCTATGGACCAAGTTATGGATTTTTTAAGTTGGTTACAAAATTCTGACCAAATGAACAGTAACTCAGCAAATTTTGCAACGTCATATCTTTGGCTATAGGGCTCTATATCCATAAATTCGAAATCCCAGTTAACCCTATAGATTTCCTTTAGGTGTGGTCAAATTTTCATACCAACATTAATTCTACACAGGGAGATATTAAACTTTAGGTCCAGAGTCAAAATTCTGGCAACTTTTGGACCATTTTGCCCATACAATTTTTCCAAACCATCCAAACACTTCATTCACAATGGAAAATCCCCCCAAGGCTATGCCATATATGTCCATTACACATAGGAATTATATTCCCTTTCTTTTAACAACTTTATGTGGCCAAACCAGAATTTACAAGTAAGCAGCCCATCATTCACACTTACACAGCTTTGCACCATATCACTTACATAGCCAAAACATTACTCAAATGTTCACATACTTGGCTCATTTTACATACAATACATGTACATGCACTAAAATATGGTCTTAACTCAGCTAAATATGCACCCTAGGTTACAGGAGGTCTTGAGACACAATGGACTCCAAAAACAGGATGCTGGACAGCTGCTGCACAACATAATAAGTACCACCATTAAAAATACCAAATGTGCTCCTAAAATCACCAAAATTTCCAGATCATAACTAGACATATGGAAGTTTATGTTCCTGAAATTTCAGATTAGAACTAAAACCACAAAGGTTAGTTTGAAGGTGATCTTTCGGCTGGACCTGAAATGACAGAATTGAGAGGAGTAAGTTTCATTGAGAAACTTAGTAAGGGTAACACCTGGTTTCTTAAGGTAATGTGATCCTCATTAAAACCTGCAGCCAAAGACACTAAAACACAAAAACCACAATGCATATATAAAATATATAGCAACCAAATGCAGCAGCCAAACACAAACAACAAACACATGAAATGTGGCAGCAACATATACCATAGGTTAGTCCATAAAACACATAATAAACATAACCAAATCACTATGGCAGCCCACCTCAAGCTAATGCTTGGTCTTAGGAGGATTTTAACACTAGTTAGTACTAACTTTGGGCTCTAGAAACCCTCACTTTGCTCCCATCTTTGTGCACTTCACACTAGGTCACAAAGCCTTCAATAAGTGCACTCCCCTCACTAAGCTTGGTTCATCAAGCACGTGGCTCTCTTCCAAGCTTAGCCCTAGCTCCATGGATGTTTGAAAATTTCAGAAAAAAGTCCATGAGAGGAAGAGAACCCTTACCAAAGTGGGTAGGCCGAAAATCAAGCTTGATCCTTCAAGTATCCAAGAAATAGCTCTAGTTTGCTTCCAATTGCTTCCTTTTGCCTTCAATTTCAATCAATTACAAGTTTGAAGGTGTGGTGGCTATGGAGGAAGATGGCTGTGTTCATGGGCTAGGGGAGGATGAAAATGAGAGAGGGATAAGTGATTTGGCCACTTAAATGGCCTTAAATGAGCTTAAGGGCACAAAACACACTTAACAAGCTTAACCTTGCTTTATGTCATTTTCTTTCTCACTAATTATGGTTTCTTTGTCTTAAACTCATTGGTACACATGTGCCCAAAATTTTTGACTAATTATCAATTCTTGGCTGCCTCCCCCATGGTGGGATAACCCCACAATTCCACCCTTAGACTTAAGTTAAAAGTTTGAACACCTTAAGGTTTACACTAGGACATTTAGGTCCTTATTGCCTTTAGTGTTTCCTTTGTCCAAACTTGTCTTCCATGAGTAATTTGGTCCTTCAATAGTACTTTTATAACATTCATATCCTTCCCATAACTCTCCAAGTCTTTTTCTTGACAGTTTTGCAATTGAGTACCCAAATTTCCAAAACCTTACAAAAAAAGTCCATAGGTTACTTGACAAACAAGCAATCCTTAAGGCTTTTCTTGAGGACCAAGTTACCAACTTGGAACACTTTTAAGGAGGTGTTGATCATGCCTTTTACCCCTCACACTTCAATCACTATGGTGAGAATTACACAATATAATGGTTTCTAGCCATTATGACACACTTGTAATTCTCCCATTTTGTGAGGTGGTAACAATAGAGACCTTGAACACACCAATTGTTTAGGTTTTGTGATTCTATTCAACAGTTGGGTGAAAGATCTCAACTGAAATTAGGTATCAAAATTTTTGAATACCCGGTTTACCCCATTTCACTTGGATCCTAGAAGGTTTTAGTTATATTCTGTTGCACTTGTTTGACTCCTAAAACCTTACAAAAATGACCCTTGACCAAGGTTAAAATAGGTAAAAAACTTTCATTTTCCCATCCCAATTGGCTGGTAAAAACGTTGTCCAAGCGTGGCCTAAAGTTTGCAAAATTTGCAAACATGCCATTACTAAAGAACAAGAAAGAAAGAAAGCTAGAAAAAAATCATTTTCCCCCCAATTGCTTCCAAAAATTTGACCCCCACCTGCTAGGGTTCTTGCTTGAACTCTTCCACATCCCTCCATAGCCACTTTACTGCAAACAATCAACAGAAGGCAAGAGAAGGCAACCAAAGCATCAAGGAAGACCATAACCCTAGTTTTTGTATTTATCTAAGGTTTATTGGATTTCCAGCAAAAGGTAAGGAGTTCTCTTGCTCTCATGGGATGTTTACTGTATTTCCAAAAATCTATGGAGCTAAGGCTACGCTTGGAAGATAGCAATGAGCTTGATGAACCAAGCTTAGTGAGGGGAGTGCACTTAGTGAAGGTTTTGTGACCTAATGTGAAGTGCATAGTGATGGCAGTGAATTTAAGGGCCTTTAGAGCCCAAAGTTAGTACTAACTAGTGTTAAAACTCTCATACGGCCAAGCTTATGCTTGAGGAGGGCTTTCATAGTGATCTACTTATGTTTATTACATGTTTTATGGACTAACCAATGAATGTTGTTACTGCCGCATACATGTGTTTGTTGTTTGTGCTTGATTGCTACATTTGGATTCTCTATATTGGATATTTGCAATGTGTTTTCTTGTATTTTAGTGTATTTGGATGTAGTTGATTGCTAAAGTTTACATTAGCTTAGTGTTAAAGTGTTCTTCTTACTAAGTTTCTCCATGAAACTTACCTCCCCTCAAATCTACCCATTTCAGGTCTAGCAGAAAGATCACATTCAAACTGACCTTTTTCATTTGGTTTTTGATCTAAAATTTTAGGTACATGAACTTTCATGTGTCTAGTTATGATCTTGAAGGTTTGGTGATTTTAGGAGCACATTTGGTATTTTTAGTGATGGTGCTTATTATGTTACGCAGCAACTGTCTAGCATCCTGTTTTGGAGTGCATTGTCTCAAGCATCTCCTGTGACTTGGGTGCATATGTTTAGCTGAGTCAAGGCCATGACGTAGTGCATGGATGCATGTACATGTAAGGCATGTAATGTTGGAACAAGTATGTGAACATTTGAGGATGGTTTCGCTATGTATGTGAACGTGGTGCACAAACTGTCTAAGTGTGAATGATGGGCGGCTTGTTTGTAAATTCTGTTTTGACCACATAAAGTTACTATATGCAAGAGCATGTAATTCTTATGTGTATTGGACATGTATGGTAAAGCCTTGGAGGGCATATGCCTTGTGAATGAAGTGTTTGCACACTTATGAAATTTTGTATGTGCATAATGGTCATAAAGTGGATAGAATTTTGACCATGCACTCAAAGTTCTATATCTTTCTGTGTATAGTGAATCTTGGTATGAGATTTTGCACACACCTAGGGCACATCTAGAGGTTTAACTGGAATTTTTAATTTCTAAATTTGGAGCCTTGTAGCCAAAGTTATGATGTTGGAAATTTGACTAATTTACTGTTCATTTGGACAAAATTTTGTAACCAACTTAAAAAATCCATAACTTGGTCCATAGGTGGGCTATTGATGCAAACCAAATTCCTTGGTTTGTTCCAAGTTTCTACTTGACAATGGAGCAATGAAAATGGGGGGGGTACTTGGCTAGATTAATTCATTTTTTTTAGAGAAGTTTGGGTGCAGTGGCTGGAAACATGAACTTTAACATGATTGCCTACTGTATGGTAGCCAAGATTAAAACTTCTGCTAGCGTTTTTCTTCCTTGCTGCCATGATATGCATAAAATGAGAATATGTGTATAATGGTTGGACCAATATGCAAGTATTCACATAGTTCCCAAGAGGGCCACTTGGGTATGCACATTAAGGGTATTGTTTTGATGGCCTGCAGGACATACCAATCTTGAGTTTTTAAATACAGAATTTTGGCACCATAACTACACTACCCCAGAGTGGGTAACACTTGCTGCAGGGGAATATATTTCCCATGTGTCTTGGACACGTATGAAATAGCCTTGGGGGGTTTATCCCTTGTGAATGAAGCTTTTGCATGCTTATGAAATTTCATATAGGCATAATGGTCCTAAAGTGATTAGAATTGTGACCATGCACTCTAAGCACTATAACTCCTTGTGTAGAATGAATGTTGCTATGAACTTTTGACCACATCTAAAGCACATCTAGACGATTAAATGGGCCTTTGAATTACTACAATTTATGCTTTGTAGCCAGAGATATGATGTTGTAAATTTGGCTAAGTTACTATTCATTTGGTCTAAATTTTGTAACCAACTTAAAAAATCCATAACTTGTCCATAGGTGGGCTATTGATGTAAAACCAATTTCCCTAGTTTTTTTTAAAGAATCTACTTGATAATGGGATCAAGAAAACATAGGGGTACATGGCTAGATTAGTACATTTTTTTAAAGGAAGATTTGTGTGGGTCCAGTGGCTGAACACATCAATCTAGTAAGATTTCATAATGTGTTTTAGCCAAGATTAAGACTTGTGATAGTGTTTTCCTTCCTTGCTACCATAGTGTGCATAAAATGTGAATGTATGTGGAATGGTTGGACCAATATGCATGTATTTACATAGTGCCAAAGAGGGCCCCTTGGGTATGTGCACTAAGGGTATTGTTCTGATGGCCTACAAGATGTACCAAACCTAGGGGCTTAAATGCATAATTTTGGCACCATAACTGGACTACCTTGGAGTCAATAACAGAGGTTGGTATTAGAGCATGGTTTGCACATGTACATATAGTTGCATTATGCATGCTAGCTATATGCATGAACTCGGTTTGGTCAGCTGCTAGTGTCAAGTACCATTAAAATATCTATGATTTTTCTATGTGCTCTATGATGAATCATGAACAAGAAGTAAACATAGTTGTCACAAGTAGAAGGGAACCACTCATAAGGCCTCCTACTAAACCAAGGCAACAAATGGACAAACAGGAAAAGGGGAATCAGGGCCAATAGGGGGCACCAAACCCTAAAATGCCACAAGTCTGGTTAGAGCTTTAGAGGAACTTAGCTCTAACCAATGAAAACTTAGTTAGGCTAATAGAAGCACAACATCAAGGAGTCCAAGTAGCACCAACAAAACCAATTCAGAATGTACAACAGCAATTTGAAGAGAAGGCTAGGAACACATCTAAGCATGTTCCTTCTAAAAGATCAGAAGATAGAAATGATGAAACTGATGAGGTGGAAGATGAGGGTAGGAGAAATGTTAGAGGAAGAAGAGTAAGATCTAAGATTGGTCAGGTGTCTAAGACTAATCCCTCAATCTATAAGGAAGGCCATGAGAGAAGAGGAAGGAGAAGGCATAGAGATCATAAAGTGCATCACGATGCTAAGGAGAATCACAGATCTATGAGACAGAAAGTCGAGGATCTGGAAGGCCTAAATGAAGTCAGACTGTTGGAGAGGTTCCAAGGACTAAGGCCTCTATAGTTTGATGGAAGAGTTGGGCCAAAAAGGGCTGAAGAGTGGTTGATTTTCATAGAGAAGATGTTTGAGAGAATACCACTCAACTCTACTGAGAGAGTGTCACTGGCTACTTACAATTTGGTAGGTAGTGTAGAGATGTGGTGAAGGAACACCAGGGATAAGTATGTTGTCCAGATGGGCAGAAGGCCAAGAGGAGATATAAGGATGACCTAGCCAGAGTTCATTCAGCTTTTCCAAGAGCAATACATCAAAGAAGCAATCAAAGACATGAAGCAAGCTAAATTTGATGCTCTAAGGCAGGACAACCTAAGTGTCCTATAGTATAAGCACAAATTAAATCAGTTGGTGAGGTATGTTGCCCAGTATCATGGACTAGAGGATTTGAAAGACAAAAGATTTTTCAGAGGCCTAAAATCATATATCAGAAAGGCTGTGAGGCCATTTGGAGCAGTGACATATTATGAGGTAGTGCAAAAGGCTCTATTAATAGAGTAAAAGGAATGTGATAGTAGATACTTTCCCAGTGGGCCTGAAGAAAGTATCCACTCATGAGGCAAGCAGAAGAAGCCTCCACATGGTAAGAGAATTGCCAAGAGTTCCCATCCAGGTGGTGAAGGCAAGGTTAAGGGGATGTTCCCTGGCCAAAGGTGCCCTAAGTGTAAGAAATTTCTTGGAAAGAAGCCTTTCTACTTTGACACCCAATCATGTCTGAGATGTGGTGCCATGGATCATTGGATTAAGGACTCCCTACATGCTCAAGGAAGAAGGCCAAAAGACCAAGGTCTAGTGAGGCCTACTAAAGAAGGACCAAGAGAGGGAGCACCCAAGGAGGGACAGCAGAGAGTAGTTCCTTCAGTGCCACGGTGTCAAGTGCAGAGAGTTGGCAAAGTGTTCCAAGTGGAGAAGCCAGGGACACCATAATAGGGAGGAGCACTAAGAGGTAACATTTACCTAAACTGTATGCCTATTAGTGTTCTATTTGATATTGGTGCATTTATGTCTATAATGGCTAGGAAATTGGTTGATGTCATGAATTTGCCTATTAAAATCATGCCTAGTATATCCTTAGTGAAAACTATAGGTAGTTAATGTCTTTTCACTAATGAACTAGCTAAGGATTATGAGCTAGTAGTAGGAAAGACAAAAGTTATGACTAATCTACTGGTGTTTGACATTCCTAAGTATAATATGGTACTAGGTATGAATTTGCTTGCTATGCATAACATAAGAATTGATTGTGCTAAGAGGGAAATCATATTGCCTGATGGTGAAGTGCATGCATTAATGAATTCTAAGGAATTAGTGTATGAAATGAATGGCATGGAACTAAAGGTACAAGATGAGATAGCTATGATCTCTGAGCATGATTACTACTATGCATTGAATGAATTACACTATGATGAGGAAGCAGACAAAATACCTGTAGTGGGAGACTTTCGACAAGTCTTTCCTAAAGACCTGCCAGGTATTCCTCTACCAGAGAAGATTAAGTTTGAGATTAAGCTACAACCAAGAGCTAATCCAATATCCATTCCTCCTTACAGAATGCCCATCACAGAGATGAATAAGCTTAAGAAATAACTTGATGAACTTCTTGACAAAAGGTTCATAAGGCCAAGTGTTTCACCGTGCGTAGCTCAAGTGCTCTTTGTGAGAAGAATGATGGATCATTGAAACTATGCATTGATTGTAGGAAGCTTAATGCAGTGACTATCAAGAACAAGTATCCACTCCCTAGGATTGAGGATCTATTTGATCAACTCAAGGGAGCTAAGATCTTCTCGAAGATAGATTTAAGGTTTGGATAGTTTCAGTTGATAGTAAAGGAAAAGGGTATTCCTAATATAGCATTTAGGACAAAATATGGGCATTATGAGTACAAAGTCATGCCATTTGGTTTGACTAATGCCCCAGCTACTTTCACAGACCTAATGAACAAGGTGTTCAAACCACATCTGGATAAATTTGTGGTTATGTTCATTGATTACATCCTAGTGTATTCCAAGGATGAAAACAAACATGAACATCACCTGAAGATTTTCTTAAAGACTTTACTGGATCATCAGCTTTATGCCAAGTTATCCAAGTGCCAATTCTGGATAAGGCAAGTGTCTTTCCTAGGACAAATTATATACGCACAAGGCCTTAAAGGAGACACTGGAAAGGCCAACGCAATGCAAGAGTGAGAAAGAACAAAGATTGTAAAGGAAATAAGGAGTTTCCTAGGATTGGCTAGATACTATAGAAGATTTGTATCATTTTTTCTGTGATTGCCTCAGATCTTACTCATCTGACAAAGAAGGGTCAAAGCTTTGAGTGGACTAAGAAATGTGAAAAGAGTTTTCAAGAGCTCAAGAAGAAGTTGATTGAAACACTCGTTTTGATTCTTCCTGATCTGAGTAAGCCCTACATAATTTATGTAGATGCATCTAGATTTGGGTTAGGTTGTGTACTTATGCAACACAAAAATGTGATTGCTTATGGGCCAAGGCAGTTATGACCCTATGAGCAAAATTATCCTACCCATGACCTAGAGATGGCAGCAGTGATTTTTTCTTTGAAGCAATGGAGGCATTACTTGATGGGTAGGTCCTTTGTCATCGACACTGACCATAAGAGCCTAAAGTACTTGTTCACTCAGAAAGAGTTTAACATGAAGCAAAGGAGATGGTTAGAGTACATTAAGGATTATGGTTGGAGTATAGAGTGCACAGAGGACAACACCAATCTGGTAGCAGAGGCCTTGAACAGGAAGTACACGGGTCTTCTAAAAGGAGGATCCATAGCTAATCATGATAAGTAGAATAATTTGCCTATGCCTATGGCATAAGTGGCAAAAGTTGGAGAAAGCTCAAATCTACACATTGACAATCTAGTTTGGATGGACTAAAGAGGTCAAAAAGGCATAGGAGACAGATCCTGAATTGAAAAAGATTTCAGGAGATAAAAAAGGTTCCCTGAATGAATCCTTTGCCTACAAGCAAGGATTGCTGTACTTCAAGGACTGAATTTATGTACTTAAAGGAGCAAAGCTCAGGAATGAAATGCATGAAAAAGCTCGCACAAGTAAGTTGAACATACATCCAAAAAGTGAGAAAATGTAGAAAGACTTGAAGACTCACTTATGGTAACCAAACATGAGGTGAGACATAGCTATTTATGTCTCTAAATGGGCCACATGCTAGAAGGTAAAGGTAGAGCATTAGAGGCCAGCTGGTACCCTACAGTCTCTACCTATACCAGTAAGAAAGTGGGGCAACATAACCATGGAATTTTTAACTGGGTTGCCTATCACCGAATTTAGGCATGGTACAATCTAGGTCGTTGTAGATAAGCTAACCAAATGTGTCCACTTCTTACCAATGAAACTCACAGATTCTTTGGAAAAGTTGGCTCAGATGTATGTCCAAGAAATAGTCAGGCTACATGCAATACTAGATTCCATTGTATCTGTAGAGATCCAAGATTTATACCTTAGTTTTGGAGTGCTTTTCACAAAGCACTAGGTACCATAATCGACCTGAGTATTGCTTATAACCCTCAGACTGATGGGCAATTTGAAAGGGTGATACAGATACTGGAAGACATGCTTAGGGGCTGTGTGTTGGATTTCAAGGGTGAATAGGACCAACACTTGCCATTGGTGGAATTTTCCTATAACAATAGTTATCAGAGCACCATTGGCATGGCACATTATGAAGCATTATATGGAAAAAGGTGCATGACACACCACTGTTAGGTGGAAGCCTCAAATAGACTAGAGTTGGGTCCTAAAATCATTGAGGATACTACTGCCAAGATCAAGAAAATTCAAGAGAGATTAAAGGTGGCCATTGAAAGAACCACAGCCTATATGAATAAAAAGAAAAGAGACTAGGAATTTGAGGTTGCTGACAATGTTTGGATGAAAGTTGCACCAACCAAATGCACTGTCAAATTTGGCAAAACAACCAAGTTAGCTCCAAGATATTGTTAGTGTTATGCCCAAAATCCAATCATGAGATGATTGTATTTTTTGCACATTTAGTCATGATATTTTATTATGGCATTAATCCAGCAATTACATTTCTTGTTTTGTTTCTACGTAATGTAATAAACATAATTGTAACCCTAGAATAATGATATTCTCAAATGTTCCTGGTCTAGTATTATTATGGAGCGGGTTGCAATAATACACAACGACTAGCATATGTGGAGACCAATATGAGATATATAATCTACATATGGGTACAAGTTGGAGAACTTGTGTACTAGACCAACCCACCATGAGAACACTACATGGATCGTTATATGAGTGTCATAAGTGATTCTCATAGTGATCATGGTATATGTAGTCCTTCAACCTAAGATCATCAAGGTTCCCTACATGTGAGTCACATATTTTGATACTTTCCTTTGTTGCTTGTAACTGAGTGAACTTGAAAGAGGTCATTGGGTATGCCACATATCATGAGGAGGGAATTGTATGGTCAAGATGGGATTTGTCCCTCCTATGTAATGGGAGTGATATCTTTGGGCCCCTTGATAGAGTGAGACTTAGAAAAATGCATGGCCATGCTCAGATGAGTTGATATATGATATCAATGTCATCAGTTTAAGTTAGTCTACTCGGTAATCAAGAAACCAAAGATTGAGCTATACAAGAGTGACACATTCCATGTCTCGTGCTTAGTCTTGATATCTTGGACAAAGGAATAATAGCATATATCGGTGATGATCATAAAGGTTTAGTCGAATCATCAACAATCTTGTCACTTGGGTAGCAATGATGTGTTGCTAGACACCGCTCATTACTTATGATCATAAATGTGATTTATGATCATTACCAACGTGGTAAGAACCTATTGGGTTGCACACATAGAGCTATTTGGATCATTAGAGTGCATGGGCTAATAATTTGGCTTTTGGTTTCACAATAATTTCATATTAACAATGGGCCCAATACTTGAGCCATTATTAAGCCTGAAATTAAAGCCTAATTGGATTAAGGCTTTGAAACCCATTAGGCCTGGAAGTTGAGTCTCACTATAAATACAACTTTTAGTGAAAAGTTCACAGGTCTCCTTGCCCTACCCTTCCAAAAGGATAGCTGCACTTTTCTCTTGCAATTCCTTGGAGGATGCAAGCTAGCACTGCAAGCGGAAGAGAAACGCATCTGCCAGGACACGGTGGAAGTGTGGTGATCCCGAGAGGCTGGTGTGGATACCATAAAGACCATAAACAGCTTGAACACGTCAACTGTTCAGGTTTTGTGATTCGACTCTACAGTTCAGTGAGAGATCTCAACCGAAAATTAGGTATGAAAATTTTTGAACACCCGATTTACCCCGTTTCACTTAGATCCTGGAGGGTTTCGGTTAAATTCCGCTGCGCTGTTTGGCTCCGGAAACCCAACAGTGGTATCAGAGCTACTGGTGAAACCCTAAATTGGGCTTGAATGTTGAATTGCATGATGTTATGTGTTTGGTTGCTTTCGGCCATGATTAATTAGATTAATTCGTGATGCATGAAACCGAAACTCATAATAAACATATGACATATATGAAGAAACGACACTAATTGGTTAATGAGATTAACCTGAAATTGATTGGTATGAGATACCTATATGGATTAGTATTCTTGCAATAGTTGCAAAACCCTAGCTTGGTTTGGATTCGGCCTATTTGGGCACCGAAAGTAAGGTATTTTTGGTGGCTCGAATGGAGAAGTCTCGGGTGCCTACTTGCTCGAAATAAAAGATCTCGAGCAAAGCAATTGTAAGACAATTTTTTGTGCCAGGGGGGCAACCCCCCGCAAGGGCGACCCCCCCTTGACCCTGTCCGCTGACTGGTCAGGGGAAACATTGCCCGCTGACCAACCAGCAGGACCACCATATGTGAAGCTCCAGATAAATAAAAACTGGTTAATCAACCCGTGAAAATTGGCATGCATTTGTTGAGTGAGATTTGATATGATATGCTGATTGGTGTTTGAAGCATGGTGCATGGTTATAGCCCTTGATTGGTTGTACTTGTAAATACGGCCTGTGAGTCGTGCCTTTTCTTATCACTCTCATTGTACATTTTCTTCTCACCTTACTCCCCTCAAATGTAACTCAAGGTTTCTATTATTGATGTAATGGTACATTATGGGATCATCCAAGGTGGTATGTCCAAGGAGGTGGCAACAAAAGGGCAACCAAGAAAGGAAGAGAAGGAGCTTGTGAAGACCCTTTTCTTTTCTTAGACTTTTATGATATTCTCATTTGCTTGAGAATATTGCATAGTTTGGGCTATAACCATGTCACGTTTAGTTTCTTGTGAGCATAAGATGCATGTTTTATATTTGTATGTGATGCATCTATAAGATAACTGGAGATAATAAATTGGTGAGATCAAAGGAAAAAATCCCTCAAACAAATATTAAGTCATTAAATGTGATGCCTTCCAAATGTTGGCACTCGTCAAGACTTTGATCAACATTAGGTGGGTTTGCCAAAGCAAAGCACCTATGTTCATCTTGGTAAGGCGTGATGGGATAATAGTGGTATCCAAACTACTAACTTTGGGTTCGACTTAACTAAGTCATCCTAATAGGATTAGGGACTTAGAGGCATAGAGTTGGGCTTAAGTTCATGAAATGAGCTTGGACAAGTGTTGATTCACCCAACTATCCAAGAGTTGCATGAGATGTAATTGGCAAGGAGTTGCCTACCTAAATAACTGTAACTTGAGAGAACAGCCAAAGCTGACTCAAGTTGTGGTCAAATATGGATCTTGGCTCACTAGAACAGCTTAGCGCCGAGGTGTTCTGAAATAATATCGAGGGTTATTATTTTGAAGAAAATAGTGGGAGTATCGTTTAATAAAATTCCTTATTAAATGAATTAAAATACATGACTCTTACACTGCATATTTACTATTGTAGATAACCATGGCACAAAGCACATCAACACTTTCATTACGATCGATCCTTGAGAAGGAAAAACTGAATGGGACCGACTTTCTCAAATGGTACAGAAACTTAAGGATAGTCCTCAAGCAAGAGAGAAAGGCTTATGTCCTAGAGCAGCCCATTTCGAATGAGCTTGCTGCCACTGCTCCAAGAGCTGAAAGGTATGTTCACAAGAGGGATTCTGATGATGCTTTGGATGTTGCATGCCTCATGCTTATTAACATCGAATCTGAGCTTCAGAAGCAACATGAAAACATGGGGGCGTTCGATATGATCGAGCATCCCAAAATGCTTTTCCAAGAGCAAGCTAGGCATGAGAGGTTTGAGACCTCTAAGGCATTGTTTCAGTGCAAAATGTCTGAGGGAAGTCCCATTGGTCCTCATGTGCTCAAGATGATTGGGTACATTGAGAATCTTGAGAGTTTGGGATTTGCTCTTCAGAAAGAGTTGGCTGTTGATGCAGTCTTAAAATTGTTGCCTGAAAGCTACAGTCAGTTCTTCATGAACTATAACATGAATGACCTTTACAAGTCCCTCCCTGAATTGCTCAACATGTTGAGAACTGCTGAGCCAAACCTTAAGAAGGCTAAGCCCATTTTGATGGTTCAAAAGGGCAAGGGAAAGGGAAAAGCCAACAAGGAGAAGGATAAAGCTAATGGAATGTCTAATGCCAATTCTTCTTCAGCTGCACTGAAACCAAAGGGTGGTGTGGCAAAGGAAGGGGATTGCTTCCATTGTAAGCAACCTGGACACTGGAAGCGCAACTACAAGCTCTATCCTGAAGAACTTGATAAGGAAAAGGGAAGTAAGACTTTCACTTCAGGTATTTTTGTTATAGAGGCTAACCTTTCTACTTCCTCATCTTGGGTATTGGATACTGGATGTGGATCTCACATTTGTACAAATGTGCAGGATCTAAGTAGAAGTAGAAGATTGGCCTAGGGTGAAGTGGACCTACGTGTTGGAAATGGAGCAAGGGTTGCCGCCTTAGCCATAGGGACTTATGTTCTCACTTTACCTAGTGGATTAGTTTTAGAATTAGACAACTGCTACTTTGTGCCTACTATTAGTAGAAATTTGATTTCTATTTCTTGTTTGCACAAGAAAGGTTTTTCATTTATAATAAAGGACAAATGTTGTTCTATTTATTTCAATGTTATCTTTTTTGGCAGTACTCAACTTAGCAATGGGTTGTATGTTCTAGACCTCGAAGATCCAATATATAATGTGAATACCAAGAAGGTCAGATTAAATGATTCGAACCCGACCTATCTCTGGCATTGTCACTTGTGCCATATAAACAAGACCCGCATATCCAAGCTCCATAAGGATGGACTGTTGGACTCATTTGATTTTGAATCATATGAGACATGTGAGTCATGTTTGTTGGGCAAGATGACCAAAGCCCCATTCACAAGGCAAATTGAAAGGGCTAATGACTTACTAGGACTCATACATAGTGATGTATGTGGCCCTTTGTCTACATATGCTAGAGGAGGTTTTCAATACTTCATTACTTTCACTGATGACTTCAGTAGATATGGCTATGTGTATCTTATGAGACACAAGTCAGAATCCTTTGAAAAGTTCAAAGAATTCAAGAATGAAGTAGAGAATCAACTCGAGAAAAGTATCAAAGTGCTACGATCAGATCGAGGTGGAGAGTACTTGGATCGAGAATTCCTTGACTCTCTGAAGGAGAGTGGTATAGTATCACAACTCACTCGACTAGGTATACCTCAATGGAATGGTGTATCTGAAAGGAGAAATCAAACTTTGTTAGACATGGTTCGCTCTATAATGAGTCAAGCTGACCTTCCAAACTCCTTTTGGGGGCATGCTCTAGAGACAGCTGCTTTTACACTAAACCGAGTTCCATCTAAATCGGTTCAAAAGACACCATATGAGATATGGAGTGGGAGGCGTCCCAATTTGTCTTTCATGAAGATTTGGGGCTGTGACGATTATGTGAAATGTCAATCCTCTGACAAACTAGGGCCCAAATCTCAAAAATGCCTTTTTGTTGGGTATCCCAAACAAACAAAGGGTTATTATTTCTACAATCTTTCTGAGCAAAAAGTGTTTATTGCTCAAACAGGTGTCTTTTTAGAGAAAAAGTTTATCTCTAAAGGAACTAGTGGGAGGAAAGTACAACTTGAAGAAATTCAAGAACAACAAGGGGACATCAAACCTGAAATGGAACCTGAACAGACACCACAAGACGTTGGGGTTCAAAAGTCTATTCCTGTAGCACAGAGCCCATGTAGGTCTGGTAGGATTTAGCGTGAGCCTGAGAGATATGGATTTCTTGTGACTCACATTGGTGATGTGATGCTCATGGATCAGGATGAGCCCACAACCTACCAACAAGCTATGTCGGGGCCTGACTCTGAGAAATGGCTAGTGGCCATGAAATCCGAGATGGAATCCATGTATGAAAACCAAGTATGGACTTTGGTTGACCCACCTAAAGGGGTGAAACCCATAGGGTGCAGATGGGTTTTCAAGAAGAAAACTGACATGGATTGTAATGTGATTACCTTTAAGGGACGATTGGTTGCAAAAGGTTTTAAGCAAATTCATGGTATTGACTATGATGAAACTTTTTCACCAGTTGCTATGCTTAGATCCATCTAAATTTTTTTCGCTATTGCTGCACACTATGATTATGAGATATGGCAAATGGATGTCAAAACTGCATTCCTAAATGGAAAGCTACTTGAGGATGTGTACATGACACAACTTGAGGGTTTTGTCACTCCTGAGAATGCCAATAAAGTGTGCAAGTTGCAAAGGTCTATTTATGGACTGAAGCAAGCTTCTCAAAGTTGGAATCTTCATTTTGATGAAGCAATCAAAGAGTTTGGTTTTATTAAAAATGAAGATGAACCGTGTGTCTACAAGAAGGTTAGTGGGAGCACTATTGTCTTCTTGGTGTTGTATGTAGATGACATACTACTCATCGGGAATGACATTCCTGAGCTACAGTCTCTAAAGACTTAGCTAGGGAAATTTTTCTCTATGAAGGACTTGGGTGAAGCAGCCTATGTGTTAGGCATCAGGATCTATAGAGATAGATCTAGAAAGCTTCTTGGCCTAAGCCAAAGTTCATACATTGACAAGGTGCTAAAAAGGTTTTGTCACACCCCACACCGGCCCTAACCTGTGCACTCTCAGTGCCACTCACCTTTCTACCCAAAGTTATTAACTACCTTTTTAGTTAAGCTATTAATTGATAGGTAGTTTTAAGTCTTATTTTCTTAAGCTGGGAGCTGGGGGCTGGGAGGTGCCCCAGGAGGCTTATGAGTTATTTAGAGCAATTACCTGCAGCTTAAGTAGGGCCCAACCACTAAATTGCAACACAAGGCAAGGCTGTAAATCAATAACTTGCAATACAAGCAAGGCATACACTTAATCAACTAAGTGTCTAGGATGTGTGCTCATCAAGTGTGCTACTTTCCTGAATGACAACCAAGAAGCCCACATCTTTGTAGTTTTGAAAATCAAGGTTTCCATGCACATGTATATTCGGCCAAACAAAATATCTCAAGAGATTTCTTACATGAACACATAACCATAAGTTCATAGACTTAACATAAGTTGGCCCAAAAGCATCCCATATATGTACATACAAAACCACGTACAATCCAGCTACATACATACACAAAATAGCCTAAGTACAAGCATCACTAGCTTGGAAACATACCAAGGATGCTACAAGTCCAAAATAGCCAAGGTTAAGTTTTACAAGCTAAGTTTCCCTAGTCCCCAAGAAGATACCTAAGTGTGCAATACAGCAGTACACACTGAGGCACCAACCCAATGACCATATTCATGGTCATGAAAGTAAAAACTACAATCAGAGCCATAGTCCACACATCCATCCTACACCTAGACGTGTCCCACAAACTACACAAGCCTGCAAAACTTAAAAAATAAGTTTTGGCCTTAACCCATAAGACTTGTAATGCAAGTAATCAAGCCAAGATTGAGTTGGCACATACCTTGAGCAATAAGTGTACTACCTAGTACACAAATAAGCTACTCAAGCAAACTACTCAAGCTGTATATCTTTTCCTGAAACAAAAATATATGGGCAATGAGTAACAATTATTCAGTAGGGATTGACAAACGACCATATAAGGTCTATTTAGTTAAGTCCAAGACTTAACCTCCTCAAGCTTGCCTATCCTGCAAGAAAGACAAGAAAACACCAAGATACAAGGCATATAATACATATTCAATATTAACCGAGACATATATATATATAAGCTTAAACACTATCTACATTGGGTTAGCACGTAAAAACAAATCAAACAAGCACACAACTCATGCACACACACAATGTTCATTCAGTTAAAATATTCACCCGAATGAATTATTCAGTCGGTTGAAAATATTTCACTCGAATGAAATAATCACTCAGTTGAAATCCACTAGCAAGCACAACATCAAATCCCTGCACTTCAAGCCTTCCAATTCCCCTTCAATCCACTAGAGCTCCAAGTTCACATCACTAGTAAGTTGGCCTAACTTACTAAGAACTTTACGTGCTTGCCATTAAACCTTGACTAGCTAGCCAATTAACATAAAACTGAATCTCCTCAATATGCCCATCTAGCAAACTAAGATCATATAGCAATATATAAGCATCACTTAGCTACCATTATTACTTGATCATGGAAAAAGTACCAAGAATTCAAGTAAACGTGAAACCCTACCTCAATTCAAAAGCTTGAGTTCTCGGTTGCTTGAGTATCTAAGGTCAAAATCAACTAAGTTACCTAACACAACAAGGCCTTCAATTAGCTATCATAGTCACTTGATCATGGAGATTTACCAAGAAAACAAGTGAGCTTATGAAGCTATACCTCTAATTTGAGCTTGAGCGCTCTCGGCCAAACCTTGTTTCTCCAATTTCAAGCTCTAAACTTGAAACTCAAGGTCGCCTACCACAAAATTGAGGAATCGAAGCTTCATTTTGCTTCCAATCTTCAATTCATCAACATTCCAACATGAACTCGGCAGCAACGCATTTGAGCTCTTAAGAACACGCCAAACTTGGTTAAACCGAGACTAAGGGGTAATGAGTATCAAGTTTTAAGTGGAAGCATGCAATTTTCGGTTTTAAGCCACGTGTCCCATAATTTGGCCTTAAGGCTCCACTTTGCCTTGCACTAATTTGCATGGTGCCATTAACCCTTAAATGCTTCATTGTTTCACTAATAGCACTCATATATGGTACAATTTACTCCTTAACGTTACTTCACGCTGTTAGTAACATAAACGTTCTCCATGTGCAACATTTCATCCGAGTGATCAAAGTTCATCCAAATGAATGTGTGTTTCACCTGAATGAAGATATTTCACCCAAAGGTATGTGTACTTCACTCGAGTGAATATTGTTCACTCGAATGAAAATGTATTCCATGACCTTTTATCAAGTCCCTCAGATTTTCCCATACATTCTTGGCCTGGGCCAAGTCCTGAGGGATGGTCCTAACAGGTTTAGCATGCAAGATTCCAAGAAAGGATTCTTGCCTATGTCACATGGTATAACTCTTTCTAGATCTCAGTGTCGAAGTACACCCAAGGAGAGAGAGTGTATGAGTAAGATTCCATATGCCTCAGCAATTGGATCTATCATGTATGCCATGACATGTACTTTTCCCAATGTCTCATATGCCTTAAGCATGACAAGTAGGTACCAATCGAACCCTGGTGAGAGTCACTAGACAGCTGTTAAGAACATCTTTAAGTACTTACGAAGGACTAAGGATGCATTCTTGGTCTTTGGAGGTGAAGATGAGCTCGTTGTAAGGGGTTACACCGATGCAAGTTTCCAATCGGATAAGGATGATTTTAGATCGCAATCTGGTTATGTGTTTTGTATTGGTGGTGGTGCTATGAGCTAGAAGAGTTCAAAGCAAGAGACAGTAGCTGACTCTACAACAGAATCTGAGTACATTGCCGCCTCTAGTGCTGCAAACGAGGCAGTTTGGATCAAGAAGTTCATCACTGAACTTGGAGTGGTTCCAAGCACTGCCAACACAATAGAGCTCAATTGTGACAACAATAGAGCAATCGCACAGGCTAAGGAACCTCGATCTCACCAGCGATCCAAACACATACTCCGACGCTATCATCTCATCAGGGAGATCATCGAGAGGGGTGATGTAAGGATATGCAGGACTTTGACAGAAAGCAACATTGTTGATCCACTGACAAAGCCACTTACACAGCAAAAGCATGATAGTCATTCTAGGTCCATCGGTATTAGATACATGGGTGATTGGCTTTTAGTGCAAGTGGGAGATTGTTATTGTTGTGCCCAAAAAGCCAATCATGATATAATTGTATTTGTTGCACATTGAGTCATGATATTTTATTAAGGCATTAATCCAGCAATTATGTTTGTTGTTTTGTTTCTTCGTAACGTAATAAACATAATTGTAACCGTAGAATAATGAAATTAAATTCTCAAATGTCCCTGGTCTACTATTATTGTGGAGCAGGTTGCAATAATACATAATGACTAGCATATGTGGAGACTAATATGAGATATGTAGTCTACATATGGGTACAAGTTGGAGAACTTGTGTACTGGACAGACCCACCATGACAACACTACATGGATCGTTATATGAGTGTCATAAGTGATTTTCTTAGTGATCATGGTATATGTAGTCCTTCGACCTAAGATCATCAAGGTTCCCTACATATGAGTCACATACTTTGATACTTTCCTTTGTTGCTCATAACTGAGTAAACTTGAAGCAGGTCATTGGGTATGCCACATATCATGCGGAGGGATTTGTATGATCAAGATGGGATTTATCCCTCCTATGTAACGGGAGTGATATCTTCAGGCCCCTTGATAGAGTGAGACTTAGAAAAATGCATGGCCATGCTCGGATGAGTTGATATACGATATCAATGTCATCAGTTTTAGTTGGTCTACTCGGTAATCAAGAAACCAAAGATTGAGCTATACGAGAGTGACACATTCCATGTCTCGTGCTTAGTTTTGATATCTTGGACAAAGGGACAATAGCATATATCGGTGATGATCATAAAGGCTTAGTCGAATCACCGACAATCTTGTCACTTGGGTAGCAATGATGTGTTGCTAGACACCGCTCATTGCTTATAATCATAAATGTCATTTATGATCATTGCCAACATGGTAAGAGCCTATTGGGTCGCACACATAGAGCTATTTGGATCATTAGAGTGCATGGGCTAATTATTTGGGTTATGGTTTCACTTTAATTTCATATTAATAATGGGCCCAATAGTTGAGCGATTATTAAGCCCAAAATTAAAGCCTAATTGGATTAGGGCTTTGAAACCCATTAGACCTAGAAGTTGAGTCTCACTATAAATACCATTTTTAGTGAGAAATTCATAGGTCTCCTTGCCCTAGCCTTCCAAAAGGACAGTCGCACTCTTCTTTTGCAATTCCTTGGAGGACGCAAGATAGCACTGCGAGCGTAAGAGAAACGCATCTGCTGGGACGCAGTGGAAGCGTGGTGATCCCCAGAGGTTCGTGTGGATACCATAGAGAGCTTGAGCACGTCAACTGTTCAGGTTTTGTGATTTGACTCTAGAGTTGAGTGAGAGACCTCAACCGAAAATTAGGTATGAAAATTTTTTAACACCCAGTTTACCCCGTTTCAGTTGGATCCTGGAGGGTTTTGGTTAAATTCCGCTGTGCTGTGTGGCTCCCGAAACCCAACAAATCTACTCAATAATAAAGAAACCATAGATTGGGCTATATGAGAGTGACACATTCCATGTCTCATGCTTAATCTTGATATCTTAGACAAAGGGGCAATGGCATATATAGATAATGATCATAAAGGTTTAGTCGAATCACCAACAATCTTATCACTTGGGTAGCAATGATGTGTTGCTGGACACCGCTCATTGCTTATAATCATAAATGTGATTTATGATTATTGACAATATGGTAAGAGCCTATTGGGTCGCACACATAAAGCCTGTTTGGATTATTTGAGTGCATGGGCTAATTTATTTGGGTTATGTTTGATGATAATTTTGTGTTAATAATTGGTCTAAAAGTTGAGCCATTATTAAGCCCAAAATTAAACCTAATTGGATTAGGCATTTGAAACCCATTAGGCTTGGAAGTTGAGTCTCACTATAAATACATCATATAGTGAGAAATGTGCAGCTTTGCCCTAGCCTCCCAAAAATGACAAATGCACTCTTCTCTTGCTATTCCTTGAAGGATGCAAGCTAGTACTACAAGCACAAAGAGAAATGCATCTACCGGGACGTAATGGAGGTGTGATGATCCCGAGAGGCTCGTGTGGATACCATAGAGAGCTTGAACATGTCAACTATTTAGGTTTTTGTGATTTGACTCAATGGTTGGGTGAAAAATCTCAACCAAAATTAGGTATGAAAATTTTGAGCACCCGGTTTACCCCGTTTCACTTGGATCCTGGAGCATGTTGGTTATATTCCACTGTGCTTGTTTGGCTCCCAAAACCCTTCAGTGACATCAGAGCTACTGGTGAAACCCTAAATAGGTATTGAATGTTGAATCGCATGATATTGTGTGTTCGGCTGCTTTCGGTCATGATTAATTAAATTGATTCATGATGCATAAAACCAAAACTTGTAATGAATATATGAGATATATGAAGAAACAACATGAATTGGTCAATAAGATTAACCCTAGATTAACCGGAACCATTCTTGCTATAGTTGCAAAACCCTAGCTTGGATCAGATTAGGGCTTTCGGGCACCGAGAGTAGAGTACTTTTGGTGGCTCAAATGGAGGTGGTCTCGGGTGCCTAGTTGCTCAAAGTAGAAGATCTTGGGCAACATAATGGTAAGACAATTAATAATAATTGTAACACATCACCCGTTGACCGACCAATAGACCGTCGTATGCAAAGCGCCACATTAATAAAAACTGATTAATCAACGTGCGTTAATTGGCATGCATTTTTGTTGAAAGAGATTTGACATGTTATGTTGATTGGTGGTTGTAGCATGGTGCATGGTTATAGCCCTTGTCGGTTGAACTTGTAAATACGGCCTGTGAGTATGCCTTATTGTTGCTATTCTAATTATACATTCCCTTCTCACCTTACTCCCATCGAATCTAATTCAAGGTTCCTATTACTGATGTAATTGTACATTATGGGATCATCCAAGGTGGTGTGTCCAATCAGGTAACAATGAAAGGGCAACCAAGCAAGGAGGAGAAGGAGCTTGTGATGACCCTTTTCTTTTCTTAGGCTTTTATGATATTCTCATTAGCTTGAGAATATCGCATAGTTTGGGCTATAACCATGTCATGTTTACTTTGCTGTTAGCATGGGATACATTTTTATATTTTTTTGTGATGCAAGTATAACACAACTGGAGATAATAATTGGCGAGATCAAAAGGAAAATCCCTCAAACCAAATATTAAGTCATTAAATATGATGCCTTCCAAATGTTGGCACTCGTCAAGACTTTGATCAACATTGAGTGGGTTTGCCAAAGCAAAGCAACTATATTCATTTTGGTAAGATGTGATGGGATAATAGTGATATCCAAAATGCTAACTTTGGGTTTGACTTAACTGAGTTATCCCAATAGTGTCACCACCTGACAAGAATGAGAGAATTACAAGTGTGTCATAATAGCTAAAAACCATTATATTGTGTAATTCTCACCATAGTTATTGAAGTATGGGGGGTAAAATGCATGATCAACACCTCCTTAAAAGTGTTCCAACTTAGTAACTTGGCCCCCAAGAAAAGCCTTAAGGATTGCTTGTTTGTCAAGCAACCTATGGATTTTTTTGTAAGGTTTTGAAAATTTGGGTACTCAATTGCAAAACTCTCAACAAAGAGACTTGGAGAGTTATGGGAAGGATATGAATGGTATGAAAGTGCTATTGGAGGACCAAATTGCTCATGGAAGACAAGTTTGGACAAAGGAAACACTAAAGGCATTAAGGACCCAAATGTCCTAGTGTAAAGTGTTCAAGCCTTTGACTTAAGTCAACGGGTGGAATTGTGAGGTTATCCCACCATGACGGAGGCAGCCAAGACTTGACAAATAGTAAAAATGTTGGGCACATGTGTACCAATGAGTTTAAGAGAAAGAGACCATAATTACTGAAAAGGAAAATGACATAAAGCAAGGTTAAGGTTCTTTAAGTGTGTTTTGTGCCCTTACGCTCATTTAAGGACATTTAATTGGCCAAATCAATTATCCCTCTCTCATTTTTTTCCTCCTCTAGCCCAAAAACACAGCCACACTTCCTCCATAGCCACAACACCTTGAAACTTGCAATTGATTGAAATTGAAGGCAAAAGGAAGCCATTAGAGGCAAACTAGAGCTATTGCTTCGATGCTTCAAGGATCGAGCTTGATTTTTAGCCTACCCACTTTGGTAAGAGTTCTCTTGCTCTCATGGATTGCTTACTATAATATTCAAGTATCCATGGAGCTAGGGCTAAGCTTGGAGGAAAGCCATGAGCTTGATGAACCAAGCTTGGTGAGGGGAGTGGATTTATTGAAGATTTTATGACCTAGTGTGGAGTGCACAAAGATGGCAGTGAAATGAGGGTTTTTACAGCCCAAAGTTAGTACTAACTACTATTAAAATCCTCCTAAGACCAAGAATTAGCTTGAGGAGGGCTGCCATAGTGATTTATTTAAGTTTAGTATATGTTTTATGGACTAATCTATGGTTATTGTTGTTGCTGCATTTCATGTGTTTGTTGGTTGTGAATGGCTGCTGCATTTGGTTGCTATATCTTGTATATATGTATTGTGGTTTTTTGTGTTTTAGTGTCATTGGATGCAGGTTTTAATGAGGATCACATTACCTTAAGAAACTAAGTGCTACCCTTACTAAGTTTCTCAATGAAACTTACTCCCCTGAATTCTGTCATTTCAGGTCCAGCAGAAAAATCACATTCAAACTAACTTTTGTGGTTTGAGTTTTCATCTGAAATTTCAAGTGCATGAACTTTCATATGTCTAGTGAAGATTTGGAAGGGTTGGTGATTTTAGGAGCACATCTGGTATTTTAATGGTGGTACTTATTATGTTGTGCAGTAGCTGCCCAGCATCCTGTTCTAGAGTCCATTCTGTCTCAGGCACTCCTATAACTTAGGGTGTGTATTTAGCTAAGTTAAGACCATTATGTAGTTCATGTATGCATGTACATTTAGTGTATATAAAATGAGACAGGTATGTGAACATTTGAGTAATGTTTGGGCTATGTAAGTGATGTGGTGCAAAGCTGCCTAAGTGTGAATGATGGGCTGCTTAATTATAAATTCCATTTTGGCCACATGAAGTTGTTAAATGCAAGGGAATATAATTCCTATGTGTAATGGACATATATGGGATAGCTTTGGAGGGTTTTCCCCATGTGAATGAAGTGTTTGCACACTTACGAAATTTTGCACACTTAAAGTTCTATATCTCCCTGTGTAGAAGGAATTTGGAAACTCTAAATTTAGAGCCCTGTATCCAAAGATATGATGTTGCAAATTTGGCTAAGTTACTGTTCATTTCGTCAGAATTTTGTAACCAACTTCAGAAATTCATAACTTGGTCCATAGATGGGCTATTGATGTAAAACAAAATTCCATGGTTTTTTCTAAGTGTCTACTTGATAATGGAGCATAGAAAACAAGGGGGTACATGGAAAGAATGATTCATTTTATTAGTGGAAGTTACAAGTGCATGGCTGGTCACTAGAACTTAACAAGATTGCCTAATGTGTGGTAGCGAAGATTAAGACTTGTGTTAGTGTTTTCTTTCTTTTCTGCCATGGTGTTCATGAAATGTGAATATATGTGTGATGGTTGGACCAATATGCATGTTTTTACATAGTGTCCAAGAGGGCCACTTTGGTATGCACACTAAGTGTACTGTTCTGATGGCCTATAGAACATTACCAATCCTGGGAGTCTAAATGCACAATTTTGGCACCATAATTGGACTACCCTGGAGTTGGTAACAAATAGGATTGGGGACTTAGAGGCATAGGGTTGGGCTTAAGTTCATGAGATGAGCTTGGACCAGTATTGTTCACCCAACTATCCAAGAGTTGCATGAGATACAATTGGCAAGGAATTGTCTACCTAAATAACTGTAACTTGAGAGAAGAGCCAAAGCTGACTTAGGTTATGGTGAAATATGGATCTTGGCCCACTAGAATACCTTAGTACTGAGGTGTTCCAAAATAATATCGAGGGTTATTATTTTGAATAAAATAGTGGGAGTATCATTTAATAAAAGTCCTTTTTTAATGAATTAAAATGCATGACTTTTACACTGCATATTTACTGTTGTAGATAACCATGGCACAAAACACATTGACACTTTCATTGCAATCGATCCTTGAGAAGGAAAAACTAAATGGGACCAACTTTCTCAAATGGTACCAAAATTTTAGGTTAGTCCTCAAGAAAGAGAGAAAGGCTTATGTCCTAGAGCAACCCATTCTGAATGAACCTGCTGCGACTACTCGAAGAGCTAAAAGGGATGCCCACAAGAGGCATTCTGATGATGCTTTGGATGTTTCCTGCCTCATGCATATTACCATGGAATCTGAGCTCCAGAAGCAACATGAAAACATGGGGGTGGTTTATATGATCGAACATCTCAAAATGGTTTTCCAAGAGCAAGCTAGGCATGAGAGGTTTGAGAACTCTAAGGCATTATTTTAGTGAAAAAAGTTTGAGGAAATTCCCATGGGTCATCATGTAATCAAGATGATTGGGTACATTGAGAATCTTAAGAGTTTGAGATTTGCTCTTCAGAAAGAGTTGGTTGTTGATGTAGTCTTGCAATCATTGCCTAAAAGCTATAGTCAACTCATCATGAACTATAACACGAATGACCTTGACAACTCCCTCCCTAAATTGCTTAACATGTTGAGAACTACTGAGCAAAACCTTAAGAAGGCAAAGCCCATTTTGAGGCTTCAAAAGGGCAAAGGAAAAGGAAAAGCCAATAGGAAAAAGGATAAAGCTAAAAGAATGTCAAATGCTAATTCTTTTTCAACCGCACTAAAACCACCTAGTGGTGTGCCTAAGGAAGGGGAGTGCTTCCATTGTAAGCAACCTGGACACTAAAAGCAAACTGCAAGATCTATCTTGAAGAACTTGCTAAGGAGAAGGGAAGTAAGACTTCCACTGCATGTATTTTTGTTATAAAGGCTAACTTTTCTACTTCCTCATCTTGGGTATTGGATACTGGATGTGGATCTCACATTTGTGCAAATGTGCAGGATCTAAGTAGAAGTAGAAGATTGGCCTGAGGTGAAGTGGACCTACGTGTTGGAAATGGAGCAAGAGTTGCTGCCTTAGCTGTAGGGACTTATGTTCTCACTTTACCTAGTGGATTAGTTTTAGAATTAGACAACTGCTACTTTGTGCCCACTATTAGTAGAAATTGGATTTCTGTTTCTTGTTTGGACAAGAAAGGTTTTTCATTTATAATAAAAGACAAGTATTGGTCTATTTATTTGAATGAAATCTTTTATGGTAGTGCTCAACTTAGCAATGGGTTGTATGTTCTAGAACTCAAAACTCCAATCTATAATGTGAATACCAAGAAGGTTAGATTGAAAGATTCAAACCCGACTTATCTTTGGCACTGTCGTCTGGGCCATATAAATGAGACCCGCATATCCAAGCTCCATAAGGATGGACTTTTGGACTCATTTGATTTTGAATCATATGAGATATGTGAGTCATGTTTATTGGGCAAGATGACTAAAGCCTCATTCACAGGGCAAAGTGAAAAGGCTAATGACTTACTAAGACTCATACATAGTGATGTATGTGGCCCTATGTCTACACACGCTAGAAGAGGTTTCTAATACCTTATTACCTTTACTAATGACTTCAGTAGATATGGCTATGTGTATCTCATGGGACATAAGTCAGAATCCTTTCAAAAGTTCAAAGCATTTAAGAATGAAGTAGATAATCAACTCGGGAAGAGTATTAAAATACTTCAATCAAATCAAGGTGGAGAATACTTGGATAAAGAACTCCTTGACTATCAAAAGGAGTGTTGTATAGTATCACAACTCACTCCACCTGGTGCACCTCAATGGAATGGTTTATCTAAAAAAATAAATTGAACTCTGTTAGACATGGTTCGACCTATGATGAGTCAAGCTGACCTTCCAAACTCCTTTCAAGGACATGCTCCAGAGACAACTCTTTTACACTAAACCAAGTTCCATCTAAATTGGCTCAAAAGACACCATATGGGATATGGGGTGGGTGGCGCCCTAGTTTGTCTTTTGTGAAGATTTAGGGCTATAATGCTTATGTGAAACATCAATCCTTTAACAAGCTAGGGCTAAAATCTCATAAATGTCTCTTTTTTGGGTATCCCAAAGAAATAAAGGGTTATTATTGCTATAATCCTTCTAAACAAAAAGTGTTTGTTGCTCGAACTGGTGTCTTTCTGCAGAAAAAGTTTATCTCTAAAAGAACCAGTGGGAGGAAAGTAGAACTTGAAGAAATTCAAGAACAACAAGGGGACATCGAACCTGAAATGAAACTTGAATAGACACCACAAGATGTTGTGGTTCAAGAATCTGTTCTTATAGCACAAAGCCCATGTAGGTCTGGTAGGATTCGGTGTGGGCCCGAGAGATATGGATTTCTCGTGAGTCACACTAGTGATGTGATGCTCATGGATCAAGATGAGCCCACAACCTACCAACAAGCTATGTCGGGGCTTCACTTGAAGGGGTAAAACCTATAGGGTGCAAATGGGTTTTCAAGAAGAAAACCGGCATGGATGGTAATGTGATTACCTTTAAGGGATGATTGGTTGCAAAATGCTTCAAGGAAATTCATGGTATTGACTATTATGAAACTTTTTCACCAATTGTCATGCTTAAATCCATCCAAACCTTGTGTCTATAAGAAGGTTAGTGGGAGTGCTATTGTCTTCTAGGTTTTATATGTAGATGACATACTACTCATCGAGAATTATGTTCCCAAGCTACAGTCTATGAAGACTTGGCTGGGGAAATGTTTCTCTATGAAGGACATGGGTGAAGCAACTTATGTGTTAGGCATTAGGATCTATAGAGATAGATCTTGAAAATTTCTTGGCCTAACTCAAAGTACATACATTGACATGGTGCTAATGTTACCACCTCACAAAAATAAGAGAATTACAACTGTGTCAGAATGGCTAAAAACCATTATATTCTGTAATTCTCACCATAATGATTGAAGTATGGGGGTTAAAAGGCTTGATCAATACCTCCTTCAAAGTGTTCCAAGTCAATAGCTTTTCCCCTAAGAAAATCCTTAAAGATTGCTTGTTTGTCAAGCAACCTATGGACTTTTTTTGTAAGATTTTGGAAATTTGGGTACTCAATTACAAAAATTTTAGAAAAGAGATTTAGAGAGTTATTGGAAGGATATGAATGGTATGAAAGTGCTATTGGAGGACCAAATAGCTTAAGAAGACAAGTATGGACAAAGGAAAACACAAAAAGGCTTTAAGGACTTAAGCGTCCTATTGTGTGCCTTTGGTTGTCCATGCTTATGACTTAAGTCAAATGGAACTTTTGTGGGGTTATCCTACATAAGGAGGAGCTGCTATGGCATGGGATAAGGAATTCAAATGTGGACCAAGAGATTAAGGTAAAGAAACCATGGTCTTGTAGCAAGGAAAATGACATAAAGCTTGGTTAAGCGTGAAGTGTGTTTAGTGCACTTATGACCATATAAGTGTCCATTCTTGTCCTTATCTACCAAACTTTGGCCTCCACTAATAAAAAGGAAGCCTTCCCTCTCCTCCACACTTCCTTCATAGCCACCATACCTTCAAACTCAAAACTACTTGTAACTGAAGTCAAGGAAGCACAATCGGAAGCTATTTGGTGCTATTGCTTGAGTGCACCTAGGATCAAGCTCCAATTTTAGCATACACATCAAGGTAAGGGTTCTCTTGCTCTCATGGGTTGTTATCTATATTTTCAAGCAACCATCGAGCTAGGGTTTTGCTTGGAAGAGGGCCATGAGCTTGATGAACCAACCTTAGTGAGGGGAGTGCACTCATTGAAGGTCTTGTGACATAGTGTGAAGTACACAGTGATGGCAACAAATTGAAGCATTTCTAGAGCCCAAAGTTAGTACTAACTAGTGTTAAAAACCTCCTAAGACCAAGCATTAGCTTAAGGAGGGCTGCCATAGTGATTTATTTATGTTTATTACATGTTTTATGCACTAATCTATGGTTATTGTTGCTGCCGCATTTCATGTGTTTGTTGGTTGCGAATGGTTGCTGCATTTTGTTGCCACATCTTGTATATATGTATTGTGATTTGTGTATTTTAGTGTTTTTGAATGCGATTTTTAATGATGGTTACATTGCCTACTGAATCCAAGTGCTACCCTTACTAAGTTTCTCAATGGAACTTACTCCCCTCAATTCTATCATTTTAGGTCCAGCTGAAAGATCATCTTCAAACTAACTTTTATGGTTTGAGTTTTGCCCTAAATTTTTGGGTAATTGAACTTCCATATGTCTTGTTGTGATATCGAAAGTTTGACAATTTTAGGAGCACAATTGGTATTTTTAGTGATGGTACTTATTGTGTTGTGCAGCAGTCATCCAGGATCTTATTATGGAGTCCATTATGTCTCAAGCACTCCTATAACCTAGGGTATGTATTTAGATGGGTTAAGAAAATTTTGTAGTGCATGTATGCCTGTACATGTATTGTATATAAAATGAGACAATTATGTGAACATTTGAGTAATGTTTTGGCTATGTAAGTGATGTGGTGCAAAGCCGCCTAAGTGTGAATGATGGGCTGCTTACTTGTAAATTCTGTTTTAGCCACCTATGGTTGTTAAATGCAAGGGAATGTATTTCCTATGTGTAATGGACATATATGGGGTAGCCCTGGAGGGATTTCCCCTTGTCAATGAAGTGTTTGCACACTTATGAAATTTTGTAGGGGCAAAATGGTCATAAAATGACAGGAATTTTGACTCTGCACTTAAAGTTCTATATCTCCCTGTATAGAAGGAATATTGTTATGAAAATTTGACCACACCTAGAGAACATCGAGGGGTTGAATTGAGATTTGGAATTTTTGAATTTGATCCATATAGCCAAAGATATGACATTGCAAAGTTTGCTAAGTTATTGTTCATTTGGTCAAAATTTTGTAATCAACTTCAAAAAGCTGTCACTTGGTCCATAGGTGGGCTATTGATGTAAAAAAAATCTCCTTGATTTGCTCTAAGTCTTTACTTGATAATGGAGTAAATAAAATAAGGGGTACATGGCTAGAATGATACAGTTTATTAGTGGAAATTACAGGTGTAATGGCTGGTCACTAGAACTTAACAAGATTGCCTAATGTGTGGTAGCCAAGATTAAGACTTGTGCTAGTGTTTTCCTTCTTTGCTGCCATGGTGTTCATGAAATGTGAATATGTGTGTGATGGTTGGACCAATATGCAAGTGTTTACATAGTGCCCAAGAGGGCACTTGGGTATGCACACTAAGGGTAGTGTTCTGATGGCCTACAGAACATTACTAATCTTGGGAGTTTAAATGCACAATTTCAGCACCATAATTAAACTACCCCGGAGTAGGTAACAGCTAAAGAGGTTTAGCATGCAAGATTCCAAGAAAGGATTCTTGCCCATGTCACACGGTATAACTCTTTCTATATCTCACGATCCAAGTACACCCGAGGAAAGAAAGCACATGAGTAAGATTCCATATGCCTCAACAATTGGATCTACCATGTATGCCATGATATGTACTTGTCTTGATGTCTTGTATGCCTTGAGCATGACGAGTAGGTACCAATCAAACCCCAGTGAGAGTCACTAAATAGCTGTTGAGAACGTCCCTAAGTACTTCCGAAAGACTAAGAATGCATTATTGGTCTTTGGGGGTGAAGATGAGCTCGTTGTAAGGGGTTACACTGATGCTAGCTTCCAATCCAATAACGATGATTTTAGGTCATAATCTGGCTATGTGTTTTGTATTGGTGGTGGTGCTGTGAGCTGGAAGAGTTCAAAGTAAGAGGCAGTAGCCAACTCTACAACAGAATCTAAGTACATTGCCACCTCTAATGCTGCAAAGGAGGCAGTTTGGATCAAGAAGTTCATCATAGAACTTGCAGTGGTCCCAAGCAATTCTAACCCGATAGAGCTCTATTGTGAAAACAATGGAGCAATCACACAAGCTAAGGATCCTCAATCTCACCAGCAATGCAAACACATACTCTGATTCTATCATCTCATCAGGGAGATCATCAATGGTGATATGAGGATATGTAGGAGTTCGATAGACAGCAACATTACTGATCCGCTGACAAAACTGCTTACACAGCAGAAGCATCATAGCAATTCTAGGTCCATCGGTATTAGATACATGGATGATTGGCTTTAGTGCAAGTGTGAGAATGTTAGTGTTGTGCCCAAAAGCCAATCATGAGATGATTGTATTTTTGCACATGGAGTCATGATATTTTATTAAGGCATTAATCCAGTAATTATGTTTGTTGTTTTGTTTCTATGTAACATAATAAACATAATTATAACCCTAGAATAATGATATTCTTAAATGCCCCTAGTCTAATATTATCGTGGAGTGGGTTACGGTAATACATAATGACTAGCATATGTGGAGACTAATATGAGATATGTAGTCTACATATGGGTACAAGTTGGAGAACTTGTGTACTGGACTGACCCACCATGAGAACGCTACATGGATCGTTATATGAGTGTCATAAGTGATTCTCTTAGTGATCACGTATATGTAGTCCTTTGACCTAAGGTCATCAAGGTTCCCTACATGTGAGTCACATATGCTTTGAGCATGACAAGTATGCCATGATATGTACTCGTCCTGATGTCTCACATGCTTTGAGCATGACAAGTAGGTACCAATCGAACCCCGGTGAGAGTCACTGCATAGTTGTTAAGAACATCCTTAAGTACTTACGAAGGACTAAGGATGCATTCTTGGTCTTTCGAGGTGAAGATGAGCGCATTGTAAGGGGTTACACCGATGCAAGCTTCCAATCCGATAAGGATGATTTTAGATCGCAGTCTAGTTATGTGTTTTGTATTGGTGGTGGTGCTGTGAGCTAGAAGAGTTCAAAGCAAGAGACAGTAGCTGACTCTATAATAGAATCTGAGTACATTGCCTCCTTTGATGCTGCGAAGGAGGTAGTTTGGATCAAGAAGTTCATCACTGAACTTGGAGTGGTTCCAAGCATTGCCGACCTGATAGAGCTCTATTGTGACAACAATGGAGCAATCGCACAGGCTAAGGAACCTCGATCTCACCAGCAATCCAAACACATACTCCGATGCTATCATCTCATCAAGGAGATCATCGAGAGGGGTGATGTAAGTATATGCAGGACTTCTACAGTGAGCAACATTGCTGATCCACTGACAAAGCCCCTCACACAGCAGAAACATGATAGCCATTCTAGGTCCATCGGTATTAGACACATGGATGATTGGCTTTAGTACAAGTGGGAGATTGTTAGTGTTGTGCCCAAAAGCCAGTCATGAGATGATTGTATTTTTGCACATTGAGTCAAGATATTTTATTAAGGCATTAATCCAGCAATTATGTTTGTTGTTCTGTTTCTGCAGAACATAATAAACATAATTGTAACCCTAGAATAATGATATTCTCAAACATCCCTGGTCTAGTATTATTGTGGAGCGGGTTGTAATAATACATAACGACTAGCATATATGAAGACTAATATGAGATATGTAGTCTACATATGGGTACAAGTTGGAGAACTTGTGTACTAGACCGACCCACCACGAGAACACTACATGGATCCTTATATGAGTGTCATAAGTGATTCTCATAGTGATCATGGTATATGTAGTCCTTCGACCTAAGATCATCAAGGTTCTTTACATGTGAGTCATATACTTTGATACTTTCCTTTGTTGCTCGTAACTGAGTGAATTTGAAGGAGGTCATTGGGTATGTCACATATCATGCCGAGGGATTTGTATGATCAAGATGGAATTTGTCCCTCCTATGTAACGGGAGTGATATCTTCGGGCCCCTTGATAGAGTGAAACTTAGAAAATGCATGGCCATGCTCGAATGAGTTTATATACGATATCAATGTCATCAGTTTAAGTTGGTCCACTCGGTAATCAATAAACCAAAGATTGGGCTATACGAGAGTGACACATTCCATGTCTCGTGCTTAGTCTAGATATCTTGGACAAAGGGACAATGGCATATATCGGTGATGATCATAAAGGTTTAGTAGAATCCCCGACAATCTTGTCACTTGGGTAGCAATGATGAGTTGCTAGACACCGCTCATTGCTTATGATCATAAATGCGATTTATGATCATTGCCAACGTGGTAAGAGTCTATTGGGTCGCACACATAGAGCTATTTGGATCATTAGAGTGCATGAGCTAATTATTTGGGTTATGTTTGATGATAATTCCATGTTAATAATTGGCCCAAAAGTTGAGCCATTATTAAGCCTGAAACTAAACCTAATTGGATTAGGGCTTTGAAACCCATTGGGCTTGGAAGTTGAGTCTCACTATAAATACATCATATAGTGAGAAATTCACAGCTTTGCCCTAGCCTCCCAAAAGTGACAGCCGCACTCTCTCTTGCTATTCCTTGGAGGACACAAGCTAGCGCTGCGTGTGCAAGAGAAACGCATCTACCGGGACATAGTGGAGGCGTGGTGATCCCGAGAGGCTTCTGTGGATACCATAGAGAGCTTGAACATGCCAATTGTTCAGGTTTTTATGATTCGACTCAACAATTGGGTGAAGGATCTTAACCGAAATTAGGTATGAGAATTTTGAACACCCGATTTACCCAATTTCACTTGGATCCTGGAGGGTTTCAATTATATTCCACTCTGTTTCTTTAGCTCCTAAACCGTTCAGATGGCTAGATTAATACATTTTTTTGGAAGAAGTTTCAGGTGTAGTGGCTAGTCACTTACACTTAATAAAATTGCCTAATGTGTGCCAGCCAAGATTAAGACATGTGCTAGTGTTTTCCTTCCTTGCTGCCATGGTGTGCATAAAATGTTAATATGTGTGTAATGGTTGGACTAATATGCATGCACTTACATAGTGCCTAAGAGGGCCACTTGGGTATGCACACTAAGGGTATTGTTCTGATGACCTACAGAACATACTAACACTGGGAGTTTTAAATGCGCACTTTTGGCACCAAAATTAGACTACCCCAGAGTGGGTAACAATGCCTTGCTTGTATTTGATTAGATAAGGAAAGGGTTCATTGAACCTAACCCACCTAGCATGTCTTTGGTTTAACTTGCCTTGGCACTTAAGGTGTTTTAGTTCTTGGTGATCAATATGTTTAACAAACATGTTAGGCCACAAGTAGTCCTACAAGTCTCCAAAGCTTTTACAAGTGCATAAAACAACTTGCCACATGTGGGGTAGTTTGCTCAATTAAGCTTCTCACTTAAGTAGGCCATGGGATGGCCTTCTTGCATCAACATGACACTGATGCCTATACCTGAAGAATCATACTCAATTTCAAAGATTTTATCAAAGTTAGGCATGGATAATAAAGGTACATTGCTAAGTTTTCCTTGAATAACAAGAAATCTTGATTTTGACCTTCTTCCCATGTAAACACTACATTCTTCTTTACAATCTCGGTTAAAGGTGCTACAAGAGTGGAAAAATCTTTAACAAACCATCTATAAAAACTAGCCAAACCATGAAAAGATATCATCTTAGAAACCATTTTAGGTATGGGCCATTCTTTGATGGCTCTTAAGTCTTATTGATCCATTTCAATGCCCTGGGAACTAAAAATACATCCAAGAAAAACAACACGGTTAGTACAAAAAGAGCACTTCTTTAAGTTTTGATAGAGTCTTTGTTCCCCCAATGTACTTAGCAATTGTCTAAGGTGCCCTACCTGTTCTTTTAGGCTTTTGCTAGACACGAAATGTTACAGCCCTCCTAATGGAATGCTAAATGAGTGAGGTAAGTTCATAAATCTTTAGCTTAAATGCCTTAATTAAAGTTGATCCAGCGAAATTGAGTAAGTTATTCAAAGGTTAGTTGGTTCCAAGTGGTTTATGGTACTAGTTTACTCAGGGGCAAAGTGGTCATTTGGCACCTTAGAGGGTCAGTATAAGTCCCAAGAGTAAAAATGATATTTTCAAAACTCAAAGCCCAAGTTAGCATTTTTCACCAAGTGTGTCAATTACCTTTTTGAAACAATAAAACTATTTGGGAATGAAGGAATTTTTTACTAAGTGTATTAATTACATTAGTGCGCCCCAAAGGGTTCTATAGAATCTAGGGATTTATGAGTCCAACCATGCCATGGCATTATTACTCCACTAGGGGTGAAGCAAGTAATGGTGGATAGGTATGTTCCTTGAATGAAGGTTTAGTGCACTTAAGGCATAAGTGGGAACCTATGTTAGTGTTGTGCCCAAAAAGCCAATCATGTGATGATTGTATTTTTGCACATTGAGTCATGATATTTTATTGAGGCATTAATCCAGCAATTTTGTTTGTTGTTTTGTTTCTGCGTAACGTAATAAACATAATTGTAACCCTAGAATAATGATATTCTTAAACGTCCCTAGTCTAGTATTATTGTGGAGCGGGATGCAATAATACATAATGACTAGCATATGTGGAGACTAATATGAGATATGTAGTCTACATATGGGTACAAGTTGGAGAACTTGTGTACTGGAGTGACCCACCATGAGAACACTTCATGGATCGTTATATGAGTGTCATAAGTGATTCTCATAGTGATCATGGTATATGTAGTCCTTCGACCTAAGATCATCAAGGTTCTTTACATGTGAGTCACATACTTTGATACTTTCCTTTGTTGCTCATAACTGAGTGAACTTGAAGGAGGTCATTGGGTATGTCACATATCATGCGGAGGGATTTTTATGATCAAGATGGGATTTGTCCCTCCTATGTAACGGGAGTGATATATTTGGGCCCCTTGATAAAGTGAGACTTAGAAAACGCATGGCCATGCTCCGATGAGTTGATTTATGATATCAATGTCGTCAGTTTAAGTTGGTCTACTCGGTAATCAAGAAACCAAAGATTGGGCTATACGAGAGTGACACATTCCATGTCTCGTGCTTAGTCTTGATATCTTGGACAAAGGGACAATGGCATATATCGGTGATGATCATAAAGGTTTAGTCGATTCACCGACAATCTTGTCACTTGGGTAGCAATGATGTGTTGCTAGACACCGCTCATTGCTTATGATCATAAATGTGATTTATGATCATTGCCAACATGGCAAGAGCCTATTGGGTCACACACATAGAGCTATTTTGGATCATTAGAGTGCATGGGCTAATTATTTGGGTTATGGTTTCACTTTAATTTCGTATTAATAATGGGCCAAGGAGTTGAGCCATTATTAAGCCCGAAATTAAATCCTAATTGGATTAGGGATTTGAAACCCATTAGGCCTGGAAGGTGAGTCTCACTATAAATACAAATTTTAAGTGAGAAATTCGCAGGTCTCCTTGCCCTAGCCTCCCAAAAAGGACAGCCGCACTCTTCTCTTGCAATTCCTTGGAGGACGCAAGCTAGCACTGCGAGCGTAAGAGAAACGCATCTGCCGGGATGTGGTGGAAGCGTGGTGATCCTGAGAGGCTCGTGTGGATACCATAGAGAGACTGAACACGTCAACTGTTCAGGTTTTGTGATTCGACTCTACAGTTGAGTGAGAGATCTCAACTGAAAATTAGGTATTAAATTTTTGAACACCCGGTTTACCCCATTTCACTTGGATCCTAGAGGGTTTCGGTTAAATTCCGCTGCGCTGTTTGGCTCCCAAAACCCAACAACCTAGTACACTCTTGGTAAGGTTTTGGGGTGGAAGCTTACAAGTGGCATATGTAAGGCTAAGGACTTGAGGCACTATGTGAAGGTTTAGTACAACTTGTGAGTTTCCTGGAACTCAAGTGAAGTGCACCCACCATGTTCACCTACACAACTATCTGAGAAAGGTTATTTAGTGATCTTAACTCATTAGTACGTTAGCAAGCTAAGGCTTGCTAGGAGTGAGTAATGGCCAGAACATGCTATGTACAGGGTGACATACGTGCAAGGACTAGGAAGAGGTGGGGTCCTAAAGGACTTTAATATAGGTGCATATGTTACCCCTCAAACTACAAGCACACGTAGTATACTTCATATATTATATGTATATGTGTGTCCTCAGGATTAATCTTCTAGGTTGAAGGATCCCTTACTAAGAATCATTGAATTCTTACTTCCTTAGTCGTTGTTGTGGAGAGATGTTTTTGTAGGGCCGACAACCATTATGGCTTCTTGGGCTGAGCTCACGGGCACGTAATGTGTTTAATTGAATCCTTGTGATTCTAGTTGTGATTTTCTTGTTGGTTAAGTTATGGTGCTAACTACAATTATTTATCTGGCTAATAGAGGCTAATAAAGGACAAGGGAAGGCTTTGTAACTTGCCACCGATAGTTGCTCTAGGGTGGGAGCTTAGTTATAGATCTTAGTAGTGTAAGTCAATGTACAGTTTTCATACATTGGTTTGCCTTTGATGTTCATGAATGAGTAGTGTACTCTAGAGTTGCTCTTGGGTGCAAGCACAGTCCACTTCTATATGGATGTTTGCAAGTGATTGATTATGTGTAGTTAAATCCATGCTTATTTTGTGTACTTTGATTGCTTTATAACTTGGTTTATATGGATGGCCTAAGCAAAATTTTTATGGATTAATGATTTATGTATTATGTTTTGTTACTTGTTCTATCGCTTAAGTCAAAGCATTACTCATGCATGGTTGCATAATACTTTAATTAACTAGAAACATGAAAGTTTTAACTAGTGCACATATAATCTATAAGCTAATTACAATAAGCATGGGACATGATCCTATATGATTCCGGGGCAGGCCCATGAAGGGTCATGTCAATTTGGTTTCAGAGCTTAGTCATGATCATTAGAGGCTAGAAACTGAGATCTAGTGGATTGTCCTTGTGCTAGAGTAGTTAGTACTAACCAACATCTATGAGTTTTCATCTACCTTTGGCTCCAAGTTGTGATGGTGAAACTAGATCAGTTTTGCTTTTAAATGCTAAGGGTCAAGGAGCCAATCCTATTAGTCTAGTGTGGTAAAGTTGGGGCAGTTGGTTTTCCTTACTCTAAGTTAAGGCAACACCTTGGTGCAAGTAGTTGGGATGTGACCAGCATCCTAGCAGAAGTTTTTAGGGCCTCAAAATGAGGTGGGCAACATGATCTGTTGGACAAGAAGGGTATGGAAACCTCCAAGGTGGGGAGTAATACTAGACTGAGTTGGTTACTCCCGAAATGTTAGAACTTGAACCCACCAACTTGGATAGGTTAGGCAACAATGAAAAGAGATGAGGATGTGCTGACCTAAGTACTAGACACTTGGTCATATAGGCTACAAAGCAACAAATAGGAGAAATATTGTACCCTTACACTCAAGAGTAAGAGCTTGACGATGAGGCCATCAAGACCTTAAGCTAGTATAGAAAGGTACTTGATGATCATCAAGGCGGGCAACTGCCAAATGATCCAGGATGCATTGGCTCTTGAAATAGTTAAAGGAGTCGAGGACATGAAATAGCAAGGTGGAGGTTGGCTCACCCAACCTAGTTGGAGCATGGGTGATTTGCCCATAGTGCAAAACTCAGTTAAAGATGGAAGAGCGAGAATGGGTCATGCGCAAAAGGGGCTAAGGCCTAGGGTGTAAGGAGTACATGGCTTTAGGCCATGCACTTTGGAAACCGTAGTTATTAGTCCAAGTGGACATCAGATTAGTGTTGGCATGGGCTAGGTTAGATTAAGGCTAGCCTAGGATGTTGTCGCCAATAGTAATTACCACATGGAGTCAACATAGTAAACTAGAGTAATAGTTCAAGCTTTCCTTTTAGTTAGTCAACTGGCAGGAATAGGTAGCCGCTAGCTAGATGGCACAGGTAGCCATAGTAAACTCTCGGGTAGTGAGCATTTAGTGTGACGTAATTCACTAGTAATTTGAATACTTTGTTGGTGAATTCTGGCATCAGTTACTAGCATATATTTATTTGGCTTATTTGGTACTAGTTTGAATGGGGTTAAGGGTGAACTCAAGTACATTATGGTCTAAGGATGTAACAAGTGTTGCGGCAATACCTAAGAGCCTAAGACCTACTTGCTAGTGCATAAAACCACATAAGTAGATGCTGGAATGCCTTGGATTGGAATTGTCCTAAGGTTCCATAAGTCATATTCTTTCACAAGTTATTATTATTTTTTTTTTACCTAGTTGGTAATGAAAAAACTAGCTAGTTGAATGGATGAGTTCTATAGAGTAGTTGATCAATGGAGAGGTTCAATTGGACACTGAAAAGTTAAATGGGTAAGTTTTAGTTTTATTTCTAATTATGGAATGCAAGTGGTGAGCACAAAATAAGTAAGGAGTAATGAACTCATCTGGGGTGAATGGATGGATAGATTTACTTGCCCATTAGTCATATACCCCAAGGTAGAGCCCGTACGAGTAAGGTGCTAGAGTTTGACTTGGCTGCCAAAAGGTAGTAAGAGGACCCGAGCAATAAGGATGGCTGCCATGAACCAAGGGATAGTTGGTGACCTACGGCCATCATCTAAAGTTTAAGTGGAGTCAAAGGCCACCAAATTGACTTGTAAAAAAAGAGATTTGCCTAGTGAAGGTAGTTAAGTAGGTAAAGGAGTAAGTCCTAAGTGTATCCAAAGAAGTTGTGGTGATCACCTGCTGTTTATATTAATGCCAGTAGACTAGTATAACATTGAACTGTCAAGTCAAAAATGACCAAGTGATGCCAGAATGAGGACATTTTGCCTCCCCCTTTCAAGTTAATGTCCTTAGAGCCCCCGTGAGGGAGAGTTCACTATGACCAGTCAAGAGTCGACTCACAACTCACCACAAGGTAAAGTAATCCCCCACCTAGTTAAGTATTATACTTAGTAATCAATATGCTAGGTCTAGTATAGGTATAGCTGCACTCAGGTGTCTATTTTGTGACCCCGGTAGCTACCATATTCACCGGAAGTAGAAAGAAGTTGAGGGATGGAAATGTAGTCAAATATGATTTGGTTGAGCTAGTTTAAAGCCCAAAGTTACAACATTTCACTTAATCCTAGTACCTTGTAAAGGAAGGGCTAGTGATTTGTGAGATTGGTCGGGGGCTAATGGGTAGCCTCACAACTATTCGAGCATAGAACCTATCCTAAAGTGCAAAGCTTGGTGCACTATGTGAAGTTGTAGTGGATGAGCCACCTAAGTAATTCTTCATGGCTAACCACCTCCCGATAGTCAACTGAAGCCAATGATGAAGTTGGTTCTCCTACCATGTAAGTTAGTTTGACACAACAAAAGCTGTAGATACATCATTCCAACATGAAGTTGGCACAGTGTAGTTATGGTATGGTAGTTAAGCATTAAAGGTGGAGATAGTTGTTTGTAACCATTGTTTAAGTGAGAAATAGCTGTTGAGGAGATGCTTGATAGTGTACAGGTTGAGGTGTCTAGTCGGCCACCAAGACAAGGATGTCTAGGGTTAGCCTAGGATTAAGTAACACCTTACAACTTGGATAAGAACCCTATAGGTGCTTCGGGCACGAGGTGAGTATTGTTGATTCGGAGGCAAGTATACCAAGGACACACTTGAATAGCTAGATCAATGTGTGTAAGGAGTTGGGGTCTGAGTGCAGGGAAGTAAGGAGATTTAGTGTGTAGGTTTTGGGAATCTAGGGTACTCCAAGTACATTAGTTAAAGCGTCAAGAGCTTTGGCTTGGGTAGCATATCAATAGCTTAATCACTAAGTGATAGGAGACTTGAGCCAAGTAGGCACAGAAAAGGTCCAAGGGCTATTAGCTACTTGGAAGTGTTGGCACTTGTGCCATAAAGGTTTCTCTTGCAGGCATTCAAGTGTAAGAGACTTTAGAGTAGCAAGACCAATAAGATCACAGTGCCCGAGTGGTGTCTGTGTACCTTGCACAGTGCACCAGTATGCCTAATGCAAGGGGCCTTTAGAGGAAAGCATTGGAAGACTCGTACTCTAGGCTAGGCTGGGACTTGCAACTCTTAATAGTTCACTCATTCATAAGAGCCCTAAAGTATAGTGGAGCTTGGAGCATAGTATGCCTGAGGATGCTAATGGTTTATGTGATGAGGCCATAGTACACTAATGACACATTTAATCCAGTGATTGTTAGAAGTTCCCAGGTACCAAACCTATAATGAGGAACAATCAGTGCATGGTAGACAACTCTTATGCTTGTTAAGCTACCTTTAACTAAGAAGTTTGCTATAGAGACATTGGGTGTCGAATGTAGAGTAAGACTCTTCAAGTATGAGAGTTAACAGACAAGTTTAACTTGTTAAGTTAGCTTACACAAGTGGGTTCAGGCACAGGAGAAAGAATGAGGGGAGTTGACTAGTGCCTAGCTTGAAGTAAATAACTATCAATGTGAGGTTAGTGGACAACTTTTCAAAACTTGTTAACATATCTTACACTAGGAGGCTTAGGTACAAAGTTTGGCGTTAAGGAGTCACAATCACTACATTTGCAAGGATAGTTTTGAGTAATCAGAGATCCTTCAACAGCATCCATAAGTGGGGGATAGTGGAGTACCATACCATAGTCATCAAGAACATGTTGCACTATGGCACTTCAGACTAAGGAAGGAGAAGCTAAGGTAGGGAGAATAGTTAATAGTGGTTCGTATGCCATGTTAGTGTTCTGCCCAAAAAGCCAAACATGAGATGATTGTATTTTTGCACATTGAGTCATGATATTTTATTGAGGCATTAATCCAGCAATTATATTTGTTGTTTTGTTTCTGCGTAACGTAATAAACATAATTGTAACCCTAGAATAATGATAGTCTTAAACATCCCTAGTCTAGTATTATTGTGGAGCGGGTTGCAATAATACATAACGACTAGCATATGTGGAGACTAATATGAGATATGTAGTCTACATATGGGTACAAGTTGGAGAACTTGTGTACTGGACCGACCCACCATGAGAACACTACATGGAACGTTATATGAGTGTCATAAGTGATTCTCATAGTGATCATGGTATATGTAGTCCTTCGACCTAAGATCATCAAGGTTCCCTACATGTGAGTCACATACTTTGATACTTTCCTTTGTTGCTCGTAACTGAGTGGACTTGAAGGAGGTCATTGGGTATGTCACATATCATGCCGCGGGATTTGTATGATCAAGATGGGATTTCTCCCTCCTATGTAACGGGAGTGATATATTCGGGCCCCTTGATAGAGTGAGACTTAGAAAATGCATGGCCATGCTCGGATGAGTTGATATATGATATCAATGTCATCAGTTTAATATAGTCTACTCAGTAATCAAGAAACCAAAGATTGGGCTATACGAGAGTGACACATTCCATGTCTTGTGCTTAGTCTTGATATCTTGGACAAAGGGACAATGCCATATATCGATGATGATCATAAAGGTTTAGTCGAATCACCGACAATCTTGTTACTTGGGTAGCAATGATGTGTTGCTAGACACCGCTCATTGCTTATGATCATAAATGTGATTTATGATCATTGCCAATGTGGCAAGAGCCTATTGGGTCACACACATAGAGCTATTTGGATCATTAGAGTGCATGGGCTAATTATTTGGGTTATGGTTTCACTTTAATTTCGTATTAATAATGGGCCCAAGAGTGGAGCCATTATTAAGCCCGAAATTAAATCCTAATTGGATTAGGGCTTTGAAACCCATTAGGCCTGGAAGTTGAGTCTCACTATAAATACAACTTCTAGTGAGAAATTCGCAGGTCTCCTTGCCCTACCCTCCCAAAAGGACAGCCGCACTCTTCTCTTGCAATTCCTTGAAGGACGCAAGCTAGCACTGCGAGCGCAAGAGAAACGCATCTGCCGGGACGTGGTGGAAGCGTGGTGATCCTGAGAGGCTCGTGTGGATACCATAGAGAGCTTGAACACGTCAACTATTCAGGCTTTGTGATTTGACTCTACAGTTGAGTGAGAGATCTCAACCGAAAATTAGGTATGAAAATTTTTGAACACCCGGTTTACCCCATTTCACTTGGATCCTGGAGGGTTTCGGTTAAATTCCGCTGCGCTATTTGGCTCCCGAAACCCAACAGTGGTATCAAAGCTACTGGTGAAACCCTAAGCCGGGATTGAATGTTGAATCGCATGATGTTTTGTGTTCGGTTGCTTTTCGGCCATGATTAATTAGATTAATTCATGATGCATGAAACCAGAACTCGTAATGAACATATGACATAGATGAAGAAATGACACTAATTGGTTAATGAGATTAACCCGAAATTGATAGGTATGAGATACCTATATGGATTAGGATTCTTGTAATAGTTGCAAAAACCCTAGCCTGGTTCGGATTAGGCCTGCTCGGGCACCGCAAGTAAGGTATTTTTGGTGGCTCGAATGGAGGAGTCTCGGGTGCTTACTTTCTCGAAATAGAAGATTTCGGGCTAAGCAATTGTAGGACCGGCCAGATGGATCGCCGTATGCGAAGCGCCACATAAATAAAAACTGGTTAATCAATGCGCGAAAATTGGCATGCATCTTTGTTGAATGAGATTTTACATGATATGCTGATTGGTGTTTGAAGCATGGTGCATGGTTATAGCCCTTGATTGGTTGTACTTGTAAATACGGCCTGCGAGTCATGCCTTTTCTTATCACTCTCATTGTACATTCTCTTCTCACCTCACTCCCCTCGAATGTAACTCGACGTTTCTATTATTGATGTAATATTGCATTATGGGATCATCCAAGTTGATATGTCCAAGGATCATCCAAGGTGGTATGTCCAAGGAGGTGACAACAAAAGGGCAGCCAAGAATGGAAGAGAAGGAGCTTGTGAAGACTATTTTCTTTTCTTAGGCTTTTATGATATTCTCATTGGCTTGAGAATATCGCATAGTTTGGGCTATAACAATGTCACATTTACTTTCTTGAACGCATGAGATGCATGTTTTATATTTGTATGTGATGCATGTATAAGAGAACCGGAGATAACAAATTGGTGAGATCAAACAAAAAATCCCTCAAACAAATATTAAGTCATAAATGTGATGCCTTCCAAATGTTGGCACTCATCAAGACTTTGATCAACATTAGGTGGGTTTTCCAAAGTAAAGCACCCATGTTCATCTTGGTAAGGCGCGATGGGATAATAGTGATATCCAAATTGCTAACTTTGGGTCTGACTTAACTAAGTCATCCTAATAGGATTAGGGACTTAGAGGCATAGAGTTAGGCTTAAGCTCATGGGATGAGCTTGGACAAGTGTTGTTCACCCAACTATCCAAGAGTTGCATAAGATGCAATTGGCAAGGAGTTGCCTACCTAAATAGCTGTAACTTGAGAGAAAAGCCAAAGCTGACTCAGGTTGTGGTCAAATATGGATCTTGGCCCACTAGAATACCTTAGCGCCGAGGTGTTCCGAAATAATATCGAGGGTTATTATTTTGAAGAAAATAGTGGGAGTATCGTTTAATAAAAGTCCTTATTAAATGAATTGAAATACATGACTCTTACAATGCATATTTATTGTTGTAGATAACCAGGGCACAAAACACATCGACACTTTCGTTGCAATCGATCCTTGAGAAGAAAAAAAACTGAATGGGACCAACTTTCTCAAATGGTACCGAAACTTGAGGATAGTCCTCAAGCAAGAGAGAAAGGCTTATGTCCTAGGGCAGCTAATTCCGAATGAGCCTGCTGCCACTGCTCCATGAGCTGAAAGGGATGCTCACAAGAAGCATTCTGATGATGCTTTGGATGTTGCATGCCTCATGCTTATTACCATGGAATCTGAGCTTCAGAAGCAACATGAGAACATGGGGGCATTCGATATCATCGAACATCTCAAAATTCTTTTCCAAGAGCAAGCTAGGCATGAGAGGTTTGAGACCTCTAAGGCATTGTTTCAGTGCAAGATGTCTAAGGGAAGTCCCGTGGGTCCTTATGTGCTCAAGATGATTGGGTACATTGAGAATCTTGAGAATTTGGGATTTGCTCTTCAGAAAGAGTTGGCTATTGATGTAGTCTTGCATTCGTTGCCTGAAAGCTACAGTCAGTTCGTCATGAACTATAACATGAATGACCTTGACAAGTCCCTTCCTGAATTACTTAACATGTTGAGAACTGCTGAGCAAAACCTTAAGAAGGCTAAGCCCATTATGATGGTTCAAATGGGCAAGGGAAAGGGAAAAGCCAACAAGAAAAAGGATAAAGCTGATGGAAAGTCCAATGCTAGTTCTTCTTCAGCTACACTGAAACCAAGGGGTGGTGTGGCAAACGAAGGGGAGTGCTTCCACTGTAAGCAACCTGGACACTCGAAGCGCAACTGCAAGCTCTGTCTTGAAGAACTTGCTAAGGAAAAGGGAAGTAAGACTTCCACTTCAGGTATTCTTGTTATAAAGGCTAACTTTTCTACTTCCTCATCTCGGGTATTGGATACTGGATGTGGATCTCACATTTGTGCAAATGTGCAGGATCTAAGTAGAAGTAGAAGATTGGCCTGAGGTGAAGTGGACCTATGTGTTGGAAATGGAGCAAGGGTTGCTACCTTAGCCGTAGGGACTTATGTTCTCACTTTGCCTAGTGGATTAGTTTTAGAATTAGACAACTGCTACTTTCTGCCTACTATTAGTAGAAATTTGATTTCTGTTTCTTGTTTGGACAAGAAAGGTTTTTCATTTATAATAAAGGACAAATGTTGTTCTATTTATTTGAATGAAATTTTTTATGGTAGTGCTCAACTTAGCAATGGGTTGTATGTTCTAGGCCTCAAAGATCCAATCTATAATGTGAATACCAAGAAGGTCGGATTAAATGATTCAAACCCTACCTATCTCAGGCACTGTCGCTTGGGCCATATAAATGAGACCCGCATATCCAAGCTCCATAAGGATGGACTCTTGGACTCATTTGATTTTGAATCATATGAGACATGTAAGTCATGTTTGTTGTGCAAGATGACCAAAGCCCCATTCACAGGGCAAAGTGAAAGGGCTAATGACTTACTAGGACTCATACATAGTGATGTATGTGGCCCTATGTCTACACATGCCAGAGGAGATTTCCAATACTTCATTACTTTCACTGATGACTTCAGCAGATATGGCTATGTGTATCTCATGGGACACAAGTCAGAATCCTTTGAGAAGTTCAAAGAATTCAAGAATGAAGTAGAGAATGAACTCGGGAAGAGTATTAAACTGCTTCGATCAGATCGAGGTGGAGAGTACCTGGATCGAGAATTCCTTGACTATCTAAATGAGTGTGGTATAGTATCACAGCTCACTCCACCAGGTACACCTCAATGGAATGGTGTTTCTAAAAGGTGAAATCGAACTCTGTTAGACATGGTTCGCTCTATGATGAGTCAAGCTCACCTTCCAAACTCCTGTTGGGGACATGCTCTAGAGACAGCCACTTTTACACTAAACCGAGTTTGGACTTTGGTTGACCCACCTGAAGGGGTAAAACCCATAGGGTGCAAATGGGTTTTCAAGAAGAAAACTGGCATGGATGGTAATGTGATTACCTTTAAGGGACGATTGGTTGCAAAAGGTTTCAAGCAAATTCATGGTATTGACTATGATGAAACGTTTTCACCAGTTGCTATGCTTAAATCCATCCGAATTTTATTTGCTATTGTTGCACACTATGATTATGAGATATGGAAAATGGATGTCAAAACTGCATTCCTAAATGGAAAGCTACTTGAGGATGTGTACATGACACAACCTGAGGGTTTTGTCACTCCTGAGAATGCCAATAAAGAGTGCAAGTTACAAAGGTCCATTAATGGACTGAAGCAAGCTTCTCGTAGTTGGAATCTTCATTTTGATGATGCAATCAAAGAGTTTGGTTTTATCAAAAATGAAGATGAACCTTGTGTCTACAAGAAGGTTAGTGGGAGCACTATTGTTTTCTTGGTGTTGTCTGTACATGACATACAACTCATCGGAAATGGCATTCCTAAGCCACAGTCTGTGAAGACTTGGCTAGGGAAATGTTTCTCTATGATGGACTTGGGTGAAGCAGCCTATGTGTTAGGCATCAGGATCTATAGAGATAGATCTAGAAAGCTTCTTGGCCTAAGTCAAAGTACATATATTGACAAGGTGCTAAAGAGGATTAGCATGCAAGATTCCAAGAAAGGATTATTGCCCATGTCACATGGTATCACTCTTTCTCGATCTCAGTGTCCGAGTACACCCGAGGAGAGAGAGCGCATGAGTAAGATTCCATATGCCTCAGCAATTGGATCTATCATGTATGCCATGATATGTACTCGTCCCGATATCTCATATGCCTTGAGCATGATAAGTAGGTACCAATCGAACCCCGGTGAAAGTCACTGGACAGCTGTTAAGAACATCCTAAGTACTTACGAAGGACTAAGGATGCATTCTTGGTCTTTCGAGGTGAAGATGAGCTCGTTGTAAGGGGTTACACCAATGCAAGCTTCCAATCCGATAATCATGATTTTAGATCGCAATCTGGTTATGTGTTTTGTATTGGTGGTGGTGCTGTCAGCTAGAAGAGTTCAAAGCAAGAGACAGTAGCTGACTCTATAATAGAATCTGAGTACATTCCCGCCTCTGATGCTGCGAAGGAGGCAGTTTGGATCAAGAAGTTCATAACTGAACTTGGAGTGGTTCCAAGCACTACCAACCCGATAGAGCTCTATTGTGACAACAATGGAGCAATCGCACTGGCTAAGGAACCTCGATCTCACCAGCGATCCAAACATATACTCCGACGCTACCATCTCATCAGGGAGATCATCGAGAGGGGTGACGTAAGGATATGCAGGACTTCGACAGACAACAACATTGCTGATCCACTGACAAAGCCCCTTACGCAGTAGAAGCGTGATAGCCATTCTAGGTCCATTGGTATTAGATACATAGATGAATGGCTTTTAGTGCAAGTGGGAGATTGTTAGTGTTGTGCCCAAAAAATCAATCATGAGATGATTGTATTTTTGCACATTGAGTCATGATATTTTATTGAGGCATTAATCCAGCAATTATGTTTGTTGTTTTGTTTCTGCGTAATGTAATAAACATAATTGTAACCGTGGAATAATGATATTCTTAAACGTCCCTAGTCTAGTATTATTGTGGAGCGGGTTGCAATAATACATAACGACTAGCATATGTGGAGACTAATATGAGATATGCAGTCTACATATGGGTACAAGTTGGAGAACTTGTGTACCGGACCGACCCACCATGAGAACACTACATGGATCGTTATATGAGTGTCATAAGTGATTCTCACAGTGATCATGGTATATGTAGTCCTTCGACCTAAGATCATCAAGGTTCCCTACATGTAAGTCACATACTTTGATACTTTCCTTTGTTGCTCGTAACTGAGTGGACTTGAAGGAGGTCATTAGGTATGTCACATATCATGCGGAGGGATTTGTATGATCAAGATGGGATTTGTCCCTTCTATGTAACGGGAGTGATATCTTCGGGCCCCTTGATAGAGTGAGACTTAGAAAATGCATGGCCATGCTCGAATGAGTTGATATACGATATGAATGTCATCAGCTTAAGTTAGTCTACTCAGTAATCAAGAAACCAAAGATTGGGCTATACGAGAGTGACACATTCCATGTCTCGTGCTTAGTCTTGATATCTTGGACAAAGGGACATTGGCATATGTTTGTGATGATCATAGAGGTTTAGTTGAATCACCGACAATCTTGTTACTTGGGTAGCAATGATTTGTTGCTAGACACCGCTCATTGCTTATGATCGTAAATGTGATTTATGATCATTGCCAACGTGGCAAGAGCCTATTGGGTCACACACATAGAGCTATTTGGATCATTAGAGTGCATGGGCTAATTATTTGGGTTATGGTTTCACTTTAATTTCATATTAATAATGGGCCCAAGAGTTGAGCCATTATTAAGCCCAAAATTAAATCCTAATTGGATTAGGGCTTTGAACCCCATTAGGCCTGGAAGTTGAGTCTCACTATAAATACAACTTCTAGTGAGAAATTCACAGGTCTCCTTGCCCTACCCTCCCAAAAGGATAGCCACACTCTTCTCTTGCAATTCCTTGGAGGACGCAAGCTAACACTGCGAGCGTAAGAGAAACGCATCTGCCGAGATGTGGTGGAAGTGTGGTGATCCTGAGAGGGTCGTGTGGATACCATAGAGAGCTTGAACACGTTAACTATTAAGGTTTTGTGATTCAACTCTACAGTTGAGTGAGAGATCTCAACCGAAAATTAGGTATGAAAATTTTTGAACACCCGGTTTACCCCGTTTCACTTGGATCCTGGAGGGTTTCGGTTAAATTTTGCTATGCTGTTTGGCTCCCGAAACCCAACATGCCATTGGGTATAAGCCCAAAGAGTGGCATCTGCCATAGTACTTATATGAGGCAGGGCCCAACTCAAGTGGACATAAAGCATTATCAGAGCAAGTTGAGTAGTTTTGCACCAAGTGCATTATTGTGAGACTGACACCCCTTGGTAGGTTTGATCAGGATAAGTTGGCACCATATCCTATGTTACCCACTTCGGGGTAGTCCAGTTATGGTGCCACAACTGTGCATTTAAACTCCCAGGTTTGGTGTGTCTTGTAGGTCATCAGAACAACACCCCTAGTGTACATACTCAAGTGACCCTCTTGAGCACTATGTAAATACATGCATATTGGTCTAACCATAACACACATATTTACATTTATGTACACTATGGCAGCTAAGAAGGAAAACACTAGCACAAGTCTTAGTTTTGGCTTCCACACATTAGGCAATCTTGTTAAGTTCTAGTGACTAGCTACTGCACCTGTAACTTCCGCTAATAAAATCTATCATTCTAGCCACATAGCCCCCAATTTTATTTGCTCCATTACCAAGTAGAGACTTAGAGCAAACCAATAAATTTTTTTTTACATCAATAGCCCACCTATGGACCAAGTTATGGATTTTTTAAGTTGGTCACAAAATTCTGACCAAATAAACAGTAACTTAGCCAACTTTGAAACGTCATATCTTTGGATACAGAGCTCTAAATCCAGAAATTCAAAATCCCAATTAACCCCATAGATGTATTCTAGGTGTGGTAAAAATTTTATACCAAGATCCAATCTACACAGGGAAATACTAAACTTTAGGTTCATAGTCGAAATTCTGGCAACTTTTGGACCATTTTGCCCATACAACTTTTCCAAACCATGCAAACACTTCATTCACAACAGGAAAAACCCTCCAAGGCTACCCCATATATGTCCATTACACATAGGAATTACATTCCCTTTATTTTAACAACTTTATGTGGCCAAAACAGAATTTACAAGTAAGCAGCCCATCATTCACAGTTAGGCAGCTTTGCACCACATCACCTACATAGCCAAAACATTACTCAAATGTTCACAAACTTGTCTCATTTTACATACAATACATGTACATTAATACATGCAATAAAATATGGTCTTAACTCGGTTAAATACTCACCCTAGGTGACAGGAGGTCCTGAGACACAATGGACTCCAAAAACAGGATGCTGGACAGCTGCTGCACAACACAATAAGTACCACCATTAAAAATACCAAATGTCCTCCTAAAATAACCAAAATTTCCAGATCATAACTAGACATATGGAAGTTAATGTAACTGAAATTTCAGATTAAAACTCAAACCACAAAGGTTAGTTTGAAGGTGATCTTTCATCTGGACCTGAAATGACAGAATTGAAGGGAGTAAGTTTCATTGAGAAACTTAGTAAGGGTAACACTTGGTTTCTTAAGGTAATGTGATCCTCATTAAAACATGAATCCAAAGACACCAAAACAAAAAAACCACAATGCATATATACTGTTGGGTTTCGGGAGCCAAACAGCGCAGCGGAATTTAACCGAAACCCTCCAGGATCCAAGTGAAACGGGGTAAACCGGGTGTTCGAAAATTTCATACCTAATTTTCGGTTGAGATCTCTCACTCAACTGTAGAGTCGAATCACAAAACCTGAACAGTTGACGTGTTCAGGCTCTCTATGGTATCCACACGAGCCTCTCGGGATCACCACGCTTCCACCACGTCCCGGCAGATGCGTTTCTCTTGCGCTCGCAGTGCTAGCTTGCGTCCTCCAAGGAATTGCAAGAGAAGAGTGTGGCTGTCCTTTTGGGAGGCTAGGGCAAGGAGAGATACGAATTTCTCACTTAAAAGTTGTATTTATAGTGAGACTCAACTTCCAGGCCTAATGGGTTTCAAAGCCCAAATCCAATTAGGATTTAATTTCGGGCTTAATAATGGCTCAACTCCTTGGCCCATTATTAATACGAAATTAAAGTGAAACCATAACCCAAATAATTAGGCCATGCACTCTAATGATCCAAATAGCTCTATGTGTCCGACCCAATAGGCTCTTGCCATGTTGGCAATGATCATAAATCACATTTATGATCATAAGCAATGAGCGGTGTCTAGCAACACATCATTGCTACCCAAGTGACAAGATTGTCGGTGAATCGACTAAACCTTTATGATCATCACCGATATATGCCATTGTCCCTTTGTCCAAGATATCAAGACTAAGCACGAGACATGGAATGTGTCACTCTCGTATAGCCCAATCTTTGGTTTCTTGATTACCGAGTAGACTAACTTAAACTGATGACATTGATATCATATATCAACTCATCGGAGCATGGCCATGCATTTTCTAAGTCTCACTCTATCAAGGGGCCCAAAGATATCACTCCCGTTACATAGGAGGGACAAATCCCATCTTGATCATACAAATCCCTCCGCATGATATGTGACATACCCAATGACCTCCTTCAAGTTCACTCAGTTACGAGCAACAAAGGAAAGTATCAAAGTATGTGACTCACATGTAGGGAACCTTGATGATCTTAGGTCGAAGGCCTACATATACCATGATCACTATGAGAATCACTTATGACACTCATATAACGATCCATGAAGTGTTCTCATGGTGGGTCGGTCCAGTACACAATTTCTCCAACTTGTACCCATATGTAGACTACATATCTCATATTAGTCTCTACATATGCTAGTCATTATGTATTATTGCAACCCGCTCCACAATAATACTAGACTAGGGACGTTTAAGAATATCATTATTCTAGGGTTACAATTATGTTTATTATGTTACGCAGAAACAAAACAACAAACAAAATTGCTGGATTAATGCCTCAATAAAATATCATGACTCAATGTGCAAAAATACAATCATCTCATGATTGGCTTTTTGGGCACAATACTAACAATCTCCCACTTGCACTAAAAGCCAATCATCCATGTATCTAATACCGATGGATCTAGAATGGCCATCATGCTTCTGCTGCGTAAGGGGCTTTGTCAGTGGATCAGCAATGTTGCTGTCTGTCGAAGTCCTGCATATCCTTACATCACCCCTCTCGATGATCTCCCTGATGAGATGATAGCGTCGAAGTATGTGTTTGGATCGCTGGTGAGATCGAGGTTCCTTAGCCTGTGCGATTGCTCCATTGTTGTCACAATAGAGCTCTATCGGGTCAACAATGCTTGGAACCACTCCAAGTTCAGTGATGAACTTCTTGATCCAAACTGCCTCCTTCGCAGCATCAGAGGCGGCAATGTACTCAGATTCTGTTGTAGAGTTAGCTACTGTCTCTTGCTTTGAACTCTTCCAGCTTACAGCACCACCACCAATACAAAACACATAACCAGATTGCGATCTAAAATCATCCTTATCGGATTGGAAGCTTGCATCGGTGTAACCCCTTACAACGAGCTCATCTTCACCTCCAAAGACCAAGAATGCATCCTTAGTCCTTCGTAAGTACTTAAGGATGTTCTTAACAGCTGTCCAGTGACTTTCACCGGGGTTCGATTGGTACCTACTCGTCATGCTCAAAGCATATGAGACATCGGGACGAGTACATATCATGGCATACATGATAGATCCAATTGCTGAGGCATATGGAATCTTACTCATGCGCTCTCTCTCCTCGGTTGTACTCGGACACTGAGATCTAGAAAGAGTGATACCATGTGACATGGGCAAGAATCCTTTCTTGGAATCTTGCATGCTAAACCTCTTTAGCACCTTGTCAATATATGTACTTTGACTTAGGCCAAGAAGCTTTCTAGATCTATCTCTATAGATCCTGATGCCTAACACATAGGCTGCTTCACCCAAGTCCTTCATAGAGAAACATTTCCTTAGCCAAGTCTTCACAGACTGTAGCTCAGGAATGTCATTCCCGATGAGTAGTATGTCATCTACATACAACACCAAGAAGACAATAGCGCTCCCACTAACCTTCTTGCAGACACAAGGTTCATCTTCATTTTTGATAAAACCAAACTCTTTGATTGCATCATCAAAATGAAGATTCCAACTTCGAGAAGCTTGCTTCAGTCCATAAATGGACCTTTGCAATTTGCACACTTTATTGGCATACCCAGGAGTGACAAAACCCTCAGGCTGTGTCATGTACACATCCTCAAGTAGCTTTCCATTTAGGAATGCAGTTTTGACATCCATTTGCCATATCTCATAATCATAGTGTGCAGCAATAGCAAACAAAATTCGGATGGATTTAAGCATAGCAACTGGTGAAAAAGTTTCATCATAGTCAATACCATGAATTTGCTTGAAACCTTTTGCAACCAATCTTCCCTTAAAGGTAATCACATTACCATCCATGTCAGTTTTCTTCTTGAAAACCCATTTGCACCCTATAGGTTTTACCCCTTCAGGTGGGTCAACCAAAGTCCATACTTGGTTTTCATACATGGATTCCATCTCGGATTTCATGGCCATTAGCCACATCTCAGAGTCAGGCCCCAACATAGCTTGTTGGTAGGTTGTGGGCTCATCTTGATCCATGAGCATCACATCACCGGTGTGAGTCACGAGAAATCCATATCTCTCGGGCTCACGCCGAATCCTACCAGTCCTACGTGGGCTTTGTGCTACAGGAACAGACTCTTGAACCACAACATCTTGTGGTGTTTGTTCAGGTTCCATTTCAGGTTCGATGTCTCCTTGTTGTTCTTGAATTTCTTCAAGTTCTACTTTCCTCCCACTAGTTCCTTTAGAGATAAACTCTTTCTCCAAAAAGACACCAGTTCGAGCAACAAACACTTTTTGCTCAGAGGGATTGTAGAAATAGTAACGCTTTGTTTCTTTGGGATACCCAACAAAAAGACATTTTTGAGATTTGGGCCCTAGTTTGTTAGAGGATTGACATTTTACATAAGCGTCACAGCCCCAAATCTTCATAAAAGACAAATTGGGACGCCTCCCACTCCATATCTCATATGGTGTCTTTTGAACCGATTTAGATCGAACTCGGTTTAGTGTAAAAGCGGCTGTTTCTAGAGCATGTCCCCAAAAGGAGTTTGGAAGGTCAGCTTGACTCATCATGGAGCGAACCATGTCTAACAGAGTTCGATTTCTCCTTTCAGAAACACCATTCCATTGAGGTGTACCTGGTGGAGTGAGTTGTGATACTATACCACACTCCTTCAGATAGTCAAGGAATTCTCAATCCAAGTACTCTCCACCTCGATCTGATCGAAGCACTTTGATACTCTTCCCGAGTTGATTCTCTACTTCATTCTTGAATTCGTTGAACTTTTCAAAGGATTCTGACTTGTGTCTCATAAGATACACATAGTCATATCTGCTGAAGTCATCAGTGAAAGTAATGAAGTATTGGGAACCTCCTCTAGCTTGTGTAGACATAGGGCCACATACATCACTATGTATGAGTCCTAGTAAGTCATTAGCCCTTTCACTTTGCCCTGTGAATGGGGCTTTGGTCATCTTGCCCAACAAACATGACTCACATGTCTCATATGATTCAAAATCAAATGAGTCCAAGAGTCCATCCTTATGGAGCTTGGATATGCGGGTCTCATTTATATGGCCCAAGCGACAATGCCAGAGATAGGTCGAGTTTGAATCATTTAATCTGACCTTCTTGGTATTCACATTATAGATTGGATATTCAAGGTCTAGAACATACAACCCATTGCTAAGTTGAGCACTACCATAAAAGATTTCATTCAAATAAATAGAACAACATTTGTCCTTTATTATAAATGAAAAACCTTTCTTGTCCAAACAAGAAACAGAAATCAAATTTCTACTAATAGTAGGCACAAAGTAGCAGTTGTCTAATTCTAAAACTAATCCACTAGGTAAAGTGAGAACATAAGTCCCTACGGCTAAGGCAGCAACCCTTGCTCCATTTCCAACACGTAGGTCCACTTCACCTCGGGCCAATCTTCTACTTCTACTTAGATCCTGCACATTTGCACAAATGTGAGATCCACATCCAGTATCCAATATCCAAGATGAGGAAGTAGAAAAGTTAGCCTCTATAACAAAAATACCTGAAGTGGAAGTCTTACTTCCCTTTTCCTTAGCAAGTTCTTCAAGATAAAGCTTTCAGTTGCGCTTCCAGTGTCCAGGTTGCTTACAATGGAAGCACTCCCCTTCCTTTGCCACACCACCCTTTGGTTTCAGTGCAGCTGAAGAAGAACTAGCATTGGACTTTCCATTAGCTTTATCCTTCTTCTTGTTGGCTTTTCCCTTTCCCTTGCCCTTTTGAACCATCAAAATGGGCTTAGCCTTCTTAAGGTTTTGCTCAGCAGTTCTCAACATGTTGAGCAATTCAGGGAGGGACTTGTCAAGGTCGTTCATGTTATAGTTCATGACGAACTGACTGTAGCTTTCAGGCAACGATTGCAAGACTACATCGATAGCCAACTCTTTCTGAAGAGCAAATCCCAAATTCTCAAGATTCTCAATGTACCCAATCATCTTGAGCACATGAGGACCCACGGGACTTCCCTCAGACATCTTGCACTGAAACAATGCCTTAGAGGTCTCAAACCTCTCATGCCTAGCTTGCTCTTGGAAAAGCATTTTGAGATGTTCGATCATATCGAACGCCCCCATGTTCTCATGTTGCTTCTGAAGCTCAGATTCCATGGTAATAAGCATGAGGCATGCAACATCCAAAGCATCATCAGAATGCCTCTTGTGAGCATCCCTTTCAGCTCTTGGAGCAGTGGCAGCAGGCTCATTCGGAATGGGCTGCTCTAGGACATATGCCTTTCTCTCTTGTTTGAGGACTATCCTCAAGTTTCGGTACCATTTGAGAAAGTTGGTCCCACTCAGTTTTTCCTTCTCAAGGATCGATCGCAACGAAAGTGTCGATGTGTTTTGTGCCATGGTTATCTACAACAGTAAATATGCAGTGTAAGAGTCATGTATTTTAATTCATTTAATAAGGACTTTTATTAAACGATACTCCCACTATTTTCCTCAAAATAATAACCCTCGGTATTATTTCGGAACACCTCGGCGCTAAGGTATTCTAGCGGGCCAAGATCCATATTTGACCACAACCTGTGTCAGCTTTGGCTTTTCTCTCAAGTTACAGCTATTTAGGTAGGCAACTCCTTGCCAATTGCATCTTATGCAACTCTTGGATAGTTGGGTGAACAACACTTGTCCAAGCTCATCTCATGAACTTAAGCCCAACTCTATGCCTCTAAGTCCCTAATCCTATTAGGGTGACTTAGTTAAGTCGAACCCAAAGTTAGCAGTTTGGATATCACTATTATCCCATCGCGCCTTACCAAGATGAACATAGGTACTTTGCTTTGGCAAACCCACCTAATGTTGATCAAAGTCTTGACGAGTGCCAACATTTGGAAGGCATCACATTTAATGACTTAATATTTGTTTGAGGGATTTTATCTTTTGATCTCACCAATTTGTTATCTCCGGTTGTTTTATACATGCATCACATACAAATATAAAACATTGCATCTCATGCTTACAAGAAATAAACGTGACATGGTTATAGCCCAAACTATGCGATATTCTCAAGCCAATGAGAATATCATAAAAGCCTAAGAAAAGAAAAGAGTCTTCACAAGCTCCTTCTCTTCCTTTCTTGGCTGCCCTTTTGTTGTCACCTCCTTGGACATACCTCCTTGCATGATCCTTGGACATACCACCTTGGATGAGCCCATAATGCACCATTACATCAATAATAGAAACCTCGAGTTACATTCGAGGGGAGTAAGGTGAGAAGAGAATGTACAATGAGAATGATAAGAAAAGGCACGACTTGCAGGCCGTATTTACAAGTACAACCAATCAAGGGCTATAACCATGCACCATGCTTCAAACACCAATCAGCATATCATGTAAAATCTCATTCAACAAAGATGCATGCCAATTTTCGCGTGTTGATTAACCAGGTTTTCTTTATGTGGCGCTTCGCATACGGCGGTCCCGCTGGCCGGTCAGCGGGCGGTGGTTCGAGAAAGTAGGCACCCGAGACTCCTCCATTCGAGCCACCAAAAATACCTTACTTTCGGTGCCCGAACAGGCCGAATCCGAACAAACCTAGGGTTTTTGCAACTATTGCAAGAATCCTAATCCATATAGGTATCTCATACCTATCAATTTCGGTTAATCTCATTAACCAATTTGTGTCATTTCTTCATATATCTCATATGTTCATTACGAATTCCGGTTTCATGCATCATGAATCAATCTAATTAATCATGGCCGAAAACCAATCGAAGACATAGCATCATGCGATTCAACACTCAATCCCGATTTAGGGTTTCACCAGTAGCTCTGATACCACTGTTGGGTTTCGGGAGCCAAACAGCGCAGCGGAATTTAACCGAAACCCTCCAGGATCCAAGTGAAACGTGGTAAACCGGGTGTTCGAAAATTTCATACCTAATTTTTGGTTGAGATCTCTCACTCAACTGTAGAGTCGAATCACAAAACCTGAACAGTTGACGTGTTCAGGCTCTCTATGGTATCCACACGAGCCTCTCGGGATCACCACGCTTCCACCACGTCCCGGCAGATGCGTTTCTCTTGTGCTCGCAGTGCTAGCTTGCGTCCTCCAAGGAATTGCAAGAGAAGAGTGTGGCTGTCCTTTTGGGAGGCTAGGGCAAGGAGAGATACGAATTTCTCACTTAAAAGTTGTATTTATAGTGAGACTCAACTTCCAGGCCTAATGGGTTTCAAAGCCCTAATCCAATTAGGATTTAATTTCGGGCTTAATAATGGCTCAACTCCTTGGCCCATTATTAATACGAAATTAAAGTGAAACCATAACCCAAATAATTAGCCCATGCACTCTAATGATCCAAATAGCTCTATGTGTGCGACCCAATAGGCTCTTGCCATGTTGGCAATGATCATAAATCACATTTATGATCATAAGCAATGAGCGGTGTCTAGCAACACATCATTACTACCCAAGTGACAAGATTGTCGGTGAATCGACTAAACCTTTATGATCATCACCGATATATGCCATTGTCCCTTTGTCCAAGATATCAAGACTAAGCACGAGACATGGAATGTGTCACTCTCGTATAGCCCAATCTTTGGTTTCTTGATTACCGAGTAGACTAACTTAAACTGATGACATTGATATCATATATCAACTCATCGGAGCATGGCCATGCATTTTCTAAGTCTCACTCTATCAAGGGGCCCAAAGATATCACTCCCGTTACATAGGAGGGAAAAATCCCATCTTGATCATACAAATCCCTCCGCATGATATGTGACATACCCAATGACCTCCTTCAAGTTCACTCAGTTACGAGCAACAAAGGAAAGTATCAAAGTATGTGACTCACATGTAGGGAACCTTGATGATCTTAGGTCGAAGGACTACATATACCATGATCACTATGAGAATCACTTATGACACTCATATAACGATCCATGAAGTGTTCTCATGGTGGGTCGGTCCAGTACACAAGTTCTCCAACTTGTACCCATATGTAGACTACATATCTCATATTAGTCTCCACATATGCTAGTCATTATGTATTATTGCAACCCGCTCCACAATAATACTAGACTAGGGACGTTTAAGAATATCATTATTCTAGGGTTACAATTATGTTTATTATGTTACGCAGAAACAAAACAACAAACAAAATTGCTGGATTAATGCCTCAATAAAATATCATGACTCAATGTGCAAAAATACAATCATCTCATGATTGGCTTTTTGGGCACAATACTAACATATACAAGGTATAGCAACCAAATGCGGCAGCCATTCACAACCAACAAACACATGAAATGTTGCAGCAACATATACCATAGGTTACTCCATAAAACACATAATAAACATAACCAAATCATTATGGCAGCCCTCCTCAAGCTAATGCTTGGTCATAGGAGGATTTTAATAGTAGTTAGTACTAAATTTGGGCTCTAGAAACCCTCATTTTACTGCCCTCTTTGTGCACTTCACACTAGGTCACAAAACCTTCAATAAGTGCACTCCCCTCACTAAGCTTGGTTCATCAAGCTCATGGCTCTGTTCCAAGCTTAGCCCTAGCTCCATCATTGCTTGAAAATACAGAAAAAAAACCCATGAGAGCAAGAGAACCCTTACCTTGATGGGCATGCTGAAATTGGAGCTTGATCCTAGGTGCACTCAAGTCTTAGCACTACATAGCTTCCAATTGCTCTTTCTTCCTTTCTTTTGCCTTCAATTTCAATCTTGGAGGTGTGGTGGCTATGGAGGAAGTGTGGCTGTGTTCTTGGGCTGGAGGAGGATGAAAATGAGAGAGGGATAAGTGATTTGGCCACTTAAATGGCCTTAAATGAGCTTAAGGGCACAAAACACACTTAACAAGCTCAACCTTGCCTTATGTCATTTTCCTTAACACTAATTATAGTTTCTTTGTCTTAAAATCATTGGTACACATGTGCCCAATATTTTTGACTAATTATAAAGCCTTGGCTGCCTCTCCCATGGTGGGATAACCCCATAATTTCACCCTTAGACTTAAGTCAAAAGCTTGAACACCTTAAGGTTTACACTAGGACATTTAGGTCCTTAATGCCTTTAGTGTTTCCTTTGTCCAAACTTGTCTTCCATTAGCAATTTGGTCCTCCAATAGCACTTTCATACCATTCATGTCCTTCCCATAACTCTCCAAGTCTCTTTCTTGAGAGTTTTGCAATTGAGTACCCGGATTTCCAAAATCTTACAAAAAAGTCCATAGGTTGCTTGACAAACAAGCAATCCTTAAGGCTTTTCTTGGGGGCCAAGTTACCAACTTGGAACACTTTTAAGGAGGTGTTGATCATGCTTTTTACCCCCCACACTTCAATCACTATGGTGAGAATTACACAATATAATGGTTTTTAGCCATTATGACACACTTGTAATTCTCCCATTTTGTGAGGTGGTAACATCCTAGGATAGTGTCTTAAGGTGGGGAGCTTGAATTTGGAGGACCAAATTCTCCAAGGTGGGGAAAATGTTATAGCCTTGCTAGCATAATGCTCGATGAGCAGGGTAAGTTCATAAATTCCTAGCTTAAATGCCTTAATTAGACTTCATTTAGCAAAAGCAAGTATGTTATTCAACGGAGTTGGTTTCAAGTGCTTTATGGCACTAGGTATGCTTGGGGGCAATGTAACCACCTCAACAAATGGGAAAATTACAGTATAAAGGTATAATGGTTACAAACCTTTATATAGCATAATTTTCACCATAGTTAATGAAATGTGAGTGGTAAAGTGAATAAGCTACACCTCCCTAAAAGATTACAGTGGTTACTTGGTACTAAAGGGAGCCCTAAAGGATTGATTGTTTTACAAGTAATCTATGGGTCTTATTGCAAGATTTCAAGACTTGGGTTCTCAATTGTACAACTCTAAATGAGATATTTTGGAAGGATTTGAATGGTATGGAAGCAATTTTTGGAGACTGAATTGCATAAAGGAAACAAAAGCTATTATTCAAGAACCTAGGACAACTAGGTGTACAATTATTCACAAAAATAACTTAAGAAATAACTTAAGGATGGGATGATTTTTTACAAGAGTTAAAAGTGGTCATTTCTAGCTTTATCCCAGCCTTTTCTTTCCAGGTTCTAATTTCAAAAATTGGGCTAAAGATTAGCCAAAAAGTCTTTGCTTAAGACATACTTATAGTTACCTAAGTGAGGGTTAAGGTTAAACTAATCTAGTCAAGTAAAATATCTTGATTTCTTGCCATTTCTTGCCCATTTTCATCCCCTACCAGGCACAACCTATTCCTTAGCTCCTCCATAAGCTTCCATAGCCAACATAGCTCAATCTCCCAAGAAATCAAAAAGGAAGGCAATCGAATGCAACAAGAAAGAGAAAAACCCTAGTTTTCGGGTTTATTGTGTATCTCTTGAAGATTCTAGCCCTCACAGCTTAGGTAAGGGTTTTTTCTTCATGTTTCATGGTTTTTTTTCTATCTTAATATGATGATCAAGCATCCATGAAGCTATGACCATGCTTGGAAGAGAGCAAAATGCTCAAGGAACCAGGTATGGGTTAAGGGGGAGTGCATGAACAAGGTTCCAGCCTTACTGTTTTTCATGCACTAAGATGGCAGTGTTTACAGGGGTTTCTAGAGCCCAAGTTAGTACTAAAAAAGACCAATTAACCATCTAAGACCAACAATTAGCTTGAGGAGGGCTGACATAGTGATTACATATTGTTTATTTGATTGTTTGTGGACTAACCCTAATGATGTATTGCTGCCAGCATTGCATTTGATTGTGTTATGTTTGTTTGTGCATTTGGATGCCTATATTTTTCTATATGTGCTTTTTTTTTTGTGTTTTTATGTCTTTGGATTTCAGGTATGTCTCTGGGAATTCAAGTTTCTAATGATAAGCCCTTACTAAGTTTCTTCAAAGAGACTTACCCTTTCTATCCATTTCAGGACCACCTGAAAGAGAGCTTTCAAAATAATATCCGTCGCTTGAATTTCTCTGTAAAATTTCAGGTATATTAACATCTATATGTTTAGTTATAAACTACAAATTTTCATGATTTTTGGAGCACATTAGCTATTTTTAGTAATGGTACTTTCTGCCTTACACAGCAGCTGGTCCCTTCAAGTTTCTGGAGTGCTTAGTGCTTTTGAAGTTCTTGTCATGTATATGGTGCATAAATTCATGTAAATTATCTGGGCATGTTGCATGTGTAGTGTGAGAAGGATATATGGATTAATGGAGTGTGGTTTGAAGTGTGTATACAATGCTGTCCATATGGTGTTTATGGGCTGTTTTGATGGCATTTTTATGAATGATGGTTAGAAGGGCTCTAAATTCATGGGAATGGTTTTCCAATTTGTATAAGACATATATGGACACTACCAAGTGGGTTTCTTACCTGGAAATGAAGTGTATGAATATTATGAAATTTTGGATGGGCATAATGGTCAATAGTGGCTAAAATTTGGTACCCTGTACTCCAGCTGCCATAACTTTCTGTACATAAATAATTTGACTATGAAATTTTGACCACACATATAAACACTTCAATATGAATAACTTGGATTTTGAATCAGTGGATTTGGTGCCCTGTAGCTAGATATATGGCCTGTCAAAATTGGATGATTTTGCTGAGCACTATTAATATGGTCAGTTTTACCTAGTTAAGTGAAAAATCCATAATTGTAAACTTAGATGGATTTAATGTCTCAAACCTATTTCCCTATGAAGGTTTAAGGGAACAGGAGAACACGGGTAGAATTTGAGTTGGACACGGTGTGAAAGTTTGAAAAAAAAATGTACATCAATAGCATCTTACGTGCACATGATTGTACATGCACTTCGAGATTTTACTCAAATTCCATGTTGGCCAGGAATAAAGAATTTCATTGTCATCGTTACTTCTAGATGAAATGTATGTGAATATGTGTGTGATGGTTGGACCAATATACACATCTTTGCATAATGACCAAGAGGGCTACTTGGGTAAACATAGTGCACATGTTCTACTTGGCCTATAGGACATGGACTGCCTGGGGCTTGAGCTCACTCAAATTGATCACTGTATTTAAATACTCAGAGTGGTAACAGGCAAAATGGTCATTTTGCACCTCAAAGGGTTAGGATGAGTCCCGAGAGTAAAAATGACATTTTCAAAAACTCAAAGCCCAAGTTAGCATTTTATACTAAGTGTATTAAATACCTAGTTACAATTTGGGGAAAGGGTAAGTTTGAAAAAAAATTAAAAATTTTGGGGAGGATGGAAGTTTTGCTTTAAAACTTGTTAGAAGGGTTGGATTTTCAATATTTTCCTCCTTTCTTTCTTACCATTTTCACTGCCTTCTCTTCCACTCCTCATCTCTTGCTCAAATCTTCATAATTTCTTCATTTCTTGGAAAAATTGGAAGGCGTCCATGGTGCCTAAGAAAGTGGTAGCTTGTTTTATGTTAGTTTTGCACCATTGGAGCTCTTGGTGGCATTTTTCCAACTTGGGCAAGGGATGTGTGTGTGGCAAGCTTTGATTCATGAATTCTTATCATCTCTTGAGCTCAATTAAGCTTGGGTTTTATTAGGTTAGTGTTAATTTAGTGCCATATGACTTGATTGTGCCTTGGAACCTAGGAAACCTTAGTGGAACCCTTGGTTTCTGGATTGATTGAAGTGTGGTACTTGATTATTGCTACTTCAAGGTTAATTGAGGTAAGGAATTTACAATTCATGCTTGTTTCATACTATTCATAGCTTACGTGTGCTAGAATCCATGTAGATTTCTGAACGGTAATGTTTAGTGGATGGTGATGTTATGGTGGACTAGTGATGAATTCAAGCTTAGTATGGTATTATTGGGCACTAAGCGCTTGAGGAAAATGTTGTATTACGGCCTAGTGTATGTGTTTTGCAATGTTGTAGAGTGGGATGCCATCCCATACAAGTTTGGTATGCTTGGGAGACCTCCCAAGGTGCCTATTGCACCATTTTAAGGTGTTGGGCATGGGGCCTTGACGCAACGGCACTAGTGGTGGCACTGCACCACCAAACCCATGCGCTAGCACTAGAATGGTTTGTAACATGGTGCCACGATACCAAAGGCAGTGCTAAGACTCGATAGCATTGACATACTATAGTATTTTTGCCATAACATTTTCACTTGGGTGTGCAATTAAGGCGATTCAAAAGCCCACACGAAGCTAAGAGCAAGAGTAACAACTGTAATGCTTTCTCCCAAGCCTGAATCATCCGAAGTTTGACTATTTTTTCATTTCAAGTGAAGGGACAGCTAGGTTAATTGGCCACAATAGAGCATCATTATTTAGGTGAAGGGTTTAGTACCATTAGGAACTTAGCCGAGCCTTCACATTCAACGACCCCATGAGGGAACCCTAGTATGCCTAGGTGGGTTCTATAGAACCTAGGGATTCATAAGTCCAACCATGACAATTATCACCCACTAGGATGGACCAAGTGATGGTGGATAACTGTATGCCTTGAATAAAGGTCAAGTTCACTTGTAGCCTAGACAATGTTACTTGAGGCACAAGTGATAACCTAGTTCACTCTAGGTAAGGTTTTGAGGTGGAAGCTTAGTACAAAAGTGACCTAGGCAAGTCTAAGGATTTGAGGTACTTTGTAGGGCTTAGTACACCTAGTGAGTTTTTTAGAACTCAAGTGAGGCACACCCACCATGTTCACCTGTACAATAATCAAGGGAAGGTTATTTAATGAGCTTAACTCACTAGGATCTTACCAAGATGAGGCCTGGTTGCAGTGAGTTAGGGGCTAGAACTCGTTTGGCATAGGGTGACATCCATGCAAGGACTATGAAAAGGTAGGGACCCATGAGACTCAAATATATGCACATCTATTAGCCCTCAGACTGCAAGCTCATGCAGTAGACTTTATATATTATACATTTGCGTGTGTGTGTGTACTCAAGATTAGTCTTCCAGATTCAAGTATCCCTTACTGAGAATCATTGAATTCTCGCTCCCTTAGTCTTTGTTGTGCAGAGATGTTTTCATAAGGCCAACAACCATTAAGGGTTGTTAGGCTAAGCTCATGTTTAGGTAATGTGCTTATTTGAATCCTTGTGATTCTAGTTTTGGTTTGCTTGCAAGTTAAATGTGCTTATTTGAATCCTTGTGATTCTAGTTTTGGTTTACTTGCTAGTTAAGTTATGGTGCTAACTACAGTTATTTCTTTAGGTGACAAAGGCTAGTAAAGCACAAAGGCTGGCTTTGAAGCTTGCCACCGGGAGTTGTTCTAAGGAAGGTGTCTAGTTATGGATGTCAGAAGTGTAGTTCAGTGTATAGTTTGCATACACTAGTTTGCCTCCAATGTTCATGAATAAGTAGTGTACTCTAGAGTTGCTCTTTGGTGCAAGCATAGTCTACTTCTATATGGTTGCTTGCACCTTCTTTATTGTGTGTAGTTAAATCCACTCTTATTTTATCTATTTTGATTGCTTTGTAACTTTATTTATATGAAAGGCCCTAGGTAGCCTAGGATAGCCTACCATACAAAGTTAAGGTATCTAGCCATACAAAGTTGTGTTGGACTACAAACCTTAAACCTTGCAAATGAAGCAAAACTAGTCAAGCTATATTTTGAATACACGGTTTTAACACTCCTCCACACAAAATCCATGTGGCATATGTCCCATATGTTCCAAACTTATTCCTTAGCTAAATAACATGTAGGAAACTTATACTAACTAAGAAAAACAAACACAATCACTCAGGCATAAAAAAAATGCCTAGGCAAGGCTCCAATGAGGCTCTTTGGTGCACACCTGGAGCTTCCTAGGGTCTTGGCTTTGGCCTTCATGCTCCAGCCACTTTCTCTTGCTTTCTTTAGGTTGAATCTTCATAATATTGAGTGATTTGAAGAGTTTTGGCTCTTGTACATGTAAAAGTTGGCCACATGTTGAAATGGTGTGGGAGCTCTCCAAGTAAGCCTCCAAGTGCTCCAAAATGATGGCTCAAAGTGCTTCCTCAGTCTTCTTAGCTCTTTTCCATGTGAGAGATCCTGTGCGTATCTTCAATGGGTCCTTAGAGGTTCTAGAAGCCTCTAATCTTCATGGTCCTTTACCATCTCACTCTTCGTCAAAGTGATTTATCCTCGAATCATCACCTATATCAAAGAAAGATAGGCCAAAAACATTGAAAGTTGCACTCACATTGTGCTCACTTCTTAAGTCAAATTTGTAGCGATTGTCATTGATCTTTTCTAGCACTTGGAAAGGTCCATCTCTTTAAGGTTGAATCTTTAACTTTCTTTGAGTAGGGAACCTCTCTTTCCTCATACGAACCCAAACCAAATCTCCTGGCTCAAATGTCACTCTCTTTCTTCTTTTGTTGGGTTGTGTTGCATATTGTTAAGTTTTTTTCTCAATTTGTAGCCTTACTTTCTCATTCAAAACCTTGACCATCTCAACCTTTTTAGCTTCATCTACACTAGCAATATCACTTAATGGTAGAGGCATTAAATCCATAAGGGTTAGTGAGTTAAAACCATATACAACTTCAAAAGGTACAAAAAAATTGTGGTTTTATGCACAACCTTATTATAAGCAAACTAAACATAAGGTAAAACTTCCTCCCAATTTTTCAAATTCTTTTGAATGATGGTCCTCAATATAATGATCAAAGTCCTATTAGTTATGCCAGTTTGACTATCTGTTTATGGATGACAAGTTGTAGGGAATATGAGCTTGGTACCTAACTTGTGCCACAAAACTCTCCAAAAGTGACTAAGGAACTTTACATCTCGGTCACTAATAATGGTCCTTGGAAGTCCATGCAATCTCACAACATTTTTGAAGAATAGATTGGCAATGTGCACAGCATCATTTATCTTGTGACAATGAACAAAATGAGCCATCTTTGAGAATTTATCCGCAGTCACAAAAATAAAGTATTTCCCATTCTTTGTTCTAGGAAGTCCTACAACAAAGTCCATAGAAAGGTCATTCCTAAGCTAAGAAGAAATTGGTAAAGGAGTGTAAAGACCATAAGAATTTTTTTTAGACTTAGCCCTTTTACACTCAAGACAACTAGCACAAAATTTCTCAACATCTCTTTCCATCGTTAGCCAAAAGAAATTTTCCTTGAGCACACTTAAGGTTTTCTCAACCCTAAAGCCTTCCATTAAGCCTCTTCTATGGGCCTCTTGAACCAACAAAGTTCTTAAAGAAAACTTAGTTATACACAACTTATTTTGCTTAAAAAGAAAACCATCAACTCTATAGTATCTTTCAAAACCTGAATGTGCACACTTAGCATAGACCTCACCAAAGTTAGAATCACCTTTATATAAGTCATTTAAATACTCAAATCTTAAGATTTTAGCATCTAAAGAAGAAAGAACATACCACCTTGACAATGCATCGGTATGGAAGGGTCTCAATGAACTTTACCCACCTTACATGCCTTCTATTAAGTTTTCCTTGGCCTTTCAAGTGTTTCAAGGATTGATGGTCTGTATGGATGATGAACTTTTTCAGCCATAAGTAATGTTGCCAAGTTTCAAGTACTCTCACCAAGGCATACAACTCTTCGTCATAAATTTGTTAGTTTAAGGCTGCTCCACTTAGTTTCTCACTAAAGTAAGATATGGGTTGACCTTCGCACATCAAAATAGCACCAAATACCATGTCCATATGCATCAAATTCAATCTCAAAGTTCTTAGAAAAATCAAGAAAAACTAAAATAGGTGCAGTGCTTAATGGTTCAAAAGGCATCTTCTTGTGTTTTTTCCCACTTAAAGCCTCTATTCTTCTTTACCACTTCATTCAAAGGTGCAACAATACTTGAAAAGTTCTTCACAAACCTTCTATAGAAACTAACAAGTTCATGGAAAGATCTCACCTCAAAACAGGCATAGGAGTTGGCCACTCTTTTATGGCCTTTACCTTTTCTTGATCAACCTCCACACCTTTTGAGATCACAACAAAGCCAAGGTGTATAACAGGGTTAGTAAGAAAAGAAAACTTTTTAAGGTTGGCATACAACTTTTATGCCCTTAATGTCTCTAACACATTCTTTAGATGCTTAACATGGTCATGCAAACTCTTACTATACACTAGAATGTCATCAAAGTAAACCACAACATACTTACCAATGAAGTCCCTTAAAACATGATTCATGAGTCTCATGAAAGTGCTAGGAGAATTAGATAAGCCAAATGGCATGGCTAACCACTCATATAAGCTAAATTTAGTTTTGAGTGCAGTCTTCCACTCATCCCCCTCTTTCATCATAATTTGATAGTATCCACTCTTAAGATCAATCTTAGAAAAGATAGTAGAACCATGCAACTCATCAAGCATATTATCTAGTCTAGGAATGAGATGCCTATACTTCACAATGATTTTGTTGACTAGCCTACAATCCATGTGCATCCTCTGAGTACCATCTTCCTTAGGCACCATGATCACAGGCACAGCACAAGGACTTAAGCTTTCTTTTACATAGCCCCTGGACATTAAGTCTTCAACTTGCCTTTGTATCTCCTTAGTCTCCTTGGGTTACTTCTATAGGCAGGCTTGTTTCGAATGAAAGCTCCTAGAATGAGATTAATTTGATGCTCAATGCCTCTTAAGAATGGTAGTCCTCTTGGCTCCTTGGGAAACATATCTTCAAATTCCTTCAACAAAGAAACAATAACACTAGGAAGCTTATTAGTTTGGTCACTAGAAAGAGAAAGATTTTTTGTAAAGTAAAAAAAGCACTGGCTTTTGTACTTTAAGGGCTTTCCTCTTATCGCTCATCTTTATTATTAAGCTCTCTTTTCTTCTCTCAACTTTCCTTTCTTTGATTTTACCCCAGGAACTCTCAACATTCTTCTCCCCTCAAGGTCACTCACCTCACACCTCTTTTTAATCTCTTACTTTCCCCTCTTCAATCAGTCCCTCATCTCTCTTTTTCCTCCCATTGACTTTTCTCTCAACCTCACCATGCATCTTTCTTTGATCCTTCATAACTTGTTGTGGTGTAAATGGGGCCAACGTGATGGTCTTCTACTTGAACTTGAATGGGTATCTATTCCTAAAACCATCATGGATCACCCTTCTATCATATTGTCATGGTCTTCCTAGAAGAATGTGACTTGCTTTGTTATCTTCATATCTCCCAATTTTGAAGGCTACCATGACTTGCTTTGTTCTCTTCACCTTATCTTCATTGTTGAGCCATTGGAGCTTGTACGGCCTCAAGTGCTTTATGGTAGGGAGCTGCAACTTTTCAACCAAAGTAGTACTAGCAACATTAGTATAACTTCCACCATCAATAATCATACTACATACCTTACCTCTAATGTAACACCTTGTGTGAAAGATGTTCTCCTTTTTAGCATCATCCTCTTTGACTTGCATATTCAATGTTCTTCTAGCCATAAGGGTAACTTCTTCTTCTACATACTCTACATTCAAATCATCCCCCATAGTAGGCTCAAGCTCTTCAAGGTCACTCTCATCTATGAGTACCTCTCCAAAGTCATTTAACACCAGGGTCCTTTGATTGACACATTCTTTTGCAAAGTGCCCCTTGCCTCTATACTCGAAGCAATCTATATCTCAGCTCCCCATAGGATGATGTTGGAAGCTCCTTCCTTAGTTCTTGGGAGATTGCCTTTGAAAGGTGCTTCAGCCCTACTCTTGATGCCCCCTTCCAAGGCTCGTCCTTCTTCACTTCATGGTTCCATCCTTGCCTCAGAGTTAGGGATTGGTTTTAGAGCACATCTTACTATCCTTCTCTTCTTGAGTTGCTTCTCCACTTTGATGGCAGTATGCAGCATGTCTTCTAGCTCCACACATGGTTACAACTCAACAATGTTGGCTATGTCAAGGTTTATGCCATGCAAGAACCCTCCCATGGTTATTTCTTCATCCTCCTCTACATTAGCCCTCACTAAGGTCACCTTTAAGTGTTTAAAATAATTCTCCATAAATCTTGAGCCTAAAGTCAACCTTTTTAGCCTTTGATGTAACTCTCTTTGATATAAGCTAGGCGCAGACTTCCTCCTCATCATGATATTTATTTCATTCCATTTTTCTATGGGCTCATCATGGTTTCTTTACCTTAAATTCACAACTTGGGTCTACCAATCAAAAGCATAATGAGTGAACTCTAAAGCGGCAATCTTTACCTTCTTATCCTTAAGATATGCATAACACTCAAAGATCATCTTCACTTTGGCCACCCATTCAAGGATTACCTCTATTCACTCCTCCCCTTAAATAGTGGAATTTGTAACTTGATAGCATTAAGGTTGGGGTCTTCCCTTAGTTGCTCTCCCAGGGGTCTTCTAGGTGGTGGTGATGGCGGCAAGCTGTCATGGTCATTATCTTCATAGGCAATAACTTCATGACTTGTGGACGAATCCTTTCTCAAGGGTACTTTAGGTAGGTAACCTAGGATGCCTTTTTGTAGTGCTTTGGAAGCATCTTGCTCAAGCCTTTTGTTTGACTCCTTTGGTCTCTCCATTCTCTCTATCATGGATTGGAATTTTTAGCTTAGGTCAAGTATGGCTTGCATTATGGGTGTCTCTATCTCATCCTTCATGTCTTGGCTTACTTCATTGGACATAGTATCAGAAATAAAAAATCCTCACAAACACTATTTTCTCTCAAATGTGTTAGCGGTAAGTTGCTCAAATAATCAAAACACTCAAGTTCTAAATCAACATACTTAAAGTACACAAGCACTTTAAATCCTTCAAAACCTTTCAAAAAAAACCCTCCTTGAAAGAAAACAATAAGTTCAAAAAAAATTTAGAAGAATAAAGTAGGTAAGAATATGATGCTCTTCCAATAGAAGATTGGTAAGTGCCATTTTATATGGTCAAAATTGTTGACTTATTGGAAAATTTGAGTGTCTTTTTCTATGTCACCACACCACATTTGCTACCATTTCTTACCTTGGACTTTTCAATTTGTAGGGAGGAGAAGGAAACTAAACCATCAGATCAGTTCGAAAGCGAGTGGAGGTAAAAAAATGAAAAGTTTGGATGAGTAGTTCATTGGGGCTGTGGCCCCAATGCTGCTACAGCCTCATAGTGCAATGATTCTATAAATTGGCCTTGAGCCTTGGGCACTGCAGAACCAGTGCCTTTCGTGTTTTGGTCGTGGTAGTGCCCAAATGGCCTTTTCTGGCACCCCAGTGCCCTACACCTGGATGAAAATGGTCCCCCACCTCCAATTTGAGTTTAAGCATCCTATTCACTAATAGATTTGATCCAAATGTGTAGGTGAATGAAAGAGACACCTCCAAGACTTAGAAAAATCTGGAACCAAGCTTAGAGACATTCATTATTCTTTCTCTTCTCAAGTTAAAGCTAGGTTTTCTTCTTCCTCTCTTCTCTCAACTTTCATCATCTTGTGGAGGCATTTTTGGAGAGTTTCTTTGAGGCTTGGAGCTCTTGAGGATTTCTTGAAGACTTGAGGAGTCAAGCTCATTTAGTCCACTTTGGTTCCTTCTTTCCTTTTCCTTGTAGCTAGACATGGATGTTGTTTTGTGTATTTTCATATTTATGCTTAGTTTGATTATGGAGTAGTTTTCTATACACTTTCTATGATTGTAGCTACTTGAATTGGTTATGTTGGTTGGATTAATGGCTATTTATCTTTGATTTTCCTCCTTTTCTTGTTTACTCTTCTCCTTCAGCTCATTGTTGTGTTGATTGATTAAGGGCCCTAATCAATTTCACCTTAGATTTCTTTTAAACTCTTGGAAAGATTAAAAGGAATTGAAATTAGGAAAAGACTATAGTGGTTATAAGCTTGTCGGGAGACTAGTTTAGGACACTTGATGAAGGTAAATTGAACTTGTAATGGCCCTCTTAAACTAGTAATTCGGATAAGAGTCCATTCTAGTGTAAGCTTAGGAGAGTGACCCTTTCACTTAGGTGAGTAAGGGCCCAATTAGTTAGCTTCACCAACAAGTAGGAAAACCAAACCATCAGCCTTAATTCACTAGCTAACCAAGTCAAATAGAGAAAATCATAGGCAGTATGTTTTGTTAATTCACTAGAAAACCCCTAATTTGCATTGTGTTTGTCGTTCTTGTTTAGTAGTAATTTAAGTAGAGTTGTAAACTTAGTTATTTTCATATTGAGTAAATCATCAATTGTTATTTGCTTAGCTAAAATAAGTCCTAAGGTAGTGGTAATTTGGAAACAATACAAATCAATCCTTGTCAAAATGATACTTTTTCTTACCCAACTTTAAATGTCCACCGTGTGCTTGCAGTTAGGGTTTAAAACATACAAAAATTGAAAAAATAGGAGAGATAAAATTGGGGTTTTCAGAATTAGGGTTTTAGCCAAATTAGGGTTTTGGTTGAAACAAAAGCTTTCTTGCTTTTCAAAGATTTTTTAACCATTTTGTTTATGTGGTATTTTGTTCATTTCCTTACTAGATTAAGCTTTCAAAACTACAAAACAACTTCTTGCTGCAAAAGAAAATGAAAGGAATCAAGACTTGCAACATGAGAAAGGATATAACATGTATTGAAGGAAATTAACTTGATGAACAAGACTGTAATTTAAACAAAATGAAAACAAAATATGTTAGTATTTTTTATTCATATTTTGGATGCAAAATACACAAGGGATAACGAATGGTAGCAACACATGGATAAACTTGAATAAAGAATAACAACGAAGGCTCAAGTTGTTAGTGTTGTGCCCAAAAGCCAATCATGAGATCATTATATTTTTGCACATTGAGTCATGATATTTTATTAAGGCATTAATCCAGCAATTATGTTTGTTGTTCAGTTTCTGCGTAACGTGATAAACATAATTGTAACCCTAGAATAATGATATTCTTAAACGTCCCTAATCTAGTATTATTGTGGATCGGGTTGCAATAATACATAATGACTAGCATATGTGGAGACTAATATGAGATATATAGTCTACATATGGGTACAAGTTGGAGAACTTGTGTACTACACCGACCCACCAAGCTAAGATCATCAAGGTTCCCTAAATGTGAGTCACATCCTTTGGTACTTTCCTTTGTTACTCGTAACTGACTGAACTTGAAGGAGGTCATTAGGTATGTTACATATCATGCGGAGGGATTTGTATGATCAAGATGGGATTTCTCCCTCCTACGTAACGCGAGTGATATCTTCGGGCCCCTTGATAGAGTGAGACTTAGAAAATGCATGGCCATGCTCGGATGATTTGATATACGATATCAATGTCATCAGTTTAAGTTGGTTTACTCGGTAATCAAGAAACCAAAGATTGGGCTATACGAAAGTGACACATTCCATGTCTCGTGCTTAGTCTAGATATCTTGGACAAAGGGACAATGGCATATATCGGTGATGATCATAAAGGTTTAGTCGAATCACTGACAATCTTGTCACTTGGGTATCAATGTTGTGTTGCTAGGCACCGCTCATTGCTTATGATCATAAATATTTATGATCATTGTCAACGTGGTAAGAGCCTATTAGGTCACACACATAGAGCTATTTGGATCATTAGAGTGCATGGGCTAATTATTTGGGTTATGGTTTCACTTTAATTTCGTATTAATAATGGGCCCAATAGTTGAGCCATTTTTAAGCCCGAAATTAAAGCCTAATTGGATTAGGGCTTTGAAACCCATTAGGCCTGGAAGTTGAGTCTCACTATAAATACAACTTTTAGTGAGAAATTCACAAGTCTTCTTGCCCTAGCCTCCCAAAAGGACAGCCACACTCTTCTCCTCCAATTCTTTGGAGGACGCAAGCTAGCATTGCGAGCGCAAGAAAAATGCATCTGCCGGGATGTGGTGGAAGCGTGGTGATCCCGATAGGCTCGTGTTGATACCATAAAGAGCTTGAACACGTCAACTGTTCAGGTTTTGCAGTTCGACTCTACAGTTGAGAGAGAGATCTCAACAAAAAATTAGGTATGGAAATTTTTGAACACCCGGTTTACCCCGTTTCACTTTGATCCTGGAGGGTTTCGAGTAAATTCGGCTGTGCTGTTTGGCTCCCGAAACCCAACAGTGGTATCAGAGCTACTGGTGAAACCCTAAATCGGGAATGGATGTTGAATCGCACAATGTTATGTGTTCGGTTGCTTTCGGCCATGATTAATTAGATTGATTCATGATACATGAAATCAGAACTCGTAATGAACATATGACATATATGATGAAATGACACTAATTGGTTAATGAGATTAACCCAAAATTGATAGGTATGAGATACCTATATGGATTAGGATTCTTGCAATAGTTGCAAAAACCCTAGCTTGGTTTAGATTCGGCCTATTCGGGCACCGAAAGTAAGGTATTTTTGGTGGCTCGAATGGAGGGGTCTCGGGTGCCTGCTTGCTCAAAATTGAAGATCCCGGGTAAAGCAATTGTAAGACAATTTTTTGCGCCGGGGGGGGGGGTTGCCCCCATCGCAACCCCCTGCAAGGGCGGCCTCCCTTCACCTCGTCCGCTGACCGATCAGCGGAACCACTGCCTGCTGACCGGCCAACGGGACCGCCGTATGAAAAGTACCACATAAATAAAAAATGGTTAATCAACTCATGAAAATTTGCATGCATTTGTTGAATGAGATTTCAAATGTTTTGCTGATTGATGGTTGTAGCATGGTGCATGGTTATAGCCCTTGATTGGTTGTACTTGTAAATACGGCCTGCGAGTCATGCCTTCTCATGTTACTCTCATTGTACATTCTCTTCTCACCTTACTCCCCTCGAATGTAACTCGAGGTTTCTATTATTGATGTAATGGTACATTATGGGATCATCCAAGGTGGTACGTCCAAGGAGGTGACAACAAAAGGGCAACCAAGAAAGGAAGAGAAGGAGCTTGTGAAGACCCTTTTCTTTTCTTAGGCTTTTATGATATTCTCATTGGGTTGAGAATATTGCATAGTTTGGGCTATAACCATGACACGTTTACTTTCTTGTAAGCATGAGATGCATGTTTTATATTTCTATGTGATGCATGTATAAGACAACCGAAGATAACAAGTTGGTGAGATCAAAAGAAAAATCCCTAAAACCAATATTAAGTCATTAAATGTGATGTCTTCCAAATGTTGGCACTCGTCAATGTTAGTGTCGTGCCTAAAAAGCCAATCACGAGATGATTGTATTTTTGCACATTGAGTCATGATATTTTATTAAGGCATTAATCCAGCAATTATGTTTGTTGTTCTGTTTCTGCGTAACGTAATAAACATAATTGTAACCCTAGAATAATGATATTCTTAAACGTCCCTGGTCTAGTATTATTGTGAAGCGGGTTGCAATAATACATAACGATTAGCATATGTGGAGACTAATATGAGATATGCAGTCTACATATGGGTACAAGTTGGAGAACTTGTGTACTAGACCGAGCAACCGTGAGAACATTACATGGATCGTTATATGAGTGTCATAAGTGATTCTCATAGTGATCATGGTATATGTAGCCCTTCGACCTAAGATCATCAAGGTTCCTTACATGTGAGTCACATACTTGATACTTTCCTTTGTTGCTCGTAACTGACTGAACTTGAAGGAGGTCATTGGGTATGTCACATATCATGCGGAGGGATTTGTATGATCAAGATGGGATTTGTCCCTCCTATGTAACGGGAGTGATATATTTGGGCCCCTTGATAAAGTGAGACTTAGAAAACGCATGGCCATGCTCCGATGAGTTGATTTATGATATCAATGTCGTCAGTTTAAGTTGGTCTACTCGGTAATCAAGAAACCAAAGATTGGGCTATACGAGAGTGACACATTCCATGTCTCGTGCTTAGTCTTGATATCTTGGACAAAGGGACAATGGCATATATCGGTGATGATCATAAAGGTTTAGTCGATTCACCGACAATCTTGTCACTTGGGTAGCAATGATGTGTTGCTATACACCGCTCATTGCTTATGATCATAAATGTGATTTATGATCATTGCCAACATGGCAAGAGCCTATTGGGTCGCACACATAGAGCTATTTTGGATCATTAGAGTGCATGGGCTAATTATTTGGGTTATGGTTTCACTTTAATTTCGTATTAATAATGGGCCAAGGAGTTGAGCCATTATTAAGCCCGAAATTAAATCCTAATTGGATTAGGGATTTGAAACCCATTAGGCCTGGAAGGTGAGTCTCACTATAAATACAAATTTTAAGTGAGAAATTCGCAGGTCTCCTTGCCCTAGCCTCCCAAAAAGGACAGCCGCACTCTTCTCTTGCAATTCCTTGGAGGATGCAAGCTAGCACTGCGAGCGTAAGAGAAACGCATCTGCCGGGACGTGGTGGAAGCGTGGTGATCCGGAGAGGCTCGTGTGGATACCATAGAGAGCCTGAACACGTCAACTGTTCAGGTTTTGTGATTCGACTCTACAGTTGAGTGAGAGATCTCAACTGAAAATTAGGTATTAAATTTTCGAACACCCTGTTTACCCCGTTTCACTTGGATCATGGGATTTGTCCCTCCTATGTAACGGGAGTCATATCTTAGGGCCCCTTGATAAAGTGAGACTTAGAAAATGCATGGCCATGCTCGGATGAGTTGATATACGATATCAATGTCATTAGTTTAAGTTGGTCTACTCAGTAATCAAGAAACCAAATATTGGGCTATACAAGAGTGGCACATTCCATGTCTCGTGCTCGGTCTTGATTTCTTGGACAAAGGGAAAACAGCATATATCGATGATGATCATAAAGGTTTAGTCGAATCACCGGCAATCTTGTCACTTGGGTAGCAATGATGTGTTGCTAGACACCGCTCATTGCTTATGATCATAAATGTGATTTATGATCATTGCCAACGTGGTAAGAGGCTATTGGGTCGCACACATAGAGCTATTTGGATCATTAGAGTGCATGGGCTAATTATTTGGGTTATGGTTTCACAATAATTTCGTATTAATATTGGGCCCAAGAGTTGAGCCATTATTAAGCCCGAAATTAAATCCTAATTAGATTAGGGCTTTGAAACCCATTAGGCCTGGAAGTTGAGTCTCACTATAAATACAACTTTTAGTGAGAAATCTGCAAGTCTCCTTGCCCTAGCTTCCCAAAAGGACAGCCGCACTCTTCTCTTGCAATTCCTTGGAGGACACAAGCTAGCACTACGAGCGCAAGAGAAACGCATCTACCAGAACGTGGTGGAAGTGTGGTGATCCCGAGAGGCTCGTGTGGATACCATAGAGAGCTTGAACAGGTCAACTGTTCAGGTTTTGTGATTCGACTCTATAGTTAAGTGAGAGATCTCAGCCGAAAATTAGGTATGGAAATTTTCGAACGCCTGGTTTAGCCCATTTCACTTGGATCCTGAAGGGTTTTGGTTAAATTTCACTGCACTGCTTGGCTCTCGAAACCCAACAGTCAAGACTTTGATCAACATGGGTGGGTTTGCCAAAGCAAAGCACCTATGTTCATCTTGGTAAGGCGCGATGGGATAATAGTGATATCCAAATTGCTAACTTTGGGTCTAACTTAACTAAGTCATCCTAATAGGATTAGGGACTTAGAGGTATAGAGTTGGGCTTAAGTTCATGAGATGAGCTTGGACAAGTGTTGTTCACCCAACTATCCAAGAGTTGCATGAGATGTAATTGGCAAGGAGTTGCCTACCTAAATAACTGTAACTTGAGAGAAAAGCCAAAGCTGACTCAAGTTGTGGTCAAATATAGATCTTGGCCCACTAAAATACCTTAGCGTTGAGGTGTTCGGAAATAATATCGAGGGTTATTATTTTGAGGAAAATAGTGGGAGTATCATTTAATAAAAGTCCTTATTAAATGAATTGAAATACATGACTCTTACACTGCATATTTACTGTTGTAGATAACCATGGCACAAAACACATCGAAACTTTCGTTACAATCGATCCTTAAGAAGGAAAAAATGAATGGGACCAACTTTTTCAAATGGTACCGAAACTTGAGGATAGTCCTCAAGCAAAAGAGAAATGCTTGTTTCCTAGAGCAGCCCATTACTAATAAGCCTGCTGCCACTACTCCAAGAGCTAAAAGGGATGCTCACATGAGGCATTCTGATGATGCTTTGGATGTTGCGTGCCTCATGCTTATTACCATGGAATCTGAGCTTCAGAAGCAACATGAGAACATGGGGGCGTTCCATATGATCGAACATCTCAAAATGCTTTTCCAAGAGCAAGCTAGGCATGAGAGGTTTGAGACCTCTAAGGCATTGTTTCAGTGCAAGATGTCTGAGGGAAGTCCCGTGGGTCCTCATGTGCTCAAGATGATTGGGTACATTGAGAATCTTGAGAATTTGGTATTTGCTCTTCAGAAAGAGTTGGTTGTTGATGTAGTCTTGCAATCGTTGCCTGAAAGCTACAGTTAGTTCGTCATGAACTATAACATGAACGACCTTGACAAGTCCCTCCCTGAATTGCTCAACATGTTAAGAACTGCTGAGCAAAACCTTAAGAAGGCTAAGCCCATTTTGATGGTTCGAAAGGCCAAGGGAAAGGGAAAAGCCAACAAGAAGAAGGATAAAACTAATGGAAAGTCCAATGGCAATTCTTCTTCAGCTGCATTGAAACCAAAGGGCGATGTGGCAAAGGAATGGGAGTGCTTCCATTGTAAGCAACCTGGACACTGGAAGCGCAACTACAAGCTCTATCTTGAAGAACTTGCTAAGGAAAAGGGAAGTAAGACTTCCACTTCAAGTATTTTTGTTATAGAGGCTAACTTTTCTACCTCCTCATCTTGGGTATTGGATACTAGATTTAGATCTCACATTTGTGCAAATGTGCAGTATCTAAGTAGAAGTAGAAGATTGCCCCGAGGTGAAGTGGACCTACGTGTTGGAAACGGAGCAAGGTTTGTTCCCTTAGCCGTAGGGACTTATGTTCTCACTTTACCTAACGGATTAGTTTTAGAATTAGACAACTGCTACTTTGTGCCTACTATTAGTAGAAATTTGATTTCTGTTTTGAAAAGAAAGGTTTTTCATTTATAATAAAGGGCAAATGTTTTTCTATTTATTTGAATGAAATCTTTTATGGCAGTGCTCAACTTAGCAATGGGTTGTATGTTCTAGACATTGAAGATCCAATCTAAAATGTGAATACCAAGAAGGTCAAATTAAATGATTGGAACCCGACCTATCTCTGGCACTGTCACTTGGGCCATATAAATGAGACCCTCATATCCAAGCTCCTTAAGGATGGACTCTTGCACTCATTTGATTTTGAATCATATGAGACATGTGAGTCATGTTTGTTGGGCAAGATGACCAAATCCCCATTCACAGGGCAAAGTGAAAGGGCTAATGACTTACTAGGACTCATACATAGTGATGTATGTGGCCCTATGTCTACACAAGCTAGAGGAGGTTTCCAATACTTCATTACCTTTACTGATGACTTCAGCAGATATGGCTATGTGTATCTCATGAGACACAAGTCAGAATCCTTTGAAAAGTTCAAAGAATTCAAGAATGAAGTAGAGACTCAACTCGGGAAGAGTATCAAAGTGCTTCGACCAGATTAAGGAGGAGAGTACTTGGATTGAGAATTCCTAGACTATCTGAAAGAGTGTGATATAGTATCATAACTCACTCCACCAGGTACACCTCAATGGAATGGTGTATCTGAAAGTAGAAATTGAACTTTGTTAGACATGGTTCGCTCTATGATGAGTCAAGCTGACCTTCCAAACTCCTTTTGGAGACATGCTCTAGAGACAGCTGCTTTTACACTAAACCGAGTTCCTTTTAGATCGGTTCAAAAGACACCATGTGAGATGTTGAGTGGGAGGCATCCCAATTTTTCTTTTATGAAGTTTTGGGGCTGTGACGCTTATGTGAAACATCAATCCTCTGCCAAACTAGGGACCAAATCTCAAAAATGCCTTTTTGTTGGGTATCCCAGAGAAACAAAGGGTTACTCTTTCCACAATCCTTCTGAGCAAAAAGTGTTTGTTGCTCGAACTGGTGTCTTCTTAGAGAAAGAGTTTATCTCTAAAGGAACTAGTGGAAGGAAAGTAGATCTTGAAGAAATTCGAGAACAACATGGAGACATCAAACCTGAAATGGAACCTGAACAGACACCACAAGATGTTGTGGTTCAAGAGTTTGTTCCTGTAGCACAGAGCCCACGTAGGTCTGGTAAGATTCGGCATGAGCCTGAGAGATATGGATTTCTCATGACTCACACTGGTGATGTGATGCTCAAGGATCAGGATGAGCCCATAACCTACCAACAAGCTATGTCGAGGCCTGACTCTAAGAGGTGGCTAGTGGCCATGAAATCCGAGATGGAATCCATGTATGAAAACCAAGTATGGACTTTGGTTGACCCACCTGAAGGGGTAAAACCCATAGGGTGCAAATGGTTTTTCAAGAAGAAAACTGACATGGATGGTAATGTGATTACCTTAAAAGGGCGACTAGTTGGAAAAGGTTTCAACCAAATTCATGGTATTGACTATGATGAAACTTTTTCACCATTTTCACCAGTTGCTATGCTTAAATCCATCCGAATTTTGTTCACTGTTGCTGCACACTATGATTATGAGATATGGCAAATAGATGTCAAAACTGCATTCGTAAATGGAAAGCTACTTGAGGATGTGTACATGACACAACCTGAGGGTTTTGCCACTCCTGAGAATGCCAATAAAGTGTGCAAGTTGCAAACGTCCATTTATGGAATGAAGCAAGCTTCTCAAAGTTGGAATCTTCATTTTGATGAAGCAATCAAAGAGTTTGGTTATATCAAAAATGAAGATGAACCTTGTGTCTACAAGAAGGTTAATGGGAGCACTATTGTCCTCTTGGTGTTGTATGTGGATGACATACTACTCATTGGGAATGACATTCCTGAACTACAGTCTATGAAGACTTGACTAGGGAAATGTTTCTCTATGAAGGACTTGGGTGAAGCAGCCTATGTGTTAGGCATCAGGATCTATAGAGATAGATCTAGAACGCTTCTTGGCCTAAGTCAAAGTACATACATTGACAAGGTGCTAAAGAGGTTTAGCATGCAAGATTCCAAGAAAGGATTCTTGCCCATGTCACAGGGCATAACTCTTTCTAGATCTCAGTGTCCGAGTACACCCAATGAGAGAGAGCGCATGAGTAAGATTCCATATGCCTCAGCAATTGGATCTATCATGTATGCCATGATATGTACTCGTCCTGATGTCTCATATGCTTTGAGCATGACAAGTAGGTACCAATCGAACCCCAATGAGAGTCACTGGATAGTTGTTAAGAACATCCTTAAGTACTTACGAAGGACTAAGGATGCATTCTTGGTCTTTCGAGGTGAAGATGAGCGCATTGTAAGGGGTTACACCGATGCAAGCTTCTAATCCGATAAGGATGATTTTAGATCGCAGTCTGGTTATGTGTTTTGTATTGGTGGTGGTGCTATGAGCTAGAAGAGTTCAAAGCAAGAGACAGTAGCTGACTCTATAATAGAATCTAAGTACATTGTCGCCTCTGATGCAACGAAGGAGGTAGTTTGGATCAAGAAGTTCATCACTGAACTTGGAGTGGTTCCAAGCATTGCCGACCCGATAGAGCTCTATTGTGACAACAATGAAGTAATCATACAGGCTAAGGAACCTCGATCTCACCAGCGATCCAAACACATACTCCGATGCTATCATCTCATCAAGGAGATCATCGAGAGGGGTGATGTAAGGATATGTAGGACTTCTACAGAGAGCAACATTGCTGATCCACTGACAAAGCCCCTCATGCAGTAGAAGCATGATAGCCATTCTAGGTCCATCGGTATGAGATACATGGATGATTGGCTTTAGTGCAAGTGGGAGATTGTTAGTGTTGTGCCCAAAAGCCAATCATGAGATGATTGTATTTTTGCACATTGAGTCATGACATTTTATTAAGGCATTAATCCAGCAATTATGATTGTTGTTCTGTTTCTGCGTAACGTGATAAACATAATTGTAACCCTAGAATAATGATATTCTTAAACGTCCCTGGTCTAGTATTATTGTGGAGCGAGTTGCAATAATACATAACGACTAGCTTATGTGGAGACTAATATGAGATATATAGTCTACGTATGGGTACAAGTTGGAGAACTTGTGTACTAGACCGACCCACCATGAGAACACTACATGGATCGTTATATGAGTGTCATAAGTGATTCTCATAGTGATCACGGTATCTGTAGTCCTTCGACCTAAGATCATCAAGGTTCCCTACATGTGAGTCACACCCTTTGGTACTTTCCTTTGTTGCTCGTAACTGACTGAACTTGAAGGAGGTCATTGGGTATGTCATATATCATGCAGAGGGATTTGTATGATCAAGATGGGATTTGTCCCTCCTATGTAACGGGAGTGATATCTTCGGGCCCCTTGATAGAGTGAGACTTAGAAAATGCATGGCCATGCTCGGATGAGTTGATATACGATATCAATGTCATAGTTTAAGTTGGTTTACTCGGTAATCAAGAAACCAAAGATTGGGCTATATGAGAGTGACACATTCCATGTCTCGTGCTTAGTCTAGATATCTTGGAGAAAGAGACAATGGCATATATCGGTGATGATCATAAAGGTTTAGTTGAATCACCGACAATCTTGTCACTTGGGTAGCAATGTTGTGTTGCTAGGCACCGCTCATTGCTTATGATCATAAATCTGATTTATGATCATTGTCAACGTGGTAAGAGCCTATTAGGTCACACACATAGAGCTATTTGGATCATTAGAGTGCATGGGCTAATTATTTGGGTTATGGTTCACTTTAATTTCGTATTAATAATCGGCTCAATAGTTGAGCCATTATTAAGCCCGAAATTAAAGCCTAATTGGATTAGGGCTTTGAAACCCATTAGGCCTGGAAGTTGAGTCTCACTATAAATACAACTTTTAGTGAGAAATTCGCAGGTCTCCTTGCCCTAGCCTCCCAAAAGGACAGCCACACTCTTCTCCTGCAATTCCTTGGAGGACGCAAGCTAGCTCTGCGAGCGCAAGAGAAACGCATCTGCCGGGACGTGGTGGAAGCATGGTGATCCCGAGAGGCTCGTGGGGATACCATAGAGAGCTTGAACACGTCAACTATTCAGGTTTTGTGATTTGACACTACAGTTGAGTGAGAGATCTCAACCAAAAATTAGGTATGGAAATTTTTGAACACCCGGTTTACCCCATTTCACTTGGATCCTGGAGGGTTTCGGTTAAATTCCGCTGCACTGTTTGGCTCCCGAAACCCAACACGAGTTTGAAGCCACTTGAACACAAATGAATGAAAACAAAAACAAGGACAAAACAAATTAGGATGGATGAAATAACACAAGAACACAATGAAATAAAGCTAAAAAACACAAAGATAGGATAGATAGGTCCAGCTTGTGGAACTTTGGCTCTAATACTATTTGATGTATTGCTTGTTGCCCAAGGATCCTAAGTTCCAAAGAGTAACTGAATGCTTCCTTCATGAACTTGGTCCAATAAGGAAAAAATTGAGTAAGGGAGAAAGAAAAGAAGTTACAAATAGAATCAAAGGTAAGAAGTAGAATTGTAGAAGAGAATTTACAAGAAATTTGATTGGAAGAGAAGGACTTATTGCACACGTGTACCAAGGAGTTGGGAAAGAACAAGGGAGAAGAGCATCAGCTAAAGCAACATAATCTCATTAATTTATCTTTAAACCACAAAATATAGCTCTTATTTAGAGGGAAATAACCTATGGTAGCTGGCCATACAAAGTTTTGTTGGACTAAAAACCTTAAACCTTACAAAAGAACCAAACTAGGTTTTAGATACATGGTTTTAACACTCCTCCACACATAATCTGTGTGCCATGTGTACCATGTGTTCCAAACATTTTCCTTAGATAAATAACATGTAGAAAACTTATACTAACTAAGAAAAAAAATCACTCAGGCATATGAAAATGCAAAGGAAGGGCTCTAAAGAGGCTTTCAAGTGGACACTTGGTGCTCCTTAGGGTTTTGGCTTGGGCCTCCATGCTCTAGCCACTTTCTCATACTTTCTTTAGCTTGAATCCAAATAATATTGAGTGATTTGAATTGTTTTGGATCTTGGATATATACAAGTTGGCCGCATGTTCAAATGATGTGGGAAGGCTCCAAGTAGGCCTCCAAGTGCTCCAAAATGAAGGCTTAAAGCACTTCTTGAGTCTCCTTACCTCTTTTCCTTGTAAGAGGTCTTATGCTTATCATCAATGGATCCTTAAAACTTCTAGAAGCCTCTGAGCTTGATAGTCCTTCATCACTCCTCCTCAATGTGAGCCTATTTATACACATCTCCATCTCCTTAAAATAGTCCTACACACTCCTTAAGCCTTGGGTGAGCCTTTGCAACTTTTGGTGAAGCTCTACAGTGTTATAGCTAGGAAGGAACCCTCTCCTCATGATGATCCTTACACCTTCCCACATTTGGATAGGGTCCTCTCCATACTAGTGCCAAGATTGCACTAACTATTTCCACCAAATAAAAGCATAGTTAATAAACTCAATTGTAGCTAACTTCACTTACTTTACCTTGGAGTACTCATGGAAGTCAAAGATCATCTCCATCTTTCCTTCCCATTCCAAGTACGCCTCTTGATCACTTTTCCACTGAATAGTGGAATGGTAAGTTTGATAGAACTCATAAATTTTCATCAACCCCAGGGTGTCACTTTCTGGGGGGTGGAAAGAAATTTGCAATCCTAAAAATTTTTATGTTTTACCAAGTTTGTCCTAAAATTCCTCAGTTTTCCAAATGAGTCCTAAAATGTTAAAATCCTTAACTCTATTTTTCCTAAAAATTGTGATATTGCATTCTTTTGATGGAAAATGCTAACAAGGCACTTAATGTCATTTATTGTCACGACTAAACTTGCACTTTTCAAAATTTAGTTACTTACTTCAAAAAAATTTTAAAGTTTGAGGTGTCATTTTTAGGGCTGTAAATGAACCAAACGAACATGAACAAGAGTTGTTCGTGTTTGTTTGTTTACGTTTATGTTCATGTTCATTCGTTTATGTTCGTGAATAGCAATAAATGAACCAAATGAATGAACTCATTCATGAACGGCAATACACAAATGTAAATGAATGAACATGTGTGTGTGTGTGTGTGTGTATTAATGAATAAACAAATGAACATAAACAAACGAACATAGGCTTATTCGTGTTTGTTCGTTTAAATAAACGAATAGAAAATTGTGTGTGTTTATTCATTTAGCTTAATAAATGAATATAAATGAACTCCCGCTGAACGGTTCACAAACAGTTCACCAAAGATTCTGGTCATTTACACACCTAGTCATTTTAATATTTTTTCGAAAAAACATTTATCAAGTTGACCCTTAACTTTCTTCAATTGTGCAAATTGACTCATTAGTTCTTAATTACTTGAATAGAGACACCTCCTCCAACAATGCTCACTAACTGAGTTAACAATGTCTTTCATCTTCCCCTTCACACCCTTTTGTCCGACAATGACAACCTCTAAGGGTGAACATGATCTTTGGAATTAAGTCCGATGGGAGGAAGGAAGATTGTTGTCATTCAAAATCATTTTACATGCAATAAAAAGGTGGGTTTGAAGGATAACTCTTTTAAAATTTTGGAAAACGTTAAAAATTATAAAAATTAGTCTAATTATTGACTACAGTAAACATTTCCCACTTTAAGCTTCTCTAGAAAACAATTTATTGTAAAGAAAAGCACACAAACGGCAGATAATGAACTAGGAAGCCTCATGCCCACCGTAACCATCGTACATCAAAAAGGGAGACGTGAACATCTCATCCTTGGTCCTCCAGGGATGAATTGGCTTAGACAAAAATGATTAAGTAGTCCTCTGGCTTCAAGGGCTTATGCCAAAGTAGCCCATCTCTGCTGCTACCGAAACAACTGCACATCTCCAACATCAATCAACCAATTATCCCAGAAGAAAATAAAGAAAATCACTATTTTGGGAATCAAAACTTAAAGGTAGACAATCGAATCATGTTTACTGGGATTGGGGTTGATTTGGTAGGTTGGTTTTTTTTTTTGTTGTCTTTTTGAAGTTTCTTTTCTTGAATAATTGATGGTCATTTGTGAAACTTTGAAACAGGGGGGACGGTTGGCAGTGGAAAGGTCCAAAGTGAATAGTTGAAAGATGAGGGAAAAAATGATGAAATGGAGAAAAGAATGTGAAGTGGGTTTGATGTGGATGTAGAGAAACCAATTCTCTTTGCTTACATTAAAAAATAAAAAATATTATAACAAACATTTATTTTTGGTGGAATGAAAAAAAATTATCCCTAAAAGACTACCCTTCAAGACAGCCTTTCTTAAAAGGAGCTCAAACATAATTATCTATATAGGGTGGAATTTGGAGCAATTGAGAGTTTATGAGTTAATTTACATGATTGAAGAAAATTAAGGGTCAAGTTGATAAAATTTATTAAGTAAAAAATATTAAAATAACCCTCAACCATTGAAAAAAAATTTCAAGTAAGTAACTAAATTTTGAAAAGTGTCAGCTTAGTCATTAGAATAAACAACATTAAGTGCCATGCCATCATTTTTGTTAGTCAAAAGGGAATTTTACAATTTTTAGGACTAAAGAGTTAATGATTTTAACGATTTAAGACTTATTTAGCAAGTTGAGAAACATTAGAACTAATTTGGTAAATGTGAAAGTTTTAGGACTAAAAATGTCTTTTCCCTTTTTCTAGGCTATCTTGGGTTGATTCACACTAATGTGCCTATCCTTTTCTTCATCATCAAGGTCCTCCTCTCTAAGGTACACTACCTGCCTACGCCTTGGGGGTGCCCTCATTTGGCCTTAAGCTGAGGTCTACCACCAAAACACGAAGGAGATTAACTGGGCCATCTGCCTCTATCCTTGCTCTATCCGAGCCATCAACTTCTCAAACATGGCTTGCATCTCTCTGACTTCTACTTTAGCATCACTATCTACCATTGTGCCTAAAAACCATGATTCTCACACACTTCCTCACATATTTCAGCCTTGGATAGCACTCACACTCAATTTGTTAGTGGGAATTGCTATAAAAGGCTCAACTCTAAAGTTCTAGATTAACTATACTCTAAAGGTCTTTGAAAAATAAAAAGGGTTTTGTTAGCTTTTGTGTTTTAGGAAGGAATTTGCAAATTTTGGTGCTCCCACAAAAAATGACAATAGGAACCCCTTTTGAAACCTTGTTCAAACACTAACACTTGTACCTCAAGAAACAACACTTTTCCTTCAATCCCTTACTACTTTATGCTTTCTTTCCTTCTTTTTTCTTTTTTTTGACCTTTTCTCTTTTCTTCTATTTTTTTGACACTAATTAACCAAACATCAAGAGGTAAACAAGTTAATATAGTTTTTTGTTTAGAAACCTTAGAGACAACTTTGAAACAAACCAAAACAAAGAACATGAAGGTGACATGAAAGGAAACTCAAACACAAGCCATTGTAGCCTCTTTTCATAGCAATCTCCATCTTCTTAGAATAGTCCTCCATATTCTTTCAACCTTGGGTAAACCTTTGAAACTTTTGGTTAAGCTCTTGAGTGTAGTAGCTATGAAGGACCCTCTGCTCATGATGGCCCTTAGACCTTCCCATGTTTGAATAGTGTTACCCACTCGGGGATAGTCCAGTTGTGGTGCCAAAACTGTGCATTTAGACTCCCAGGATTGGTAATGTTCTGTAGGCCATCAGAACACTACCCTTAGTGTGCATACCCAAGTGGCCCTCTTGGGCACTATGTAAATACATGCATATTGGTCCAACCATCACACACATATTCACATTGCATGTACACCATGGCAGAAAATAAGGAAAACACTAGCACAAGTCATAGTTTTGGCTTCCACACATTAGGCAATCTTGTTAAGTTCTAGTGGCCAGCTACTGCTCCTGTAACTTCCACTAATAAACTGTATCATTCTAGCCACATATCCCCTTGTTTTCTTTGTACCATTATCAAGTATAGACTTATACCAAACCAAGGAATTTTGTTTTACATCAATAGCCCACCTATGGACCAAGTTATGGATTTTTGAAGTTGGTTACAAAATTCTGACCAAATGAACAGTAACTCAGCCAACTTTGCAACGTCATATCTTTTGTTACAGGGATCTAAATCCATAAATTCCAAATCCCACTTAACCCTCTAGATTTTCTCTAGGCTTGGTTAAAATTTCATATGAAGTTTCATTCTACACAGGGAGATATTAAACTTTATGTCCAGAGTCAAAATTCTGGCAACTTTTGGACCATTTTGCCCATACAATTTTTTCAAACCATGCAAACACTTCATTCACAAGGGGAAAGCCCTCCAAGGCTATCCCATATATGTCCATTACACATAGGAGTTACATTCCCTTTCTATTAACAACTTTATGTGGCCAAAACAAAATTTACAAGTAAGTAGCCCATCATTCACACTTAGGCAGCTTTGCACCACATCACTTACATAGCCAAAACATTACTCAAATGTTCACATACTTGTCTCATTTTACATACACTACATGTACATGCATACATGCACTACAATAATTTCTTAACTCAGATAAATACGCACCCTAGGTTACAGGAGGTCCTGAGACACAATGGACTCCAAAAACAGGATGCTGGACAGCTGCTGCACAACACAGTAAGTACCACCATTAAAAATACCATATGTACTCCTAAAATCACCAAAATTTCCAGATCACAACTAGACATATGGAAGTTCATGTAACTGAAATTTCAGATCAAAACTCAAACCAAAAGGGTTATTTTGAAGGTGATCTTTCAGGTTGACCTGAAATGACAGAATTGAGGGGAGTAAGTTTCATTGAGAAACTTAGTAAGGGTAACACTTGGTTTCTTAAGGTAATGTGATCCTCATTAAAACCTGCATAAAAAGACACTAAAACACAAAAACCACAATGCATATATACAAGATATAGCAACCAAATGCAGCAGCCAAACACAAACAACAAACACATGAAATGTGGCAGCAACATATACCATAGGTTAGTCCATAAACCACATAATAAACATAACCAAATCACTATGGCAGCCCTCCTCAAGCTAATGCTTGGTCTTAGGAGGATTTTAACAGTAGTTAGTACTAACTTTGGGCTCTAGAAACCCTCATTTCACTGCCATCTTTGTGCACTTCACACTAGGTCACAAAACCTTCAATAAGTGCACTCCCCTCAATAAGCTTGGTTCATCAAGCTCATGGCTCTCTTCCAAGCTTAGCCATAGCTCCATGGATGTTTGAAAATAAAGAAAACAACCCATGAGAGCAAGAGAACCCTTACCTTGATGGGTATGCTGAAATTGGAGCTTGATCCTAGGTGCACTCAAGCAATAGCACCAAGTAGCTTCCAATTGTGCTTCCTTGACTTCAATTGCAAGTAGTTTTGAGTTTGAAGGTATGGTGGCTATGGAGGAAGTGTGGAGGAGAGGGCTGGCTTTCTTTTTTCTGGTGGAGGCCAAAATTTAGAGAAGCAAAGGTGGTCTTGACTACTTAAATAGTCAAAAGTACACTGAACACACTTAAGTAGTCTTAACCTTGTCTTATGTCATTTTCCTTGCTACAAGACTATGGTTTCTTAGTCTTAATCTCTTGGCCCACAGTTGACCATCCTTATCTTCCTTTAGCAGCCCTCCTTATGTGGGATAACCCCACAAAACTTCCATTTGACTTAAGTGAAAGACATACACATCTTAAGGCCTACATTAGAACACTTAGGTCCTTTATACCTTTTTGTGTTTTCTTTGTCCTTAGTTGTCTTCCATAAGCAATTTAGTCCTCCAATAGCACTTTCATACCATTCATATCCTTCCCATAACTCTCCAAATCTCTTTTGTGAAAGTTTTGCAATTGAGTACCCGAACTTCCAAAATCTTACAAAAAAGTCCATAGGTTGCTTGACAAACAAGCAATCCTTAAGGCTTTTCTTGGGGACCAAGTTACCAACTTGGAACACTTTTAAGGAGGTGTTGATCATACCTTTTACCCCCCACACTACAATCACTATGGTGAGAATTACACAATATAATGGTTTTTAGCCATTATGACACACTTGTAATTCTCCCATTTTGTGAGGTGGTAACAAATAGGGTCCTCTCTATACCACAGCCTAGATTGCACTAACTATTGCCACCAAACAACAACATGGTTAGTAAACTCAATTGTAGCTAACTTCACTTACTTTACCTTGGAGTACACATGCTAGTCAAAGATCATCTGCATATTTTCTTCCCATTCCAAGTACACCTCTAGATCACTTTTTCCATTGAAGGGTGGAACAGTAAGTTCGATAGAACTCAAAAATTGTCATCAACCCTAGGTTGTCCTCTTTTGTGCCTTTTTGGGTTGATTCACACTTATGTGCCTATCCTCTTCTTCATCATCAAGGTCCTCCTCTCTAGGGCGCATTACCTACCTAGGCCTTAAGGGTGCCCTCATTTGGCCTTGAGTAGAGGTTTCCTCCCAAGACACTATGGAGCTTAACTAGGCCATCTGCCTCTATCCTTTGCTCTATTTGAGCCATCAACTTCTCAAACATGGTTTGAAACTCCTTGACTTCCATTTTAGCATCATTTTCTACCATTGTGCATAAAAACCATTATTCTAAACCATTTCCCCACATGTTTCAGTCTTCGATAGCACTCACACTCAATTTGTTAATGGGAATTGCTATAAAAGACTCAACTTTAAAGTTCTAGATGAACTATACTAAAAACACACAAGTAAAAACCCAAACTCTTTGAAAACTAGGTCTTTGAAAAAGAAAAAGGGTTTGGTTCTAAAAAATTCTTATGCTTCAGGAAGGAATTTGGAAATTTTGGTGCTCCCATAATAGAAGATAGTAGGAACCCCTTTTCAAACATTGTTCAAACACTAAAAATTATGCCTCAAAAAAAAAACTTTTTTCCCTTCAATCCCTAACTACTTTTTACTTTCCTTCCTTCTTTTTTTTTTTATCTTTTATCTTTTCTTATCTTTGTTTGACACTAATTAACCAAACAGTAAGAGGTAAACAAGTAGATAGAGTTTATTTTTTCAAAATCCCTTGGAGACAACTTTGAAAGATGGAAAAACAAATAGCATGAATGTGACACAAAAGGAACCTAAAACATAAAAAATGAAAGAGATTTAAAATGTGACAAATTGAAAAGAATGAAATAAACAAGAGATCAACTAGAATGAATGAAAGAAATACAAAACACAATGGGATATGTCTTCTGGATGAACTAGTAGCCTTAAAACCACTTGATACAAACCCCTTGGTGACTTGACCAAGCAACCAACAACCCAATATCCTTCAAGCCTCCAAGACCCTCCTTAAGACTAGGAACCTCACCCTTAACCAACCTAGGGCTAACAGAAAAAAGGTATAAGGACGAACACAAGAAAGAGACATGAATCCCCTCATGTATCAAGTTAAGTTCACAAAGAACTCAAGGTTGTGCTAGAATAGCAATTTGGTATCTTATTGAAGTTGTTGTGAAAATAATACAAAGTTTGGCCTTAAATAATATTACTTGGCTGAAACCCTAAGTAAAACCTAAACAAAATGAGCTAAATGATACAAAGCACACTAGGAGTCCTAGTTGAACCCAAATAGGACCCTCGAACATCGTAAAGGGGCTGAAGATGCCTTCAAAACATGTCTCCCACAAAACTCATGCCAAAATGAAATATAAGACACAAATAAGCCTAAACATATTGAGAGTGTTTGGAATAAGCAAGAAATCAAAACTAAATTGCTAAAATGTTTGACAAATCCAAAATGAGTCCTATTGGGGGAACCCTACCATGACATGGATGTGCCTTGGGGTTTTGTCCTGTGCCTGGCTGTTACCACCTCAACAAATGGGAAAATTACAGTATAAAGGCATAATGGTTATAAACCATTATATAGCATAATTTTCACCATAGTGAATGAAATGTGAGGCGTAAAGTGAATAATCTACACCTCCTTAAGAGATTACAATGGTTACTTGGTACCAAAGGAACCCCTAGAGGATTACTTGTTTTACAAGTAATTTATGGGTCTTATTGCAAGATTTCAAGACTTGGGTACTCAATTTTAAAACTTTAAAGAAAAGATTTTGGAAGGATTTGATTGGTATGGAAGAAATTGTTGGATGCTAAATTGCATAAAGGAAGTAAGGGCTATTATTCGAGAACCTAGGACAACTAGGTTTACAATTGTTCACAAAAATAACTTAAAGGGTGCAATGATTTTTTATAAGAGTCAAAGATGGCCATTTCTAGCATTATCCCAACCTTTTATTTCCAGGTTCTAAGGTCAAAAAGGTGGCTAAAGATTAGCCAAAAATTCTTTACTTAAGACATACTTATAGTGACCTAAGTGAAGGTTAAGGTTAAACTAATCAAGTCAAGTAAATATCTTGATTTCTTTACCTTTCCTTGGTCATTTTTGGCCCTCACCAGCCAGAGTTCCTCCCTCAGCTCCTCCATAACCTTCCATATCCACCATAGCTCAATCTCCCAAGAAATAACAAAGGAAAGCAATCGGATTCAACAGAAGAGAGAAAAACCCTGGTTTTTGGGTTTATTGAGCTTCCTTTGCTATTTTCAGCTTTCACAGCTTATGTAAGGGTTTTATCTTCATGTTTCATGGTTTTTTACTGTCCTAAGATGATTATAAAGCATCCATGAGGCTAATACCATGCTTGGAAGAGAACAAAAAGCTCAAGGAACCAAGTATGGATTAAGGGGGAGTGCATGAACAAGGTTCCAGCCTTACTGTTTTTTATGCACTAAGATGGCAGTGTTTACAGGGGTTTCTAGAGCCCAAGTTAGTACTAACTAAGAACAATTAATCTCCTAAGGCCAAGCATTAGCTTGAGGAGGGCTACCATATTGATTACATAATGTTTATTTGATTGTTTATGAACTAACCCTAATGTGTTTATTGCTGCCAGCATTACATTTGTTTGTTGTTGTGTCGTTTGTGCATTTGGATGGCTATGTTTCTGTATTTGTACTGTAATTTTTCGTTTTAGTGTCTTTGTATTTCAGGTATATGACTAGAGTTTGAAGATTTTATTGATAAGCCCTTACTAAGTTTCATTCAAGAAACTTACCCCTTTTCTATCCATTTCAAGTCCAGCAGAAAGACCACATTCAAACTGACCATTATCATTTGAGTTTTGATCTAAAATTTCATGCACATGAACTTCCATGTGTCTAGTTATGATCTGGAAATTTTGGTGATTTTAGGAGTACATTTGGTATTTTTAGTGATGGCGCTTATTTTGTTATGTAGCAGTTGTCCATCATTCTGTTTCTGGACTGCATTGTGTCTAAAGCTCTCCTGTAACTAGGGTGTGTGTTTTAACTGAGTTAATAACATTATGTAGTGCAAGTATACATTTACATGTAATGCATGTGAATTTTGGACAATGTATGTGAACATTTGTGGGCTGTTTTGCTATGTATGAAGATGATATGCACAGGCTGCCTAAGTGTGCAATATAGGCTGCTTGTTTGTAAATTTTGGTATTGGCTACGTAAAGATGCTAGCTATAAGGGCATTTAATTCCCAAGTTTCTTGGACATGTATGGAATAGCCTTGAGTGGCTTACCCCTTGTGAATGAAGTGTTTGCATGCTTATAAAATTTTGTATGGGCAAAATGGTCATAAAGTGATCAGAATTTTGACTCTACACTTAAAGTTCTATATCTCCCTGTGTAGCATGAATCTTGCTATGAAATTTTGACCACACCTAGAGCACATATATAGGTTGAACTGGGATTTATAATTTCTGAATTTGGATCCTTGTATCCAAAGATATGATGTTTCAAAGTTGGCTAAGTTACTATTTATTTGGTCAGAATTTTGTAACCAACTTCAAAAATCCATAACTTGGTCCATAGGTGGGCTATTGATGGAAAAAAAAATTCCATGGTTTTATCTAAGTCTCTACTTGATAATAGAGCAAATAAAATAGGGGGTCACAAGGCTAGAATGATACAGTTTATTGGAGGAAGTTTGGGTGCAGTGACTAGAATTTTTGAACCTAGTAAGAATGCTTAATGCGTGGAAGCCAAAACTAAGACTTGTGCTAGTGTTTTATTTCTTAGCTGCCGTAGTGTTCATAAATGTGAATGTGTGTGTTATGGTTAGACCAATATGCAAGTATTTACATAGTGCTCAAGAGGGTCACTTGAGTATGTACACTAGGGGCGTTGTTCTGGTGACCTACAAGACACACCAATCCTGGGAGTTTAAATGCACAGTTTTGGCACCATAACTGGATTACCCCACAGTGGGTAACACTGGCCCTTCACATGGTAATTTCTTCTGAGATTCTAATATGTTGATCTAGACATCATAAGACTCAAAATATGCCTTGTCCTAGTTGCTGGAGGCATTTCCCTACAATGCTTTTAGATGCCCCATAATGTGCCCATGAAATGCTTTATTGAGCTCTGGGGTTGTCTTCTTTGTTATAGGTTCACTTGTGATTTTCAAATGATCCTTGAGGGCTGCTAGATTCCCATCAATATTCTAGGTTTTTTTTGTTGATGTGGCATGTGGAAGTGGTAAATTATTGGTCAATTGGCTTTCAGATATCACTCATTAGTTACATATAGATGCCCACTTAATATTCCTAAATTTAGTAGATGTATGAAAGTTTCAATGGTATTTGACATTGGTATGTGGTCACTTATCTCTTTCCCATAGAGAATCAACTTGAATGGGCATTTATTTCTAATCAGATATTTGAACAGGATTTTATCCTCTCACGAAAAGACTAGGAAAAATTTTCATCTATGCCCAAGGCCTGAATACCTTTAGCCTTTTATGGAAGATATAAATTTGATTTAGCTACAAAGTAGCCACCCATTATTTATGTGGTCTAACTGTCAAGAAAGGGGTGAGATTGTTTATGATGATCTTGATAAAGCCTCCTATAATAAGGAGTAATTATAGCTTGCTCCGATATAAAACTAGTGAATTTTGGCTATTCAAAGATTAGACCATGCCCCATTAATATTAGATTCTTCTCCAACAAGATTTCACCATGGCCCTAAAATTTGAGGCTTTTGGGTTATCTAAAATGTGAAGAAATTGTGAAATTTCTATGAGCTCAATGGGTTCAAGGATCTAAATTCATTCAAGTAGCATCCAAATGTTCTCGACTAGTCCCTTTTCATCGTTAGTAGAGCAAGTCATTTATTGGTAATTTATGACAAGAGATTGAAAAATTGGAAGGTTCTTTTATCTAGGTGCAAAGCTTTGGCACTATATAGGCCAATAATTTGCATGTGCAGTCATTATGTAGGCAATATGTATCTCTTCTTAATGATAAAAATTGTATAAGAGCACATGAATCCATGATCAAGTGGTTGGCAATAGGTGATAAAAGTACCATATTTTCTCATCTTGCTACAAGAAAAAAAAGGATTAGGTCTCATATCTAGCTTTGAAGCTAGCAGACGACTATTGGATCTATGATGAGGAGGATATTCACCTTCAAATAAGGTCATATTTTTTAAATTTCTACAATGTTAATCCAATTCAGCAAGATGAAGCACATGTTATTTTCTTGAGTATATCCAAGGTACTTTTTCATGAGCAAAAATGTTACGCCCATTTTGCCAAAAAAGAGAAAAAAAAAATATGCTTTTCACCAAGGTAACTTTAAGGCACCTAGCCTGAACTATTCCCTCCTTGGTTTTGAAAAAAAAATTGGCACATGGTGGAAGACTCTATTTCCAAAGTAGCTTTATTTTTTTTATGAATGGAGGTCTTTCGCTTTAGTAAATTAATTATAATAGTTATTACCTTGATTCTTAAAATAAAAAGGGCTAAATGATTGAAGATTTCAGGTCAATTTTTTTTTTTTTGTGAGACAATTTAAAAAGTGATTGCTAGCACTATGGAAAACTGAATAAAATCAATTTTTCCCTCCTTAGTAATGCATTTGTTTCAATTCACAACATTCATGACAATGTCATCATCCTCCACATAGTTAAGCATACAAGTGAGGGAATGGCCCTAGAAGTTTCAAAGTTGTGTTGAAATTGGATATCAAAATGGCCTATGATAAACTTTGGTGGTGCTTATTATGAATCTAAGTACTTAAATACGGTGACCATATTTAGTGTGTCCAAGTCCCAGGGTAATACATATTCTGTAGGCCATTAGAACATGTACACTATATTTATCCAAGTGGCCCTCTTGGTGTTTATGCAAATATGTGTATATTGGTCTAACCATGACACACATATTCACATACAATTTCAATTGGTAGCATAGACAATGATCAAAACCTCGTCTCATTTCAATATAGAATTCATGCAAAATTCCATGCACTTGCATAGTTACATGCACACTTGGTGACTAGGTGCCCGTTTCATGTGCCCAAACTTTCACACCATGTCCAACTCAAATTTTACCCGTGTCCTCCTGTGCCCTAAAGTTTTTAAACCCTTAAATACACTTAAACCTTCATAAGGAAATAGGTTTGAGATATTAAATCCACCTAAGTTTGCCGTTATGGATTTTATACTCAACCAGGTAAAATTGGCCATATGAACAGTACATAGCAAAATCATCCAATTTTGACAACCTATAACTCTGACTACAAGGCACCAAATCTAGTGATTCAAAATCCAAATTCTTCATCTTGAATAATTCTAAATGATTTCAAAATTCCATAGCTAAATTCAACTTACACTGAAAGTTATGGCTTCTAGACTGCAGGGTGTCCAAACTTAGCAACAATTTCCCATAATGCCCATACAAAATTTACAAATAAATCATCCACTTCACTTTTAAGTGAAAAACCCGCTTGGGCATGTTCATACATCTCTTAAACACTTGGAAAAGTCACTCCCATGAATTTAGATCCATTTCATATGCATTGAACATAATTTCCTTTAAAATAGCCCATACATAACAAAATGGACAGAATTGCACATAAAAGCTCAAATATCACTTTATTGCTTCATACATCATCCATACAGAATCCATAGTGTATTTACATGCATAGATGCATCATAGATATTCCCTATTACAAACACAATGCACTCCAGAAACTTCAAAAGGCAGCTGCTGCGTAATGCAGAAAGTAACAACACTAAAATTAGTAAATGTCCTCAAAAAATCATGAAACATACATACTGAAGTTCATGTACCTGAAATTTCACAAAAAATCTCAAACTACAAGTATTAGTTTGATTGTTCTCTTTCAGGATCAGCTGAAATGTGGATAGAAAGAGGAGTAAGCTCTTTATAGAGAACTTAGTAAGGGCTTTCAATGTAAAGTCTTCCATACCAACATACCACCTGAAATCAAAATACACTAAAACAAAAAAACATAGCACATATACACAGATATAGCCATCCAAATGCACAAACAAACACAGCAACAAACATATGTAATGCTGGCAGCAATAACACATCGGGGTTAGTCCATAAACATTCGCATAATCAATATGTAATCACTATGGCAGCCCTCCTCAAGCTTTTGCTTGGTCTTAGGAGACTTTTAGGTCTTAGTTAGCACTAACTTTGGCTTTAGAAACCCTTTTTTCCTGATGCCATCTTTAGCATGGAAACAATAAGGCTGAAACCTTGCCATGCTTCTTTCCCCTTAACCTATACTTGGTTCCTTGAGCCTTTTGCTCTCTTCCAAGCATGGAATTAGCTTCATGGATGTTTGGAAATACAGTAAATAATCCAAAAAAATTAATAAAACCCTTACCTTTGCTACGAAATTTGAAAACCCTAATAGAACTGAAATTAGGTTTTCTTGCACTCTTTGATGTCTTCTTTGCTTTCACTTGGTTCCTTTTGCTTTTTTATGGTATGGTGGCTATGGAGGATGGCGGACAAGCTTAAGGAAGAACTATTAGCCATTGGAGGATGAAAATGAGGAGAAAATGACAAGGAAATGAAGATTTTTCTTCATTTATCCATCATGTTGACCTTGGTGGCATATATGCAAATTGTTGTAACTTTTGCCTACACTTAAACATTTTATATCTAGCTATTTAGGGTGCGAAAATGATGTTTTTTACCACCTTTAACCTTTTCAAAGGTCATTATAACATGTAGACAAAAATGTGGACACTTGGGTCCTTAGTTGGCATTATGCCATAAATGGCAAACTTGACCTATTTGAGCACTTTGGTCCCCAACAATATCTTAAATTGCATCCATGTCCTTTCCATAGCCATCCTTGGAAATCTATGCAATTGAGTATGCAACCTTTGAAATCTTACAATTTAATCCATAGCCTACTTGAAAATTAGGCAATGTATTAATGCTTTCTTAAGAACCAAACTATCATTGTATGTACCACCTAAGGTAGTCTGTATTTAATATTTTACACTTCACAATTCAAGCACTATGGTGAAAATTAAAGAATATAAGCTTAGGTCCGTATGCTATCATTTTTACATTTTGTGATGGTGATAATAGTGCTTCACTAAAAAAGTTCTTCATGCCATGCATTTTCCTAAATCATGGATCAATCTAGTTATGTAGTATGTTTCCTCTATATCCTGCTCTGTTTTGGTGAATGGATGCACTAGAAAGTGGTTTTCCCCTACTCCTTGTATTTGAAAGGGTGACCCACTGCTGCACTCTAGCAATTGTAACCCAAGTGTAGGTTGTCACAAGTAATAACATCTTGGGAGTCCGAATGTTGAACCACAAGGAAGTGAATTAAGAGATACAAATTACATATTTTTAATAAAAAAGGTTTTCATGGAAGGTGTGAACAAGTGTTGATTAAAAATTCTAATTCAAATAAAATAGCTAAGGTTAGGGAATCCACTTTTAGTATATCAGTTATTATTAATTTTAGTCCATCTTACCACTCAATTGGGATTCACACATAAAGGAGGTCCCAATTGGAGAATCTGGTTAGTATTAACTTTCATTGATCTACGCGAACGCTTGCTAATAGGTTCAAGTATCCATCATGCCAACCTTTGTCTACAATAACTCAAGATTCCAATATAGCCAGTAGAGCCATGTTCTACAGAGGGAATCAAGTAGCTTTTGTGCCAATAATTGACTATGATGAATCAAGACTCCCACTTAACGAGGAGGGAAGTAAAATAGATTAAGAAAGAAAATATTGTCAACATTATGATCCATTCAAATCAATCATAACCTTTATCCCAAAAGCTTCACCCTTTCACCTTAGCAAAACGAAGATTAGTTAGCCATGATAAAATTTAACAACATGTAGAAAGATGAAATGAACATGGATTGAAAGATCAAATGAAGAACAAGAAGAACGAGAAAACATTTGGACAGAGCTTCAATATTGAAAACAAGAACAAAACTAAAGAAGAAAAGCCAAAGATGATACAGGAACATAAAAATGGCCTAAGAAATGGCATGCCTTCACCCTCCTCCCAAGGTGCCTATTTATAAAGTTTTAGGGGTGGATGACATGGTAAAATGGAATAGTGAAATATAGGTAAATATGTTGGGTTTCGGGAGCCAAACAGCGCAGCAGAATTTAACCGAAACCCTCTAGGATCCAACTGAAACAGGGTAAACCGGGTGTTCAAAAATTTTCATACCTAATTTTCGATTGAGATCTCTAACTCAACTATAGAGTCGAATCACAAAACCTGAATAGTTGACATGTTTCAAGGTCCCTATGGTATCCACACGAGCCTCTCGCGATCACCACGCTTCCACCACGTCCCGGCTGATGCGTTTCTCTTGCGCTCGCAGTGCTAGCTTGCGTCCTCCAAGGAATTGCAAGAGAAGAGTGCGGCTGTCCTTTTGGGAGGCTAGGGCAAGGAGACCTGCGAATTTCTCACTAGAAGTTGTATTTATAGTGAGACTCAACTTCCAGGCCTAATGGGTTTCAAAGCCCTAATCCAATTAGGATTTAATTTTGGGCTTAATAATGGCTCAACTCTTGGGCCCATTATTAATACGAAATTAAAGTGAAACCATAACCCAAATAATTAACCCATGCACTCTAATGATCCAAATAGCTCTATGTGTGCGACCCAATAGGCTCTTATCACGTTGGCAATGATCATAAATCACATTTATGATCATAAGCAATGAGCGGTGTCTAGCAACACATCATTGCTACCCAAGTGACAAGATTGTCGATGATTCGACTAAACCTTTATGATCATCACTGATATATGCCATTGTCCCTTTGTCCAAGATATCAAGACTAAGCACGAGACATGGAATGTGTCACTCTCGTATAGCCCAATCTTTGGTTTCTTGATTACTGAGTAGACTAAGTTAAACTGATGACATTGATATCGTATATCAACTCATCCGAGCATGGCCATGCATTTTCTAAGTCTCACTCTATCAAGGGGCCCGAAGATATCACTCCTGTTACATAGGTGGGACAAATCCCATCTTGATCATACAAATCCCTCCGCATGATATGTGACATACCCAATAACATCCTTCAAGTCCACTCAGTTACGAGAAACAAAGGAAAGTATCAAAGTATGTGACTCACATGTAGGGAACCTTGATGATCTTAGGTCGAAGGACTACATATACCATGATCACTATCAGAATCACTTATGACACTCATATAACGATCCATGTAGTGTTCTCATGGTGGGTCGTTATGTGTTATTGCAACCCGCTCCACAATAATACTAGACCAGGGACGTTTAAGAATATCATTATTCTAGGGTTACGATTATGTTTATTACGTTATGCAGAAACAAAACAACAAACATAATTGCTAGATTAATACCTTAATAAAATATCATGACTCAATGTGCAAAAATACAATCATCTCATGATTGGCTTTTGGGCACAACACTAACAATCTCCCACTTGCACTAAAAGCCAATCATCCATGTATCTAATACCGATGGACCTAGAATGGCTATCATGCTTCTGCTGCGTAAGGGGCTTTGTCAGTGGATCAGCAATGTTGCTGTCTGTCAAAGTCCTACATATCCTTACATCACCCCTCTCGATGATCTCCCTGATGAGATGATAGCGTCGGAGTATGTGTTTGGATCGCTGGTGAGATCGAGGTTGCTTAGCCTGTGCGATTGCTCCATTGTTGTCACAATAGAGCTCTATCGGGTCGGTAATACTTGGAACCACTCCAAGTTTAGTGATGAACTTCTTGATCCAAACTGCCTCCTTCGCAGCATCAGAGGCGGCAATGTACTCAGATTCTGTTGTAGAGTCAGCTACTGTCTCTTGCTTTGAACTCTTCCAGCTGACAGCACCATCACCAATATAAAACACATAACCAGATTGCGATCTAAAATCATCCTTATCGGATTGGAAGCTTGCATCGGTGTAACCCCTTACAACGAGCTCATCTTCACCTCCAAAGACCAAGAATGCATCCTTAGTCCTTCGTAAGTACTTAAGGATGTTCTTAACAGCTGTCCAATGACTTTCACCGGCGTTCGATTGGTACCTACTCATCACGCTCAAAGCATATGAGACATCGGGACGAGTACATATCATGGCATACATGATAGATCCAATTGCTGAGGCATATGGAATCTTACTCATGCGCTCTCTCTCCTCGGTTGTACTCAGACACTGAGATCTAGAAAGAGTGATACCATGTGACATGGGCAAGAATCCTTTCTTGGAATCTTGCATGCTAAACCTCTTTAGCACCTTGTCAATATATGTACTTTGAATTAGGCCAAAAAGCTTTCTAGATCTATCTATATAGATCCTGATGCCTAACACATAGGCTGCTTCACCCAAGTCCTTCATAGAGAAACATTTCCCTAGCCAAGTCTTCACAGACTGTAGCTCAGGAATGTCATTCCCGATAAGTAGTATGTCATCTACATACAACACCAAGAAAATAATAGCGCTCCCACTAACCTTCTTGTAGACACAAGGTTCATCTTCATTTTTGATAAAACCAAACTCTTTGATTGCATCATCAAAATGAAGATTCCAACTTTGAGAAGCTTGCTTCAGTCCATAAATGGACCTTTGCAACTTGCACACTTTATTGGCATTCTCAGGAGTGACAAAACCCTCAGGTTGTGTCATGTACACATCCTCAAGTAGCTTTCCATTTAGGAATGCAGTTTTGACATCCATTTGCCATATCTCATAATCATAGTGTGCAGCAATAGCAAACAAAATTCGGATGGATTTAAGCATAGCAACTGGTGAAAAAGTTTCATCATAGTCAATACCATGAATTTGCTTGAAACCTTTTGCAACCAATCATCCCTTAAAGGTAATCACATTACCATCCATGTCAGTTTTCTTCTTGAAAACCCATTTGCACCCTATGGGTTTTGCCCCTTCAGGTGGGTCAACCAAAGTCCATACTTGGTTTTTCATACATCGATTCCATCTCAGATTTCATGGCCACTAGCCACTTCTCAGAGTCAGGCCCTGACATAGCTTGTTGGTAGGTTGTGGGCTCATCCTGATCCATGAGCATCACATCACCAGTGTGAGTCATGAGAAATCCATATCTCTCGGGCTCACGCCGAATCCTACCAGACCTACGTGGGCTCTGTGCTACAGGAACAGACTCTTGAACAACATCTTGCGGTGTCTGTTCAGGTTCCATTTCAAGTTCGATGTCTCCTTGTTGTTCTTGAATTTCTTCAAGTTCTACTTTCCTCCAACTAGTTCCTTTAGAGATAAACTCTTTCTCCAAAAAGACACCAGTTCGAGCAACAAACACTTTTTGCTCAGAAGGATTGTAGAAATAGTATCCCTTTGTTGCTTTGGGATACCCAACAAAAAGACATTTTTGAGATTTGGGCCCTAGTTTGTCAAAGGATTGATGTTTCACATAAGCGTCATAGCCCCAAATCTTCATAAAAGACAAATTGGGACGCCTCCCACTCCATATCTCATATGGTGTCTTTTGAACCGATTTAGATGGAACTCGGTTTATTGTAAAAGCGGCTGTCTCTAGAGCATGTCCCCAAAAGGAGTTTGGAAGGTCAGCTTGACTCATCATAGAGCGAACCATGTCTAACAGAGTTTGATTTCTCCTTTCAAAAACATCATTCCATTGAGGTATACCTGGTGGAGTGAGTTGTGATACTATACCACACTCCTTCAGATAGTCAAGGAATTCTCGATCCAAGTACTCTCCACCTCGATCTGATTGAAGCACTTTAATACTCTTCCCGAGTTGATTCTCTACTTCATTCTTGATTTCTTTGAGCTTTTCAAAGGATTCTAACTTGTGTCTCATGAGATACACATAGCCATATCTGCTGAAGTCATCAGTGAAAGTAATGAAGTATTGGAAAACTCCTCTAGCTTGTGTAGACATAAGGCCACATACATCACTATGTATGAGTCCTAGTAAGTCATTAGCCCTTTCACTTTGCCCTGTGAATGGGGCTTTGGTCATCTTGCCCAACAAACATGACTCACATGTCTCATATGATTCAAAATCAAATGAGTCCAAGACTCCATCCTTACGAAGCTTGGATATGCGGGTCTCATTTACATGGCCCAAGCAACAGTGCCAAAGATAGGTCGAGTTTGAATCATTTAATCTGACCTTCTTGGTATTCACATTATAGATTGGATCTTCGAGGTCTAGAACATACAACCCATTGCTAAGTTGAGCACTACCATAAAAGATTTCATTCAAATAAATAGAACAACATTTGTCCTTTATTATAAATGAAAAACCTTTCTTGTCCAAACAAGAAACAGAAATCAAATTTCTACTAATACTAGGCACAAAGTAGCAGTTGTCTAATTCTAAAACTAATCCACTAGGTAAAGTGAGAACATAAGTCCCTACGGCTAAGGCAGCAACCCTTGCTCCATTTCCAACATGTAGGTCCACTTCACCTCAGGCCAATCTTCTACTTCTACTTAGATCCTGCACATTTGCACAAATGTGAGATCCACATCCAATATCCAATACCCAAGATGAGGAAGTAGAAAAGTTAGCCTCTATAACAAGAATACCTGAAGTGGAAGTCTTACTTCCCTTTTCCTTAGCAAGTTCTTCAAGATAGATCTTGCAATTGCGCTTTTAGTGTCCAGGTTGCTTACAATGGAAGCACTCCCCTTCCTTTGCCACACCACCCTTTGGTTTCAGTGCAGCTGAAGAAGAACTAGCATTGGACTTTCCATTAGCTTTATCCTTCTTCTTGTTGGCTTTTCCCTTTCCCTTGCCCTTTTGAACCATCAAAATGGGCTTAGCCTTCTTAAGGTTTTGCTCAGTAGTTCTCAACATGTTGAGCAATTCAGGAAGGCACTTGTCAAGGTCATTCATGTTGTAGTTCATGACGAACTGACTGTAGCTTTCAGGCAACGATTGCAAGACTACATCTATAGCCAACTCTTTCTGAAGAGCAAATCCCAAATTCTCAAGATTCTCAATGTACCCAATCATCTTGAGCACATGAGGACCCACGGGACTTCCCTCAGACATCTTGCACTGAAACAATGCCTTAGAGGCATCAAACCTCTCATGCCTAGCTTGCTCTTGGAAAAGAATTTTGAGATGTTCGATCATATCGAACGCCCCCATGTTCTCATGTTGCTTCTGAAGCTTAGATTCCATGGTAATAAGTATGAAGCATGCAACATCCAAAGCATCATCGGAATGCTTCTTGTGAGCATCCCTTTCAGCTCTTGGAGTAGTGGCAGCAGGCTCATTTGGAATGGGCTGCTCTAGGACATAAGCCTTTCTCTCTTGTTTGAGGACTATCCTCAAGTTTCGGTACCATTTGAGAAAGTTGGTCCCATTCAGTTTTTCCTTCTCAAGGATCGATCGCAACGAAAGTGTCAATGTGTTTTGTGCCATGGTTATCTACAACAGTAAATATGCAATGTAAAAAGTCAAGTATTTTAATTCATTTAATAAAGACCTTTAATAAACGATACTCCCACTATTTTCCTCAAAATAATAACCCTCGATATTATTTCGGAACACCTCGGCGCTAAGGTATTCTAGTGGGCCAAGATCCATATTTGACCACAACCTAAGTCAGCTTTGGCTTTTCTCTCAAGTTACAGCTATTTAGGTAGGCAACTCCTTGCCAATTGCATCTTATGCAACTCTTGGATAATTGGGTGAACAACACTTGTCCAAGCTCATCCCATGAGCTTAAGCCCAAATCTATGCCTCTAAGTCCCTAATCTTATTAGGATGACTTAGTTAAGTCGTACCCAAAGTTAGCAATTTGGATATCACTATTATCACATCGCGCCTTACCAAGATGAACATAGGTGTTTTGCTTTGGCAAACTCACCTAATGTTGATCAAAGTCTTGACGAGTGCCAACATTTGGAAGGCATCACATTTGATGACTTAATATTTGTTTGAGGGATTTTTCATTTGATCTCACCAATTTGTTATCTTCGGTTGTCTTATACATGCATCACATACAAATATAAAACATGCATCTCATGCGTTCAAGAAAGTAAACGTGACATGGTTATAGCCCAAACTATGCGATATTCTCAAGCCAATGAGAATATCATAAAAGCCTAAGAAAAGAAAAGAGTCTTTACAAGCTCCTTCTCTTCCATTCTTGGCTGCCCTTTTGTTGTCACCTCCTTGGACATACCACCTTGGATGATCCTTGGACATATCACCTTGGATGATCCCATAATGCACCATTACATCAATAATAGAAACCTCGAGTTACATTCGAGGGGAGTAAGGTGAGAAGAGAATGTACAATGAGAGTGATAAGAAAAGGCATGACTCGCAGGCAGTATTTACAAGTACAACCAATCAAGGGCTATAACCATGCACCATGCTTCAAACACCACTCAGCATATCATGTCAAATCTCATTCAACAAAGATGCAGGCCAATTTTCGCACGTTGATTAACAAGTTTTTCTTTATGTGGCGCTTCGCATATGGCGGTCCCGCTGACCGGTCAGCGGGCGGTGGTTCCGTTGATCGGTCAGCGGACGGGGTCAAGGGGAGCCGCCCTTACTTTCGACCAAGTAGGCACCCGAGACTCCTCCATTCGAGCTACCAAAAATACCTTACTTTCGGTGCCCGAACAGGCCAAATCCGAACAAACCTAGGGTTTTTGCAACTATTGCAAGAATCCTAATCCATATAGGTATCTCATACCTATCAATTTCAGGTTAATCTCATTAACCAATTTGTGTCGTTTCTTCATATATCTCATATGTTCATTACGAATTTCAGTTTCATGCATCATGAATCAATCTAGTTAATCATGCCCGAAAAGCAACCGAACACATAGCATCATGCGATTCAACACTCAATCCCGATTTAGGGTTTCACCAGTAGCTCAGATACCACTATTGGTTTCGGAAGCCAAACAGCGCAACAGAATTTAACCGAAACCCTCCAGGATCCAAGTGAAACGGGGTAAACCGGGTGTTTGAAAATTTTCATACCTAATTTTCGGTTAAGATCTCTCACTCAACTGTAGAGTCGAATCACAAAACCTGAATAGTTGACGTTTTCAAGCTCTCTATGGTATCCACACGAGCCTCTCGGGATCACCACGCTTCCACCACGTCCCAGTAGATGCGTTTCTCTTGCGCTCGCAGTGCTAGCTTATGTCCTCCAAGGAATTGCAAGAGAAGAGTGCGGCTGTCCTTTTGGGAGGCTAGGGCAAGGAGACCTGCGAATTTCTCACTAGAAGTTGTACTTATAGTGAGACTCAACTTCCAGGCCTAATGGGTTTCAAAGCCCTAATCCAATTAGGATTTAATTTCGGGTTTAATAATGGCTCAACTCTTGGGCCCATTATTAATACGAAATTAAAGTGAAACCATAACCCAAATAATTAACCCATGCACTCTAATGATCCAAATAGCTCTATGTGTGCGACCCAATAGGCTCTTATCACGTTGGCAATGATCATAAATCACATTTATGATCATAAGCAATGAGCGGTGTCTAGCAACACATCATTGCTACCCAAGTGACAAGATTGTCGACAATTTGACTAAACCTTTATGATCATCACCGATATATGCCATTGTCCCTTTGTCCAAGATATCAAGACTAAGCACGAGATATGGAATGTGTCACTCTCGTATAGCCCAATCTTTGGTTTCTTGATTACTGAGTAGACTAAGTTAAACTGATGACATTGATATCGTATATCAACTCATCCGAGCATGGCCATGCATTTTCTCAGTCTCACTCTATCAAGGGGCCCGAAGATATCACTCCCGTTACATAGGAGGGACAAACCCATCTTGATCATACAAATCCCTCCACATGATATGTGACATACCCAATGACCTCCTTCAAGTCCACTCAGTTACGAGAAACAAAGGAAAGTATCAAAGTATGTGACTCACATGTAGGGAACCTTGATGATCTTAGGTCGAAGGACTACATATACCATGATCACTATCAGAATCACTTATGACACTCATATAACGATCCATGTAGTGTTCCCATGGTGGGTCGGTCTAGTACACAAGTTCTCCAACTTGTTCCCATATGTAGACTACATATCTCATATTAGTCTCCACATATGCTAGTCGTTATGTATTATTGCAACCCGTTCCACAATAATACTAGACTAGGGACGTTTAGGAATATCATTATTCTAGGGTTACAATTATGTTTATTATGTTACGCTGAAACAAAACAACAAACATAATTGCTGGATTAATGCCTTAATAAAGTATCATGACTCAATGTGCAAAAATACAATCATCTCATGATTGGCTTTTGGGCACAACACTAACAAAATACAAATCAACAATGGTGGGCCGCAACTTCTTTTAATTTTTTGACCACTGTACACATCGAATCAGCTCTTGCTCAAAGCACAAGATTTGTAGATCTCTTTTTTAGCTTCAAATTGATATCTTGCTCATTCAAATCAAATATCTGTAGCTCAAGTTATGATTTTTCTACCGAAACTGCTCTTTAGCGCAAGAAAGAACAAATGGTCTCATCTATAATCAGATTTTAGTAATGAAAATGATCAAACTAGCTCACAGAATGAAACAGAGTTGAAGATATATGTGTTGGCTTTCAGATGAATTTGGAATCACTCAGTTCTAACATTTACAGCTCTAGATATGATTTTTCTCGTGAAAGGTCGCCAAGCGATGATTTTACCTACGTAAAAAAATAATTATTTAATATTAATGAATAGTGAAAAAAATGTATGAATAGTAAAATACGCATATGAATAGTGAGTCAGTGAATAGTGACTTGGTGAATAGTAACTCAATGAATAGTAAAAAAGTGTGAATAGTAACCCGATGGAAAAAATACTCTGAATACAGAAATTAATCATGCTCAAAGTGTATAAAGATGATTTAAAACCTCAATAGCAATACACTTATGAGTATTCATCACCCACTATCTCCTTATTTGTTTATACTTTGTTTTGAGACCCTTTCCGGCCATCTATTGCATCCTCAGGCTTCTTGTTCCCTCACAAGGCTAATGGTTGTTCGTAGTAGATAGATAATAAATCATTTTTCTTTGCTGATGACTGCATAATATTCTCTTGACCCATCAAAAAATCAATTTAGGTGCTCTAGAATAGGCTAAACTTATACTTTGTGTTAGTAAGTCAAAAAGCCAATGTCAAGAAGTCAAAATGGTTGTTTAGTTATGATGTTTGTAATGAGCTCATCTAGGATTTCTATCAATTACTTCCATTCTAGGACAATAGTTGTATTCCAAATTATCTAGATGCCCCTTTATGTTAGTATTTATCACAAAATTCTTCTTTTCAATCTCTAAAGATAGAATTAAGGATCAACTAATAAACTTTAAATAAAGAATGCTAAATAATGTTGGGAGATTGCCACTTATTGAATTGGCCTTGACATATCTATCCATTTATTTTGTGTCCTTACTCAAAGTCCAGTTACCTTATCAGATTCTATGGCAAAAAATTGTATTCAATTTTCATGATCTCATTCCTATAATAAGACATGTCTTCGTTGTAAGCAGAAGGGTAGCCTTATGCTCGTTAGAAGAATTAGGGATTAAAGGTTAAGAATATGTGCCTCTTCAACCAAGCCCTCCCAGGTAAAACATTTTCGCTAAATTTTACAAGTGATCATGGGAGACTTGTCTACTGAGTTCTCACAACAAAATATGGTTCAAATGATTTTGTTTAGGAACATAAGGCTTCTTAAAATGCCTTTGCTATTTGGTGTAGCTTACTCTACGAAAAAGCCATATTCAGCCTAAATCATCATTGGACCATTATATTGGATCTTCAAGTTGGGTATGGGATGACAAATAGATTCCTGGAATATTTGTGGATCAGCTTATAGATTTTGTTCCTACTCACACTTAACATCAATCCTTTCATCTGAAATGTGTTCCCCAAACCTATAGCTCAACAAATTCTATCTCTTCCTCCAGCCAGTCGAGTCCAAAGGTTATGACCTAGTTCAGTGGAACAGACTCCTAATGGGAAAATATACTAAAAGCATGGTTCTTCATAATAAATTGTTAAGAAATCTACCCATATCATTTAGCATAATAGAGCACTAATTGACCTTCTAAATAATCCAGAATCCTCAAACCTACGAAAAAATCTTTGGGGTATAAATATTCCTAAAAAATTCAGTATTTTTTCTTTGGAAGTGTCTTTCAAATGCTCTTCCTGCCACAATTAATCTATTTTTCCATTAAGGATCCACAAATTTAGCTTGCCTATACTGTAATAAAGAGGAACATCAACACTTCACATGTCCCAAGAATGCCCAAGATCTGCTAACATCTATAGCTCTTTTTGTGTCAATGTATTGAATACAAATCATTCATCATTTGAGTTTTGGCTATTATCATTCTTAACGACTAGGGTAAATGGGACTTAGACTAGGTATCACATTTGGATTATTCGGCCGAATGAAAATTAAAGTGTTTTCCATAATGCCTAATTTGGTGTCCATTCCCTCATAGCTAGGAGGATTAACTTGCTTTACAAGTTCGGTTTCATTAAAGACTACTTGAGGCACTAGGAACGTTGGTTATATAATTCAAAAGCCTAAGATATTTATAGTTAATGATGCTTGCATAGATCAACAAGTACTGGTGCATTAACCTAACTATGGATAAGATTCAATGCTTTGCCTAGAATTAAACAGGGGTAAGGTATCTCTGCTAAATTGCACATTTGGCTTTGAGCCTTCCTCTCACCATATCTATTTTGAATTAGAAATAGTAGCTTTGACGGGGGTGATTTCCTTTACTTCTCACACTTCTCAATGATGCATTATTGTTCTAACTGACTTTTCACAAATACTTGTCGCATTATGAGGTAATATTAACCTTAAAAACCATATTGCAAGTATAATTCATCATGCATCTAATGAGAAGGAGAAGTTGGATTGCTGCTTAATGTTGATCGTACCTCGTATGCGTGTTTATCTATCTTATGATTATGTATCATCTTTCTTCCCATGTGATAGCCAAAGGGCTATCACCCACAGGACTTTCGGATACATGAACTTGACACCACCTTTGGAAGTGAGTATGACCAACCATGGGAGAAAGCTCTACACCACCCTCAGAAACCTACTACCTTCGATAAAAAGGATACCTTCTAAACATGGTCTAGTAACCAATAGGCTTTCCCAGTCACCTTTAGGGGAAATCCTACGTCTGAAGGGGTCTTTAGTCCGAAAGGAAGATGACAAATATGGTTTTAAGGGACCACTAACTCGAACCTTGCACACACCCTTACCCTCTATAGAATAACCACCTACAAACAGCAGGAGCAAACAGCAGGAGACACCTTTCCAAAGGTACGGGCCGAATCTGGCCGAACATGTGTCCTGATCTACTCAGACTGGGCATAACGGCCTTCTCCTCCAAGCCTCCTATAAATACTTGGGGAGGCTCCCAGGTAATACACATAAGAAACACCCTCTCCTTCTATTCTCTACTCTTAACAACTTCTCCCCTCACATACAGACTTGCGCGTCGGAGATCCCTCCCCCGGAAACACACTCTGGGGAACTCCTAACCCTTATTCTCCAAGTGCTATAGATACCATTTAGGTGAAGTTCTACCAGAGGTTCAACATGTCCTACATCGAAGATGTGCTAAAGCATCACCATGAACTTTATTTTATATGCTTTTGGATACAAAAAAAATGCTTTAGATATATTTGTTTCATGCTTATGCACTTTTGTTTTTTTGGATTGAGAATAAAGTAAAAACACTTAAATGAGAGATTCATTGTTAAGTTATGAGCTATAAAGACATGCTCTTGGAACAATATAACTATCCAGCCACATGGTGAGATCTCAATGTCACTGATTGCCATTTGGACAAAGCTTACCATCTTAGGTGAGAGTACCTAATCTCCTCAAATGGTAGAAAGTGCATATGCACAATAGCTGAAAATGGTAAGGTTGGACCATCAAAAGCCTGATAACATATCAAAACAATCCAACAACTAGAAAGAGTAAGAATTCAAGGGGAGAAATGCAATGAGGCAAAACGCAATTGCTCTAACATAGAGTGGAGCATTGATTCCCATCCACAACTAAATAGCTACAAATGACCTGAAGACCTTTTCCATGCTCCATTAACAAGAAGTTTGTCTTGGGAGAGATGAGGCTAGGCTAATCTCAAAGAACCCTAAGCATGGCATAAACATTTGGAGGGTTACACATTATGAAATGGTGTTCAACACCAACCAAAGCTATGTAAGAAGATAATTTCTCCTTGAGATGATAGATTGTGTTATAGCCCTCCTAAAGAAATGCTTAGTGAGCAAGGTAAGTTCATAAATCCCTAGCTTAAATACCTTGATTATAGGTGAATTAGAAAAATAAAGTAAGTTATTAAAGGTTTAATAGTTTCTGAGTGCTTTATGGCACTAGGTTTGCCCAAGGATAAAATGGTCATTTTGCACCTTGATCGGTCAGGATGAGTCCTAGGAGTAAAAATGATATTTTTAAAAATCAAAGTCCAAGTTAGTATTGTTTTACTAAGTGATTAAATACCCTATTTACTATTTGGAGGTGAGGCATTTTTGTAAATTTTAGAAAAGTTTAAGGAGGGGGTGCCTTGGTTTACTTAAACTCATTTGGGAAAAAGCTTTGCCACTATTCATCCTCCCTTCTCCAAATTTCATAGTTCTCTCTTCCCTTGTTCATCTCCTTCTCAAATTTCCACAAAATCAAGATTTTTTTGTAAAAACTGGAAGCTTTCGTGGTGCCCATGAAGAGATAACCTTGCTTTACTCTTATTTTCCATGTTTTGAAGCCTGGAAAGGCCTTTTTATACCTTGGGCATGGTGTGTGCATGAGGTATGGCTTCAATCCATGATTCTACTTGTTTCTTAAGCTTAATTAAGCTTGGGTTTTGTTGGGTTTGTGATAATTTGGTGCCATAAGCCTCGCATTTTGCTTGGAACCTAGGAAACCTAGTGGAACCCATGGATTGTGGAATGCTTGTGATGTGGTTTCTTGATTGAGCTAATTGAAGGTTAATTAAGGTAAGAGATTTATGATTCATGCATGTTTGATGCCATTCATAGCTTGCTTGTGGTAGAATTCAAGTAGTTTTGTGAATGGTGTTAGTTGGTGGATGATGATGAACATGGTGGACTAGTGAGGTTTCCAACCTTAGTGTGATGTATGTGTGTGTTGCAAGTTTGGAAAGAATGGTGAATTGTGGCCTAGGAATTATGTTTTGCAAGTTTGGAAAATGGGAAGGCGTTCCCAACTTGTTTGGGAGCCTTTGGAGGCCTCCCAAGGTGCTTTGGGCACCATTTGCAAGTTATGGGCATGAGGCTCTGGCAACACGGCACCAGTTGGCACTACAGTGCCCATACCATGCCAAGGGAGGCCCGAATGGTTGACCTATGACACTACAACCCCATTCGGCTTAGTAGCCCCACAAGCCTTTTCACCATCTTTGACACCCTTATAATATTTTAGCCACACCTTTTTACTCGAGTGTCCGACTAAGGTGATTCAAGATTCCACGTGAAGCTAAAATGAATGGCTAACAATTCCATGCTTTTCCCAAGAATGGTTTTGGCTAGGTTTAGCGGTGCTTTCACTCAAAGTGAGGAGATATTTGGCCATAATATAGCAACATTAGTCGAGTGAAGGGTTTAGTACCATCGGGAGCCTAGTCAGGGCTTCACGTTTCAGGACCCGATGTGGAACCCTAGTACACCTAGGAGGGTTCCATGGAACCTAGAATTTATGAGTCTAACCATGATTATTGCCACTCCATTAGGGTGAGCCAAGTAATGGTGGATAGGTATGTGCCTTAAGTGAAGGTTTAGTGCACTTGTCACCTAGGCAAGATTACTTGGGGCACAAGTGAAAACCTAGTGCACTCTTGGTAAGGTTTTGAGGTGGAAGCTTAGTACACAAGTTACCTAGGCAAGTCTAAGGACTTAAGACACTATATGGAGGCTTAGTACACCTAGCATGTTCCTTAGAACTCAAGCAAAGTGCATCCACAATGTTCACTTACACAACAATCAAGGGAAGGTTAAAGTTACTGCTTCAGTAAGCTAACGCTTACTAGGAGTGAATTAAGGGCCAAAACTCACTAGGTACGGAGTGACGCTCGTGAGAGGACTAGGAAGAGGAGGGATCCCAAGGGACTCAAATATATGCACATATGTTAGCCCTCAGACTGCAAGCACGCGCAATAGACTTCATATATTATATATATGTGTGTCCTCATGATTTTTTTGCTGGCTAAAGGTTCCCTTACTGAGAATCATCGATTCTCACTCCCTTAGTCTTTGTTATAGAGATATGATTTTGTAAGGCCAACAACCATTAAAGGTTGTTAGGTTAAGTTCACAATCAAGTATTGTGTTTATTTGAATCCTTGTGATTCTAGTTTTGTGGTTCACATGTTGGTTAAGGTATAATGCTAACTATAGTTGTTTATTTAGCCAACAAATCTAATGAAGCACAAAGGAGGGCTTTGGAGCTTGCCATCGAGAGTTGCTCTAAGGTGGGGGCTTAGTTATAAATCTCAGTAGTGTTGTTCAGTGTATAGTTTTCATACACTAGTTTGCCTCCAATGTTTATGCATGAGTAGTGTACTCTAGAGTCATTCTTGGGTGTAAGCATAGTTTAGTTTTGCTTGGATGTTCACACGCCGTTGATTACGTATAGTTAACCACATAAATGCTTTGTATACTTTGACGGTTTTGATGTTTGGTTTTAATGAAATGCCATGGAAATGTTTTATGTTTTTATTACTTGTTTAATCATTGAAGTCGACATTTACTCATGCATGATTGCATAGTAGGTTAATTAACTAGAAGCATGAAGGTTTTAACTTATACACACGTAATTAATTAGCCAATTGCAACTAGTGTAAGACACATTCACATGCTCTAAGGTGCATTTTGAAAAGTGCACTTATTTCTACGCAACCATAAAACCCATAGAGTAGAGACTGAAATTGTAATGAAATTAGTCACATTTAATTTTATTTTCAAGCATCATCAACAACCCAGTTGTCACAAGAGGGCTTGTTAAGATTCAAAGCATTGCATTAAAGTTGCCCCATGCATCTTGGTAGCTTTTGCAATCCCAAAAAAGATACAAGATTATTACAGGTTGTATCTGAGAACAAGAACTAATAAAGCTATAGAAACCCAATTAGCAAACAAGTTATTCTTAGTAGAGCATCTAAAAGGCATTTCCAATAGGAATATTTACTTTTGGGCAAGAATGAGAGCCCAAACTCTTCTCATAACCTTACAATGCTTGATAGATCAACATGATTAGAATAAGTGTTCCTTGGTGGGAGGTGGCTATATATTCTTACTTAGTGTTATGAAGGGCTGATGCTTTGCCTAGCAACCTGAAGCAGGCAACTTTCTTTATCCTGTGTGGATGGCACTAAATCCACTATTTAGCCACTAATTTCACTAGGAAATAGATTTTAGATTAGGGGAAGATGTTACATCTTTTAATAGGTAATGCTAAAATTATATGTATATATATATATATATATATAGGGTTTAGGGTTTAGGATTTAGGATTTAGGGTTTATATATATAGAAGTCTCAAAACACTCGATTGGGTCAAAAATGAACAGTACCAGCCCTACCCAGAAAAATATCCATAAAAGAAAAAGAGCACATTATGTAAAAAGTCCGTCGATTTTCACACTTTGCTTTATTGGTCAAGTCGCTAAGTTACTGTTATTTATCTCAAACTTTCCTTTCTTACCATCAGCCTCCGAACAACAGATTGCCGCAGTAACGTGTGTCCATTTCACCTGGTAAGTTTCTAACTTCAAGGAAGAAGAGCAAACAATGCTTGGATGGTTTATTTTATTCGAACAAGGGTCTAATTTATACAGCATTTAGATTTTTTTCAGCTGCCTCATTTCTCATGAGTATTTCAATTCATTTTGGTTTTTATTTCAAAAATACTATCGTAAAGAGAAATTTGAAAATGAAATAAGGAGACCCTAAACTGGGATAAAAATGCTTTAGAGCCGGAGGTTTAGCCAATTTAACCCAAGTGGCAAACCTCCAAGTTCACGGAGCTTAAAAAAGCCCTTGAATAGGAGTTGAATGACTGTTGAAGACGTTTTCACAAGCCACCTTATGCAATACTGTATCTCTCTTTGCTGTCTCGCAATATATAATAATAATAATAATAATAATAATAATAATAACAATAAATACAACAACAAAAATAATAATAATAACTCCTCAAGTTAAACTTACTAGGCGGGCAACCATTAAACTTGCCCAACTTATGCCGGACACGAAATCTTTTGGTGTTGTAATTTGTACATGTATCTTTATCTCCAGGTGAGCAGATTATAAGCTCAATCCTCCCAATAACTAATGTATTGAATATTTTTTTTTTCATGTTGAATGAAATGAAATTAATCTACATTCCATGTGTAAAAGTGAGAAATAATGTACAATACATGGGCGGCCGCTGAACATTGATGCGGCCCTATTGCAGCGGAGTTCTCCCATAACTGACTTGCATACTAGCGAGCCAGAGGCTTCAAAAAGGACGTACCTGATTACACTCCGGTAATATACAAGCTCGCCGCAAAAACAATATCACGCTTGATGGCATTGGAAGCTGTTTCCATTTTCTTGTAGAGAGCAGAATTGCCCATTATTGCTGCTGCATTGCATACTAGCGAGCCAGAGGCTTCAAAAAGGACGTACCTGATTACACTCCGGTAATATACAAGCTCGCCGCAAAAACAATATCACGCTTGATGGCATTGGAAGCTGTTTCCATTTTCTTGTAGAGAGCAGAATTGCCCATTATTGCTGCTGCATTTCTGAACTCACGACAAGTCTCATCCAGCCTAACAATTGTCCGAACTATCAGCCCCTCAGGAACATCTGTAAGCCCGCATATATCAGCGAATGCGGTTCCCTGTCAAAACAAAGAAAATAGCAGCATAAGATAAAAGACACAGTTGCTCGTGGAATATAGTTCAAACTTTAAACCTTTGCCCATTCGTAAACAACTTCCATTAGCCCAAACTTGAGATTCTCCTGTGCATACTCCTCCGGGTTTATTGGTAAGTTGAACCAGACTTGGAGTTGTCCAAGTCTTATGGCAGTGTTGTACAATCTGGAGTAGCAATTATGTATTAGATACACAATTATCAGTACACGGCTAAAGAACATACGAACATACAATCATGCCAGCATGGTACAAAATGCCAGAAGTTAATACGCATCTATTTACTTGAAAACATAGCACGCAAGGAGTCATAATCTAGCTATAGGAACCAACATGTAACAGATCTCGGAAATGCCTCAAATCATGCATAAATGCAATAGTTATTAAGTTCCGTTGAAATTGAATCTCAAATTTAAAATCCCAGGAAAAAGTTGACAAGATAAAGCGTTTAGGACCATAAGACACCCTATGGACAAAGAGCACACACAAACAGCTAAGCACAGTACCTTTGTTTTGCCTGAGCAAGTTTAGGTGTAAGAGAAGGTTCAGAAGTGTTCTTCTGCTGAAATACAAAGGCAGACATTAGAGCCACTGCTTCTTCAGGTTCCAGATCATCAAGCTGATTATCGAATAAGCACTCTGTGCATATCAATTCCTCTCCTGAATTCATCTCACAAGCAACACGCCCTTTTATTTGAACCACAAGGTCTTCGTCTATAAGACCAATTTCTTTTAATACATTGATCTGAGAAAAAGAAATGTTTTAGAAGAGTTTGAACCAACATAACAGCAGCATGCAACCAGGCACTTTAAATCATAACATGTTACAGAAATATTCTCATGCCAAAAATCATACCCGGCCTTTAAATTCAGGCATCTGTTGGAGAGCCGCATTTGACATTTGAAATTCAAGGGCACTGACTTCTTCTTTATTCTTCTTGTTTTCCCTAGCCAATTTCATGTTTTCCTCCAACTTTATACATCCATGACATTTACTCTCTTCCAATTTCTGTGATAGCTTGGTCCATTTGTAGTATCTTTCCACAATATTCATGTCTTTCAATTTCAGATCTGAAACAGAATAAAAGGTATGAAGTTTAAACTCTTGTACATTGCAAGCCCTGAGGCCGGAAGTATGATCAAGGGAGCTTTTCAAACAGACAAATTGAGAAACCAATATCATTTTTAAGCAGAAACAAAATTGCCTATCAAGTACGTATTGAATTATCAGGCTTCATTTACGGGATTAGCAATTCTCCTCCATGAATATATTTTCAAACACAGATCAGATAACTTCTTGGGGGTTTTTAAAAAGGCTAATTACAGTTTGCCCTTGAGGTTTAGGTGCAATTCTAGTTTGCCCTCTCCTGTTTCAGAAATATACACTTTGTCCCTACCTTTCTTACACTGTCCTGCAACAACTTCTGAAATACTAATTTAAAATATACAGTAGCTATCTTCCAGTAATCTATATCTGTGTGGTACATTCTTTTACAGTTAAATGACATTTAAATAGTACAATTTTACATTCACAGATAGAAAAAAAAACTGATAACTTAAAATGTCCATTAATTGTAAAAAAAATTACAGCATATATTAAAATTATTGAAAGATGACTACCTTATAATTTGAATTAGGATTTCAAAAGTTGCTGCCAGCCAGTGTAAAAATAGTAGGGGGCAAAACTGTATATTTCTAAAACAAGATAATGCAAACTGTAACTTCAGGGAACAAACTGTTGGCCCTTTGAGAATGATTGTTTTCAACTATTTTTTATTTTTTATTTTTTATTTTTATTTTGTGCTTGAAGTCCTATATTATTCAGAATTCAATATCTTATATGCTCATTGCAAAACATACATCACAAAACTGCTTCTTTAAATAAAAAATTCATCCTCTTCATTGGATAAAGTTCTTGTTACAAAATAATAATTCTAAAAAAAATATCATGCAAGTACTTTTGATGCAGAAAAAATGTTGCCTTTCAGATGCATAAAATGTTTGGGGAAAGGCGGCAAAACTCAAACATAAGCAGTTCTCAAAAAGTGCTTGGGAACCAGCCCTAAGCACAGCAAGAGCTCACTTGTTTCAAACCTATATCAGAGTGTGCGTGGGTGTGGGTGTATATGGGTGTGATAATCACAAACATCTTCACAATGATAATAATCCTAATGGAACTGGTAATAATACTAATGAGGACAATCATGATAATAATAATAATAATCATAGCAATAATGATAATGATGATGTATTGTATACTGCTATATAGAAATGATCCAACTCCATTAAAGTGATAATCATCATTACTTGATTAGGTGAACCTATAAGAAATAGGATCATCTCACCAGCTAAATTTGTTATTACATTTATTAGAAAACGAAAGCAAAGCTCAATTGACCGGTCAAAGATTACCCACAGAAGGCATAAGCATTTATTTGTATTTTGATCAGTCAATTGACTAAAGCCTTAATTTTCAAACTAATCGAGCTCAGCTAAAGGAATGTCATGTCCATCAAGCCTGTGAAATAAGAACGTCTGAACAGAATTAGGTTGTCTTTCACTACGTCTACCCATGGGATCTTAGCCTTCCCCTACCTTAGCTCTTTTCCAGTTTTCCTCACTTCCAGTATCCAGCGCATCAGTCTAACATCCAGAACATCTTTTGATCAGCATTAGACACAACCGGACCATCTCAGTTGCCCTTTGTTATTTTACCAACTATAGGGAATCCATACAACCTTGCTGAGCATATCCTCCATTATATAACCAACAATCATAATTAAAACTAGGGAGTTCAATTTAGCTTCTTGGATCCGTACATATGCCAGCAAAACTATGCAATGTTTGTTTTCTAAAGATAATCATGACATAAAATAGACCCATACCTTTGACTGGATCAAGGACAGGCAGATATTTGTTCCCATTTTTAAATTTTGACAACTGCTGAACTGCATTGGAGAAAGCAGCATTACTACAATCTTCAAGAAGCGGAACCACAGCAATTTTTATCTTCCCACTGCATATGGCCCAGAGTTCTTCATTGTTAATTTCTCTGACCTCATAACTAACCCCAGCAGCAGTACCATAGTGGGGGAGTTTAAGGTTGATGACACCCGTCCCTTTACGGGAAGAGGTGGAAGAGAAATATTCATCCTCAAGACCACGTTTGCCTTTTGGTGGCAGCATATAACCTTTTTGGAACTCAGCACCTTTCCCATCTTGCAAATTACTGTTGCCTGAAGAAGTTTGACCCACAGATGGTACATCTGGCTTAAGCACCAAAACTATATAGCGCTTGTTACTAAGAGAGGGTGCTTTGACAACAACTCCTAACAAACGGTCTTGCTCCTGAAATAAGTTCAATAGATAAATTTCTGAAATAAAAACACATAATACCAAGATAGCTGTCATAGGTATACCTCACCAGCATCCAACAGATATTTCCCAGACTTAAAAAAGAGAAAAAAACAGAGTACCTGCTTTTAGGATCTAATATGAAGAGAATGCAAATTGCAATTGTTTCCCTATGTCACCTGGAGTTTTTTCTCATCAAATAGCTAAATTCCAGACAGAATGACACAAACAGTAAAGGCGGTGTAAGCCCAGGACATTGCCTGGTATATTCAAGTACAAGAGCAGTGACCTAAGAGTTCGCTCTGGTTTTACATTCAACACTTGATTTTCCCTTACAAAATTAGGGGGAAAGAATCTCACACATACAAAAGAACAAAGAGAAGAAAAATATGCAAGTGTCGAGATGCACTTCTCACCATACTAAAGCAGAGTAGCAGAAAATTTACTCACCCTGTCAGACTTCACGACAACCACTCTCCCTGGTGTAAGGAACTGCTGGGCAGCAGTAGACTGCATAAAAGCTTCAACTATTTCTCCATGGTACTTCTGTGCTTCTTCAAACATATCATAATATTCTTCAATTGCTGGCTCACCTTTAATACATCTAAGCACAGCAAAGGAGAATAAACAATATAAAGGCAATTTGGGTAGGAACGGAAAGGACACTGCAAATAGGCATGTGCAACAAAATCTCAATAATTTACATACTCTATAGATTTTGTTGGTTGTGCAAGCTTCAGCATTAGAAGCTGTTCCTGTTCCGGAATTTTTTTTTGTGCATGAAATTCAGCAAAGCTTCGTTTCAACATGTCCTCCACCTGAAAGCAAGGCTATATGTTAGGTCACGTATCAAGAACAGGTAGATCACTAGATCGGAACACAATGGTCTATACAAATAAGCAAAAGAACTAGATATTAAGGAAAGTAACTACAATGTTCTCTTTTTTCCAAATTGAATCCAAGTTGGTATCAAACTTCCACAAAATGCCCATTCCCATTCAAGTACCAAAGAGATTAAGCTAAGAAGCTTTTTAAGCATTCTTAGCAACAATAATCTTGATTTTGATATATTTTGAACAGACCAATCAGACATGACCCTTCAAGAATGATCAATCTAAATTACAAAACAAATTTGAAGATCATGATGTAGGACAAAATGTTGGAATATTCTGGAGATCGAAATGATGTTTTTTATTAGGAAAACCGTGTGTACAGCTAGGAATATCTTAGTAATCTTTTATTTTTAGGAGATTAGGATCCGGTTATTTGTTTCCTAACTGTTATACTATAAAATAGGAAACTACTTAACTTAGGTTCACACAACCAAGTATTTAAACAGTGTAAATCTCTATGAAATAATAAGCTCTTACTGTTTCTACATGGTATCAGAGCCAACCCTAATTTTTTTTTAGCCATCTCTCTACGTCCTTCTTCTGCCCAACATGTCTGAAATCTCGTCTGGATCTACACCTTCCAGCAACAATTAGCCAAACAATACTACAACCCTAACTCAAGCCCCAAAAACTGATTCTCAGTCTGTCCAGATCACTACTATTCGCCTTCATGGTGATAATTTCCTGCGGTGGTCTCAATCTGTTCGAATATATATTGGAGGGCGAGGGAAGATTGGCTACCTTACTGGAGATAAGAAGGCACCAACACCAGAGGACTCGACATATGTAACATGGGATGCAAAAAACTCGATGGTTATGACCTAGCTCGTCAACTCTATGGACGAGGACATAGGGTCTAACTACATGTGCAACTCCACAGCCAAGGAGTTATGGGACAATGTAAATCAGATGTATTCTGATTTAGGAAACCAATCCCAAGTTTATGAGTTAACTCTAAAACTTAGTGAAATCCAACAGGGAAATGACACTGTCACCAAGTACTTTAACTCACTAAAAAGGCTGTGCCAGGACTTGGACCTCTTCAATGACTACGAATGGAATTCTGCAAATGATGCCAATCACTACAGAAAAACCGTGGAGACTCATCGAATCTACAAGTTCCTTGCTGGACTAAATGTGGAATTTGATGAAGTAAGGGGCAGGATCATTGGTAGATCACCCCTTCCCCCAATAAGTGAAGTATTTGCAGAAGTTAGAAGAGAAGAAAGCTGAAGAAATGTCATTCTGGGAAAAAAGGACACCAACGTGATGGTTGACACTTCCGCCTTAGTTGCCTCTGATGAAGTGGCAAATAAGGCTGTCAAATTTCATCAGAAGCCAGAGGAGAAGCCACGGGTTTGGTGTGATCACTGTAACAAACCTCGCCATACACAGGAAACCTACTGGAAGATCCATGGAAAGCCAGAAAACTAGAAGAGTAAAAGGACTAATGACAGGTTCAGCCACACAACACCCGCTACTAATGAGGCTGAAACAAGTACCTTCAGCAAGGAGCAGATGGATCATCTCCTAAAACTGCTAAACTCTAGTTCGTCATCTGGTATTCCTCATGTTTCTCTTGCACAAACAGGTAGTGAATCTAGTCCCCTTACCTGTTGTTTGTACCCTGCTCCATGGATCATTGATTCTGGAGCCTCTGATCATATGACTAGCCTTTCTAGACTTTTCTGCTCTTATTCCCCATGTTCTAGTAGTAAAAAAGTAAAAATTGCAGATGGCAGTTTTTCACCCATTGCAGGGAAAGGTTTGATAAAACTCTCCAAGAATATTGATCTTGAATCTGTTCTACATGTTCCCAAACTAGCCTGCAATCTTTTGTCTGTAAGCAAACTTTCTAAAGACTCTAATTGTCGTGTTGTTTTTTTTTACTCTCACTGTGAAATTCAAGACCAGACTTCGGAGAAGAAGATTGGTAGTACTAAGATGATAGATTGACTTTATTACTTTGATGGAGACTCTTCTGATAATAAAAAGGCTCAGGGCTTTAGTAGTGTTAGTTCTGATCCTGTTTATGAACAAATAATGCTTTGGCATTTTAGACTAGGATATCCTAGTTTTCAATACCTTAAGTACTTGTTTCCTGGTTTGTTTAAGGGGTTCAACCTCTCTTTGCTTCAATGTGAAAGTTGTTATCTATCTAAGAGTCACCGTACTACATATTTGCCAAAACCTTATATTCCCTCAAAGCCTTTTTATTTGATACACAGTGATGTCTGGGGACCTTCAAAAATCACCACAATTTCAAGAAAAAAATGGTTTCTCACCTTTATAGATGACCGTACATGTTTATGTTGGATTTACTTGATGAGTGAAAAAGCTGAAGTGGAAAATCTATTTAAGGCTTTTTACAGAATGGTTGAAACACAATTTCAAACTAAAATCAGTATTCTTCATACTGATAATGGAACTGAGTATTTCAATAAACATTTGGGAGTTTTTTTAAAGGAGAAAGGTGGTCATCATCAATCTACATGTGTGGATACCCCTCAACAAAATGGTATTGCTGAAACGAAAAATAAACATTTACTTGAAGTAACTCGTGCTATCATATTTTACATGAATGTTCCAAAATATTTATGGGGAGAAGCTATTTTGACAGCCTCATATTTGATTAATAGGATGCCTACCCAAGTTTTAAAATATAGCACACCTTTGGATTACTTCAAAACTATTTTTCCTATGTCACGGATCCATTCAGATTTACCACTTAGAATTTTTGGATGCACTGCTTTTGTCCATATTCCTAACAATTCTGGTTCAAAACTGGATCCTAGAGCTGAAAAATGCATGTTTTTAGGGTATACACCCAATAAAAAGGGATATAAGTGCTTTAATCCTCAAACAAAAAAATTTCATGTTAGTATGGATGTCTCTTCTTGGAAAACAAACCTCACTTTCACAAAAATTATCTTCTGGGGGAGAATGAAGTAGGGAATGATAATTTTTGGGATTTATCTCCTGCTCCACTGCTAAATACAATTTTAACTTCCCCTGGCAGCTCTGAATCCATTAAACAAAATCAGAAAAATTCAGTTCCAAATAACAAAAGTAATAGGAATCCTGGTCAGACTACGCCAAGCACTATTGTATCTTCAACAGGGGGAGAAACACTACAAATGGATCAGAAAAATCCAAACTGAGCTTCTGGTTTATACTCGGAAGAGAACCCATCAAAGTAGTCAAGATCCAACTTTGATTCAAGGACCTAACCAGTCTAAATCCCCAGAGACTGGTACTCAGATTTCCACAAGTATTTCAATCCCTACTCCTAATCCTATTCCTTTGGTTGCTGATCCTTCTTTAACTTCTGCTCCCAATACATCATCTGATTATGATAGTCCTATAGCCATTAGAAAAGGAACCAGAACCTGTACAAATTTTCCTAAATATCCTATTGCTAACTATGTTTCATATAAAAAGCTTTCTCATACTCATAGCGCATTTACCTCAAAAATTTCACACTTGTTTGTCCCGAGAAATATTGAGGAAGCTTTGAATGACCCAAACTGGAAGTTAGCAGTTATGGAAGAGATGAGTGCTCTAAGAAGAAGTGGCACTTGGGAGATAGTGGACTTACCCAAAGATAAGAAAACAGTTGGGTGCAAGTGGGTTTTTACTGTGAAATGCTGATTGTAGTGTTGAGAGATATAAGGCAAGGCTGGTTGCTAAAGATTTTACTCAAACCTACGGAATTGACTATCAAGAAACCTTTGCCCCTGTAGCTAAAATAAACTCAATTCAAGTTTTACTGTCTCTTGCTGTTAATTTCAATTGGCCATTATGTCAATTGGATGTAAAAAATGCTTTTTCGAATGGAGACCTAGAAGAAGAAGTCTACACGAGCATACCACCAGGATTCGAGGGAAAACATGGACAAAATCAAGTCTGCAAATTAAAAAGGTCTTTATATGGTCTAAAGCAGTCTCCTAGAGCCTGGTTTGAGCGCTTTGGGAAAGCTGTGAAGGGTTGTGGCTATCATCAAAGTCAGACTGACCATACAATGTTTTACAAGCATAGCAAGGAAGGCAAGGTTGCAATTCTAATTGTTTATGTAGATGATATAATTCTGACAGGTAATGACCTTGAAGAACTGGGAAAGCTTAAGAAGAAGCTGGCGGCTATTTTTGAGATCAAGGACCTAGGTGCACTAAAATACTTTCTTGGAATGGAAGTTGCGAGATCCAAAGAAGGTATCTTTGTCAACCAACGAAAGTATATACTTGACTTGCTTGGCAAAACAGGTTTACTCGGGTGCAAACCAACTGAAACTCCTGTAGAACCTAATTTCAAGTTACAACCTGCTAATGCCGAGGAAGTGCAAAATATAGAGCAGTACCAAAGACTCATTGGAAGACTAATTTACCTATCTCACACTCGCCCTGATATAGCTTTTGCTATGAGTATGATAAGCCAGTTTATGCACTCTCCTGGGCCAAGACACTTTGATGCTGTATACAGGATTCTGAGATATTTGAAGGGGACGCCTGGAAAAGGGTTGTTATTCAAAAAATGTGGGCAACTACAAGTTGAAGCCTATACAGATGCAGATTGGGCAGGAAGTGTTTCTGACAAGCATTCTACTTTTGGCTACTGTACATTTATTGGAGGCAATCTTGTTACCTGGCGAAGCAAAAAACAAAATGTGGTGGCTAGGAGTAGTGCTGAAGCTGAGTTCAGAGCAGTAGCCCATGGAATTTGTGAAGTCTTGTGGATTAAGAGACTATTGGAAGAATTGAAAATCTCTAATCCATCTCCCATGAAAGTTTACTGTGATAATAAGGCAGCTATCTCTATTGCTCATAATCCTGTTCTTCATGATCGAACGAAGCATGTGGAAGTTGACAAACATTTTATCAAGGAAAAAATTGAAAATGGACTGATTTGTATTCCTTATATCCCCAAGGCAGAACAGATTGCAGGCATTCTCACTACAGGATTGCCTCAGAGACAGTTTGAGAAGCTAGTTAACAAGCTGGCCATGGAAGACATCTTCAAACCAGCTTGAGGGGGAGTGTTGGAATATTCTGGAGATTGAAATGATGTTCTTTATTAGGAAAACCGTGTGTACAGCTAGGAATATCTTAGTAATCTTTTATTTTTAGGAGATCAGGATTTGGTTATTTGTTTCCTAACTGTTATACTGTAAAATAGGAAACTACCTAACTTAGGTTCACACAACCAAGTATTTAAACAGTGTAAATCTCTGAAATAATAAGCTCTTACTGTTTCTACAAAAAAATTTTCTTCCCAACTTTCAGCTGTGTAAACAAGCATGTTAGTTTCAAAGCTTGGGACGGGATGCAAACTCTCTTCACACCTATGCAAAGATGCAGTTTCTTCAGAAATCCAAAAAAATTAAAAAAAAAAGGGAAAATAGACACCTTCTAACCATTACAATTGAATGAACAATAATTGACTGATCTGCAGGAGACTCAGACCCAGAGAAAGTGAAAGAAGATTGGAAAGCTGAAATGGAACTGAAAAAGGTTGCGGTGATGAATACTCTTTGCGAATATAAGTTCAGTATGGTCAGCACAAATAACAGCACAAGACTGGCCTTATCTTAATGTTAGACACCTCTCTGCCGTGGAGAAGCTTCAAGATGCACAGACTGGCCTTATTGAGAGGTTAAGGTTATATCTCAGAACTAGTGATTGTTGTGACCTTATGTCATGGTTGGTGGGAATCTCCACTAATTAACAATCAGTATGGAGATGGATGCTTTAACAAAAAAAACACATGCAACTATCAGTTACATGTAATGAATTTCAGCCACTCACGGGCAGCAGAAAGTGAATACTAAATGGTACCAAATTTTGAGACAGAAATGTATCAAGAATTTTTATCCCTCTCAAAATAATACTAAAGATTACCTTCAATTCTTCCACCCGAAGGAGATGTAGTATCATGATATATGTGAGTCGAAACTGAGATTCAAGTCGAGTTGCACATCCAACAATGATATGCTTCAGATCCCCCTCTTCCGGGATCTCATCACGACACATCAAAATAACTGTACCAGTTTCATCAAGTCCTCTTCTTCCAGCACGGCCTGCCATTTGAGTGTATTCCCCAGGAAGTACTTGTCTAAATTCCTTCCCGTCAAACTTTCTTAATGTATCAAACACAACCTGAAATTAATCCTTATCCTTGTTAGAATCAGTTAGCAGAAAGCAAGAAAATAACATACATTTCTCATATCATACGGTCCCACAAAGAATCAACTAACTTTTAAAAAATAAAAATAAATAAAAGCAGAAAAAACATAAACATGCATCTGAATATCAGTATGAAAAGAATGGTGTGCCCTCATTCCAGATAATATTCCAGCAAAAACATTAGCATGCATGAACTCATCAAATAACAGAGAAATAGTGTTTGGCAACCCAAAACAGTGCTAGGACACAATTTTTTATATATTACACTTGCTGGCAGTTTTTTTATGAAAGTTTCTACCACAGTACCATCATATGATACTCACTGTTCTGGCAGGAGCATTAACCCCCATGGCAAATGTCTCAGTGGAGAACAAAACCTACATAAAGAAATGACACAAGTTAAGAATGAAATCTAACTGTCTAAATGAACCATATAGAGACATAACTGCAAAAAAGAAAAAAAAATTATGGTTCCTCTATTAGAATGGAAAGAATAAGGAAAAACATAGGACACCTCAGCTGTGAAAAAATGTGCAGCAAGCTATACAAATTAATTTCAGAAAGAAAAAGATCCACTAGCGTAATAGGAATATGATACTAATAGAAGAAAGGGAAAAATAAAATCAACAACCTTAATCACACCACGACAGAAGAGCATCTCGACTACTTCCTTAACAATTGGAAGCAGCCCGGCATGATGAACACCAATTCCTCGTTGAAGATAATTCTGAACTCGGACAACCTTACATCAAATAAATGCCTCATATGAGATTTCAATGAGTTCATATAAAACACAATACTCAACAATCAAAAGGCTAACACCTGTGGTAAATTCCGGTCAGATCCCCTCAACCGAGAAAAAGCTTTGTCACAAAATACACGAATCTCACTTTTCTCAGAACTGGAAGTGAGGTCAGTCCCAGAGATACTCTCAGCTGATTTATCACATTGATTCTTCGAGAAACAAAATATAATCACCTAAGCATAAAGGGGGAGAACAACATGGTGAAGCAACAAAATACTGCATCTGAAATCTTCGCTGAACATACATAATATGAAAATAAACATAAGCATACTTAAATGAAGTCATAATACCAAACTTGGATAGACTTAGTCGATGGCAAATGATTTACGCAAGGGCCTGAAAGTTACATGAACTATCAATCCTTAATGGTAATAATCTCCTTTTAGGTATGCCTACAACTTGAGCTCCTCAAGAAAACATTCATGTCATGCAAGTAAAAGTTTAAAGTAAATGTTCTAGAGCATTTCATCACTCCTCAGTCACTACAACATTTTCTAGAATGGAACCATCAATCAGATTTCTTCACAACAGAGATGAAGTGTGAGAAAAAGCCACAGATCAAGCAAAATTCAAATATGATATACATCAACACAATTGAGAATGTGTATCTCAGTGCATGTGTCTGCATTGTGTATTCAGAATATACATACAGGCAACAGTGACTTCTTTGAGAGCTTGTCAATCAGTGACAACCACATTGATCTCCGTGAGCCCCAACTGTTCCGCCCACCACCATTACTTTGCCCCAACCAACCTGTCCCAGAATGGGCTCTTGAAATCTGGAAACCAGAATGTTTGTTCTGTTTCCCACGGTAAGAAACCTCTCGTTTCTGACCTTGAGTAGCATCTTGAGCAGCAGAAGATCCTGGATAGGATCCAGCACCTGCGCTGACTGAAACTGAATTCTTTTTCCTAAATGCATCCCTTGCAGCCTTTAGTCCTTCTGGTATAAAAGTTTCATTTTCACATATTTTGTAGAATTCCCCTGAATAGAACAGGCCATGCTCCAATGGGACTGGTCTTTTCTCAGTCCTGATAAGAGAAAAAGGGAAAAACATCAGATGTAAATAATTGGAAAGATTATTCACCATTGATTTCCACCAGAAGCAAAAGATAAAACAGCATGACAGGTTACATGCTAACTGGTGACAACAAATCAAGAGTTACATGAGACTGAAGAATTTACAATAGATTGATAAGAACAGAAAATTATTTGAACTGTTATCTAAATTGTGACCTCACCCAGTAACATGGATCTTCTTCTGCTTAGTCCGGCCAATCCAATCAGCAAATTCTTTTGTATTTGGTACCTAAAAGTGATACATCAAATGTTTCAATGTACCAATCGTCTAAAAGCACCTGTCTTAAATAACATTGTCCTAGAGCAGGTGCTAGAACGTGTTAAGTAGTGTTATCCTATATCTTCAGGTCAAGGGGTTTGTCATTGCTCTATTCTGGTGCAGCCTCTCCACTCATTGGCTATTGGTTTTGGTTTTGATGCTTTAACATGCTACCAGAGATTAAGGTTTGTCATTGTCCCCCCTTTGTCAATTGCAAGCCCCGTGGTGCACATGTAAGGCCTGTTTCCAATCATTCAAACAGCCGACATGTGAGAAGGAGCGTTAAGTGGAATTATCCTGCATTGCCAGGTCAAGGTTTGATAGTACTCTATACAGTGGTGAGACCTCTCTGCACTTGCCAGGCCTGTTTCCAATCATCTAACCAGGCAACATGTGAGCGGAACCATTAAGCAGAGTTATCCTACATTGCCAAGTCAAGGTTTGTTAGTACTCTATACAATGGTGAGACCTCTTCGCTCATTGCAATTGGAATTGGGTTAACTCCTCACATGTCAACTGTTAGTACTCTATACAGTGGTGAGACCTCTCCACATATGTCAGGCATGTTTCCAATCATTTAACCAGCCAACATGTGAGAGGGAGCATTAAGCAGAGTATCCTACATCGCCAAGTCAAGGTTTGTTAGTACTCTATACAGTGGTGAGACCTCTCCGCTCATTGGAATTGGTTTTGGGCCAAATGCTTTAACAGGTAAGAAAGCAAGGTTCATGCATAAGCTTGTTATCTTTGCTAAAGAAAACATTAAAAGAAATAAAACATTTTTTCCTTAAACAACCTACCTAATTTCCAAAATGTTCTTCTAGTTAATGTCGTTCAAGAGTGAGCATTTCAAAGGAACACAAAAACATTATGGAAGATCCTTCAACCACATCTGATTTCTGTAAAATAGTTTGATGATACACTATCACAACATTGTGCTATAACAGATATCTTTTTTTGATAGCTCAAAATGTATAACAGTTACCCACAAGGTGTCAACCCCTGTTCAAGATATTAGAAATGACCTAGAGAAGCAAGCCAAAACTGAAACCCCAAAGACAGTTCAAGTTAGGCATCTTCATTCCTATGGAGAAAAAATGTAAAGTAGATACCGTGGCTGAAAGGAGTACAATATTGATATGCCTTGGTAGCATGATTATAACCTCTTCCCAGACAACGCCTCTATCGACATCATTCACATAGTGCACTTCATCAAATATAACCTATTTTCCATGATACAGGACCAAAGGGAAATTAAGAAGTTACCAAAAAAACCCAAAAGAAAGAATATAACACAAACTCAAGCTCAAGATTGAAGGAGTCAGAGACTCAGACTCAGACGTAGAAAGCAGGAAAAAAAAAAAAGCTTAAACTCTAACAAATAGAAAGAGTCAGATGTAGGGAACTGGACTTCAAGATTGAAAGATCCATTTTACCCATTCAATATCACGAATAATATCTGCGCCTCGATAAAGCATTGACCTCAAAATTTCAGTGGTCATGATTAGACAAGAAGCCTCTGGTCTCAAACTAACATCACCAGTTAAAAGACCAACATCAAACTTTGCACAGAAATCCCGGTACTTTTGGTTGCTGATTGTTTTAATAGGCGCAGTATACACAGCCCTAGTGCAGTGCTGCATGAAAGAAACACATGATTAGAACTCATAGCATCATTAACTCGATTTAAGAAAAATATGTCTAGAATGAAAACTTCCAGAAATGTATGCATACAAAAAAATATTTGATTCGAATGAATGCAATAATTCAAAAACAGTAGTGCACAAGTAACCTTTCTCCGACCACCATACCTTAGTCACCAGTGCAAATGCATATTCTGCAACCACCGTCTTCCCAGCAGATGTATGTGCTGCCACAAAAACAGAGTCCCCCTTTTCCAAATAATAGATAGCCTGTAATAAGCACATTAATGAGAAGCAGATTCTGTAATCATTGTACTTGCATGTCTTTCAGATTAAAAAAAAAAAGAAAAGAAAAAACAAAATCTTACTGATAGAAGGTAAAGAATTAAAGAGAACGGATGATGAGAAATCCTCCCCCAAGTGTGAAAATATAGCGAAATAAAAGTAACAAACAATGCAACAAACCTTTCCAATTGCTAGCCATGTTAAAAATGGAAACCTCTTTTAAACACTCAACATCAGAGGCCGGTAGAAAGGCTACATAAACCTATTTTATGCAAAATTCCAGTTTATTTACCACTCACTTGTTTATGTTAAATGCCACATGAACCTCATAACTAGGGAAGCAGTTATGATAACTAAGTAGTTCAGTTGCAGAAGCACTTACAAGGCAGCTAACGATGAAACATTTAGGCAACAGAAAACCAGGAAGACATTTAGTTCTGATTGCCAATGAAAATCCGTATGACAAGTAGCAGTTGCATAAGCATGGTTGTTGTCAAGAAAATGAAATACTATGGCTGGAAATAAAGAGAGGGACAGAGGAAGAAACACTGGAGAATTGTAGGACTACGTTTTGTATTTCTTGATATTAGAACTTGAGAACAAACGGGATATTGATACAAGAGGAAGTAGGAAAGGCAAGCTAATCTCTATAAAGGTAAATTGCTATGACGGAAGAACGATAGAGAAATCATAGTAATTATCCTGATCACTATGTTTTTGGTCTGCTCCTCCAATCATGCTACCCTGATGTACTTTCTAACACCCATCAGTCGCTATCTAATCATAATTCTCTAACTTCCCCCTTCAAGCCTTAGGTAGTTGAGAAACCATTAACTTGAGTTTGCAAAACATAATTATGAAAATGTCTTCAAGAATCAATGGAGCACATGATTTGGAAAATGTCTTCAAGAATTAAGGGAGCCCATGATTTGTTGGTAGAGTCAACATCTTCTCCAACTGTCTGGCCGTTTGGATTACCAGAAATTTATTAATGTTAGCGATTTATGATGATCTAAACAGAAGTGTTGCTCAGCTACTTCTGCCAACGATCATTCCGGCTCTTCCTCTCAGTAAACTCATGTGCTCAATGGAAAAACTGAAAAAAGGTGCTCCATTTTTCTCTTGACATCTCAAATCAAAATGCTGCAACTCACAGCAACATGGGTTCTATTAGAGGATGTAAAATCATCTAGCCAAAATTGACAGTTAAGTGGGAAAATCCCACATGGCCAATAAAAGGGGTTAGTGAAGACTTTATACAGTGATGAGGCCTCTCCACCCATTGCCAATTGATTTTGGGTTGGTTACTTTAACATGGTATCATAGCCCAAAGCTCAAAGTTGCCCCAGCCATAGCCAAAACAAGTGATAGAGCCGAAGTAGCCTACACGTGAGGGGGCGTGACCCCACATGGCCAAGAAACGGGGTTAGTGAAGACTTTATAAGGTGCTGAGGCCCCTCCAATTATTTCCGATTGGCTTTTGGTTGGATGCTTTAACATTGACATGATCCAAGACTCCTGAGTTTCGTTTCTTTTTTTTTCTTTTTGGTTTAATTGAGTGGTTGTGGGTAAACTTGAAGGGGCAATGATGAGGCTGTTCTTTATTTAATTATTTATTTATTTTCCCCCTTTTTTTTCTTTTTTTAAGTGTTGAATGAGGACAGAAGATAAGGAATGTAACTCAAACAAAATGAGAAGAGAAGCAAACAAAGGCTGAAGAAGGATTTAAAAAAGAAAATGAAATTGAGCTGAAGGCTCTAAAACAAAAGAGCTAACAAAAGAGAAGTTATTCTAAGGATCTTTGCTCTGATACCATGCCAAGAAAAAAAAACCTATGACAAAATAATGAGGGAGAAAGGAAGAAACAAAGGAGAAGTGTTACTGCATTTTGTATTTTTTGATACTAGAACTTGAGTACAAAGGGATTATATATACAAGAAAAACATACAAAGGCAGGCTAATCTCTAATAAAGGTAAATAGCTAGAATGGAAGTGATAGATTACTACTCTAATCACTATGATTTTGGTCTATTACTCTAATCAAGCTGCCCTGATTTACTCTCTCGCCCACCAGTCACTATCTAAGCATAATCACAATAGCTGCTACTTCCCAAAATTCTCTAACAATTATTATAAGTAGGAATAAACATATGACTCAAATTCCTTTTTGAAAATTCACCAGTAAGGGAATTAAGCAAATAAAGCAGTTGCTTAGACTGATGTCTAGAGAAGAAATAATCTATAAAAGACTCTAAAAGGCATGAAAAGCACCTCCCTCTTCTGCACCTCACCCTAGATTTCCATGTTCCATTTCCTCAATGCCTTCTCTGCCATCAAAATAGATCACCAACAGTGGCCGTCTCTTGCAAGACTTCTTTTCCATTTTTCTAGGTCGGATTTTGATAGAAATAAGAAGTGAATCTATCTTCACCTGCATCAACTATGAGGGCAGCAAAGTGCTCCACAGGTACTACCCCTTTCTATGTTAATTGCATATGTGAAAAGCCATGAAAAATCCTCCCTTTATATTCTGTTGAAAAGCACTGTGTTACCTTCCTACTGAGTTTGGCACAAGGGAATGCATTTCTTTTGTAGAATAATCTATTGTAAGGCAGCAGATCTCAGGACTGCTTGGAAAGCAATTCTGTGCTACAAGTACGGCTTTTCAACCTGAATGTAAGAGGTTGGAATTTTTGTAATTTGTTACTCAATCAGCCTTTCATGGTTTATTGGATTTTTGTAAAAAAAACTATAGTTGTAATAGGGAAGCCTTAACTGCTCAATTTTTGCACTTCTCTAGATCCAAACTCTACATACTGAAACTTGGGTTAGAGCTAGATCAATGGTTCTCTTTTAATTCACGAGTAAATTTTTGCAAGGTTAGTGACTTATTGAAGTTGTGCTTTCTTTGTGGCTAATGCTCAGGTTCACACACATCAATATTTTTGTTCTTCAATTCCTAATGTATTGGTTTGGTAGATGTGTCAAAGTCATTTGAGTTCTACCATGCTTCTCTACTACAGTGGTTTGATTTAATGGAAGTTATGATATAATGAAACTGTGGTTTCAAGTCTTTCATTTATGTATTAAGGGATGATTTTAATTGCTGGAACTAACTTCTAGCTGAATTATGGTTACGAACAAAAACATTTTTTGTTCCTTTAATTGATAATATACAGGCATAGATGTAGAGAATGAAAGATTAACTTGCTACATTGGGGAGAACAACGCAGCCAGAAGCACCACTGAAAGTAAAACGTCTAACTTCTTATACAATCTATTTTCCTTGTTTTTTTCATTGAATCTAAAGTATTACTTAGGTTACATGCATACCATGGGCCAACATAAACTCAAGCTTAGGATCAAGCCAATTGGAAAGAGATAAATTTCAGCTTTAAAGCCTTGAACTAACTATATTTTGGTTTTTTTCCCTCATTTCGGTAAAAGATGCGAAAGTCAGAAAGTTTGGAATGAAAGAGTGCTGCTATGTGGTGTCAAAGGCAGGAAAACGATGGTGATTAAAGGTACAAAAGAAAGAATTTTTGTTTTCTTTTTCCATATGTTATAGTTCAATGATTTGTGGTTAGTTAGGTTCCATTTGTCTCCCTTTTTAATAGAGAATTGTTTTTTACATAGGTTTCTTTTTGTTTCTTATAGAGGTGTAATATGGACACGTTTCAAACTCTATTGTATGCAGGACGAAAGTGACATGCCATAGAATGTTGATCCAACATATATTTATTGCTGATGTTCCTGTGCTGAATGGTGATAAAACACTAGAACGAGTGAAAGGAGAAGAGAAGTCAGGGAAAAATAGCAGCCAATGGATACTTACTGCTATTGGAGAAGAACAGAACAAAGAGACCGAACTAGAACAGAGGACAGAGGGCAGACAATCTACTGCTGCTTGGTAACAAATTAGCTAGCTTCTAGTTGTTTGCATAAATGCTGCTATTATGACCTTCTGTATTACTCTATCTGCTATTTTATGTATGGTAGTAATACCATATAAATATAATAATCTTGCCGCTCTTGTGACCTTTCTTCCTTCGCAAGATTCACTTTTCTAACTGCTTAGCATACTTAGCACTCTCTATTTTACCTCCACATTTATTGCCACCATTCTATTATCCCAGGGCCTTTGATGATCCACCAAATGATGGATGAGGATGGTAACAAAGGCAGAAGCAGTGTTAGCCAACTTACGATGCATGTTTGCTATTAAAACACTATTATGCTTTCAAACTACTTCACATATGTTAAGAACATTTAATGATTATATATCAACATTTACAACTTTTAAAACCATTCATGTATTCTGATACATTTTAGCAATGGCAGCAGGAAGCGCAGGAAACACTAGTAAATGCAAGTAAAGACAGCTAATTGATCCTTTAACTTGACTGTGAAGGTTTATTACAGGAACTCCTTATCAAGCAAGAATTTAAGTTATAATTTAGATTTATGATTGCTGATCAGTGAATTTACTAAGAAAATATCAGCCTACAGAATCATGCACCATGCGCTTATGTGTTCTTGTTCCTCTATGATATGCATGCAAGTGCAGTTCTGTTGGATGCAGGGCCAGCTTGCATGGCTGGTACTCAGGGCCAAAATTCAGTGGAGCATCAGAGGGGCATTTAACTAGAACTAGATGACCGACTTCCCATGGTAGTAGAGCAATAGCATACAACAGAAGGACAGCTGTTTCACCAGCAATCAGAACCTGTCCTAAACTATCAAAAACTAGCTCCTTTGGTCAAAACTAAAAGGCTGCAGCAATAGGCTGGTTTCCTTTTCCACACAAGAAAACCCTCTTTCATAAACCACTAGAAAACTTAAAAAACAAAAAAAGTTCCTCTCTTATTAAAGCCAAAGAACAAAAGAATCTGCAGAATGGAAGGGTGGGTTCTGCAAAATACCATAAGCCACAAGAAAACTATACATTAGCATAAAATATTGGATGTAATTACTGCATCATGTCTCACAATTAATTCCATAAAATGTGAAATAAACTCTCTTAGCTTTAAAATAAGACATGTAGAAATGAAATACTTCGACTAAAAAGAGCAAAACAAATACCTGCTTTTGGAATACATCTAATTCAAATGGAAACTCCAGAGCCATGTCAGGAACAAGCTCATTGAAGCGATCTCCAATCCCTTCAATGCCTTCAGTAACAGCCCAGGCCTACAGGTTAGATGAATCTATAACTGAAAGCATTACTGCAACTGGAATGAGGGCCCAAAACAAATAGAAATTAATGGTCAGGTGTAAGTAGCTATCAACTGGCTCTGTTAACCGCATACCTCTTTTTCTTGCTGTCTACCATCATCAGACGTGTCACCGACTGTCTCTGATTTGGCAATTAGAATTGCATCCAACACAGATAGCCCAGTATCAACACTGCTGGAAATTTCAGGCATATTTGCTGAAGCATCTAGCTTAGTAGACTCTGAAGGTCTCAAATCAGATTCCACAAACTCCAACGCTGCTAAATGAGCCTCTGCACATAGGATTACATAAAGTAAATCCCAAACACACTATTAACATGTCTAGAGCACATGCTAACAAAATTAGTCTTTAATAATCGTAGGGTCCACCCTAGAAACATGCATACAACTTACTGTTAAACCAGGTTTACTCCTGCATCCTTCAGCCATATTTTCTCAAAAGGCAAAGTATATACTCCATCAGACAAAATATCAACCTTGTGCAGGGTTTGTACAAGTAATACAAAGCTAAAATTTAACATCCAAAATCAGAATATTTTTATCATCATTTCTGTTGATACTGTCCTGAACCCAACAGATAAAGTGATTAAAGAGATATGTTCAAAACTATTTTCAAGAAAAAGCTGCTTGAAATGCCATTGCTTTTTGAAAATAAAAAAGGGAAACTAATTATATTTCCTTTTGTGATTTCAGAAAACAATGACCATGAATAACACATTCAACATTAAAATGGCTAATAGAGAGACACAAGTAAAATCCTGGGGAAATCCAATCAATGATAGACGGGATTAACTCTGTTTGCAATATACGGGGTTGGTAATCTCAATGTTGCACCTTGATATACTAAGCTAATGGGGTTGAGTGAATAAGATTTCAACCTGAAACTATGCTACTATGCACGTTCACAGAATCTCTGTCAGCAAGTAAAAGGTTTTCTTTTCACATAGTACAGTTGGACTACTTTTGTCAGCCAGACCAGCCAGTATGCAGCACAAATCTCAATTCTTGAAGTGCACTGGTAATACTTTATTTAGAAGACCAAAACTAAACAAGCGTATGCACAAAAGATACATATGGAGTTCCAGTCCTACTTACCGTTGCTCTCTGAATCTGCAACAATGTCCTCTTCCCAAGCCTTCTTAAACAAGTCATCAAACTGTACAGACAGTTTAGTCTGCAGATAACAAGAACATGTGAGGCCCAAAATAACTATGGGGCAAAATGAAAGAAACCATTAAAATGAGGAAAGAAACCTAAATTCAGAAACTGACCAGCGTTTCATTAGGTAAGCTAAAAAGGGAGCTCTTGTCCTCATAAACATTCCATGAACATGGATACGGCTTCAAAAAAGAAATGTATGGGGAACTTGGTTAATCAATAGTAATAAAACTTCAAACTTCACCAGCTGAGAAAATCAAATAATTTACCTTAAGTTCACCAAAATCCAGACCTTGCTTAAATGTGGGAGGAACTATTTGAGCAGGGCCACCACTTAGAACTTCACGTACCCAATCACCATTAACAGCCCCCTCAGGGAAAATTCTCTCCAAATTTCCGGAATTATCCAAGCCTCCAGGACGAAAGGGCCGGTTATTGGTGCTTCCTCTTAAGACATCTTTTGCAGCACCAACTGTTCGTTGTAGGGAACCAAAATCCTGAGATCCAACTGTTATTTCTGACACATCCACCTAAAATAACAAGGGTCGAAGATCCAGTCATCAAATAAAAGGGTTGAGTGGAAACGTTTGGAAATCTATGTCCTAAGAATAGATTTTTGAACTAGAATGAGGAAACTATGCAATTTGACTCCATGCTAGATTGGACCAAAATAAAGTTTAAGACTCAAGTTTATGAGAATTGTCTATCAGGCTTTTCCCAGTCATGAAGTGAAACAACTTCCCTTTCTGAAAAGGAAAGCCCTGCACAAAGAGCTCAACCACAACTAACACTCAAGACTTGACTTCACTACATTCCTAAGAACGGTTACTAGACAATGATGAAACTATGTCTTCCCTAGAATACCACATAACTTTCCTTTCACCTTATCTACTGCAAGTTCCTCAATCATGGTCATACTCTGAAAGAGTACTGACAATGATTGAATTCAAGCAAAAGGGATGGAAATAAAAGAAAATCAATATGTCTGCCTGTACTCTATGTATTTGTCTAAGACAAAGGGAACAAACAAAAGGAAAATACATGATGGGAGAAAACAATATGCTTACTCAGTTATGGGGGTTAGATGGTCTGTTTCTCAAATGATTGAAGAAAAATTTCTCCACAAATAAGACGAAAGTTTTTCACGGTAGTGAGGTTCCTGTTGACATGATGAAGAATAAATGGTTTCACACTCTTCTTTTGTGGAAGACTAGAAGGTGTTCAAAATCGGGATTCCACATGGAATTGCTTTTGGTGTGATCCATAGTTGTAGAATCGGATTAGAATCGTAATTGTAATCATATAATCCAATCCAATCGTTTTTCCTATTTCAAATCATAAAATCGTAAGATTCTAAGATTCAAATTAGGATTTTGACAACTATAGAGACTGATATCGATTTAGCTGAGACTTTGAATTATTTATCTTGTAATTATATTTTTGGAACTCTCTTGCTGCCATAGGGAAAAAAAATCTCATTACAGAAAGGTCATACCTCCATTGAGGTTGGTTCCCATTTTTCTTCAGCCAATCTCTTCTTTGGTCGTCTAAAAGGTGGCTCCCATACTGGAACGACAATTTTCCTTGGCAACAAAGGCTCAAGTGGTACTTTTGCCCTATCAAACCAGTCGAAATCCCATTGCCTTCCAACTTTCTCAGGAGAAAATTCATCCAGCTCCAATCTCGGTAAAAGATATTTCTCCTTTATATGCTCCTCGATAGACTCTGGAGTTTCCTTAGGAAATGCAGGCGGCTACAAAAGACATAACCATATAAGAATCAGTAGAGGATTATCGCTTATGAAAATAGAACCTTAGCATCATTAGCCACGCAAGGGCGCTTCCGCAACAAAATGTTCCACTAATTCAAAATACTTTTCGACGCAAAAAGGGACAATTACAACCAAAATATTAGTCGACTCTCACTAATCAAGTTTCTAAAACCAGTTTATGAACCCTAAAACGGAATGCCAGTAAATTCATAACCAGAAACTATTGCAAACTTGTTTGCAATTAAGCGTGCAACAAATTGGAAAAGAAGTAAGATAAAAACGCAAATAAATAAGACGATTAAATTGGAGAAACAAAACCCACTCACAAGAACAAAATCGGGAAGCGATTTGATGGGGTCGTGACGCTCTTCGGTGTAGAGAGGCTCGACTCTGAGGTGGCCACTGTGGCCGGAGAATCCGACCCGGAAAGAGAACCCCTCCGCTGCCCGTATTGGATCCATTTGGGCGTTCCCTGAGCTGCGAAATCGTTGTAGATGGTGAAGCTTATTTGCCCCTCGAGAAGCTTTCGCCGGTTCGAACCAGACGGACTCAAGTACAAGGGGTAATAACACGAGCTTGAAGCGGAAGCTTGGAATAGGCACGCTTGATTGCCGAATCAAGAGAAGAAAGGGTGCACAGGATTTTAGAGCAGCAGTGACACGAGCAGACACACAGTACCAATGAAAAATGACAAAACCTTTCCCTGAGGTTTGACCTAAATTACAACGTGCCTCAGCATTTTTTTTAAAACTATACTTTCTCTTATTTCCTTAACAATGTCCAGTAACAAACTTTTTAAATGCTGATTTAAACTATCTGGTAACTATGTTTTAGTACTTTTAAATTTTTTTATATTTTTTCACAATTAACTAACATTTAAAAAGTACTAATTTTACTTATAAAGAGAAAAATATATTTATAGAGAAGAAATTTTTATAATTTAAAATGTATATTAACTATAACAAAATATTGGAGATCTTAAATTTGCTGAAAGATTACTATCATACAACTTAAACTAAGGTTTCAGAAGTTGTTAACAACCAGTGTAACAAAAGCAAGGAAAAAAGTGTATGTTTTCAAAAATAGGGACAAAGGGTAAGTTAGTCAAGCCTAATGGGGTTTATTATAAGATTCTGTAGGAAATTTATTGAGCACATATGTAATTATATATAGCTACTTTTTCATCATATTATTCTCCTTATCAGGTATCTCTATCTCTTTTTCTCCCTTTTGGTGGAGGCAACAATGACCTATTGTGCATTTACACACAGGTGCACGACATGAAGCCAATTTTTTTAAAGACATAATACCTTTCTAGCTTCAAAACTCAGTTGACCAAAATACTTAATCTTTTCAACTTCAACCCGGGATAACTCAGCCTCTAAACTTACTTAAATGGATCAACTAGCCCCTTTAACTAATTCATGCATCTCATGTGATGCCAACTTCATAAACGTTGTTCACCTATGTTTGCCCAAAACATCAAGAAACTCATAACCACTAGCACCAAACACAATTCTAGTGAGATTTGAAATTGTTGGTCATGAAGAAGCAACACAACATTGATAAAGAGGAAATATGGCAGCTTTGATAAGAATCAAGGAGGCACACTCAAGGAAAGAAAATACCTTTTGAAGCTCACTAGTGGGCCAATTTATAGGAGAAGAGGTAAGGACATGGCTCATACATTTCATGCCTTGGTCACAAGCTATTTCTTAGAGCTATTGAAGTGTCTCATGGATCACTATAAAGTGATGGCATAGCTTGGTGCACCATCCTTAGGTCCCAAGACATCATGCACCCTTGGAGCCCTTGCATGTACCTAAAAAGCCCCTTTAGGAGCCCTCTTATGCCATTTCTTCATATGTCAAGATTTTATGTGCCCTGAAGCTTCAAGACTTCCCTACATACCCTAAAGCGAAGCTTCAAGCTAAAAGAACTCAAATATGTTACCCAGACCTAAGAGGCCCAAGCCAAAACCCTAAGTGACACCTAAGTGCACGTAAGAGCACCTTTGGGAGTTTTAGGGTTCTATCTTGTTTGCATTTTCTTATTTTTAATTTTCCAACTTATTTAAGTCCTTTAGGATGTTATTAGGCCTAGGAATTAGTGTTTGTCACATGGGAATCATGTAAACCCAATTATAGCTTATGAGTGTTAAAATTGTGTTTCAAACTTCTAGTTTGACTAGGTTTTCTAAGGCTAAATATGTTTAGGGCTTTGTTGACTAAAACAGACCTAGTTTTCTAGCTATAAATAGACCTTATTCTACTTGTAAAATACAGATTTTGAATAATACAATATTACTTTTGAGAGTTATTGTCGCAGCCCTATGCCGCTTGCGGCTACCTATGCTGCCCAGGATTACTAGGAATTCAGAGAATTCCCAATTTTTGGTTTATAATTGTTGGTTTCTATGCTTGTGATAAAAGTAATGCACGTGACCTAAACTTACTAACCTAGATACTAGCATTAAATAATGCATGATTCGCTTTGGCATAAAATTTAAACATAAAATAAAACATTAAAAACATTAATGGATCTACACTTAAAATAATAGTAAAACTAGCCAAAGCCATAAACACATTTCCTACAAGCATTAACCCTATGTACATTATTCAATTATGTACATGAATCACAAACCAAAACATAAAACTAACCAATATTGCTAGAGGCATCTAATACAATTAAGTACTCAAGCATAACTTACTGAGATGACCCTACTAGGCTAACCACCTAAGCTCCTCCTCTCAAGTGCCTTTAGCCTCGATCTCCCTTTGTGCTTCTAGATCAACCACTACTCAAGGTTAATCCAACATAGTTAACACACAACGTAACCAATAAATCAATGGGAAAATACAAACTAGCAAGTATAACTTGTACCTACTTAGCAAGCTCAACAACCATCTTGGGTTGCTGGCCAAACCACCTAAACTTGCACATGCAAACTAATGGGCAAGAATCATAGATTTCCAGTAGGAAGTCTTCAGGGTACCTGCAAAGAAAACACTAAAGGACAATGGACAAAAAATGTCACAAATCTATCATGACCTCATATTGTTACCACCTCACAAAATAGGAGAATTACAAGTGTGTCATAATGGCTAAAAACCATTATATTGTGTAATTCTCACCATAGTGATTGAAGTGTGGAGGGTAAAAGGCATGATCAACACCTCATTAAAAGTGTTACAAGTTGGTAACTTGGTCCCCAAAAAAAACCTTAAGGATTACTTGTTTATCAAGCAACCTGTGGACTTTTTTGTAAGGTTTTGGAAATTCGGGTACTCAATTGCAAAACTCTCAAGAAAAAGACTTGGAGAGTTATGGGAAGAATATGAATGCTATGAAAGTGCTATTAGATGACCAAATTGCTCATGGAAGACAAGTTTGGACAAAGGAAACACTAAAGGCAATAAGGACCTAAATGTCCTAGTGTAAACCTTAAGGTGTTCAAGCTTTTGACTTAAGTCTAAGGGTGGAATTGTGGGATTATCCCACCATGGGGGAAGCTGCCAAGACTTGATAATTAGTCAAAAATGCTGGGCACATGTGTACCAATGTTTTTAAGACAAAGAAACCATAATTAGTAAGAAGGAAAATGACATCAAGTAAGGTTAAGCTTGTTAAGTGTGTTTTGTGCCCTTAAGCTCATTTAAGGCCATTTAAGTGGCCAAATCACTTATCTCTCTCTCATTTTCGTCCTCCTCCAACCCAAGAACATAGCCACATTTACTTTATAGCCACCACACCTTCAAACTTGCAATTGATTGAAATTGAAGGTAAAAGGAAGCAATTGGAAGCAAACTAGAGCTATTGCTTGGATACTTCAAGGATCAAGCTTGATTTTCGGCCTACCCACTTTAGTAAGGGTTCTTTTGCTCTCATGGGTTATTTTCTGTATTTTCAAGCAACCATGGAGCTAGGGTTAAACTTGGAAGAGAGCCATGAGCTTGATGAACCAAGCTTAGTGAGGGGAGTGCAGTAATTGAAGGTTTTGTAACCTAGTGTAAAGCGCACAGTGATGACAGTGAATTTCTGGGTTTCTAGAGCCCAAAAGTTAGTACTAACTACTGTTAAAATCCTCCTAAGGCCAAGCATTAGCTTGAGGAGGGATGCCATAGTGATTTATTTAAGTTTATTGCATGTTTTACAAACTAACGTATAGTATATGTTGTTGCTGCATTTCATATGTTTGTTGGTTGTGAATGGCTGCTACATTTGGTTGCTATATCTTGTATATATGCATTGTGTTTTTTTGTGTTTTAGTATCTTTGGATGCAGGTTTTAATGATGGTCACATTGCCTATTGAATTCAAGTGTTACCCATACTAAGTTTCTCAATGAAACTTACTCCCCTCAATTCTATCATTTCAGGTCCAGCAGAAAGATCACCTTCAAACTAACCTTTGTGGTTTGATTTTTGATCTAAAATTTCAGGTACATGAACTTCCATATATCTAGTTATGATCTGGAAAGTTTGGTGATTTTAGGAGCACATTTGGTATTTTTAATGGTGGTACTTATTGTGTTGTGCAGTAGCTGTCCAGCATCCTGTTTTTGGAGTCCATTGTGTCTCAGGAACTCCTGTAACCTAGGGTGCATATTTAGCTGAGTTAAGGCCACATTGTAGTGCATCTATGCATGTACATGTAGTGTATGTAAAATGAGACAAGTATGTGAACATTTGGGTAATGTTTTGGCTATGTAAGTGATGTGGTGCAAAGCTGCCTAAGTGTGAATGATGGGCTGCTTACTTGTAAATTCTATTTTGGCCACATAAAGTTGTTAAAAGCAAGGGAATGTAATTCCTATATGTAATGGACATATATGGGATAGCTTTGGAGGGTTTTCCCCTTGTGAATGAAGTATTTGCACACTTATGAAATTTTGTATGGGCAAAATGGTCATAAAGTGACTAGAATTTTGACTCTGGACTAAAAGTTCTATATCTCCCCGTGTAGAAGGAATCTTTGTATAAAATTTTGACCATACCTAGAGAACATCTAGAGGTGGAATTGGGATTTAGAATTTCTGAATTTGGAGCCCTGTAGCCAAAGATATGACGTTGCAAAGTTGGCTAAGTTACTGTTCATTTGGTCAGAATTTTGTAACCAACTTAAAAAATCCATAACTTGGTCCATAGGTGGGCTATTGATGTAAAAAAAACTTCCTTGGTTTGATCTAAGTCTCTAATTGGTAATGGAGTAAAGAAAATAGGTGGTTATGTGGCTAAAATGATATAGTTTAGTAGTGTAAGTTACAAGTACAGTGGCTAGTCACAAGAACTTAACAAGATTGCCTAATGTGTGGTAGCCAAGATTAAGATTTGTGCTAGTGCTTTCCTTATTTGCTGCTATGGTGTGCATGAAATGTGATTATGTGCATGATGGTTGGACCAATATGCATGTGTTTACATAATGCCCAAGATGGCCACTTGGGTATGCACACTAAGGGTAGTGTTCTGATGGCTTACAGAACATTACCAATCTTGGGAGTCTAAATGCACAATTTTGGCACCATAATTAGACTGCCCCGGAGTGGGTAACACATATAGCGTCTTAGGTCTAGGGCCAAGCTGGGCCACTAGGTGTTACTAACCTTTCACCCTTCCTATGGTGAACCTTGACTAGCACATGGCCAATTTAGTTTGGGTGTACTAGGTTCCCGCTCTAGCTCCTCGGGCCTAAGACCTAAATAGGTAGCTAGGCATACTAAACCTCCACCTCTAGCTGTACTAGGCTCCCACTTTAGTCCCTCAAGTCTATGACCCAACTAGGTGACCAAGTGTTACTAAGCATCCACCTTCCTTGGTGAACTTTGTATAATACTAGGCTTTGGCAATAGCTACATTTCAATGAGTTGGCCATCACTGGGAATCATGCTTGCTCTAAGTACTCCTTGTGTTTCTTAGCACATATTAAGATCCCAAATGCACTAAGGTAGCTTAACTACCCCACTCCTCAAAGACCCCTCAATGTGTTAGTGTTGTGCCCAAAAGCCAATCATGAGATGATTGTATTTTTGCACATTGAGTCATGATATTTTATTAAGGCATTAATCCAGCAATTATGTTTGTTGTTTTATTTCTGCGTAACGTAATAAACATAATTGTAACCCTAGAATAATGATATTCTTAAACATCCCTGGTCTAGTATTATTGTGGAGCGGGTTGCAATAATACATAACGACTAGCATATGTGGAGACTAATATAAAATATACAAGTTGGAGAACTTGTGTACTGGATCGACCCACCATGAGAACACTACATGGATCGTTATATGAGTGTCATAAGTGATTCTCAAAGTGATCATGGTATATGTAGTCCTTCGACCTAAGATCATCAAGGTTCCCTACATGTGAGTCACATACTTTGATACTTTCCTTTGTTGCTCGTAACTGAGTGGACTTGAAGGAGGTCATTGGGTATGTCACATATCATGCGGAGGGATTTGTATGATCAAGATGGGATTTGTCCCTTTTATGTAACGGGAGTGATATCTTCGGGCCCCTTGATAGAGTGAGACTTAGAAAATGCATGGCCATGCTCGGATGAGTTGATATATGATATCAATGTCATCAGTTTAAGTTAGTCTACTCGGTAATCAAGAAACCAAAGATTGGGCTATATGAGAGTGACACATTCCATGTCTCGTGCTTAATCTTGATATCTTGGACAAAGGGACAATGGCATATATCAGTGATGATCATAAAGGTTTAGTCGAATCATCGACAATCTTGTCACTTGGGTAGCAATGATGTGTTGCTAGACACCGCTCATTGCTTATGATCATAAATGTGATTTATGATCATTGCCAACGTGATAAGAGGCTATTGGGTCGCACACATAGAGTTATTTGGATCATTAGAGTGCATGGGCTAATTATTTGGGTTATGGTTTCACTTTAATTTCGTATTAATAATGGGCCCAAGAGTTGAGCCATTATTAAGCCCGAAATTAAATCCTAATAGGATTAGGGCTTTGAAACCCATTAGGCCTGGAAGTTGAATCTCACTATAAATACAACTTCTAGTGAGAAATTCGCAGGTCTCCTTGCCCTAGCCTCCCAAAAGGACAACCGCACTCTTCTCTTGCAATTCCTTGGAGGATGCAAGCTAGCACTGCGAGTGCAAGAGAAACACATCTGCCGGGACGTGGTGGAAGCGTGGTGATCCCGAGAGGCTCGTGTGGATACCATAGAGAGCTTGAACACGTCAACTGTTCAGGTTTTATGATTCGATTCTAAGTTGAGTGAGAGATCTCAACCGAAAATTAGGTATGAAAATTTTTGAACACCCGGTTTACCCAGTTTCACTTGGATCCTGGAGGGTTTCGATTAAATTCCGCTACGCTATTTGGCTCCCGAAACCCAACACAATGTGCCTAAGTAACTTAGCTTGAATAATAAGTCACCTACCTACTTAGAGCTTTTAGTGTTCCTTTTGATTCCTTAGGGTAGCCTGCACTTACTTGGATATTAAGTAACCTGCCAAGCCATGCCAAGCTCCCATATTATCCAATCTAGGCTACCCATAGGCCCTAAAGCTCACATTGTACCCAAATGCACTTATGTGCCCTTGTTAACCTCATGGTGCCTTCTTTCGCCCTTAGGTGTTTTACTTAACTATTTGTAGTTCTTGTAGCTCCTAAACCAATCTAGGGTCAATAAAATACTAACCCAAATCATCTTACCAAGCTACAAGAAGTTGTGCCATATGTTGCCCACACTAATCGTGCCATAGTGCACATGTACCATTCTTAGTTAACTAGGCTACGGTTCTAGTTCACCATTGCTAGTTCACCATGCTCCTTACTTAAAATACTTGGTTACTCACTATTAATGCATTTAAACTACCTTAGGGATGACTACAAGACTCAACTAGGGCACCAAAATACCCTTATGGACACACTTGGTTCAATTGTGCACACACCATCTTATCCTTGCTTCATTTGATCCATTTGTCTCTTTTTCTTCATTCCATTTTCATTATAAATCTTTATCTAACCTTAGGAACATGTCTAGGATGTTTAGGAACCAATTAGGAACCAAAAATAACCTTCTTGGATGAGTTCCGAAGCAACTGTGGCGCTACAGTGCGAGCTTAGTGCTGTGGTGCCAAAGTTCATCTAATGCTGTCAAAAAATTAGTGTCTTGGTGCCTAGGCCTCAACTGGCACCTAGGCCTTAGGAGCACGACCTAGGCATGCTTCCCTTTGGCCCCTAGGTGCCCAGAACGGTGCCTCAACACCAAAAATTGTCCAACTTCGTCGTTCTACATGAAAACTATGCACAATTGACTCAAACTTGATTCTAATCACTTATAGGAGTACAATTAATCATCTCCAATGCTAAATATGGTAGACATGCATTAACATAACATGGAAAATAATAAATCCCTTTACCTTAAACACAATTATGCAAGAATCAAGCAAATTGAGCACCAAAGCTTCCATTGAGCTCCAATGGTGTTCTTAAGGTTCCAAGCTTAAATCCTCTACAATGGGCACCCAAAACTACTAAATGAAGAACAATTTAACTTACCCAATCAACTTAAAACCAAACTTAAGCTAGGGATGAGGCAATTACCTTGGTTTTGAGCTCAAAACTCTTGGAACACCACAAAAACACCACAATCTCACCAAAACTAGCTTGAGCTTCAATGAATTAACTTGGGAGCCTCCATTTTCATGAAAAAGTGGTGAAAATGACAGCTTGGGAGCTCCATCCATGGAGGTGCAAGGTGGGCTGTGGGTTTGGGAGGTAAGAGATCGTGAATAGTGCCAATCTCTTATCTCCTAACCCTTTATAACTACACTAACCCACCTCCACTCCTCTAATTTTGCTCCCTTGGTCACTAAGGTCCCAAACGTCATCTTGGCTAGACATTAGGCCTCTTGAACTTTCCATGACATCAAAAGTGAGTCTACTTAAAAGTTCACATGGCTTCCTCGTTAGCCAAAACTCTGATAAGGTGTCCAGTTTACCAAACTAGCTCAAAACCTTCAACAGTTTACACTTTGGTCCTTCCATTCTAACTTATGGTTTTAATTGCTTACAAAACTGATGATCTTGATTTTTTAGGTCAGTTTAACCTTTTAGACCCAAGTCTACCATGATCATAGTTTTAGACTTCACCTAGGGAAAAATTACCAAAATGCCCCTAGCGACACTTAAGGGCCAAATGACATAAGAACCATCAAACCTTTGAAGAACTTGCTTGACTTACTAAATTAAACCAATTCAGGCCTTAAGCTAGGGATTTCTTACCTTGTAACCAAGCTTTACCTGACCATCACTGGTCTAATACTTGGAGGGCTATAGCAGTTATTATCTTTGGTTCTTTGTGAACTTACCTTGGTACATAAGAAAGCTTGATTTTCTTTGTTTCTTTTATACTTTTTGTTTCTAACCATAGGTTGGTTAGGGGTGTGGGTCAAATTCCAATCTCTTGATTTGTTGTTTGTGGAACTTGATAGCATTTTGGGCACATTTCTTAGTCCTTAGAGCAAATGGGTTCACATCAAGCTTCCATCGAGTCCAAGTTATTCGGGATTATTAGCAAAAACAAGGCATTTTTCTTAGTTTGCAGCACCATCAACAAGGGTGAATTTTCCTTATTGAACTATGCAAAGCCCACTCTAGTCCCCAAGTCCACTATCATTCATTCACTTGTCACTTGTCACTACTCTTGTGACTTATAAATGCCTCCCCTCTTCATCTTTTATCATCCTTATTTGTTATTGCTTTTATTTTCGTTTATGATCTTTGGACATGGTTTTTTTTCAAAAAAAAAAAAAGCTATTTTCTTTGTCAACAACTTTGATCTTGCCTCGAGCTCTTCACCCACCTTCTTAGTGAAACCAAGATCTTGTCACGTTGAGGCTGAAGGATGAAACTAAAGGCGTAGATGACAAGATATTTCAAACCTTGAAGATTGATGTGTCAAAGGATGACAATGGCTGCAACTCCTTAGTCAACATCTTAAGGAAGATGATGGCTTGTTTATGAAGTTTATAAAATCGGTGTAAAGCAGCAAAAAATCAGAAAGTTTGGCATATGTTCTATAATTGTCATTCTCTTATTATCCACATAAAAATTACAGATTTAGTCCCTAGAGTTCATCAAAGTTATAATTCTAGCACTGAAGATTTATGTGTCATTAAATTAGGGAGGATGAATTATGTTATACCTTTTAAAATCACATGGTCAAAGGGGTTAACTAACCCACTTTACCAAGTTTAGAGGCTGGGTTTGCCAAATTCAAGTTTAAGGGAGTAAGTATCCCATAGGGGTGTTTATTGGACCTGACAAGTACAACCTAGCCAGGCATGAGCATGGTAAAGTTAGGCTCGGGCACGATCCACGTTATGCGGGTTCGGCTTGGGCTATGTTTCCTTTTTTAAAAAAACATTAATATAATTTATTTGCAAACCTAAAGTTTTTTAAAGAGAAATACCACCATAGATATAAATTTTACTCCCTCCGTTTCACAATAGTTGGCCTCTATTCCTTTTTTGGCAGTTTTAAAATAGTTGTCTCCTTTCTATCTTTCCAAATAAGGTAACTTTTTTGTTATTTTATATATATATCATTTATTGAAAGGAGAGAAAGTTGAGAAAGTTAAAGAGTGAAAGTACGTAGGGCCCATTAAAAAGTAGATAAGTACATGTACTTTATATAAAAATAAATAAACTAATAGTTTTATATTAAAAGAAAGAAGTAAAAAATAGAGAAGTCTTAATTTGCATGCATTATCAAAGAGGACAGGTGTTATGAGACAGAGGGAGTATTAATTTAAAAGTCAAATGACACTTACAAAAAACTGAAATGGACTTTATATAAGATAAAGGCAAAACGTCCAAAAAATAATTAGAAAGGAAACCTAAGATTTGTACTTAACAGTATAATTAAATTAAATACAATTTAAAAGTTTGACGGAGAAATTGTTAGTGTTGTGCCCAAAAAGCCAATCATGAGATGATTGTATTTTTTCACATTTGAGTCATGATATTTTATTGAGGCATTAATCCAGCAATTTTGTTTGTTGTTTTGTTTTTGCGTAACGTAATAAACATAATTGTAACCCTAGAATAATGAAATTCTTAAACGTCCCTAGTCTAGTATTATTGTGGAGCGGGTTGCAATAATACATAATGACTAGCATATGTGGAGACTAATATGAGATATGTAGTCTAAATATGGGTACAAGTTGGAGAACTTGTGTACTGGACCGACCCACCATGAGAACACTTCATGGATCGTTATATGAGTGTCATAAGTGATTCTCATAGTGATCATGGTATATGTAGTCCTTCGACCTAAGATCAGCAAGGTTCCCTACATGTGAGTCACATACTTTGATACTTTCCTTTGTTGCTCGTAACTGAGTGAACTTGAAGGAGGTCATTGGGTATGTCACATATCATGCGGAGGGATTTGTATGATCAAGATGAGATTTGTCCCTCCTATGTAACGGGAGTGATATCTTTGGGCCCCTTGATAGAGTGAGACTTAGAAAATGCATGGCCATGCTCCGATGAGTTGATATATGATATCAATGTCGTCAGTTTAAGTTGGTCTACTCGGTAATCAAGAAACCAAAGATTGGGCTATACGAGAGTGACACATTCCATGTCTTGTGCTTAGTCTTGATATCTTGGACAAAGGGACAATGGCATATATCGGTGATGATTTAGTCGATTCACCGACAATCTTGTCACTTGGGTAGCAATGATGTGTTGCTAGACACCGCTCATTGCTTATGATCATAAATGTGATTTATGATCATTGCCAACATGGCAAGAGCCTATTGGGTCGCACACATAGAGCTATTTGGATCATTAGAGTGCATGGGCTAATTATTTGGGTTATGGTTTCACTTTAATTTCGTATTAATAATGGGCCAAGGAGTTGAGCCATTATTAAGCCCGAAATTAAATCCTAATTGGATTAGGGCTTTGAAACCCATTAGGCCTGGAAGTTGAGTCTCACTATAAATACAACTTTTAAGTGAGAAATTCGCAGGTCTCCTTTCCCTAGCCTCCCAAAAGGACAGCCGCACTCTTCTCTTGCAATTCCTTGGAGGACGCAAGCTAGCACTGCGAGCACAAGAGAAACGCATCTGCCGGGACGTGGTGGAAGCGTGGTGATCCCAAGAGGCTCGTGTGGATACCATAGAGAGCCTGAACACGTCAACTGTTCAGGTTTTGTGATTCGACTCTACAGTTGAGTGAGAGATCTCAACCGAAAATTAGGTATGAAATTTTCGAACACCCGGTTTACCCCGTTTCACTTGGATCCTGGAGGGTTTCGGTTAAATTCCGCTGCGCTGTTTGGCTCCCGAAACCCAACAAAAATCTACGATCTAATCCTATGCCTCATCATCGTCTTAAACCTTATCATTAGAACTCTTTTGGTCTTGCTTTTGTAAGGCAACGAGGCCCAAATCTTGGTTGCATACACAGACCTTTATAGCGTCTGGTGTCAACCTTGCCATTTCTCTATAATCACTCATTTGCTTGTGCTGAAATCTGACTCGGATGTGACGGTTGAGATTGGTGCTGCTAAAATCTCCTTGACAATGATAAACAATATTGAAAATCTATTGCTTTTCATTTTTCACCATTCAAAAACGTCATTCTTACTTGTCTCAAATGAGGTATGGAGATAATTATCTACTTCCAGTAGACCTGAAGATGTTAGTCTATGACATTTGAGTAGTCGTTTTTCAAGGTTGGATGGTGCTAAGGAGGATGATGATGAAGTGCCAACAGTAAAAAAAACAATGGTTCTTACCTTATCCTTGTGGCAAAGGAATACTTTTTGTATAACTCATGCAAGTACTCATCAACATCAACAATATAAGCTAGAACACTTATATGTTCCATTTTTAATAAAATATAATAACTCTCAAGTAATGATTGTGTACCCAAAATTTTAACAGTCGGGTCAAGTGTAGATACAATTAAAAAGATGCGGGGATATTAGTGAAATATATAATCCATTTGCTTTTTCATGGCTTTAACAACGTCATTAAAAAACTCATCATCTTTGTACTACCTAAAAACATATACGATGTTTACCAAATACATCAAGACCTTGTGGACAATGAGAAGAAAATATAATAGAAAAAATAACTACCTCATAAAAATATCTTAGCAATTGGCTAAGTTTGAAACACTTTTCCCAAAATCTCAGCCTTGAGAATTTCCTTACTCGATTTCAAGTTAAAAAAAACTATAAACAAAGCTTCATGGAGTTCAACTGTCTAGGACAGTCAAGCTTAAACCATTTCCAACTCAAAGGTTGGTTATTTTCAAGATAATAAACTTTGAACTCAAGACTAATTTTGGTTTAGATCTCAAATAATGTAAAGCATCTCGAATTGGAACAATTTTGAACTGTAAAGGCTCTAGCCCTCTTTGGACGTACAAGTTGAAAACATGACACAAACATCTTACATGAAAAAAGCATAGTCTCTAGGGATTTCAAAAATTTACTCAATTCACAGGCAATGAAATCATTATTTGACGCATTATCAAAACTTATGCACAAAACTTTGTCAACATAATAAAAATCATAAAGAGTATCTAAAATGCAGTGATATATATTCCATCCATTATGATATAATTTCGTGCACTTAAATGCAATAATACATTTTTATATTACCCAATCAACGTCAATCCAATGTACGGTGACACAAAAATAGTCTTGACCTATTAGAGAAGTTTACATATCACTAGTGAATGTAACACAGTGATCAAATGCAGAAAAATATACTTGAAAGTACAATTCACCAGCTTCATACATTTTAAATGTTTTTCTCCTAGTAGTTGCACTAGATGTCTTTTGAAAAGCCAGATTTAAGTTTGATCTGATTTAATTTTCTACATGAATATCTTTAGATTTTCTAAACAGTTTTTTAGTGAGCATCATCTAATTAAATATGACTTCTTTTTATTCTTGTTGGTTAAATTTATAAGTACCTGAACTATTAATGGTACTACTGAGCTATGTCTGTCCACTAAAACTACCTTAGGCATTTGGATAATGTATGGGATGATTGTTTCTAATATGGCTTTGTAGCGTCCCAATCTCAGAGTTGACCTTATGTGCCAATTTCTTCCCAATCTTGGACTTTGCAAATTTCACATTTTTTCACACACAAGCTCAAATTAACTCTTTTTAGATCATATGGTAATTGTTCATTTAGGCTTTACTACAAGAGAATCAAGCTTTCACGATGCCCCTTTGTGACATTTCTATTCATAGCAGGGGCAAATTGTCACAGATTCATTGCAAGTCTCAAAATTGACTAGTCAAAAGGACACACTTGTGATGATTTTACCATGATTATAGTTAAAACTCTAACAGCCTTTCATGGGCCTACCTAGAAAACCTATGGAAACTTGTTTCATATTAGTCACAATTAGCTAATTGATTGTATACACACTAGTTAAAACCTTCATGCTTCTAGTTAATTAACCTACTATGCAATGATGCATGAGTAATTATTTGGCTTAAACAATAAAACAAGTAATAAAATATAAACCATAAAATGTTGCCTGGGATTTCATTGATTATCTAAGTTCCAAAACAGTCAAAGCATATAGGTAACTATAGAATAAACTATACATAATCAACAATGTCCAAAAATCTATACAACAGTTAACTATGCTCACATCGAAGAGCAACTATAGAGTTTTTTACTCAACCATATACATTAGAGGCAACTTGTATATACATACATACTCCAAAAATACAAATAACGAGATTCATGACTAGCTTCTACCTTAGATCAACCACCAAGTGGTAAGCTCTAAAAAGTCTTCCTTGTACTTCACTAACCTCTATCAGTTAAATAACACTATAGTTAGTACAATAACTTAACTAACAAGTAAACCACAAACTAAAATCACAAAGATTCAAATAAACATAATACCTGATTATGAGCTTAGCTCAACAACACTTAATAGTTGTCGACCCTACAAAAATATTTCTACACAACAAACACTAAGGGAAATGAGAATTTATGATTCTTAATAAGAGATCCTTTCACATACAAGAAAAATAATAAGGACAAACATAATCTTTATATGCTGTTTACTGCGAACTCTTACAATGTGAGTAAACTCAATATGCACTAGTATCAGTCCCTTCGGACTTGTGCTTTACCTAGTCTTTGCATGAATGGTACTTCGTGCCTAGCAAGTTTCAGGCCCTAACTTAGTCCTAGTAAGTCTTGGCTAATTGACCTAGTAACTTTGGCTCATTTAACCTCAACCGCTAGGCACCTTAGGCACCTCCTTAGACCTTCCTAGAACCCTCATCCACAAAAACAGAAGTGCCATAGTTTTGCTTTTGGCAACACGACACCATAGGTAAAATCAATTTGTTTTGTTTATGCCATGGCACCTTAGGAGGCATCCAAGGCCCTCCACACTTGCTAGGGATATTTCTCCTTTTCACAACCCTGTAAAATATATGAACTAAGTCACAATACACCATTCATATCAAAGCTTAAGATGCACACAAACAACATCCTAAGCTAGGCAAACATATTAGTCCACCACCAAGTTTAATACCATCTACCAATAATGCCATTCACAATTCCACATGAATTTCCATAAGCAAGCTATGAATAATATCAATTAATCATAAATCATAAAGCTCTTATATCAATTAACCTTGAATTAGCAACAATCAAGCATCATATGCCAAGAACTTCATATTCCAAGGGCTCCTCTAGGTTTTCTAGGTTCCAAGGTGATAGCCGAAAGACTATCACCCCCGAAGGAACACATGTACGTACCACCTCCGGTCGAAGCAAACACGAAAAAACCCCGGCAAAGAGAGGGCCACTGCACCCTTGGGCAAGCCGGATAGGCGCTACTACTCAAGAAACCCATGGGACCAACTTCGGTCAGGAGGAGTCACCGCCTTTCCCGAGGGTGACCTCGTGCCGATCTCACATGGCCAAAATCACCTCCGGATACTCTCTGGGCCGCCCTCGGGGTGTGCTCACGAAGTGCAACATCAGGTACCCAAGCCTGACCTTGGGAAAGCCCAACCGAAGGTGCCTTGTACAAACAAGGGACCTCCCTCTGGAGGAGCTCACCTCCCTGAATGAGCTCTGTACCCCGAAGGAGTTCGGTCCCCCGAAAAGGCCACGTGGGCGTATGACGAAATGGCTGAGGAGTCTCTGACACACCGTACTCATACCATCCCCGACACGCCGCCCTCAGACACGCCGCCCTCAAACACGTTCTAACACACCGCCCTTGTATGACCTAGGCTCCTGGCCAGGTGGCCTATGATTGGCTAGAAGCTCCCCCTCTCCTCGAAGGTACGGACTACATCCGACTGAAAACATGTCATAATCTGGGCAAGCTGTGGCAAACGAACTTCTCCTATTCATCTCTCTATAAATATTCGGGAAGCGCCCCAGGTAAGGGGATCCCCACTCCAAGGAAGAATCTCTCTGCTCCTTACTTACCCTCTACCTTCAAACACTGACTTGGGCGTCGGAGACTCCTGCCCTGGAAAAACACTCCGGAGAGCTCCTAACCCTTGCTTTTCTAAGTCCTTGCAGTCGTTCTTCCATCGGAGGTTCCTCATCCAGGCATCCTCTCACCGGAAGTTACTGCTCCATGCTCATCATGTTGCACAACGATGATGCTGAATGCCATCACAAGGCATAAACAAAGTTCATGGAACTAAACTAATACAAACCAAACAAAACCCAAAAACTCTGTTAAGCTTAAGAAAGATGAAGATATCATGAACAAAGAGTTACCTCACAAATTCTAGCAAGCTTATTCACAAGAATGCCTCTTGAGCTTCATCAACATCAAAACAAGTGTAAAACAAGCTTCCTTTCTCATGGGCATCAAGAAAGCCTTCAAATTTTATCAAGAAATCTAATTTGTAAGAGATTTGAGCAAGAAATTAGGCGTGTATGAGAGAGCAACGAAAGTGATAAAAGGATAGGAGTAAATAGTTGTAAAACAACCTTCCCAACAAGCTTTTAACAATAAAACCTTGGGTTTTGGTTTTAAAAATGTTATTATTACTCTTGGAACTTAGCTCGATACTCTAGGATGTAAAATTATCATTTTATCCCCAGGCAAAACCTAGTTTCATAAACCACTCTAAACCAACTAAACCTTAAATGACTTGCTTGATTTTTCTAATTCATCTTTAATTAAGGTATTTAAGCTAAATATTTATGAATTTTTCTTACTCATCAAGTTTCCTGCTAGGATGGCTATAACAATGGCTATTTAAATCATCACAAAATTATGACTATTTCCATATAAAATAGGTGCAACAATATGAAGTTATTTTTATCAATTTGCTACAATTTTAATCATAGAAATCGAGTTATAGCAAAATCATAGTAAAACTTGCCATGGTTTTACTATGATTCTTATTATTATTACAAATTTACCACAATCCTTTAGGTGATTGAAGTTTAGGCAGCCCGATTCTCGCCTTTGATTTGCTTTGTTCTCCTCTTTAGTAAGGCTTGTAGCTTAGTGGAGTTTCTTCTTTTAACTGGCGTTGTAAGTATAAATATTTATACTTAATTCAGTGGTGAGTAGAGGTAATATTAATGTTTTTTATACTATGTTTAGATTTTGTTCTTATTTTTTTTATATTTTACATGCGTACATTTAAACTATAGATTTCCCATTTGTGATTACATTAATGGAAAATGTAATAGTTATCTGATTCATATTGTTGATATATAAATTGTATCAAATTAACTTATATTTGTGATTTCTAGTTAACAAAATCACAAATTATCCAAGTTAGGGATTTCAAAGTTGTATCAATAGTATCGTATTCAAAGTGTGGCATTAATTGTTGTATGGTGTGAATTTTTGTAGTATCAGCCCAACATGTTCCACTAGGATGTTTTTTGATATGCTTGTTATATTGAAAAATTTTAATTATGAGAATTAAGGGGGGAGATATGCTAAATTTATATAGAACATGATAAAAATACTATAAAGGAATGTGATAGTTGCTAATACAATTTTGGGCAGGGGAGGGCCATTACCTAGTATGGAGAAGGAGACATGTGTATATGACATTTATATGTAATTGTTTATCATGATATTGTATTTTAAATTACTAAATTACATGATCTGCCTTTAAGATACACCTCATTTTACAAATTTACCCCCAAATTATTGAAAGTTGCAAAAATAGGATTAAAATAATATTTTATAGCAAACATGCCTCTTATTTCATTATCTCCATTAGTGTTGATGGAAATTCAAGAAAAAATAAAAAATTAGCCCTTAAATATGAGCAAAATGGAACAAGAGCCCCTAAACATAAATTTGGAACACATAACTCCTTAAATAGCTTAAAAACCTTTAAATATAATAAAAAATAAAAAAACACTGTAAATTTAACATGCTCATTGAAAATTAAAGTTTCCAATCCCTTCTAATAATTATAAAGAATATCTTAGATGCCAAAAAAATATAATTTAACACATTTATCTATTTGTTCAACTTAAACCTTAAAAGCCAAAAAACTCAAAAAGTTAAGTGAAAAACTACCAATTTGACATGCCATCTCAAATTAAAGCATCTAATCCTCTAAAAAATTATGAAGAGTATTTTAGATGAAAAATAAATAGAATTTGACATAGTTATCTATTTTTTTAACTTAAAACATAAGATAGAAAAAACAGTCACAAAATTAGAATGAAAAATAAGAAAATTACGAAGTTGACATGCCCATCCCAAACTAAAGCATAAAATACCTTAAAATAACTATGGACACAATTATTTTTTCAAAATAAATAAATTTGACACACTTATTTATTTTTTTTCAACTTAAACCATGAAATAGCAAAAAAACCCAAAAAAAAAAAAGAGAATGAAAAATAAAAAAATATCAATTCAACATACCTATATGATATTAAAGCAAAAAATACCTTGAAATAATTATGAAGACTATTCTAGATGTCAAATAAATAGAATTTGACACGCCTATCCATTTTTTTCAACTTCAACCACAAATAGAAAAAATAGAATTAAAAATAAAAAATTTCAAATTCAACACACCCATAAAAAATTAAAGCATCTAATGCCTTGAAATAATTATATGTAAGTTAATTTTGGATGGTAATACTGAATTAGTAGTTTTTTTTATATTTTTCATTCTATTTTTGTTTTTCCTATTTTATCTTTTAAGTTGAAAAAATATATAAGTGTGTCGAATTCTATTTATTTGGCACCTAGAACATTATCCATAATTATTTCAAGATATTTTTTACTCTAATCTTGGATGGGCATTTTGAATAGGTAATTTTTTATTGTTCATCCTATATTTTTTTGTGGTATTTTATGGTTTAAGTTGAAAAAAATAGATAAATATGTCAAATTCTATTTATTTTACATTTATAATAGTTTCCATAATTAATTCAAGGTATTTTATAGTTTAATTTATTATGGGCATGTTGAATTTTTCTATTTCAATGGATTATACACTTTGATTTTGGATGGGCATGTTGAATTTGTAATTTTTTTCTTTCTACTTTTTAATTTTTTTGCTATTTTATGGTTTAAATCGAAAAAAATAGATAAGTGTGTCAAATTTTATTTATTTTGAATCTGTAATAGTATCCATAATTATTTTGAGGGATTTTGTGCTTTAATTTAGGATGGACATGTTGAATTGGTAATTTTCTTATTTTTTTTCATTCTAATTTTTTGATTTTTTGCTATTTTATGTTTTTAATTGAAAAAAATAGATAACTATGTCAAATTCTATTTATTTTGCATCTATAATAGCCTCTAGAATTATTTCAATGGATTGTATGCTTTAATTTTGGATGGGTGTTGAGTTGCTAATTTTTTTACTTTTCATTCCGTTTTTCAATTTCTTTTGCTTTTTTTTGGTTTAAATTGAAAAAAATAGGTCAATGTATCAAATTCTCTTTCTTTGTCATCTGGAATGGTATCCAAAATTATTTTAAGGGATTGGATGCTATAATTTGAGATGGCATGTCAAATCGGAAGGTTTTCAATTCAATTTTTTGAGTTTTTTGGCTTTTAAGGTTTAAGTTGAAAAAAATAGATAAGCATGTCAAATTATATTTTTCTTGGCATCAGTATGTCAAATTATATTTTTTTTGGCATCTAAAATATTCTCTATAATTATTTTATCAGGTTGAATACTTTAATTTTCAATGGCCATGTTAAATTTATAGTGTTTTTTTATTTTTATTATATTTTAAGGTGTTTTGGTAGTTTAAGTAGTTATGTATTCTAAATTTATGTTCAGGGCTCTTATGCGCATTTTGCTCATATTTTGGGGGCTAATTTTGTAGTTTTCCCTCAAATTTCTGCCAACAATGATGGAGCTAATGGAAGGAGGGGCTTTTTTACTGCAAAACGTTATTTCAGTCATACTTTTGCAATGTTCAACAATTCGGGGGTAAATTTGTGAAATGAGGTATATTTCAAGGACAGATCATGCAATTTAGCCATTTTAAATAATGAGCATATATTTGAAGGACAGATCATGCAATTTAGCTATTTTAAATAATGTGCATCTATTTCAAGGACAGATCATGCAATTTAGCCATTTTAAATAATGTGCATCTTTTTTTTGAGTTTTAAGACGTGTGTATTATGAATTCTGTATGGATTAGAGATGGATGCAAGTAGACACTCATAAATGTACCAAAGTGTAGATTCTTTTGGTTTTATGAATCCTGCATTTTTTTTTAAGGTGTTAACAAGTTTCTTCAGTTTGCTTATGTTGGAACAAAGAAAAAAAATAATCAAATACTCATATAGTAAATGTGATAATAGATATTATAAAATAGAAGATAAAATCAAGGGGCATTTGTGTCTGATGGATTTATGTCAAACTACTTTGTATGGAAATGTTATGTAGAGCTACATGTTTGAATGATATGTAATACAAATTTTGATTGTACCCATATCGCATCATCTAGTAGAATTCATGAACATGTTATTGGCTCAATTGACCATAATGCTTATGAACAAATGGTTTTTGAATTAATGGGACAGACAATATCTAATATAGGCGATGGAAACTATGGAATGATGTTGAAATGGCCAAGGGAAGACAAGAAAGTCTAGATATTTTCTTGACTTGATTAGCTTAACCTTAACTCTTACTTAGGTCATTATAAATATGTCTTAAGTAAAGACTTTTTCACTAATCCTTACCCAATGTTTTTGACTATATGAACCAGATATGGAAGGGTGAGATAATAATCAAAATGATCCTATTTGACCTTTTTCAAAGATCATCTCATCCTTAAGTTATTTTGTGGACACTTATACACCAAGTTATTCTAGGTTCTTAAACAATTAGTGTTTGCTTCCTTTATGCAATTTAGCCCCAACACGTGTTTCCATACCATTCAAATCCTTCCAAAAGTTCTCTTTTAAAGTTGTACAATTGAATACCCAAGTCTTAAAATCTTACAATAAAGTCCATAGGTTATTTGTAAAACAAGCAATGCTTTAAGGCTTCCTTTAGGGTCAAGTAACCATTGTATAAATTTTTAAGGAGGTGTAGATTATACATTTTACCCTTCATATTTCATTCACTATGGTGAAAATTATACTATATAATGGTTTATAACTAATATGCATTTATACTATAATTTTCCTATTTTTGGATGTGGTAACATTTTATCCCGCCTTAAAAATTTTGGTCCTCCAAAATTACCCTTAGTTAATACCTTTTTAGCATTTCTCTTCCAGTGTCCTAGGTTGCCTCTATTTCAAAATGGTGTGACCATTGTATCTTAACCATGGGAATCAGTTTATTCCTTAACCTTCTGGTATCTTTAGCTAAGATAGATATAAGCTTCTCTTCATTTGTCAAATTAGGCTCTAACTCTATGTCTTCCACTGCCATAGCATGCTATGTGTCCAATAGACACTTATTAAGTATATTGACATGGAAAACATTATGAACACTTGACATATTTTTTGGTAGAGCTAGCCTATAAGCCATCTTGCCAACTTTGTCCAATATCTCATAAGGACCAATGTGTTATGGACCTCCTAGTAGTCAGCACTCTCGAGAGAGGTAAAATGTTCTAAATTAAGTTTAGAACTTTAATTTCAAGTTTACAAAGCTAGAATAAAGGAGTTACAAAAAATTCACTAAGTTCCAAGGAGGTTTAAGCACTAGATGAAGAGCAGGGGCAAAATGGTAATTTTGCATCCTGAGTAACCGGGCGGGGTCCCGAGTATTTTAAGTTAAGTTTTGTAACTTAACCTTTAACCTTAACTCAAACTTGAAACAATAACAAGAATTAATCAAGAAATGAGCATGTGTTAAAAGATGGGGGTTTATGTGTTTAAGGGTTGTAACTTGGATGGCTTAACGGGTTGAGTGAGGGTTTAAGAAGGGAAAGGTGGCTAATGGCTGCCATAACCACGTTTTCCCCTCTCAAGCACTCATTTATCTCTCAATTCAAGCTAGAAATCAAATGATCTTGATTCCTATAGTTTAGAGGCTTGAAAGCATGATTTCTCTACTCCCCTATTTTTGATACGTGGTAAGCATTGTGTTCTTGGTTAATTCTATGTTATTTGAGTGATTTGAGGTTTGGGTTTTGGTTAGAGAGGAAGATTGTGATGTTTGGTGCTTTGGTTTTGATTGGAACTTAGGTGAGGATTTCTTGCACTTGGTTGCTTGAAAAGAGGAGTGATTCTAGCTTGTATCTTGGAGTTGAGATAAGGGAGTAGTGTTTTTAAGCTTGAACAATGCTTGTGGCTTGAGTTTGTTGTAAGAAATTGATTGAAATTAGCCATAGCATTGAGTATGAGTTTTGGTTGAATTGTGGTGAACTATGAGGTTTGAGGAAGATTTGATGATGTTGTAGAGCATCATTAATGGCATTGTGATAGTTGGTTATGTTCCTTGCAACATGAACTAAGTGTGTGTGAAGTTTGGTGGCATTTTATGCATGTTTGATATGTGTACTAAGTAGCCAAAGGTCATAGCAGCAAAATGCGTGCCAATTCTGCAGTTTCGTAGATTGGTGACGCGTCGCCAAGAGGTACCCATAATTGGCAACACGTTGCCAATTGGAAAAAGGTTCACAAAATGTCGACAACTGTGGTGACGCGTCGCCAAGACAGCAATGGAGACCCGATTTTGTTTTTAGCATAATGTTTCGCTCGAGTGTCCGATTGAGGTGATTCAAAGTTCCACGCAAAGCTAAGAGGGAGTACTATTACTTCCAAGTTTTTGAAACATATAAAATGCCCCAGATTTAAAGTTGTTTTGAATCAAAGTGAGGATAATTTTTTTAAAGGCAGAATTTTGCACATTTTGCTTGGATGATTGAGGTGAGTCCCAAGGAGGTCCTTTGGGTACCTTGGCCCTCAAGTATGCCAGGGGTACTTCGAGACTTCCTGAAGTCCCTCGAGAAGTGGGAGTTTCCTTGAGTTTTGAAAAGTTTTGAGGTTACTTGTTGAGTAAGCAAGGAAACTAAGTTGCAAGCGAATATAACCAAGTGTCATGAGCTTGAGGTGTAAGTTTTAGAACCCTTGGCAACCTGGCAGTGTTGGAAATCACGGGGTTGTAAGGAGAGGCTTCAAATGCACCGAGGTTATGATGTTTAATAACCTAGTTACATAGTTCTCACCACAATTCCCTTGCACAACAAAGTTAGGGAGAGGTTATATAATAAGTCAGGCGTAAGCTAAGGCTTACGAGGCACAAGTCGAGAGCTAGACTTGTGAGCCACGGAGTGACGCCCATGAGAAAGTAAGAAAATTATGTGAGGAGTGGTCCTCCGGGATCCGAGCATGCATATCCATATATTTACATAGATGAGAGGTCCTTCACACTGCGAGAGCTAGCAGAGAGTATGCATGAGTTATTTCATATCTGTCGACAGTTTTACTGTTGGTACATGAGGTTAGCCCTTACTGAGAATCTTGGATTCTCACCCTTACTGTTTTGTTGTGCAGATATAGGAGGAGTTGGGCTGAGTGACCGTTGAGGGTACTCTAGTAGTATTTTTTGGTGCATAGGTAGAATACCTGAGTTTTGATGATTCTAGTACTTATTGTTTGGATGTTTGTTGGTCTTGCACAGTACTAACTAAATTGCTCATTGGTTACAGAGCTTAGTGCACATTGGACATAGTCAGGCATAGATAGACCTAGTTGGATCTAGAGGAGTCTCTAAAGCTTGCCACTGGGATTCACATCCAAGGTGGGAGTTAGTATGAAAAGATCTCAGTAGAGGATTTTGTATGTGTACATAGTACTCTAGTTGCCTCCTTAGTTATGAAATGAAGAGTCATGGACTCGAGGATTGCTTTCTGGGCGGGGGCATTAGCTACTATATGTATGAATGCTTACGCATGTTGCTATGTGTAGTTAACTCATATAAAGGTTGATTTGTATACTTTGACTGCTCTACTTATTTTATATGAAAAAATTGTGGCCACATTAACATTTTATGGTTTTAAATAACCCGTCAAAGCATAAAGAGCATGCATCTTGTATATTCTAGGATAATCAACTAGTGACATAGATTTAATCTGCGCACATATCAATGAGTACCAACTGCAATCCACCGTGAGAGCAAGTTCTCACAGGTGTCCTGGGCAGGGGCCAGGGACGGCCCTGTCAAAATGTACATTGGAGCTAACTTATTTTGCCAAACCTAATAGTGTCTTGGTTGGTGATACTTAGAGCCACACTTTATCACCAACTTCAAACTCCAAGTCTTTTCTACTTTTGTTCACATAAGCAGTGGTTCTTTCATTGGCTGTCTTTAACCTATACTGTATCTTCTTGATTTTGCTTGTTTCTTCAATAATCTTAGGACCCAATTCTAACCTATCTGAGGCTTCTACCCAACAGTGGGGTGTCATGCACTTTCTCCCATAAAGAGCTTCATAAGGTGTCATACCAATGGTGCTTTGATAACTGTTATTGTAAAAAGAATTCCACCAAAGGTAAGTGTTGGTCTCATTCTCCCTTGAAACCTAAGACACAACTCCTAAGCATATTTTCTAGTATCTGAATCATTCTCTCTATTTTTCCATCCATTTGAGGATGGTAAGTAGTGCTCAGGTAAATTTTGGTTCCTAGTGCTTTATGAAAAGCACTCCAAAATCTAGCTATAAACCTTGGATGTTTGTCTAATACTATGGAGTTTGGCATTGCATGCAACCTTACTATCTTCTTGACGTACATTTATGCAAATTTTTCTAGTGAGTTTGTGATCTTCATTAGCAAGAAGTGGGCACACTTTGTTAACCTATTCACAATGACCCAAATTGTGCTATGCCTTAATCTAATCATAGGCAACCCATAATGTTACCCACTTCCTCACTAGAATAGGCAAACTTGGTAATGTTCCCGCCAGTTTCTAATGCTCTACTTTTACCCTTTGGCATGTGACACATTTAGAGACATATATGGCTATGTCCCTCTTCATGTTTGGCCACCAAAAATGTGTTTTCAAGTATTTGTACATCTTTTCACTTCTAGGATAAATATTTAGTTTCCTATTATGAGCTTCCTCAAATATCTCAATTTCAAGTTCTTGCTCACTAGGCATGTACAATATGTCCTTGAAGTATAGTAATCCTTGCTTGTAGGCAAAGGATTCATACAAAGACCCTTTGTCTTTTACTAAAATCTTCTTCATATTTGGGTATGCTTCTTGTGCCTTTATTATCTCCTCAATCTACCTAGATTGAATAGTTAATTTACAGACTTGTGCTCCTTCCCTTTGTTGCCACTTACGCCAAAGGTATAACAAACTATTCTTTTTACTAGTATCTGCCAAGGATCCACCCTTTAGCAAATTAGTGTACTTCTTATTTAAGGCATCTGCCACTAGATTGCTTTTGCCCTCAACGTAGTCAATGTTGCAATCATAGTCTTTAATATAGTCCAACCATTTTTTTTGCCTTATGTTCAACTTTTTTTGAGTGAATAAGTATTTTAGGCTTTTATGGTTAGTATATATTACAAATGAGGATCCTATTAGGTAATGCCTCCATTATTTTAAGACAAAGATCAATGCAGCAAGTTTTAAGTCATGGGTAGGGTAGTTTTGCTCATGGGGTCTTAACTGCCTTGATCCATAATCACATTCCTTTCTTGTATTAACACATATCGTAACGCGGATCTAGATGCATTTGTATAAATGATGTAGGGCTTGCTTAGATTAGGTAGGATTAACACTGGAGCTTGAATTAACTTGCTCTTTAGCTCCTAAAAGCCTTTTTCACATTTTTTAGTCCACTTAAACTTTTGACCCTTCCTAGTTAGTTGAGTAAAGACTAAGGCCATCATGGAGAATTTTGATATAAATCTCCTATAATAGCCTACCCATCCTAGGAAGCTTCTGATTTTTTTTATAGTCTTAGGTTTTTCCCACTCTTGCATAACCTTGACCTTTTTAGGGTTTATTCTAAGGCCTTGTGCATCAATAATGTGTCCTAGGAAAAACACTTCCTTTATCCAAAATTGGCACTCAGAAAATTTAGCATATAGCTAATTGTCTAATAGTATGTTCAAGATAATTCTTAAGTGATACTCATGTTTACTGTCATCCTTGGAATATAGTAGGATGTCATCGATAAACACCACTGCAAACTTGTTCAAGTATGGTCTGAACACAGGGTTCATCAAGTCCATAAATGTAGTAGGCATGTTAGTCAGGTCAAAAGGCATGATTGTGTGCTCATAATGTCCATATCTTATTTTGAATGCTGTCTTGGGAATATATTCCCCTTTTACCTTTAACTTAAAGTACCCTAATCTCAAATCAATTTTATAAAAGAACTTTGCTCCCTTGAGTTGATCAAATAGATCCTCAATCCTAAAGGAGTCGATACTTGTTCTTAATGGTCATAGCATTTAGTTTTCTATAATCAGTACATAATCTTGGTGATCCATCCTTCTTTTTCATGAAGAGAACTTGAGCTCCCCATTATAAAACACTTGGTCTTATGAATCATTTTTCAAGAAGTTCACCAAGTTATTTCTTGAGCTCAATCATCTTTGTGATTGGTATTATATAAGGAGGTATGGATATTGGTGTCTCTCCATGTTGTAGTTTAATTTCAAATTCAGTATCTCTTGGAGGAGGAATACCTGGTAAATCTTTAGGAAAGACTTGTGGATAGTCTTTCACTATAGGTATCTTGCTAACTTCTTCCTCAATTTCAACGTTATTCAATGCGTAGTATTCATCTTCAAAAATCACAGGAATCTTATTTAATATTTATAGTTTCATGCCATGCATTTTATACCTTAATTCCTTAGAATTCACTAATGCATGCACTTCATCACTAGGCAATGTGATTTCTGGTTTAACACAATCAATCTTTATACCATGCATATCCAACAAATTCATACCCAAAACAATATCATATTGTGGAATATTCAACACAAGTAGATTAGTCACAATCTTAGTTTTTTCTACTTCTAGCTCATAGTTCTTAGCTAGTTCATTGGTGAAAAAACATTGACTACCTGTTGTTCTTATTGATGATATGTTAGGCATGAATTCAATAGGCATTTTTATGGATTTAACCATTTTTTTAGCCACAACAAACACTAAGGCTCTAGCATCAAACAATACACTAACAAATATACTGTTTAAGTAAATGTTACCTCCGAGTACATATTACTGTGATGCTTTTCATTTGTCAAGCTGAAATATTCTTCCAGCTCTTTGCACTAGTGGCCTTGGTGCCAGTGGAGGACCTCTTGGCTGATTGTTCGTTATAGGTGGCATATTAGGCCTTTTCTGGCCTTGCTCCTCTTGCCCTTTTCCTTAGACCAAAGGGCAATCGTTGATCTAATGATCTAAGGAGCCATATTTGAGACATGCTTGTGTCTTAAAGTAACATGGTTTCTTGCCATGGAATTTCTTGCATTTAGGGCACTTTGGGCCATTGAACTTTCCCTTGACCTTACTATCCATACTAAGTTGAAAAACCTTGGCAGTACCCTTACCTTGTAGTGGCTTTTTCTACTTTCCCTGCTGACTAGTTCCCCTAGTCTACTGGGAAACTACTAGCTTTCATGCTCTTCTTATTCTACAAGTAGAGCCTTTTGTACTGCATCATGATAAGTGAAAGCATTAAATGACCTCACTGCTCTCCTGATATCAGGCTTCAAACTTCTAACAAACCTCTTGACTTTAAGTTCTTCCAACCCATGGTACTGTAGTGCATACCTCACTAGTTGATTGAACTTGTGTTCATAATCTAGAAGACTTAGGTGGTCTTGCTGTAATGCATCAAATTCAGCCTACTTTAAATTTTTTATTACATCATTGATATAATGATCCTGGAAAAGTTTGGTGAACTCTAGCCAGGTCATCTCAGACTCATGGTTTGCTCTCCTGCCCATCTGAGTAGCATGCCTCTCTCTGATGCTCCTTCACTACATTTCTACACTACTTACATGGTTGTAAGTAGCTAGAGACACTTTCGTAGTGGAGCTCATGTGCATTCTATCAGACATCTTCTTAATAAAAGTTAGTCATTCTTCAGCCTTTTCTAGCCTAATTCTACCATCAAACTATGGAGGTCTTAGGCCCTGAAACCTCTACAATAGTTTGATATCATCAAAGCCCTCAAGGTCCTCAGCTCTATGTCTTCTAAACTTGTGGGATTCCACTAAATCATGAGGCTCTTTGTGTCTTTTTCTTCCTTTCCTTTCATTAGACATCTCAGATTCATTCCTTATGGAATGGTCATAAGCTGAATGACTAGACCCAGATACTTGGCCATTCTTAGACCTAACTCTTCTAGCCCTTGGGTGCCTCTTGTTTTCAGCCTTTGCTTCCTCATCCTTTTCAATATCATTTCCATAAAAAAATAACATTATTTATGTCATTTTTCCTAGGAGCTTCTTTTGTAGCTTCCTAATTCTACTTTATAGGAGTAGTTTGTACTCCTTGTGTTCCTTGTTGTTGAGCCCACAATAGCCTTACTAAGTCTCCATTGATTTGGGCTAAGTTTCTTTGCAGCTCAACCCACACTTGAGGCATGTTCAATTCAGGTGTAGGGTTCACTACTCTTTTTGCTCTAGCTTGATCACCCCTTATTGGTTCCTCATTTATGTTTCCCTGCCTTTGCTTACTAGGATGTCTTAGGGGCCCCTGATCCCCTCTCCTACTAGCAACCATCTTTTTGTTTCATGATGAACAAAAAAGCACAATATATATTGTACATTAGGTACTTGACACTTGAAGCTGACCTAACTAAGTTCTATGTATGTAACTTTGTGCATGCATGATGTAACTATATGCAACTCCAATTCAAACCATACTCAAATACCAACTTCTGTTACCATTCTGAGTACTTAAATATATTGACCATATTTAGTGTGCCCGAGTCCTAGGGCAATGAATGTTCTGTAGGGCACTAGAACATGTACACTATGTTTATCCAAGTGGCCCTCTTGGTCTTTATGCAAAATGTGTATATTGGTCCAACCATCACACACATATTCATATACAAGTTTAATAGGAAGCATAGACAATGATCAAGACCACATCTCATGTTAATATGGCATTCATGCAAAGTTTCAAGCACTTGCTCAATTTACATGTACACTTGGTGCATAAGGTGCCCATTTCATGTGTCCAAACTTTTAGATCGTGTCCAACTCAAATTCTACCCACACCTCCTATGCCCTAAAGGTTTTAAACCCTTTAATATACTTAAACATTCATAGGGAACTAGGTTTGAGGAATTAAATTTATCTAAGTCTGATGAGTTTTACACTTAACCGGGTAGAAATGACCATATGAACAGTACACAGCAAAATCGGCCAATTTTGGTAGGCCATAACTTTAGCTACAGGGCACTAAATCTAGTTATTCAAATGCCAAATTCTTCATCTTGAAGTTTTCTAAAGGTGGTCAAAATTTTATAGCCAAACTTATTAAGTATAGAAAATTATGGCTATTGGAGTATAGGGTACCAAATTTTAACCATTATTGGCCATTATGCCCCATACAAAATTTCATAGTATTCATATACTTCATTTCTAGGTGCAAAACCCACTTGGCAGTGTCCATACATGTCTTAGACACATAGAAAAGCCATTCTCCTAAATTCAGAACCCTTCTAACTAGCATACATAAAAATGCCATCAAAACAACCCATAAACACCATATGGACAACATTGTACATACACTTCAAACTACACTCCATTGTTCCATATATCATTCTCACACTACACATACAACATACCTAGTTCATTTACATGCATTCTGGTACTACATACATGCCAATACTTAGCTTATATGTACACTAAGCCTCTTGGAGGGCTTCAAGAACATTGCGCACTCTAGAAACTTGAAGGGACCAACTACTATGTAAGGCAGAAAGTACCATTACTAAAAATAACTAATGTGATAAAAAAATTATGAAACTTTTCTGTTCACTACTATACATATTGAAGTTAATATAATTGAAATTTCACAGAAAAATTCAAACCACAGCTATTAGTTTGAATGATCTCTTTTAGGTGCTTCTAAAATGGACAAAAAGGGGGGTAAGTTCCTTTAAAAAACTTAGTAAGAGTTTATCATTAAAATGTTGAATTGGTAAGGGCTTATCATTAAAATGTTGAATTCCCAGCTATATACCTAAAATCCAAAGATGTAAAAAAATAAAAAAAACATACAAAAATATAGCCATCCAAATGCACAAACAAATAGAACACAATCAAATGTAATACTGGCAGCAACACATCGTTAGGGTTAGTTCACAAACATTCAAATAAACATTATGTAATCACTATGGTAGCCCTCCTCAAGCTAATGGTTGGTGTTAGGAGGTTAATGGGTCTTAGTTAGTACTAACCTGGGCTCTAGAAACCCCTAGAAACAATACCATCTTAGTACATGAAAAACAGTCAGGCCAAAACCTTGTTCATGTACTCTCCCTCAACCTTTACTTGGTTCCTTGAGCTTTTTGCTCTCTTCCAAGCATGATATTAGCTTCATGGATGCTTGATCATCATTTTATGACAGTAAACAATCATGAAACACAAAGATAAAACCCTTACCTTATGTTGTGAAGGCTGAATATACCAAGTATTGCACAATAAACCCAAAAACTAGGGTTTTTCTTGTTCTTGGTGCATCTGATTGCATTCCTTTTTGATTTCATGAAAGCTTGAGTTGTGGTGTCTATGGAAGCTAAGGAAGGAGGCTATGGCTAATGATGGCCAAAATGGCCAAGGGAAGGCAAGAAATTCTAGATATTTTCTTGACTTGATTAGTTTAACCTTAACCCTCACTTAGGTCATTATACGTATGACTTAAGTAAAGACTTTTTGGCTAATCCTCAGCCAATGTTTTTGACTATGTGAACTAGCCATGGAAGGGTGGGATAATAATAAAAATGATCCCATTTGACCTTTTTCAAAGATCATCTCTTCCTTAAGTTTTTTTATGGACACTTATATGCCAAGTTGTTCTAGGTTTGTAAACAATTAGCATTTGCTTCCTTTATGCAATTCAGCCCCAACAAATGTTTTCATACCATTCAAATCCTTCCAAAATCTTTCTTTTAACATTATACAATTGAGTACCAAAGTCTTAAAATCTTACAATAAAGTCCATAGGTTACTTGTAAAACAAGTAATCCTTTAGGGCTTCCTTGAGGGCCAAGTAACAATTGTGTGAATCTTTTAATGAGATGTAGATTATATACTTTACCCCTCACATTTCATTCATTATGGTGAAAATTATACTATATAATAGTTTATAACCAATATGGATTTGGAGGTGGTAACAATTAATGAATAAGATCTCAAAATAATGATGATGTAGGAAGTGGTGATGATGATAATATTTTTGATGTGGTGGATAGAGATAAAAGTTGCCTAATCTAAATGCACAACTTTTCTACAATGGTGCATAGAAAATACAATGTTGCCCACGATAGCACAATTATTGAATTGTAAAAATTAGGACAATATATCTGATCGTTGCTTTAGTCGAGTGCTTTCATTAATGAAATAGATGATGTTGAAAAATTGTAGAATTTCAAAAATGCCATATAAGAAGAAGTAGGTGACTTGGGGGCTTGGTTTGCCATATATCAAAATTCATACGTGTGGGAATAGTTATATGTTATTCTATTGTAAAGATAAAAATTTGACATGTTGTCATATGACTGGGAGATTGAGATATAAAGAAAGAAGAACCAATGGAAAAAATAAATTGATTTTGAAGAAAGTGTCATGATATCTTCCAATTACAAAAAAGGTTAAAGCAGCTCTACATGTCATCCAAAGCCACCAGGCACGTGGCATGACATATTTTCAACATGTTGACTAATGATGGCAGTATTAGGCATCCATGTCAGTCAAAAGCATGACATTATATTAATAAAAAATTTCCATCTTTTATGAGACAAATCAGAAATTTTAGTCTTGGATTATGTACAGATAGATTCAACCTGAACAATGTTATTGGCAAAACATACACTATATAACCTATCTTTGTAGTTGTTTATAATTTGCCACCAAAACTTTGCTTGTAGGAACCTTGTATCTTTATGACCTTGCTAAAGTGACACACCACTTATGGCCCTGGCAAGGAAGCCTATGAGAACAAGTTTCATACTGGTTGCAATTGGCTAATTATTTATTTGCACCTTGGTTAAAACTTCATGCTACTAGCTGTTTAACCTAGGAATGCAATTATGCATGCAGGAGTTGCTTTGACTTGAGCAAGTAGAAAATCATAAAACATTTATATAGCCTAGGCATTTCCAAAAAAATCAAAGTTAAAAAAGTCAAAGGATGTAAAACCTTTATAGGATCAACATTAATCCTACATATAATTAACCGCATATGGGCATTTAAACAATGGTGGACTATACTATACACCCAAAAGCAACCCTAGAGTTCATAAGTCTATTCATACACATTGGAGGCCACCAACATACAACATACATAGACGAGATAGGTATTACTGATATCCAATCAACTAGCTTCCACCATACATAAGAGATCCTAATGGCAAGCCTCAATGATCCTCCATATGCTTACTAGCCTTTGAAACAAAAACTACCACAACAATCCTTAATGATTGTTGGGTTTATCAACCTCAATTTCTGCACAACATGAAACTAAGGGAGTGGGAATCTTATGGTTCTCAGTAAGGGATCTTCAACTTGCAAGAAGAACACTAAGGACAACAAATATATATGTATATGTAATGTACTGTGAGCTTACACAGTGTGAGGTTAAACCTATGCGCATATGTTTTAGTCCCTTTGGACTTGTCCTCTACCTAGTCCTTAAACTACAAGGCAAAGCCTTGTCAACTAGCAAGTATTGCTTACTAGCCTAACTAGTGAAATTCATCACTAGTTCTGACCGCCCTTATGTTGTATAGGTGAACATGGTGGATGCACCTTGCTTGAGTTCTAAGGAACCCACTAGATGTACTAAGCCTCCACATAGTGCCACAAGTCCTTAGACTTATTTAGGTCACTTATGTACTAAGCTTCCACCTGAAACCCTTACCAAGAGTGCACTAGGTTCTCACTTACACCTCAAGTAATCTTGGCTAGGCAACAAGTGCACTAAACCTTTACTCAAGGCACATACCTATCCACCATTACTTAGTTCACACTAATGGAGCAGTAATGACCATGGTTGAACTCATTTACTAGTTTTTTTGGAACCCACTTAGGTGCACTAAGGTTCCCACATCGGCGCTTTAAATTCAAAGGCCCAACTAGATTTCTGATGGTACTAAACCTTGCACCCTACTAATGGTGCTGTATTGTGGTAAAACATGTCTTCAATTTGGACTAAAATTGTTACCACCTCAACTAATGGGAAAATTACAGTATAAAGGCATAATGGTTATAAACCATCATTTAATGTAATTTTCACCATAGTGGATGAAATGTGGGGGGTAAAGTGAATAATCTACACCTCCTTAAAAGATTACAATGGTTACTTGGTACTAAATGGAGCCGTAAAGGATTGCTTGTTTTACAAGTAATCTATGGGTCTTATTGCAAGATTTCAAGACTTGGGTACAAAATTGTACAAATCTAAAAGAGAGATTTTGGAAGGATTTGATTGGTATGGAAGCAATTTTTAGAGGCTGAATTGCATAAAGGAAACAAAATCTATTATTCAAGAACCTACGACAACCAAGTGTACACTTGTTCACAAAAATAACTTAAGGATAGGATGATTTTTGACAAGAGTCAAAGGTGGCCATTTCTAGTATTATCGTAGTTTTTATTTCCAGGTTCTAAGGTCAAAAAGATGGGCTAAAGATTAGCCAAAAAGTCTTTGCTTAAGACATACTTATAGTGGCTTAAGTGAGGGTTAAGGTTAAACTAATCAAGTTAAGTAAAATATTTTGATTTCTTGCCATTTTTTGGCCATTTTCTTCCCCCACTAGGCACAACCCATTCCTTATCTCCTCCACAAGCTTTCATAGCCACCATAGATCAAGTTCTTAAGAAATCACAAAGGAAAGCAACCAGATGCACCAAGAACAAGAAAAACCCTAGTTTTTAGGTTTATTGTCCAACACTTGTTATAATCAGCCTTCATAGCCCAAGGTAAGGGTTTTATCTAGGTTTCATGGTTGTTTATTGTTCAATGATGATGCCTAAACATCCATGAAGCTAAGACCCTAAGATTGGAAGAGAGCCAAGAGCTTGATGAACCAAGTTTAGGTTAAGGGGGAAATTGCACATAGGGTTTCAGCCCTATAGCTTTGGTGCTCTATTATGGCAGTGAAATTGAGAGTTTCTAAAGCTCAAATTAGTATTAACTAAGACTAATTAACCTCCTAAGACCAAGCATTAGCTTCAGGAGGGTTGCCATAGTGATTACATAAAGTTTATTTGAATGTTTATGAGCTAACCCTAATGATGTGTTGCTGGTAGCATTACATTTGTTTGTTGCTATGTTGTTTGTGCATTTGGATGTATGTGTTTGGGTATTTGTACTATATTTTTTTGTTTTAGTGTCTTTGGATTTTAGGTATATGATTGGAGTTTGAAGATTTTATTGATAAGCCCTTACTAAGTTTCATTCAAGAAACTTACCCCCCTTTCTGCCCATTTCAGGAGCACATGAAAGAGAGCATTCAAACTAATAGCTGTCGTTTGAATCTCTCTATGAAATTTTCGGTATATTAACTTCCATATGTTTTTTTGTAAACTGGAAAGTTTCATGATTTTTGGATTGGATTAGCTATTTTTAGTAATGGTACTTTCTGCCTTACGCAGTAGCTGGTCCATTCAAGTTTTTGGAGTGCTTAGTGCTTTTGAAGTTCTCTAAGAAGCTTAGTGTACGTATTAACTAAGTTATTGTTGTGTATGTGGTTCATAAATGCATGTAAATGAGTTGGGTATGTTGTATGTGTAGTGTGAGAATGATATATGATTCAATGGAGTGTAGTTTGAAGTGTGTATACAATGCTGTTCATATGATGTTTATGGACTGTTTTGATGGCACTTTTATGAATCATGGTTAAAATGGTTCTAAATTCATGGGAATGCTTTTCCCAGGTGTATAAGACATGTATGGATACTACCAAGTGGGTTTTGCACCTGGAAATGGAGTGTATAAGTAGTGTATGAATATTATGATATTTTGTATGGGCATAATGGCCAATAGTGGCTAAAATTTGGTACCTTGTACTCCAGCTGCCATAACTTTTTGTACATAAAGAATCTGGCTATGAAATTTTGACCACATCTAGAACACTTCAATATGAATAACTTGGCTTTTGAATCATTGGATTTGGTGCCCTGTAGCCAAAGCTATGGCTTGTCAAAATTGGCTGATTTTGCTAAGCACTGTTCATATGGTTAATTATACTTGGTTAAGTGTAAAATCCATAATTGCAAACTTAGATGGATTTAATGTCTCAAACCTATTTCCCTATGAAGGTTTAAGTGTATTAAAGGCTTTAAAACCTTTAGGGCATAGGAGAACATGGGTAGAATTTGAGTTGGGCATGGTGTGAAAGTTTGGACACATAAAATGCGCACCAATAGCATCATGTGTGCATATGATTGTACATGCACTTGGGGATTTTACTCAAATTCCATATTGGCCAAGAATAAAGAATTTCACTATCATCATTACTTCTAGATGAAACAGTATGTGAATATGTATGTGATGGTTGGACCAATATACATATCTTTGCATAATGACCAAGAGGGCCACTTGGGTAAACATAATGTGCATGTTCTGCTTGGCCTACAAGACATGGATTGCATGGGGCTTGAGCTCACTAAATTTAATCACTATATAGAAGCACTCAGAGTGGTAACAAAAATAAAACTAAACCTAGGAAAATCTAGGCTTGGGGAAGGCATGGAAATGATAATTCTCCCTCACGTGGAATCTTGAATCACCTCAATCGGACACCCGAGTGAAAAGTTATGGTGAAAATCCTACAACAAGTCAATCCTACTGAGTGTTGGTGCCTAGACACCGGAGTCGGCATTGTAGCACCAGAGGTCATTTTTTTACGGGTTCGAAATGGTGTCCTGGGTGCTGTAGCATCATTGGGCACCTAGGCACCAGGGCCCTGGGCCCTGAACCTTCTCCTTCGTGCCTAAGGCTCTTTAGGGGCTTCCAATGCCTCCCAATGGCCCTAGGAATGGCTCCACTTGTCTCAAACTTGCATGTACACATGCACTAGGCCACACTACATGATTTAAATCAATCCTATAGTGTCCATAAACACAACCCACCAACTAATACCATTCATCAAATTGCTTGAAATTAACAAGCAAACAAGCTATGGATGGCATCAAATATATGTGAATCATAAATCCCTTACCACTATTCCAACCTACAAGCGAAGATCAAACATTCCATCACAAAAAATATGGCTCCACTATGTTCCACCTAGGTTCCAAGCAATTCAAGGTTCATGGCATCAAAACAAGGGCAACTAAGCAAAACCCAAACAACCAAGGGCTAAATGAACAATAAAACATGATGGAAATCAAGTTACATACCATGTAAAACAGGGCCTTAGCTGGAAAACATGATTTCTAGCTTCAAATACATCAAACTCACTGAAATAAGCTATCCATTACTTATGCAACCATGGAACCTTTAGTTTTTACCAAGAACTCTTGAATTTGAGCAAGAATTGAATTAGAAATGAAGGGGGAAAAGGTTGAACTCGGGTTTGAATATGAAGAAGATGAATAGTGGCAGCTCAAGCCTTACCTTTACCTTTTATAAGCCTTTAACCTAATAAATCCTCAAACTTTCTTTAAGTTGTCAAAAAGCCCTCATCCCAAAATAATAAGCTTTGGTAAAATCTTGGTCAAATCTTGAACACTTAATGAAATACTTGGGTGCTAAGTAAGGGTTAGGTTTTAAAACACATTTTTGATTCCTCAGACTCGACTCGGCACCTCAGGTTCAAAATTACCATTTTACCCCCATACCTTTTTTAGTGCCATAATCTCCTCAAAAGCTAGTGAACCTTAACTAACTTGCTTGAACTTGCTAAATGAACTTGAAATGAGATAAAACTAGGGATTTATTAATTTATACACCTTAAACACACTTTCCGCTATGAGAGCTATAACATATAGCATTGGGTTGCAACATCAATATGTATTTACGTCCATTGATTGACTAGTTCAAAACTTTATGGTTAGAATGTGGAAAAATTTGGGACATTTCATAGGAATGAAGTTTCATGATGAAAATGTGTCTATGGTGGGTTATTAATAATTTTCCTATGCTTGGGAACTTATCAAGTTGGAGTGCACGTGATAAGCTAGCATATCCGTATTGTATGAATGAACTTGGCATATTCTAGTTGAAAATGTCTAAGAAATCATGTTGGTTCAATTGTCATTGAATATTTTTTCCGTTCAATCACACATTTTGATCAAATGTGACATGATTTCTCCGAGGGATGAAAGAGTTGGGTGTCATCAATGTGTATAAATTTGGATAAAAAATTACTTTGATGTTAGATGGCTACTTATTTCCTCTATTTGGAAAAGGAATATGATAAAGACCGAGTTCCATGATTTAGAAATTGGCATAATTGGCTGATGCAATTAATTATCTGGAAGTTACTATACTGGAAGTATCTGTTCGTGTGCATAATTTGGACGTAATGCAAATTGAGAAAAAATTGTTTTGAAAATGTTTTCAACACTATTATGGATATTAATAGGAAGATAAAAGATAACTCGAATTCCCACTTTTGGCCTAGGCCTATTCGAGAATATGTGTCCTAAATTCCACCTACAAACTGTCAGGAGAAACGACTGTTAAATTGAAAGCATCATATACCTTTCAAATGGATCATGCCAGACAAATGCGTGTGGGGCTAAAAAAAATTAAAATGTAAGATGGGTATGCCTCAAACTTAGGTCAAAACATGAACCTGAGTGACTATACCTTCTATAACTTCAAGAGTCACAATTGTCATGCATTCTTACAGAGGTTACTTCCGATTGTATTACGTGGGCACATGAATCTTCCAATGTCAAAAAAAATCTAAAAAATATGTGCTTTTTTCATAACATTAGGCACAAATGTGGTACAAGTTCAAGATATAGAACTGTTACAATTGGAGTCAATTTTCACATTGGCATTCTTTGATTCAATGAAATATCTAGTGATCCACCTTCCACATGAGGCAAAATTTTGTGTACTTGTTCAATTTCGATGGATGCATTAGTTTAAAAGGTATTGATAATTTTATGTTCTTAAAATTTGTTATAGACTTGATGAAATAAAAAAATATTTGTTGATCTGATTTTAGGCTAATGCAATTTTTGAAGAAAAATACATGAAATAATGCTACCATTGAAGGATCAATTATTGGGGCATACTTGGCTAAAAAGATGTCCATGTTTTGTAGCCATTATTTTAAGGATAATATTCCTACAAAACTTAATAGAATGCCATGGAAAAAATAATTTGCGCATCAATTAGGTCCTAGGGAGGGTTTGAAATTGTTGATTTTCAAACCTCGATATCGTTATATCCTTATGCATGGCCTGTAATGGTATTTAGATTCAACGGAGAGGCACCAAGTACACATTTACACCTTTTTAATTACCTAGAAGTCCAACCAATTTTCAGGTGAATGATAAATGTTTTCTTGTTAGCTTATCCTCACGTTGTTATTGTTTAAGGTTATTGTATGTCTTTTGAAGCACTTCGATGATGTTACACATCAAAGATTTCCTAATTACATTGAGAGTCAGCTTTAAGTTTATTACGATGAGCAATTCCCTAAATGGTCTCAAGCTTTTGTGAGTATAACTGATGCATGTTTATTGACTTGTGTGTATCACTTTAGTTTATATAATTGTGAGTATATTGTAACATGGTTGTAGAAGGACATCATTATAGTAACAAGTTAGACCCCTGACTTGTTTAGTTGCCTTGTGGGTCTTGTGCGCATCATGAGTTCATATAATGCTTGTGTAGTAAATGACTCTTGCTTTTACACCCAAGAGCATGGGTGAGACAAAGCAACACAAAATTACAATATGTGTGTAAAGGGCAAGATATGAGGTTTAAGTACGTGCAACTTTATGGCCCATTTTACGAGATCATCTGTGTTAAGTTCCATGGTTTAAGATGTGAAAACCTTATGATGTGCATATGTACTTGGTTCAATCCATTATGAGGTGTCCGTTCTTGCACTAAATCCAAACTAGTTGACATTAAATAAAAGTCCTGATTGTCATCATCCTAGCTTTTTGTCTTTATGACACTCAACAAGTCTATTACTGCAAATATCTAAACACGAGCCTTCAACAGTGGTGGGCTATTGTAAAGATGAAACCATGAGCCTTCATCAATTGCCAATACATCTTATTTGACAAATTAGATAAGGGGGTTTATGCATTGACAAATCAAGTGTCAACATTAAAGGTAAACAATGAGCAGTTTGAAGAAGAAATTACTCTTACCACCATTGAGCACAACTAATGCCAGCTCTTGATGTGATCAATATACTTATTGGCTTCTCATGCTACTCATCAATTTTTGATGACTTTGACCCAACCATCAAGCTTGCATGCCTGATAGGATGAATCCAAGGATGAAGTTTTCTCAACTGGTAACGATTATGAATATGATAGGGGGGATGATTAAGGAAATGGCAGAAGTAATTCTATTCCATATTCTCCAACTCTTGATATTTGAAAGGTTCCACATTTAGAATGTTACCCGCTCTGGGGTAGTCCAGTTATGATGCTAAAATTGTGCATTTAAAATCCCAGAATTGGTATGTCCTGTAGGCCATTAGAACAATACCCTTAATGTGCGTACCCAAGTGGCCCTTTTGGGCACTATTATTAGTGTCATGCCCAAAAGCGAATCATGAGATGATTGTATTTTGAACATTTAGTCATGATATTTTATTAAGACATTAATCCAGTAATTGTGTTTGTTGCATGTTTTCTGTGTGACTAATCAAACATAATTATAACCCTAGAATAATGATATTCTTAAATATCCCTGGTCTAGTGTTATCATGGAGCGGGTTGCAATAATACGTAAAGACTAGCATATGTGGAGACTAACATAAGATATGTAGTCTACATATGGGTACAAGTTGGAGAACTTGTGTACTAGACCAGTCGACCATGAGAACGCGACATGGATTGTTATATGAGTGTTATAAGTGATTTTCATAGTGATCATGTATATGTAGTCATTTGACCTAAGGTCATCAATGTTCCCTACATATGAGTCACATACTTTGATACTTCCCTTTGTTGTTCATAATTGAGTGAACTTGAAGGAGGTCATTGGGTATGTCACATATCATGCGGAGGATTTTGTATGATCAAGATGGGATTTTTCCCTCCTATGTAATGGGAGTGATATCTTTGGGCCATTTGATAGAGTGAGACTAACAAAATACATGGTCATACTTGGATGAGTTAATATACGATATCAATGTTTAAGTTAATTTACTCGGTAATCAAGAAACCAAATATTAGGCTATACGAGAGTGACACGTTCCATGTCTCGTGCTTAGTCTTGATATCTTTAACAAAGAGAAAATGGCATATTCGAATAATGATCATAAAGGTTTAGTCAAATCACCAACAATCTTGTCACTTGGGTAGCAACACTCATTGTTTATGATCATAAATGTGATTTATAATTATTACCAGCGTGGTAAGAGCCCATTGGGTCGCACACATAAAGCCTATATGGATTATTTGAGTGCATGGGCTAATTTATTTGGGTTATGGTTTCATGATAATTTCGTATTAATAATTGGCCCAAAACTTGAGCCATTATCAAGCCCGAAATTAAACCTAATTGGATTAGGGCTTTGAAACCCATTAGGCTTGGAAGTTGAGTCTCATTATAAATACATGATATAGTGAAAAAGTTGCAGCTTTTGCCCTAGCCTTCTAAAATGACAAAATCAGAAGAGTTCTCGAAACCAGCCACACTCTTATCTTGCCATTCCTTGGAGGACGCAAGCTAGCACTATGGGCGTAAGAGAAACGCATCTGTCGAGATGTGGTGATCCCGAGAGGCTCGTGTGGATACCATAGAGAGCTTGAACACGTCAACTGTTCAAGTTTTGTGATTTGATTCAACAGTTGGGCGAAAGATCTCAACTGAATTAGGTATGAAAATTTTGAACACCCGATTTACCCCATTTCACTTTGATCCTTAAAGGTTTCAGTTATATTCCGCTGCGCTTGTTTGGCTCCTGAAACCCTACAACTACGTGAATACATGCATATTGGTCCAACCATTGCACACATTTGGATTTTATGCACATCATGGCAGTAAGGAATAGAAGCACTAGCACAAGTCTTAATCTTGGCTACCAGACATTAGGCAATTTTGTTAAGTTCATGTTTCTAGCCACTACACTGAAACTTCTCTAAAAAAAATTGTATTAATCTAGCAATGTAACCCTTATTTTCTTTGCTCCATTATCAAGTACAAACTTAGCCCAAACTAAGGCATTTGGTTTTACATCAATAACTCACCTATGGAGCAAGTTATGGATTTTTTAAGTTGGTTACAAAATTCTGACCAAATGAATAGTAAATTAGCTAAATTTTCAACATCATAACTTTGGCTATAGGGCTTCAAATGTTAGTGTTGTGCCCAAAAGCCAATCATGAGATGATTGTATTTTTCACATTAAGTCATGATATTTTATTAAGGCATTAATCTAGTAATTATTGTTGTTGTTTTGTTTCTGCGTAACATAATAAACATAATTATAACCTTAGAATAATGATAATCTTAAATGTTCTTGGTCTAGTATTATCATGGAGAGGGTTATAATAATACATAATGACTAGCATATGTGGAGATTAATATGAGATATGTAGTCTACATATAAGTACAAGTTGGAGAACTTGTGTACTGGACCAACCCACCACGAGAATGCTACATGGATCGTTATATGAGTGTAATAAGTGAGTCTCGTAGTGATCAATGTATATGTAGTCCTTTGACCTAAGGTCATCAAGGTTCCCTACATGTGAGTCACATACTTTGATACTTGCCTTGTTGCTCGTAACTGAGTGAATTTGAAGAAGGCCATTGGGTATATCATATATCATGCGGAGGGTTTTGTATGATCAAGATGAGATTTGTCCCTCCTATAAAACGAGAGTGATATCTTCGGGCCCCTTGATAGAGTGAGACTAAGAAAATGCATGGCCATGCTCGGATGAGTTGATATACGATATCAATGTTATCAGTTTAAGTTAGTCTACTCGGTAATCAAGAAACCAAAGATTGGGCTATATGAGAGTGACACATTCCATGTCTTGTGCTTAGTCTTGATACCTTGGATAAAGGGACAATGCTATATATAGATAATTATCATAAAGGTTTAGTTGAATCACCGACAATCTTGTCACTTGGGTAGCAATGATGTGTTGCTGGACACCGCTCCTTGCTTATGACCATAAATGTGATTTATGATCATTATCAACATGGTAAGAGCCTATTGGGTTGCACACTGTTGGGTTTTGGGAGCCAAACAAATGCAGCGGAATTTAACCAAAATCCTCCAGGATCCAAGTGAAACGGGGTAAACTGGGTGTTTGAAAATTTTCATACATAATTTTCGGTTGAGATCCCTCACCCAACTATAGAGTCGAATCACAAAACCTGAACAGTTGATGTGTTCAAGCTCTCTATGGTATCGACACGAGCCTCTTGGGATCACCACGCTTCCACTGCATCCCGACAGATGCGTTTCTCTTGTGCTCGCAGTGCTAGCTTGTGTCCTCCAAGGAATTGCAAGAGAAGAGCGCGACTGTCCTTTTGGGAGGCTAGGGCAAGAAGCTACGAATTTCTCACTAAAAGTTTTATTTATAGTGAGACTCAACTTCCAGGCCTAATGAGTTTCAAAGCCCTAATCCAATTAGGCTTTAATTTCGGGCTTAATAATGACTCAACATTTAGGCCCATTATTAATACGAAGTTATTGTGAAACCATAGCCCAAATAATTAGCCCATGCTTCCAATGATCCAAATAGCTCTATGTGTGCGACCCAATAGGCTCTTACCACGTTGGCAATGATCATAAATTACATTTATGATCATAAGCAATGAGCGGTGTTTAGCAACACATCATTGCTACCCAAGTGACAAGATTGTCGGTGATTCGACTAAACCTTTATGATCATTACCGATATATACCATTGTCCCTTTGTCCAAGATATCAAGACTAAGCATGAGACATGGAATGTGTCACTCTCGTATAGCCCAATATTTGGTTTCTTGATTATCGAGTAGACCAAATTAAATTGATGACATTGATATCATATATTAACTCATCCAAACATGGCCATGCATTTTCTAAGTCTCAATTTATCAAAGGGCCCGAAGATATCACTCCCATTACATAGGAGGGGCAAATCTCATCTTGATCATACAAATCCCTCCGCATGATATGTGACATACCCAATGACCTCCTTCAAGTTCACTCAGTCATGAGCAACAAAAGGAAGTATCAAAGTATGTGACTCACATATAAGGAACCTTGATGATCTTAGGTCGAAGGACTACATATACCATGATCACTATGAGAATCACTTATGACACTCATATAACGATCCATGTAATGTTCTCATGGTGGGTCTGTCCAGTACACAAGTTCTCTAACTTGTACCCATATGTAGACTGTTAGTGTTGTGCCCAAAAGGCCAATCATGAGATGATTGTATTTTTGCACATTGAGTCATGATATTTTATTAAGGCATTAATCCAGCAATTATATTTGTTGTTTTGTTTCTGCATAACTTAACAAACATAATTGTAACCCTAGAATAATGATATTCTCAAACGTCCCTAGTCTAGTATTATTATGGAGCTGGTTGCAATAATACATAACGACTAGCATATGTGGAGACTAATATGAGATATGTAGTCTGCATATGGGTACATGTTGGAGAACTTATGTACTGGACCGACCCACCATGAGAACACTACATGGATCGTTAAATGAGTGTCATAAGTGATTCTCATAGTGATCATGGTATATGTAGTCCTTCGACCTAAGATCATCAAGGTTCCCTACATGTGAGTCACATACTTTGATACTTTCCTTTGTTGCTCGTAACTGAGTGAACTTGAAGGAGGTCATTGGGTATGTCACATATTATGCGGAGGGATTTGTATGATCAAGATGGGATTTGTCCCTCCTATGTAACGGGAGTGATATCTTTGGGCCCCTTGATAGAGTAAGACTTAAAAAAATGCATGGCCATGCTCGGATGAGTTGATATACGATATCAATGTCATCAGTTTAAGTTGGTCTACTCGGTAATCAAGAAACCAAAGATTGGGCTATATGAGAGTGACACATTCGATGTCTCGTGCTTAGTCTTGATATCTTGGACAAAGGGACAATGGCATATATTGGTGATGATCATAAAGGTTTAGTCGAATCATCGACAATCTTGTCACTTGGGTAGCAATGATGTGTTGCTAGACACCGCTCATTGCTTATGATCATAAATGTGATTTATGATCATTGCCAACGTGGTAAGAGCCTATTGGGTCGCACACATAGAGCTATTTGGATCGTTAGAGTGCATGGGCTAATAATTTGGGTTTTGGGTTCACAATAATTTCATATTAATGATGGGCCCAATAGTTGAGCCATTATTAAGCCCAAAATTAAAGCCTAATTGGATTAGGGCTTTGAAACCCATTAGGCCTGGAAGTTGAGTCTCACTATAAATACAACTTTTAGTGAGAAATTCGAAGGTCTCGTTGCCCTAGCCTCCCAAAAGGACAGCCGCACTCTTCTCTTGCAATTCCTTGGAGGACGCACGCTAGCACTGCTAGCGCAAGAGAAACGCATCTGCCGGGACGTGGTGGAAGCGTGGTGATCCCGAGAGGCTCGTGTGGATACCATAGAGAGCTTGAACATGTCAACTGTTCAAGTTTTGTGATTTGACTCTACAGTTGAGTGAGAGATCTCAGCCGAAAATTAGGTATGAAAATTTTCGAACACCTGGTTTACCTTGTTTCACTTGGATCCTGGAGGGTTTCAATTAAATTCTGCTTCGTTGTTTGGCTCCCGAAACCCTACATAGACTACATATCTCATATTACTCTCCACAGATGCTAGTCGTTATGTATTATTGCAACCCACTCCACAATAATACTAGACTGCAACCCACTCCACAATAATACTAGACAAGGGACGTTTGGAAATATCATTATTTTAGGGTTACAATTCTGTTTATTACGTTACGTAGAAACAAAACAACAGACATAATTGCTGGATTAATGCCTTAATAAAATATCATGACTCAATGTGCAAAAAATACAGTCATCTCATGATTGGCTTTTGGGCACAACACTAACATCGCACACATAAAGCCTATTTGGATTATTTGAGTGCATAGACTAATTTATTTGGGTTATTTTTTCATGATAATTTCATATTAATAATTGGCCCAAAAGTTGAGCCATTATTAAGCCCAAAATTAAACTTAATTGGATTAGGGCTTTGAAACCCATTAGGCTTGAAGTTGAGTCTCACTATAAATACATCATATAGTGAGAAATTTGAAGACTTGCCCTAGCCTCCAAAAGAGTTCCAGCCGCACTCTTCTCTTGCAATTCCTTGGAGGACCCAAGCTAGCATTGCGAATGCAAGAGAAACGCATCTACAGGGACGTGGTGGAGGTGGGTGATCCCAAGAGGCTCGTGTGGATACCATAAAGAGATTTGAACATGTCAACTGTTCAGGTTTTGTGATTCCATTCAATAGTTGGGTGAAAGAGCTTAACCGAAATTAGGTATGAAAATTTTTGAACACCCAGTTTACCCCGTTTCACTTGGATCTTAGAGGATTTTAGTTATATTTTGTTGCGTTTGTTTGGCTCCCAAAACCCTACACCAAATGCAGGAATTCCAAATCCCAGTTAAATCTCTAGATGTGGTCTAGGTGGGGTCAAAATTTGAAACCAAGATTCACTCTACACAGGGAGATATAGAACTTTGAGTGTAGAGTCGAAATTCTGTCCACTTTATGACCATTATGCCCATACAAAATTTCATAAGTATGCAAAGATTTCATTCACAGGGGATAAGCCCTCCAAGGCTACCCCATACATGTCCAATACACATAGGAATTACATGCTCTTGCATAAAGTAACTTTATGTGGTGAAAACAGAATTTACAAACAAGCAGCCCATCATTCACACTTAGACATCTTGTGCACCACCTTCACATACATAGCAAAACCATCCTCAAATGTTCACAATACTTGTTCCAACTTTACATACCTTACATATACATGCATCCATGCACTACATGATGGCCTTTAACTCAGCTAAAGACACGCACCCAAGTCCCAGGAGATGCTTGAGACACAATGTACTCCAAAACAGGATGCTAGACAGCTGCTATGTAACACAATAAGCACCATCACTAAAAATATCAAATGTGCTCCTAAAATCACCAAACTTTCCAGATCACAACTAGATACATGGAAGTTCAAGTACCTAAAATTTTAGATCAAAACTCAAATGAAAAAGGTCAGTTTGAATGTGATCTTTCTATTGGACCTAAAATGGGCAGATTTGCAGGGAGTTAAGTTTCATGGAGAAACTTAGTAAGGAGAAGACTTTAGCATTAAGGTAATGTAACCTTTGGCAATCACCTACATCCAAAGACCCTAAAAGACAAGAAAACACAATGCAAATATCTAATATAGGGCATCCAAATGCAGCAATCAAACACATATGATAGCCGAAGTACCTATCACCCTTCAAGCCAGTAAGCTCGGGTAGGGCACCACCCTCGGAAAGAAAAGCACCGACTACAAGGGACTCGAGCACCGACTTCGGAAAGAAGGGCGCCCGGCCCCTCTCAGATCCGATCTCGATAATTCTTCATCGTCCGTGGAGATGACAGTATCAACCTCGGGAATACGGTGCATCACCATCCTCGGCATGGTGACTAAACCACCTTCGATAGAGGAGAACTTCCCCGAACAGGACCACCATCACCGAAGATATTCTCGAATTACTGGAATAATCTTGGAAGGAAGTCCTCCTGCTCCGAAGAGCCCTCTTCTACCGAAGGGACTTCAGGAGTACGGTAGAAACAATTAAGGAGCCTCTGACACTTTGTACCCGTATGATTCCCCGACACGCCGCCCCAGACACGCTCTGACACGCAGCCCTCGTGCGGCCTAGGCTCCTGGCCAGGCGGCCTGTGGTCGGCTAAATGCTTCCCCTCTCCCCTAAGGTACGGATCGCATCCAACCAAACACGTGTCGTGATCTGGGCCAGCTATGTTAAACGAACTTCTACTGTTGACCTCCCTATAAATATCCGGTAAGCATCCCAGGTAAAGGGATTGGATTCCTAGGGGAGATTTCTCCACTTTCTACTTACTATCCATTTCTAAACGCTGACTTGGGCGTCAGAGGCTCCTCCCCTGAAAAACACTCTAGGGACCTCCTAACCCTTGTTTTTCTAAGTTCAAGTAGTCCTCCTCCCGCTGGAGCTTCCACACCTAGGTATTCTCCCACCGGCAGTCTTTGCTCTAGGCTCACCATGTCACACAACGATGATGCGGAAGGGCCTCATTTGGCACCGTCTGTGGGAAACTTCTCCCAGGTCGCTGTTGTAGAGACTCGGCGCTTAAAAGACAAGGGGCTCCCGAAGTCCACCTCCGCACCGGAGGCTCAGCCGGTGACCTAGCAGCCCACTACAGAGACTTCTAAGCCGTAAGATGATCGCCCTCTTACAGTAACGATGAACTTCTTGCGAGACTTCCAGCGCTCCATCGTCACCGAAATGACTCGACAGCTCGACCAGAGGTGACCCTGGCCTTCATCGGGCCAAAGGACGTCCCTTTCGGTAGTAGCCTGAGAGAGAAGCTCGAGGTCCACCCATTAGAGTTTCGGGAGTGAGGACTCTGTCGACGCATCTTCAATGGAGAACGTGCCCCCTAGGGCGTGACCCGCCAGGGAACAAGCCCCGAAGGAGACCAGGGCCTCCTCTCGGTGGAGTCCATCCCCGTATCGAAGGTCTCAGTCTCCTCGTTGCCGAAGTTATTCTCCATGAAGGAGAAGAAGTTCGCCATTGCAAGTGGCCACCAGGCAGCAAGGGGAAGCCGACACGGCTGCCCTTATGGAAAAGATCCTCGGAAGACTGGAAAAGGTTGAGAGGCAGATCTCCCGAAAACCAGTCTGGTCGAGACTGTTTGACACTTATACCAAAGAACAGTCACCCTTCGTGCGGGAAGTGGTGGAGGCACCCATGCCTAATGACTTCAGGGTCCCACGCTTGGAAACCTATAACAGGCGTAGTGATCCCCAGGCGCACCTCACAAAGTACAAACGAAGCATGATGCTCCATGGCGCCGATGACGCCACCCTTTGCAAATGTTTTGAGGTGACCCTCTCCGGTCCGACAACGACATGGTATAACTCCCTGGCTCATGGAACCTTACTAAGTTTCCAGGAACTGTCTACCGCTTTCACCCAAAAATTCATTGGCAGCAGGCCAACAGCCAAGATGCTAGTACAGATGTTTGACATGGCACAGCGGAGTGAGGAAACCATTCGTGACTACGTCGAAAGGTTTAACCGAGAAGCACTAAACGTACCAGGCTTTCGGCCTGAGATCCGTATCCTCGTGATGATAAAAGGACTTCGGAGGGACTCCTAGCTCTTCTATGAGTTCTCTAAGGACCCTCCAGACACCTTGGGGGAGTTCTACCGAAGGGCCGAACAACACATGACGGCCGAATAACTCAGAATGGAGGGACCAAAGGTGGAACACCCTCGGTCTTAAGGACCAAGCCACCAGCCTCGACACCAGAATGAGGTTGGAGGAAGGCCCCGAAAGCAAAGGGGTAACAGGCCAATGACGTTCACTCCCCTGAACGCCACAAGAGCCAGCATTCTTATGGCCTTAGAAAGGCAGGGGACTACAGTCCCAAGGCCAAAGGCCATGACCTCGGAGAATAAGAAAAACATGAAGAAGTTCTGCCAATTCCACCGAGATCATGGCCACGACATTGAAGACTGCTTCCAGTTAAGGAAGTACATTGAGTCCCTGATAAAACAAGGCCAACTTCACCGGTACCTGCAAATGCCCTCTTCGAAGGGAAGAAAGGAGGAACGAGGAAGGGGGGACGAGGAGGACTATGATTTTGACAAACATCGGGACCGAAGTCCTCGAAAAAACCCACCACCATCAGCAGGGGTCATCCAAACCATCACTATAGGGATACCCTCAGCCGAAAGGAAAAGGAAGATAAAGGAGATCTCCGTGATGGAGTATGGGAACTCGTCGAACAGGCTTGTTCGTAAAGATGGGTCCACTGTGAAATTCCCCCATGATGACCCACTCCTCGTCACGGGAAGGATAGGGAGTTGGGACGTCAAAAGAGTACTCCTGGATGACGGCTCCAACACCGACATCATCTTCTCGCATCTATTGCCTAAATTGGGCATCTCAAGAGGCAACCTCAACACAGTCAATTCCCCCACCTTTGGGGTTGGGCCATCTGAGCTCCCAGTCCTCGGATACATCGATCTACCTCTAATGTTGAAGGGGACCTCACCTCAAAATTGGGAAGAACTATTTGCCTCTGCCATGACGAGATTCATCATCATTGATGTTCCCTCATCATACAACGCTATCCTCGGGATGCAAACTCAAGGCAATCTCCACATCCGCCCCTATGTGAAATACTTAACAGTCACCTTTGCAACCAAAGAAGGAGATGCAGAGATCTTCATCGACCAAGCTGAAGTCAGGAAGGTCTTCACCAGGGCCAGACAAAGCCCAGCCAAGGTCCAAGTACAAACTACGGCTACGAAAAAAGCTATCACGACAGGCGAAGTGACCACAAGAGAGGAAGCAGAAGAACAGGAAAAAGTCGAGACGGAAGACGTAGAGTTGGTCCCCGGCCGGAACACCCAAGTAGGGAAAAAATTGGCCAGGGGTGACAAAGACAGACTTGTATCTTTCTTGTTAATGAACAAAGATCTATTCGCCTACTCTCCAAAATACATGCCTAGGGTTGACCCCGGCATAATCCACTATAGTCTCAAAGTTCACCCGGACGCTAGACCGGTTTGGCAAAAAAAATGGAACCTGTCATCTCATAAGAATTCCTTCGTTAAAGCCGAGGTTAGGCGCCTAATTGAGGCAGGGGTAATAAGAGAAGTTAAATACCCTGAATGGCTTAACAACATGGTCATCGCCACAAAGGAAGGAAGTGAAAAGCTCCGAATGTGCATCGATTTTCGGAACCTGAATGATGCGTGTCCAAAGGACTCCTACCCTTTGCCAGCCATAGACCAATTGGTGGATTTAACCGCTGAATACGGTCTTCTCAGTTTCCTTGATGCCTTCAGTGGGTATCATCAAATTCTGGTGAACCCTGAAGATGAAGAGAAAACCGCCTTCATCATCGAAGTTGATACCTATTGCTATGTCAGAATGCCCTTCGGGCTTACAAACGTAGGGGCTACCTATCAGAGGTTGATGAATAGAGTGTTCGACTCTCATATTGGGAGAAACATTGAGGCATATGTCGATGATATGATAGTTAAGAGCAGAATGCCTAGTAATCATATCGACGACTTAAACGAAACTTTCAACAATGATGCCCATCAGCATCTCCACTGTGTGTCATGATGAGGGTTGGCAGGAACTTTCGGTGATGGAGGAACGTCCAGAGAGAATACGTTCTGGGAGGACTGCCTCGAAGACACAGAAAGTAGGGGTTAGGAGGAGCCTGGAGTGTTTTTTGGGGGAGGAATCTCCGACGCCCAAGTCAGTGTTTGAAGGTGAAAGATAAGCAAAGGGGGTAAAAATTGTCTTATGGGGAGAACCCCTTTACTTGTGATGCCTCCCGATTATTTATAGGAGGTAGATAGGAGAAGTTCATTTGCCACAAGCTGCCCAGATCATGACATGTGTTCGGCTGGATGTGATTCGTACCTTTAGAGGGGCTTTTAGCTGACCATAGGCCGTTCGGCCGAAAGCCTATGCTGCTCGAGAACAACGTGTCAGAGAGTGTCTGGGGGCGGCATGTCGGGAGCCGTATGAGTACGGTGTGTTAGAGACTCCTAAGCTGTCTAGTCGTACGTCCACGTGGCCTTTCTAGGTGACTGAATTCCCACGAGGTCCAGGGGTTGTCACACCTCACTCAGGCCCTGGCCCATAAGTTCCAAGGTTTAACTCCCAAACCCACTTTAACACTAAAGACTTCAATTCGGCCAAACAAGCAATGGAAACCTTAAGTCTTATTTTCTTAAGGTGAGAAGCCTGGGAGGTGGCCCAGGAGGCTTTTAAACAAACCCAACAGTTACTTGCAGCAAAGGCAAGACCCAATACCACTATCTTGCACAACAAGCAAGGCTTTAATTGATTACTTGCATCTCAAGCAAGGCAACACTTAATGGAGATTTAAGTGCATAATTGGTGTGCAATCATGTGTGCTACTTATATGACAACCAAAAAGCCACATTATTGGTTTAGATTTTGAAGACCACAAGTTACCATGCACATGATGCTCTCGGCCAACTCACAAGCATATAGTAGTGCACCACATTTCCATAAGTTTAGGCTCATAACTATTCACATAAAAGTGCCAACATTGGCCCAAAACATTCAACATCCAAGTACAGGCATACTGCCATCCATAAGTCATACATAACTTGGCATACAAACCCAACAAAACCAACACAAGTCTAGGCATCAAGGACTACATATATGTACACAAAAGAGTAGTCTACTTAGTGGCCAACATGGCTACATGCCATGAATCCCAAGCTAAACATGCCAAGTTATTACATACCAAGACCACTAATGGTCAAACATAACCTTGAGTATGCCATACAAGAGTACACACTGCAACACCAACCCAATTGCCTGGTTCATTGTCATGAAAGTAAATACTATGATAAGAGCCAAAGTCCAAGTAGCCATAGCCTTCCTAGACAAGTCTCCAACTACAGCCTGCAAACTTAGCTCATAAGCCTTTGCCAACCATACATATAAGACTTGTAATGAACCTAAAACGATAAGCCAAGCACACATTGGCACATACCTTGGAAACTAAGCAAATTAGTGCAAAACATAAGCAACAAGCAAGCTAGCACTACTCAGGCCGAATGTCCTTGCCTGAAATAAAAGGATGGGCAGTGAGTATAACTCAGTAGGATTCACTTATGTATATTCAACTCTAAAAAGAGTCTATTTAGTTAAGCTAAGTATTCACTCAAAGCTTAACCTCCCATTAGCAAGCTTTACCTGCAAAACAAACACAAGACAAAGAAACCAAGCATAAACATATACAAGATAATTAACCATAGCAAATAATCCTTAGGTGGGGTTAGCAAGCACATGGAAACACAAAAGCACACAAGTACACACACACACTCCACCTGTTTGCTCTCGGCCATAATGAACCATACATGTACCCATGTGCACAATGCACACAATTCACCATCAAACAACTTACTTCCACATAGAGCTCCAAAATGTCAAGCAAATAGGCCACATTTACTTGCATTTCTAGTACATGTACACTAGTCGATTAGCTAATCAACAATTCAACCGAGTATAAACTTTAAAGCCCATCAAGCAACTAAGGTCATTTGGCAAATTTTAACCATCACTTAGCCACTCTAAACACTTGAACCATGGCACATTACCAAGCAACATCAAGTGTTAGTGAACCCTACCTCAATAGCTCTCGGTTACAACCAAGCTTCAAGTGAAATGCACCATTTCACACTAATCCAAGCTTTCGGCCGAAATTGCCCATCTCACATAACAATGTTCTTTATCAAATTAACTCAATCCTTGATCAAAACCATCACATGAAACTTGTTCATAGCACATTTACCATGTAATCAAGTGATCAACACCTAATTACACTAACTCATGCTATCGGTCATAAAGCCCAACTTCACACACTATTGTTTTTCATCATTCTAATTCATCATATGCTCATTAAAGCATCATTAACCAATAATCATGACACTAATACCATGTAATTCAATGAGGAACACACCATTACCTCAAAATGCACCTTTCGGCCAAACTTCCACTTGTTCAACTTGATGTTCTTTACTCAAATTTTGCCTAGCACAAGCATAAATAGGCAACCACAACACTTAGTCATGGATTAATTTCCATGGAATTCAAGAAGAACACCAAGATTACTTAACCATCACTCTCGGCCAAGACTAGGTTTTCCACATCAACATAAACAATGCTCAATTCACTTAGTTTAACAACATTTGAGCACTCAATATCCTTGTTCATGGAAGCAAATACCATGGATTCAAGGAAGATAACAAGATTACCTTAAACCTAGCTTAGTTTGGCTCGGCCTTTCTTCAATCTTCAAGAACAACGTTTGATTCCAAGCAAACAAGAGCCGAAACACTCTTCTCCAAGCTTGAATCCTTCAACGCCCTCAATTCTCCTTGAATCCAAGACCAATTGTGAAGGAGCTCAAGAACAAGCTCTCGGCTAAACAAGAACAAAGGCAAGCCCCAAATGAACAAAATGGTTTTGACTTGGATTCGGCCGAAAGACATAAGTCTTTAGTTAGCTAAAATGCCAACTTTTACTTCCATTTCTTTGCATGGTGTAATGTAGCCCTTAACTCCACATGTACACAAGGCCGCCACTTAAACTTGTGTTAAAATGGACACTTAAGCCCAACATGGCCCATAATGCCAAACAAGTAACAAACACAAGTACCAAGATGTCATAAACACCCATGCATAACCGGCCATGTAACTAAAATAAAGACTAATTAGTTTAACTAGTAACTAGTGAATAGTACTTTAGTGGTAGACAAGATTTGACTAGTAATCATGGTTGTCCACCAAATTTGGTCTAGTCTTGCACTAGTCACCATAAAAACTTGCATGGCCGAAAATGCCAACTTTAAGTTTGTAGTTTTAATTGCACCACGCATCTAAGTGTACAGTTTGATCTCCTTTCTCTGTTTTCTGTCCGCTTTCCCATAGTCCAGTTTCTATGTGCAGTTAAGGTATGAAGATTTCCAGTTTTGTACATAGGTCACTGTACTAGTTTCCATAGTTCCCCTCACTCTTGCTTTTTATTTTTCCTTGTTTTCCTTTGTTCTCCTTGGCCTAAGCCAAGCACTTAGGAGGTGCCTAACAGGGGTTCCTCGGGGAGGTGAACATCTTCGGAGGGAGGTCCTTTGCTTTATGCAAGACATCTTCGGCTAGACTTTCGCGAGGTTAGGCTTAGGTCCTTGGCGATGGTACTCTTGAGGATATGTCCCGAAGGTCGTCCAAATAATAACCGAAGGCGGGCTTAGGCACGTGGAGTCATTCCGAGGTTATCCTCAGGAGGAGTGATGACCCTTTATGACTGAAGTTGGTCTGATGTGTCCCCTGAAGGCGACACTTATCCGGCTTGTCCGAGGTGCTTGAGGCCCTCTCTTTGCCGAGGTCTGGTCGCCTGTTCCTGACCAAAGGTGATGCGTTGGCCCACGATGATGTATACGCGAGATCCTTCAGGGGCGATTGCCCTTCGGCTATCATATGCCCCCCCTCAGAAAAATCGAAGACGCATCTTCGGTTTGGGAGGCTCTCGGGAACTCTTTGGAGTTCGAGCGATGTTCCTGGCGCTTCTGTCGAGGCCTTTGTCAAAGGCGTGTGATTCCACTGTCCTCCTTGTCAGTGAATCACTTCATCTTCTCATTCAGATGGACGAGTCATTTTGGGAAGCGTTATATAGGTTTGCCAGCTATTAGGGGCGTGCCCTCGTTTCTCGCATCAGCTTAGACGTGGCTGTTGATGAATGGCGAGTAGTTACATCGGTTATGTTAATTGCGTCTCTTCGCCTTCGAGGGGCAATAATGACGACGCTTCGCTTACCCCATTCGGTCTATATAAGCACCTCTCACTTCATTTCTTTTCAAACTCTTTTCTTTTGCTCTCATCTACTATAGAGCTCTCTCTCATCTTTTTCCTTCTTCCTGCAGCGGTTTCAACTACGGAGCGATTTCCGGCAACCTTCGCGACGGCGTCTAGAACCCCAGATTTCGGCAAAACCTTCCATGGGTGTTTCCTTCTGTAGCTCTCTTTTTTTTTTCTTCCGAGGTTGTTTTTCCGAAGTTCTTGTTTTTTCGAAGTCCTTCTATTCTCTTCCTCCATTTTTCCTGAGGTCGTCCTTCTTCTTTCTCAAAAAATGTCGACTCCAACCCTGTTGATGTTCGTTCGTCCTCTTCCCAAAAGCTTTCTCCCCCTTGAGTCTCATCCTTGCTGTACCACTTCTGAAAAAATGACGAACTGGATGGCCAAATTTTATCTTCCCTCTTATGTCATCCCGAGGTTGCCTATCCCGGGTACATATGGTTTTATGGCCCATTCGGGTGAAATTACCGTTTACTGAACTCAGTTGAAAGCCGGTCTTCGGTATCCTCCCCATCGGATGATATGCGAATTCTATAAGTTTCACGGGATTGCCGTGAACCAGCTCCCTCCTAATTCTTATTCTTATTCCAACTCCTTCCTCTGCATGTGTGGGGTTTTTAAGATAAACCCCACTTTCTTTTCTTTATGCAATATTACAAACTTCACCCGGTCCCAAAGGGTGGCTTTTACTTCTTGCTTCCCCGAGGGTTCGGGAGCAAAAAATTCACCTTCACTTTCGATAATAAGGATAGTTGGCGAGGGTGGCAAAAGAAGTTGTTCTTCTTGTTCCGAGTTTTGGAGCTACGTACCGACCAGGTGGGCTTCGGAGACCCTGAAGACTGATCTTGTCGACCCCCGGAAGCTTCTAACTTCGGAGTTAGCGGCTGAGTTCGATAAGTTCGATCGACTTATTCAGGCGGTCGCAGACTGGGACCCCGAGGTTCCTCCGCGTTCATTTTATCCCTTTCCCATTAAATGGGACCTCATGACGGAAGAGGTCCTTCGAGAACTGGGGGTAGTGAATGCACACAAGGGTGACCCAAACATGCCCGTGCCTGTTCTCCCGTGGAAGAAGGCATGGATAGTAATGCTTCTTTGGGCTGAAATTTCATACGAGGCTTTTGCCGAGAGTAAGTCACCTTCCAGGATTTGATATCTGTTTTCCTTTTGGACTTACACTGATGTTTTTTCCTTTTACAAAGATGGGCAATCAGGCTGCTGATTTTTACAAGTCCCTCTTTCTCGGTCAGGCCGAGAGGGGAGAGCAGGCGTGCCACACCTCACACAGGCCCTGGCCCAACACTCTATACCATAAACACCCAACTAAGGTTCATTTTCTAACTTTTCATTTCGGCCAACCATCGATTCTTAACCTTAAGTCTTATTTTCTTAAGGTAATAGCCTGGGAGGTGGCCCAGGAGGCTTATGAATAGGACCCAAATAGTTACTTGCAGCAGAAGTAAGGCCCAATACCACTAACTTGCAGAACGAGCAAGGCTTTAATAAATTACTTGTATGACAAGCAAGGTAAGCACTTATTGAGTTTTAAGTGACTAACTTGTGTGCAATCAAGTGTGCTATGTTAGAATGGCAACCAAGAAGCCCAAAGTGTCATTTGGTTTGAAAACACATGTTTGAGTGCACATGTGCATTCGGCCATGATAAGAACAAGGAGGTTCACAACATAAACACAACTTCCATTCACATAAACATGCCATCCATTACTCCATATCATCCATCATATATACAAGTCCAAAACCAAACCATAGTGCAAACATAACTTGGCTACAAAGGTACTCCATGTACCACAAGAGAACTAGGCAACCAAGACTACACAATATGTACATACAAAAGTTGTCTACCTAGTACACATACATGGCTACATGCCATGATTCCAATGTCTTCCAAACCAAGTTATGTTACAACCCAAGCGCCTAGTGCTCAAACAGAACCTTCAGTATGCCATATAACAAGACACACTGCAAAACCAAACCTATGGCCATGTTCATGGTCATGAAAGTGAAAACTATGATCAGAGCAAGTGTCCACATATCCATAGCTGCCCACCTAGATAAGTCCCAACTCTACAAGCCTGCACAACTTAACACATAAGTCTCAGCCAACTCTCAAAATAAGACTTGTAATGCCCAAAATGAACAAGCCAAGCACACATTGGCACATACCTTAGTAATCAAGCAAACTAGCACAACACACTAGCACAAACTCAAGCAATACTACTCAGGCCGAATGTCCTTTCCTGAAAAACAATATATATGGGCAATGAGCATATAACTCAGTAGGGATTCACTAACATATACCAAATCCTTAAGAGTCTATTTAGTTAAGCCGAGAGCACAACTCAAGGGTTAACCTCCATTAGCTTAAGTATACCTGCAAAATAAGACACAAAGACAAGGAAAACACAACATATACATATACATATTAACATACCTGAGACACATAAGCATAATAATCCACTAAATGGTTAGCAAGCACAGGGAAATAACCAAAGCACACATTAAACCCACACACACACCACAATAACCATTTGGCCAAGTACCATAACATGTGCCATTGTGCACTTTTGCACACAAAACTTCACCATAATCTCCACTTCCACTAGAGCTCCGAAATGCCTAGCAAAATGGCCACATTCACTAGCATTTCTAGCACATGTCATAGTTAATTAGCTAATTAACACCATAACCGAATCAATCTCAATAGCCCACCTAGTAACTAAGGTCATTTGGCAAATTTAACCATCACTTAGTTACTTTAAACACTTGAATCATGGTATACTACCAAGCAATCAAGTATAAGTGAAACCCCACCTCAATCAAGCTCTCGGCCAAACCCCAACTTCCAAGCCAAAATGTTCTTCACACAATTGGCCTAACATAACACCAATTAAGCATCAAAACTCCTTGTTCATGGAATATCTACCATGTATTCAAGGAAGAACATAAATTTACCTCAAACCCTAGCTTGGAATGTCTTGGCCATTGCTTGTTTCTTCCAAACCAAAGCTTGAATGGAGTTGCCTAAAGCCAAAATCAAGTTTCCCAAGCTTGATTTCTTCTTCTTAAGCTTCAATTTCCTCCTTTCATGCTTGAGCCTGAGACCACTTTGTGAGAGCTCAAGAACACAAGTAAAGCAAGCTCTCGGTTAAGGAGGAAGAGCTCGAAATGAAGACAAAAATAGCTTAAGTGGACTTAGGCAATCCGGTTACAAGCCACATGTATCCAAATTGGCATTTAAGCTAGCTTTCGGCCTCAACAAGTTTGCATGGCTCAATGGAGCCTTCACATCTTAATGGTCACACTTCCACCACCAAATCACATCCTCACCTAGGCACTTAAGTCACTTCATGGTGTACATTGCCAAGCACAAGTCAACATAAGTCCAAAGTGTCATTTCCCCCCATGTGCAACCGGCCAAGTAACTAGTATAAGTTCTAGTTAGGCTAACTAAGATAATAATGCTTAATACCTTAGTGGGAGACATGACTTGACTAGTCATCATTGTTGTTTTCCATAATTTGGCCTAGTATGCTATTAGTCCTCACATAGTTTTGCATGGCCAAAAATACCTTCTCAAACTTATAGTTTTATTAACACCACTCATTCAAGTGTGCAGTTTGGTCCCTTTACTTTATTTACTTACATTTCTCCCCATAGTCAAATTTCTCTGTGCAATTAGGACCCAAAATTTCTCAAATTTGCACATACATCACTGTGCCTTGTTTCCATAGTCCTTCACATTATTTCTCTGTATTTCCTTGGCCTAAGCCAAGCACTTAGGAGGTGAGCCTAATAAGGCACGCAAGAAGGCATCTGCCAAGAGGAAGAAGACCACCGGAGGTCCTTCCAAGGTGAAGAAGGCCAAGGCAGCTGCCATTCTTCCTCCCCCTGAAGATGTGGTTGAAGTGCAGGATCGGTCGAAGTGCTCATTCTCCGGCCCATGTTGATCATCCCTCGGACTCTGCCACTCTCGGGGCAGCCTTGAGTCCGGTCCTTGCTGCCGAGACTTCGGCTGAGCACACATCAGCTGAAGAGCTCGAAGACAGCAGCAGGAGAAAAGGCAAGAATATTCATGGTGAAGTCAGAGGAGTGGACGAGCCTGAAGATGATGTGGCCGAAGTTCCACCTGGTTGGTTCCTTAGACATTCTTCTACAAATCTTAGCAGTTTTCGTATCTATGATTTTTTAGATAAATGGCTAAGGGATGATGTACTGACAGAACTTCGGTGTGATCTCGCAGAGGACATGCCTGTTGCTCCCTGGATGGAAACTCATGCCCAAAGGAGGGCACTTTGGGATAGGCACATCCCGAAGGATAAAGTGCCGAGGGAGCCCTTCTGGACTTTCACGGAGGACATGAACTTGTTCTCCGAGGACAGTCAGTTGATGGCTCCCCAGACGGTGACGGGTGTGATGACGAACGCCACCTTTCAGTCGCTCTTCACTAAATGCCCAAATGAGGAAATCCTCGCGGTGAGGATGACTAAGCATGCCGCCCAGGTAGTTCTTTCTTCTTTTTTACTTAGAAAAATTTTCTTCTAAGTTTTTATCGCCTTTTGATCCTTATTCGGGGCTCTTTTTTCTGTAGCTCTTCGCATACAGCGGATATTTTCATGCCTGGGCGGCGAAGCAAATAGAGTCCCGCTCTCGGTCCGAGAATTCTCTGTGAAGAGTAAAGGAGTTCTGCGCCAAGTATGTCCTCAAGTATGGCAAACTGAATAAGATAGTGAGGGAGGACATAGTGAATCTTTGGGCCAAGCTCGCAGAGAGCAAGAAGGAGCTCCTCATTGATTTTTTAGCCAAGGTCGAGGAACTCGGCTCAAAGTGTGCCATTCCCTCTTTGGAGAACGAGGCCCTTCGGAAGGAGAAAGCTAAAGATGGCGAGAACCTTGCGAAGGCGCTCGCTTTGAACGCCGAGCTCCAGGCTGAGGTTGACTCTTTGAGGAATAAAGCTAAAAATAAGAAGAAGAAGAAGCTCGAGAGGGAGGTTACAGAGCTCACGGTTGAGCTGTCAGCCTTTAGTGCCGAGAAGGATCAATCCGACCAGATGACGAAGGTGTCTTACCAAGATGGCTTCCACTTGGCGCGTCATCAGGTCCTTTCTCGGTACCCTGAGCTCGACCTCTCCTTCCTGTCGGCTCTGGACTTTCCCAAAGAGCCCAGGTGGACATGGTAGAAGCTGGAGTTTCTCAACCTTCCTCCTGCTCGGCCTGTGCCTCCGGCTGATCCTACTCAGGAAGAAGATGCCAACGCCGAGGAGACGCCGAACGCTCCGGCTCAGCCATAGGCTTTTTTTTTCTTCTCTTTCTTTTTCTTGTAATCTTGCCCCTTTGTACCATTTTCCTTAGAAATTTTAATGAAGATTTTTTCTCAAGTCTTCATTCTTTCCTCCGAATACGATTCTTCAGGAGTTGGTGTAATTCTATGTATGTATCTTCGGTAGACGTTCAAAATTATGTCTTCGGAAAGAGTCGTATTAGACCTTTCCCGTATTTCATTGAGTTTTTAAACTCCATCAAGGAGCTAGTTCCTTTTGGAAGAAAACCATTAAGGAGCCTTTTTCAGTAACGGGACCATATTCGGCCTGTATTTTCATTGGCGACTTCGGGGAGGAGTTGTCACAAGCTTTCTTTTAGAAAAAATGTCTAAGTATAGAATCTTTTCAGAGAGTCTGAATACCAAGTATTTTTCAACTCTACTCCTTCGGTATCACCCAATTTGTAGACCCCTGGGCAGTCTTCGTTGAGGACCAAATAAGGTCCACTCCAGTTTGCCCGAAGTACCCATTTTGATGGCTTGTGTGGCTCAAATTCGGCCTTTCGGAGGACAAGGTCTCCTTTTTTGATTTCTTTTCTTCTTACATGTAAGTTAGTAGCGTGAGCTATTCTTTGTTGGAAAGCATTCCTCCTAAGTTCGGCCATTTCGCGATGTTCCTCGGCGAGGTCTAGTTTTGTCCTCAAGCTGAGGTTGTTTCCTCCTTCATCGAATACTTGTATTCTTATCAAAGGCTGTATGACCTAAATGGGGATGATGGCTTCTGTCCCATACACGAGTGAGAAAGGAGTTTCCCCGGTGGCCCTTCGGGGAGTCGTACGATAGCTCCATATCACACTTGGGAGCTCTCCTGGCCATTTCCCCTTTGCCTCATTTAGCCTTTTCTTCAAGCCATCTTTTATTGTCCTATTGGATACCTCGACCTGCCCATTAGTTTAAGGGTGGGCTATTGGAGTGAAATGCATTTTTATGCCGAGGTCAGCCACAAATTCCTGGAATCCTCTATCCGTAAATTGGGTTCCATTGTCGGCCACTATTACCCTTGGTATGCCAAATCGGCACATGATGTTCTTCCACACTAACTTTTGGATATCCTTCACCGAGATTGATGCCAATGGCTCTGCTTTAATTCACTTAGTGAAGTAGTCCACTGCGACTATGCAGAACTTCACCCCACCGAGAGCGCTTGGAAGAGGTCCGATGAGATCAATACCCCATACGGCGAAGGGGCAAGGATAATTTGCTGAAGTTATTCTTTTCGAAGGTAACTTTTGGATGTTGGTGTGCCTTTGGCAATTGTCACATCTTTGGACAAATTGCCTTGCATCTTTCCTCAAGGTAGGCCAAAAGTAACCTTGGTGAAGTAGTACCCTAGTAAGGGCTGTTCCTATATGGGAGCCACAGGCTCCTTCGTGGACTTATTCGAGTATTGTTCTGACATTATTTTTGCCTATGCATTTCTGCAAGGGGCTCGCATACCCTTGTCTGTATAGTTCTTCTCCGATGAGGAAGTATCTTCCCGAGCACTTTTGTACTTTTGTGGCCTCTTTGGGATCCTTAGGGAGTTCCGAAGTTGCTAGATATTTCTTGATGGGGTCTTGCCATCCTTCCCACAAGGTTGCTGCGCACATTAATTCTGTACTGGGTTGCTTTAGTACCTCGGTGGGTTCCTTGGATTTGGCCAAGGTGTCAGCTTGAGTATTATCCCTTTGGGGCACGTTTTCTATCTATACTGAGCCAAACTCTTCAATGAGTTATTTGACGAGGTCATGATATTTTTCCAAGGTTGGATCCTTTGCCGCGTATTCTCCTTTCGTCTGCCGGACTACTAGCTGTGAGTCGCTGTGGGCCATAAGGTTTTTTACGCCGACTTTTCTGGCCAGCTTTAGTCCTGCTATGAGGGCCTTATATTCGGTGATGTTATTGGTAACATCAAAACCGAATTTGATTGCTTTAGTAGCTTTCATGCCTTCGGGCCCTCGAAGGACTATTCCAGCGCCTTGATGCTCTGAGCCTGACGCTCCATCGACAAAGAGCTTCCATTCTGGATCAACCTTTGCTCGGTCTTCCGTGATGGTTTTAGCATTCTTGATTTCTAGGATTTCGACAATGAAGTCTACCAGTGCCTGGGCTTTTATTGCCCTTCTTGGTTCGTAAGTGATGTCGTACTCTCCGAGTTCGATACACCATTTTGATAATCTTCCCGAATGCTCTACTCTTTTCATTACGTCGCGTAAAGGCAGGTTACTTCGGACGGTGATGGCGTGTCCTTGGAAGTAGGGTCGCATCTGCCTGCGAGTACTAAGGCGTAGATGGCCTTTTGGAGCAATGGGTATCTGATCTTGGCGCCATGTAGTGACTTGCTTTACATAATATACTGGCCACTGCCTCCCACCTTCTTCTTTTACTAGGGCCGAACTCACCGCTTTTTCAGTAACTGCGAGGTAGAGGATGAGGGGTTCTCCTTCCCGAGGTTGCCGAAGCGTTGGCAGGTGAGTTAAGTAGCTTTTAATCTCATCCCAAGCTTTCTGGCATTCTGGGTTCCATGGATGCTCCTGGGTTCTGGAGGTGTCTTCGCCCTTGGGGGCTTTGGTGAGTACTTTGAAGAATGGTTGACATTAGTCGCCGTACCTGGAGATGAATCTACTAAGGGAAGTGATTCTTCCGATAAGCCTATGTATATCTTTGGTGGATGTGGGTGTTCAGAAATTTAGCAGGGCTTTGACTTTTTCAGGGTTGGCATCTATTCCCCTTTTTGATACCATAAACCCGAGAAACTTTCCTGCACTTATTCCGAATACATACTTCTCAGAATTGAGATGTATGCCGAACTCGCGGAGTTATTGGAAGGTTTCACCTAAGTCGATGATATGATTACTAGGCATTTTGCTCTTGACTATCATATCATCAACGTATACCTCCATGTTTCTCCCAATCTGGGAATCGAATACCTTATTCATCAGCCTTTGATAGGTGGCCCCTGCGTTTTTAAGCCCGAAGGGCATTCTGATGTAGCAGTAGGTACCAATTTCTGTGATGAAGGTCGTTTTCTCTTCATCTTCGGGGTTCATCCGAATCTGATGATATCCGCTAAAGGCATCGAGGAAGCTGAGAAGCCCATATTTGACGGTTGCATCCACCAACTGGTCTATGGCTGGCAAAGGGTAAGAGTCCTTTGGGCAGGCGTCATTCAAATTTCAAAAGTCGATGCACATTCAGAGTTTTTCATTCCCCTCTTTCATGGCAATAACCATGTTGCTAACCCATTCGGGGTATTTTACTTCTCTTATTACCCCGGCCTCGATGAGGTGGTTGACTTTGGTTTTAACAAAGGAATTCTTCTGAGCCGATAGACTCCATTTTTTCTGCCGAACTGGCCTGGCGTTCTGTCGCACTCTAAGACTGTGGTGGATTATGCTGGGGTCGACCCCAGGCATGTCTTTCGGTGAGTAGGCAAATAGATCTTTGTTCATAAACAAGAAGGATACAAGCCTTTTTTTGTCATCCTCGGCCAATTTTTTCCTGACTCGAGTGTTTCGGCCAGGGATCAACTCTACATCTTCTGTTTCTACTTTTTCCAGGCTTTCATTTTCCTCCTTCACTGTCTCTTCGCCCATCATGACTATTTTTTCCTTCACTGAAGTCTGTACTTGGATCTTTGCTGGGCTTTGTGTGGCCTTCGTGAAGACCTTTCTGACTTTGGTTTGGTCAATGAAGATCTCTGTGTCTCCATCTTTGGTTGTGAAGGTGACTGTTAGGTACTTTACGTCCAGGCGGATGTGGAGATTGCCTTGAGTCTGCCTTCCGAGGATAGCATTGTAAGCCGATGGCAGATCAATGACAATAAATCTTGTCATGATGGAGGCGATCAACTCTTCTTGGCAATGGGGCAAGATCCTTTTCAGCATCAAAGGCAGGTCAACGTATCCGAGAACAGGAAGCTCGGAGGGTCCGACGCCGAAGGTGGAGGAATTGACTATGCTGAGATCACCTCTTGGAATGCCTAATTTAGGCAGTAGATGGGAAAAGATGACGTCGGTGTTTGAGCCATCATCGAGGAGTACCCTTTTGACGTCCCAATTTCCTATCCTTGCCATGACAAGGAGCGGGTCATCGTGGGGGAACTTTATTGTAGACCCGTCTCTACGAATGAGTCTGCTTGGTGAGTTCCCGTACTCCATTATGGAGATTTCTTTTATCTTTCTCTTCCTTTCAGCCGAGGGTATCCAGGTAGTGATGGTTTGGATAACCCCTGCTGATGGTGGTAGATTCTTTCGAGGACTTCAGTCCCGACGTCTGTCTGAATCATACTCTTTGTCGTCCCCCCTCCTTTGCTCTTCCTTCCTTCCTTTTGGCGAAGGCATCCGCAAGTACCGGCGAAGTTGACCCTGCTTGATCAGGGACTCGATATATTTCCTTAGTTGAAAACAATCTTCAGTGTCATGGGCGTGGTCTTGGTGAAATTGACAGAATTTCTTCATGTTCTTCTTGTTTTCCGAGGTCATGGCCTTTGGCCTTGGAACTGTGGTTCCTTGCCTTTCTAGCGCCATGAGGATGCTAGCTCTTGTGGTGTTCAAGGGAGTGAATGTCATTGGCCTTTTCCCCCTTTGTTTTCGGGGCCTTTCCCCCTCATTCTGATGTTGAGGCTGATGGCTGGGCCCTTCGGGGCGTGGGTGCTCCCCTTTTGGTCCTCCCATTCTAAGCTCCTCGGCCGTCATATGTTGTTCGGCCCTTCTATAGAACTACTGAGGGTGTCTGGGGGGTCTTTGGAAAACTTATAGAAAAGTTGGGAGTCCCTCCAAAGTCCTCTAATCATCGCGAGGATGTGAATTTCTGGCAAAAAATTGGGTACGCTCAGTGCCTCTCGGTTGAACCTTTCAACATAGTCGCGAATGGTCTCCCCACCTCGCTGGGCTATGTCGAACATTTGCACTGGCATTTTGGCGGTTGGCCTACTGCCGATGAACTGCTGGGTGAAGGCAGTGGATAGCTCCTGAAAGCTTAGCAAGCTTCCGTGGGCCAGAGAGTTATACCATGCCATTGCTGGACCAGAGAGTGTTACCTTGAAACACTTACAGAGAGTAGCATCATTTGCGCCATGGAGTACCATGCTTCGCTTACATTTCATCAGGTGCACCTGGGGGTCACTACACCCGTCATAAGTTTCTAGGCGTGGCACCCTGAAATCACTGGGCATGGGCGCCTCCACCACCTCACGCACAAAGGGTGACTCTTCTCCGGTGTAAGAGTCAGACAGGCTAGACCAAACTGGTTTTTGGGAGATCTGCCTCTCAACCTTCTCCAGTCTTCTTAGGATTTTCTCCATGAGGACAGCTGTGTTAACTTCTCCTTGCTGCTTGGTGTTTGCTAGTAATGGCGAATTTCTTCTCCTCCTCAGAGAATAACTTCGACGGTGAGGAGACTGGGACCTTTGGTAAGGGGATGCACTCCGTCGGCAGGAGGCCCTAGTTTCTTTTGGGGCTCCCCCCCTGGTGGGTCGCGCCTCAACGGGTTCATTCTCTGTTGAAGACACATTGAGGGAGTCCCCGCTCCTTGAACTTCGGTGGGTGGACCTTGAACTCCTCTCCCGACGCGCAGCTGGGGGAGAGGCCCTTCGGACCAGAGGAGGTTGGGGCAATCTCTGATCGAGCTGCTGAGTCATTTCGGCGACGATGGAGCGTTGGAAGTCTTACAAGAAGCCCATCGTCACCGTTAGAGGACGGTCATCTTCTAGCACAGAAGCTTCTACCACATGCTGTGTGGTTGCCGGCTGAGCCTCGGGTGCAGAGGGGGACTTTGGGAGCCCTTTGTCCTTTGAGCACCGAGTCTCTATGACGGCGACCTGGGGGAGGGTTCCCACAGACGGCGCCATGTGATGCCCATCAGCATCTCCACTATGTGTCATGATGGGGTGGCAGGAACTTTCGGTGGTGGAGGAACGTCCAGAGAGAATACATTATGGGAGGACCGTCTGGAAGACACAGAAAGTAGGGGTTAGGAGGTCCCCGGAGTGTTTTTTCGAGGACGAATCTCCGACGCCCAAGTCACTGTTTGAAGGTGAAAGATAAGCAAAGGGGGTAAAGATTGTCTTATGGGGATAACCCCTTTACCTGTGATGCCTCCCGAATATTTATAGGAGGTAGATAGGAGAAGTTCATTTGCCACAAGCTGCCCAGATCATGACACGTGTTCGGCTGGATGTGATTTGTACCTTTAAAGGGGCTTTTAGCCGACCATAGGCCGTTCGGCCGAAAGCCTATGCTGCTCGAGAACGGCGTGTCTGGGTGAGGCATGTCGGTAGCCGTACGAGTATGGTGTGTTAGAGACTCCTAAGCTATTTAGTCGTACGTCCACGTGGCCTTTCTAGGTGATCGAATTCCCACGAGGTCCAGGGGTTCCTCGGGGAGGTGAACATCTTCGGAGGGAGGTCCTTTGCTTTATGCAAGATACCTTCGGCTGGAATTTCTTGAGGCTAGGCTCAGGTCCTTGGCGATGGTACTCTCGAGGATATGTCCTGAAGGTGGTCCAAAGAATAACCGAAGGCGGGCTTAGGCACGTGGAGTCATTTCGAGGTTATCCTCAGGAGGAGTGATGACCCTTTATGACCAAAGTTGGTCGACGTGTCCCCCGAAGGCGACACTTATCCAGCTTGTCCAAGGGTGCTTGAGGCCCTCTCTTTGCAGAGGTCTGGTTGCCTGTTTTTTAGCAAAGGTGATGCGTTGGCCCATGATGATGTATACGCGTGAGATCCTTCAGGGTCGATTGCCCTTCGGCTATGAAATGACTTCGGGAGTTCGGCATTCGCCTCAAGCCCGAGAAGTGCATGTTCGGAGTGAGTGCAGGTAAGTTCCTTGGGTTTATGGTGTCGCAAAGGGTAATAGACGCCAACCACGAGAAGGTCAAAGCCCTGCTAGGTTTTCGAACACCTACAACCATTAAAGATATACAAAGGCTTACCAGAAGAATCACTTCCCTTAGTAGGTTCATCTTCAGATACGGCGACCGATGTCGACCGTTCTTCAAGGTGCTCACAAAAGCACCTAGGAGCAAAGGCAACTCTGGAATCGAGGAGCACCCTTGGAACCTAGAATGTCAGAAAGCTTGGGACGAGCTTAAAAGTTACCCAACCCGCTTGCCGACACTTCGGCAACCACGAGAAGGAGAACCTCTCATCCTCTACCTCACCGTCACTGAAAAAGCGGTCAGCTCAGTCTTAGTGAAAGAAGAGGGTGGGAGGCAGTGGCCAGTATATTACGTAAGCAAGTCCCTGCATGGTGCCGAGGTTAGGTACCCATTGCTCCAAAAAGCCATCTATACCTTGGTGCTCGCGGGTAGAAGGCTACGGCGCTACTTCCAAGGGCAGCTCATCATTGTCTGAAGCCACCTACCTTTGTGCGACATAATGAAAAAGGTAGAGTATTCGGGAAGGTTGTCAAAATGGTGTATCGAGCTCGGAGAGTTTGACATCACTTATGAGCCGAGAAGAGCAATAAAGGCCCAAGCTTTAGCAGATTTCATCGTTGACATTCCAGGAATCGAGGATGCTGACGTCACCTCAAAAGATCTGATAAGGATTGAACTCGAGTGGAAAGTTTTCATTGATGGAGCCTCAGGCACCGAACACCAAGGCGCTAGCGTGGTTCTTCGGGGGCCCGAAGGCATGGAAACCACCGAAGCCATTAAATTCGGTTTTGATGTCACCAACAACATCGCCGAATATGAAGCCCTCATAGCAGGACTAAAACTAGCCATAAGAGTCGGTGTAAGAAACCTTAAGGCCCACAGTGACTCACAGCTAGTAGTATGGCAGATGAAAGGAGATTACGCTGCAAAGGACCCAACCTTGGCAAAATACTATGACCTCATCAAGAAGCTCGTTAAAGAATTTGACTCGGAGCAAATAGAAAACATGCCTTGAAGAGATAACGCTCAAGCCGATACCTTGGCCAAATCCAAGGAACCCACCAAGGTGTTAAAACAGCCTAGCGCGGAATTAATGTCCATAACAACCTCGGAAGAAGGGTGGCAAGATTCCATCAAAAAATACCTGGCAACTTCGGTACTACCCGAAGACCCTACCGAGGCCGCAAAAGTGCAAAAGCGCTCCAGGAGATACTTCCTCATCGGGGATGAACTGTACAGACAAGGGCATGCAAGTCCCTTGCAGAGGTGCATAAGTGAAAAGGATGCCAGAACGGTCCTCGAGGAAGTTCATGAGGGGGCCTGTGGTTCCCACATAGGAACGGATGCCCTCGCTGTAGTGATACTTCGCCAAGGTTACTTCTGGCCTACCCTAAGGAAGGATGCAAGCCAATTTGTCCAAAAATGTGACAAGTGCCAAAGACATGCCAACATCCAGAGGTTACCCTCAGAGTTAATAACCTCGGCTAATTATCATTGTCCGTTTGCAGTATGGGGCATTGACCTCATCGGGCCGCTCCTAACTGCACCTGGAGGAACGAAGTTCTACGTGATTGCAGTAGACTACTTCACTAAATGGGTCGAGGCAGAGCCCCTGGCAACAATTTCGACAAAAGACATACAAAAATTTGTTTGGAAGAACATCATATGCCGATTCGGCATACAGAGGGTAATAGTGGCCGACAATGGCACCCAGTTTACGGACAGGGGGTTCCAAGAATTCGTGGCTGACCTCGGCATTAAGCTACACTTCGCCCCGGTTACCCATCCTCAGAGCAACGGGCAGGTAGAGGTATCCAGCAGAACCATAAAAGATGGCCTGAAAAAGAGATTGGGGGAGGCAAAGGGAAAATGACCAGGGGAACTTTCTAGTATGTTATAGAGCTACCGGGCAACACCCCGAAGAGCCACAGGTGAGACACCTTTTTCACTCGTCTTCGGCATAGAGGCCATTATCCCCATTGAGGTAGTCTAGCCATCGTTTAGGGTATAAGTGTTTAAAAAAGAAGGGAACGACCTCGGATTAAGAACTAAGCTTGACCTAATTGACGAACACAGAGAAGTGGCCGAGCTTAGGAGAAAAGCCTTCCAGCAAAGAGTGGCTATGGCCGCGAACTTACGCGTCAGGAAAAAACAAATAAAAAAGGGAGACCTCGTTCTCCGAAAGGCTGAGTTTGAACCCTAAAGACCGTCTCACGGAGTACTTCGAGCTAACTAGGAAGGACCTTATCTGGTCCTCGATGAAGTTCGGAGAGGAGTCCACAAGCTCGGCGATTCGGAAGGTGGAGAACTGAAAAATACTTGGCACTCGGATGCCTTGAAGAAGTTCTATGCTTAAAAACTTGTCTGAAAATTGTACAGTTAGAAATTTTTCTAAGTACAGAAAATTTTCAGGAAGAATAACTCCACCTAAGGAATCCTCCCGAACAAGATGCAGATAAGCGCTTATGAAAATGACGCTTTCTTTACAAAGTGGGTTGGGTCATTTTCCCCGATGGATGTATCGACTGAACACATCTGCTAAAAGTAAGTCAATTATTGACTTAAGGAATTCACCGAAGTTAACATTTTCCTGAAGATGGTCAATAAAAAGTGCAAAAGTATCTTACTAAGGGTCCCAGACCGAAAGGGGTCAAAACAAACCTTAAAGACGAAAATTATTGGAGACTTAGCCAAATTTTGAAAGAAAAAGTGTTATTAACAAGGTGGAAATTATGAGAAAAAGACTACAAAAAAGAATAAGAAAAAAAAGCAAAGCCCTAAAAATCTAAGGGACCCCGGCGTCGTGAGATGCTTCATTCCCTTTGTCCTTAGCCGCTGCCATCGGTGCCGAAGGAGGGGCAAATGGGAGGTTCAGAAATTCGATCTTCGACCAGGTCCAGCGAGGTCCCTCGGGAATGTTCAGGGCAGCTAGGAAGGAGAGGTCGAGGTCTGGATGCTTGGCCAAGACTTGGTGTCAAGCTAGGCAAAAACCATCCTGGAAGCCAACCTTGGTTGCCTGGTTGGCCTTGTCCAGATTGACCGACAACTCTTCCACTTTGCTTTCCAGATCGGCCACCTCCTTCTCCAACTTCTTCGTCTTCTTCTTCTTATTTGTTTCCTTTTTCAAAGCCTCAACCTCGGCTTGAAGGGCGGCATTGTCAGCAAGGGCCTTCGCCAGGAGAGCAGAGTCTTCTGCTTTCTCCTTTTGACAAGCCTCATTCGCCAAAGTCAGGTTGACGACCTTTGCACCGAGGTCGGACATTTTTTGGGAAAAATCCTTCAGGAGCTTTTCTTGGCCCTTCAGGAATTCCTCCCGAGGCTTGGCAACCTCCTCTTTGGCTATTCGGCTCAACTTGGCATTCTTGACGACCGAGCTGGCGCAAAAAACTTTGGCCTTCTCCAGGCGATCTTCGGCCCAGGCTCGGACCGAAGATTGTTTCGCTGCCCAAGCTCTGAAGTATCCATTGTACCCCAAGAGCTGCAAAAAAGGGAAGAAAACAATTGGTAAAAATCACGCAAGGAAAGCCAGACACTTAGAAAAAGTTGGAAGAAAAAATGATAAAGGGCCTGAAGGATACTTGGGAAGCATGCTCAGACATCTTTGTGGCAAGAACCTCCTCATTCATGCATTCTTCGGCAACGACTTTGAAGGAAGCCTGAGTGAGAATCCCCCTTTCCATCAGAGGGGCCATCTGCTGGCAGTCATCGGAGAACAAATTCATGTCCTCTGTGAAAGCCCATAAAGGCTCCCTCGGGACTTTATCCTTCGGGATATGGGAATCTTGAAGGGCCGGCCTCTGAGCATACTCCACCATCCATGATGAGGGCACCATTTCCTTTGCAAAGTCAAGGCAAAGGTCCATTAAGACATTGATCCTCAAGGCAGAAAATTGAGAGCACTAAAGAATGTCTAAGGGACAAACATGGCGGCACCTCGGCGACATCATCGTCAGAGTCTCAAACCTCCTCTACCTCGGCAAGAATATGTTTGCCCTTACTTTTTTGGCACTCTTCAAGATCCTCGACAGAAGGACCTTCTGCCAAGGAGCCTAGTATATTCGCCGATGTAGCGGGACTTCGGACAATGGAGTTGACGGTAGGCTCCGGTGGAGGAACTGCTTGGACCTCTGGCTGATCCTCGGCCTCTACAACATCCTCGGGAGGCGGGGGAAAGGGGTCCTTCTTCGCCTTCTTCGCCGAAGACGGACCGGCCCCAAATGTTTTTCGCCACTTCGCGGCCCCCTTCTTTGTTTGTTCCCCATTCTCGGCTTGACCGAGGAAGAGGGATTTGTAGAACGTGGCCGACTGATCACCCATCTCTGAAAAAGTAGGAAAATATCAGTGTAAGTCCAAAAGGATACTTATACTAAAAACTAAAAAGAAACTTACTTTCAAAAAGGGCTTCGAAAGAGAGCTCACCCTGAAGGAGCACCACCAGCCAGGACTTCTTCTCGTCGGCTTCAGAAGCTGGCATGCCGAGGTCCGTCTTATGTTCCTTGAGCACCCTTAGCTCCCGAAGGACCTCCTCGATCATGATGTCCCATCTAATGGGGAAGGGATACAAGGAGCAAGGTGGGACCTCGGCATCCCAATCGGCGACAGCCCAGATACGGCTGTCGAAGTCCTCAAATCTCGCCGCCAACTCAGGAGTCAGCAACTTTTTGGGGTCAACGACATCCGTCTCCAGCTTTCCCTGAGCGCACCTAGTCGGCATGCCCGACCATGCCTCCGCCACCTTCAGGAAGAAGAACTTCCTTTGCCACCCTCGCCAACTGTTCTTAGTGTTGAAGGTGAACATATATTTTTTGCTCCCCGATCCTCGAGGCAGCATGAAATAGAAGCCACCCTTCAGGACCGGATAGAGCTTGTAGTACTGCATGAAAAGGATGAAGTGGGGTTCTACCTTGAAGACCCCACACATGTAGAGAAAGGCGTTAAAATAACAATAGGAGTTGGGTGGAAGCTGATTCACGGCAATGCCATGGAATTGGCAAAAGTCACGTATCATCTTTGGCGGAGGAAACCGAAGTCCGGCCTTCAATTGGGCATCGAAGATGGTAACGTCATCCTTACCGTTCATGAAACTAAAGTGGCCGGGATGAGGTAGTCTGGTGGTGACATAAGAGGGAAGGAAGAACTTGGTCATCCACTTCTCTAACTTTTCCGAAGTGGAGCAACAGGGGTGAGACATGAGAGGTTGCCAGCTCTCGAGAATGGATTGGACAGACATAAGAGGAATAGGGGAAGACATGTTCGGCAAAAAGAGAATGATTTCGGAGCGGACAATCAAGGGACTTCAAGAAGAGAGGAAGAAGTTTCGGGGACTAGAAAAAACAAAAACTGAAACAACCAAAGGACCTTTGAAAAATAAAGCCACCGAAACATTTGCCAAAGTCTGGGTTAGAGGACGCCAGCGTAGATGGTTGCCGGAAATCGCTCCGTCGCTTGCACCACCATGAAAAAGGGAGGAAGAGAAGGAAAAGCTCAGAAATAGATGAGAGCAAAAGAAGAATAGAAGAGAGCAAATGAGGGGAAGTAGGGTTTATATAGGCCGAACAGGGGTAGCCGAATTGTCGCAATAACTACCATGCAAAGGCAAACCGTTGCCATAATTGCCCATCGAAGGTGAAAGGACACGGCTGGTGTAACCGACGTGACTGTCTCCAAGCATTGCATGCCACGTGTCATCCGACCCGAGAAACCAGGGCACGCTTTCTAACACCGTGAAAACCTAGGCACATCTACCTTTAATTGACACGCTTGGTTATGAGACGCGATGGTTCATTTACCTGCGGCAAAAAAAGCAAAAATAACGGAAGTACGCGCCCCGAGATCGCCAGGGGGTTGGGTGATGACACCCCAACCTAGGAAGGAATGCCTTCAGATGATGAAGCGCTTCCCTGAATAGTGTCTCGCTCGAAGTTCGGCAAAATGTCCTCCAGGAGACTAGAGCTGAAGTCTCCACTTCGAATTTTCAAGGGAGGCATGTGATAGCCGAAGTACCTATCACCTTTCAAGCCCGTAAGCTCGGGTAGGGCTCCACCCTTGGAAAGAAAAGCACCGACTGTAAGGGACGCGAGCACCGACTTCAGAAAGAAGGGTGCCCAACCCCTCTCACATCCTATCTCGGTAATTCTTCATCGTTCCTGGAGATGACAATATCAACCTCGGGAATACGGTGTATCACCATCCTCAGCAAGGTGACTAAACCACCTTCGGCAGGGGAGAACGTCCCCGAACAGGACCACCCTCGTCGAAGATATTCCCGGATTACTGGAATAATCTCGGAAGGAAGTCCTCCTACTCCGAAGAGCCCTCTTCTACCGAAAGGACCTCAGGAGTACGGCAAAAACAATTAAGGAGCCTCTGACACTTCGTACCCGTATGATTCCCCGACATGCCGCCCCCAGACACCTCTGACACGCCGCCCTCGGGTGGCCTAGGCTCCTGGCGAGGCGGCCTGTGGTTGGCTAAATGCTCCCCCTCTCCCCTAAGGTACGGATCGCATCCGACCAAACACGTGTCATGATTTGGGCCGGCTATGTCAAATGAACTTCTACTGTTCACCTCCCTATAAATATCCGGTAAGCATCCCAGGTAAAGGGATTGGATTCCTAGGGGAGATTTCCCCACTTTGTACTCACTCTCCATTTCTAAACGCTGACTTCGGCGTCGAAGGCTCCTCCCCGGAAAAACACTCCGGGGACCTCCTAACCCTTGTTTTTCTGAGTTCAAGCAGTCCTCCTTCCACCGGAGCTTCCTCACCTAGGTATTCTCCCACCGGCAGTCTCTGCTCCAGGCTCACCATGTCACACAACGATGATGCGGAAACAACAACATTCATTGGTTAGTCCATAAAACATGAAATAAACATAAGTAGATCACTCTAGCAGCCCTCCTCAAGCATAAGCTTGGCTTTAGGAGAGTTTTAACACTAGTTAGTTGTAACTTTGGGTTTTAGAAACCCTTAAATTTGTTGCCATCACTGTGCACTTCACACTAGGTCAAAAAACCTTCACTAGGTGCACTTCCCTCGCTAAGCTTGGTTCATCAAGCTCATGGCTCTCTTCCAAGGTTAGCCCTAGCTCCATGGATGCTTGGAAATACATACAACAAACACATGTATGCGGCAACAACAACATTCATTGGTTAGTCCATAAAAGATGAAATAAACATAAGTAGATCACTATGGAAGCCCTCTTCAAGCATAAGCTTGGCCTTAGGAGAGTTTTAACACTAGTTAGTTGTAACTTTGGGTTCTAGAAACCCTTAAATTTGTTGCCATCACTGTGCACTTCACACTAGGTCACAAAACCTTCACTAGGTGCACTCCCCTCGCTAAGCTTGGTTCATCAAGCTCATGGCTCTCTTCCAAGGTTAGCCCTAGCTCCATGGATGCTTGGAAATACAATAAGCATCCCATAAGAGCAAGAGAGTCCTTACCTTTTTTTGGAAATCCAATAAGCCTTAGATAAACCTGAAAACTAGGGTTTATGGTCTTCCTTGATGCTTTGGTTGTCTTCTCTTGCCTTCTCTTGACTGTTTGCAGTAAGGTGGCTATGGTGGATGGTGGAGAAGCTTAAGGAAGAACCTTAGCTACTAGGGGTTGAAATATGGAGGAAGAAATGAAAGAAATAATTATTTTTCTTTTTTTTCCTTATTTATTCTATCTTTGACCTTGGTGGCATACATGTAAATTTTTGAAACTTTGGCTAACATTTGGACAGATTATATCTAGTTATTTTGGCTAGGAAAATGATGTTTTTCACCATTTTTAACCTTGTCAAAGGTCATTATAACCTTTAGACAAAAAGGTGGACACTTGGATCCTTAGTTGGCATTATGCCATAAATGATCAACTTTGCCTTCTTAAGCACTTTGGTCCCCAACAATATCCTTAATTCCATCCATGTCCTTTCTTCATAATTCCATCCATGCCCTTTCCTCACAATTTCATCCATGTCCTTTCGATAGTCATCTTTCGAAATTTGTGCAATTGAGTACCCAACTTTTGTAACCTTACAATTTAGTCCATAGGTTACTTGAGAATTAGGCAATATGCCAATGCTTTCTTAAGGACCAAACTATCATTGTTTGTGCCACTTAGGGGAGTGTATATTGAATCCTTTACACTTCACAATTCATACACTGTGGTGAAAATTAAAGCATGCAAGTTTAAGTCCTTATGTTGTAATTTTCCCATTTTGTGAAGGTGGTAACATGGAAACTCCATATTTTTTGGTGACTTCAATATTTAGAAACTCCATATTTAGTAAGCTCCAAACCTTGTGGAGGCTTCCATAAGCTCCAAACCTTATGGAGGCTTCCATACTTACTCTACCCTAACACTAACTCTAGCCCTAACCACTAACCCTAAACCTTAAACCTAAAACACTAACTCTAACCTTAAACATCAACCCTTAACCCTACACACTAAAATTTCCAAAATAAGTATGTTTCATATTTAATGGCTCCCAAATCTAGATTATTCCAAAATAAGAAATTTTTATACTTGACAAGTTTAATGATCTTGATCAACAAATAGTCTTGACCCTTCATTCCTAAAAATTTCATTTTAGCATGTCACAATAATTTTGTCATTTGTCCCTCAACTTCCTAAAATTTTTCATTTTCACCCAAAATTCATGAAATTTTTCAGTTTAGTCAATGAAATGAATTGGGAATTAGCACAATAAAAAACTCATAGAAAAATTTCAAAATCAAGGTTTCATTGTGAAAAAGCATCATTTTATTGCCATAATAGTTGAAATCGATAGACGGCAGATGAAGAGGCCCAAAAATTTTGACAAAATTTGGGTGGGCATCTCTTCAACAGTTTTAATCATCATAGGGTAACATGGCAAAATTGGTGCCATTTCTCAAACTATGTGGCACAATGTCACAAGATGAAACAATTTCCTAGGGAACAACTATGACAATTTTTATCATCATAGATTTTACAATGGCTCAGTGGCGATTTTACTAGAGATTGAGGCATAATTGTCACAATATCTATGATGATTATAATTATCGTAGACTTCAGGACAACATTTGACAAGTGTATCTTCTTCTTATTCTTTGAATCCACATTCATCTCACTCCTGTCTCCCTCCCCAAACATTCTTATATGTTTGAATGCTTTCGATTGACAGATAGTTTCATGGTTTTGTAGTTTATATCAAATTTGGGCTTTTTTTTTTTCCAGGTTCCTTTAAAAGGTGCCCAAATTCTATGTTTCATGTTAAATTTTTCATGTAATTTGTTATGTGTTAGTGACATAATTTGTTTAGGTGATTATGTGCTAATGTTGAATAATAAACTTGCTTAGTTTTGAGGTTTATAGATTTTTCAATATGCACTAGTTTTAGAATTTAGTTAGGGATGTAATTTTTTTTAGGTTTTATTTATGTAAATTCTAAGATTTTTTTATTGAGCTTTTTGATTATGCACTAAACATGAGAATAAAATTCAAGGTAATTAAAAATTATAGGTAATTTAAAAATTATAGGTAATTAATAACTTAATTGACTCTATACAAAATTGTAGGATGAAAATGTAAGTTATAGAAAGTTGGAGGATAAAATTGTAGGTAATTTAAACATTTATGACTTAATTGACAAAATGTAAAAGTTAAGGATAAAATTTTAAGGAAGTTATCTTTAATGAATTTATGAAAGTAATTAAAGAGTAAAGGATAAACTTGTAAGCAATTTAAACTTTAAGGACTTAATTGAAAAAAATATAAAAGTTAAGGAAATAATTGTAGGTAAATTAATGTTTAGGAACTTAATTGCTAAAAAATTATTAAATTGATGTTTCATCTAAATTTACAAAATTTAGCATGAGGCATAGTGGACATGGGTACTCTAGGATGGGTTGGGGCACACCTAACTGTAGTTAGGATTTGCATCATCCTTGACCTACTGGTCGCCATGAATGTGGCTGGATATCTAATCCGCTGGGCACTATGATCATTTCCTCCACCTTATCGATAGCTCTTACTTAGGGGCCACTAACCTAAACAGCATGTCCTTATGCCCCCAAACTTTTATGGGGCATTAGCTTCATCATCATAGGCATACGTGAACAGTGTGGTGACCATTTCTAATGCGACAACTGCCTTGACCCAAACTGGATTTCTAGGCCAAGTACAGGACAATAGGCGATGACTCAGGGGTTCTAGCAGGGGACAGCTATCGAGGCATCCTTCTATCGACAAGCAGACACCCAACGGCTCACCGCCCTAGAAACCTAGTGTGGGGGCAACAACATGTTGAATTATGGCACCTTCTCTACCAGATGCACATTCAAAAATCATCCCACATGAATAAGTATACCATATTTTCAATGTTTTTTTAACCTTAATTCCTGTGAAGTGATTAATTATTTTTTCTATATTGCACCATTAGGGAAGATAATGACCTGTGATAGAATTTAACTTTGATTCATTTAAAGCTTTGGAATAGACCTTGGCCCACATGGATGGTGGTTCAAGGCAACATATGCAGGGAGTATTATTTGTGGGACCCTCGAGACTTTGCCGAGATCCACTGCCTCATTATTGACTATGGCTTGAGTGCTATTTAGAACTAAGTCTACCACTAGTGGAAGGATGTGGGCAAGTAGGTATTGAGGTTGAATCAAAACCTGAACCTCGATTGTAGACTTCTTTAGCCACATGTTTAGTTTGTCTATGACATGCACTTGTGGCAACAGATGTGTGACCATTGGCAGAAAGAGGAATAGAAGAAATGGTCCACCATCAATAAGACCATCAAGAAGGCAGCGGATGATTTGGGGGTTGTCCCAAACCACACTTTGGGCTTTATTCTTAGTGAGATGCACTTTGTGTTACCCACTCCGGGGTAGTCCAGTTATGGTGCCAAAACTGTGCATTTAAACTTCCAGGATTGGTGTGCCCTATAGGTCATTAGAACAACACCCCTAGTGTGCATACCCAAGTGACCCTCTTGAGTATTATGCAAATACATGCATATTGGTCTAACCATAACACACATATTTACATTTATGCACACTATGGCAGCTAAGAAGGAAAACACAAGCACAAGTTATAGTTTTCGCTTCCACACATTAGGAAATCTTGTTATGTTCTAGTGACCAGCCACTGCACCTATAACTTCCACTAATAAACTGTTTCATTCTAGCCATGAACCCCCTATTTTATTTGCTCCATTATCAAGTAGAGACATATAGGAAACCAAGGAATTTTTTTTACATCAACAGCCCACCTATGGACCAAGTTATAGATGTTTGAAGTTGATTACCAAATGAACAGTAACTTAGCCAACTTTGCAACGTCATATATTTGGCTACAAGGCTCCAAATTCAAAAATTTCAAATCTCAGATCAACCTCTAGATGTTCTCTAGAAGTGGCCAAAACTTCATACAAATATTCCATCTACACAGGGAGATATAGAACTTTAAGTGTAGAGTCAAAATTCTGGTCACTTCATGACCATTTTGCCCATACAAAATTTCATAAGTGTGCAAACACTTTATTCACAAGGGGAAATCCCTCCAAGGCTACGCCATATATGTCCATTACACATAGGAAATACATTCCCTTTCTTTTAACAACTTTATGTGGCCAAAACGGAATTTACAAGTAAGCAGCCCATCATTCACACTTAGGCAGCTTTGCACCACATCACTTACATAGCCAAAACATTACTCAAATGTTCACATACTTGTCCCATTTTGCATACACTACATGTAAATGCATACATGCACTGCACAATGGTCTTAAATCAGTGAAATATGCACCCTAAGTTACAGGAGTGCCTGAAATCCAATGGACTCCAGAAACAGGAAGCTGGACAGCTGCTGCACAACACAGTACGTACCACCATTAAAATTACCAAATGTGCTCTTAAAATCACCAAACTTTCCAGATCATAACTAGACATATGGAAGTTCATGCACCTGAAATTTTAGATCAAAACTCAAACCAAAAAGGTTAGTTTGAAGGTGATCTTTCTGCTGAACCTGAAATGACAGAATTGAGGGGAGTAAGTTTCATTGAGATACTTAGTAAGGGTAACACTTGGATTCAGTAGGCCATGTGACCCTCATTAAAACCTGCATCCAAAGACACTAAAACACAAAAAATACAATGCATATATACAAGATATAGCAACCAAATGCAGCATCCATTCACAACAAACAAACACATGAAATGCAGCAACAACAATAACCATACGTTAGTCCGTAAAACATGCAATAAACTTAAATAAATCACTATGGCAGCCCTCCTCAAGCTAATGCTTGGCCTTAGAAAGATTTTAACAGTAGTTGGTATTAACTTTGGGCTCTAGAAACCCTCACTTCACTGCCATCATTGTGCACTTCACACTAGGTCACAAAACCTTCAATAAGTGCAATCCCCTCACTAAGCTTGGTTCATCAAGCTCATGGCTCTCTTCCAAGCTTAGCTCTAGCTCCATGGATGTTTGAAAATTGCAGAAAACAATCCATGAGAGCAAGAGAACCCTTACCTTGAGTGTATGCTGAAATTGGAGCTTGATCCTAGGTGCACCCAAGTCTTAGCACCATATAGGTTCCAATTGCCCTTTCTTGCTTTCTTTTGCCTTCAATTTTAATCTTGGAGGTATGGTGGCTATGGAAGAAGTGTGGGGGTGGAGATGCTGCATTTTTTCTACTGGAAGAGATCAAATGTGGGAGATAAAGACAAAGATAACCACTTATAAAGACTTTAGTGCACAAAGCACACTTAATAGCCTTAATTAAGCTTTATGTCATTTTCCTCGCTACAAGACCATGGTTTCTTAGTCTTAATTTCTTGGCCCACATTTGACTTTCTTGCCATGCTTTGGCCAGCCATCTCTTGAGTGGGATAAGTGATTTGGCCACTTAAATGGCCTTAAACGAGCTTACGGGCACAAAAGACACTTAACAAGCTTAACCTTGCTTTATGTCATTTTCCTTCTCATTAATTTTGGTCTCTTTGTCTTAAACTCATTGGTACACATGTGCCCACCATTGTTGACTAATTATCAAGCTTTGGCTACCTCTGCCATGGTGGGAAAACTCCAAATTGCTCCATTTGACTTAAGTAAAAAACGTACACATCATAAGGCTTACACTAGGACACTTAGGTCCTTTATGCCTTTTTGTGTTTTCTTTGTCTTTAGTTGTCTTCCATGAGCAATTTGGTCCTCCAATAGCACTTTCATACCATTCATATCATTCTCATAACTCTCCAGATCTCTTTCTTGAGAGTTTACAATTGAGTACCCGAGTTTCCAAAATCTTACAAAAAAGTCCATAGGTTGCTTGACAAACAAGCAATCCTTAAGGATTTTCTTGGGGGCCAAGTTACTAACTTGGAACACTTTTAAGGAGGTGTTGATCATGCCATTTATCCCCCACCCTTCAATCACTATGGTGAGAATTACACAATATAATGGTTTTTAGCCATTATGACACACTTGTAACTCTCCCATTTTGTGAGGTGGTAACACTCTGATTGGACGTCAAGTCATACATGACCTCTCACATTTATTTCACAATAATTATATAATATTTTTTCATTTTTCAATTCACTATAACTTGATGCATATGTAAGGACATGATGGACAAGAGCCCATGTTTAAAGAATGCTAGACCAAGATGCAACTCAGAACAAGCTTAGTTAGCCATTGGATCTAGGTGTGCTTCAACTTAAGGCAATAACTTTTCTTTTCTCACTATACATTGTTTGTACTTGCTAGCAAATGCCTTATTTTTCATACTCTGATTAAACTTATTTGATTGCAAGATGTATATGTGGAGGGAGCGAATCAACCAAAAGTTCCATAATCCCACGAATCATCCTAGTTTGAGGATGAGTCTTGGCATGAGGTTTGTAGCCTACCGAAAAAAGGTTGCATCTCGGGACTCTTGCGTCTCCTTGCAGGTCCTAGTAGGTAATTTCAATCCAAGTATTTAGTTACTACTTTTTTTATGAGTTAAACAAATTCTAAAAATTAAATGACAGATGTCTATATTGTCCATGGACAGGGGCACAAATATGGGTAGCTGGGTGGTAAAGAAGCCATTGGGGAATATAGGCTGATAGCACAAGCAGAAGACAATGGTGGCTGGGTTTGGAAGGATTAAATGATGAAAATCAACACAACACTATAGTAGAGCAGGCAGCAGTTCTTCTAGTCTCTTCGACAGTCAACTCCAAGATGTTGCCACTTACAAACTACAAGAATGTAGAGTAGGTGCTACAAAAAGGTTTCTAACTTAACTGGTGGAGACTAGAAGGTGATAAGAATGAGCATTGTTGTTAGTGTTGTGCCCAAAAGCCAACAATGACATGATTGTATTTTTGCACATTGAGTCATGATATTTTATTAAGGCATTAATCCAGCAATTATGTTTGTTGTTTTGTTTCTACGTAATGTAATAAACATAATTGTAACCCTAGAATAATGATATTATCAAATTTCCTTGGTCTAGTATTATTGTGGAGTGGGTTACAATAATACATAACGACTAGCATATATGAAGACTAATATGAGATATGTAGTCTACATATGGGTACAAGTTGGCGAACTTGTTATTGGACCGACCCACCATGAGAATGGTACATGGATCGTTATATGAGTGTCATAAGTGATTCTCATAGTGATCATGGCATATGTAGTCATTTGAACTAAGGTCATCAAGGTTCCCTACATGTGAGTCACATACTTTGATACTTCCCTTTGTTGCTCGTAATTGAGTGAACTTGAAGGAGGTCATTGGGTATGTCACATATCATGTGGAGGGATTTGTATGATCAAGATGGGATTTGTCCCTCCATGTAACGGGAGTGATATCTTCGGGTCCCTTGATAGAGTGAGACTTAGAAAATGCATGGCCATGCTTGGATGAGTTGATATACGATATCAATGTCATCAATTTAAGTTAGTCTATTCGGTCATCAAGAAACCAAAGATTGGCTATACAAGAGTGACATATTCCATGTCTCGTGCCTAGTCTTGATATCTTGGGCAAAGGGACAATGGCATATATGAGTAATGATCATAAAGGTTTAGTCGATTCATCGACAATCTTGTCACCTGGGTAGCAATGATGTGTTGCTAGACACCGCTCATTGCTTATGATCATAAATGTGATTTATGATCATTGGCAATGCGGTAAGAGCCTATTCGGTCGCGCATATAGAGCTATTTGGATTATTAGAGTGTGATAGCCGAAGGGCTATCGCCTTTCTCAGAACATACTTCCTGACGAAAACATGGTCGGGAAGCCTGGCGTCACGCGAAAGAGGCACTATCACTGACCTTGGAAGGAGCGAAGTCAGATACCACGAAGTCGAGACTTTGGCTGAATACGCTAGGTGTTTCAAAGGTATTGCCGGATCCCTCAGGGGACCAAGCGGATCGCCTTCGGGGATAAAGAACCAGCTATTGTAAGCAGGAGAGAACTTCCCTGAAGGCGGAACCCTCAAACCAGGGGACTTCCCGAACTACAAAGCATAACCACCGAAGAAGGTCATCCGTGCCAAAGAACGACCTCGCCCAGAGGACCTCGGGAGTACGGCATGAGCATTTAAGGAGCCTCTGACATGTCGCCCACAGGCGCTACACGCCGCCCCAAATAGCGGTCTGACACGTCGACGCCGTCCAGGTCTTGTCACGACCTATCTAGGCTCAAGGCTCAAGGAGCCTGTAAACGGCTACTTGTCCCCTACGCCCGGAAACACAGAGAACATCCGACCGAACACATGTCATGATCTGAACGGGCTGGGAACTCCTATAAATACCAGGGAACAGGCCCTGGCAAAGGACCCCCCAATCTGACCCTCTTCCCCTGAGAAAATACAAACAGGCAAGGCCACTAAACCTCTTAGTGCTCCCCTTCTTTCACCTCTCAGGACACTGACTTGGGCGTCGGAGGCTCCTCTTCGAAAAAAGATCCCGGGGACCTCCTAACCCTTTTTTACGAGTTTTATAGGCACACTCCCCTGGGAAATCTAGGCTCCAGACGTTCTCCCTCTCAGGAAGTCCCTCCTGAAGTCACGATGTCTTGCAACGAAGATGCTTCTGGGCATCATTCGGCGCCGTCTGTGGGAATTTACCCTTAGGTCACCGTTGTGGAAACTCGCCATTCGAAGGACAAGGGACTTCCGAGGTCCCCGTCCGCGCCTGAAGTTCAACCGGCTACTGAGCAAACCCATCCAGGGACTTCCACGCCTGAGGAAGAGCGCCCTTTGGTCATAACCATGAGCTTTTTACACCACTTTCAACGTTCTGTTGTGGCTGAAATGACACAGCAGATAGACCGAAGGTGGCCACAACAAGCTCAGGCCCAAAGGCCTCCCTCGCCTGCATGCCCTCGGGAAGGAAACCCCAAACCAGTCCATCGTAGTTCGGGAGACGGGGACCCACGTGAGGAGTCTTCAACAGAAAATATGCCCCTCGGGGCACGGCTTACAGGACGAGCTGGGTCCAAGCGACCCAAGATCCCACACCGAAGGAGCTCGTCACCTGAGGCGAAGTCTCCATCCATTCAGCGCCGAAGTCACTCCCCGAAGAGGCGCCAACAATCTCCCTTCCCAGAAGAAGAACCTAGTGCCACGATCCTTATGGAGAAAATATTAGCGAGGTTGGACATAGTAGAAAAACAAGTAGCTCGCAAGCCAGTCTGGGCCAGGCTGTCAGAAACCTTCTGTGCGGATTAGTCCCCGTTCACCCGAACTATAGTAGAGGCAGCCATGCCAGGTGACTTCCGAGTGCCTCGGCTGGAAACTTATGATGGCCGGACTGATCCACAGGCTCATCTAACCAAGTACAGATGCAGCATGATGATGCACGGTGCAGACAATGCTACCTTGTGCAAATGTTTTGAGGTCATCCTCACAGGACCAACAACTGCGTGGTACAATTCACTGGCTCCAGGAACCATCAGGGAGTTCCAGGAGTTATCTACAGCCTTCACGCAGCAATTCATTGGAAGTCGGCTGACGGCGAAGATGCCTGTCCAGATGTTCGACATAGCGCAGAGGAACGGAGAAACCATCCGCGACTATGTCGAAAGGTTTAACAGAGAAGCCTTGAGTGTCCCAGACTTTCAGCCTGAAATACGCATCCTCGCCATGACACGGGGCCTTCGAAGGGACTCACAGCTCTTTTATGAATTTTCCAAAGACCCTCCGGACATGCTTGGCGAGTTTTACCGAAGGGCCGAGCAGCACATGACAGCCGAAGAGCTGAGGATGGCTGGACCGAAGTCCGAGCCCGCCCGTGCCGAAGGGTCCAGCCACCAAATACAGTGTTCGGTTGACCAAGCAGGCCGACCTCGGAGAGTGCGGGGAAGGAAACTCCCAAGCTTTACGCCCCTGAACACCACAAGGACCAACATCCTCATGACAATGGAAAGGCAGGGAACCCAGATCCAGCGGCCAAGGGCCATGACCGCTAATAATAAGAAAAATATGAAGAAGTTCTGCTAGTTTCACCGCGACCATGGCCACGACACCGAAGACTGCTTCCAATTGAAGAAGTACATAGATTCGCTAATAAAACTAGGCCAACTTCCACGCTATCTGCGAATGCCTTCCCCGAAGGGGAGGAAAGAGGAGGAAGGAAAGGCAGATGACGAAGATTATGACTCCGACAGACGGAGGAACCGAAGTCCGAAGAGGGGCCCTCCATCTCCGGCGGGGATAATACAAACAATCACAACAGGACTCCTATCCTCAAAAAGGAAGAGGAAGGCCAGAGAAATATCAGTCATGGAATATCAGAGCTCGACGAAGAAGCTGGCCGGCAAGGACGGTTCCATCGTCATCTTTCCCTATGACGACCCGCTGTTGGTCATGGTGAGGATAGGAAACTGGGACGTCAAGAAAGTCTTGCTTGACGATGGATCAAACGCAGACGTCTTGTTCTCACACTTGCTGCCGAACTTGAGCATATCCAACAGCGGCCTCAAGCCCGTCACTTCACCCACCTTTGGGGTAGGACCATCCGAACTGCCTGTCCTTGGGTGGATCAATCTTCCCCTAATGATGGAAGGGACTTTGATTGATGGGACAACCGAGTTATTTGCCTCCACAATGACAAGGTTCATCGTTACGGATGTCCCTTCATCATATAACGCCATCCTTGGGAGCCAAACATAGGGAAATATGCACATTCGCCCTGATGTAGGATACTTGACTCTCACTTTTGCCACCAAGGATGGAGACGCGGAAATCTTCATTGATCAGGGCAAAGTAAGGAAGGTGTTTGTCAAAGCATGAAAAGCTCCAGCAAACAACTTCGCACAAGCTGTAGAGGCAGAGGCTTTAAAGCCAAAAAAGGGCGAGGCAGAAGATTCCGCGAAGGTAGAGATGGAAGAAATAAAACTTGTCCCAGGCCGAAGTACCCGAATAGGGAAAAATTTGGCCGAAGTTGACAAGAAAAAACATGTATCCTTTCTACTGATGAATAAAGACTTGTTTGCCTACTCGCCGAAAGATATGCCGGGGGTAAGTCCTCGCGTAGTACAGCACAACCTTAAAGTAAGCCCGGAAGCAAAACCTGTCTGGCAAAAGAAATGGGGCATCTCGGCCCACAAAAATGACTTCGTCAAAACCGAAGTCCAGTGCTTATTGGACGTTGATGTAATCAGGGAGGTCAAGTACCCCGAATGGTTGAGCAATGTGGTTATTGCTACAAAACAGGGGACTAGTAAGCTCCGGATGTGCATCAACTTTGTTGTCATTTTGGCTTTATTTCTTTATTTATCTTTAGTAATGGCATGTTTACAAATTTTGCAAACTTCAAGCCACACTTGGACAGATTATTTCCAGCCATTTTGGCTGGGTAAATGACATATTTTGACCTCTTTTAAGCTTGGTCAAAAGTCATTTTCACCTTAGAAAGAATCTAGGACACTTAAGCACCTTAGTTGTCATTATGCCATAAATGGCAAACTTTGCCTCTTTGAGCACTTTGGTACCCAACAATATATTTAATTCCTTCCATGTTCTTTCTTCATAATTCCATCCATATTCTTTCTTCATAATTCCATCCATGTCCTTTCCATAGCCATATTTAGAAATTTGTGCAATTGAGTACCCAGTCTTTGTAACCATACAATTTAGTCCATAGGTTACTTGACAAACAAGCAATCCTTAAGGCTTTTCTTGGGGGCCAAGTTACCAACTTGGAAAACTTTTAAGGAGGTTTTGATCATGCCTTTTACCCCCCACACTTCAATCACTATGGTGAGAATTACACAATATAATGGTTTTTAGCCATTATGACACACTTGTAATTCTCCCATTTTGTTAGGTGGTAACACCTGGTCATAGCGAGGATTCGAATCTCAAGGCAGAAGTTAGGAACACTCAGTACCTCTCCATTAAATCTCTCGACATAGTCCCAAATGGTCTCCCCATTCTTTTGGGCTATATCAAACATTTGGATGGGCATCTTCACAATCGGCCTACTTCCGATGAACTGCTAGGTGAAGGTAGTGGACAACTCCTAGAAACCCATTATGGTTCCAGGGGCCAGGGAGTTGTACCACGTAGTTGCTATCCCCAACAAGGTGATCTCGAAACATTTGCAGAGGGTGGCGTCATCGGCACCATGTAGTACCATGCTCCTCATATATTTTGTCAAGCGAGCTTAGGGATTGCTGCGGCCATCATATGTCTCCAGACGTGGTACTCGAAAGTCGTTGGGCATTGGCGGCCTCTACTATTGTACGAATGAAGGGGGACTACTCCGCTGAAGGTCTCTGACAACCTTGACCAGACAGGCTTTCAAGAGACTTGTTTTTCCACCTTTTCCAACCTCTCCAGGATTTTCTTCATTAGGATGGTAGTACCATTCTCTCCTCGTTACCTGGAAGCCATAGGCAACGGAGAATGACATCTTCTTTTCGGTGAGTAACTTCTCTAGCGTAGTGATAGGGACTTCTCGTCTTGGGATAGACTTCACCGGCGGGAAGTTCTGGGCTCTTTTGACCCAATGCCCACAATGCGACATCCTTGGTACGGTATGTTCTCTATTGAGCACTCATCATGAGAACCTCCACTTCTAGAGCTTAGACAATATGACTTATGACTTTTCTCTAGACGGGCATCTAGAGAAGGTGCCCTTTTTTAAGGTGCTTGTGATCACCTTTCATCAAGTTTTTGTGTCATTTCAACCATGATAGAGTGCTAAAATTCTCGTAGAAAACCCATTGTGATCGTTAGAGGACGTTCGTCCTTGGGTAAGGAAATCTCCACTGCAAGCTGTTTAGTCGCTGCTTGAGTCTCTAACAAGGACTGGGACCTCGGTAGTCCCTTGTCCTTTGAACGATGAGTCTCGACAATTGCGACTTGGGGGTGATTTCCTACAGACGGCGCCAAATGATGCCCAACAGCATCTTTATTATATAACATGATGGATTTGGGAGATACTTCTAGTGAGAAGGTATCTACAAGATCTTGAATAAAGTGGGTTAGGAGTTCCCTGGAGTATGTTTCTGGGGGTGGAGCCTCCAATGCCCAAGTCAGTATCCGGGAGAAAAGTTGTTTAAGAGCAGAGAGTATGAAGGAGAGAGTGTCTCGAGTATTTATGGCAAGATGGGGGGAAAAGGCTATTTTGAACAGCCTGTGCAAATCGGGACACGTGTTTGGCTAGATCTGGTTCATACCTTCGGATACAGGTACCTCCATCTGGCCGTAGGTAGTTCCAGCAAGAAGGTAGGGGTGTGTTCAAGGCTCATATGTCAGAGATCCCTCAACTGTATTTTTCATTTCTCCGTAAGACCCCTTTAGATGTGTAAGACCCCTTTAGATAGGGATTTCCCCCAATGGCTACTAGAGAAGGCCCTTCGGACGAGCGGATCATCTTCAGGAGACATTTTCCTCTATAGAGGATGGTGAACCTATACTCTAGAGTTTGGCAGTGTGCACCTCTGATGAGCCTTTTTAATGGAGTCAACTAAGTGTATTACCGAGGGTGGTGGAGAAATTCCCCCGAGGTTGATGTTAAGTTCAACCGAGGGAGAAGGTTTTTGTGGGCGATAGCCCTTCGACTATCACTAGGCTCCAATCCCATAGTGAAATGGAGAAGCTTACTTATTGGCTGAGACTTCCTACAGCCAAACTTGTGTTAGAAGATTAAGGATAAAAAATATGTGGTTATATGGAAAGATTATTGGATACTGGGATTCCACCTGGATAAGGTCATTCATTTCAACGGTGGTTGTTCAAATACCAGAGCCCGCCCTATCAGGCTTTGTTAGGTAAATGGTCTCTTCATGCCAAACACTACTGTTTGGAATCTTCCACTCCTCCACTTGGTCTTTGATAGGCCTGTGATGGAGGCAATAGTCCTGAAGACTCGATGGAGAACTCCTGGTACCTGTGATTGGCCTATGTGGGAGGGTGTAAATGATTGCTCTATACGACAAAGAAATGTTATGTTTTATCCCAAATCCATGAGTGCTCACAACATCCGAGCTCTTCTAATGGACCAAACTCTCAGTTTCTCAAAAGGTTATGGGCATCTAATCCTCTAGCTAAGTTTAAATCCTTCATCTGGAAGTGTATTTGTTACCACCTCACAAAAATGGGAAAATTACAAGTGTCATAATGGCTAAAAACCATTATATTATGTAATTCTTACCATAGTGATTGAAGTGTAGGGGGTAAAAGGCATGATCAACACCTCTTTGAAAGTGTTCCAAGTTGGAAACTTGGCCCACAAAAAAAGCCTTAAGGATTGCTTGTTTTTGAAGCAACCTATGGACTTTTTTCTAAGGTTTTGGAAATTTGATAGTCAATTGCAAAACTCTCAAAAAAGAGACTTTGAGAGTTATGGGAAAGATATGAATGGTATGAAAGTGCTATTGGAGGACCAAATTGACCATGGAAGACAAGTTCGACTCCCAGTGTTGGCCAAAGCGGACAATACGGATTTGCAGACTCTATCGGCCTGTAATGGGCTCTGGATCCGGTCAGGCTCGTAGTCAGGCTCTGTTTGTCCAACGCTAGTGCGCGTTTTTGTGTCATAACCCGGCTGCGCCCTAAGGCCCACCAGCGTTGGACAGACAGAGCCTGACTACGAGCCTGACCGGATCCAGAGCCCATTACAGGCCGATAGAGTCTGCAAATCCGTATTGTCCGCTTTGGCCAACACTGGGAGTCGAACTTGTCTTCCATGGTCAATTTGGTCCTCCAATAGCACTTTCATACCATTCATATCTTTCCCATAACTCTCAAAGTCTCTTTTTTGAGAGTTTTGCAATTGACTATCAAATTTCCAAAACCTTAGAAAAAAGTCCATAGGTTGCTTCAAAAACAAGCAATCCTTTAGGCTTCAAAAATTTGCAAACATGCGATTACTAAAGATAAATAAAGAAATAAAGCTAGAAAAAAAAATCATTTTCACCCATTTTCTTCCCAAAATTCGACCTCCACATGCTAGCCTCATCTCTTTGAGCTCCTCCACCATCCACCATGGACATCTTACTGCAAATAATCAAGAGAAAGCAAGAGAAAACAACTGAAGCATCAAGGAAGGCTATAATCCCTAGTTTTCAGGTTTACAAAGGGTTTATTGGATTTCCAGCAAAAGGTAAGGGTTTTATCTAGGTTTCATGGCTGTTTATTGTTCAATACAGATGCCCAAACATCCATGAACCTAAGACCTTAAGCTTGGAAGAGAGCCAAGAGCTTGATGAACCAAGTTTAGGTTAAGGGGGAAATTGCACCAAGGGTTTCAACCCTACAGCTTTGGCGCTCTGTTATGGCAGTGAAATTCAGGGTTTTTAGAGCCCAAGTTAGTACTAACTAAGACCTAATGACCTCCTAAGACCAAGCAATAGCTTGAGGAGGGCTGCCATAGTGAGTTCTTAATGTTTAATTGAATGATTATGGACTAACCTTAATGTGTTATTGCTGCCAGCATTTCATATGTTTGTTGCTGTGTTTGTTTGTGCATTTGGATGTGTATATTTGTGTGTTGTATTGTATTTTTGTGTTTTAGTGTCTTTGGATTTCAGGTATATGGCTGGAGTTTGAAGATTTTATTGATAAGCCCTTACTAAGTTTCATACAAGAAACTTACCCCCTTTCTGTCCATTTCAAGAGCACCTGAAAGAGAACATTCACATTAATAGTTTTCATTTGAATTTCTCTGTGAAATTTTAGGTACATGAACTTCAATATGTCAAGTTATGATCTGGAAATTTTTGTGATTGTAGGAGCACATTTGGTATTTTTAGTGATGGTGCTTACTGTGTTGTGTAGCAGCTGTCCAGCATCCTCTTTTTGGAGTCCATTGTGTCTCAGGACCTTCTGTAACCTAGGGTTCATATTTAGCTGATTTAATACCATATTTTAGTGCATTTATGCATGTACATGTATTTTATGTAAAATGAGACAAGTATGTAAACATTTGAGTAATGTTTTGGCTATGTAAGTGATGTGGTGCAAAGCTGCCTAAGTGTGAATGATGGGCTGCTTACTTGTAAATTTTGTTTTGGCCACATAAAGTTGTTAAAAGCAAGGGAATGTAATTCCTATGTGTAATGGACATATATGGGATATCCTTGGAGGGCTTCCCCCTTGTGAATGAAGTGTTTGCATGGTTTGGAAAAATTGTATGGGCAAAATAGTCCAAAAGTTGCCAGAATTTTGACTCTTTACCTAAAGTTTAATATCTCCCTATTAAGAATGAATATTGGTATGAAATTTTGACCACAGCTAGAGGACATCTAGAGGGTTAACTGAGCTTTGGAATTTATGGATTTAGAGCCCTGTAACCAAAGATATGACGTTGCAAAATTGGCTGAGTTACTGTTTATTTGGTTAGAATTTTGTAACCAACTTCAAAAAATCCATAACTTGGTCCATAGGGGGGCTATTGATGTAAAAAAAAATTCCTTTGTTTGCTCTAAGTCTTTACTTGATAATGGAGTAAAGAAAATAGTGTGCTATGTGGCTAGAATGATACAGTTTATTAGTGGAAGTTACAGGTGCAGTAGCTGGTCACTAGAATTTAATAAGATTGCCTAATGTGTGGAAGCCAAGATTAAGACTTTTGCTAGTTTTTTCCTTTTTTTCTACCATGGTGTTCATGAAATGTGAATATGTGTGTGATGGTTGGACCAATATGCATGTGTTTACATAGTGCCCAAGAGGGCCACTTGGGTATGCACACTAAGGGTAGTGTTCTGATGGCCTACAAAACATTAACAATCTTGGGAGTTTAAATGCAAAATTTTGGCACCATAATTGGACTACTCCTGAGTGGGTAACACCAGGGGCCTAAGGAAGGACTTGTAGCTCTTCTATGAGTTCTCCAAGGATCCCCACAACACCCTCGGGGACTTTTACTGAAGGGCCGAGCAACACATGACAGACGAAGAGTCTGAGCATGGTCACTTTGAGGGTTAGAGTCACCAACCTCGGCATTCCACTGAGGGAGAAGGCAGACCTCAAAAAGTAAGGGGAAGAGGCCAGTATCATTTACTCCCCCAAACACTACAAGAATGAACATCCTGATGGCATTGGAAAGGCAAGGAACCGCAATCCAATGTATGAAGGCCATGACCTCGGATAACAAGAAGAACTTAAAGAAATTTTGTCAATTTTGTGGGGACCATGGGCACGATATTGAGGATTGTTTCCAGCTGAGAAAATATATTGAATCTTTGATCAAGTAAAGGCAACTTCGGTGCTACTTGCAGATTCCATAGCCCAAAACCTGAGAAAGAAAGAAAGAAGATAGAAAAGGAGAGGATGAGGATTATGATTCTAAGCAACGTTGGGACCGAAGTCCAAGGAAACACCTGCCACCTCCGGCCGGTATAATCCAAACAATCACAAGTGGAATACCCTCAGGTAAGAGGAAAAGGAAAGCTCAGGGAATCGCGATGATGGAATTCGATAACCCAACGAACAAGTTTGTTCGGTAAGCTGGATCTATAGTGAAGTTTCCACACGATGACCCTCTCCTGATCATGGCAAGGATAGGAAGCTGGGGTGTCAAGAGGGTGCTCATTGATGATGGGTCAAACGTTGATGTTTTGTTCTCCTATTTGTTGCTAAATTTGGGTATCTCCAAGGTTGATCTTAAGCCCGTTACCTCCCCTACCTTTGGCGTTGGCCCCTCGGAACTCCCTGTACTCGGGTGGATTAATCTACCCCTAATGCTAAAGGGCAGCTTGGTCTACACTAAGGAAGAACTCTTTGCTTCTACTATGATAAGGTTCATTGCCATAGATGTCCCATCTTCATATAATGCCATCCTTGGAAGGCGGACACAGGGGAATCATCACATTCCCCCAAACGAGAAATGCCCGACTGTCACATTCAGCACGAAGAAGGGTGATGTAGAAATACGCATCGACCAAGCCAAAGTGCAGGGACCCTGCTTCAATGTTTGGCCCATGCCAAAAATATAAGAAAAATGCATTACAAAAATGAGGGACTTAGGTGAAAATGAGGAAAAATATGTATATGTGTAACTGAGAACTATAGGGTTCAAAATGCACATTTAAAATGGCTTAAGCTACTAGTGGCGTGAAACAAAGTTAGAGGGCCAAATTGAACATTCTTTCGGGTGCTAATAATGATACAAAGTTGCACAGAAGGGTTACTATGAGCCATGCAAATAGTGAGTACATTAGGGCTAGCATGAGCCCATTTTTGGCGCCATTTGGCACTTATCCGGAAATGTATACTTCCACTAAAAATTAAGCCATAATTTCAAGTCAAAGCTTTTCCTTATTGAGCTTGACCAAGTTCGTTGTGTTCTTGGGTTGAAAGCTTCAGGTTTAAGCCAAATTTGCAGTGATTGAAGCTTGAATTGGAGAATCAAGCTCAACATTGGTGTTCTCGGCCTTAGGTGACTTTGTGATTGAATTTTCACGAGGAGTCTTGGAGATTCATGTTGGTTGAGAGTTCTAAAGTAAGAAATTGGTAAGGATTACGGTTCACTACATGATTTTGGTATTGTTCCATGTTCAAGTTAGTGTTTGGCTTCTAAGTGATGGTATATTGAGCTATATTATCTTATAATGCTATATGGGGCATATATGGAACCTTCGGGTGTATGGGTTATGTTGGCTAGCTAGTCACTAATGGCAAGTACCTAGAGTTCATTATAGGAGGGCCAACCTATATTTGAACTTGAAGCTCTAATGGAATGGATGGTTATATGGTGAAGCTTGATGGAACTTATGGGTGTACTTGCTAGTTTGGCTTCGGCCGAGAAGGATATTGTGTTTGTGGTGTGTGAGTTGTGTGCTTGGTTACTTGGTTGTGCTTGCTAACCTCTAATAGTTGTAGTTGTTATGTGTATATGCCATTGTATATGTGGTTTTGGTGTTTTCTTATCTTTCTTGCAGGTAAAGCAATGCTAATGGGAGGTTAAGCCCTCAGGCTTAACTAAATAAGCTCCTAGAGCTGTAGTGATCCTTACTGAGTTTTTTGAAAACTCATGCCCCTTATTGTATATGTTTCAGGAAAAGGTCTTGAGCTTGATTGAGCTTGATTAGTTGCTTGAGTGATAAGTTAGTGCTTGGTTGTGCCAAGGTATATACTAAACCGAATGCTTGGCTTTATAAGTACATAGTGCAAGTCTTATGGTTAATGCACAAACTCATGTGTTTGAGTTTTGTAGGATTGTGTAGGTTATGGGACAAGTCTCAGACTATGGATGTGTACTCATGGGCTTTGGTTTTGTGGTTTGCACTTATGGGTATGGGCATGGTTATAGGCATCTTCCTACAAACTTTGGTTTTGTATTGTACACTTAAGGTAGCTCTTGCGTACTACTAGAAACTTGTGTACATAATGCATAACAATGGCTATTTTGGATTTTGACTTGGTTTTGTTCCAAGTATGTAAGTACTAGTGTGGAGGTTGTTTTGTGTATATAGCCTCCGTTGAATTGTGGAACTATTATGTAATTGTTATGAATGAAATGCCAAGTTAAGCCATAATACTTGTTCATGGTTTTGACCATAATGTTCTAAACCTCACTTGGATATTATTGTACCGAATGTGCATGTGACATGAAAAACTTGTGTTTTGAAAACATGAAATGAGATGGGTATCTTGGTGTTGGGTTTCGGGAGCCAAACAGCGCAGCGGAATTTAACCGAAACCCTCCAGGATCCAAGTGAAACGGGGTAAATCGGGTGTTCGAAAATTTCATACCTAATTTTCGGTTGAGATCTCTCACTCAACTGTAGAGTCAAATCACAAAACCTGAATAGTTGACGTGTTCAGGCTCTCTATGGTATCCACACGAGCCTCTCGGGATCACCACGCTTCCACCACGTCCCGGCAGATGCGTTTCTCTTGCGCTCACAGTGCTAGCTTGCGTCCTCTAAGGAATTGCAAGAGAAGAGTGCGGCTGTCCTTTTGGGAGGCTAGGGCAAGGAGACCTGCGAATTTCTCACTTAAAAGTTGTATTTATAGTGAGACTCAACTTCCAGGCCTAATGGGTTTCAAAGCCCTAATCCAATTAGGATTTAATTTCGGGCTTAATAATGGCTCAACTATTGGGCCCATTATTAATACGAAATTATTGTGAAACCATAACACAAGTAATTAGCTCATGCACTCTAATGATCCAAATAGCTCTATGTGTGCTACCCAATAGGCTCTTGCCATGTTGGCAATGATCATAAATCACATTTATGATCATAAGCAATGAGCGGTGTCTAGCAACACATCATTGCTACCCAAGTGACAAGATTGTCGGTGAATCGACTAAACCTTCATGATCATCACCACTATATGCCATTGTCCCTTTGTCCAAGATATCAAGACTAAGCACGAGACATGGAATGTGTCACTCTCGTATAGCCCAATCTTTGGTTTCTTGATTACCGAGTAGACCAACTTAAACTGACGACATTGATATCATATATCCACTCATCGGAGCATGGCCATGCATTTTCTAAGTCTCACTCTATCAAGGGGCCCAAAGATATCACTCCCGTTACATAGGAAGGACAAATCCCATCTTGATCATACAAATCCCTCCGCATGATATGTGACATACCCAATGACCTCCTTCAAGTTCACTCAGTTACGAGCAACAAAGGAAAGTATCAAAGTATGTGACTCACATGTAAGGAACCTTGCTGATCTTAGGTCGAAGGACTACATATACCATGATCACTATGAGAATCACTTATGACACTCATATAACGATCCATGAAGTGTTCTCATAGTGGGTCGGTCCAGTACACAAGTTCTCCAACTTGTACCCATATGTAGACTACATATCTCATATTAGTCTCCACATATGCTAGTCATTATGTATTATTGCAACCCGCTCCACAATAATACTAGACTAGGGACGTTTAAGAATATCATTATTCTAGGGTTACAATTATGTTTATTACGTTACGCAGAAACAAAACAACAAACAAAATTGCTGGATTAATGGCTCAATAAAATATCATGACTCAATGTGCAAAAATACAATCATCTCATGATTGGCTTTTTGGGCACAATACTAACACTTGGTTTCCATGCATTGGAATCCCACACTTGATGAGCACACAACCGAAACACATAATTATAAAAGTATAAGAATCTTGCCTTGAGTTGCAAGTAACATTTAAAGCCTTGCCTTGTAATGCAAGTAATGATCTAAAACTTCTTGTTTAGGCTCTTGGGGCACCGCCCAGGCCTTAGCCATATATGGAGTGATTTTGAACAATTAAATGGAACTTGGCCGAGCCATAAAAGAAATTATAAATCTTCCTAGGAACAATGGTTGAACATAAAAGTTAGTGCCTTGGTAGTACAGATGAGTGATACTGTAGGTGCATAGGCTGGGGCCTGTGTGGGGTGTGACACACTTTGTTGGTATCAGAGCTTAGGTTTACAGCTTTTGATTAAGCTATAGTGTTTTGTCTAGACTTATTCCTACATAGGATTACATAGACTTGTACTTATTAAACATATGTGAATAGATGCATCTTGAGTGCAGGATGAGAACCCGAGGTAGGGAAAGATAATTCCTTGAACAGGAAGAAAATAGGGCAACCCATCCTAGAGATGGACTGCATATAGATAAGCCTAAAAGACAACTAGAGGCCTTAGAGCCTGAATTGGCCGAAAAGCCAAATGCCAGGGTACATGTACCTGGACCTAGTAGGGGTAGATAGGATAGAATGGAGTAGATGATGGAAACATTACAAGCCATAGTGGCATAATTGGTGGTAGGAATACAGGCCTTGGCTAGAGGCCAAGCTTAGGCACAGGAAAGCCTAAAACAAACAAGGGCAGGAGAAAGCATGGAAGGTGAAGGTAGGAGAGGTAGAAGGCCTGGTAAAGAACCAGTGAACTATGACCAATCAAGCAAAAATGGAAGGAACCAAGAGGAAGATGAAGTAGATGAGAAGAGAAGGCACCTAAGGGCTAGGAGAATGAGGTTAGAGGTGAGACAGGAACCCAGAGCTAAAGCAGAAGAAAGTCTAGCGATGGAGGAACTGGACACATACATGTCTCAAAGGAGGACTGAACCTTCTACTGAAGTTACAGCCAGGAGAGGGCCACCCAGGGTGGAACCCGAGACATAGAAGCTAGAGAGGAAAGATTAAGAAGAGGTGGATTAAGGGAGGGCCAATTGGAAGGATTCCTGGCATTGAAACCTCTTATTTTTAAAGGTGGTTGTGACCCTGAAGAAACTGAGTTCTGGATATACCAAGTGGAGAAGATCTTTGAAAGGATGGATGTATCCTATACCTAGAAAGTACTTCTAGCCACCTTCAGGTTGGAAGGAAATTTAAAGCCCTTGTGGAGAGCTATACAGAGAACATATCAGGAAAGGAACCAAAGGAGGCCACCTGCAAGGAGGAGGTCCATAAGATGGGCTGAGTTCTTCCAAGTCTTCCAATAGCAGTATGTGAGTGAGGCTCAGAAGGATCAGAAGTTGGTGGAATTTGACCAGTTAGAGCAGGGAGACCTCAGTGTGATGGAGTATGAGCAGAAGTTCAATAGCTTGATCAAATATTGTTACGGCCCTTCTAGAGGGAGGTAAGGACTTTAGAATTTAGTGTAGAAGTTTAATTTAAGTTTGCCTAGCAAGAATTAAGAAGTTTGCCAAAGTTCACTAAGTTCCGACAAGAATAAAGCTCTGAACTAAGTTCAGGGGCAAAATGGTAATTTTGCACCCTGAGTGGCCGGGACGAGTCCCGAGTGTTTTAAAATGAATTTTTAGGACTTAACTTTTAACCTTAACTCAAACTCAACAAATAGACAAGAATTTAATCAAGAACTGTTAAGTTACAAAGATGGGGGACCTAATTGCACTTAACTTGAAACCTTGGTGATCTTGGTTGCTAAGTGAGGGTTTAAGAAGGGAAAGAGGGGGAGAAGCTGCCATTAACACGTTCTTAAGCTTCCCTCACTCATTTCTCTCTCAAATTGAACTTGGAATCAAGTGATCTTGGTGTCAAGAGGCGCAATTAAGGATGTTCAAGCTTGGAGAAGTGATTTTCAAGCTTGAATCCATGTTTTTGAAGCTTGGAGAGGCGTTTTTCTCCATCCCCTGTTTTTGAACGAGGTATGAGTTATGTTCTTGATTGAATTCGTGTTATTTGGTTGATTGGAAGCTTGGGTTTTGGTTGAAAGATGTGTTTTTGATGTTTTAGAGCTTTGTTTTGGTATGGTTTTGTGTAGAACTTTGGAAGCTTGTTTGGAAGAGGAAGGGTTCGAATTCTTGCTTGTTCTTGGTGTTAAGGTAAGGGAGAAAGTGTTTTTAAGTTGTTGGATTGCTTTTGAATTGAAATGGATTGAGAAAGTTGAGTAATTTTTGGGTATGGTGTGAAGAAACGTTTTTGGGAATTATGATGGACTAGCTATGTTCGAAGGATTGGTTTGATGTTTCTAATGCATCATAGTTTGGCTTTGATAGTTGGTTTTGTTCCTTGCAACATGTACTTCATGTGTATGAAATTTGGTAACTTTTGATGCATGTTTGCTATATGTATTTGGTTGCCAAAGTTCGTAGCAGCAAACGGCCGAATTCTGCATTTCTGCAGAATTGGCGACGCGGCGCCAATTGGCCCGAAAATTGGCGACGCGTCGCCAATTCAATTTTTTCTTCACAGAGCGTTTGTTCGTCGGCGACGCGTCGCCAATTCCTTTTGCCTTTGGCGACGCGGCGCCAACACAAGAAAATGGGGGGTTTGACTTTTTGCTGCGTTGACCCGACCGAGACTGCGGAAGGCTCGGAACGTGCCTAAGGGTCCGAGGATCCCGATGGTACTCCGAAACTTCCGAAAGTCCCACCGGAAGTATGAGTTTTCTTGAACTGTTTGAGGTAAGTAAGTTGCTTAGGCAACAAGTAAGGAAACAAATGTTGCAATTGAACTTAATTAGCTATCAATAGCTCAGGTGAGAGGTTTAGAACCCTCGTCGGCCTAGCCGTGCGGTAGCCACGAGGCCCCGAGGCGAAACCTTGTTCATCTAGTTTACATCAAAGAGGCCCTGCGGCCTAGTCTACAAGTCCCATCATAAATTCCCCTGCATAACAACTAGGTGAGAGGTTCTATGTTTGAATGAGGCTTGCTAAGGTTCGCCCTTGAGCCATATGATAGGTTGCTAAGTGATAGCGCTTGGCCTATATGTCAGGTTACTAAGTGATTGCGCTTGGCCTGTATATGTATCAGGTTGCTAAGTGATTACGCTTGGCCTGATACAGAGGACTACTTGAGGAGAGGTCTACCGGCCTAGTATATATATGTATGACTAGTACCCTCATGCTGTGTGAGCTCGCAGCCAGAGTCCTAGTAATTTTTCTTGCAGGTACATCGAAGACCCTTACTGAGAATGTTGAATTCTCACTCCCTGTTTGTTATGCAGAGTCTGGAGTAGCAGGACCGGATAATCACTGAGGATTATCACGGTAGTACCTTTTTGTCTGTAAAGGTACGGTAGTAGAGAAACTTTAAGTTTCTAGCCTGCTTAAGTGTTTAATTGGTCTGTTGGTCAGGCTGTGGTACTAACTTGCTTCTTCCTTTGGCTGCAGAGCCTAGTAGCACTTGGCACAGGACTTGTGAGACTCGCCACTGGGACAGGAGTCCAAAGTGGGAGCTAGGGTAAAAGATCTCAGCAAAGTCTTGTATTTTGATATAGTATTTTATTTTGCCTCCAGTATTTATGTTATAAAGAGTCCTTGACTCAGGGGATTGTTCTCTGGGTGAGAGCATTAGTTACTTAGGTATAAATGCTTTCACGAGCGGTGTATGTGTAGTTAATCACTCAAAGGTTGATTTTGATATGCTTTGGCATTTTGTATTTATTTATATAGAATTTTACCTAGCCGGCTAAATGTCTAAATGATTAAATGTTTTATGGTTTTAATAAACCAAGTCAAAGCATAAGTGCATACATATTGCATTTCTAGGTTAATCAACTAGTAGCATTGGATTTAATCCACACACATAACCAGCTAGCCAATTACAATCCACCGTGAGACAAACGCTCACAGGGTATCCCGGGCAGGGGCACGGGGATCGTGTCAGTGTTTTTGGTATTAGAGCTAAGGGTTTATTTCATAGATATTGGAGGCTTAGACTGAGATCTAGTAGTAAAGTCCAAGTGCTAGGAAGTTAGTACTGACCAACATCTGGGGAAATGTTGTCTGGCTGTGGTTGCAGGTTATTATGGTTGATACGAGGTCTGTAACTTCGAGGGGGACTAGGGAACCTGGTGAAGGTTCTAGTGACCCAGTTGTGGCGAGGTTGGATGAGATATCCAGAGTGCTACAGAGTTTGACTGAGACTATGTCTCAGGTGGCACAGGGTATGAACACTCTTGTAACAGAGATGTTCAGAGATTATGGGGACAGAGGTGTTGCCCAGGAGGAAGTTGAGCCACAACAGGAACAAGAAAGGCATGCTGAGCAACAGCAAGTGCCTAGAGCTCAGGAACCCAGAAATCAAGTTCTTGAGGAGGTTGAGGAACCAGAGATGATGGAGGCTCCAAGGAGGGGAGACATTCCACATCAGATGAGACTGTTAGAGAAGTTCAAGACAGTTGATCCACCTAGCTTTGACGGGATAGGAGATCCTGATAGAGCAGAGGATTGGTTGTCTGTTATGAACCGCCTCTTTACTTGTGGTGGTTATAAGACAGAGCAAAGGATGGTTCTAGTACCTTTCTTTTTGAGAGGGAGAGCCAGTCTTTGGTGGGACGATGTGATGGAGTTGCTGAGGGAGAGTAATGGCACTCGTCCAGAGCACAAGAAAAAGGTGCTCAAGTGGTCAGACTTCGAGAAGAAGTTTAGACAGGAGTATATTAGTGAAGCTGCACAGGATCAGAGGAGGATCCAGTTTGAGAATCTGACACAGGGGGAGATGTCAGTACGAGAGTATGAGCAGCGATACAACTCACTTATCCGGTATGCTCCATATATGTTGGGTAATGAGGAGCTGAAAGCCAAGAAGTTTTCCCAGGGCCTGAAGCCTATTTTCAGGAGGTATATGGCGACAGTTGACATCAGGAGTTATCGCCAGATGGTTCAGAAGGCATTGGCATTGGAAAGGGAATTCGAGGATTCCAGAGCACCTGTGAAAAAGGTGGAAGCTGGGCCATCTAACTTGGGGAAAAGTGCTGGAAAGCGACCAATGGTAGGGAACCAGGATCTATCTAAGAGGAGGAGGACAGGTGTGTGTCCTAGGTGCAGACGGTTCCATGGTGGAAGACCATGTACACTGGGCACAGATATTTGTAATGTCTGTGGTCAGAGAGGGCATTGGGCCAGGGACTGCCCAAGAGTTCGATCAGTTACAGGTCCATCTCGGGTTCTACCTCCAGTACCGCTTGCCATTGGGAACCGACCTGGAGTAGTTGCTGCAGCAGTGAACCCGAGAGTCTTCGCTTTGACGAACCAGGCGGCTAGAGAACCGCCAGCTGTACGAGGTAATTTTACTTTTCTGAGCAGTAGTGTTAGAGTGCTTTTCGATACGGGAGCTACTCTTTCAGTGATATCTTCTGCCTTGGTAGATAAGCATAGTTTACAGCGTGAAATTGCGGGTGAGTTGAGACTCATCAGGACTGCAGGGAGAGGTTTTATTGTGACCAATGAAGTGGTTACTAGGTATCCTTTGTAGTTAGGTGATCATGACTTTTGTTGTGAGTTGTGGGTGATTGAGTTGAAATCTTATGACCTGGTGCTGGGAATGGATTGGTTGAGTAAGCACAAGGCACAAATTAACTGTGCGAATCACTCAGTTGACATCATTGATGCTCAGGGGGCTAGAGTGACTTGCACAGGAGGGTTGGCATCTAGTGCTAAGAGTTTACACCTTAGACTTGTAGATACCATCCCTGTAGTTGGTGAAGAGGAGTATTACTCGTTGAATGGAGTAGCTATAGAGGAGGAATTGGGGAGCATTCCTGTAGCTAATCAGTTTCCTGAGGTGTTTCCAGTGGAGTTACCTGGGTTACCACCTAGGAGGGATACTGAGTTTGCTATCCATCTGCAACCAGGGGTTGAGCCTATTTCAGTACCACCTTATAGGATGTCGGCTCCTGAGATGGATGAGTTGAAGAAGCAGTTGGAGGAACTGCTAGGGAAAGGTTTCATAAGACCGAGTGTATCACCGTGGGGAGCTCCAGTATTATTTGTGAAGAAGAAGGATAGGACTTTCAGGTTGTGCATCGATTACAGGAAGTTGAATGCAGTGACAGTTAAGAATAAGTATCCACTTCCTAGAATTGATGATTTGTTTGACAGACTCAGAGGAGCGAGAGTGTTTTCCAGGATTGATCTTCGGTCTGGGTACTTTCAGATCAGAGTTAAGGAGGAAGACATCCCGAAGACTGCCTTCAGGACAAGGTACGGACATTATGAGTATACGGTTATGCCTTTTGGTGTGACTAATGCTCCAGCAGTGTTTATGGAAGCTATGAATCGGATCTTTAAGCCATTTCTGGATCAGTTTGTTGAGGTCTTCATCGATGATATTCTGATCTATTCACAGTCTACAGCAGAGCATGAGGAGCACCTTAGAACGGTTTTGCAAGTGCTGAAGAATAATCAGTACTATGCAAAATTGGCTAAGTGTGAGTTTTGGTCCGAGAGGATTCAGTTTTTGGGGCATATTATCAGTGCTCAAGGTTTGTCAGTTGATCCTGAAAAGGTTCAAGTAGTGGTTGATTGGAAGAGACCGACTACAGTTACAGAGGTCAGGAGTTTCTTGGGTCTAGCAGGTTACTACAGACGCTTCATAGAGAAATTCTCTGTGATAGCTACGCCGTTGACAGCATTGACCAGGAAAGCTCAGAAATTTGAGTGGACACCGAAGTGTGAGGAAGCCTACATGAAGCTGAAGGAAAAGTTGACCAGTGCACCCATACTTGTGTTACCAGACCCGGACAGAGCCTTTACAGTTTATACTGATGCGTCAGGTTCAGGTTTAGGTTGTGTTCTACATCAGGACAGTCAGGTGATTGCTTATGGTTCGAGACAGCTGAGGCCTAATGAGTTGAACTACCCTGTTCATGATCTTGAGCTTGCAGCAGTGATCTTTGCACTGAAATTATGGAGACATTATTTGATGGGAAGGTCGTTCAGAATCTTCACTGATCACAAGAGTTTGAAGTATTTGTTTACTCAAAAGGATCTGAACATGAGACAGCGGCGATGGATTGAGTACATTAAAGACTATGATTGTTCGATCGAGTATTGTGCTGGTAAAGGGAACGTGGTAGCAGATGCTTTGAGCCGGAAGTACACAGGAGTGATCTTGTCCAAGGATCAGGCTACAGATTCTTCAGAAGGAACATTGAAGGATTGTTTCTTAGCTTTGCATGAATTATGGCAAAGTCGAGAAAAATCCTTAGTCTACGTTTTGGAGATTCAGACGGCTTGGTTAGCCAGAGTCAGAGAAGCTCAGTTGAAAGATCCATTGTTGAAGAAGATTTCAGGTGAAGCTAAGACTGGTGCTTTGAAGAAAGAGTTCAAGTACAAAGATGGAATACTGCATTATGGTGATCGACTCTATGTGTCGAATGTTGAGGGACTTAGGCAGCAAGTCCTACAGGAGGCACATAGCAGCACATTGAGTATTCACCCTGGTGTTAGTAAGATGTATCAAGATCTGAAGACACATTTTTGGTGGCCAGGACTGAAGAGAGATGTACGAGGACATGTGGCAAAGTGTTTGACATGTCAGGTGGTGAAAGCTGAACACCAGAAACTAGCAGGCACACTTCAGAGTTTATCTCTACCAGTGAGGAAGTGGGGATCCGTTACTATGGATTTCCTAGTGGGGTTACCGACCACCCGGAGTCAGCATGATGCTATTTGGGTAGTGGTTGACAGGTTGACGAAGTCGGCACACTTTATACCGATCAGAGTCACCTATACATTGGAGAGGTTGGCTCAGTTATATCTCAGGGAGATTGTGAGACTCCATGGGATACCGGATCAGATCATATCAGACAGAGATCCACGATTTACATCACGGTTTTGGAATGCTTTTCAGGAAGCATTGGGCAGTAAAGTTAGCCTCAGTACTGCTTTTCATCCGCAGACTGACGGACAGTCAGAGAGGGTGATTCAGACTTTGGAGGACATGCTACGCATGTGTGTCATTGATTTCAGAGGTGATTGGGATCAGCACTTACCACTGATCGAGTTTGCCTATAATAACAGTCATCAATCTGTTATTGGAATGGCGCCCTATGAAGCTTTGTATGGGAGACGGTGTATGACACCTCATTGTTGGGCAGATCCAACAGACAGAGTGGTTATTGGACCTGAGATCATAGCTGACACTACAGCTAAGATTAAGTTGATTCAGCAGAGAATCAAGACAGCTAATGACAGACAGACTAAGTATGCAAACAGAAGAAGAAGAGAATTGAGTTTTGAGGTTGGTGACAAAGTACTTCTGAAAGTGTCGCCCATGAGAGGAGTTAGTCGTTTTGGACAGAGGGGCAAGTTAGCTCCAAGGTTTATTGGACCGTATGAAGTGTTAGAGAAAGTTGGGAAAGTTGCTTATCGGTTGGCTTTACCGCCTAACCTTTCTCAAGTGCATAACGTGTTTCACGTTAGTTTACTCAGGAAGTGCACAGTTGAGCCCGGACAGGTAGTAAATCCTTCAGTGATACCCATTCAGGAAGACTTGACTTATGAAGAGAAACCAGTTCAGATTTTGGATAGGCAAGTCAAGAAACTGCGGACTAAGTGGATTCCGATGGTTAAGATCCTTTGGTCTAACCATAGTGAGGAGGAAGCTACCTGGGAGACAGAGCAGGATATGCTGAAAAGATATCCTGGTGTTTTTCCAGAGTTGCAACGGAATTTGGGGGACCAAATTCCAGAAGGAGGGGAGAATGTTACGGCCCTTCTAGAGGGAGGTAAGGACTTTAGAATTTAGTGTAGAAGTTTAATTTAAGTTTGCCTAGCAAGAATTAAGAAGTTTGCCAAAGTTCACTAAGTTCCGACAAGAATAAAGCTCTGAACTAAGTTCAGGGGCAAAATGGTAATTTTGCACCCTGAGTGGCCGGGACGAGTCCCGAGTGTTTTAAAATGAATTTTTAGGACTTAACTTTTAACCTTAACTCAAACTCAACAAATAGACAAGAATTTAATCAAGAACTGTTAAGTTACAAAGATGGGGGACCTAATTGCACTTAACTTGAAACCTTGGTGATCTTGGTTGCTAAGTGAGGGTTTAAGAAGGGAAAGAGGGGGAGAAGCTGCCATTAACACGTTCTTAAGCTTCCCTCACTCATTTCTCTCTCAAATTGAACTTGGAATCAAGTGATCTTGGTGTCAAGAGGCGCAATTAAGGATGTTCAAGCTTGGAGAAGTGATTTTCAAGCTTGAATCCATGTTTTTGAAGCTTGGAGAGGCGTTTTTCTCCATCCCCTATTTTTGAACGAGGTATGAGTTATGTTCTTGATTGAATTCGTGTTATTTGGTTGATTGGAAGCTTGGGTTTTGGTTGAAAGATGTGTTTTTGATGTTTTAGAGCTTTGTTTTGGTATGGTTTTGTGTAGAACTTTGGAAGCTTGTTTGGAAGAGGAAGGGTTCGAATTCTTGCTTGTTCTTGGTGTTAAGGTAAGGGAGAAAGTGTTTTTAAGTTGTTGGATTGGTTTTGAATTGAAATGGATTGAGAAAGTTGAGTAATTTTTGGGTATGGTGTGAAGAAACGTTTTTGGGAATTATGATGGACTAGCTATGTTCGAAGGATTGGTTTGATGTTTCTAATGCATCATAGTTTGGCTTTGATAGTTGGTTTTGTTCCTTGCAACATGTACTTCATGTGTATGAAATTTGGTAACTTTTGATGCATGTTTGCTATATGTATTTGGTTGCCAAAGTTCGTAGCAGCAAACGGCCGAATTCTGCATTTCTGCAGAATTGGCGACGCGGCGCCAATTGGCCCGAAAATTGGCGACGCGTCGCCAATTCAATTTTTTCTTCACAGAGCATTTGTTCGTCGGCGACGCGTCGCCAATTCCTTTTGCCTTTGGCGACGCGGCACCAACACAAGAAAATGGGGGGTTTGACTTTTTGCTGCGTTGACCCGACCGAGACTGCGGAAGGCTCGGAACGTGCCTAAGGGTCCGAGGATCCCGATGGTACTCCGAAACTTCCGAAAGTCCCACCGGAAGTATGAGTTTTCTTGAACTGTTTGAGGTAAGTAAGTTGCTTAGGCAACAAGTAAGGAAACAAATGTTGCAATTGAACTTAATTAGCTATCAATAGCTCAGGTGAGAGGTTTAGAACCCTCGTCGGCCTAGCCGTGCGGTAGCCACGAGGCCCCGAGGCGAAACCTTGTTCATCTAGTTTACATCAAAGAGGCCCTGCGGCCTAGTCTACAAGTCCCATCATAAATTCCCCTGCATAACAACTAGGTGAGAGGTTCTATGTTTGAATGAGGCTTGCTAAGGTTCGCCCTTGAGCCATATGATAGGTTGCTAAGTGATAGCGCTTGGCCTATATGTCAGGTTACTAAGTGATTGCGCTTGGCCTGTATATGTATCAGGTTGCTAAGTGATTACGCTTGGCCTGATACAGAGGACTACTTGAGGAGAGGTCTACCGGCCTAGTATATATATGTATGACTAGTACCCTCATGCTGTGTGAGCTCGCAGCCAGAGTCCTAGTAATTTTTCTTGCAGGTACATCGAAGACCCTTACTGAGAATGTTGAATTCTCACTCCCTGTTTGTTATGCAGAGTCTGGAGTAGCAGGACCGGATAATCACTGAGGATTATCACGGTAGTACCTTTTTGTCTGTAAAGGTACGGTAGTAGAGAAACTTTAAGTTTCTAGCCTGCTTAAGTGTTTAATTGGTCTGTTGGTCAGGCTGTGGTACTAACTTGCTTCTTCCTTTGGCTGCAGAGCCTAGTAGCACTTGGCACAGGACTTGTGAGACTCGCCACTGGGACAGGAGTCCAAAGTGGGAGCTAGGGTAAAAGATCTCAGCAAAGTCTTGTATTTTGATATAGTATTTTATTTTGCCTCCAGTATTTATGTTATAAAGAGTCCTTGACTCAGGGGATTGTTCTCTGGGTGAGAGCATTAGTTACTTAGGTATAAATGCTTTCACGAGCGGTGTATGTGTAGTTAATCACTCAAAGGTTGATTTTGATATGCTTTGGCATTTTGTATTTATTTATATAGAATTTTACCTAGCTGGCTAAATGTCTAAATGATTAAATGTTTTATGGTTTTAATAAACCAAGTCAAAGCATAAGTGCATACATATTGCATTTCTAGGTTAATCAACTAGTAGCATTGGATTTAATCCACACACATAACCAGCTAGCCAATTACAATCCACCGTGAGACAAACGCTCACAGGGTATCCCGGGCAGGGGCACGGGGATCGTGTCAGTGTTTTTGGTATCAGAGCTAAGGGTTTATTTCATAGATATTGGAGGCTTAGACTGAGATCTAGTAGTAAAGTCCAAGTGCTAGGAAGTTAGTACTGACCAACATCTGGGGAAATGTTGTCTGGCTGTGGTTGCAGGTTATTATGGTTGATACGAGGTCTGTAACTTCGAGGGGGACTAGGGAACCTGGTGAAGGTTCTAGTGACCCAGTTGTGGCGAGGTTGGATGAGATATCCAGAGTGCTACAGAGTTTGACTGAGACTATGTCTCAGGTGGCACAGGGTATGAACACTCTTGTAACAGAGATGTTCAGATATTATGGGGACAGAGGTGTTGCCCAGGAGGAAGTTGAGCCACAACAGGAACAAGAAAGGCATGCTGAGCAACAGCAAGTGCCTAGAGCTCAGGAACCCAGAAATCAAGTTCTTGAGGAGGTTGAGGAACCAGAGATGATGGAGGCTCCAAGGAGGGGAGACATTCCACATCAGATGAGACTGTTAGAGAAATTCAAGACAGTTGATCCACCTAGCTTTGACGGGACAGGAGATCTTGATAGAGCAGAGGATTGGTTGTCTGTTATGAACCGCCTCTTTACTTGTGGTGGTTATAAGACAGAGCAAAGGATGGTTCTAGTACCTTTCTTTTTTAGAGGGAGAGCCAGTCTTTGGTGGGACGATGTGATGGAGTTGCTGAGGGAGAGTAATGGCACTCGTCCAGAGCACAAGAAAAAGGTGCTCAAGTGGTCAGACTTCGAGAAGAAGTTTAGACAGGAGTATATTAGTGAAGCTGCACAGGATCAGAGGAGGATCCAGTTTGAGAATCTGACACAGGGGGAGATGTCAGTACGAGAGTATGAGCAGCGATACAACTCACTTATCCGGTATGCTCCATATATGTTGGGTAATGAGGAGCTGAAAGCCAAGAAGTTTTCCCAGGGCCTGAAGCCTATTTTCAGGAGGTATATGGCGACAGTTGACATCAGGAGTTATCGCCAGATGGTTCAGAAGGCATTGGCATTGGAAAGGGAATTCGAGGATTCCAGAGCACCTGTGAAAAAGGTGGAAGCTGGGCCATCTAACTTGGGGAAAAGTGCTGGAAAGCGACCAATGGTAGGGAACCAGGATCTATCTAAGAGGAGGAGGACAGGTGTGTGTCCTAGGTGCAGACGGTTCCATGGTGGAAGACCATGTACACTGGGCACAGATATTTGTAATGTCTGTGGTCAGAGAGGGCATTGGGCCAGGGACTGCCCAAGAGTTCGATCAGTTACAGGTCCATCTCGGGTTCTACCTCCAGTACCGCTTGCCATTGGGAACCGACCTGGAGTAGTTGCTGCAGCAGTGAACCCGAGAGTCTTCGCTTTGACGAACCGGGCGGCTAGAGAACCGCCAGCTGTACGAGGTAATTTTACTTTTCTGAGCAGTAGTGTTAGAGTGCTTTTCGATACGGGAGCTACTCTTTCAGTGATATCTTCTGCCTTGGTAGATAAGCATAGTTTACAGCGTAAAATTGCGGGTGAGTTGAGACTCATCAGGACTGCAGGGAGAGGTTTTATTGTGACCAATGAAGTGGTTACTAGGTATCCTTTGCAGTTAGGTGATCATGACTTTTGTTGTGAGTTGTGGGTGATTGAGTTGAAATCTTATGACCTGGTGCTGGGAATGGATTGGTTGAGTAAGCACAAGGCACAAATTAACTGTGCGAATCACTCAGTTGACATCATTGATGCTCAGGGGGCTAGAGTGACTTGCACAGGAGGGTTGGCATCTAGTGCTAAGAGTTTACACCTTAGACTTGTAGATACCATCCCTGTAGTTGGTGAAGAGGAGTATTACTCGTTGAATGGAGTAGCTATAGAGGAGGAATTGGGGAGCATTCCTGTAGCTAATCAGTTTCCTGAGGTGTTTCCAGTGGAGTTACCTGGGTTACCACCTAGGAGGGATACTGAGTTTGCTATCCATCTGCAACCAGGGGTTGAGCCTATTTCAGTACCACCTTATAGGATGTCGGCTCCTGAGATGGATGAGTTGAAGAAGCAGTTGGAGGAACTGCTAGGGAAAGGTTTCATAAGACCGAGTGTATCATCGTGGGGAGCTCCAGTATTATTTGTGAAGAAGAAGGATAGCACTTTCAGGTTGTGCATCGATTACAGGAAGTTGAATGCAGTGACAGTTAAGAATAAGTATCCACTTCCTAGAATTGATGATTTGTTTGACAGACTCAGAGGAGCGAGAGTGTTTTCCAGGATTGATCTTCGGTCTGGGTACTTTCAGATCAGAGTTAAGGAGGAAGACATCCCGAAGACTGCCTTCAGGACAAGGTACGGACATTATGAGTATACGGTTATGCCTTTTGGTGTGACTAATGCTCCAGCAGTGTTTATGGAAGCTATGAATCAGATCTTTAAGCCATTTCTGGATCAGTTTGTTGAGGTCTTCATCGATGATATTCTGATCTATTCACAGTCTACAGCAGAGCATGAGGAGCACCTTAGAACGGTTTTGCAAGTGCTGAAGAATAATCAGTACTATGCAAAATTGGCTAAGTGTGAGTTTTGGTCCGAGAGGATTCAGTTTTTGGGGCATATTATCAGTGCTCAAGGTTTGTCAGTTGATCCTGAAAAGGTTCAAGTAGTGGTTGATTGGAAGAGACCGACTACAGTTACAGAGGTCAGGAGTTTCTTGGGTCTAGCAGGTTACTACAGACGCTTCATAGAGAAATTCTCTGTGATAGCTACGCCGTTGACAGCATTGACCAGGAAAGCTCAGAAATTTGAGTGGACACCGAAGTGTGAGGAAGCCTACATGAAGCTGAAGGAAAAGTTGACCAGTGCACCCATACTTGTGTTACCAGACTCGGACAGAGCCTTTACAGTTTATACTGATGCGTCAGGTTCAGGTTTAGGTTGTGTTCTACATCAGGACAGTCAGGTGATTGCTTATGGTTCGAGACAGCTGAGGCCTAATGAGTTGAACTACCCTGTTCATGATCTTGAGCTTGCAGCAGTGATCTTTGCACTGAAATTATGGAGACATTATTTGATGGGAAGATCGTTCAGAATCTTCACTGATCACAAGAGTTTGAAGTATTTGTTTACTCAAAAGGATCTGAACATGAGACAGCGGCGATGGATTGAGTACATTAAAGACTATGATTGTTCGATCGAGTATTGTGCTGGTAAAGGGAACGTGGTAGCAGATGCTTTGAGCCGGAAGTACACAGGAGTGATCTTGTCCAAGGATCAGGCTACAGATTCTTCAGAAGGAACATTGAAGGATTGTTTCTTAGCTTTGCATGAATTATGGCAAAGTCGAGAAAAATCCTTAGTCTACGTTTTGGAGATTCAGACGGCTTGGTTAGCCAGAGTCAGAGAAGCTCAGTTGAAAGATCCATTGTTGAAGAAGATTTCAGGTGAAGCTAAGACTGGTGCTTTGAAGAAAGAGTTCAAGTACAAAGATGGAATACTGCATTATGGTGATCGACTCTATGTGTCGAATGTTGAGGGACTTAGGCAGCAAGTCCTACAGGAGGCACATAGCAGCACATTAAGTATTCACCCTGGTGTTAGTAAGATGTATCAAGATCTGAAGACACATTTTTGGTGGCCAGGACTGAAGAGAGATGTACGAGGACATGTGGCAAAGTGTTTGACATGTCAGGTGGTGAAAGCTGAACACCAGAAACTAGCAGGCACACTTCAGAGTTTATCTCTACCAGTGAGGAAGTGGGGATCCGTTACTATGGATTTCCTAGTGGGGTTACCGACCACCCGGAGTCAGCATGATGCTATTTGGGTAGTGGTTGACAGGTTGACGAAGTCGGCACACTTTATACCGATCAGAGTCACCTATACATTGGAGAGGTTGGCTCAGTTATATCTCAGGGAGATTGTGAGACTCCATGGGATACCGGATCAGATCATATCAGACAGAGATCCACGATTTACATCACGGTTTTGGAATGCTTTTCAGGAAGCATTGGGCAGTAAAGTTAGCCTCAGTACTGCTTTTCATCCGCAGACTGACGGACAGTCAGAGAGGGTGATTCAGACTTTGGAGGACATGCTACGCATGTGTGTCATTGATTTCAGAGGTGATTGGGATCAGCACTTACCACTGATCGAGTTTGCCTATAATAACAGTCATCAATCTGTTATTGGAATGGCGCCCTATGAAGCTTTGTATGGGAGACGGTGTATGACACCTCATTGTTGGGCAGATCCAACAGACAGAGTGGTTATTGGACCTGAGATCATAGCTGACACTACAGCTAAGATTAAGTTGATTCAGCAGAGAATCAAGACAGCTAATGACAGACAGACTAAGTATGCAAACAGAAGAAGAAGAGAATTGAGTTTTGAGGTTGGTGACAAAGTACTTCTGAAAGTGTCGCCCATGAGAGGAGTTAGTCGTTTTGGACAGAGGGGCAAGTTAGCTCCAAGGTTTATTGGACCGTATGAAGTGTTAGAGAAAGTTGGGAAAGTTGCTTATCGGTTGGCTTTACCGCCTAACCTTTCTCAAGTGCATAACGTGTTTCACGTTAGTTTACTCAGGAAGTGCACAGTTGAGCCCGGACAGGTAGTAAATCCTTCAGTGATACCCATTCAGGAAGACTTGACTTATGAAGAGAAACCAGTTCAGATTTTGGATAGGCAAGTCAAGAAACTGCGGACTAAGTGGATTCCGATGGTTAAGATCCTTTGGTCTAACCATAGTGAGGAGGAAGCTACCTGGGAGACAGAGCAGGATATGCTGAAAAGATATCCTGGTGTTTTTCCAGAGTTGCAACGGAATTTGGGGGACCAAATTCCAGAAGGAGGGGAGAATGTTACGGCCCTTCTAGAGGGAGGTAAGGACTTTAGAATTTAGTGTAGAAGTTTAATTTAAGTTTGCCTAGCAAGAATTAAGAAGTTTGCCAAAGTTCACTAAGTTCCGACAAGAATAAAGCTCTGAACTAAGTTCAGGGGCAAAATGGTAATTTTGCACCCTGAGTGGCCGGGACGAGTCCCGAGTGTTTTAAAATGAATTTTTAGGACTTAACTTTTAACCTTAACTCAAACTCAACAAATAGACAAGAATTTAATCAAGAACTGTTAAGTTACAAAGATGGGGGACCTAATTGCACTTAACTTGAAACCTTGGTGATCTTGGTTGCTAAGTGAGGGTTTAAGAAGGGAAAGAGGGGGAGAAGCTGCCATTAACACGTTCTTAAGCTTCCCTCACTCATTTCTCTCTCAAATTGAACTTGGAATCAAGTGATCTTGGTGTCAAGAGGCGCAATTAAGGATGTTCAAGCTTGGAGAAGTGATTTTCAAGCTTGAATCCATGTTTTTGAAGCTTGGAGAGGCGTTTTTCTCCATCCCCTATTTTTGAACGAGGTATGAGTTATGTTCTTGATTGAATTCGTGTTATTTGGTTGATTGGAAGCTTGGGTTTTGGTTGAAAGATGTGTTTTTGATGTTTTAGAGCTTTGTTTTGGTATGGTTTTGTGTAGAACTTTGGAAGCTTGTTTGGAAGAGGAAGGGTTCGAATTCTTGCTTGTTCTTGGTGTTAAGGTAAGGGAGAAAGTGTTTTTAAGTTGTTGGATTGCTTTTGAATTGAAATGGATTGAGAAAGTTGAGTAATTTTTAGGTATGGTGTGAAGAAACGTTTTTGGGAATTATGATGGACTAGCTATGTTCGAAGGATTGGTTTGATGTTTCTAATGCATCATAGTTTGGCTTTGATAGTTGGTTTTGTTCCTTGCAACATGTACTTCATGTGTATGAAATTTGGTAACTTTTGATGCATGTTTGCTATATGTATTTGGTTGCCAAAGTTCGTAGCAGCAAACGGCCGAATTCTGCATTTCTGCAGAATTGGCGACGCGGCGCCAATTGGCCCGAAAATTGGCGACGCGTCGCCAATTCAATTTTTTCTTCACAGAGCATTTGTTCGTCGGCGACGCGTCGCCAATTCCTTTTGCCTTTGGCGACGCGGCGCCAACACAAGAAAATGGGGGGTTTGACTTTTTACTGCGTTGACCCGACCGAGACTGCGGAAGGCTCGGAACGTGCCTAAGGGTCCGAGGATCCCGATGGTACTCCGAAACTTCTGAAAGTCCCACCGGAAGTATGAGTTTTCTTGAACTGTTTGAGGTAAGTAAGTTGCTTAGGCAACAAGTAAGGAAACAAATGTTGCAATTGAACTTAATTAGCTATCAATAGCTCAGGTGAGAGGTTTAGAACCCTCGTCGGCCTAGCCGTGCGGTAGCCACGAGGCCCCGAGGCGAAACCTTGTTCATCTAGTTTACATCAAAGAGGCCCTGCGGCCTAGTCTACAAGTCCCATCATAAATTCCCCTGCATAACAACTAGGTGAGAGGTTCTATGTTTGAATGAGGCTTGCTAAGGTTCGCCCTTGAGCCATATGATAGGTTGCTAAGTGATAGCGCTTGGCCTATATGTCAGGTTACTAAGTGATTGCGCTTGGCCTGTATATGTATCAGGTTGCTAAGTGATTACGCTTGGCCTGATACAGAGGACTACTTGAGGAGAGGTCTACCGGCCTAGTATATATATGTATGACTAGTACCCTCATGCTGTGTGAGCTCGCAGCCAGAGTCCTAGTAATTTTTCTTGCAGGTACATCGAAGACCCTTACTGAGAATGTTGAATTCTCACTCCCTGTTTGTTATGCAGAGTCTGGAGTAGCAGGACCGGATAATCACTGAGGATTATCACGGTAGTACCTTTTTGTCTGTAAAGGTACGGTAGTAGAGAAACTTTAAGTTTCTAGCCTGCTTAAGTGTTTAATTGGTCTGTTGGTCAGGCTGTGGTACTAACTTGCTTCTTCCTTTGGCTGCAGAGCCTAGTAGCACTTGGCACAGGACTTGTGAGACTCGCCACTGGGACAGGAGTCCAAAGTGGGAGCTAGGGTAAAAGATCTCAGCAAAGTCTTGTATTTTGATATAGTATTTTATTTTGCCTCCAGTATTTATGTTATAAAGAGTCCTTGACTCAGGGGATTGTTCTCTGGGTGAGAGCATTAGTTACTTAGGTATAAATGCTTTCACGAGCGGTGTATGTGTAGTTAATCACTCAAAGGTTGATTTTGATATGCTTTGGCATTTTGTATTTATTTATATAGAATTTTACCTAGCCGGCTAAATGTCTAAATGATTAAATGTTTTATGGTTTTAATAAACCAAGTCAAAGCATAAGTGCATACATATTGCATTTCTAGGTTAATCAACTAGTAGCATTGGATTTAATCCACACACATAACCAGCTAGCCAATTACAATCCACCGTGAGACAAACGCTCACAGGGTATCCCGGGCAGGGGCACGGGGATCGTGTCAAATATGCTCCTCAGTATGATGGGCAGGAGGAGTTAAGGACTAAAAGGTTCTTGAGAGGCTTACGGCTTGAGCTGAGACAGATACTTAAGGATGTGGGAGCCAGGGACTACTTCCAAGTAGTATAGAGTGCTATAACATTGGAGCATGAATTCAAGGAGCAAACCCAAAATGGTCTAGAAAGTGGAAGTGGATCACAGATAGGACACCAGAAGAGGGCCAGAGAAGAGCTTGAACCTAGTGGATGAAGGAAGGGAAGCAAGAAAAAGAAGGGGTCATAGTAGTATGGTCCCTAGTGTTCCACTTGTGGAAAATTTCATGGTAACAAGCCATGCTTTAAGCTTACCAGTGGCTGGGTGAGGGACTATCCTAAAAGGGGGGTTGATAGGAGAATGCCAGGGAGGTACAACTCCAAAAGGCCTGACCGGTAGATGCCCATGTTGCAAATGAGAACTAGTAGGCCTAACCCAGAGGGAAGGCAAGTATCTAGGCTGCATCAGGATCAGAGTAAGCCAAATGCACCCCCTGGCAGGGTGTTTTAGTTGGAGACCTCTAAGAAGGTGTAGGAGGCACCAGAGGCCGAGGTAGTTGGAAAGGAAACTAGTTAGCAAAGGACTCGCAGGAGAGCCTTAAAAGGTACTATTTACCTTAATGGCCAGTTAGTGTTTGCACTATTTGATACTGGAGCTTTATTGTCCATAATTTCTTCTAGCTTAGTTAAGACCATGAACTTAGAAGTAAAGTACATGACAAACATGTATTTGGTTAAAACTGCTGGCAATGAAGTCTTATTTACATATCACATAGTTGAAGGTTGTGTGATACAAAGTGACAAGTTGAAACTGAGAGTAGACTTAATAGTGCTAGACACTTATGATTATGATGTGATGCTAGGCATGAACTGGCTAAGTGAAAATAAAGTGGTTATAGATTGTCATGCTAGACAATTAATGATGCTTGGTTGTAAACCATATGAATTGGATAAATCACTAGAGTTAGCCCTAGATTACCAAGTTGAAGTGTTGAAATTAATAACTCTAAAAAATGAATATGAATGCTTGGAGCTAAATGAACAGGGAGTGGCTAGTGAACTTAGGCAGATTACTATAGTTCAGGATTTCCCAGAGGTTTTCCTTACAGACCTACCTGGGCTGCCACCCATGAGAGAGGTGGTGTTTGAAATCAAATTGGTACCAAGAGCAACACCAGTGTCTACTGCTCCATATAGGATCGCATCACCTAAAATAGTAGAACTGGGGAAGCAATTACATGAATTGCTTGAGAAAGGGTTCATTAGACCCAGTGTATCTCCTTGGGGAGCACCTGTTTTGTTTATGAAGAAGAAAGATGGAACTCTTAGGCTCTACATAGACTACAGAAAACTTAATGCCTTGATCATTAAACACAAGTACCTCCTCCCAAGAATTGAAGACCTATTTGATTAGTTGAAAGGAGCAAAGATATTCTCTAAAATAGATCTAAGGTCTAGTTATTCAGCTAGGGGTTAAGGAGGAAGACATACCTAAGATTGCTTTCAGGAATAGGTATGGACACTTTGAATATATAGTGATGCCATTTGGGCTCACAAATGCACCTACATTTTTCATGGATCTTATGCAGAGGGTGTTCAGAGCATACTTAGACCACTTTGTGGTGGTTTTTATTGATGATATTTTGATATACTCCAAAGATGAGGAAACTCATAAATAATACCTAAAGATGGTGCTTGGCTTGCTCCAAGAACATAAGCTTTATGGGAAGCTAAGTAAATGTAAATTTTGGACCCAAGAAATTGGATTTCTGGGTCATGTGATAAATGATCAGGGATTAGTAGTGGATCCTAAAAAGGTAAGATCAATCTTAGGCCAGAAGCAACCCTAGAATGTGAAGGAAGTCAGAAGTTTCCTGGGGTTAGCTAGCTATTACAGGAGATTTGTGCCAAAATTTTCTATTATAGCAGCACCCATGACTTAATTAACCAGAAAGAACCAGAAATTTGTCTAGGAGAGTAATGTGAGGAAAGCTTCCAAGAGCTGAAAAGAAGGTTGACAATAGCTCCTGTGTTAGTTTTACCAGATCCTGAAAAAGACTATGAGGTGTATACTGCTGCATCTCATGTAGGGCTAGGTTGTGTCCTAATGCAAGATAAGTAGGCTATTGCTTCCGGATCCAGAAAACTAAGACCACATGAAAAGAAGTATCTAATGCATGACTTGGAACTAGTAGCAGTAGTATTTGCTCTTAAGCAATGGAGACACTACTTGATGGGTAATAAATTTTAGGTCTATATAGACCATAAAAGCCTCAAGTGCCTTTTTACTCAGAAGGACTTAAACATAAGGCAGAGGAGATGGTTAGAGTACCTGAAGGAATTTGACTATGTAATTGAATACATAGCTGGTAAAGCCAATGTAGTGGCAGATGCCCTGAGCAGGAATTATACTGGAATGCTCAAGGAAGGAGAAGGGGAACCTAAGGCTGAGAGCCTTAACCTTACTTGCTTAGCAAGTCAATGGTTAAATTAGGAGCACGAGCAACTTAGTGTGCTCACTATTACCCCTGATTGGAAAGAACTCATTAAGGAAGCACAATTTAGTGATGAAAACATTGGATTGGTGTCTGGCCAATGAAAAGGAGAACTATTTCAAGGATTCTCCTATAAGCAAGGATTGCTATACTTTCAGAACAAATTATATGTGCCTGGAAAGGATGACTTAAGATTTCAGATTCTAGAAGAGGCACACTCTAGTAAATTTAGCATGCATCCTGGAGCCACAAAAATGTACCATGCTCTTAGATCTTACTTTTGGGGGCCATATATGAAACATGACATTAGCACTCATGTAGCTAAGTGTGAAGTATGCCAATAAGTAAAGGTTGAACACCAGAAACTAGGAGGGAAGCTTTAGAGCTTACCCATACTTGAGAGAAAGTGGGGGTCTATATCTATGGACTTTGTAGTGGGAATGCCACTGACAAGAAGGAAACATAATGCCATTTGGGTCATTGTAGATAGATTGTTGAAGGCAGCCCATTTTCTCACAATGAATCTCATTGATTCTTTAGACAAACTTGCCCAACTCTATGTAAGGGAGATAGTGAGACTTCATGGAATACTTGATGACATTGTGTCAGTTAGGGTTCTTGGATTTTTTTTTAAGGTTCTGGAAATCCCTACATCAAGCATTAGGAACTAAACTTAAGTTTAGTTTAGCATACCATCCACAAACAGATGGACAAACGAAGAGAACAATCCAAACTCTAGAAGATATGCTAAGGTGTTGTGTCATTGATTTTCAAGGAGAATAGGATGTACATCTCCCATTAGTGGAGTTCTCTTATAACAATGGTTACCATTCAGTGATTGGAATGGCTCCATATGAAGCCTTATATGGCAGGAGGTGTATCACCCCTCATTGCTGGCATCAGCCAGAAGATAAATTGGAATTGGGACCAGACATTGTTAAAGAGACCACAGAGAAAATAAAGATGATTCAGGCAAAGATCAAGGTGTTAGTGCCGTGCCCAAAAAGCCAATCATGAGATTATTGTATTTTTGCACATTAAGTCATGATATTTTATTAAGGCATTAATCCAGCAATTATGGTTGTTGTTCTGTTTCTGCGTAACGTAATAAACATAATTGTAACCCTAGAATAATGATATTCTCAAATGTGCCTGGTCTAGTATTATTGTGGAGCGGGTTGCAATAATACATAATGACTAGCATATGTGGAGACTAATATGGGTACAAGTTGGAGAACTTGTGTACTAGACCGACCCACCATGAGAACACTACATGGATCATTATATGAGTGTCATAAGTGATTCTCATAGTGATCATGGTATATGTAGTCCTTTGACCTAAGATCAAAAGCTAGCACTGTGAGCGTAAGAGGAACGCATCTACCGGGACGTGGTGGAAGCATGGTGATCCCGAGAGGTTCATGAGGAGACCATAGAGAGCTTGAACACATCAACTGTTTAGGTTTTGTGGTTCGACTCTACAGTTGAGTGAGAGATCTCAACCAAAAATTAGGTATGAAAATTTTTGAACACTTGGTTTACCCCGTTACACTTGGATCCTAGAGGGTTTCGGTTAAAGTTTGCTATGCTATTTGGCTCTTGAAACCTAACACAAGGCTGCTAATGATAGACAACAGTCTTATGCAAACCTGAAATGGAGAAGAGACCTAGAATTCCAGGAAGGGGACTAGGTTTGGCTTAAAGTCTCTCCTATGAAAGGAGTGATAAAATTTGGAAAGAAAGGGAAATTGACACCCAGATATATAGGGCCATACCAAGTGTTGGCCAAAGTTGGAAATGTGGCATACTAATTAGACTTGCCACCTGAACTTGGTAATATACATGATGTGTTTTATGTAAGCTTGCTTAAGAAGTATGTTCCAAGTTCTAAGCAAATAGTGATGCCTGTTAATGTACCTATAACCCTAAACCTCTCTTATGAAGAGCTACCTATTCAAATGCTAGCCAAAGACACTAGGAAGTTGTGGGTGGATTTCCATGATTAAGGTTCAGTGGAGTAATCATACTCTAGAGGAGGCAACTTGGGAAGTAGAATAGGAGATTGCCAAAAGTTACCCTCAATTGTACCCAAAAGAATTTGGAGGACCAAATTCTTTAAGGAGGGAGGAGTTGTTAGGACCCTACCTCAGTGCTTGGCCCATGCCAAAAATGTAGGAAATATGCATTACAACAATGAGGGACTTAAGTGAAAATGAGGAAAATTATGTATATGTATAACCGAGAATTATTAGGTTCAAAATGTACATTTAAAATGGCTTAAGCTACTAGTGGCGAGAAACAAAGCTAGAGGGCCAAATTGAACATTCTTTCGGGTGCTAATAATGATACAACATTGCATGGAATGGTTGCTATGAGCCATGCAAATAGTGGTGCATTAGGGCCAGCATTAGCCCATTTTTGGCGCCATTTGGCACTTATCCAGAAATGCATGCTTCCACTAAAAATTAAGCCATGATTTCAGGTTAAAGCTCTTCTTTATTGAACCTCACCGAGTTCTGCATGTTTTTGGGTTGAAAGCTTCGGGTTTAAGCCAAATTTGTAGTGATTGAAGCTTGAATTGGAGAATCAAGCTTAACATTGGTGTTCTCGGCCTTAGGTGACTTTGTGATTGAATTTTCAAGAGGAGTCTTGGAGATTCATGTTTGATGCCTGGTGGCATCCTCGTTGTATGACATGCTGGCTTGAGGGAGAGACTTTCGGTGTGAGGATGTCTGAAACACTTAGAAGAATAAGGGTTAGGAGCTCCCCGGAGTGTGTTTCCGGTGGAGGAGCCTTCGACATCCGAGTCAGTATTTGAGGGTGGAAGTAAGGAGCAAAGAAGAAAAAGTCAAGAGTGTTTCATATGTTCTTACCAAGGTCCTTCCTATGTATTTATAAGAGGGTGGAGGGAGGAGGCCGTTTGACACAGCTAGTCTAGATCATGACACACGTTCAGTCAGATCCGATCCGTACCTTCGGAGGTAGGCGTCTCTAGCTGGCCGTAGGTCATTTTGGCCAAAGGGCAGAGAGTGTGTGAGTTCTCTTTGTCTGAGGCTCCTTAACCATTTTTTTCGTATCTCCGTAAGATCTCTTCAGGCAGAGACTTTTCTTCAAGGGCTATCGAGGAAGGCCCTACGGTGAAGTGGGTCACCTTTGGGAGACTTTTTGCTGGTAGAGAATGTAGGATCTACTTTTCCAAGGTCAGTATCTTCATAAATCTAAGGGTGGTGGAAGACACATTTTTTCGAGGTTGGTCATGTTACCTTTCTGAGGGTGGTGTTTGAGTATGCCCCGAGGTCGGGGCTAAGTTCTTACCGAGGGTGGTTTCATGACAACTGATCAGGAGATTTCAGAGGCCATAGCCCTTCAGCTATCAATGTTGGCCAAGAGTTCTAAAGCAAGAAATTGGTAAGGACTACGATTCACTACTTGATTTTGGAATTGTTCCATGTTCAAGTTAGTGTTATATTGAGCTACATGATCGTAGAATGCTATATAGGAAATATATGGAACCTTCAGGTTTATGGGTTATGTTGGGTAGCTAGTCACTAATGGCAAGTACCTAGAGTTCATTATAGGAGGGCCAACCTATATTTGAACTTGGAGCTCTAGTGGAATGGATGGTTATATGGTGAAGCTTGATGGAACTTATGGGTATACTTGCTAGTTTGGCTTCGGCTGAGAAGGATATTGTGTTTGTGGTGTGTGAGTTGTGTGCTTGGTTGCTTGGTTATGCTTCCTAACCTCTCATAGTTGTAGTTATTATGTGTATATGCCATTATATATATGGTTTTGGTGTTTTCTTGTATTTGTTGCAGGTAAAGCAATGCTAATAGGAGGTTAAGCCCTTAGGCTTAACTAAATAAGCTCCTAGAGCTGTAGTGATCATTACTGAGTTTTTTGAAAACTCATGCCCCTTATTGTATATGTTTCAGGAAAAGGTCTTGAGCTTGATTAGTCACTTAAGTGATAAGTTAGTGCTTGGTTGTGCCAAGGTATGCACTAGACCGAATGCTTGGCTTTATAAGTACATAGTGCAAGTCTTATGGTTAATGCACAAACTCATGTGTTTGAGTTTTGCAGGATTGTGTAGGTTGTGGGACAAGTCTAGGACTATGGGTGCATGCTTATAGGCTTTAGTTATGTGGTTTGCACTTATGGGTATAGGCATGGTTGTAGGCATCTTCCTACAAACTTTGGTTTTGTATTGTACACTCAAGGTAGCTCTCGAGTCCTACTAGAAACTTGGGTATGTAATGCATAACAACGGCTATTTTGGATTTTGAGTACTCTTGGTATTGTTCCTATGTAAGTACTAGTGTGGAGGTTGTTTTGTGTATATAGCCTCGGTTGAATCATGGAACTGTTACATAATTGTTATGAATGAAATGCCAAGTTATGCCATAAGTACTTGTTCATGGTTTTGACCAAAATGTGCTAAACCTCACTTGGATATTATTGTGCCAAATGTGCATGTGACATGAAAAACTTGTGTTTTCAAAACTTGAAATGACATGGGTATCTTGGTTGCCATGCATTGGAATGCTACACTTGATGATCACACACCCGAAACACATAATTATGAAAGTACAGGAATCTTGCCTTGAGTTGCAAGTAACATTTAAAACCTTGCCTTGTAATGCAAGTAATGATCTAAAACTTCTTGTTTAGCCTCCTAGGGCACCTCCTAGGCCTTAGCCATATGTGAAGTATAAATCATCATAGGCACAATGGTTGAACATAAAAGTTAGTGCCTTGGTAGTATAGATGAGTGATACTGAAGGTGCACAGGCTGGGGCTTGTGTGGGGTGTGATAGGAAAGATCTTATCAAAGGATATCTCACAATCTCAGAATTACCCGAAGACCCTAGGGAAGTAGCGAAGGTGTGAAAGCACTCGGGTAGATGCTTCCTGATCAGGGAAGAATGACATTGACAAGAGTACGCAAACCCACTGCAGAGGTGCATCCCTGAAAAGGACATTGAGACAGTCCTTAAAGATGTCAATGAAGCGGCATGTGGGTCTCACATCGGGACTGACGCCCTTGTTGGGGTACAACTTCAGAAAAGATATTTTTGGCCTACTTTAAGGAGGGATGCAAGGCAGTTGATTAAGTAATGCGATAAGTGCCAACTGATTGGTTTTGGAAGCCAAAACAGCGCAGCGGAATTTAACCGAAACCCTCCAGATCCAAGTGAAACGGGGTAAACCGGGTGTTCGAAAATTTCATACCTAATTTTCGGTTGAGATCTCTCGCTCAACTCTAGATTCGAATCACAAAACTTGAACAGTTGACATGTTCAAGCTCTTTATGGCATCCACACGAGCCTCTCAGGATCATCACGCTTCCACCACGTCCCGGCAGATGCGTTTCTCTTGCGCTCGCAGTGCTAGCTTGCGTCCTCCAAGGAATTGCAAGAGAAGAGTGCGGCTGTCCTTTTGGGAGGCTAGGGCAAGGAGACCTGCGAATTTCTCACTTAAAAGTTGTATTTATAGTGAGACTCAACTTCCAGGCCTAATGGGTTTCAAAGCCCTAATCCAATTCGGATTTAATTTCGGGCTTAATAATGGCTCAACTATTGGGCCCATTATTAATACGAAATTATTGTGAAACCAAAACCCAAATTATTAGCCCATGCACTCTAATGATCCAAATAGCTCTATGTGTGTGACCCAATAGGCTCTTACCACGTTGGCAATGATCATAAATCACATTTATGATCATAAGCAATGAGCGGTGTCTAGCAACACATCATTGCTACCCAAGTGACAAGATTGTCGATGATTCGACTAAACCTTTATGACCATCACCGATGTATGCCATTGTCCCTTTGTCCAAGATATCAAGACTAAGGACGAGACATGGAATGTGTCACTCTCGTATAGCCCAGTCTTTGGTTTCTTGATTACCGAGTAGACTAACTTAAGCTGATGGCATTGATATCGTATATCAACTCATCCAAGCACGGTTAAGCATTTTCTAAGTCTCACTCTATCAAGGGGCCCGAAGATATCACTCTCGTTACATAGGAGGGACAAATCCCATCTTGATCATACAAATCCCTCCGCATGATATGTGACATACCCAATGACGTCCTTCAAGTTCACTCAGTTACGAGCAACAAAGAAAAGTATCAAAGTATGTGACTCACATGTAGGGAACCTTGATGATCTTAGGTCGAAGAACTACATATACCATGATCACTATGAGAATCACTTATGACACTCATATAATGATCCATGAAGTGTTCTCATGGTGGGTCGGTCCAGTACACAAGTTCTCCAACTTGTACCCATATGTAGACTACATATCTCATATTAGTCTCCACATATGCTAGTCATTATGTATTATTGTAACCCACTCCACAATAATACTAGACTAGGGACATTTAAGAATATCATTATTCTAGGGTTACAATTATGTTTATTACATTACGTAGAAACAAAACAACAAACATAATTGCTGGATTAATGCCTCAATAAAATATCATGACTCAATGTGCAAAAATACAATCATCTCATGATTGTATTTTTAGGCACAACACTAACAATCTCCCACTTCCACCAAATGCCAATGATCCATGTATCTAATACCGATGGACCTAGAATGGCTATCATGCTTCTACTGTGTAAGGGGCTTTGTCAATGGATCAGCAATGTTGCTGTCTGTCGAAGTCCTGCATATCCTTACATCACCCCTCTCGATGATCTCCCTGATGAGATGATAGCGTCGGAGTATGTGTTTTGATCGCTGGTGAGATCGAGGTTCCTTAGCCTGTGCGATTGCTCAATTGTTGTCACAATAGAGCTTTATCGGGTTGATAATGCTTGGAACCACTCCAAGTTCAGTGATGAACTTCTTGATCCAAACTGCCTCCTTCACAGCATCAGAAGCGGCAATGTACTCAGATTCTGTTGTAGAGTCAGCTACTATCTTTTGCTTTGAACTCTTCCAGCTGACAGCACCATCACCAATACAAAACACATAACCAGATTGCGATCTAAAATCATCCTTATCGGATTGGAAGGTTGCGCCGGTGTAAACCCTTACAACGAGATCATCTTCACCTCCAAAGACCAAGAATGCATCCTTAGTCCTTCGTAAGTACTTAAGGATGTTCTTAATAGCTGTCCAGTGACTTTCACCGGGGTTCGATTGGTACCTACCCGTCTTGCTAAAAGCATATGAGACATCGGGACGAGTACATATCATGGCATACATGATAGATCTAATTGCTGAGGCATATGGAATCTTACTCATGCGCTCTCTCTCCTCAGTTGTACTCGGACACTGAGATCTAGAAAGAATGATACCATGTGACATGGGCAAGAATCCTTTCTTGGAATCTTACATGCTAAACCTCTTTAGCACCTTGTCAATATATGTACTTTGACATAGGCCAAGAAGCTTTCTAGATCTGTCTCTATAGATCCTGATGCCTAACACATAGGCTGCTTCACCCAAGTCCTTCATAGAGAAACATTTCCCTAGCCAAGTCTTCACAGACCGTAGCTCAAGAATGTCATTCCTGATGAGTAGTATGTCATCTACATACAACACCAAGAAAGCAATAGCGCTCCCACTAACCATCTTGTAGACAAAAGGTTCACCTTCATTTTTAATAAAACCAAATTCTTTGATTGCATCATCAAAATGAAGATTCCAACTTCGAGAAGCTTGCTTCAGTCCATAAATGGACCTTTGCAACTTGCACACTTTATTGGCATTCTCAGGAGTGACAAAACCCTCAAGTTGTGTCATGTACACATCCTCAAGTAGCTTTCCATTTAGGAATGCAATTTTGACATCCATTTGCCATATCTCATAATCATAGTGTGTAGCAATAGCAAACAAAATTCGGATGGATTTAAGCATAGCAACTGGTGAAAAAGTTTCACCATAGTCAATACCATGAATTTGCTTGAAACCTTTTGCAACCAATCGTCCCTTAAAGGTAATCACATTACCATCCATGTCAACCCATTTGCACCCTATGGGTTTTACCCCTTCAGGTGGGCCAACCAAAGTCCATACTTGGTTTTCATACATGGATTCCATCTCGGATTTCGTGGCCACTAGCCACTTCTCAGAGTCAGGCCCCGACATAGCTTGTTGGTAGGTTGTGGGCTCATCCTGATCCATGAGCATCACATCACCAGTGAGTCATGAGAAATCCATATCTCTCAGGCTCATGCCGAATCCTACCAGACCTATGTGGGCTCTGTGCTACAGGAACAGACTCTTGAACCACAACATCTTGTGGTGTCTGTTCAGGTTCCATTTCAGGTTCGATGTCTCCTTGTTGTTCTTGAATTTCTTCAAGTTCTACTTTCCTCCCACTAGTTTCTTTAGAGATAAACTCTTTCTCTAAAAAGACACCAGTTCGAGAAAAAAACACTTTTTTCTCAGAAGGATTGTAGAAATAGTAACCCTTTGTTTCTTTGTGATACCCAACAAAAAGACATTTTTGAGATTTAGGCCCTAGTTTGTTAGAGGATTGACGTTTCACATAAGCGTCACAACCCCAAATCTTCATAAAAGATAAATTGGGACGCCTCCCACTCCATATCTCAGATGGTGTCTTTTGAACCGATTTAGATGGAACTCGGTTTAGTGTAAAAGCGGCTGTCTTTAGAGCAGGTCCCCAAAAGGAGTTTGGAAGGTCAGCTTGACTCATCATAGAGCGAACCATGTCTAACAGAGTTTGATTTCTCCTTTCAGAAACACCATTCCATTGAGGTGTACCTGGTGGAGTTAGTTGTGATACTATACCACACTCCTTCAGATAGTCAAGGAATTCTCGATCCAAGTACTCTCCACCTCGATCTGATCGAAGCACTTTAATACTCTTCCCGAGTTGATTCTCTACTTCATTCTTGAATTCTTTGAACTTTTCAAAGGATTCTGACTTGTGTCTCATGAGATACACATAGCCTTATCTGCTGAAGTCATTAGTGAAAGTAATGAAGTATTGGAAACCTCCTCTAGCTTGTGTAGACATAGGGCCACATACATCACTATGTATGAGTCCTAGTAAGTCATTAGCCCTTTCACTTTGCCCTGTGAATGGGGCTTTGGTCATCTTGCCCAACAAACATGACTCACATGTCTCATATGATTCAAAATCAAATGAGTCCAAAAGTCCATCCTTATGGAGCTTGGATATGCGGGTCTCATTTATATGGCCCAAGCGACAGTGCCAGAGATAGGTTAGGTTTGAATCATTTAATCTGACCTTCTTGGTATTCGCATTATAGATTGGATCTTCGAGGTCTAGAACATACAACCCATTGCTAAGTTGAGTACTACCATAAAAGATTTCATTCAAATAAATAGAACAACATTTTTCCTTTATTATAAATGAAAAACCTTTCTTGTCCAAACAAGAAATAGAAATCAAATTTCTTCTAATAGTAGGCACAAAGTAGCAGTTGTCTAATTCTAAAACTAATCCACTAGGTAAAGTGAGAACATAAGTCCCTACGGCTAAGGCAACAACCCTTGCTCCATTTCCAACACGTAGGTCCACTTCACCTCGGGCCAATCTTCTACTTCTATTTAGATCTTGCACATTTGCACAAATGTGAGATCCACATCCAGTATCCAATACCCAAGATGAGGAAGTAGAAAAGTTAGCCTCTATAACAAGAATACCTGAAGTGGAAGTCTTACTTCCTTTTTCCTTAGCAAGTTCTTCAAGATAGAGCTTGCAGTTGCGCTTCCAGTGTCCAGGTTGCTTACAATGGAAGCACTCCCCTTCCTTTGCCACACCACCCTTTGGTTTCAGTGCAACTGAAGAAGAACTAGCATTGGACTTTCCATTAGCTTTATCCTTCTTCTTGTTGGCTTTTCCCTTTCCCTTGCCCTTTTGAACCATCAAAATGGTCTTAGCCTTCTTAAGGTTTTGCTCAGCAGTTCTCAACATGTTGAGCAATTCAGGAAGGGACTTGTCAAGGTCATTCATGTTATAGTTCATGACGAACTGATTGTAGCTTTCAGGCAATGATTGCAAGACTGCATCTATAGCCAACTCTTTCTGAAAAGCAAATCCCAAATTCTCAAGATTCTCAATGTACCCAATCATCTTGAGCACATGAGGACCCACGGGACTTCCCTCAAACATCTTGCACTGAAACAATGCCTTAGGGGTCTCAAACCTCTCATGCCTAGCTTACTCTTCGAAAAGCATTTTGAGATGTTCGATCATATCGAACGCCCCCATGTTCTCATGTTGCTTTTGAAGCTCAGATTCCATGGTAATAAGCATGAGGCATGCAACATCCAAAGCATCATCAGAATGCTTCTTGTGAGCATCCCTTTCAGCTCTTGGAGCAGTGGCAGCAGGCTCATTCGGAATGGGCTGCTCTAGGACATAAGCCTTTCTCTCTTGTTTGAGGACTATCCTCAAGTTTCGGTACCATTTGAGAAAGTTGGTCCCATTCAGTTTTTCCTTCTCAAGGATCGATCGCAACGAAAGTGTCGATGTGTTTTGTGCCATGGTTATCTACAACAGTAAATATACAGTGTAAGAGTCATGTATTTTAATTCATTTAATAAGGACTTTTATTAAATGATACTCCCACTATTTTCCTCAAAATAATAACCCTCGATATTATTTTGGAACACCTCAGCGCTAAGGTATTCTAGTGTGCCAAGATCCATATTTGACCACAACTTGAGTCAGCTTTGGCTTTTTTCTCAAGTTACAGCTATTTAGGTAGGCAACTCCTTGCCAATTGCATCTTATGCAACTCTTGGATAGTTGGGTGAACAACACTTGTCCAAGCTCATCCCATGAGCTTAAGCCTAACTCTATGCCTCTAAGTCCCTAATCCTATTAGGATGACTTAGTTAAGTCGAACCCAAAGTTAGCAGTTTGGATATCAATATTATCCCATCGTGTCTTACCAAGATGAACATAGGTGCTTTGCTTTGGCAAACCCACCTAATGTTGATCAAAGTCTTGACGAGTGCCAAAATTTGGAAGGCATCACATTTAATGACTTAATATTTGTTTGAGGGGTTTTTTTTTTCTTTTGATCTCACCAATTTGTTATCTTCGGTTGTTTTATACATGCATCACATACAAATATAAAACATGCATCTCATGCTTATAAGAAATAAACGTGACATGGTTATAGCCCAAACTATGCGATATTCTCAAGCCAATGAGAATACCATAAAAGCCTAAGAAAAGAAAAGAGTCTTCACAAGCTCCTTCTCTTCCTTTCTTGGTTGCCCTTTTGTTGTCACCTCCTTGGACATACCACCTTGGACGATCCCATAATGCACCATTACATCAATAATAGAAACCTCGAGTTACATTCGAGGGGAGTAAGGTGAGAAGAGAATGTACAATGAGACTGATAAGAAAAGGCACGACTTGCAGGCCATATTTACAAGTACAACCAATCAAGGGCTATAACCATGCGCCATGCTTCAAACACCAATCAACATATCATGTCAAATCTCATTCAACAAAGATGCATGCCAATTTTCACGTGTTGATTAACTAGTTTTATTTATGTGGCGCTTCGCATACGGTGGTCCCACTGGCCGGTCAGCGAGCGGTGGTTCCACTGACCGTTCAGCGAACGGGGTCAAGGGGAGCTGCCCTTGCGGGGGGTTACAAGGGGGGCAGCGTCCCCCAGCGCAAAAAATTGTCTTACAATTGCTTAGCCCGAAATCTTCTATTCCGAGCAAGTAGGCACCCGAGACTCCTCCATTCGAGCCCCAAAAAATACCTTACCTTCGGTGCCCGAACAGGCCGAATCTGAACAAAGCTAGGGTTTTTGAAACTATTGCAAGAATCCTAATCCATATAGGTATCTCATACCTATCAATTTTGGGTTAATCTCATTAACCAATTTGTGTCGTTTCTTCATATATCTCAGATGTCCATTATGAATTCCGGTTTCATGCATCATGAATCAATCTAATTAATCATGGCCGAAAAGGAATCGAACACATAGCATCATGCGATTCAACACTCAATCCCGATTTAGGGTTTCACCAGTAGCTCTGATACCACTGATGGGTTTCGGGAGCCAAACAGCGCAGCGGAATTTAACCGAAACCCTCCAGGATCCAAGTGAAACGGGGTAAACCGGGCGTTTGAAAATTTCATACCTAATTTTTGGTTGAGATCTCTCGCTCAACTCTAGATTCGAATAAAAAAACTTGAATAGTTGACATGTTCAAGCTCTTTATGGCATCTACATGAGCCTCTCAGGATCACCACGCTTCCACCACGTCCCGGCAGATGCGTTTCTCTTGCGCTCGCAGTGCTAGCTTGCGTCCTCCAAGGAATTGCAAGAGAAGAGTGCGGCTGTCCTTTTGGGAGGCTAGGGCAAGGAGACCTGCGAATTTCTCACTTAAAAGTTGTATTTATAGTGAGACTCAACTTCCAGGCCTAATGGGTTTCAAAGCCCTAATCCAATTCGGATTTAATTTCGGGCTTAATAATGGCTCAACTATTGGGCCCATTATTAATACGAAATTATTGTGAAACCAAAACCCAAATTATTAGCCCATGCACTCTAATGATCCAAATAGCTCTATGTGTGTGACCCAATAGGCTCTTACCACGTTGGCAATGATCATAAATCACATTTATGATCATAAGCAATGAGCGGTGTCTAGCAACACATCATTGCTACCCAAGTGACAAGATTGTCGATGATTCGACTAAACTTTTATGATCATCACCGATATATGCCATTGTCCCTTTGTCCAAGATATCAAGACTAAGCACGAGACATGGAATGTGTCACTCTCATATAGCCCAATCTTTGGTTTCTTGATTACCGAGTAGACTAATTTAAGCTGATGACATTGATATCATATATCAACTCATCCAAGCATGGCCAAGCATTTTCTAAGTCTCACTCTATCAAGGGGCCCAAAGATATCACTCCCGTTACATAGGAGGGACGAATCCCATCTTGATCATACAAATCCCTCCGCATGATATGTGACGTACCTAATGACGTCCTTCAAGTTCACTCAGTTACGAGCAACAAAGGAAAGTATCAAAGTATGTGACTCACATGTAGGGAACCTTGATGATCTTAGGTCGAAGGACTACATATACCATGATCACTATGAGAATCACTTATGACACTCATATAATGATCCATGAAGTGTTCTCATGGTGGGTCGGTCCAGTACACAAGTTCTCCAACTTGTACCCATATGTAGACTACATATTTCATATTAGTCTCCACATATGCTAGTCATTATGTATTATTGCAACCCGCTCCACAATAATACTAGACTAGGGACGTTTAAGAATATCATTATTCTAGGGTTACAATTATGTTTATTACGTTACGCAGAAACAAAACAACAAACATAATTGCTGGATTAATGCCTCAATAAAATATCATGACTCAATGTGCTAAAATACAATCATCTCATGATTGGCTTTTTGGGCACAACACTAACACCAACAACATGCACCCATCCAGAGAATACCCTCTGAGGTGATAACTTCAGTAAACTACCTTATAGCCGAAGGGCTATTACCTTTAAAGAACTCCCAAATTGGCTTGTTGAGCACTACCTTCGGTGAGTATATGTGACCAACTTTGGATAAGGGGTGCCCTCATTGTCCTTGGAGGGAACACTCCCTTATAGCCGAAACCACCCTCAGTGAGAGCCCAGCCCCGACCTCGGGGGAACACTCATACACCACCCTCGGTGAGGTAACATGACCAACTTTGGGAAAGGTGTCTTTCACCACCCTTAGATCTACAAACCTACCAACCTCAAGAATATTGATCCAACATCCTCAACGAAGGAAAATGTCTCCTAAAGGTGACCCACTCTGCCGAAGGGCCTTCACCAATAGCCCTTGGGGAAAATCTTTGCTCGAAGGGGGTCTAATGCCTTGAAGAGGCCTCACGGAGATACGGCAAAAATTGGTAAGGAGCCTCTAACAAAGAGACCTTGCACACGCCCCTGCCCTCTGGCCGAAATGGCCTACGGCTAGCTGGAGGTACCTATCTCCAAAGGTATGGATTGAATCTGACCAAACACATGTCACGAACTGAGCAGGCTATGTCAAACGGCCTCCTCCCTCCGCCCTCCTATAAATATGTAGGAAGGACTTTGGTAAGCATAGGGCACAGAACTTCCTCTATTTTCCTCACTCTCTGTTCCTTACTACTACTACTCTCACAAATACTGAATTGGGCATTGGAGGCTCCTCCCCCAAAAACACACTTTAGGGAACTCCTAACCCTTGTTCTTCTAAGTGTTTCAGACATCTTCACGCTGGAAGTTCTCCCTGTAGGCCAGCATGTCATTTGATGAAGATGCTGTCAGACATCATTTGGCGTCGTCTGTGGGAACTCATTCTCAAGTCACCATTGTTGAGGGCAGACCTTCTAAGGAGAAAGGACTTTCGAAGTCCCCATCCGCACCGAAAGCTCAAACGGCGACTGAACAACCTACAGTAGAGACTTTATTGCCTGAGGACGAGCGTCCTCGGATGGTCATGATGAGCTTTCTGTGAGACTTTCAGCACTCTGTTTTGGCTGAGATGACCCAACACCTTGACCGAATGTGGCCTTAGCCACCCCTGGGGGTGAGGGCTTCTTCCCCAGCTATCCGCCGGGAGAAAAGTCCTAAGTCACCACACTGGAGTTCAGGAAGTGGGGATTTCCACGATGAGTCCTCAATGGAGAGCTTACCCCCCAAAGGATGTTGTGCTGGAGAAGCGACATCAAAGGGGCCCAAAACTTCCCGCCGGAAAAGTCTATCCCCGGATGGGAAGTCCCAATCCCCCCACTGCCGAAGTTATTCTCTGAAAAAGAGACGATGCTCTCCATTGCTGGCAACCACTAGCCAACGAGTAGAAGACCGCACTACCACCCTCGTGGAGAAGATCCTAGAGAGGTTGGAAAGGGTAGAAAGGCAGACCTCTTAGAACCCTGTTGGGTCAAGGTTGCCGGAGACCTTCACCGGAGAAGATTCACCCTTCATTCGTGTAGTAGTAGAGGCACCTATGCCAAGTGACTTCCGAGTACATGCTTGGAAATGTATGATGGGCAAAGTGATCCCCAAGCTCACCTAACAAAGTATAGGCGCAGCATGATGTTGCATTGTGCTGATGATGCCACCCTGTGCAAGTGCTTCGAAGTCACCTTCTCAGGGCTAGCAACTGTGTGGTATAACTCCCTGGCTCCTGGAACCATAATGGGTTGCTAGGAGTTATCCGTTGCATTTACCTAACAGTTCATCTGAAGTAGACTGATGGCGAAGATGCTTGTCCAAATGTTTGAAATAGCCTAAAAGAATGGGGAGACCATTTGGGACTATGTCGAGAGGTTCAACCGAGAAGCCTTGAGTTTGCCTGATTTTTGCCCCGAAATTCGCATCCTCGCCATGATCAAGGGACTTCGGAAAGATTCACAACTCTTCTACTAGTTTTCCAAGGATCCCCCTGACACGCTCGGAGAATTCTACTGAAGGGTAGAACAGCACATGACGGTTGAGGAATTGAGGATGGGAGAGCCGAAGTCTGATCACAATCACTTCGAGGGTCAGAGTCACCAACCTCGGCACCTAACCGAGGGCGGGGGCAGACCTCGAAATCCAAGGGGGAAGAAATCGATGTCTTTCAGTCCCTTGAACACTACATGGATGAACATACTCATGGCTATGGAAAGACAAGGAACCGTTATCCAGCATCCAAAGGCTATGGCCTTGGAAAACAAAAAGAACATGAAGAAGTTCTGTTAGCTCTACTGGGACCATGGGCACGATACCGAGGATTGCTTCCAGCTAAGAAAGTGCATTGAATCTTTAATCAAGAAAGGGCAGCTCAGGCGCTACCTGTAGATGCCATCCCCGAAAGGAAGGAGGGAGGAGGAGAGGAAAGGAGAAGATAAGGACTACAATTCTAACCGACGTCGGAATCGAAGTCCCAGAAAGCATCCACCACCTCCGGCCGGAGTAATCCAAACAATCACCATTGGGATACCCTCGTCCAAGAGGAAAAGGAAAGTCTGGCAAATATCAATGATGGAGTTTGGAAACCTAGTGAACAAGCTCGTTCGAAAAGATGGGTCCATCATGAAGTTCCCTCACAATAACTCTCTCCTGATCATGGCAAGGATAGGGAACTGGGACGTTAGAAGAGTGCTCATCGATGATGGCTCCAACGTCGATATTCTATTCTCCCACTTGTTGCCAAACTTAGGCATCTCAAAAGGGGATCTCAAACCTGTTACCTCCCCTACCTTCAGAGTAGGTCCGTCCGAACTCCCTGTGCTCGAGTGGATCGATCTGCCCTTGATGCTAAGGGGAACTTCAGCTCAGGACAAGAAAGAGCTCTTTGGCTCCACAATGGCAAGGTTCATTGTCATAGATGTTCTTTCTTTGTACAATGCCATCCTCAAAAGGTAGACACAAGGAAATCTTCACGTTCGTCCAGACGTGAAGTACCTAACGGTCACCTTCGGCACAAAGGAGGGAGACGCAGAAATATTCATTGATTAGGGTGAAGTAAGGAAAGTTTTTTGGAAGGGAAGATAGAGCTCAACGAAAGTTCATGTGTAGACTTCGGAAGAAAAGACCATGGCTGGAGAAGAGGTAATTAGAGGAGAAAAAAATGACTCTGATAGGATAGAAACTGAGGATATAGAGCTTGTCTCGGTCCGAAGTACCCAAGTTGGGAAAAAATTGGCCGAAGGTGACAAGGAAAAGGTTATATCCCTTTTACTAATGAACAACGATCTATTTTCTTGCTCTCCAAGTGATATGCTTGGGGTGGATCAGGGTATAATCCAACATTGTCTTAAAGCGCATTCGGAGGTGAAGCCTGTCCGGCAAAAAAAATGTAGCCTCTCAGTGCATAAGAACAACTTTGCTAAAACCGAAGTCCAACGATTAACGGAGGCGGGCATAATAAGGGAGGTTGAGTACCTCGAGTTGCTCAGCAACGTCGTTGTTGCCACCAAGGAAGGGAGTGATAAGCTCTGGATGTGTATCAACTTCCAAAACATAGACGGCGCCTGCCCGAAGGATTCCTACCCTTTGCCATGAATAGACCAATTGGTAAACTCCACTATCGAATATGGTCAGCTTACCTTCCTCAATGCCTTCAGTGGGTATCACCAAATTCGGATGAATCCCAAAGATGAGGAAAAAACTGCCTTCATAATCGAGGTTGGTACCTACTACTACATGAGAATGCCCTTCAGCCTTAAAAATGCAGGAGCAATGTACCAAAGGCTGATGAAAAAGGTATTCAGCTCCCAAATTGGGAAAAATGTAGAAGTATATGTAGACGACATGATAGTCAAGAGTAAACACTAGCAGTCATATCGAAGACTTGGGGGAAACATTCAACCAACTTAAAAAATTCAGGATCTGTCCTAACCCCTAGAAATGAGTGTTCAGGGTAATGGCTGGCAAATTCCTCGGGTTTATGGTATCTGAGAGAGGTATCGATGCCAACCTAAAAAAGGTTAAGCCACTACTAGCATCCGAACTCCCACGATGACCAAGGATGTGCAAAGGCTTACTAGGAGTGTCAGGAACATCCCCCAGTGCTTGGCCCAGGCCAAGAATGTAGGGAAATTTCAATAAAAATGTGAGGGACTCAATTGAAAATGTGAATAGTGGTGCATGTGTAAAACTGAGAACATTTAGGTCCAAAATGCACATGAAAAGTGACTATGTTGCTAATGGCATGAAACAAAGATCAAGGACCATTTTGAAAGTTCTTTCAGGTACTAATCTTGATACTAAGAAGCATGGAAGGTTTCATTAAGCCATGCAAATTAGTTTGAGTTATGAAGGGCATTAAGCCCACTTTTAGGAACATGTGGCACATGCCGGGTATGCATGTTACCACTTAAGCCAAAATCAACTAGTTTCGGTCAAAGGTTCATTTTGAAAAGTCAAGGAGGTGTTCTTGGCTACTTTGGTGCCGGGTTCATGCCAAATTGTTGGAAGATTAAAGCTTGAAGTGGAAATCAAGCTTGGAATTGTTGGTCTCGGCACTAGGCGACCTTGAGCTTCAATTTTCGAGCTTGGATTTAGAGTGTCAAGGTTGGTTGAAGGCTCAAGGTTGTGATTCTTGGGTAAGGTTCACGGTTATACTTGATTTTGGTATAATTCCATGTTCAAGTAGATTAATGGCATCTAAGTGATATTAAATTATGCTATGTGATCTTAGTTTGCTAGATGGGCATATGGTTGAACTTTCAGGTTCATATGGTTTGGCTAGCTAGTCCAATTAATGGCAAGTACTTAAGTTCTTGGTAAGTAGGCAAACTTACTCATGAACTTGGAGCTCTAGTGCATTGGAGATTGATTGGAAATGCTTAAAGTGCAAGAAATAGAATTGTACTTGCTAGTGATTTCGGCCGAGAATGAAATTGTATTGTGTGTGTGAGTTATGTGCTTGTTTGATTGTTTTTGCTTGCTAACCACTTATAGGTAGTGTTGTTATGTTTACATATGTCTCGGCTAGCATGTGTTTTCTTGTGTTTTCATGTCTTCCTTGTAGGTTAAGCTAGCTTGTTAGTGGTTAAGCCCTTGGGCTTAACTAAATAAACTCTTCAAGAGTTGAAATGAACCTTACTAAGTTGTAAAACTCATGCCTTTATTGGTTGTGTTTCAGGAAAATGAATTAAGTTTGAGTGATTGTGATTGTGCTTGATTGCTTGTGTACTAAGTTAGTACATTATTCATCAAGGTACGTGCCAAACTGAGAACTTGGCTTGTTTTAAGTACATGTGCAAGTCTTGTAGCATTGCCCAAAACTTACATATTGAGTTTTGCAGGCTTGTTGTAGATTGTGGGAGTTGTCTAGGAGAGAGATGGATGTGTGCTCTTGGGCTCTAGTATGGTGGTTTGCTTTCATGACCATGAATTTGGTCACAGGTCTTATGCTTCAATGCTTGATCTTGTTTTGTACATTTAAGGTGCTTCTTGGGTACTATAGGTAGAATGGCTTGTAATGCATAACTTTGGCTTGTTTTGGACTATAAGTACTCTTGGTATGTGCCAAGTAGGTAGTACTTGTATGTAGGCTACTTTTGATGTATATTTTAGCCTCGGATGAACTTGGTTTTGTTGTGTACATGTTATGGTTGATGGAATGCCAAGTTATGCTTGCTTGATTATATTTTGTATATGTGTTCATGGAATGGTCTTAATGAGTTCTTACCCCTAATGTTCTTAGTTGGCCAAGAGTACATGGGCATGAAAAGCTTGCTTGAAAAACTTGTAAAGATGTGGGCTTCTTGGTTGTCATGCATTGGAGTAGCACACTTGATGAGCACACATACTTGATACTTAAAGAAATAAGTGTGTGCCTTGCCTTGTGTTGCAAGTTATTGATGTAGCCTTGCTTGTGTTGTAAGTTAGTGTTATGGGCCTTGCCTTAAGCTGCAAGTAAGTGTACAGATCAACTCAATAAGCCTCCTGGGGCACCTCCCAGGTCTTAAGCTTAAGAAAATAAGACTTAAACTACCTAATGGAAAGTTGGCTGAAATTAAAGATTACTCATAACACTTAAGGACACAAGTGTTTAATGACTTCCTGGGTAGTATTGGTGAGTGGCACGGAGTGTGCACAGGCTGGGGCCTATATGGGGTGTGATAGACAGGGAGAATCACGGCCCTTAGCAGGTTTTTCTCCAGGTACGGGGATCGATGCCGACCATTCTTCAAAGTGCTCACCAAAGCAGCAAAGAATGAAGGCAACCTCGGCTCCAAGGAAATCCTTGGAATGAAGACTATGAAAAGGCCTAGGCCGAACTCAAGAGCTACCTAGCCCACCTACTGACACTTCAGCAGCTGCTGGGAGGAGAACCTCTCATCCTCTACCTCGCCGTTACTGAAAGGCCATAAGTTCGGTCCTGGTAAGGGAGGAGGGAGGAAAATAGTGGCTAGTATACTATGTAAGTAAGTCCTTGCACGGTTTCGAAGTTAGGTACCCTCTCCTGCAAAAGGCCATCTATGCTTTAATGCTGGCAAGCAGGAGGTTGCGGCTTTACTTACAAGGACACCCTATCATAGTCCGAATTAACCTACCTCTTCAGGATGTCATGAGAAAGGTAGACCACTCAGGAAGATTATCAAAGTGGTGCATTGAGGTCGGTGAATACGACATCACCTATGAGCCAAGAAGGGCAATAAAGGCCTAAGCATTGGCAGACTTCATTGTCGAAGTACTAAAAATTGAAGATACCCTGGAAGACCTTGGAAATGATGAGCCTGAGTGGACACTATTTGTTTATGGAGCCTTTGGTTCCGAACATCAAGGAGCTGGAGTAATCCTCTGTGGCCCCGAAGGTATGGAAGCCATGAAGGCCATCAAATTTGGATTCAATGTCACCAAAAATGTCATCAAATATGAAGCCTTTATAGCAGGCTTGTGGCTGGCAAAAAGAGTGGGTGTAAAGAATCTGAAGGCTTGCAGCAATTCTCAATTAGTGGTTCGACAGATGGTAGAAGACTACAGTGCGAAGGACCCAAACTTGGCAAAGAACCATGACCTCATGAAAAAGCTCATCTAGGAGTTTGACATGGTACATATTGAAAATGTACCATGATGAGATAATATGGAGGCAGATACTCTGGCCAAATCAAAGGAACCCACCAAAGTGCTGTATCAACCAAGAATAGCGGTAATGTGTATAGCAACCTCAGGCAAAGGGTGGAAAGATCCTATCAAGAAGTACCTCACAACTTCAGAACTTCCCGAAGACCCTCTCGAAGATGCTAGGGTGTGAAGGCGCTCAGGAAGATACTTCATGATCGGAGAAGAGTTGTATCGACAAGGATACGCAAACCCATTGTAGAGGTGTGTTAGTGAAGAAGAGGCTGAGATGGTTCTTAAATAAGTCCATGAAGGTGTTTGCGGTTCTCACATTGGAACTGATGCCCTTGCCGGGGTACTACTTCGCCAAGGATATTTCTTGCCTACCTCGAGGAAGGACGTGAGGTAGTTTTTCTAGAGAGGTGACAACTACCAGAGACAAGCTTTCATCTAGAGACTACCGTCGGAAGTCATAACTTCGGCAAACTATCCTTGCCCCTTCGTTGTTTGGGGTATTGACCTCATTTGGCCTCTGCTAATAGCTCTAGGAGGAGTGAAGTTCTGCGGCAGTAGACTATTTCACCAAGTGGATCGAGGTAGAGCCTTTAGTAGCAATATCGGCGAAGGACATACAAAGATTTGTTTGGAAGAACATCATATGCAGATTTGGCATGCCGAGTGATAGCCAAAGGCTATCGCCTCAATCTGGCCGAACACCCTGCCACAACAATGGCCAGAAGAACTGGCGCTTCCCGGGAACAGGTGGAATCATGCACCTCGGGAGATAGCCGGAGAACTCCGAGCCTCGGCACGCCAATAAAACTTGAGGACTCCATTCGCCCCCCAAGGTTGTGAACAGCGCGCCTTCGGAAAAGTGGCACCAGACATTGCTGCCCGAACATGATATCCCCGAAGGCGGAACCCCCTGGAACTGGGAACCCCCGAACTGAGGGTATGCTTCCCAAAGAGGCTCTGTCCGAACTAGAGGACGACCTCGCCCAGGGACCTCGGGAGTACGGCAGGCGCATTTAAGGAAGCCTCTGACATGTCCCACCACAGACGTAAAAAGTCGCCCTGACGCACAGACGCCATCAGAATCACATCATGGCCCGTCTCAGCACAAGGCTCGAGGCCATCTGGTTACCAACTATCTGTCCCCTACGCCCAGAAGTTCAGGAGCATCCGACCGCACACGTGTCATGATCTGAACGGGCTAGGTATTCCTATATATACAGGAAATAAATACTTGACAGGAGTTTGGTTGGCCGGAGATATAGCTCCCACACTCTGAGAAAATACCAGGCAAGACTTTTCTGCCTTTCTCTTTGAGCTAGTGACTTTCTCCTTTTTCCGGCCACCACTGACTTGGGCGTCGGAGGCTCCCCCCCCGGAAAGGCACTCCGGGGGCCTCCTAACCCTGTTTTCCAGCTCTTCAGGTACTCTCCTTGGGGCGATCCACCTTCCATGCGTTCTTCCTCCTAGAAGTCTCTTCAACAGTCATCATGACTCACAACGATGAGGCCCCAGGCCATCATTTGGCGCCGTCTGTGGGAACCCGCTCGCAAATCGCCGTCGTTGAGACTCGGCGTTCTAAGGACAAGGGACTCCCAAGGTCCTCGTCCGCGCCTGAGATACAACCGACCGCTGAGCAGACACTCCCAGAGACTTCTACGCCCGAGGAGGACCGCCCTCTGGTAATCACCATGAGCTTCTTGAGGGACTTTCAGCGCTCGGTCGTTGCTGAAATGACTCAGCAGATCGACCAAAGATGGCCACAGCAGTCACAGGCCCAGAAACCCTCCTCATCAGCACGCCCTCGGGAGAGAAGCCCCAAGTCTACATACCGCAGTTCAGGAAGTGGAGAGCCTCGCGGAGAATCATCCACAGAAGATATAGCCCTCGGGAAACGGCCTGTGGGACAAACCGGGTCCAAGCGAACGAGAGTCTCACAGCGAAGCAGTTCGTCGACCGAGACGAGGTCCCTGACCCCTCCGCGCCGAACTTGCTCCCCGAAGAGGCGTCGTCGATCTCCCTCCCACGAAAATGGTCCTAGCGCCACTGCGCTTATGGAAAGGATATTGGCACGGCTGGACAGAGTGGAGAAGCAAGTGGCCAGAAAACCCGTTTGGGACAGGCTGTCGGGGGCATTATGCGAAGATGACTCCCCGTTTATTTGCGCCGTCGTTGAGGCAGCTATGCCAGGCGACTTCAGAGTGCCTAGGCTGGAGATCTATGATGGCCGGACTGATCCACAGGCCCATCTGACGAAGTACAGACGGAGCATGATAATGCACGGAGCTGATGACGCTACCATGTGCAAATGCTTCGAAGTCACCCTCACGGGCCCAGCAACAGCATGGTACAATTCCTTGCCCCCAGGGACTATCACTGAGTTCCAGGAGTTGTCCACAGCCTTCACCCAGCAGTTCATTGGGAGCAGGCCGACGGCCAAAATGCCTGTGCAGATGTTCGACATAGAGCAGAGAAACGGAGAGACAATCCGAGACTATGTCGAACGATTCAACAGGGAAGCACTCAGCGTCCCGGACTTCCGGCCCGAAATTCGCATCCTCGCTATGACACGGGGCCTTCGGCGTGACTCACAGCTGTTCTACGAGTTCTCAAAGGACGCCCCGGAGACCCTCGGAGAATTTTACCGAAGGGCAGAGCAGCACATGACAGCCGAGGAATTGAGGATGGCGGGGCCGAAGTCTGATCATCACCGCGCCGAAGGGTCCAATCAGCAAGCTCGGCATCTTTCTGAACACACAGGCCGACCACGACGAATGCGAGGAAGGAAACCTCAAAGTTTCACGCCCTTGAGCACGACACGGACCAACATTCTCATGGTGCTGGAAAGGCGAGGGACGCAGATTCGGCGGCCAAAGGCCATGGCCGCCGGTAATAAGAAGAATGCCAAGAAGTTCTGCCAGTTTCATCGCGACCACGGTCATGACACCGAAGACTGCTTCCAGCTGAAGAAGTACATAGGGTCGCTGATCAAACAGGGCCAACTTCGCAAATACCTGCGGATGCCCTCCCCAAAAGGCAGAAAAGAGGAGGAAGAGAGGGCCGAAAACGAGGACTATGACTCTGACAGGCGGAGAAACATAAGTCCAAAAAGGCGCCTTCCACCTCCAGTAGGGGTCATCCAAACCATCACCACGGGGCTCCCATCCTCGGAAAGAAAGCGGAAGGCCAGAGAAATTGCAGTTATGGAGTATCAAAGTCCATCAAAGAAACTGGCTCGCAAAGATGGCTCCATCGTCATCTTCCCCCACGACGACCCGCTGCTGATAATGGCGAGAATAGGGAACTGGGACGTCAAGAAAGTGTTGCTTGATGATGGCTCAAATGTTGACGTCCTATTCTCGCACTTACTGCCGAGCTTGGGCATCTCCAGCAGCGAGCTTAAACCTGTCACCATGCCCACCTTCGGCGTTGGGCCATCCGAACTACCCGTCCTCGGATGGATCGACCTTCCCTTGATGATGAAAGGCACTTCGGTAGACGGAGCAGCTGAGTTGTACGCGTCCACAATGGCAAGATTCATCGTCATGGACGTCCCGTCTTCGTACAACGCCATCCTCGGAAGGCAGACTCAGGGGAACCTGCACATTCGCCCCGATGTGAAGTACTTGACTGTCACATTTGCCACCAAGGATGGAGATGCAGAGGACTTCATCGACCAAGCCGAGGTAAGAAAGGTGTTTGTAAAAGCACGAAAGGCTCCGGCAAACAACTCTACACAAATGGTGGAGGCAAAGGCGTAGGAGAAAGGCAAAGAAGGAGATCCCGCAGAAGCAGAAACGGAAGCAGTAGATCTTGTCCCTGGACAATCTACCCGAATAGGGAAGAGCTTGGCCAAAGGTGACAAGGAAAATCTTGTATCCTTTCTGCTGAAAAATAAAGATCTGTTTGCCTACTCACCAAAAGACATGCCAGGAGTAAACCCTGGCATAATACAGCACAGCCTCAAAGTAAGCCCGGAAGCAAAACCTATCAGGCAAAAGAAACGAAGCATCTCAGCCCACAAAAGCAACTTCGTGAAAATTCCTTGGGTACATGGTATCCGAAAGAGGCATCGACGCCAACCCTGAGAAGATTAAGGCTCTGCTTGAGTTCCGAACTCCTGCCTCAGTCAAAGACGTGCAGAGACTAACCGGAAGAATAACCTCTCTGAGCAGGTTTATTTCCAGGTACGGAGATAGGTGTAGACCTTTCTTCAAAGTCCTCACAAAGGCAGCAAAGATGGAAGGCAACCTCGGAAGAAACAATCATCCTTGGGATGAAGATTGCCAAAAGGCCTGGGAAGAACTCAAAGTCTACCTGGCCAGCTTGCCGACTCTGCGACAACCCCGGGAGGGAGAACCCCTCGTACTGTACCTCGCCGTCACAGAAAAGGCCGTGAGCTCGGTCCTGGTGAAAGAAGAAGGGCTAAAACAATGGCCGGTCTACTACGTCAGCAAGTCCCTGCATGGCGCCGAAGTCAGGTACCCTTTGCTTCAAAAAGCTATATACGCCTTGGTGCTTGCAGGAAGAAGACTGCGACCATATTTCCAGGCTCACCCCATCATCGTCCGAAGTAGTCTACCACTACGGGATGTTATGAAGAGAGTTGATCATTCGGGAAGGCTCTCCAAGTGGTGCATAGAGCTTGGCGAACACGAAATCACGTATGAGCCTCGGAAGGCCATAAAAGCCCAAGCATTGGCAGATTTTATCGCCGAAATACCCACCACTGACGAGAACCACTCAGATCCGAAAGAAGGTGAGCCAGAATGGACCTTGCATGTTGACGGAGCCTCGGGGTCCGGACACCAGGGAGCTGGAATAGTTATCGGAGGACCCGAAGGCCTAGAGGTGATGAAGGCTATCAAGTTCAGCTTCAACGTCACCAATAATATGGCTGAGTATGAAGCCCTCATAGCGGGATTACGCTTGGCCAGAAAGATTGGCGTGAGAAACTTAAGGGCTCACAGCGATTCCTAGCTAGTAGTTCGACAGACGGCAGGAGATTATGGGGCGAATGACCCAATCTTGGAAAAAAACCACGAGCTGGTAACAAAACTCATCCAAGAGTTTGACGCCGTGCGGATCGAAAATGTACCCCGGTGGAATAACACTGAGGCAGATTGCTTAGCGAAGTCCAAAACATACACCGAGGTGCTAGACCATCCAAGCATCTCCGTGCTAAGCGTAACGACCTCGGGAACAGGGTGGAAGGACCCCATAAAGAGATACCTCACAGAGAATGAGCTTCCCGAAGACGCCGGCAATGCGGCAAGACTGCGAAGACACACCGGAAGATTCTTCCTGATTGGTGAAGAGTTATATCGGCAAGGATATGCAAATCCGCTGCAGAGATGTGTGGGCGAAGAGGATACTGAGATGGTCCTCGAAGAAGTTCACGAAGGCATGTGCGGCTCGCACATTGGAACTGATGCCCTTGCAGCAGTGATACTCCGCCAAGGATACTTCTGGCCTACCCTGAGAAAGGACGCAAGGCAGTTCGTCCGGAAGTGCGGTAGTTGCCAGAGACATGCAAAAATCCAGAGGATACCCTCGGAAATGGTAACGTCAGCAGACTATCCTTGGCCCTTCGCAGTCTGGGGTATAGACCTTATTGGGCCACTCCCCACAGCGCCCGGAGGCGTGAAATTCTGCGTGGTAGCAGTGGACTATTTCTCAAAGTGGGTAGAGGCAGAACCACTAGCAACTATCTCGGCAAAAGAAGTGCAGAAGTTCGTATGGAAGAACATCGTATGCAGATTTGGCATACCGAGGGTACTAGTAGCTGATAATGGGTCCCAGTTCATAGACAAAGGATTCCAGGAATTCATCAGCGACCTCGGAATAAAGATGCACTTCACCCCAGTAGCTCACCCCCAAAGCAATGGGCAGGTGGAAGTATCAAACAGGACCATAAAAGATGGCCTGAAAAAGAGACTTGGGGAAGCCAAGGGGAAATGGCCAGGAGAACTCCAAAGTGTATTGTGGAGCTACCGAACGACGCCACGAAGAGCCACAGGGGAGACTCCCTTCTCACTCGTCTTCGGAACAGAGGCCATTATCCCAATAGAGATAGTTCAGCCTTCAATACGGGTGCAAGTATTTGATGAAGGCGGAAACGACCTCGGTCTGAGAACTAAGCTCGACCTTGTGGCCGAACACAGAGAAATAGCCGAGCTGAGAAGAAAAGCTTTCCAGCAAAGAGTGGCCGCGGCTATCAACTTAAAAGCCAGGCCAAAAGAAATCAAAAAAGGAGACCTCGTTCTCCGAAAGGCTGACTTTGCACCCCGAAGGCCATCTCACGGAGTACTTCGCGCAAATTGGGAAGGACCTTATCTGGTTCTCGCCGAAGTACGAAAAGGCGTGTACAAGCTTGGCGACGCCGAAGGCGTAGAATTGAAAAACACTTGGCATTCAGACGCCTTGAAAAAATTTTACGCCTAAGGTTGAGCGGAGGAGATATATTGTACAAGAAATATTTTAAGTACAGAATGGTCTGGAGAAGAATGGTCTTGAGAAAAATTTTCAAGTATACCAAATTGTCCAAGACAGAATTCCGCGAAGGTGCTCGCCACGAAAAAAGCAGATGTGACTTCCCGAAGTCCCTTGAGCTACTATGCTCGGGAAAAATGGGAAACAAGAATCTTGCAAAGGTACTCGGCATAATCAGTGCAGAGAAAATTTTCTGAACACCCTTGAGCGAACATGCTCGGGAAAAAGGGAAAGCAAGAATCTCACAAAAGTACACGCCAAAACAAAAGCAGAGCTAATTTCCAAACACCCTTGAGCGAACGTGCTCGGGAAAAAGGGAAATGAGCAATCTCGTGAAAATTTTCCTAAGTCCCTTGAGCAAATATGCTCGGGACAATAGGAAGACAGAAAAATTTGGCTGAAGGTTTTCCGAAGTCCCTTGAGCAAACATGTTCGGGATAAAAGGGAACAAAAAGCCTGCAAAAGACTTAGCCAAATTTTTGCAAACTTTCCAGAAAGTCTCTTGAGCGAGCACACTCGGGACAAAGGAAGGTAAAAAGTTTCTTTGGTTGCAGGTTTTCTGAAAGTCTCTTGAGCAAACGTGTTCGGGACAGTGGAAATGAAGAAACTTGCAATAAAGGACTTAGCCAAAAGATTGTTCATTTAGAGCAAACGCTGCCTTACAAAAGAAGTGCCCAAAGAAGGAGCACAAAGGAGAAAAATGAGAGGAGCCCTAAAGCAAACTAGGGAGAGCCGGGCGGACGAAGAGCAGGAAGCTTCAGATGCTCGACCTTGGACCACTGCCACCGAGGTCCCTCAGGAATATTTAGGCCCTCCAGAAAAGAGAGGTCCAAATCTGGGAACCTCTGCAGGACTTGGTACCGAGCAAGGCAGAAGCCGTCCTGAAAGGCGACCTTGGCCATTTGATCAGAAGTATGTTTTTGAACGCCAAGGTCGTTGAGCTCGTCCCTCAGCTCAGCAATCTCCTCCTCCAGCTCGCTTATCCCCAGCGTCCCTCCGGACTCATTCTTCAGAGCCTCGACCTCGGCTCGGAGAGCATTGTTCTCATCCGTCAACCTCGCCGCAAGACTGTCAGAAACAGCCTTGTCCTTGACAAGATCTCCGTTGGCGGCGAGCGGCCCCTTTACTTGGTCGCCGAGGTCGGCAATCTTCCGGGAGGAGTCCTTTTCAAGTTCTTCTCTCTTCTTCGAGAACTCCTCCCGAACGGCGGCGATTTGCTGAGAACAATCCGCTGCCAGCTGCTGGTTGCTGGCGACCGCCTTCGCAAGCGAAGCCTTCGCTTCACTGAGTTCCCGCGAAGTCGCATCCTTGAAGGCAGCCTCTCTGGCCACCTAAACTCGGAGGTAACCAGTGTACTCCAGCAGCTACGGCAAGGCAAAAGTCCAGGTTAGTACAAGTCTAAACACTTAGAAAATTGAGGAAAAAAAGTGTAAAGACTATACCTGAGCAGCATGCTCGGTGACTTTTGCGGCGAGGGTATTATCCCTCGGGTGAGCCGCCGCAATGGCCAGGAAGGAGGCGTCAGTGGTTATCCCCTTCCAAATCTCCTTTGTCATTTTTGGACAATCGTCGGAGAGCAAATTCATATCCTCCGTGATTGTCCAAAAGGGCTCCAAGGGGATCTTCCCCTCAGGGATTTTGGCATCGCGAAGGGCCCATTTCCTCTCATGGATGGCCCTCCAGCCAGCAGTAAGAGGCTTCTCTGAAAGTGAGAAAGAAGTTAGGAGTAGAAGAAAAATTCGTGAAAAGCAAAGGAGCTGAACTTCGCCTGAAGGCATACCTGGAGGAACCTCGGAAACAGTGTCCTCGGGATCCTCGGGCCCCTCGGTAGAAAGACCTTTACCCTTCTGCCGATACCGCTCCTCGGCAGTAGGTACTTCTACCACTACAGTGTTTCTGGGGGCCTCGAGGTCGGGAGGAGGCACCTCGGCGGAAGTAGCGGGGACCTCGGCCGGTGAAATTTCAACAAGACCAGCCTCTTCACCAGCTTCTTCTTCCGAAAGCTCTGGCTGAGGAGGCTGGACAGCCTTCCTAGCTCGCTTCGCCGAAGGCCCCGCCCCTGTCGACTTCCTTCTTCGGGAAGCCGCCTTCTTTGTCTGCTCCCCCTTCTCCACTTGGCCAGAAAAGAGGGCCTTGTAGTAGGCGGCAGCCTCATCGCCCATCTCTGAAAAAGAGAAGAAATATCAGCGTAAGTCCGAGGAAAAAATATAAAGGGGTGGAAGATTACTCACTTTCGGCAAAAGTTTCGAAAGAAGTCTCCCCCTTAAGGAGCTTGACCAGCCAGGAGTCCTTCCCGGTGATGGCGGGAGCGGGCATATTGAGGTCAGTCTCATGCTCCTTAACCACTTTCAGCTCCCGAAGGACTTCTTCGGTCATCAACCTCCAGTTGATAGGAAAGGGGTAAAGAGCACGAGGAGAGACCTCGGGAGCCCAGTCAGCAACTGCCCGAATGCGGGCGTCACAATCCGCGAACACGGAAGCCAACGGTGGGGTCAGCAGCATCCTCGGATCAACGACGTCTGCGTTCAGCACTCCCTGAGCCCATCTGGTCGGGACATCAGACCAGTTCTTATCCACCTTCAGGAAAAAGAACTTAGGCTGCCACCCCCGCCAGCTATCCTTCGTGTCGAAGGTGAAGGTGAATTTTTTGCTCCCGGATCCCCGAGGCAGCAGGAAATAGAAGCCACCCTTCGGGACCACGTAGAGCTTGTAGTACTGCATGAAAATGATGAAGTGGGGCTCTATCCCGAACACGCCACACATGCAGAGGTAGGCATTAAAATAGCAGTACGCGTTCGGGGGAAGCTGGTTCACAGCAATGCCATGGAATTGGCAGAACTCGCAAACCACCTTCGGGGGAGGATACCGAAGTCTGACCTTCAGTTGGGCTCGGAAGACGGTAACCTCGTCGCCGCGGTTTGAAAAAGCAAAATGGCTAGAACGAGGCAGCCTGGTCACAGCGTAAGAGGGAAGAAAGAATTTTTTCTTCCACCTCTCTAGTTTTTCGGGGGTGGTACAGCAAGGATGGGCCAGAAGAGGTTTCCATCTCTCGGGAACAGGCATCGTAGACATGAAAAAGAGTTTGAGATGGAAAAGAAAATAGTTTCCAGAAAAAACTCAGAAGACGAGTTTGGAAAAAAACAACAGTTTTCCAGAAAAACTCAGAAAAACAGAGGAATCAGAGTACTCTGGAAATCAAAACCCACCAAAAGATTTGCCTGAGGACGCCGTCGTGAAAGTTGGTAGGAAAAGCTCTGACTAAAGAAGCTCCGCCACAGAAAGCAAGATAAAACGCAAGAACAGAGGGCAAAGCAGAGAGAGAGCAGTAAGTGGGACTTATGATGGAATGGGCTATTTATAGGCCAAAGGTGGGTAGCCGAAAAGAGATCATAAGTACCCATTGGAGGCGAACCGTCGCCGTAACTGCCCACTGCACCCAAAAAGGTGCGCCCCCTGTAAATGACGCGTCTCTCTTCCAATGGCAAGAAGCCGCGTGTCAACCGCTGCACAGAAATAGGGGACATGCCTCCCCAAACGTCCCTGGAAAACCGGGACACACCTCCTGATTGGGACACGTCGTTTGACATCCCTGAAAAGTGGAGACGCGCCGCTCAGTCTGACACGCTTGGCCATCAGACCTGCAGAAATAAAAAGCAGGCCACCTCGAGGACACCAAGAGACAGGCTATGGCTGAACAGCCCATGACTTTTGGGCAAGAGGTGTATCTTCGGTACAGGCTTTGCCTCGGAGACACCAAAGAATAGGCCAAGGCCGAACAGCCCAGACCCTCGGGCAAAAGGTGCGACCTCGGAACAGGTTATGCTTCCCAACAAGACTCCCAACAACAACCTCGGAAAGAGATGCAAACCGAAGTCTTCACTTCGGCTTTCCAGAGGGGGGCATGTGATAGCCAAAGGCTATTGCCTCAATTTGGCCGAACACCCTGCCACAACAATGGCCAGAAGAACTGGCGCTTCCCGGGAACAGGTGGAATCATGCACCTCGGGAGATAGCCGGAGAACTCCGAGCCTCGGCACGCCAGTAAAACTTGAGAACTCCATTCGCCCCCCAAGGTTGTGAACAGCGCGCCTTCAGAAAAGTGGCACCAGACATTGCTGCCCGAACATGATATCCCCGAAGGCGGAACCCCCTGGAACTGGGAACCCCCGAACTGAGGGTATGCTTCCCGAAGAGGCTCTGTCCGAACTAGAGGACGACCTCGCCCAGGGACCTCGGGAGTACGGCAGGCGCATTTAAGGAAGCATTTAAGGAAGCCTCTGACACGTCCCACCACAGACGTAAAAAGTCGCCCTGACGCACAGACGCCATCAGAATCACATAATGGCCCATCTCAGCACAAGGCTCGAGGCCATCTGGTTACCAACTATCTGTCCCCTACGCCCAGAAGTTCAGGAGCATCCGACCGCACACGTGTCATGATCTGAACGGGCTAGGTATTCCTATATATACAGGAAATAAATACTTGACAGGAGTTTGGTTGGCCGGAGATATAGCTCCCACACTCTGAGAAAATACCAGGCGAGACTTTTCTGCCTTTCTGTTTGAGCTAGTGACTTTCTCCTTTTTCCGGCCACCACTGACTTGGGCGTCGGAGGCTCCCCCTGGAAAGACACTCCGGGGCCTCCTAACCCTGTTTTCCAGCTCTTCAGGTACTCTCCTTGGGGCGATCCACCTTCCAGGCGTTCTTCCTCCTAGAAGTCTCTTCAACAGTCATCATGACTCACAACGATGAGGCCCCAGGCCATCACCGAGTGTGGTAGTAGCTGATAATGGTTCATAGTTTACAGATAAAGGTTTCTAGGAATTCGCTACTGTACTCAGAATAAAATTGCACTTTTCCCCGGTCGCCCAACCTTAGAGCAATGGATAAGTTGAAGTATCCAACAGAATGGTAAAAGATGGTCTGAAAAAGAGGTTGAAAGCAGCAAAGGGAAAAATGGCCTGGAAAGCTTCTGAGTGTGCTATGGAGCTACCGAACCACTCCTAGAAAGGCCATGGGTGAGACACCCTTTTCACTCATCTTCAGCATAGAGGCCATTATCCCTGTTGAGCTTATACAGCCATATGTTAGAATATAGGTGTTTGATGAAGAAGGAAACCACCTTGGGTTACGAACCAAGTTGGACCTGGTTGACGAGCATAGAGAAATGGTCGAGCTATGAACCTGCATGTCAAACATAAAGGAATCAAGAACGGGGTTTAGGGCATCTCATGGATTAGTTCGGGCAAATTGGGATGGACCTTATTTGGTCCTCGAGAAAGTTTGGCCAGGAGTCTACAAGCTCGATGATATCGAAGGTGGAGAATTGAAAAATACATGGCATTCAGACTCTTTGAAAAAATTCTACACTTAGAAAAATTTTCAAGGGAAAAATTGTACTACTTCTACCGAAGGTGACTAACCGAACATAGTTGGCGCTGAATGGGGAAAAACCGAATGTGGTTGTATCCGAAAGTGTATGAGTAAAATTGTCCAATTTTCCTCAAAGGTAGTCAACCGAACATGATTGGTGTCAAAGGTGGAAGAAAGAATATTGTTGTTCCCGGACATGGTTTGTTACGAAGGTGGAAAAAAGAATATGGTTGTTCCCAAACATGAGCATGATCGACCGAATACGGTTGGTGTTAAAGGTACTTGCCTATTCTTGAAAGCCAAGTTTTCCAAAGAAGGTTGACCGAAGATGGTCGTCAAACCTTCAAAGGGACTAACTTTTGTAAGTCTTTACAAGAATAGTATTACTCATAGCCGAAGATGGATAAAATGCCGAAGGACGAAGACAATATCCGAGGTCATATTAATTAGGGACTTAGCCAAAATTTTGGAGAAAGAAAAGTTACATTTCATTAAGAAAAGTACAAGGTGTAGAACTCCCAAAGCGAAAAGAAAGAAGGCAAGGAAAAGGAGGTGCCTACTGCTTGTCTTTCCCATCTTTAGGGTCTTTAGCATCTTCGGCTGTGTCATTTTTTGACTTGGCCTCTTCATCTGCCCCAACTTCGGTCGTTGAAGGAGGGGGAACAGGAAGATTGGGAAACTATACCCTCGACTATTCCAAAGATTCTCCTTTGAGAATGTCCAGAGCTGCCAGAAAGGAAAGGTCAAGGTCGGGAAACTTGGGCAAGACCTGGTGGTAAGCAAGGCAAAAACCATCCTGATTAGAGGACTTAGTCACCTCATCGGACTTAGCCTTCGCTGTCTTCAAGTCTTGTAGTTCTTTCTTGAGGACCTTGACCTCCTTTTCTAGCTTTTTCTTCTTCTTCGTCAGCTGATCGACCTCGGCATTGAGCCCTAGTGTCTTCATAAGGTCAGTAACCCCTTCCTCTTTCTCCTTTTGAAAAGCCTCATTCACCGAGGTCAACGATATCACCCTTGCGCCGAGATCCGACACCTTGAAGGAAAAAATCCTCCATAAGTTCACCTTGGCTCTTCAGCACTTCTTGCCAAAGGTTGGCCAACTCCTCTCTGGCGATTTTATTTAGCTCGCCGTATTTGACGACCGAGCTGGAAAAAAGTTCCTTGGCCTTGGCCAAGCTCTCCTCCAATCAACTTCGGATAGAAAACTGCTTAGTTACCCAGGCCTGAAGGTACCCACTATACGCCAACAGCTGCAAAAGGTGAAGATTTCGAGTAAGGGTCAAAAGGCAACAAAGGCTTAGAAATTTTTTAAGTTAAAGTCTACCCGCAGCTTGTTCGCTCATCCTCACGATGAGGACCTCCCCATTTGGGCACTCCTCTGTGAGGGACTGAAAGGTGGCATTCGTCATAATGCCCTTTGCCATCTGAGGGGCCATCTTCTGGTTATCCTCGAAGAACAAGTTCATGTCCTCCGTGAAAGTCTAGAAAGTCCCCATTGGAACCTTATCCCTCAGGATTTTGGAGTCTCGAACTGCCCTCTTCCGAGCATGGTCCTCCACTCATGGAGCCTGTATGCCTTCACCTGCAAAGTCACACCAAAGTTAAATTAGAACATTATCCCTTAGCCATTCACCTATAAGGTCTAAAATACCAAAAATTCCTAAACTCATAGATGAATGGCTAAGGGACAAACCTAGGGGAAGTTTAGCGTCGCCTCCTCGGAGTCGCTAACGTCGAAGACCTCGGTAAGAATACCTTTGCCCTTTCTTCTTCTGCGCTCTTGCAGTTCTTCGGTCGAAAGCTCCCTGACCGAAGTTCCCAACAGCTCGACATCCGCATTAGGACTCAAACGGGTAAAACTGATGGCTGGTTTTGAAGGTGGGTCGGCTTGAATAGGAGTTTGATCTAGCACCTCCACTTCCCCTTCAGGTGGAGGTGGAAGGGAGTCCTCCTTTGCTTTCTTCGACTTCGACACCGAAGAGGTGCCACCCGGTGCCTTCTTCTTTAGGTGCTGCCTTTTTCTTTTGCTGCTCCCCCTTTTCGGCTTGGCCAAGGAAGAGACTTTTGTAAAAAGCAGCTGACTTGTCACCCATCTCTGCAAATAGAAGAACATTAGTGTAAGTATAGAATGGTATAGATGACAAGATATGGGAAGGAACATACTATCTTGAAGGGTTGAGTACGTGAGTTTACCCCGAAGGAGCTTCACCAACCATGCCTTCTTGCCATCAAATAAGGGCTTCAGCATACCCTCATCGGTGACATGTTTCTTGACTACTTTAAGCTCCTGAAGGACCTCTTCAATCATGAAGCTGTTAGTGTTGTGCCCAAAAGCCAATCATGAGATGATTGTATTTTTGCACATTGAGTCATGATATTTTATTGAGGCATTAATCCAGCAATTATGTTTGTTGTTTTGTTTCTATGTAACTTAACAAACATAATTGTTGTTAGTGTTGTGCCCAAAAGCCAATCATGAGATGATTGTATTTTTGCACATTGAGTCATGATATTTTATTAAGGCATTAATCCAACAATTATGTTTGTTGTTTTGTTTCTGCGTAACTTAACAAACATAATTGTAACCCTAGAATAATGATATTCTTAAACATCCTTGGTCTAGTATTATTGTGGAGCGGGTTGCAATAATACATAATGACTAGCATATGTGGAGACTAATATGAGATATGTAGTCTACATATGGGTACAAGTTGGAGAACTTGTGTACTGGACCGACCCACTATGAGAACACTTCATGGATCGTTATATGAGTGTCATAAGTGATTCTCATAGTGATCACGGTATATGTAGTCCTTCGACCTAAGATCATCAAGGTTCCCTACATGTGAGCCACATCTTTGATACTTTCCTTTGTTGCTCGTAACTGAGTGAACTTGAAGGAGGTCATTGGGTATGTCACAAATCATGCGGAGGGATTTGTATGATCAAGATGGGATTTTTCCCTCCTATGTAACGGGAGTGATATCTTCGGGCCCCTTAATAGAGTGAGACTTAGAAAATGCATGGCCATGCTCCGATGAGTTGATATACGATATCAACGTCATCAGTTTAAGTTGGTCTACTCGGTAATCAAGCAACCAAAGATTGGGCTATACGAGAGTGACACATTCCATGTCTCGTGCTTAGTGTTGATATCTTGGACAAAGGGACAATGGCATATATCGGTGATGATCATAAAGGTTTAGTCGATTCACCGACAATCTTGTCACTTGGGTAGCAATGATGTGTTGCTAGACACCATTCATTGCTTATGATCATAAATGTGATTTATGATCATTGCCAACATGGAAAGAGCCTATTGGGTCGCACACATAGAGCTATTTGGATCATTAGAGTGCATGGGCTAATTATTTGGGTTATGGTTTCACAATAATTTTGTTTTAATAATGGGCCAAGGAGTTGACCCATTATTAAGCCCGAAATTAAATCCTAATTGGATTAGGGCTTTGAAACCCATTAGGCCTGGAAGTTGAGTCTCACTATAAATACAACTTTTAAGTGAGAAATTCGCAGGTCTCCTTGCCCTAGCCTCCCAAAAGGACAGCCGCACTATTCTTTTGCAATTCCTTGGAGGACGCAAGCTAGCACTACGAGCGAAAGAGAAACGCATCTGCCGGGACGTGGTGGAAGTGTGGTGATCCCGAGAGGCTCGTATGGATACCATAGAGAGCCTGAACACGTCAACTGTTCAGGTTTTATGATTCGACTCTACAGTTGAGTGAGAGATCTCAACCGAAAATTAGGTATGAAATTTTTGAACACCCAGTTTACCCCGTTTCACTTCGATCCTGGAAGGTTTCGGTTAAATTCCGCTGCACTGTTTGCCTCCCGAATTGTAACCCTAGAATAATGATATTCTTAAACAACCCTGGTCTAGTATTATTGTGGAGCGGATTGCAATAATACATAACTGATGGTCGGGGGCCTCATCGTTTAGAGTCATGATGACTGGTGGAGAGACTTCTGGGAGGAAGAACGCCTGGAGGATGGTTCGCCCTTGGGAGTGTGCCTGAAAGTCCAGAAATAAAGGGTTAGGAGGCCCCTGGAATGTGTTTCCGGGGGGGGAGCCTCCGACGCCCAACTCAGTGATGGCTGAGAAAAGGCAGAGGAAATAGCACAAAGGGGCTGAAGAGTCTCGCCTGGTGATTTTCTCAGAGTTTGGGAGTTAGATCTTTGCCAACCAACCTCCTGCCAAGTATTTATTTCCTGGTATTTATAGGAGTACCTAGCCCGTTCAGATCGCGACATGTGTGATGCCCCAAAGCATCTTCGTTTGCTGTCATGTTGACAGGTGGAGAGACTTCCTGAGGAGGCGAGCCCCTCGAGCACTGGATTCCCAGCTGAGTGTGCCTGAAAAGCTCAAGGAAGAGGTTAGGAGGTCCTCGGTTTGCTTTTCCGGGGAGGACCCTCTGACACCCAAGTCAGTTTTCTGAGTGAAAGTGGAGGAAGTGTTGGGTTTCGAGAGCCAAACAGCGCAGCGGAATTTAACCGAAACCCTCCAGGATCCAAGTGAAACGGGGTAAACCGGGTGTTTGAAAATTTCATACCTAATTTTCGGTTGAGATCTCTCACTCAACTGTAGAGTCGAATCACAAAACCTGAACAGTTGACGTGTTCAGGCTCTCTATGGTATCCACACGAGCCTCTCGGGATCACCACGCTTCCACCACGTCCCGGCAGATGCGTTTCTCTTGCGCCCGCAGTGCTAGCTTGCGTCCTCCAAGGAATTGCAAGAGAAGAGTGCGGCTGTCCTTTTGGGAGGCTAGGGCAAGGAGACCTGCGAATTTCTCACTTAAAAGTTGTATTTATAGTGAGACTCAACTTCTAGGCCTAATGGGTTTCAAAGCCCTAATCCAATTAGGATTTAATTTCGGGCCTAATAATGGCTCAACTCCTTGGCCCATTATTAATACGAAATTAAAGTGAAACCATAACCCAAATAATTAGCCCATGCACTCTAATGATCCAAATAGCTCTACGTGTGCGACCCAATAGGCTCTTGCCATGTTGGCAATGATCATAAATCACATTTATGATCATAAGCAATGAGCGGTGTCTAGCAACACATCATTGCTACCCAAGTGACAAGATTGTCGGTGAATCGACTAAACCTTTATGATCATCACCGATATATGCCATTGTCCCTTTGTCCAAGATATCAAGACTAAGCACGAGACATGGAATGTGTCACTCTCGTATAGCCCAATCTTTGGTTTCTTGATTACCGAGTAGACTAAATTAAACTGATGACATTGATATCATATATCAACTCATCGGAGCATGGCCATGCATTTTCTAAGTCTCACTCTATCAAGGGGCCCAAAGATATCACTCCCGTTACATAGGAGGGACAAATCCCATCTTGATCATACAAATCCCTCCGCATGATATGTGACATACCCAATGACCTACTTCAAGTTCACTCAGTTACGAGCAACAAAGGAAAGTATCAAAGTATGTGACTCACATGTAGGGAACCTTGATGATCTTAGGTCGAAGGACTACATATACCATGATCACTATGAGAATCACTTATGACACTCATATAACGATCCATGAAGTGTTCTCATGGTGGGTCGGTCCAGTACACAAGTTCTCCAACTTGTACCCATATGTAGACTACATATCTCATATTAGTCTCCACATATGCTAGTCATTATGTATTATTGCAACCCGCTCCACAATAATACTATACTAGGGACGTTTAAGAATATCATTATTCTAGGGTTACAATTATGTTTATTACGTTACGCAGAAACAAAACAAAAAACAAAATTGCTGGATTAATGCCTCAATAAAATATCATGACTCAATGTGCAAAAATACAATCATCTCATGATTGGCTTTTTGGGCACAATACTAACAGGAAGAACACTAAGGGATCAAGTGTCTTGCCTGTTTTGTGTTTTCTTAGAGGGAGGAAAAATGCCCATCCTTTGCCCAGTCCCCTTTCCTAGTATTTATAGGAGTAGATGGTCCGTTAAGATCATGACACGTGTTCGGTTGGATTTGATCTGTGCTTTTGGACCTAGGGGACAGGCAGCTGTTTGCAGCCTCCTTTAGCCCTGGACCCGGACAGGTTGTGTCAGGATTGGGGCGGCTGCGGTGTGTCAGTTCACCGTTCTGATGTGACGTGTAGGGCTTGTGGGCGACATGTCAGAGGCTCCTTAAATGCTCATACCGTACTCCCGAGGTCCCCTGGGCGAGGTCGCCCTTCGGTGCGTGCACCCTCTTCGGATTCTATCCGTCCTTCGGTGCGAGCACCTCCTTCGGGATCTATCCCATAGTTCTGGGAGTTCCCTTGATGAACACCTTCTTCGGGACTCACACCCATAGTTCGGGGATTCCCTTGTTCAGGTGTTTCTTGTTCGGGGAAGATCCTCTTCGGGGCCTCTGCCTTCGGGGGAGATTCTTCCTTGCTTCAGAGGGATGGCTCTCTTACCCGAAGACGGTCAGTTTGGCCCCTCGATGGAGACGGTGTTGTCCTCGAAATTCTTGACGAGCTAACCAAAGTCTCGAGCTCATAGTGTTTGACTTCGCACCTTCCGAGGTCAGTGAAAAGATCCTCTCTTGGGTGACGTCAGACTCCTCGGCCAATATTCTGGCAGGGAGTTACTACCAAGGAGGCAATAGCCTTTGGCTATCACAAGCCCCCCTCCAAAAAGCCGAAGTGAGAAACTTCGGTTCATCGGTTTTCGGGTCCTATGGTTGTGATATCTGTGCCGAAGACGCCTTCTTCTGCTTGTATCGATGGGCAGCATTTTTGCATCCTCGAGGCGCAAGAAGATAGGCTGTCCCTGTGCCGAAGATACACCCTCTGCCGAAGTCACAGGCTGTCTTTTGGTATCCTCGTGGCGAGGGAAGAAAGGATAACCTTTTACCGAAGATAGACCTTTTGCCCGAAGTCACAGGCTGTCTTTTGGTGTCTTCGAGGTAACCTACTTTTTTACCTTTATAGGTCTGCTCATGCGTCGCGTCTTGTGTCTAGCGGAGTCAGTCTAGGGTGGCGCCTCTAGACCAAACGATGTCAGAGGGCGCGCTCGACGTGATGAGCGACACGTGGCATGTTCGCTGCGCGATGACCGACACGCGGCACGTTTGCTGCGCGATGGCTGACACGTGGCGCACTATTACTGGGTGAGAATGCACTGAGTATGGCAGGCGCGACTTTTCAGGCGCACTTAGCAATTATGGCGACGCTTCGCCTTCCGAGGGGTACTAATGATGACGGTTCTCTTGGCCTTCTCGGCCTGTATATACCAGTCCTGTCATAACCCTCTTTTTGCTTCTGCTTTTGCTTTCTTCTGCCTTCTAATTCTCTCCCGATTTTCCGCGGCGGTTCTCCTTTTTCAGGCGTTTATCCGACAACTTTTCACGACGGCTTCCAGAAATCCAGATTCCGGCAAGACCTTTGGTGGGTTTTAGTCCTTCTGCTTTTTTCAAAGATTCTTCCTTGTTTTTCCCGAACTCATTTTCCTTGTTTTTCCCGAACTCATTTTCATCATGCCTATTCCCAAGAGTTGGCAACCTCTTCTTTCTCACCCCTGCTGCACTACTCCGGAAAAACTAGCGAAGTGGAAGAAAAAGTTTTTCTTACCCTCTTACTCTATGACGAGGTTGCCCCGTCCTGACCAATTTCCTTTCTCCAACCGAAGTGATGAAATCACCGTTTTTCAAGCCCAACTGAAGGCCGGACTTCGGTATCCCCCCCAGAGATGGTTAGCGCGTTCTGCAACTTCCATGGCAATGCCATTAACCAACTCCCACCGAACTCATACTGCTATTTCAACGCCTTCCTCTGTATGTGCGGCGTTTTCAAAATAAAACCTCACTTTGTAGTTTTTCTTCAGTACTACAAGCTCTTCATGGTCCCGAAGGGTGGCTTCTACTTTATGCTACCTCAGGGATCCGGGAGCAAAAAGTATACGTTCACCTTCACCACCAAAGACAGCTGGCGAGGGTGGCAACAAAAATTCTTTTTCCTGAAGAAGTCGGAGACTTGGTCGTACGTCTCGACCAAGTGGGCTCAGGGGAGGCTCAAGATGGATGTTGTTGACCCGAAGATACTGCTAGACGCCGACGTAGCACGTATCTTTGAGGACTTCGACAGGCGCATCCGGGCCGTCTCTGACTGGGATGTCGAGGTCTCTCCTCGTGCCCTTTACCCCTTTCCGATCAACTGGAGGCTCATGACCGAAGAGGTCCTTCGGGAATTCAAGGTGGTAAAGGAGCATGAGACAGACCTCAACATGCCGAAACCAGCTTCTTTGGGGAAGGACTCCTGGCTCGTGAAACTCCTTCGGGGGAATGAGACTTATGAGTCTTTTTATGAGAGTAAGTTACTTTCTCATTTTTCCCTTCATAACTTCATCTTGGACTTACACTGATCTTCTTTTTCTTTTTTCAGAGATGGGCGACGACGCGGCTGCCTTCTACAAGGCTCTTTTTACCAGGCAGGCCGAGAGGGGCGAACAGACAAAGAAGGCCGCCTCTTGGAGGCGGAAGCAGACTTCGGCCGGCTCTCCTTCCAAACGGGCAAAGAAAGCTGCTCCTTCCTCTCTTCCGCAAATTCCGGAGGAGGTAGGCGAGGAGCCCGAAGACCCTGCTGCCCCTTTGCCCGAGGTTCCTTCTGTCGACGTCCTTTCTTCCGACGTCCTTCCTCAAAGCCCCACGCCTTCGCATGCTCTTCTGGAGGGCAATGGGGAGGAGACCCCTTTTGCCGAGGAACGGCACCAAATAAAAGGCAAGGGGATCTCTACTGAGGCGACGTCGATTCTTGACGACGACGTTACCGAGGTGCCAGCAGGTTTGTACTTTGTCGAAGAACCTTTTTTCTCTTGTAAATCCTTAAGAGTTTTCTGGCCTTAACCAATTTTTCTGCCTTGTTGTGCAGCGGAGGTGGCCGCTCCTGACTGGGTTGTCGAACACGCCCGCAAGAGGGCCCTTCGGGATGCCAAAGTCCCAGCAAAGAAAGTTCCGAAGGAGCCCTTCTAGACGTTCACGGAGGACATGAATATGTACTCCGAGGACTGTCCCGAGATGGCCAGGCAGATGTGCAATGGGGTGCTTACTGAGGCCTCTTACAAGGCTCTTACGGCGGCTTACCCAGGCGACAACTCTTTGGCCGCCAAACTCACTGAACATGCCGCCCAGGTACACTTCACTGTTTCCTCAGTGCCAATTTCACCTTTGCTTTTTACTTAGCATCTTTTTCCCTTTGTTTGTTTTTTTTGCAGTGATGGGGTATGCCGGGTTGCTCCGTGTTCGGGTGGCACGAGAGTCAGAAAGGAGGGCGTCACTCTGGGACCTTTTCACCAAGACGAAGGCCCAGTGTTCGGCGTTGGCTGCTGATAATGCTCAGCTGAAGCAGTCTTCAGAGAAGGAAATTGCTGAACTTCGGGAGGGGTTCATAAAAGAGAAAGAGGAACTTGAGAAAGGCACCTCCCAGAAACTTTCCGACATCGGCTCTCGGATGGCGAAGCTGACTTCGATCATAGAAACGATTCAAAAGGATAAGTCAGAAAGTGACACAATCCTTGCGAAGACGCTCGAGGAAAAGGCCCAGCTCGAAGCCGAGGTCGCATCTCTGAAGAAGCCTTCAGAAGAGAAGAAGAAGATGAAGGCATTGAAGAGAAAGCTCAAGGATCTGGAGAAGGATTACGCGGATCTGGAGAAGGACTATGCAGATTTGGCGGTCAAGAAGCGGGAGTCCGATGATATGACGAAGTTGGGCTTTCAAGACGGCTTCTGTCTTGTTCGGCACCAAATTCTGCAGAAGTTCCCAGATTTTGACCTCTCCTTCCTGGAAGGCATGAACATCCCCAAGGAGCCTCGGTGGACTTGGTCCAAGATCGAGCACTTGAAACTGCCTCCTTCTCTCCCGGCACCTAAGGCTACCGACAAAAGCACAGAGGCTGGCAGTTCTCAAGACGCCGAGGTTCCTTAGTTTGTACTAGGGCCTTTTGTCTTCATTTTCTTCTTCTTTTTTGTAGTCTTTCAGCAACTTTCTTCTCTGTAAGCACTCTTTGGCTCAATAGATAAAAATTTGGCTAAGTATTTTTTGCCAGATTCCTTTGTTTCCCTCTATCCCGAACATAATTCGCTCGAGAGACTTCGGAAAACCATACTTTTGCTTTCCTTTGTCCCGAACATATTCGCTGAAGAGACTTCGAAAAACCATACTCTTGCTTTCCTTTGTCCCGAACATATTCGCTCAAGAGACTTCGGAAAACCTTACTTTTGCTTTCCCTTGTCCCGAACATATTCGCTCAAGAGACTTTGGAAAAACATACTTTTGCTTTCCTCGGCGATTTCTTTCGTGAGACTCTTGTTTTGTACTTCTTCAGAACTTTTTACTTTAGACAAATTTTTCCAACTTGTGCAATACAACTTTCCCACCGAATTTTTTAGGCATAGAATTTTTTCAAGGCCTCTGAGTGCCAAGTATTTTTTAATTCTATGCCTTCGGCATCACCGAGCTTATAAACTCCTTTTCGTACTTCGGCAAGTACCAGGTAGGGTCCTTCCCAATTTGCGCGAAGTACCCCGTGGGACGGCTTTCGAGGTGCAAATTCAGCCTTTCGGAGAACGAGGTCTCCCTTCTTTATTCCTTTTGGCCTGGCGCGTAGGTTTATGGCTGCTGCCACTCTTTGCTGGAAAGCTTTTCTTCTCAGCTCGGCTACTTCTCTGTGTTCGCCGACGAGGTCGAGCTGGTTTCTCAGGCCGAGGTCATTTCCTTTTTCATCGAACACTTGGACTCGTATTGACGGTTGTACTACCTCGACAGGGATGATGGCCTCTGTACCGAAGACGAGTGAAAAGGGCGCTTCTGTTGGGTTTCGGGAGCCAAACAGCGCAGCGGAATTTAACCGAAACCCTCCAGGATCCAAGTGAAACGGGGTAAACCGGGTGTTCAAAAATTTCATACCTAATTTTCGGTTGAGATCTCTCACTCAACTGTAGAGTCGAATCACAAAACCTGAACAGTTGACGTGTTCAGGCTCTCTATGGTATCCACACGAGCCTCTCGGGATCACCACGCTTCCACCACGTCCCGGCAGATGCGTTTCTCTTGCGCTCGCAGTGCTAGCTTGCGTCCTCCAAGGAATTGCAAGAGAAGAGTGTGGCTGTCCTTTTGGGAGGCTAGGGCAAGGAGACCCTGCGAATTTCTCACTTAAAAGTTGTATTTATAGTGAGACTCAACTTCCAGGCCTAATGGGTTTCAAAGCCCTAATCCAATTAGGATTTAATTTCGGGCTTAATAATGGCTCAACTCCTTGGCCCATTATTAATACGAAATTAAAGTGAAACCATAACCCAAATAATTAGCCCATGCACTCTAATGATCCAAATAGCTCTATGTGTGTGACCCAATAGGCTCTTGCCATGTTGGCAATGATCATAAATCACATTTATGATCATAAGCAATGAGCGGTGTCTAGCAACACATCATTGCTACCCAAGTGACAAGATTGTCGGTGAATCGACTAAACCTTTATGATCATCACCGATATATGCCATTGTCCCTTTGTCCAAGATATCAAGACTAAGCACGAGACATGGAATGTGTCACTCTCGTATAGCCCAATCTTTGGTTTCTTGATTACCGAGTAGACTAACTTAAACTGATGACATTGATATCATATATCAACTCATCGGAGCATGGCCATGCATTTTCTAAGTCTCACTCTATCAAGGGGCCCAAAGATATCACTCCCGTTACATAAGAGGGACAAATCCCATCTTGATCATACAAATCCCTCCGTATGATATGTGACATACCCAATGACCTCCTTCAAGTTCACTCAGTTACGAGCAACAAAGGAAAGTATCAAAGTATGTGACTCACATGTAGGGAACCTTGCTGATCTTAGGTCGAAGGACTACATATACCATGATCACTATGAGAATCACTTATGACACTCATATAACGATCCATGAAGTGTTCTCATGGTGGGTCGATCCAGTACACATGTTCTCCAACTTGTACCCATATGTAGACTACATATCTCATATTAGTCTCCACATATGCTAGTCATTATGTATTATTGCAACCCGCTCCACAATAATACTATACTAGGGACGTTTAAGAATATCATTATTCTAGGGTTACAATTATGTTTATTACGTTACGCAGAAACAAAAAACAACAAACAAAATTGCTGGATTAATGCCTCAATAAAATATCACGACTCAATTTGCAAAAATACAATCATCTCATGATTGGCTTTTTGGGCACAACACTAACAATCTCCCACTTGCACTAAAAGCCAATCATCCATGTATCTAATACCGATGGATCTAGAATGGCCATCATGCTTCTGCTGCGTAAGGGGCTTTGTCAGTGGATCAGCAATGTTGCTGTCTGTCGAAGTCCTGCATATCTTTACATCACCCCTCTCGATGATCTCCCTGATGAGATGATAGCGTCGAAGTATGTGTTTGGATCGCTGGTGAGATCGAGGTTCCTTAGCCTGTGCGATTGCTCCATTGTTGTCACAATAGAGCTCTATCGGGTCAACAATGCTTGGAACCACTCCAAGTTCAGTGATGAACTTCTTGATCCAAACTGCCTCCTTCGCAGCATCAGAGGCGGCAATGTACTCAGATTCTGTTGTAGAGTCAGCTACTGTCTCTTGCTTTGAACTCTTCCAGCTTACAGCACCACCACCAATACAAAACACATAACCAGATTGCGATCTAAAATCATCCTTATCGGATTGGAAGCTTGCATCGGTGTAACCCCTTACAACGAGCTGATCTTCACCTCCAAAGACCAAGAATGCATCCTTAGTCCTTCGTAAGTACTTAAGGATGTTCTTAACAGCTGTCTAGTGACTTTCACCGGGGTTCGATTGGTACCTACTCGTCATGCTCAAAGCATATGAGACATCGAGACGAGTACATATCATGGCATACATGATAGATCCAATTGCTGAGGCATATGGAATCTTACTCATGCGCTCTCTCTCCTCGGTTGTACTCGGACACTGAGATCTAGAAAGAGTGATACCATGTGACATGGGCAAGAATCCTTTCTTGGAATCTTGCATGCTAAACCTCTTTAGCACCTTGTCAATATATGTACTTTGACTTAGGCCAAGAAGCTTTCTAGATCTATCTCTATAGATCCTGATGCCTAACACATAGGCTGCTTCACCCAGGTCCTTCATAGAGAAACATTTCCTTAGCCAAGTCTTCACAGACTGTAGCTCAGGAATGTCATTCCCGATGAGTAGTATGTCATCTACATACAACACCAAGAAGACAATAGCGCTCCCACTAACCTTCTTGTAGACACAAGGTTCATCTTCATTTTTGATAAAACCAAACTCTTTGATTGCATCATCAAAATGAAGATTCCAACTTCGAGAAGCTTGCTTCAGTCCATAAATGGACCTTTGCAATTTGCACACTTTATTGGCATTCCCAGGAGTGACAAAACCCTCAGGGTGTGTCATGTACACATCCTCAAGTAGCTTTCCATTTAGGAATGCAGTTTTGACATCCATTTTCCATATCTCATAATCATAGTGTGCAGCAATAGCAAACAAAATTCGGATGGATTTAAGCATAGCAACTGGTGAAAAAGTTTCATCATAGTCAATACCATGAATTTGCTTGAAACCTTTTGTGACCAATCATCCCTTAAAGGTAATCACATTACCATCCATGTCAGTTTTCTTCTTGAAAACCCATTTGCACCCTATGGGTTTTACCCCTTCAGGTGGGTCAACCAAAGTCCATACTTGGTTTTCATACAAGGATTCCATCTCGGATTTCATGGCCACTAGCCACTTCTCAGAGTCAGGCCCCGACATAGCTTGTTGGTAGGTTGTGGGCTCATCTTGATCCATGAGCATCACATCACCGGTTTGAGTCACGAGAAATCCATATCTCTCGGGCTCACGCCGAATCCTACCAGTCCTACGTGGGCTTTGTGCTACAGGAACAGACTCTTGAACCACAACATCTTGTGGTGTCTGTTCAGGTTCCATTTCAGGTTCAATGTCTCCTTGTTGTTCTTGAATTTCTTCAAGTTCTACTTTCCTCCCACTAGTTCCTTTAGAGATAAACTCTTTCTCCAAAAAGACACCAGTTCGAGCAACAAACACTTTTTGCTCAGAGGGATTGTAGAAATAGTAACTCTTTGTTTCTTTGGGATACCCAACAAAAAGACATTTTTGAGTTTTGGGCACTAGTTTGTTAGAGGATTGACGTTTTACATAAGCGTCACAGCCCCAAATCTTCATAAAAGACAAATTGGGATGCCTCCCACTCCATATCTCATATGGTGTCTTTTGAACCGATTTAGATGGAACTCGGTTTAGTGTAAAAGCGGCTGTCTCTAGAGCATGTCCCCAAAAGGAGTTTGGAAGGTCAGCTTGACTCATCATGGAGCGAACCATGTCTAACAGAGTTCGATTTCTCCTTTCAGAAACACCATTCCATTGAGGTGTACCTGGTGGAGTGAGTTGTGATACTATACCACACTCCTTCAGATAGTCAAAGAATTCTCGATCCAAGTATTCTCCACCTCGATCTGATCGAAGCACTTTGATACTCTTCCCGAGTTGATTCTCTACTTCATTCTTGAATTCTTTGAACTTTTCAAAGGATTCTGACTTGTGTCTCATAAGATACACATAGCCATATCTGCTGAAGTCATCAGTGAAAGTAATGAAGTATTGGGAACCTCCTCTAGCTTGTGTAGACATAGGGCCACATACATCACTATGTATGAGTCCTAGTAAGTCATTAGCCCTTTCACTTTGCCCTGTGAATGGGGCTTTGGTCATCTTGCCCAACAAACATGACTCACATGTCTCATATGATTCAAAATCAAATGAGTCCAAGAGTCCATCCTTATGGAGCTTGGATATGCGGGTCTCATTTATATGGCCCAAGCGACAGTGCCAGAGATAGGTCAAGTTTGAATCATTTAATCTGACCTTCTTGGTATTCACATTATAGATTGGATCTTCAAGGTCTAGAACATACAACCCATTGCTAAGTTGAGCACTACCATAAAAGATTTCATTCAAATAAATAGAACAACATTTGTCCTTTATTATAAATGAAAAACCTTTCTTGTCCAAACAAGAAACAGAAATCAAATTTCTACTAATAGTAGGCACAAAGTAGCAGTTGTCTAATTCTAAAACTAATCCACTAGGTAAAGTGAGAACATAAGTCCCTATGGCTAAGGCAGCAACCCTTGCTCCATTTCCAACACGTAGGTCCACTTCACCTCGGGCCAATCTTCTACTTCTACTTAGATCCTGCAGATTTGCACAAATGTGAGATCCACATCCAGTATCCAATACCCAAGATGAGGAAGTAGAAAAGTTAGCCTCTATAACAAAAATACCTGAAGTGGAAGTCTTACTTCCCTTTTCCTTAGCAAGTTCTTCAAGATAGAGCTTGCAGTTGCGCTTCCAGTGTCCAGGTTGCTTACAATGGAAGCACTCCCCTTCCTTTACCACACCACCCTTTGGTTTCAGTGCAGCTGAAGAAGAACTAGCATTGGACTTTCCATTAGCTTTATCCTTCTTCTTGTTGGCTTTTCCCTTTCCCTTGCCCTTTTGAACCATCAAAATGGGCTTAGCCTTCTTAAGGTTTTGCCCAGCAGTTCTCAACATGTTGAGCAATTCAGGGAGGGACTTGTCAAGGTCGTTCATGTTATAGTTCATGATGAATTGACTGTAGCTTTCAGGCAACGATTGCAAGACTACATCGATAGCCAACTCTTTCTGAAGAGCAAATCCCAAATTCTCAAGATTCTCAATGTACCCAATCATCTTGAGCACATGAGGACCCACGGGACTTCCCTCAGACATCTTGCACTGAAACAATGCCTTAGAGGTCTCAAACCTCTCATGCCTAGCTTGCTCTTGGAAAAGCATTTTGAGATGTTCGATCATATCGAACGCCCCCATGTTCTCATGTTGCTTCTGAAGCTCAGATTCCATGGTAATAAGCATGAGGCATGCAACATCCAAAGCATCATCAGAATGCCTCTTGTGAGCATCCCTTTCAGCTCTTGGAGCAGTGGTAGCAGGCTCATTCGGAATGGGCTGCTCTAGGACATAAGCCTTTCTCTCTTGTTTGAGGACTATCCTCAAGTTTCGGTACCATTTGAGAAAGTTGGTCCCATTCAGTTTTTCCTTCTCAAGGATCGATCGCAACGAAAGTGTCGATGTGTTTTGTGCCATGGTTATCTACAACAGTAAATATGCAGTGTAAGAGTCATGTATTTTAATTCATTTAATAAGGACTTTTATTAAACGATACTCCCACTATTTTCCTCAAAATAATAACCCTCGGTATTATTTCGGAACACCTCGGCGCTAAGGTATTCTAGCGGGCCAAGATCCACATTTGACCACAACCTGAGTCAGCTTTGGCTTTTCTCTCAAGTTACAGCTATTTAGGTAGGCAACTCATTGCCAATTGCATCTTATGCAACTCTTGGATTGTTGGGTGAACAACACTTGTCCAAGCTCATCTCATGAACTTAAGCCCAACTCTATGCCTCTAAGTCCCTAATCCTATTAGGATGACTTAGTTAAGTCGAACCCAAAGTTAGCAGTTTGGATATCACTATTATCCCATCGCGCCTTACCAAGATGAACATAGGTGCTTTGCTTTGGCAAACCCACCTAATGTTGATCAAAGTCTTGACGAGTGCCAACATTTGGAAGGCATCACATTTAATGACTTAATATTTGTTTGAGGGATTTTTCTTTTGATCTCACCAATTTGTTATCTCCGGTTGTTTTACACATGCATCACATACAAATATAAAACATGCATCTCATGCTTACAAGAAATAAACGTGACATGGTTATAGCCTAAACTATGCGATATTCTCAAGCCAATGAGAATATCATAAAAGCCTAAGAAAAGAAAAGAGTCTTCACAAGCTCCTTCTCTTCCTTTCTTGGCTGCTCTTTTGTTGTCACCTCCTTGGACATACCACCTTGGATGAGCCCATAATGCACCATTACATCAATAATAGAAACCTCGAGTTACATGCGTTTCTCTTGCGCTCGCAGTGCTAGCTTGCGTCCTCCAAGGAATTGTAAGAGAAGAGTGTGGCTGTCCTTTTGGGAGGCTAGGGCAAGGAGACCCTGCGAATTTCTCACTTAAAAGTTGTATTTATAGTGAGACTCAACTTCCAGGCCTAATGGGTTTCAAAGCCCTAATCCAATTAGGATTTAATTTCGGGCTTAATAATGGCTCAACTCCTTGGCCCATTATTAATACGAAATTAAAGTGAAACCATAACCCAAATAATTAGCCCATGCACTCTAATGATCCAAATAGCTCTATGTGTGCGACCCAATAGGCTCTTGCCATGTTGGCAATGATCATAAATCACATTTATGATCATAAGCAATGAGCGGTGTCTAGCAACACATCATTGCTACCCAAGTGACAAGATTGTCGGTGAATCGACTAAACCTTTATGATCATCACCGATATATGCCATTGTCCCTTTGTCCAAGATATCAAGACTAAGCACGAGACATGGAATGTGTCACTCTCGTATAGCCCAATCTTTGGTTTCTTGATTACCGAGTAGACTAACTTAAACTGATGACATTGATATCATATATCAACTCATCGAAGCATGGCCATGCATTTTCTAAGTCTCACTCTATCAAGGGGCCCAAAGATATCACTCCCGTTACATAGGAGGGACAAATCCCATCTTGATCATACAAATCCCTCCGCATGATATGTGACATACCCAATGACCTCCTTCAAGTTCACTCAGTTACGAGCAACAAAGGAAAGTATCAAAGTATGTGACTCACATGTAGGGAACCTTGCTGATCTTAGGTCGAATGACTACATATACCATGATCACTATGAGAATCACTTATGACACTCATATAACGATTCGTGAAGTGTTCTCATGGTGGGTCGATCCAGTACACAAGTTCTCCAACTTGTACCCATATGTAGACTACATATCTCATATTAGTCTCCACATATGCTAGTCATTATGTATTATTGCAACCCGCTCCACAATAATACTATACTAGGGACGTTTAAGAATATCATTATTCTAGGGTTACAATTATGTTTATTACGTTACGCAGAAACAAAAAACAACAAACAAAATTGCTGGATTAATGCCTCAATAAAATATCACGACTCAATTTGCAAAAATACAATCATCTCATGATTGGCTTTTTGGGCACAACACTAACAGCTTCCCTTGTGGCTCTTCGGGGTGTTGTTCGGTAACTCCATAACACGCTTTGGAGTTCTCCCGGCCATTTCCCTTTTGCTTCCCTCAGTCTCTTTTTCAGACCATCTTTTATGGTCCTGTTAGATACTTCCACCTGCCCATTACTTTGGGGGTGAGCTACTGGGGCGAAGTGCATTTTTGTCCCGAGGTCGCTAATGAACTCTTGGAATCCTTTGTCTATGAACTGGGATCCATTGTCCGCTACGAGTACCCTCGGTATGCCAAATCTGCATACGATGTTTTTCCATACGAACTTCTGCACTTCTTTTGCCGAGATAGTTGTCAGAGGTTCTGCCTCGACCCACTTAGAGAAATAGTCTACTGCTACTACGCAGAACTTTACGCCTCCAGGCACCGTTGGGAGTGGCCCAATGAGATCTATGCCCCAAACTGCGAAGGGCCAAGGATAGTCTGCTGAAGTCACGAACTCTGAGGGTGTTCTTTGGATGTTCGCATGTCTCTGGCAACTACCACATTTCTGGACGAACTGCTTGGCGTCCTTTCTCAGGGTAGGCCAGAAGTATCCTTGGCGAAGTATCACTGCTGCTAGGGCGTCGGTTCCGATGTGCGAACCACAGGCACCTTCGTGAACTTCTTCGAGGATCATTTCAGTATCCTCTTCACTAACACACCTTTGTAGTGGATTTGCATATCCTTGCCGATATAGTTCTTCTCCAATTAAGAAGAAACGTCCGGAGCGCCTTCGCACTTTTGCGGCTTCGCTGGGGTCTTCGGGGAGTGTGTTGGTTGCGAGATACATTTTGATTGGTTCTTTCCATCCTTTCCCCGAGGTCTCTATGCTTAACACCGCGATGCTGGGGTGGCTTAGCACTTCGGTGCAAGTTTTGGACTTCGCCAAACAGTCTGCCTCAGCATTTTCTCGTCTGGGTACGTTCTCGATTTTCACAACGTCGAACTCCCGAATAAGTTTTGTTACCAACTCATGGTATTTGGCCGAGGTCGGGTCTTTCGCGCTATAGTCCCCTGCCATTTGCCGGACCACCAGTTGGGAATCACTATGGGCTTTCAAGTTTCTCACGCCAATTTTTCTGGCCAGGCGTAATCCTGCTATGAGGGCCTCATACTCGGCCATATTGTTAGTGGCGTTGAAACTGAACTTGATGGCCTTCATTACTTCTAGGCCTTCGGGGCCTCTGATAATCACTCCAGCTCCCTGGTGTTCGGATCCTGAGGCCCCGTCAACATATAACGTCCATTCTGGCTCGTCTTCGCCCGAAAATGAATGTCCCTCCTCGGTGTTTGGTACTTCGGCGATGAAGTCTGCCAAAGCTTGAGCTTTTATAGCTTTCCGGGGTTCATACGTGATGTCGTGTTCGCCAAGCTCTATACACCATTTGGAAAGCCTTCCCGAGTGATCAACTTTCCTCATAACATCCCGTAGAGGCAGGGTACTTCGGACGATAATGGGGTGAGCTTGAAAGTATGGCCGCAGCCTTCTCCCTGCAAGCACTAAGGCATATATAGCGTTTTGAAGCAAAGGGTACCTGACTTCGGCGCCATGCAGGGACTTGCTCACATAGTAGACCGGCCATTGCTTTGGCCCTTCTTCTTTCATGAGGACCGAGCTCACAATTTTTTTCGTGACGGCGAGGTATAATACGAGGGGCTCTCCCTCCCGAGGTTGCCGCAGAGTCGACAGGCTGGCCAAGTAGACTTTCAGTTCTTCCCAGGCTTTTTGGCAATCTTCATCCCAAGGGTGACCATTCCTTCCGAGGTCGCCTTCCATCTTTGCTGCTTTTGTGAGGACTTTGAAGAAGGGTCGACACCTATCTCCATACCTGGAAATAAACCTGCTCAGAGAGGTTATTCTTCCGGTGAGTCTCTGCACGTCTTTGACTGTGGTGGGAGTTCGAAATTCAAGCAGAGCCTTAATCTTCTCGGGGTTAGCATCGATGCCTCTTTCGGATACCATGTACCCAAGGAACTTTCCCGAGGTCACCCCGAAGATGCACTTCTTAGGATTAAGGCGAATCCCGAAGGCTCTGAGTTTTTGGAAGGTTTCCTCTAAATCTGCAACGTGGTAGCCAGGCAGTTTGCTCTTGACTATCATATCATCAACATACACCTCCATGTTCCTCCCCATTTGGTCTTTGAAGACCTTGTTCATCAGCCTCTGGTAGGTGGCTCCTGCATTCTTGAGCCCGAAGGGCATCCTGATATAGCAATATGTTCCTCCCTCGGTGATGAAGGCAGTCTTCTCTTCATCTTCAGGGCCCATCCTTATCTGATGGTAGCCACTGAAAGCGTCCAGGAAACTTAGGAGCCCGTACTCGGCAGTTGAGTCTACCAGTTGGTCTATTGGCGGAAGAGGATATGAATCTTTCGGGCAAGCATCGTTCAAATTTCTGAAGTCGATGCACATCCGGAGCTTACTACTTCCTTCTTTTGTGGCAATTACCACGTTGCTTAGCCACTCGGGGTAGTTTACCTCCCGGATAACGCTAGCGTCTATCAGACGCTGGACTTCGGTCTTGACGAAGTCACTTTTGTGAGCTGAGATGCTCCGTTTCTTTTGCCGGACAGGTTTTACTTCCGGACTCGCTTTGAGGCTATGCTGGATTACGCGAGGGTTTACCCCTGGCATGTCCTTCGGCGAGTAGGCGAACAGATCTTTATTTGTAAGCAGAAAAGATACAAGTTTTTCCTTGTCTCCTTCGGCCATGCTTTTCCCTATTCGGGTACTACGGCATGGGACAAGCTCTACTTTTTCTGTTTCCGCTTTTGTGGGATCTTCTGCCTCGCCCCTTTCCAGCTCTTTTGCTTCTACAGCATGTGCTAAGTTGCTTGCTGGAGCCTTTCGTGCTCTGACGAACACCTTTCTCACCTCGCCTTGATCAATGAAGATCTTTGCGTCTCCTTCTTTGGTGGCGAAGGTGACGGTCAAGTACTTTACATCAGGGCAAATGTGCAAATTTCCCTGTGTCTGTCTGCCGAGGATGGCGTTGTATGACGAAGGAACGTCCATGACTATGAATCTTGCCATGGTAGAGGCGAACAACTCAGCAATTCCTTTCTCCGAAGTTCCTTTCATCATCAAGGGGAGGTCGATCCATCCGAGGACAGGTAGCTCAGATGGTGCTACGCCGAACGTGGGTGAAGTAACAGCCTTGAGGTCACTCCTGAATACGCCCAAGCTTGCAGCAAATGTGAGAACAAGATGTCTGCGTTTGACCCATCGTCCAGCAGTACCCTCTTGACGTCCTAGTTTCCTATCCTCGCCATTATCAGTAATGGATCGTCATGGGGAAATACGATGGTGGAGCCATCCTCGCGGGCCAATTTTTTCGTTGGGCTCTGATATTCCATCACCGCTATCTCTCTGGCCCTTCTTTTCCTTTCCGAGGATGGAAGCCCGGTTGTGATCGTCTGTATTACTCCTGCCGAAGGTGGAGGACGCCTTCTCGTACTTCGGTTCCTTCGCCTGTCTGAATCGTAATCCTCGTCATCGGGCTTTCCTTCTTCCTCTTTTTTCCCCTTCGGGGAAGGCATTCTCAAATAATGCCGAAGCTGGCCCTGCTTTATCAGTCATTCAATGTACTTTTTCAACTAAAAGCAGTCTTCGGTGTCATGACCGTGATCACGGTGGAACTGACAGAACTTCTTCATGTTCCTTCTGTTGTCAGCAGTCATGCCCCTCGGTCGTTGGATTTGAGCCCCCTGTTTTTCCAACGCCATGAGGACGTTAGCCCTCGTGGTGCTCAGAGGTGTAAAGTTTTGGGGCTTCCTTCCTCCTACTCGCATTCTCCGAGGTCGGCCTAACTGTTCCATTGGACACCGAGCTTGCTGGTTGGACCCTTCACCACGAGCGTGAATATGGTCAGCCTTCGGTCCAGTCATTCTCAGCTCTTCGGCTGTCATATGTTGTTCAGCCCTTCGGTAGAATTCTCCCAGCGTGTCCGGGGGATCTTTGGAGAATTCATAAAACAAGTGCGAATCCCTTTGGAGGCCCCTCGTCATGGCGAGGATGCGGATTTCGGGATGAAAGTCCAGAACATTGAGGGCCTCTCTGTTGAACCTCTCGACATAGTCACGGATGGTCTCCCTATTTCTTTGTGCTATGTAAAACATCTGGACGGGCATCTTCGCCGTCGGCTTGCTCCCAATGAACTGTTGGCTGAACGCTGTGGACAGCTCTTGGAACCCCCTGATGTTTCCGGGAGGCAGGGAATTGTACCAAGCAGTTGCTGGTCCTGCGAGGGTGACTTCAAAGCACTTGCAGAGTGTAGCATCATCAGCCCCGTGTAGCACCATGCTGCGTTTGTACTTTGTTAGGTGGGCCTGGGGATCAGTCCGACCCTCATAGGTCTCTAGCCGACGTAGCCTGAAGTCACTTCGCATGGCCACCTCGACCACTGTTCGGGCGAAAGGTGTTGGGTTTCGGGAGCCAAACAGCGCAGCGGAATTTAACCGAAACCCTCCAGGATCCAAGTGAAACGGGGTAAACCGGGTGTTCGAAAATTTCATACCTAATTTTCGGTTGAGATCTCTCACTCAACTGTAGAGTCGAATCACAAAACCTGAACAGTTGACGTGTTCAGGCTCTCTATGGTATCCACACGAGCCTCTCGGGATCACCATGCTTCCACCACGCCCCGGCAGATGCATTTCTCTTGCACTCGCAGTGCTAGCTTGCGTCCTCCAAGGAATTACAAGAGAAGAGTGCGGCTGTCCTTTTGGGAGGCTAGGGCAAGGAGACCTGCGAATTTCTCACTTAAAAGTTGTATTTATAGTGAGACTCAACTTCCAGGCCTAATGGGTTTCAAAGCCCTAATCCAATTAGGATTTAATTTCGGGCTTAATAATGGCTCAACTCCTTGGCCCATTATTAATACGAAATTAAAGTGAAACCATAACCCAAATAATTAGCCCATGCACTCTAATGATCCAAACAGCTCTATGTGTGCGACCCAATAGGCTCTTGCCATGTTGGCAATGATCATAAATCACATTTATGATCATAAGCAATGAGTGGTGTCTAGCAACACATCATTGCTACCCAAGTGACAAGATTGTCGGTGAATCGACTAAACCTTTATGATCATCACCGATATATGCCATTGTCCCTTTGTCCAAGATATCAAGACTAAGCACAAGACATGGAATGTGTCACTCTCGTATAGCCCAATCTTTGGTTTCTTGATTACCGAGTAGACCAAATTAAACTGACGACATTGATATCATATATCAACTCATCGGAGCATGGCCATGCATTTTCTAAGTCTCACTCTATCAAGGGGCCCAAAGATATCACTCCCGTTACATAGGAGGGACAAATCCCATCTTGATCATACAAATCCCTCCGCATGATATGTGACATACCCAATGACCTCCTTCAAGTTCACTCAGTTACGAGCAACAAAGGAAAGTATCAAAGTATGTGACTCACATGTAGTGAACCTTGATGATCTTAGGTCGAAGGACTACATATACCATGATCACTATGAGAATCACTTATGACACTCATATAACGATCCATGAAGTGTTCTCATGGTGGGTCGGTCCAGTACACAAGTTCTCCAACTTGCACCCATATGTAGACTACATATCTCATATTAGTCTCCACATATGCTAGTCATTATGTATTATTGCAACCCTCTCCACAATAATACTAGACTAGGGACATTTAAGAATATCATTATTCTAGGGTTACAATTATGTTTATTACGTTACACAGAAACAAAACAACAAACATAATTGCTGGATTAATGTCTCAATAAAATATCATGACTCAATGTGTAAAAATACAATCATCTCATGATTGGCGTTTTGGGCACAATACTAACAAAAGGAGTTTCATCTCCAGAGACGGTCTCAGTTAGCCTGGCCCAAACAGGCTTGTGTGCCACCTGCTGTTCCACTCTCTCCAGTCTTGTCAAGACTTTCTCCAGGAGGAGCGTAGCACTGGGCTCCTCTTCCTGGTGCTTGGAGGTTCTTGGGTAGAAGGACTGTTGCCGTCTCTTCGGGGAGCGACTTCGGTACCGAGGTGAGGGGGACCTTGCCTCTGGCGACAAACTTCTTCTGGACGGGACTTCGGGTCGTTCAGACCTCGCTCTTTCCGCCAACCGTGCTCCGAGGGGCAGGTTATCTGTCGAGGACTCTTTTCGTGGCTCCCCACTTCCCGAGCTATGATGGGTTGCCCTTGGGCTTTTCTCCCGAAGTCGTGCTGGCGAAGTGGGTTTTTGCGCCTGGGCTGGTTGCGGGCACCTTCGGTCTATTTGTTGTGTCATTTCAGCCACAACAGACCTCTGAAAGTCTCTTAAAAAACCCATGGTGATGACAAGAGGGCGTTCCTCTTCAGGCAAGGAAGTCTCTGGGGGACTTTGTTCGGTAGCTGGTTGGGTCTCAGGCGCGGACGGGGACTTCGGGAGTCCTTTGTCCTTCGAACGCCGAGTTTCAACAACAGCTACCTGGGAGTGGGTTCCCACAGACGGCGCCAAATGATGCCCCAAAGCGTCTTCGTTTGTTGTCATGTTGACAGGTGGAGAGACTTCCTGAGGAGGCGAGCGCCTGGAGCTCTGGTTTCCCAGCTGAGTGTGCCTGAAAAACTCAAGGAAGAGGTTAGGAGGTCCCCGGTTTGCTTTTCCGGGGAGGACCCTCTGACGCCCAAGTCAGTTTTCTGAGTGAAAGTGGAGGAAGAACACTAAGGGATCAAGTGTCTTGCCTGTTTTGTGTTTTCTCAGAGGGAGGAAAAATGCCCATCCTTTGCCCAGTCCCCTTTTCTAGTATTTATAGGAGTAGATGGTCCGTTAAGATCATGACACGTGTTCGGTCGGATTTGATCTGTGCTTTTGGACCTAGGGGACAAGCAGCCGTTTGCAGCCTCCTTTAGCCCTGGACCCGGACAGGTTGTGTCAGGACTGGGGCGGCTGCGGCGTGTCAGTTCGCCGTTATGATGTGACGTGTAGGGCTTGTGGGCGACATGTCAGAGGCTCCTTAAATGCTCATACCGTACTCCCGAGGTCCCCTGGGTGAGGTCACCCTTCGGCGCGTGCACCCTCTTCGGATTCTATCCGTCCTTCGGTGCGAGCACCTCCTTCGGGATCTATCCCATAGTTCTGGGAGTTCCCTTGATGAACACCTTCTTCGGGACTTACACCCATAGTTCGGGGATTCCCTTGTTCAGGTGTTTCTTGTCCGGGGAAGATCCTCTTCGGGGCCTCTGCCTTCGGGGGAGATTCTTCCTTGCTTCAGAGAGATGGCTCTCTTACTAGAAGACGGTCAGTTTGGCCCCTCAATGGAGACGGTGTTGTCCTCGGAATTCCTGACGAGCTAACCAAAGTCTCGAGCTCATAGTGTTTGACTTCGCACCTTCCGAGGTCAGTGAAAAGATCCTCTCTTGGGTGACGTCAGACTCCTCGGCCAATATTCTGGCAGGGAGTTACTACCGAGGAGGCAATAGCCTTTGGCTATCAACGTGTTCGGTCGGATGTTCCCTGAGTTTCTGGGCGTAGGGGACAGATAGCTGGTAGCAGGTTGCCTTGAGCCTTGTGCTGAGATGGGCCATGATGTGATTTTGATGGCGTCAGCGTGTCAGAGCGCCTTTTGAGGCGGCTTATGACGTCTGTGAAAGGACGTGTCAGAGGCTTCCTTAAATGCTTCCTTAAATGCTCCTGCCGTACTCCCGAGGTCCCTGGGCGAGGTCGTCCTTTGGTACGGACGGTGCCTCTTCGGGAAACACGCCCTCAGTTCCGGGGTACCCAGCTTCAGGGAGTTCCGCCTTCGGGGAGATCATGTTCGGCCCGTAAATAGCTGGTGCCTCTTTTCCGAAGGCGATCTGTTTACGACCTCGGGGGGCTAGTAGTATCCTCAAGTTTCTTGGCGTACCGGGCTCGGAGCTCTTCGGCTATCTCCCGAGGTGTATGATCCCACCTTTACTCGGGTAGCGCCAGTTTCTTCTGGACATTCTTGTGGCAGGGAGTTCGGCCAGATAGAGGCGATAGCCTTTGGCTATCACATGCCCCCCTTTGGAAAGCCGAAGTGAAGACTTCGGTTTTGCATCTCTTTCCGAGGATGTTCTTGGGAGTCTCTTAGGAAGCTCAACCTGTTCCGAGGACGTACCTCTTGCCCAAAGGTATGGGTTGTTCGGCCTTGGCCTGTTCTTGGTGTCTTCGAGGGGGAGCCTGTGCCGAAGATACACCTCTTGCCCGAAGGTCATGGGCTGTTTGGCCAAAGCCTGTTTCTTGGTGTCCTCGAGGTAACCTACTTTTTCTTCTTGTAGGTCCGTGTAACGTCGCGTCTGATGGCCAAGCGTGTCAGTCCCAGCGACGCGTGCTAGCTTTTTAGGGATGTCAGAAGATGTGTCCCCTGTTTTGGCGCGGCGGTTGACACGTGTCGCTTTGCCATTGGAGGAGAGTCACGTCGGTTACAGAGGGCGCGCCTTTTTAGGTGCAGAGGGCAGTTACGGCGATGGTTCACCTTCAAAAGGGTACTTATGACCACATTTCGGTTACCAACCTTTGGCCTATAAATAGCCCATTCCATCATAAGTCCCATTTGCTTTTACTTCTGCTCTTTCCTCTGCTTTGCCCCTGTTTTCGTACTTTCTTGCTTTCTGTGGTGGAGCTGCCTTAATCAGACCTTTTTTCAGCCAACTTTCACGACGGCGTCCTCAGACTTTGGCAAATCTTTTGGTGGGTTTTTGTTTTCCAGAGTGTTTTGATTCCTCTGTTCTTTTGAGTTTTTTCCGAAAACTGTTTTCTTGGCTTTTCCGAACTCGTTTTCATGTCGAAAATGCCTATCCTTGAGAGCTGGCAGCCTCTTTTAGCCCATCCTTGTTGCACCACCCCCGCAAAATTAGAGAGGTGGAAGAAAAAGTTCTTTCTTCCTTCTTACGCCGTTACTAGGCTGCCTCGCTCTAGCCATTATGCTTTTTCAAACCATAGTAACGAGGTTACCGTTTTCTGAGCCCAGCTGAAGGCCGGACTTCGGTATCCTCCCCCGAAGATGGTTTGCGAGTTCTGCCAATTTCATGGCATTGCTGTGAACCAGCTTCCCCCGAACTCGTTCTGCTATTTTAACGCCTACATCTGCATGTGTGGCGTGTTCGGGATAAAACCCCATTTTATAATCTTCATGCAGTACTACAAGCTCTTTGTGGTCCCGAAGGGTGGCTTCTATTTTATGCTACCTCGGGGATCCGGGAGCAAAAAATTCATGTTCACCTTTGCCACCAAGGACAGCTAGCGGGGGTGGCAACAGAAATTCTTCTTCCTGAAGATGGAGGAGGCCTGGTCGTATGTTCCGACCAAATGGGCTCAGGGAAGGCTAGATGTGGACGTCGTTGATCCGAGGTTGTTGCTGACTCCAGAGTTGGCTTCCACTTTTGCGGACTTCGACGGCCGGATCCGCGCCGTCTCTGACTGGGCTCCCGAGGTCGCGCCGCGCTCTCTGTACCCCTTCCCTATCAACTGGAGGTTGATGACCGAAGAGGTCTTCTGGGAGTTAAAGGTGGTTAAGGAGCACGAGACCGACCTCGAGATGCTAGCTCCTACCATCGCCGGGAAGGATTCCTGGTTGGTAAAGCTTCTTCAGGAGGAAATCTCTTTCGAAACGCTTGTCGAAAGTGAGTTATCTTCTACTCCCTTGTTGTTTTTCCCTCGGACTTACGCTGATGTCTTTTTTCTTTTTCAGAGATGGCCGACGGGACTGCTATATTTTACAAGTCCCTTTTCTCCGGCCAGGTGGAGAAGGGAGATCAGACAAAGAAGGCGGCTTCCCGAAGGCGGAAGTCGACTGGCGCTGGGCCTTCGGCGAAACGGGCAAAGAAAACTGCCCATGTTCCTCTGGAGGAAATTTCCGAGGAAGCTGCCGAGGAGCCTGGGATAGCCGAGATTCCGGCGTCTGAGGCAGCTGCCGAAGTCCCTGCCGCTGTTGAAGTTTCTTCCACCGAAGTCCCTCCCCAGAGCCCTTCTGCGCCACAGGCCCTTCTGGAGGCCGTGGCAGAGGCTCCTTCTGCCGAGGAGCGGCACAAGAGGAAAGGCAAGGCGATTTCGACCGAGGAGTCTGAGGATTCCGAGGACACCGTGTTCGAAGTGCCGCTAGGTCTGTTGTTTTCAGAACAAGTATGGCCCGTTTTGTTTTTCTAAATTTTCCTTTGTCTCTGACCCGCTTCTCATTTTCTCCGTGCAGGGGAGTTACTTACCCCGAACTGGGCGGCTGAACACGCGAAGGCGCGGGCCCTTCGCGACGCCAAAGTCCCGCAAGGGAAGATACCGAAAGAGCCTTTCTGGACATTCACAGAGGACATGAACTTGTACTCTGAAGACTGTCCTGAAATGGCGAAACAAATTTCGAAGGGGGTGCTTACAGAGGCCTCCTTCAAGGCTATTGCGGCGGCCCATCCGGACGATGACACCCTTGCCGCGAAAGTCACCGAGCATGCTGCTCAGGTATGTTCTTCACACCTTTTTCACTTCAATTTTTCCTAAGTGCTTGGCTCTTACTGACCTTGCGTTCATCTTTTTGCAGCTGCTGGGGTACGCCGGCTTTCTCCGAGTTCGGGTAGCCAGGCATTCGTCGTTCCGAGCTTCGGCCTTAGAGACCTTAGAGAAAGCGAAGGCCACGCGCTCGGCATTGATCGCCAAGAACCAGCAGCTGTCAAATGCTGCGAAGAAAGAAGTTGCAGCCCTTCGGGAGGAGTTCCGGAAGGAGAAGGAAGATCTTGAGAAGAACTCCTCTCTGAGGATTGCTGACCTCGGCAATCAGGTGAAAGGGATGCTTGCTGCCAACCAAGACCTTCTAAAACATAAGTCAGATTCTGACAATCTAATTCGGTCGTTGGTGAGTGAGAAAAAGGCTCTCGAAGCCGAGGTTCAGTCTTTGAAGAAGGGGCCCGATGCGAAGAAGAAGGTGAAGGCGCTGAAGAAGGAGGTTCCAGACTTGAAGGACGAGCTCGAGGACCTTGAGGTTGAGAAGGACAAATCTGACCAAATGACCAAGGTCGCCCTCCAAGATGGATTCTGCCTTGCTCGGCACCAAGTCCTTGAGAGGTTCCCAGGTCTGGACCTCTCTTTTTTGGAAGCTTTCAACATTCCCGAGGGGCCTCGGTGGTCCTGGTCCAAGATCGAGCACCTAAACCTGCCTTCCATAATTCCGGCGCCGAAGGTGGTGGAAAAGGGCACAGAGGCTGGTGGCTCCCGAGACGCCGAGAACCCTTAGGCTGTTTTAGGGGCTTTTTCCTTTTTTTTCCTCTTTGTTTTTGCATTCCTTCTTCGGGTACTTCTTCTTTGTAAGCCTGATCATTCTCAATGAATATATTTTCTGGCTAAGTCTTTTCGCAAAATTTTGCATTTCCATTGTCCCGAACAAGTTCGCTCAAGAGACTTCGGGAAACCTGCAATCACCAAAATTTGTTATCCGCTTTTTTCGACGAGTATTTTCGCAAGATTTTTGTTTTCCATTTTCTCGAGTCATGATGGCTCAAGGGACTTCGGAAAATCACATCTGCGCTTTATGCGGCGAGTACTTTCGCAAAATTTTTGTTTTCCATTTTCCCGAGCATGATGGCTCAAGGGACTTCGGAAAATCACATCTGCACTTTTTTATGGCGAACACCTATGCGGAATTCTGTCTTGCACCATTTTGTACACTTAAGAATTTTTTCTCAAGGACATTCTGTACTTAGGATATTTTTTGCACAACACAATCCTTCCGCTCTATCTTAAGCGCAGAATTTCTTCAAGGCATCTGAGTGCCAAGTGTTTTTCAGTTCTACACCCTCGGTGTCGCCAAGTTTGTACACGCCTTTTCGTACTTCGGCAAGAACCAGATAAGGTCCTTCCCAGTTCGCACGAAATACCCCGTGAGATGGCTTTCGGGGTGCAAAGTCATCCTTTCGGAGAACGAGGTCCCCTTTTTTTATTTCTTTTGGCCGGGCTCGTAAATTTATAGCCGTGGCCACTCTTTGCTGGAAAGCTTTTCTTCTCAGCTCAGCTATTTCTCTGTGTTCGCCGACGAGGTCGAGCTTCATTCTTAGGCCGAGGTCGTTTCCTCCTTCATCAAATACTTGCAGCCGTACTGATGGTCTAACTATCTCGATAGGGATGATGGCCTCTGTTCCGAAGACGAGTGAGAAGGGAGTCTCCCCTGTGGCTCTTCGGGGCGTCGTTTGGTAACTCCATAACACACTTTGAAGTTCTCCTGGCCATTTCCCTTTTGCTTCCCCCAGTCTCTTCTTCAGGCCATCTTTTATGGTCCTGTTAGATACTTCCACCTGCCTGTTGCCTTGGGGGTGAGCCACTGGGGCGAAGTGCATCTTTATTCCGAGGTCGGTGATAAATTCCTGGAATCGTTTGTCTATGAATTGGGATCCATTATCAGCCACTAGTACCCTCGGTATGCAGAATCTGCATACAATGTTCTTCCATACAAACTTCTGCACTTCTTTTGCCGAGATAGTTGCTAGTGGTTCTGCCTCGACCCATTTGGAGAAATAGTCTACCGCTAACACGAAGAATTTCACGCCTCCGGGCGCTGAGGGGAGTGGCCCAATAAGGTCTATACCCCAGACTGCGAAGGGCCAGGGATAGTCAGCCGAAGTTACCAATTCTGAGGGTGCCCTCTGGATGTTCGCGTGTTTCTGGCAACTACCGCATTTTCGGATGAACTGCCTTGCGTCCTTTCTCAGGGTAGGCCAGAAGTATCCTTGGCGAAGTATCACTGCCGCAAGGGCATCAGTTCCAATATGTGAACCACACATGCCTTCGTGGACCTCTTCAAGGACCATTTCAGTATCCTCTTCCTCCACGCATCTTTGCAGTGGGTTTGCATATCCCTGTCGGTATAACTCTTCGCCAATCAGGAGGAATCGGCCGGAGCATCTTCGCAGTTTGCAGCGTCACCGGGGTCTTTGGGTAGCACATTTTCTGCGAGGTATCTTTTTATGGGATCTTTCCATCCTTTTTCCGAGGTCGCTATGCTTAGTACTGAGATGCTCGGGTGATCTAGCACCTCGGTGTATGTTTTTGACTTCGCCAAGCAATCTGCCTCAGTGTTATTCCGATGAGGTACATTTTCGATCCGTACGGCGTCAAACTCTTGGACGAGCATTGCTACCAGCTCGTGGTATTTTGCCAAGATTGGGTCCTTCGCCCCATAATCTCCTGCCGTCTGCCGAACTACCAGCTGGGAATAGCTGTGAGCCTTTAAGTTTCTCACGCCAATTTTTCTGGCCAGTCGCAATCCCACTATGAGGGCCTTATACTCAGCTACATTTTTAGTGACGTTGAAGGTAAACTTAATAGCCTTCATTACCTCTAGGCCTTCGGGGCCTCTGATAATTACCCCAGCTCCCTGGTGCTCGGACCCCGAGGCTCCGTCAACAAGTAAGGTCCATTCTAACTCACCTTCGTTCAGATCCGGATGACTGTCCTCAGTGGTGGGTATTTCGGCAATGACGATATCGTGTTCGCCAAGCTCTATACACCACTTGGAGAGCCTTCCCGAATGATCCACTTTCCTCATAACGTCCCGTAGTGGTAGGCTACTTCGGACGATGATGGGGTGAGCCTGAAAGTATGGTCGCAGCCTTCTTCCTGCAAGCACCAAGGCGTATATAGCTTTTTGAAGCAGAGGGTACCTGACTTCGGCGCCATGCAGGGATTTGCTGACGTAATAGACTGGCCATTGCTTTGGCCCTTCTTCTTTCACGAGGACCGAGCTTACAGCTTTCTCCACGACGGCGAGGTACAAAACAAGGGGCTCTCCCTCCCGAGGTTGTCGCAGAGTCGGCAGGTTAGCCAAGTAGACTTTGAGTTCTTCCCAGGCCTTTTGGCAATCTTTGTCCCAAGGGTGATCATTGTTTCCGAGGTCGCCTTCCATTTTTGCTGCCTTTATGAGGACTTTGAAGAAAGGTCGACACCTATCTCCGTACCTGGAAATAAATCTGCTCAGGGAGGTTATTCTTCCGGTGAGCCTCTGCACGTCTTTGACTGTGGCAGGAGTTCAAAACTCAAGCAACGCCTTAATCTTCTCGGGGTTAGCATCTATGCCTCTTTCGGATACCATGTACCCAAGGGACTTTCCCGAGGTCACCCCGAACATGCATTTTTCAGGATTGAGACAAATCCCGAAGGCTCTGAGCTTTTGGAAGCTTTCCTCTAGATCTGCAACGTGGTTGCTAGGGAGCTTGCTTTTGACTATCATATCGTCAACATACACCTCCATGTTTCTCCCCATTTGGTCTTTAAAGACTTTGTTCATCAACCTTTGGTAGGTGGCTCCTGCATTTTTAAGCCCGAAGGGCATCCTGACATAGGAGTACGTTCCTCCCTCGGTGATGAAGGCGGATTTTTCTTCATCTTCGGGGTCCATCTTTATTTGATGGTAGCCGCTGAAAGCGTCTAGGAAACTTAGGAGCCCGTATTCGGCAGTTGAGTCTACCAGTTGGTCTATTGGCGGAAGAGGGTATGAGTGTTTCGGGCAATCATCGTTCAAATTTCTGAAGTCGATGCACATCCGAAGTTTGCTGCTTCCTTCTTTTGTGGCAATCACCACGTTGCTTAACCATTCGGGGTATTTGACCTCCCTGATGACTTCAGCGTCCAACAGGCGTTAGACTTCGATTTTCACAAAGTTGCTCTTATGGGCTGAGATGCTTCGCTTCTTTTGCCGGACAGGCTTTGCTTCCGGGCTTACATTGAGGCTATGCTGTATTATGCCAGGGTGCACCCCTGGCATGTCTTTCGGTGAGTAGGCAAAGAGATCTTTATTTCCCAGTAGAAAAGATACAAGGTTTTTCTTGTCACCTTCGGGCAAGCTCTTCCCTATTCGGGTAGATTGTCCTAGGACAAGTTCCACTGTTTCTGTTTCCGCTCTTGGGGGTTCTCCTTCTTTGCCCTTCTCTTTTGCCTCTATTGTTTGTGCGAGGTTATTTGCTGGAGCTTTTCGTGCTTTCACAAACACCTTCCTCACCTCGGCTTGATCTATGAAGACCTCTGCATCCCCATCCTTGGTGGTGAATGTGACAGTCAAGTACTTCACATCAGGGCGAATGTGCAAGTTTCCCTGTGTCTGCCTTCCAAGGATGGCGTTGTACGAAGAAGGAACGTCCATGACGATAAATCTCACCATTGTGGAGGCGTACAACTCAGCTGTTCCGTCGACCGAAGTTCCTTTTATCATCAGGGGGAGGTCGATCCATCCGAGAACTGGGAGTTTGGACAGTCCAACCCCGAAGGTAGGCGAGGTGACAGGCTTGAGGTCGCTGCTGGAGATGTCCAAGTTCGGCAGTAAATGTGAGAATAGGACGTCAGTATTTGATCCATCATCAAGCAACACTCTCTTGACGTCCCAGTTCCCTATCCTTGCCATGATTAGCAACGGATCGTCATGGGGGAAGATGACGGTGGATCCGTCCTTGCGAGCCAGTTTCTTTGCCGGGCTCTCATATTCCATGACCGCGATCTCTCTGGCCTTCCGCTTTCTTTCTGAGGATGGGAGCCCCGTGGTGATGGTTTGGATAACCCCTGCCGGAGGTGGAGGGTGCCTTTTTGGACTTCAGTTTCTCCACCTGTCGAAGTCATAGTCCTCATCTTCGGCCCTTTCTTCCTCCACTTTTCTGCCTTTCGGGGATGGCATCCGCAGGTATTTCCGAAGTTGGCCCTGCTTTATCAGCGACTCTATGTACTTCTTCAGCTGGAAGCAGTCTTCGGTGTCATGACCGTGGTCGCGATGAAACTGGCAGAACTTCTTTGCATTCTTCTTATTCTCGGCGGTCATGGCCCTTGGCCGCCGAATCTGCGTCCCTTGCCTTTCCAGTGCCATGAGGATGTTGGTACGTGTAGTGCTGAGTGGTGTGAAACTTTGGGGTTTCCTGCCTCGCATCCTTCGAGGTCGTCCTGCCTGTTCGGTCGGACGCCGAGCTTGTTGATTGGACCCTTCGGCGGGGTGGTGATCGGACTTCGGCCCAGCCATTCTTAGTTCCTCGGCGGTCATGTGCTGTTCTGCCCTTCGGTAAAATTCTTCGAGGGTCTCCGGGGGTTCCTTTGAGAACTCATAAAACAACTGTGAGTCTCGCCGAAGGCCCCGTGTCATGGCAAGAATGCGGATTTCGGGCCGAAAGTCTGGGACGCTCAGAGCTTCCCTGTTGAATCTTTCGACATAGTCTCGGATGGTTTCTCCATTTTTCTGCTCTATGTCGAACATCTGGACAGGCATCTTTGCAGTAGGTCGACTCCCAATGAATTGCTGCGTGAAGGCCGTGGACAACTCCTGGAACTCAGTGATGGTCCCTGAAGGCAATGAATTGTACCAAGCAGTTGCTGGTCCTGTGAGGGTGACTTTGAAGCACTTGCACATGGTAGCGTCGTCAGCACCGTGCATTATCATGCTGCGTCTGTACTTCGTCAGATGGGCCTATGGATCAGTATGGCCATCATAAATCTCCAACCGAGGTACTCTGAAGTCACCTGGCATGGCTGCCTCAACAACGGCCTGAATGAATGGGGAGTCATCTTCGCAGAGTGTTCCCGAAAGTCTGGCCTAAACGGGTTTTCTGGCCATTTGTTTCTCCACCCTATCTAGCCGTGCTAATATCCTCTCCATAAGCACTGTGGCACTAGGCCCTTCTTCAGGGAAGGGAGATCGTCAGCGCCTCTTCGGGGAGCGAGTTCGGCGCTGAGGGGACAGGGACCTCGCCTCAGGCGACGAACTCCTTCGCTGTGAGACTTTCGGTTGTTTGGACCCAGTTTGTCCCACAGGCCGTTTCCCGAGGGGTATATTCTCCGTGGACGACTCTTCGTGCGGGTCTACGCTTCCCGAACTGCGATGGGTCGACTTCTGACTTTTCTCCCGAGGGCGTGCAGGTGAGGGAGGTCTTTGGGCCTGTGTCTGCTGTGACCATCTTCGGTCGATCTGCTGTGTCATTTCGGCCACGACCGAACGCTGAAACTCCCTCATAAAGCTCATACTGATTACTAGAGGGCGGTCTTCCTCAGACGCAGAAGTCTCTGGGAGTGTTTGCTCAGCAGCCGGTTGTGTCTCAGGCGCGGACGGAGACCTCGGGAGTCCCTTGTCCTTAGAACGCCGAGTTTCAACGACGGCAATCTCAAAGCGGGTTCCCACAGACGGGACCAAATGATGGCCGGGGGCCTCATCGTTTAGAGTCATGATGACTGGTGGAGAGACTTCTGGGAGGAAGAATGCCTGGAGGATGGTTCGCCCTTGGGAGTGTGCCTGAAAGTCCAGAAATAAAGGGTTAGGAGGCCCCCGGAATGTGTTTCCGGGGGGGGAGCCTCCAACGCCCAAGTCAGTGATGGCTGAGAAAAGGCAGAGGAAATAGCACAAAGGGGCTGAAGAGTCTCGCCTGGTGATTTTCTCAGAGTTTGGGAGTCAGATCTTTGCCAACCAACCTCCTGCCAAGTATTTATTTCCTGGTATTTATAGGAGTACCTAGCCCGTTCAGATCGCGACACGTGTTCGGTCGGATGTTCCCTGAGTTTCTGGGTGTAGGGGACAGATAGCTGGTAGCAAGTTGCCTTGAGCCTTGTGCTGAGATGGGACATGATGTGATTTTGATGGCGTCAGCGTGTCAGAGCGCCTTTTGAGGCGGCTTATGACGTATGTGAAAGGACGTGTCAGAGGCTTCCTTAAATGCTTCCTTAAATGCTCCTGCCGTACTCCCGAGGTCCCTGGGTGAGGTCGTCCTTTGGTACGAACGGTGCCTCTTCGGGAAACACGCCCTCAGTTCGGGGGTACCCAGCTTTAGGGAGTTCCGCCTTCGGGGAGATCATGTTCGGCCCGCAAATAGCTGGTGCCTCTTTTCCGAAGGCGATCTGTTTACAACCTCGGGGGGCTAGTAGTATCCTCAAGTTTCCTAGCGTGCCGGGCTCGGAGCTCTTTGGCTATCTCCCGAGGTGTATCATCCCACCTTTACTCGGGTAGCGCCAGTTTCTTCTGGCCATTCTTGTGGCAGGGAGTTCGGCCAGATAGAGGCGATAGCCTTTGGCTATCAATAACGACTAGCATATGTGGAGACTAATATGAGATATGTAGTCTGCATATGGGTAGAGGTTGGAGAACTTGTGTACTGGACCGACCCACCATGAGACCACTACATGGATCGTTATATGAGTGTCATAAATGATTCTCATAGTGACCATGGTATATGTAGTCCTTCGACCTAAGATCATCAAGGTTCCCTACATGTGAGTCACATAGTTTGATACTTTCCTTTGTTGCTCGTAACTGAGTGAACTTGAAGGAGGTCGTTGGGTATGTCACATATCATGTGGAGGGATTTGTATGATCAAGATGGGATTTGTCCCTCCTATGTAACGGGAATGATATCTTCAGGCGGCCCCTTGATAGAGTAAGACTTAGAAAAATGCATGGCCATGCTCGGATGAGTTGATATACGATATCAATGTCATCAGTTTAAGTTGGTCTACTCGGTAATCAAGAAACCAAAGATTGGGCTATACGAGAGTGACACATTCCATGTCTCGTGCTTAGTCTTGATATCTTAGATAAAGGGACAATGGCATATATCGGTGATGATCATAAAGGTTTAGTCGAATCGTCGACAATCTTGTCACTTGGGTAGCAATGATGTGTTGCTAGACACCGCTTATTGCTTATGATCATAAATGTGATTTATGATCATTGCTAACATGGTAAGAGCCTATTGGGTCGCACACATAGAGCTATTTGGATCATTAGAGTGCATGGGCTAATAATTTGGGTTTTGGTTTCACAATAATTTCATATTAATAATGGGCCCAATAGTTGAGCCATTATTAAGCCCGAAATTAAAGCCTAATTGGATTAGGGCTTTGAAACCTATTAGGCCTGGAAGTTGAGTCTCACCATAAATACAACTTCTAGTGAGAAATTTGCAGGTCTCCTTACCCTAGCCTCCCAAAAGGACAGCCGCACTCTTCTCTTGCAATTCCTTGGAGGACGCAAGCTGGCAGTGCGAGCGCAAGAGAAACGCATCTGCCGGGACGTGGTGGAAGCATGGTGATCCCGAGAAGCTCGTGTGGATACCATAGAGAGCCTGAACACGTCAACTGTTCAAGTTTTGTGATTCGACTCTACAGTTGAGTGAGAGATCTCAAATGAAAATTAGGTATGAAAATTTTTGAACACCCGCTTTACCCCGTTTCACTTGGATCCTGGATGGTTTCGGTTAAATTCCGCTACGCTGTTTGGCTCCCGAAACCCATCATAATCATGGCAAGCACACACATAAAGCCTTAGAACACATTCCACCTTAAGAGTTTGTTCCCATGACTCTAGACTCCAAGTCCTGCACATAAAGTCCACACCTAGTTAGCTTGTTTCACAAGCAACCCATAACACATAGAATACTTAGAATATTGAGCAAAAACTTGTATACACACAAACCTTTTTACCAACAGAAAGAGTATGAAATATTCTTGATCTTAGTTCCGTTCTGGTGCTCTTTTTCCTACATTTAGTAGAGAAAGGCATGAGTAAAACTCAGTAAGGATTCCGTACAGCTCATAGAGCCTAACATAGCACAAGTATATCTTGGAAAAATGTTGGGTTTCAGGAGCCAAACAGCGCAGCGAAATTTAACCGAAACCCTCCAGGATCCAAGTGAAACGGGGTAAACCGAGTGTTCAAAAATTTCATACCTAATTTTCGGTTGAGATCTCTCACTCAACTGTAGAGTCGAATCACAAAACCTGAACAGTTGACGTGCTCAGGCTCTCTATGGTATCCACATGAGCCTCTCGGGATCACCACGCTTCCACCACATCCCGGCAGATGCGTTTCTCTTGCGCTCGCAGTGCTAGCTTGCATCGTCCAAAGAATTGCAAGAGAAGAGTGCGGCTGTCCTTCTGGGAGGCTAGGGCAAGGAGACCTGCGAAGTTCTCACTTAAAAGTTGTATTTATAGTGAGACTCAACTTCCAGGCCTAATGGGTTTCAAAACCCTAATCCAATTAGGATTTAATTTCGGGCTTAATAATGGCTCAACTCCTTGGCCCATTATTAATACGAAATTAAAGTGAAACCATAACCCAAATAATTAGCCCATGCACTCTAATGATCCAAATAGCTCTATGTGTGCGACCCAATAGGCTCTTGCCATGTTGGCAATGATCATAAATCACATTTATGATCATAAGCAATGAGCGGTGTCTAGCAACACATCATTGCTACCTAAGTGATAAGATTGTCGGTGAATCGACTAAACCTTTATGATCATCACCGATATAAGCCATTGTCCCTTTGTCCAAGATATCAAGACTAAGCACGAGACATGGAATGTGTCACTCTCGTATAGCCCAATCTTTGCTTTCTTGACTACCGAGTAGACCAACTTAAACTGACGACATTGATATCATATATCAACTCATCGGAGCATGGCCATGCATTTTCTAAGTCTCACTCTATCAAGGGGCCCAAAGATATCATTCCCGTTACATAGGAGGGAAAAATCCCATCTTGATCATACAAATCCCTCCGCATGATATGTGACATACCCAATGACCTCCTTCAAGTTCACTCAGTTACGAGCAACAAAGGAAAGTATCAAAGTATGTGACTCACATGTAGGGAACCTTGATGATCTTAGGTCGAAGGACTACATATACCATGATCACTATGAGAATCACTTATGACACTCATATAACGATCCATTAAGTGTTCTCATGGTGGGTCGGTCCAGTACACAAGTTCTCCAACTTGTACCCATATGTAGACTACATATCTCATATTTGTCTCCACATATGCTAGTCATTATGTATTATTGCAACCCGCTCCACAATAATACTAGACTAGGGACGTTTAAGAATATCATTATTCTAGGGTTACAATTATGTTTATTACGTTACACAAAAACAAAACAACAAACAAAATTGCTGGATTAATGCCTCAATAAAATATCATGACTCAATGTGCAAAAATACAATCATCTCATGATTGGCTTTTTGGGCACAACACTAACAAAAATATAATCCAAGCTCTGGCAAAGAAAACACTAAGACAAAGAAAATATAGGATATATGCATATAATAATAATTGGGCTCAGCAAGGACAACCAAACATAGAAGCACACAAACACACACACCACTTAACACCATATTCCCATGAAGAGTAAAGCAAGCATGAGCATATTTTATTTAATTTTGGTTAACCATTTATTAGACCATATTAATCTAAGATCTCTTTATGCTTGGGAATTGAGTTGGCCGACTCAATTCCTAACCGTAATGCTTGCACAGAGCTAGCTAGCAGAGAGTTGCCTAAGCAACAAAATATAGCCCTCTGTAGCACCTGAGGATCATATGGCATTCTTTATCCATCACCTAAGGGCACTAAATACTCAAAGAGTATAAGAATCCTTACCAAAACCTTTTGCAACTCTTTTTTCCCGAAAGCTTTTAAAAGCTTAGCTCATTGTTTTTCCTTGCTTGTTGTAACTAGAACTTGTGTCCTAGCTTAAGATCCTATAAGGGCAAAAAGTTAGCAAGCCATATTCTTGCTTGACATAACTTAAAAAAACATGGACACACCAGGAACACTTGGTAGAACACATAATACCTTAACCAAATGAGGTATGGTCGAATCCTTTGGCTTGATTTCTTTCAAACTCCTGCTTGTTTTTTCTTGAATCCACCACTCGATTCCTTGCCTTGGAAGGCCTTAGAAGATTATTCCCAACAAGAAAGCTTTCTTCACACTCAAGAATGCCAAGAACAATACTTGGCCAAAACTCCTCCTGGTAGATGACTTCCAAAAATGTCTCCTTTCTTCAATCTGCTTTTTGATCCTTGTTCGGGGTATTCTTAAGAGTTTGTAGACACCCAGAACATTTGGTAAAAGATCACAGATGCTTAGGAATGATCCTTGGCCAAAATTAGAAAGAAGAAGAAGTTTGGAAGAGTGGTTTAGAGTTTAAGGCAAAATTTGAGAAAGAAAATGAAGGAGTTTTAGTCAGAGATTGTAGAGAGAGATGGACAAGAGTTAAATGAGGCAATTGAAGTGTTTTTGGGCATGTAATGGTCGTCCATATGGAAGGGAGAGTGAGGGAAATCATGTGATTTACATGGGGTGTGTTGTAGACAAAGTGGGAGACAAATTGGAAGACTTTGGTGAAAGTTGGGAGAATTTGTCAAAAGTGGGGGACAAGTAGGTGAAGGAAGGAATCCTAAGTGATGAGTTGAGGGGAGGTGGAATAAAATAATGGAAAATGGAGGGAGGTGGCAGCCTTCACATCCAATGCCTTTAAAATTGGCTAATCCCCCCCTTAGTCCCTCAATTCCTCGCATTTGGGCAATTGAGCCCAAACACCAAAAGTCCCTTTTGTCCAATTGAGTCCCTCACCTTAAATTGTCATCATTTTACTTGGCCTAAGCCAAGTTTAAATTCTGAGAGTGTCCAACACTCATCATAATCCCCTGTCTTACTTAATTTAGTGTCTCCCAAACTCAATGAGCTTAATTCCCTATTTAGGAAAAATTTTTAACCCCTAAATCCTTATAGCCCGAGGCTTAATTACTTAGTATTTTGTGGGCATTACAAACTATAGTTGTCATGCAGCCTTACAAAGGCTAGTGGTAGAAGGACGGACATAGTCAACAATGGATCTCAGTAGTAGTCTTTCAGTATATGTATGTATGCTAGTTTAGCTTCAAATGTCTCTAGGTCGAGCTGTATTTTAGTTTCTTTTCGGCATATGCATAGTCTTTACTTATGTAATGATGCACGTGCATAATTATTACTTGTAGTAAATGTTGGGTTTCGGGAGCCAAACAGCGCAGCGGAATTTAACCGAAACCCTCCAGGATCCAAGTGAAACGGGGTAAACCGGGTGTTCGAAAATTTCATACCTAATTTTCAGTTGAGATCTCTCACTCAACTGTAGAGTCGAATCACAAAACATGAACAGTTGACGTGTTCAGGCTCTCTATGGTATCCACACGAGCCTCTCGGGATCACCACGCTTCCACCACGTCCCGGCAGATGCGTTTCTCTTGCGCTCGCAGTGCTAGCTTGCGTCCTCCAAGGAATTGCAAGAGAAGAGTGTGGCTGTCCTTTTGGGAGGCTAGGGCAAGGAGACCTGCGAATTTCTCACTTAAAAGTTGTATTTATAGTGAGACTCAACTTCCAGGCCTAATGGGTTTCAAAGCCCTAATCCAATTAGGATTTAATTTCGGGCTTAATAATGGCTCAACTCCTTGGCCCATTATTAATACGAAATTAAAGTGAAACCATAACCCAAATAATTAGCCCATGCACTCTAATGATCCAAATAGCTCTATGTGTGCAACCCAATAGGCTCTTGCCATGTTGGCAATGATCATAAATCACATTTATGATCATAAGCAATGAGCGGTGTCTAGCAACACATCATTGCTACCCAAGTGACAAGATTGTCGGTGAATCGACTAAACCTTTATGATCATCACCGATATATGCCATTGTCCCTTTGTCCAAGATATCAAGACTAAGCACGAGACATGGAATGTGTCACTCTCGTATAGCCCAATCTTTGGTTTCTTGATTACCGAGTAGACTAACTTAAACTGATGACATTGATATCATATATCAACTCATCGGAGCATGGCCATGCATTTTCTAAGTCTCACTCTATCAAGGGGCCCAAAGATATCACTCCTGTTACATAGGAGGGACAAATCCCATCTTGATCATACAAATCCCTCCGCATGATATGTGACAGACCCAATGACCTCCTTCAAGTTCACTCAGTTACGAGCAACAAAGGAAAGTATCAAAGTATGTGACTCACATGTAAGGAACCTTGATGATCTTAGGTCGAAGGACTACATATACCATGATCACTATGAGAATCACTTATGACACTCATATAACGATCCATGAAGTGTTCTCATGGTGGGTCGGTCCAGTACACAAGTTCTCCAACTTGTACCCATATGTAGACTACATATCTCATATTAGTCTCCACATATGCTAGTCATTATGTATTATTGCAACCCGCTCCACAATAATACTAGACTAGGGACGTTTAAGAATATCATTATTCTAGGGTTACAATTATGTTTATTACGTTACGCAGAAACAAAACAACAAACAAAATTGCTGGATTAATGCCTCAATAAAATATCATGACTCAATGTGCAAAAATACAATCATCTCATGATTGGATTTTTGGGCACAATACTAACAGTAAATACACTTATGTTTTATACTTTGACTTGTCATTTGTTTATATTTTATAAAAGCTGCAGCAATGTTTTTGATTCATTTTCTTAAATTGAAATTCAAGTCAAAGCAAGTGCATGCATAGGGCATTGTAGGTTAATAACGAGATACACAAAAGGTTTTAAAATGGACAAATAATTAACTAGCCAACTGCAACTAGTATGGAGCTTTGTTGCATAGTCTTCCTGGGATGACCCTATTCGGGGTAGGGGACACTCAATCCTTCCCATTCCTTCTTCGCTTTTCTTCGGCCTCCTTGACCAAAACCTCCCCAACCAAAGTTCTGAGGGTATCCACGATAGGATCGGAGCTCAGGGGGATAGATAAAATTGCGGGCTCTCTCAGAGGATCAGCGCCTTCGGCTGAGTGGTCTAGGCATACAGTTTGGTCTTCATGGGGAGGAGGGAGAAAGTCCTCATTCATCTTCTTTGTCTTTGGTGTGACTAAGGACTGCCCAGATGACCCATTTTTTCTTTTGGGAGCCATCTTCTTTTGCTCCCCTTTCTTGGCTTGGCCAAGGAATAGACTATTCTAAAAAGCTGTTGATTTATCTCCCATTTCTGTAAAAAGAAAAACATTACTGTAAGTATGAAGAAATTCCAAAAACAAAAGTAGGAAAAAGGCCTATTCTTTACAATTGCTGAATAAATAAGTTCACACCGAAAAAGTAGGACCAGCTAAGACTTCTTCCTATCCACCGCTGGTTTCTACATTTTCTTGTCAATAATATGCTCCTTGATGACCTTGAGCTCCCGAAGCACCTCTTTGGTCATAAGGTTCCATCTGATTGGGACGGGGTATAGTGGATGCGAAGAAGTTTCGTCTGACTAGTCAGGCACTACCCGAATACGGGTGTCAAATTCCTTAAACTAAGATTCAGGTTGAAGAGTAAGCAGCTTTGATGGATCCATCACATCGATGTCAAGCATTCCTGAAGCCTACTTCAAGGGCATGTCCTTCCACTTATCATTTACTTTCATGAAAAAGTACTTCTTTTGCCACCCTTGCCAACTAACTTTAGTGCCAAAAGTGAAAGTGAATTTCTTGCTCCCAGATCCCTGAGGGAGCAAGAAGTAGAACCCATCCTTCAGGACGGGGTGAAGTTTGTAGTATTGCATGAAAAAGATGAAGTAGGGCTCTATTTTGAAGACCCTAAACATACAGAGAAAGGCATTAAAGTAGGAGTAGTTGTTCGGGGGAAGTTGGTTAACGGCTATGCCATGAGATTGGAAAAAGTCACAGACCATCTTCGTTGGAGGATACCAAAGAACCACCTTCAGTTGTGCTCTAAAGATAGTAACCTCATTATGATAAGGAAGATAGCTCGGCATAGTAGGGCCGGGGAGTCTAGTAGTGATGCAAGAAGGAAGAAAAAATTTGGCTGACCACTTCTTCAGTTTTTCTGAAGTGGCGCAGCTTAAATAAAAGTTTAGAGAAATCCAACTCTCGGGAACTGAATAAACCTTGGCTTGAGAAGAAGACATTTTATGGGAGCTAAGACCTTAACCTCAGAAACACTATTAAAGAAGAAGAACTGACTTTGGGTACACTAACCTATGAAGATGGTTGCAAGAGGCTGCTAAAAATTGATCATCCATTAACGCCGCCGTAGGAAGAAGTTGGAAAGCGAGAGAGACTTAGAATGCAAGAGGAATGAGAGTAGAAGAGTGAAAAAACTCTAAAGGGAGACGACTGTATATGGCCCAAAGAAGGAAGGTGAGGTGGTGCCATTATGACCTTCTGTAGGCAAAGAGACATAACCGATGTAACGGATGCGAAGGATGACGAATCGCCTAATGACACATGTCGCATGACGTAAGAAGCAAGGGCATGCATTCTGACCTATTAGGTCTATGGTGTGTAAAATAAGATGAGATGATTACTCGGTTAGACAACGTGATGATTCATTTGTAGAAGGTGGTAATAAAAACCCATGGCAAAAGTAACGCATAGCATGTCGGAATTATAACTTCAACATAATTGAGGATTCAGTTAAAGGAATGATACACTCCTTACAAGCCGAAGGTACGACTTCACCAAAAATAAGGAATTGGCTTGAAGTAACATCCTCACTGATGGCTCAAACTTGGAAAATAAAAATGCAAAGGGTCCAAGAGAAATACCGAAAGTATAACCTCAAAAAAAGAAAAGGACTTGGACCGAAGAGCTAGTTGTGCTGAAGGGATGACCTCGGTTGAGAGAAGTTCTTCCGGGAATAGTTTAAGCTCCTTGAGGGCAGGATTTTAGTAACATGCCCCCAGATGATTATTACCAAAGACATAACTTTGGTACTCTGGAGGGGGGCCATGTGATAGCTGAAGGGCTGTCGCCCACAAAAACCTTTTCCTTTGGTTAAACTTAGCACCAACCTTGGGGGAATTTTTCCACCACCCTTGGTAATACGCTTAGCTGACTTTGTTAAAAAGGCTCTTCGGAGGTGCACACTACCAAGCTTGGGAGTATAGGTTCACCATCCTCGACAGAGGAAAATGTCTCCCGAAGATGATCCCCTCATCTGAAGGGCCTTCTCTAGTAGCCCTTGGGGGAAATCCCTATCTGAAGGGATCTTACGAAGAAATGACAAATGCAGTTGAGTGATCTTCGACATAGGAGCCTTGCACACACCCTTACCCTCTGCCTAGAAATACCTACGGCTAGCTGGAGGTACCTGTCTCTGAAGGTACGACTAGATCTAGCCGAACACGTGTCCTGATCTGTATAGGTTGTGCAAAATGGCCTTCTCCCCCCATCCTCCTATAAATACTCGGGAGACTCCCAGGTAGGGACACGGGACTCTCTCGTTCATACTTTCTGCTCTCAAACAACTTCTCTACCGGATATTGACTTGGGTGTTAGAGGCTCCTCCCCCAGAAACACACTTCGGTGAGCTCCTAACCCACTTTCTTCAAGATCTTGCAGATACCTTCCCACCGGAAGTCTCTCCCAGATCCACCATTTTACCACCTCATAAAAATGGGAGAATTACAAGTGTGTCATAATGGCTAAAAACCATTATATTGTGTAATTCTCACCATAGTAATTGAAGTGTGGGGGTAAAAGGCTTGATCAACACATCCTTAAAAGTGTTCCAAGTTAGTAACTTGGCCCCCAAGAAAAGTCTTAAGGATTGCCTGTTTGTCAAGCAACCTATGGACTTTTTTGTAAGATTTTAGAAATTTAGGTACTCAATTGCAAAACTTGGAAAGAGATTTGGAGAGTTATGGGAAGGATATGAATGGTATGAAAGTGCTATTGGAGAACCAAATCGATTATAGAAGACAAGTATGGACAAAGGAAAACACAAAAAAGGCTTTAAGGACTTAAGTGTCCTGTTGAGTGCCTTTCGTTGTCCATGCTTATGACTTAAGTCAAATGGAAGTTTTGTGGGCTTATCCCACATAAGGAGGGGCTACTATGGCATGGGATAAGGAATTCAAACATGGGCCAAGAGATTTTGGTAAAGAAACCATTGTCTTGTAGCAAGGAAAATGACATAAAGCTTGGTTAAGCTTGTTAAGTGTGCTTAGTGCACTTAAGACCATATAAGTGTCCTTTCTTGTCCTTATCTCTCAAATTTCGGCCTCCACTAGCAAAAAGGAAGCCAGCCATCTCCTCCACTCTTCCTCCATAGCCACCATACCTTTAAACTCAAAACTACTTGCAATTGAAGTCAAGGAAGCACAATTGGAAGTAATTTGATGTTATTACTTGAGTGCACCTAGGATCAAGCTCCAATTTCAGCATACCCATCAAGGTATGGGTTTTCTTGCTCTCATGGGTTTTTTTTTTCATATTTTCAAGAAACCATGGAGCTAGGGCTAAGCTTGGAAGAGAGCTATGAGCTTGATGAACCAAGCTTAGTGAGGGGAGTGCACTTATTGAAGGTTTTGTGACCTAGTGTGAAGTGCACAGTGATGGTAGAAAAAATTGGGGTTTCTAGTGCCCAAAGTTAGTACCAACTAGTGTTAAAATCCTCCTAAGATCAAGCATTAGCTTAAGGAGGGCTACCATAGTGATTTGGTTATGTTCATTATGTGTTTTATGGACTAACCTATGATATATGTTGCTGCCACATTTCATGTGTTTGTTGGTTGTGAATGGCTATTGCATTTGGTTGTCATATCTTGTATATATGCATTGTGTTTTTTTTTTCATTTTAGTGTCTTTGGATGCAGGTTTTAATGATGGTTACATTTCCTATTGAATCCAAGAGCTACCTTTACTAAGTTTCTCAATGAAACTTACTCCCCTCAATTCTGTCATTCTAGTCCAACTGAAGATCAATCTTAAACTAACCTTCATGGTTTGAGTTTTGCCCTAAATTTTCAGGTACTTGAAGTTACATATGTCTAGTTATGATCTAGAAAGTTCAGTGATTTTAGGAGCACATATGGTATTTTTAGTGATGGTACTTATTATGTTGTGCAGTAGCCGTCCAGAATCCTGTTTCTAGAGTCCATTGTGTCTTAGGCACTCCTATAACCTAGGCTGCATATTTAGCTGAGTTAAGACCATATTGTAGTGCATGTATCTAAAATGAGACAAGTATGTGAACATTTGAGTAATGTTTTGGCTATGTAAGTGATGCGGTGTAAAGCTGCCTAAGTATGAATGATGGGCCGCTTACTTGTAAATTTCGTTTTGGACACATAAAACTGTTAAAAGAAAGAGAATGTAATTCCTATGTGTAATGGACATATATGGGATATATTTGGAGGATTTTCCCCTTGTGAATGAAGTATTTGCACACTTATGAAATTTTGTATGGGCAAAATGGTCATAAAGTGACCAGAATTTTGACTAAGGACTTAAAGTTATATATCTCCCTTTGTAGAAGGAATCTCGATATGAAATTTCGACCACACCTAGATAATATCTAGAGGTTAAACTAGGATTTGGAATTTATTAATTTGGAGCACTATAGCCAAAGGTATGACATTGCAAACTTGGCTAAGTTTCTATTTATTTGGTCAGAATTTTGTAACCGAATTCAAAAATCCATAACTTGGTCCATAGGTGGGCTATTGATGTAAAAAAAAATTCCTTGGATTTCTCTAAGTCTCTACTTGGTAATGGAGCAAATAAAATAGGGGGCATGTGGCTAGAATGATAGAGTTTATTAGTGGAATTTACAGGTGCAGTGGCTGGTCGCTAGAACTTAATAAGATTGCCTAATGTGTGGTAGCCATGATTAAGATTTGTGCCAGCGTTTTCCTTCTTTCTACTATGGTGTCCATGAAATGTGAATATGTGTGTGATGTTTGGACCAATATGCATGTGTTTACATAGTGCCCAAGAGGGCCACTTGGGTATGCACACTAAGGGTAATGTTCTAATGGCCTACAGAACATTACCAATCCTGGGAGTCTAAATGCTCAATCTTGGTATGAAATTTTGACCACACCTAGAGAACATCTAGAGGTTGAACTAGGATTTGGAATTTCTAAATTTGGAGCCCTATAGCCAAAGATATGATGTTGCAAAGTTGCCTAAGTTATAGTTCATTTGGTCAGAATTTTGGAACCTACTTAAAAAAATCCATAACTTGGTCCATAGGTGAGCTATTAATGTGAAACAAAATTTTTTGGGTTTTTCTAAGTATCTACTTGATAATGGAGCAAAGAAAATAGGGGGTACTTCTTACCCACTCCAGGGCAGTCCAATTATGGTGCCAAAATTGTGCATTTAGACTCCCAGGATTGGTAATGTGCTGTAGGCCATCAGAACACTACCTTTAGTGTACATACCCAAGTGGCCCTCTTGGGCACTATGTAAACACATGCATATTGGTCCAACCATCACACACATATTCACATTGCATGCACACCATGGCAGCAAAGAAGGAAAACACTAGCACAAGTCTTAATCTTGGCTACCACACATTAGGCAATCTTGTTAAGTTTTAGTGACCAGCCACTGCACCTGTAACTTCCACTAATAAAATGTATCATTCTAGCCAGGTACCCCCAAATTTTATTTTCTTCATTATCAAGTAGAGACTTAGATCAAACCAAGAAATTTTTTTTACATCAATAGCCCATCTATGGACCAAGTTATGAATTTTTAAAGTTGGTTACAAAATTCTGACCAAATGAACTGTAACATAGCCAAATTTGCAACATCACATCTTTGGCTATAGGGCACCAAATTCTAAAATTCCAAATTCTAGTTGAGACCCTAGATGTTATCTAGGTGTGGTCAAAATTTCATACAAATATTCCTTCTACACAGGGAGATATAGAACTTTAAGTGTAGACTCAAAATTCTGGTCACCTTATGACCATTTTGCCCATACAAAATTTCATAAGTGTGCAAACACTTCATTCACAGGGGGAAAACCCTCCAATGCTATCCCCTATATGTCCATTACACATAGGAATTACATGCTCTTGCATCTAGAAACTTTATGTGGCCAAAACAGAATTTACAAGTAAGCAGCCTATCATTCACACTTAGGCAGCTTTGCACCACATCACTTACATAGCCAAAACATTACTCAAATGTTCACATACCTGTCTCATCTTACATAGACTACATGTACATTCATACATGAAATAAATGATGGTATTAACTTATCTAAATACACATCCTAAGTTACAAGAGTGCCTGAGACACAATGGACTCCAGAACAGGATGCTGGACAGCTGCTGCATAACACAATAAGTATCACCATTAAAAATACCAAATGTGCTCCCAAAATCCCCAAAATTTCCAGATCACAACTAAGCATATGGAACTTCAGGTACCTAAAATATTAGATCAAGACACAAACCACAAAGGTTAGTTTGAATGTGATCTTTCTGCTGGACCTGAAATGACAGAATTGAGGGGAGTAAGTTTCATTGAGAAACTTAGTAAGGGTAACACTTCGATTCAGTAGATAATGTGACCATCATCAAAACCTACATCCAAAGACACTAAAACAAAAAAACCACAATGCATATATACAAGATATAGCAACCAAATGCAGCATCCATTCACAACATACAAACACATGAAATGTGGCAGCAACATATACCATAGGTTAGTCCATAAACCACATAATAAACATAACCAAATCACTATGGCAGCCCTCCTCAAGCTAATGCTTGGTCTCACAAGGATTTTAACACTAGTTAGTACTAACTTTGTGCTCTAGAAACCCTCATTTTACTGCCATCTTTGTGCACTTCACACTAGGTCACAAAACCTTCAATAAGTGCACTCCCCTTTCTAAGCTTGGTTCATCAAGCTCATGGCTCTCTTCCAAGCTTAGCCCTAGCTCCATGGCTACTTAAAAATACAGAAAACAAAACATGAGAGCAAGAGAACCCTTACCAAAGTGGGTAGGCCAAAAATCAAGCTTGATCCTTGAAGTATCCAAGCAATAGCTATAGTTTGCTTCCAATTGCTTCCTTTTGCCTTCAATTTCAATCAATTGCAAGTTTGAAGGTGTGGTGGCTATGGAGGAAGTGTGGCTGTGTTCTTGGGCTAGAGGAGGATGAAAATGAGAGAGGAATAAGTGATTTGGCCACTTAAATGGCCTTAATGAGGTTAAGGGTACAAAACACACTTAAACAAGCTTAACCTTGCTTTATGTCATTTTCCTTCTCAGTAATTATGGTTTCTTTGTCTTAAAATCATTGGTACACATGTGCCCAACATTTTTGATCGATTATCAAGTCTTGGCTGCCTCCCCCATGGTGGGATAACTCCACAATTCCACCCTTAGACTTAAGTCAAAAGCTTGCACACCTTAAGGTTTACACTAGGACATTTAGGTCCTTATTGCAATTAGTGTTTCCTTTGTCCAAACTTGTCTTCCATGAGTAATTTGGTCCTCCAAACGCACTTTCATACCATTCATATCCTTCCCATAACTCTCCATGTCTCTTTCTTGAGAGTTTTGCAAATGAGTACCCAAATTTCCAAAACCTTACAAAAAAGTCCAGAAGTTGCTTGACAAACAAGCAATCCTTAAGGCTTTTCTTGGGGGCCAAGTTACCAACTTGGAACACTTTTAAGGAGGTGATGATCATGCCTTTTACCCCCCACACTTCAATCACTATGGAGAGAATTACACAATATAATGGTTTTTAGCCATTATGACACACTTGTAATTCTCCCATTTTGTGAGGTGGTAACAATCCTCCCCCCCTTAAAAATTTTGGTCCTCCAAAATAGACTTTAACTTTGGGTATTCTCTAGGATACCTTTCCATAAGGTCTTTTTCTGTTTCCCAGGTTGCTTCTCTTTCAGAGTGGTGTGACCACAGAACTTTAACTATAGGAATAAGTTTGTTTCTTAACCTTCTGGTATCCTTGTCTAAGATAGCTATAGGTTTCTCTTCATATGTCAAGTTAGGTTCCAACTGTATGTCTTCCATGTTGGGTTTCGGGAGCCAAACAGCGCAGCGGAATTTAACCGAAACCCTCCAGGATCCAAGTGAAACGGGGTAAACCGGGTGTTCGAAAATTTCATACCTAATTTTCGGTTGAGATCTCTCACTCAACTGTAGAGTCGAATCACAAAACCTGAATAGTTGACGTGTTCAGGCTCTCTATGGTATCCACACGAGCCTCTCGGGATCACCACGCTTCCACCACGTCCCGGCAGATGCGTTTCTCTTGCGCTCGCAGTGCTAGCTTGCGTCCTCCAAGGAATTGCAAGAGAAGAGTGCGGCTGTCCTTTTGGGAGGCTAGGGCAAGGAGACCTGCGAATTTCTCACTTAAAAGTTGTATTTATAGTGAGACTCAACTTCCAGGCCTAATGGGTTTCAAAGCCCTAATCCAATTAGGATTTAATTTCGGGCTTAATAATGGCTCAACTCCTTGGCCCATTATTAATACTAAATTAAAGTGAAACCATAACCCAAATAATTAGCCCATGCACTCTAATGATCCAAATAGCTCTACGTGTGCGACCCAATAGGCTCTTGCCATGTTGGCAATGATCATAAATCACATTTATGATCATAAGCAATGAGCGGTGTCTAGCAACACATCATTACTACCCAAGTGACAAGATTGTCGGTGAATCGACTAAACCTTTATGATCATCACCGATATATGCCATTGTCCCTTTGTCCAAGATATCAAGACTAAGCACGAGACATGGAATGTGTCACTCTCGTATAGCCCAATCTTTGGTTTCTTGATTACCGAGTAGACTAACTTAAACTGATGACATTGATATCATATATCAACTCATCGGAGCATGGCCATGCATTTTCTAAGTCTCACTCTATCAAGGGGCCCAAAGATATCACTCCCGTTACATAGGAGGGACAAATCCCATCTTGATCATACAAATCCCTCTGCATGATATGTGACATACCCAATGACCTCCTTCAAGTTCACTCAGTTACGAGCAACAAAGGAAAGTATCAAAGTATGTGACTCACATGTAGGGAACCTTGCTGATCTTAGGTCGAAGGACTACATATACCATGATCACTATGAGAATCACTTATGACACTCATATAACGATCCATGAAGTGTTCTCATGGTGGGTCGGTCCAGTACACAAGTTCTCCAACTTGTACCCATATGTAGACTACATATCTCATATTAGTCTCCACATATGCTAGTCATTATGTATTATTGCAACCCGCTCCACAATAGTACTAGACTAGGGACGTTTAAGAATATCATTATTCTAGGGTTACAATTATGTTTATTACGTTACGCAAAAACAACACAACAAACAAAATTGCTGGATTAATGCCTCAATAAAATATCATGACTCAATGTGCAAAAATACAATCATCTCATGATTGGCTTTTTGGGCACAATACTAACAATCTCCCACTTGCACTAAAAGCCAATCATCCATGTATCTAATACTGATGGACCTAGAATGGCTATCATGCTTCTGCTGCGTAAGGGGCTTTGTCAGTGGATCAGCAATGTTGCTGTCTGTCGAAGTCCTGCATATCCTTACATCACCCCTCTCGATGATCTCCCTGATGAGATGATAGCGTCGAAGTATGTGTTTGGATCGCTGGTGAGATCGAGGTTCCTTAGCCTGTGCGATTGCTCCATTGTTGTCACAATAGAGCTCTATCGGGTCAACAATGCTTGGAACCACTCCAAGTTCAGTGATGAACTTCTTGTTCCAAACTGCCTCCTTCGCAGCATCAGAGGTGGCAATGTACTCAGATTCTGTTGTAGAGTCAGCTACTATCTCTTGCTTTGAACTCTTCTAGCTTACAGCACCACCACCAATACAAAACACATAACCAGATTGCGATCTAAAATCATCCTTATCGGATTGGAAGCTTGCATCGGTGTAACCCCTTACAACGAGCTGATCTTCACCTCCAAAGACCAAGAATGCATCCTTAGTCCTTCGTAAGTACTTAAGGATGTTCTTAACAGCTGTCCAGTGACTTTCACCAGGGTTCGATTGGTACCTACTCGTCATGCTCAAAGCATATGAGACATCGGGACGAGTACATATCATGGCATACATGATAGATCCAATTGCTGAGGCATATGGAATCTTACTCATGCGCTCTCTCTCCTCGGTTGTACTCGGACACTGAGATCTAGAAAGAGTGATACCATGTGACATGGGCAAGAATCCTTTCTTGGAATCTTGCATGCTAAACCTCTTTAGCACCTTGTCAATATATGTACTTTGACTTAGACCAAGAAGCTTTCTAGATCTATCTCTATAGATCCTGATGCCTAACACATAGGCTGCTTCACCCAAGTCCTTCATAGAGAAACATTTCCCTAGCCCAGTCTTCACAGACTGTAGCTCAGGAATGTCATTCCCGATGAGTAGTATGTCATCTACATACAACACCAAGAAGACAATAGCGCTCCCACTAACCTTCTTGTAGACACAAGGTTCATCTTCATTTTTGATAAAACCAAACTCTTTGATTGCATCATCAAAACGAAGATTCCAACTTCGAGAAGCTTGCTTCAGTCCATAAATGGACCTTTGCAATTTGCACACTTTATTGGCATTCCCAGGAATGACAAAACCCTCAGGTTGTGTCATGTACACATCCTCAAGTAGCTTTCCATTTAGGAATGCAGTTTTGACATCCATTTGCCATATCTCATAATCATAGTGTGCAGCAATAGCAAACAAAATTCGAATGGATTTAAGCATAGCAACTGGTGAAAAAGTTTCATCATAGTCAATACCATGAATTTGCTTGAAACCTTTTGCGACCAATCGTCCCTTAAAGGTAATCACATTACCATCCATGTCAGTTTTCTTCTTGAAAACCCATTTGCACCCTATGGGTTTTACCCCTTCAGGTGGGTCAACCAAAGTCCATACTTGGTTTTCATACATGGATTCCATCTCGGATTTCATGGCCACTAGCCACTTCTCAGAGTCAGGCCCCGACATAGCTTGTTGGTAGGTTGTGGGCTCATCTTGATCCATGAGCATCACATCACCGGTGTGAGTCACGAGAAATCCATATCTCTCGGGCTCACGCCGAATCCTACCAGTCCTACGTGGGCTTTGTGCTACAGGAACAGACTCTTGAACCACAACATCTTGTGGTGTCTGTTCAGGTTCCATTTCAGGTTCGATGTCTTCTTGTTGTTCTTGAATTTCTTCAAGTTCTACTTTCCTCCCACTAGTTCCTTTAGAGATAAACTCTTTCTCCAAAAAGACACCAGTTCGAGCAACAAACACTTTTTGCTCAGAGGGATTGTAGAAATAGTAACCCTTTGTTTCTTTGGGATACCCAACAAAAAGACATTTTTGAGATTTGGGCCCTAGTTTGTTAGAGGATTGACGTTTTACATAAGCGTCACAGCCCCAAATCTTCATAAAAGACAAATTGGGACGCCTCCCACTCCATATCTCATATGGTGTCTTTTGAACCGATTTAGATGGAACTCGGTTTAGTGTAAAAGCGGCCGTCTCTAGAGCATGTCCCCAAAAGGAGTTTGGAAGGTCAGCTTGACTCATCATGGAGCGAACCATGTCTAACAGAGTTCGATTTCTCCTTTCAGAAACACCATTCCATTGAGGTGTACCTGGTGGAGTGAGTTGTGATACTATACCACACTCCTTTAGATAGTCAAGGAATTCTCGATCCAAGTACTCTCCACCTCGATCTGATCGAAGCACTTTGATACTCTTCCCGAGTTGATTCTCTACTTCATTCTTGAATTCTTTGAACTTTTCAAAGGATTCTGACTTGTGTCTCATAAGATACACATAGCCATATCTGCTGAAGTCATCAGTGAAAGTAATGAAGTATTGGGAACCTCCTCTAGCTTGTGTAGACATAGGGCCACATACATCACTATGTATGAGTCCTAGTAAGTCATTAGCCCTTTCACTTTGCCCTGTGAATGGGGCTTTGGTCATCTTGCCCAACAAACATGACTCACATGTCTCATATGATTCAAAATCAAATGAGTCCAAGAGTCCATCCTTATGGAGCTTGGATATGCGGGTCTCATTTATATGGCCCAAGCGACAGTGCCAAAGATAGGTCAAGTTTGAATCATTTAATCTGACCTTCTTGGTATTCACATTATAGATTGGATCTTCAAGGTCTAGAACATACAACCCATTACTAAGTTGAGCACTACCATAAAAGATTTCATTCAAATAAATAGAACAACATTTGTCCTTTATTATAAATGAAAAACCTTTCTTGTCCAAACAAGAAACAGAAATCAAATTTCTACTAATAGTAGGCACAAAGTAGCAGTTGTCTAATTCTAAAACTAATCCACTAGGTAAAGTGAGAACATAAGTCCCTATGGCTAAGGCAGCAACCCTTGCTCCATTTCCAACACGTAGGTCCACTTCACCTCGGGCCAATATTCTACTTCTACTTAGATCCTGCACATTTGCACAAATGTGAGATCCACATCCAGTATCCAATACCCAAGATGAGGAAGTAGAAAAGTTAGCCTCTATAACAAAAATACCTGAAGTGGAAGTCTTACTTCCCTTTTCCTTAGCAAGTTCTTCAAGATAGAGCTTGCAGTTGCGCTTCCAGTGTCCAGGTTGCTTACAATGGAAGCACTCCCCTTCCTTTGCCACACCACCCTTTGGTTTCAGTGCAGCTGAAGAAGAACTAGCATTGGACTTTCCATTAGCTTTATCCTTCTTCTTGTTGGCTTTTCCCTTTCCCTTGCCCTTTTGAACCATCAAAATGGGCTTAGCCTTCTTAAGGTTTTGCTCAGCAGTTCTCAACATGTTGAGCAATTCAGGGAGGGACTTGTCAAGGTCGTTCATGTTATAGTTCATGACGAACTGACTGTAGCTTTCAGGCAACGATTGCAATACTACATCAATAGCCAACTCTTTCTGAAGAGCAAATCCCAAATTCTCAAGATTCTCAATGTACCCAATCATCTTGAGCACATGAGGACCCACGGGACTTCCCTCAGACATCTTGCACTGAAACAATGCCTTAGAGGTCTCAAACCTCTCATGCCTAGCTTGTTCTTGGAAAAGCATTTTGAGATGTTCGATCATATCGAACGCCCCCATGTTCTCATGTTGCTTCTGAAGCTCAGATTCCATGGTAATAAGCATGAGGCATGCAACATCCAAAGCATCATCAGAATGCCTCTTGTGAGCATCCCTTTCAGCTCTTGGAGCAGTGGCAGCAGGCTCATTCGGAATGGGCTGCTCTAGGACATATGCCTTTCTCTCTTATTTGAGGACTATCCTCAAGTTTCGGTACCATTTGAGAAAGTTGGTCCCATTCAGTTTTTCCTTCTCAAGGATCGATCGCAACGAAAGTGTCGATGTGTTTTGTGCCATGGTTATCTACAACAGTAAATATGCAGTGTAAGAGTCATGTATTTTAATTCATTTAATAAGGACTTTTATTAAACGATACTCCCACTATTTTCCTCAAAATAATAACCCTCGGTATTATTTCGGAACACCTCAGCGCTAAGGTATTCTAGCGGGCCAAGATCCATATTTGACCACAACCTGAGTCAGCTTTGGCTTTTCTCTCAAGTTACAGCTATTTAGGTAGGCAACTCATTGCCAATTGCATCTTATGCAACTCTTGGATAGTTGGGTGAACAACACTTGTCCAAGCTCATCTCATGAACTTAAGCCCAACTCTATGCCTCTAAGTCCCTAATCCTATTAGGGTGACTTAGTTAAGTCGAACCCAAAGTTAGCAGTTTGGATATCACTATTATCCCATCGCGCCTTACCAAGATGAACATAGGTGCTTTGCTTTGGCAAACCCACCTAATGTTGATCAAAGTCTTGACGAGTGCCAACATTTGGAAGGCATCACATTTAATGACTTAATATTTGTTGGAGGGCTTTTATCTTTTGATCTCACCAATTTGTTATCTCCGGTTGTTTTATACATGCATCACATACAAATATAAAACATGCATCTCATGCTTACAAGAAATAAACGTGACATGGTTATAGCCCAAACTATGCGATATTCTCAAGCCAATGAGAATATGATAAAAGCCAAAGAAAAGAAAAGAGTCTTCACAAGCTCCTTCTCTTCCTTTCTTGGTTGCCTTTTTGTTGTCACCTCCTTGGACATACCACCTAGGATGAGCCCATAATGCACCATTACATCAATAATAGAAACCTCGAGTTACATTCGAGGGGAGTAAGGTGAGAAGAGAATGTACAATGAGAGTGATAAGAAAAGGCACGACTCGCAGGCCGTATTTACAAGTACAACCAATCAAGGGCTATAACCATGCACCATGCTTCAAACACCAATCAGCATATCATGTCAAATCTCATTCAACAAAGATGCATGCCAATTTTCGCGTGTTGATTAACCAGTTTTTATTTATGTGGCGCTTCGCATACGGCGGTCCCGCTGGCCGGTCAGCGGGCGGTGGTTCTTCATATATCTTACTTTCGGTGCCCGAACAGGCCGAATCCGAACAAACCTAGGGTTTTTGCAACTATTGCAACAATCCTAATCCATATAGGTATCTCATACCTATCAATTTCGGTTAATCTCATTAACCAATTTGTGTCGTTTCTTCATATATCTCATATGTTCATTACGAATTCCGGTTTCATGCATCATGAATCAATCTAATTAATCATGGCCGAAAACCAATCGAACACATAGCATCATGCGATTCAACAATCAATCCCGATTTAGGGTTTCACCAGTAGCTCTGATACCACTGTTGGGTTTCGGGAGCCCAACAGCGCAGCGGAATTTAACCGAAACCCTCCAGGATCCAAGTGAAACGGGGTAAACCGGGTGTTCGAAAATTTCATACCTAATTTTCGGTTGAGATCTCTCACTCAACTGTAGAGTCGAATCACAAAACCTGAACAGTTGACGTGTTCAGGCTCTCTATGGTATCCACACGAGCCTCTCGGGATCACCACGCTTCCACCACGTCCCGGCAGATGCGTTTCTCTTGCGCTCGCAGTGCTAGCTTGCGTCCTCCAAGGAATTGCAAGAGAAGAGTGCGGCTGTCCTTTTGGGAGGCTAGGGCAAGGAGACCTGCGAATTTCTCACTTAAAAGTTGTATTTATAGTGAGACTCAACTTCCAGGCCTAATGGGTTTCAAAGCCCTAATCCAATTAGGATTTAATTTCGGGCTTAATAATGGCTCAACTCCTTGGCCCATTATTAATACTAAATTAAAGTGAAACCATAACCCAAATAATTAGCCCATGCACTCTAATGATCCAAATAGCTCTACGTGTGCGACCCAATAGGCTCTTGCCATGTTGGCAATGATCATAAATCACATTTATGATCATAAGCAATGAGCGGTGTCTAGCAACACATCATTACTACCCAAGTGACAAGATTGTCGGTGAATCGACTAAACCTTTATGATCATCACCGATATATGCCATTGTCCCTTTGTCCAAGATATCAAGACTAAGCACGAGACATGGAATGTGTCACTCTCGTATAGCCCAATCTTTGGTTTCTTGATTACCGAGTAGACTAACTTAAACTGATGACATTGATATCATATATCAACTCATCGGAGCATGGCCATGCATTTTCTAAGTCTCACTCTATCAAGGGGCCCAAAGATATCACTCCCGTTACATAGGAGGGACAAATCCCATCTTGATCATACAAATCCCTCTGCATGATATGTGACATACCCAATGACCTCCTTCAAGTTCACTCAGTTACGAGCAACAAAGGAAAGTATCAAAGTATGTGACTCACATGTAGGGAACCTTGCTGATCTTAGGTCGAAGGACTACATATACCATGATCACTATGAGAATCACTTATGACACTCATATAACGATCCATGAAGTGTTCTCATGGTGGGTCGGTCCAGTACACAAGTTCTCCAACTTGTACCCATATGTAGACTACATATCTCATATTAGTCTCCACATATGCTAGTCATTATGTATTATTGCAACCCGCTCCACAATAGTACTAGACTAGGGACGTTTAAGAATATCATTATTCTAGGGTTACAATTATGTTTATTACGTTACGCAGAAACAACACAACAAACAAAATTGCTGGATTAATGCCTCAATAAAATATCATGACTCAATGTGCAAAAATACAATCATCTCATGATTGGCTTTTTGGGCACAATACTAACATTCCACTACAATAACATGCTTTGTGTCGAATTGACACTTCTTAAGCACACTGATGTGAAAAACATTATGAACACTTGACATGCTTGGTGGTAGAGCTAACTTGTATGCTACCTTTCCAACTCCATCCAAGATCTTATAAGGACCTATGTTTCTTAGAGCTAACTTGGTTCTTCTGTCAAATTTGATAGTGCCTTTGGTTGGTGCAAGTTTTAGCCAAATATTGTCACCAACTTTTGCTTGAGCTCCTGGAATTTCTTTTCACACTTTTTAGTCCACTCAAATCTTTGACCCTTCGCGGTCAGATGAGCAAGAACTGAGGCAATCATGGAAAACCCTGATACAAATCTCCTGTAGTATCGAGCTGATCCTAGAAAAGTTCTGATTTCCTTCATAGTTTTTGGTCTTTCCCACTCTTGCACTGCCTTGACCTTTTCAGGGTCTGCCTTAAGGTCTTGTGCATCTATGATGTGTCCTAGTAAAGACTTCCCTAATCTAGAATTTAAACTTGGATAACTTAGCATAAAGCTGATGCTGCAACAGAGTCTTTAAGACAATCTTCAAATAATGTTCATGTTCATTTTCATCCTTGAAATACACTAGGATGTCATCAATGAACACAACCACAAATTTGTCCAGATGTGGTCTAAACACCCTATTCATCAGCTCTATGAAAGCAACTGGGGCATTAGTCAGACCAAATGGCATGACTGTGTACTCATAATGCCCATATCTAGTCCTAAATGCAGTCTTAGGAATGTCCTCTTCCTTTACTCTCAATTGGAAGTATCCAGATCTCAAATCTATCTTGGAAAAGATCTTATCTCCCTTGAGTTGATAAAAAAGATCCTCTATCCTAGGGAGTGGATACTTGTTCTTGATAGTCACTGCATTGAGCTTCCTGTAGTCAATGCATAGTCTCAAAGATCCATCATTCTTTTTCACAAAGAGAACAGGAGCTCCCTATGGTGAAACACTTGGCCTTATGAACCCCTTTTCAAGAAGTTCATCAAGTTGTTTCTTGAGCTCATTCATCTCTGTTATTGGCATTCCGTAATGAGGTATGGATATTGGACTAGCTCCTGGTTGCACCTTGATTTCAAACTCAATTTCCCTTAGTGGAGGAATACCTGGCAGGTCTTTAGGAAAGACTTGTCGAAAGTCTTTCACTATAGGTATTCTGTCCATTTCCTCATCACAATGTAATTCATTCAATGCATAACAATAATCATGCTCAGAAATCACAGGTATCTCATCTAATACCTCTAGATCCATGCCATGCATTTCATACACTAATTCCTTAGAATTCACTAATGCATTCACTTCACCATCAGGCAATGTGATTTCCCTCTTAGCATAATCAATTCTTATGTTACGCATAGCAAGTCAAGTCATACCCAGCACTAAATCATACTTAGGAATATCCAACACTAGTAGATTAGTCATAGCCTTAGTCTTTCCTACTACTAGCTCACAATCCTTAGCTAGGTCATTAGTGAAAAGACATTGACTACCTAATATTTTCACTAAGGATATCCTAGGCATGATTTTAGGAGGCAATTTCATGGAATCAAAAAATTTCCCACCCACTATAGACACAGATGCACCAATATCAAATAGAACACTAACAGGCATACCATTAAGGTAAATTTTACCTCTTAGTACTCCTCCCTGCTTTGATGTCTCTGGCCTCTCCACTTAGGAGACTCTGCCAGCTCTCCATGCTGGAGGCCGAGGCACTAAAGGAATTGGCCTCTGCTGTCCCTCCCTAGGTGCTCCCTCTCTAGGTCCTACCCCAATAGGCCTTACTAGACCTTGGTCTTCTGGCCTCCTTTGAGCCTGTGGGCAATCTTTGATCCAATGATCCATGGATCCACATCTTAGACACGCTTGGGTGTCAAAATAGCAAGGTTTTTTTTCCATGAAACTTTTTGCATTTAGGGCACCTTAGGCCAGGGAACTTAACACGGCCGTCCCTGGCCCCTGCCCAGGACACCTGTGAGAACTTGGTCTCACGGCCGATTACAGTTGGACTCATTGATATGTGTGCGGATTAAGTCCATGTCACTAGTTGATTATCCTAGAATATGCAATATGCATGCTCTTTATGCTTTGACGGGTTATTTAAAACCATAAAATGTTAATGTGGCCACAATTTTTCATATAAAACAAGTAGAGCAGTCAAAGCATACAAATCAACCTTTATATGAGTTAACTACACATAGCAACATGCGTGAGCATTCATACATATAGCAGCTAATGCCCCCGCCCAGAAAGCAATCCTCGAGTCCATGACTCTTCATTTCATAACTAAGGAGGCAACTAGAGTACTATGTACACATACAAAATCCTCTACTGAGATCTTCTCATACTAACTCCCACATTGGATGTGAATCCCAGTGGCGAGCTTTAGAGACTCCTCTGGACCCAACTAGGTCTAGCTATGCCTGACTATGTCCAATGTGCACTAGGCTCTGTAACCAGTGAGCAATTTAGTTAGTACTGTGCAAGACCAACAAGTAACCAACAATAAGTACTAAAATCATCAAAACTCAGGTATTCTACCTGTGCACCAAAAACTACTGCCAGAGTAACCCTCAACGGTCACTCGGCCCAACTGCTTCTGTATCTGCACAACAAAACAGTATGGGTGAGAATCCAAGATTCTAAGTAAGGGGTAACCTCATGTACCAACAGTAAAACTGTGGACAAATATGAAATAACTCATGCATACTCTCTGCTGGCTCTCGCAGTGTGAGGGACCTCTCATATATGTAAATATATGGATATGCATGCTCGGATCCCGAAGGACCACTCCTCACATAATTTTCTTACTTTCTCACCGGCGTCACTCCGTGGCTCACAGTCTAGCCCTCAACTTGTGCCTCGTAAGCCTTAGCTTATGCCTGACTTTCTCACGGGCGTCAGTCCGTGGCTGACAAGTCTAACTCTCAACTTGTGCCTCGTAAGCCTTAGCTTACGTCTGACTTATTATATAACCTCTCTTTAATTTTGTTGTGCAGGGGAATTATGGTGAGAACTATGTAACTAGGTTAATAAACCTTATAACCTTGGTGCATTTGAAGCCTCTCCTTACAACCCCGTGATTTTCAACACTGCCAGGTTGCCAAGGGTTTTAAAACTTACACCTCAAGCTCATGACACTTGGTTATATTCGCTTGCAACTTAGTTTCCTTGCTTACTCAACAAGTAACCACAAAACTTTTCAAAACTCAAGGAAACTCCCACTTCTCGAAGGACTTCAAGAAGTCTTGAAGTATCCCCGGCATACTTGAGGCTCAGGGTACCTAAAGAACCCCTTTCGGACTCACCTCAATCATCTCAGCAAAATGTTCAAAATTCTGCCTTTAAAATTTACCCTTACTTTGATTCAAAAAAACTTTAAATATGGGGCATTTTAGATGTTTCTAAAACTTGGAAGTGATAGTACTCCCTCTTAGCTTCATGTGGAACTTTGAATCACCTCAATCGGACACCCGAGCGAAAAGTTATGCTAAAAACAAAATCGGGTCCCCAATGCTGTCTTGGCGACGCGTCGCCACAGTTGTCGACGTTGTACGATTCTTTTTCCAATTGGCGACGTGTCACCAATTATGGGTACCTCTTGGCGATGCGTCGCCAATCTGTGAAACTGCAAAATTGGCACGCATTTTGCTGCTACGACCTTTGGCTACTTAGTACACATATCAAACATGCATAAAAAGCCACCAAACTTCACACACACTTAGTTCAGTTGCAAGGAACATAACCAACTATCACAATGCCATTAATGATGCTCTATAACATCATCAAATCTTCCTCAAACCTCATAGTTCACCACAATTTAACCAAAACTCATACTCAATGCTATGGCTAATTTCAATCAATTTCTTACAACAAACTCAAGCCACAAGCATTGTTCAAGCTTAAAAACACTACTCCCTTACCTCAACTCCAAGATACAAGCTAGAATCAAGCTCCTTTTCATTCAACCAAGCTCCCAAAGTTCTACACAAGTTCCAATCCAAAAACAAAGCACCAAACATGAAAATTATGCTCTCTAACTAAAACCCAAGCTCCAAACTAACTAAATAGCATGAATTCAATCAAGAACACAACTCTTACCTCGTTCAAAAACAGGGGATGGGAGAAAATGCCTTTCCAAGCCTCAAAAACGTGATTTCAAGCTTGGAAATCACTTCTCCTAGCTTATATACTTTGAATTACACCTTTTGGCACCAAAATCTCTTGATTCCAAGCTTAATTTGGGAGTCAAATGGAGGTGAGAAGGTGGAAATCGGGTTATGGCAGCCCAAAGCCCTTTTCCCCCTTCTTAAACCCTCACTTAACTCTAATGCCATCAAAGTATTAAGTTTTAAACAATTAAGTCCCCCATCTTTGTAACTTAGTAGTTCTTGATTAAATTCTTGTCTATTTGTCAAGTTTGAGTTAAGGTTAAAAGTGAAGTTATAAAAATTCATTTTAAAACACTTGGGACTTGTCCCAGCTATTCAGGATGGAAAATTACCATTTTGCCCCTGCTCCTCATCTCGTGCTTAAACCTTCTTGGAACTTAGTGAATTTTTGAAACTCCTTTATTCTAGCTTTGTAACCTTGAAATTAAAGTTCTAAACTTAATTTAGAACATTTTACCTCTCTCGGTAGTGTTGACTACTAGGAGGTCCATAACATTCTCCCCTCCTTTTGGAATTTGGTCCCCGAAATTTCGTTGCAACTCCGGAAAGGCATTAGGATATCTTTTTAGCATATCCTGTTCTGTCTCCCATGTAGCCTCTCCCTCACTATGGTTAGACCATAGGATCTTAACCATAGGAATCCACTTAGTCCTTAACTTCTCCAATATCTCATATGGTCCAATATACCTAGGAGCCAACTTGCCCCTTTGCCAAAAATGGCAAACTCTTCTCAATGGAGACACTTTCAAAAGTACTTTGTCCCCAACTTCAAAACTCAAATCTCTTCTCCTTAGGTTTGCATACTTGGTTTGCCGATCATTGGCTGCCTTAATCCTTTGCTGGATTAACTTGATCTTAGCTGTGGTATCAGCTATGACCTCTAGACCAATGACTATCTTATTTGCAGAATCTGCCCAACAATGGTGGGTCATACACCTCCTCCCATACAGGGCCTCGTATGGTGCCATACCAATAACAGTTTGATGGCTGTTATTGTAAGCAAACTCGATCAGCGGTAGGTGTTGATCCCAATCACCTTTAAAATCAATAGCACACATGCGTAGCATGTCCTCCAAAGTTTGAATCACTCTCTTAGATTGGCCATCAGTCTGAGGATGAAAAGCAGTACTACGACTAACCTTGCTCCCCAATGACTCCTGGAAAGCATTCCAGAACCTCGACGTGGATCATGGATCTCTATCAGATATAATCTGATATGCTATCCCGTGGAGTCTCACTATTTCCTTGAGATACAACTGAGCCAACTTTTCCAAAGTATAGGAAATCTTTATAGGTATGAAGTGAGCTGACTTTGTCAGTCGGTCCACTACTACCCATATTGCATCATGTTGACTCCGGGTATTTGGTAACCCAACTAGGCAATCCATAGTAACGGATCCCCACTTCCTCACTGGTAAAGGTAGACTCTGAAGTGTACCTGCCGGTTTCTGATGTTCTGCTTTCACCATTTGGCATGTTAAACACATTGCCACATGTTTTGCCACATCCCTCTTTACTCTCAGCCGCCAGAAATGCGTCTTCAAATCGTGATACATCTTACTAACACCAGGGTGAATACTCAAAGTACTACTATGTGCCTCCTGTAGGACTTGTTGCCTAAGTCCCTCAACATTCGGTACATAGAGTCGATCACCATAGTGTAGTATTCCATCCTTGTATCTAAACTCCTTCTTCACAGTACCAAACTTAGCTTCACCTAAAATCTTCTTCAGTAATGGATCCTTCATCTGAGCTTCTCTAACTCTGACTAACCAAGCTGTCTGGACTTCTAGAGTGTAGACTAGGGACTTCTTTCGGTCTTGCCATAACTCATGCAAAACTGAGAAACAATCCCCTGATGTTCCTTCAGAGGAACTCGTAGCCTGATCCTTAGATCAGATCACTCCCGTGTACTTCCTGCTCAATGCGTTTGCTACTACATTCCCTTTTCCAGCACAATACTCGATTGAGCAATCATAATCTTTGATATACTCAATCCATCATCGTTGCCTCATACTCTGCCACAGACTCGTCTTGAAGGCAGTTTTTGGGATATCTTCCTCCTTAACTCTAATCTGAAAATATCCAGAATGGAGGTCAATCCTAGAAAACATCCTCGCTCCTTCGAGTCTGTCAAACAGATCATCGATCCTAAGAAGCGGATACTTGTTCTTGATTGTCACTGCATTCAACTTTCTATAGTCGATGCACAATCTAAAAGTCCCATTCTTTTTCTTTACAAACAACACCGGGCCTCCCCATGGTGACACACTTGGCCTTATAAAGCCCTTCTCTAGCAGTTCTTCCAACTGCTTCTTTAACTCATCCATCTCAGGAGCTGACATCCTATAAGGTGGTATGGAAATAGGTTCAACCCCTAGTTGTAGATGGATTGCAAACTCAGTATTCCTTTTAGGTGGTAACCCAGGTAACTCTACCGGGAACACCTCAGGAAACTGATTGGGTACCGGAATCTTTTTAAGTTCCTCCTCTATGGCCACCCCATTCAATGAGTAATACTCCTCCTCCATAACTATGGGGATGGTATCCATAAGTCTAAGGTGCAAACTCTTAGTACTAGAAGAGAGCTTGAACACAACAACTATTTAGGATTTGTGATTTGACTCAATAGTTAGGTGAAAGATCTCAACCGAATTATGTATGAAAAATTTTGAACACCCAATTTACCCCGTTTCATGTGGACTATGGATGGTTTTGGTTATATTCCGTTGCATTTGTTTGGCACTTGAAACCCCTACAATGGTATTAGAGCTACTGGTGAAACCCTAAATCGGGATTGAATGTCAAATTGCATGATATGTTATGTGTTTGGTTAATTTTGATCATGGTTGATTAGATTGATTCATGATGCATGAAATCGGAACTCGTAATGAATATTTGAGATATAAGAAGAAAGGACACAAATCGGTTAATAAGACTAACCCTAGATTGAATGGTATGAGATACCTATATGATTCTTGCAATAGTTGCAAAAACCTACCATGGATTGGATTAGGGCACCGAGAGTAGAGTACTTTTGGTGGCTTGAATAGAGGTGGTCTCTGGTGCCTAGTTGCTTAAATTAGAAGATCTCGAGTAATAGCAGGACTGCCGTATGCGAAGTGCCACATTAATACAAACTAGTTAATCAACATGTGTTAATTGGTATAAAATTTTGGTGGATGAGTTTGGCATGTTATGCTGATTAGTGGTTGAAGCGTGGTGCATGGTTATAGCCCTTGTTGGTTGTACTAGCAAATACAGCTTGCGAGCCATGCCTTATTCTTGTTATTCTCATTGTACATTCTCTTTTCACCTTACTACCCTTGAATGTAACTCGAGGTTTTTCTTATTGATGTAATTGTACATTATGGGATCATCCACGGTGTTATGTCCAAGGAGGTGACAACAAAAGTGTAACCAAGCAAGGAGGAGAAGGAGCTTATGAAGACCTTTTTCTTTTCTTAGGCTTTTATGATATTCTTATTGGCTTCAGAATATCACATAGTTTGGGCTATAACCATGTCACATTTACTTTTTTGTTAGCATATGATGTGATAGCCGAGGTACTATCAACCGCAAAGACCTTCTCCCTTGGCTGAATCTAACTCCACACTCGGGATGAATCTCTCCTCCACCCTTGGTAATATATATAGCTGACTCCGGGAAAAAGGCTCCTGGCCACCTTCAAATTTGCACGCTATCAACCTCGGGGTTATAAGTCCACTAACATTGAAAGAGGAAATGGTCTTCCAAAGATGGTCCGCCATTTTGAAGGGCCTTATCCAATAGCCCATTGGGAAAATCCCTGATTGAAGGGGTCTTATAGAAAAATGACAAATACAGTTGAGGGATCTCTGACATAGGAGCCCTGCAGATACCCCTACCCTCTGGCTGGAACTGCCTACGACCAGCTGGAGATACCTGTCTCCGATGGTACAAATCGGATTTGGCTAAACACATGTTCTGATCTGGATAGGTTGTGTAAAATGGCCTTCTCCCTACATCCTCCTATAAATACTCAAGAGGTTCCCAGGTAAAGGACACAGGACTCTCTCCTTCATACTCTCTGCCCTTAAACAACTTTTTTCCCATGTACTGACTTGGGCGTCGAAGCCTCTTCCCCTAGAATCACACTTCGGGGAGCTCCTAACCCGCTTTCTTCATGATCTTGCAGATTCTTTCTCACCAAAAGCCTTTCTCAGGCCCAATATGTCATACAACAAAGATGCCATTAAGCATCATTTGGTGCCGTCTGTGGGAAGTGAGTGACTGTTCAGACCAAGCATCTTCGTGTCCATTGTACCCTTTCCTGATTAGATGGTGCCTTATGAACAAAGAGCTACTTCAGGAGCTCGGGTCATCAAGGAACACATTATAGACAAGAAAATGCTAAAACTAGCAGTGGACAAGAAAAAGCATTGGCTAGTCATGCTTATTCGGTGCGAACTTACTTACTCAGCACTTGTAAAAAGTAAGCTTTTTTACTACTTTTCTTTTTGGAATTTTTCCATACTTACACTGATGTTTCTTTCTTTACAGAGATAGGCGATAAGTTAGCGGCCTTCTACAAGAGTCTCTTCCTCGGTCAATCCGGGAAAGGGGAGCAAAAGAAGAAGGGGCCATCTGGTCAGTCTTCCTTGATGTCGAAGATCAAGAAGGTGAAGGAGGACATATAGAGATTTGTATGGAAGAACATCATATGCAGATTTGGCGTGCCAAGGGTGATAGTAGCAGATAATGGTTCTCAATTCACTATAAAGGATTTCAGGAATTCACAACCAACCTCAGGGTAAAATTGCACTTCACCTCAGTTGCCCATCCTCAGAGCAATGGATAAGTTGAAGTGTCTAATAGGACAATAAAAGATGGTCTAAAAAAGAGGTTGAAACAGGCAAAGGGAAAATGGCCAGGAGAACTCCCGAGTGTGCTATGGAGTTACCAAACAACACCTAAAAGAGCTATTGGAGAAACACCTTTCTCACTTGTCTTCGGCATTGAGGCCATCATCCCTGTCGAGGTCATACAACCATTTATCAGACTACAAGTGTTTGACAAAGAGGGGAACAACCTCAGTCCAAGAGCTAACTTAGAGATGATTGACGAACGTAGAGAGATCGTCGAACTCAAAAGAAAAGCTTTGCAACAAAGGGTAGCCTTTGCCGCAAACTCTCATGTCAAACCTAAAGGGATCAAGAAAGGAGACCTTGTTCTCCGATAGGTCAAACTGGAGCCTCGAAGACCATCTCAGGTGTACTTTAGGCAAATTAGGAAGGACCTTATTTGGTCCTTGAGGAAGTTCGACCAGGAGTCTATAAGCTCGAAAATATCGTAGGAGAAGAGTTGAAGAACTCATGGCATTCTAACTCTTTGCAAAAATTTTACACTTAGAATTTTCAAACAATTCTACACTAAATGTCATCGAGGGTGGATGACCGAATGTGGTTAAATCCGAAAGTACCTAAGTGTTGCCCAAGTGTGGTCACCAAATATGGTTAATTCCGAATATGGTCAATTGAACATAATTGATCCCCAAGGTACCTAAGCATTTTTACAAAGCAAGTCTTTGGAGAGACTAAGGTTGTGAATCCTTGATAGTATCTTTTAAGGATATTACCCGACTGAAGGTGATAAGTGCCGAAGATAGTCAAATACCAAAGCTTAAAACAGTACCGAAAGTCTTACCCATTGTGGACTTAGCCAAAATTTTTGGAAATAAAGTTCCATTAAGAAGCATCGTACAAAAAAACATGGGGCAAAAACAACTATGCCCTATGGGTTTTGTTGTGCATCATCGTCTTCTTTGGCATTGGCATCCTCAACGTCCTCCTCATCCTCAGTAGCTGCTGAATAAGGGAGCTCGGCAGATTTAGGAACTCCACCTTTGACCATGACAAGGTGGGCCCTTTGGAAATGTCAAGCGCCTGAAGACACGAAACATCTAGGTCGGGGTACTAAAGGAGCATCTGATGATGAGCGAGGCAAAAGCCATCTTAATATGATGACTTTGCCACCTCCTCTGCCTTAGCCTTCTTGGCCTTTAGATGCTCCACTTCCTTCCTAAGTACCTCTATCTCCTTTGTAGCCTTCTTCTTCTTCTTTCTCTTCTTCTTTAGTCGCTCAATCTCAGCGAAGAATTCGGCATTACTCTCCAGTGACTTGGTGAGGTCTGCTACTGTCTTTTCTTTTTGCATCTGAAGGGCCTCCCCCTTTGAGGTCAGCTCTACCACTTTTTCCTTGAGGTCAGATATTTTTTAGGAGCACTCATCAAGGAGCATCCTCTGGCACTCCAAAACCTCCTAGCAGAGCTTAGCTGGGTCCTCCCTCGTGACCTTGTTCAGCTTGTCGTATTTCATGACCAAGGTCACAAATAATTCCTTGGCCTTGGCCAAGTTCTCCTTCGACTGACCTCAGATGGAAGACTATTTTGCTGCCCAAGCCCGAAAGTAGCCTCCATATGCCAAAAGCTGCAAATGGAAAAAACATGATATGAGCACAACAAGTTCGAAGATCTTGAAAAATCAAAATCTTTCTAAGTACAAGGGATTACTTGAGTAGCATGATTGGTCATTCAGACAGTGAGGATCTCCTTATTTAGGCAGTCCTCGGTTAGTGTTTGGTAGGTGGCATTGGTTATGGTGCCCTTCATTATCTGAGGGGCCATCTTTTGACTATCTTCGGAAAAGATGTCCATGTCCTCAGTGAAGGTCCATAAAAGTTCCCTCGGGACCTTGTCCTTTGGAATCTTTGAGTCCCAAATGGTCCTTCACTAAAGGTGGTCCGTCATCCACACAGTTTTGGCTCTATCCTATGCAAAGTCACGTTGAAGTTCCCTTATTAAATTATCTCTTAGGCATTCATCTACAAGGGAGGTTCCCAGGTAAAGAACACAAGACTCTCTCCTTCATACTCTCTGCTCTTAAACAACTTCTCTCCCGTATACTAACTAGGGCGTCAGAGGCTCCTCTGCCAAAAACACAATCCATGGTGCTCTAAACCTGCTTTCTTCAAGGTCTTGTAGACCCTTCTCACCGAAAGTGTCTTTCAAGCCCAGCATGTCATACAACGAAGATGCCGCTAGGCGTCCAGATGCATGTTTTATATTTGTATGTGATACATGTATAAGACAACTGGAGATAATAATTGGTGAGATCAAAAAGAAAAATCCCTCAAACCAAATATTAAGTCATTAAATGTGATGCCTTCCAAATGTTGGTACTCGTCAAGACTTTGATCAACATTAGGTGAGTTTCCCAAAGCAAAGCACCTATGTTCATCTTGGTAAGGCGCGATGGGATAATAGTGATATCCAAATTGCTAACTTTAGGTCCGACTTAACTAAGTTATCCTAAAAGGATTGGGGACTTAGAGGCATAGGGTTGGGCTTAAGTTCATGAGATGAGCTTGGACAAGTGTTCTTCACCCAACTATCCAAGAGTTGCATGAGATGCAATTGGCTAGGACTTGCCTACCTAAATAACTATAATTTGAAAGTAAACCCTAAGCTGACTCAGGTTATGGTGAAAAATGGATCTTGGCCCACTAGAATACCTTAGTGTTGAGGTGTTCCGAAATAATATTGAGGGTTATTATTTTCAGTAAAATAGTGGGAGCATTGTTTAATAAAAGTCTTTATTAAATGAATTAAAATGCATGACTCTTACACTGCATATTTACTGTTGTAGATAGCCATGGCACAAAAAACATCGACACTTTCATTGCAATCGATCCTTGAGAAGGAAAAATTGAATGGGACCAACTTTCTCAAATGGTACTGAAAGTTGAGGATAGTCCCTAAGCAAGAGAGAAAGGCTTATGTCCTAGAGTAGCCGATTCTGAATGAGCCTACTACCACTGCTCTAAGGGCTGAAAGGGATGCTCAGAAGACGCATTCTAATGATGCTTTGGATGTTGTTTGCCTCATGCTTATTACGATGGAATCTAAGTTTTAGAAGCAACATGTAAACATGGAGGCATTTGATATGATCGAACATCTCAAAATGCTCTTCCAAGAGCAAGCTAGGCGTAAAAGGTTTGAGACCTCTAAGGCATTGTTTTAGTGAAAAATGTTTGAGAGAAGTTCCATGGGGCATCATGCACTCAAGATTAGGTACGTTAAGAATCTTGAGAGTTTGGGATTTGCTCTTCAGGAAGAGTTGGTTGTTGATGTAGTCCTACAATCATTGCTGGAAAGCTACAGTCAGTTTGTCATGAACTATAACATAAATGACCTTGACAAGTCCCTCCCTGAATTGCTCAACATGTTGAGAACTGCTGAGAAAAACCTTAAGAAGTCTAAGCCCATTCTGATGGTTCAAAAGTGCAAGGGAAAGGAAAAAGCAAACAAGAAGAAGGATAAAGCTAAAGGTGATAGCCGAAGTGTTATCACCCTGGTCAACCACCGACCACGGAGAAGGATTCCGAAGTGAAGGAAATCATACACTTGAGGCAGTCGACCTCAGTAGCTCGCCAATTCCAACTTCGAAAGCCAGCATAGCACCTCCTTCGGAACGTCGGCCAAACCACCCTCGGGGAAAAGGACCGACCACCCCCTGTAAGAAAAAGCCCCCCGAAGATGAATAGACCGAAGTTCTAACTGGACCCCCCGAAGTGAGACATCAACCAAAGGGACCTCGGTTGTACGGCAAGAGCCACTAAGGAGTCTCTGACACTCCGCTTACACAAGTCATCAACACGCCACCTCTAGGCACGCTCTGGCACGATGTCACTATCCAACGTCCTGTCACATAGGGCTACACCTACTCCGGCTCGCAACCCGAAGAGCTTGTAGATCACTAGGGGCCTACACGCTTAGAAGTATGAACACCATCTAAACCATACACGTGCCGAACACGTGTCGTCATCTGAAGGGGTCATCCTCTTCCTTTTATACAAGGGAAGTCATTACAAGGAAAAGGGGCTTCCGGGAGGGGGTTCTCTGCCCGGAGGACCAAAAGGACAAGAGGACGCTCTCCTCTCTCCGCCTGAATACTTTCCCTTCAGCCCTCAGAAAGACACTCCAGGCAAGAGTCCCTTGTGCTTATTACTGAGTATCTCTCATTCTCACAGCACTAACTTGGGCGTCAGAGGTTGCCCCCCGGAAATCCACCCCGGGGGCCTCCTAACCCCTGTTTTCTGAGTGTTTTAGCTAGGTCTCCCTGAAGGATCTCCGCTTCGGGTTCTCTCCCGTGCCGGGAGCCTTTCCCGTCCTCACCAGCCACATATCAAAAGCTGTCAGCCATCACTTCAGGTGACCCTCTCAGGGTACCTCCGTGTCCATCCAGGAGTCCCTACTGCCCACACCGTTGCACAACAGTAAAGATGCCGGCTTCGCCTAACCGGACCCGCATCAAAAGTGATACGATCAAAGAAGGCACAACCAAGGAAGGCAAGGACCCACTGAAGGTTTCTAGTGGACCATTGACAAGGAAAAAGGCTAAGGAGCTCACTAGTGTACTTCAAGCTCGGATGTTGACAGATTGGCGATGTTCTGGTGGAAAAATCATATATTGAGCTACACAGATTGGAATTGAGTAATTCTTCATTAATTAGAAAGATAACATCTGGAGCTACAAATCATATGCAGACCATGAAACCCAGTTTTCACGCTAAGGGGGTCCAATTCAGCTTCAAAGTCGCGATTTACGACTTATCGCTGGTTCAGAAGCAGTTGCAGTATTTTGGGCATATCTTTGGATTTAGATGTCTGTTTTGTGTCGTTCAGGTGTCATTTCAAAGATAAGAAATATATCTACAACGTTCATGCTTTGCATTTTGAGAAATCATGGATGCATCAAGTTCGAATTTCAGCTTGAAGTTGGAGACACAAGCAGGAACCACCTGAGAAGACTATTTTGGGTTTTTATGCCCAATCTTGTGCTGTAACGTATCTTATTTTATTTTCCTAATTATTTACATTATTTAGGAAGTTATTTAGGCTATGGAATAGTTTTAAATCGTTTTGGACAAGTGGCATATGCTGCATTCATTAAACTTGTTCAAACTAGCAATTAGAGTCCTAATTTGACTAGGATTTCCTATGTCTTTGTATCTAGGATTTAGGCTGTGAATTTTGCCCAGCTTTTAACCCTAGGTTAGGCCTATATAAAGGCACATATTCTGGATGTAAACATACAAAAAAATTTTGAAATAATATTGCTCTTTGGAGAGGTTTTCTCTTTGGTTCTTTGTGGACTGCCTTGGTGCACAAGTTTGCTTGTGTTCTTGGAGTTCTATACTTCTCGTTTCTAATCACAGGTTGATTAGGGGTGGGGGTTTCAAATCCAGTCTCTTTGATGTCTTGTGGAGCTTGAATCACATCTTGGGCGCGTTTCATGGTCTTTATACCATCGGGGTTCGCATCAGTTGGCATCAGAGCCACAAGTTCCATTGAAGGACATATCCTTGTGTTCTTGTTTCTCTTCGATTTTCTTTCAATTATGTTCAATAAATTCGTGTTTTAATTCTCTGTTTTAATCCTTTATCTTCTTGTTTCAGGTCTGTCCTTTTTTATTCCATCCTTGTTCAAGTCCGAAAATCACAAAAACAACAAAAAGAAGTCAATCCGTGTCACTTAGTATTCTCGGTTTCAATTCAATTGTTCTTGTCTAATTCTTATCTTTCTGTTTCGTGTCCAGCCATACTAATCTCTTTTGTTTTCATTGTTTCCAGCATCTTAGAGTCTAGAAAACTTCAAAAAAAGAAGGATCCAAGTTCAGGAATTTTCGGTATCAAAAGGTTGCTTCAAATTGTGCCAATTTCACTAGTTTTCTTGTCTTGGCCGAAAAGAATTCTAACTTTTTGTCTTTGGCAGCAAGGAGTTTCAAGGATAACGTTTGGTTAGCATCAGAACAGCAAGCAAAAAAAAAAAAAGGAGGAAAAAAAAAGGAAGGAAAAGAAAAGAAAAAGAAAAAGCAAAGAAAAGAAAAGAAAAGAGCTTGCAAAAAAAGAAGTTTTCTCAAAGTGTTGAAAGTTTTGCGCCCCAAAACCTATCCCATTGTTTTTAAGCCAAAAAGCTTTCTTTGTGGTTCTTGTGATCATCAATTGCAAGAGCTTCCTAGAGTCTTTTAAAGCTTGTTTAGCCCATCTCTTTTGGAGTCAAAATAGTTCTTCAAAAATTCAAGTTTTCTTGTGTGCTTTGAGGATAGTTTTCTTAGAACTTTTGAGAACTCTTTAAATAGCAATATCTCACTAACAAATTGAGTGTTTGAGTGTTCATCTTTTGAGTGAAACCCGTGAGGTGAGTGTTTGTGAGGATCTTTGTTATTTTCAGGAGTATGGAGGGCCAGGAGGATAGGAGAATGAAAGTGAGACACAATGAGGAGCCAACCATGAGAGAATTTCAAGAAACTCTCAATAGACTTGTGGGGAGGATTGAGGACATTGATTTGAGGTTGCCAACGAGAGGTCCAAGGAAAAAAGAACCCGAGGAGGAAGAAAGAGTTTGGCATGACCATGGGTTTCCAATGAGGTGTGAGCCAAGAGAGGATAACAACCTAAATTCCATCAAGCCTACCATTCCACCTTTCCAAGGGAGGAGTGATCCCGATGCATATTGGGAGTGGGAACAAAAGATTGAGATGGTGTTTGATTGCCATCGTTACTCCGAGAAAGAGAAGGTTAAATTGGCTACCATAAAGTTCACTAATTATGCTCTTGTATGGTGGAATCAGGATGTTACGTCTAGGAGAAGGAATGAGGAGGAGCCCATACATACATGGAGAGCCTTAAAGCCTTAATGAGGAGGAGATTTGTGCCTAGCTACTACACTAGAGATCAACGCCTTAAGCTTCAAAAGCTAGTGCAAGGCCAAAGGAGTGTGGAGGACTACTACAAAGACTTGGAGATAACCTTGACCCGAGCCAACATCATGGAGGATGAGGAGACCACCATTGCTAGATTCATTAATGGTCTCACTCCTGAGATTGCCAACAAAGTGGAAATGGCGCCTTATTTCAACATGGAGGATTTGCTTCATTATGCCACCAAGGCCGAAAGGATCATCAAAAGGTCCAAGGCATCCAAGATGTGTCAAGGAGGAATTTCCACATGGAGAGGAGCATGGAGCAAAGATGTAAGAGAAGTACCCAAGCCAAACATGGAGATCACAAAAGGAGACTTGTCTCAATCTCAACAAGAAAAGTCAATCATGCTTGTCCCACTTTCACCACAACAAGTCTTTGAGGATCAAAGAAAATTTCAAAGTAAGGTTGAGAGAAAAGTAAATGAGGGGAAAGTTGAGGGCAAGAGTGATGAGGGGAAAATTGAGAGAACAACCGAGAGATTAAGTGAGAAGAGTGAACATGAGGGGAAGAAGAGTAGAGAGTTCCCGAGAGAAGAAATTGAGTGCGAAGTTGAGATAAGACAAGAGTGCAATGAACCCAAGCTGAGTGAAGAGAGAAAGACCTACAAAGAAGCCATACTTTCATCTAACATAACAAAGTCTTTTTCTAGTGTTGTGTTGTCTTCTTTTCAGGAATTAAGTGGAGATGAGCAACAAGAATCAAGTGAGTTGCTGCCCATTAAAGAAGTTGGTGTCCCTAATATTCCAAGCCATGTCCCATGAATTAAAACAACAAAGGATTTTGAGAAGGAACAATTTGAGGTGAGTCCAAGTGATTTCATATGCAAAAGTTTGCCTAACCTTGTTTCTTATCCTATGTTTGAAGGGGATGAAATTAATGCAACTCCAACCAAAGTGATTAAGTGCAAAGGTGAAAATTTTGTGATTCCTACACCAAAGGAAGATACTTGGAGACTAAGTCCAACCACTGTAATGTATTTCTTCCTAACACCTAGATTTGATGTAGTTTTGCATGAAAATCTCAAACAATGTGTGTTTGCTTGCAATGTTATTTTGACAAATGGTTTTCATGAAACTAGATTAAGAGAAGGAAGTAAACATGGAAATTTGACAAAATATGGTTTACAAGCTTCAAATTCTTTGGTTTTGTCAAATCATCTTTGGAATTGCTTGAGTTTCTCTAGAGGAAAATCTGTTTTGTTGTCTTTTGTTTTTTAATTTGTTTACTTTGCATCCATGTCACATTGGTTTGTTTTGTCTCAAGTTAAAGCTACTTCTTTGGAATTTTTCATGCATAAATTGGTTGTTACCCATGCATTACATATTTCTTTGTTTCCCATTTATATTCAGCCCATTTTTCTGTGTCAATCTTTAATTTCCAGCAAGTATCTTTTTGTCATGACACATGCATTACACAAACTTTTGAGTCTTGATATTTTTGCTTTATGTCCAAACTTGAAATTTTTTATTTTGAGTGAAAATTCTTGATTTAAATTCAGCCTTTTAAGGAGATGTGTTGAGTCTTTTGTTTTGTGTCACACCCCATTTTCAAATTTCATGCACTGTGGTGCATACACATACAAAAATAAGTTTGTTCTTGTCTCATTCAAAATGCTTAGGATTTTTGTGAAATTCATACATCCTAGTTTGGTTATTAGTTTAGGCGACATTGTGTTCAATTCTTGTTTGCTTGAATGGCCGATGCAAACTATTGTCTTGACATGCATAACTTGTGCTTTTCATAACCATAACACTTGTGTGAGTTTAGGTCCATTTGTTTTGAGTGCATACAGCATCCCTAGGGTAAATTATTCCTACACTTTTACTTGTTGTGAGAATAATGTTTTTGAGATGGTAAAGGCAATGAAAGTGATGCCTAGAGTTAAGATGAAAATTGTGTAAACATTCAGATTTTTTGTGCTAATTGTTTCAAGCTTTGTCTTTGATCCAGGAGGTATCATTGCATTTGGATACTGGTTCAGGTTTTGCACAAGATTAAAGCTCCATACACAAGCATTCCATGCTATTGGTTCATATGTGAAAGGTAAGTGCTTATGTGTTGATTATTTCATTGTTACTGATTCAATTCCCTTTTCTAATGCAGGTTTTGATTCGAGGACGAATCCTTCTAAGGAGGGGGGAGCTGATACGATCAAAGAAGGCACAGCCAAGGAAGGCAAGGACCCACTGAAGGTTTCTAGTGGACCATTGACAAGGAAAAAGGCTAAGGAGCTCACTAGTGTACTTCAAGCTCGGATGTCGACAGATTGGCGATGTTCTGGTGGAAAAATCATATATTGAGCTACACAGATTGAAATTGAGTAATTCTTGATTCATTGCAAAGATAACATCTGGAGCTACAAATCATATGCAGACTATGAAACCCAGTTTTCACGCTAAGGAGGTCCAATTCAGCTTCAAAGTCGCGATTTACGACTTATCGCTGGTTCAGAAGCAGTTGCAGTATTTTGGGCATATCTTTGGATTTAGATGTCCGTTTTGTGTCGTTCAGGTGTCATTTCAAATATAAGAAATAGATCTACAACGTTCATGCTTTTCATTTTGAGAAATCATGGATGCATCAAGTTCGAATTTCAGCCTGAAGTTGAAGACACAAGCAGGAACCACCTGAGAAGACTATTTTGGGTTTTTATGCCCAATCTTGTGCTGTAACGTATCTTATTTTATTTTCCTAATTATTTACATTATTTAGGAAGTTATTTAGGCTACGGAATAGTTTTAAATCATTTTGGACAAGTGGCATATGCTGCATTCATTAAACTTGTTCAAACTAGCAATTAGAGTCCTAATTTGACTAGGATTTCCTATGTCTTTGTATCTAGGATTTAGGCTGCGAATTTTGCCCAGCTTTTAACCCTAGTTTAGGCCTATATAAAGGCACATATTCTGGATGTAAACAAACAGAAAAATTTCGAAATAATATTGCTCTTTGGAGAGGTTTTCTCTTTGGTTCTTTGTGGACTGCCTTGGTGCACAAGTTTGCTTGTGTTCTTGGAGTTCTATACTTCTCGTTTATAATCACAGGTTGATTAGGGGTGGGGGTTTCAAATCTAGTCTCTTTGATGTCTTGTGGAGCTTGAATCACATCTTGAGCGCATTTCATGGTCTTTATACCATCGGGGTTCGCATCAAAAAGGAAAGTCCAATGCTAATTGATCTTTAGCTGCACTGAAACCATCTAGTGATGTCACAAAGGAAGGGGAGTGCTTCCATTGTAAGCAACCTCGACACTGGAAGCACAACTATAAGCTCTATCTTGAAGAACTTGCTAAGGAGAAGGGAAGTAAGACTTCTAGTTCAGGTATTTTTGTTATAGAGGCTAACTTCTTTACTTCCTCATCTTGGGTATTGGATACTAGGTATGGATTTCACATTTTTGGAAATGTGCTGGATCTAAGTAGAAGTAAAAGATTAGCCCAAGGTGAAGTGGACCTACATGTTGGAAATGGAGCAAGAGTTGCTGTCTTAGCTGTAGGGACTTATATTCTCACTTTACCTAGTGGATTAGTTTTAGAATTAGACAACTGCTACTTTGTGCCTACTATTAGTAGAAATTTGATTTCTGTTTCTTGTTTTGGACAAGAAAGGTTTTTCATTTATAATAAAGGACAAATATTGTTCTCTTTATTTAAATGAAATCTTTTATGGTAGTGCTGAACATAGCAATGGGCTGTATGTTCTAGAACTCAAAGATCCAATCTATAATGTGAATACCAAGAAGGTCTAATTGAATGATTCAAACCTGACCTATCTCTAGCATTATCACTTGGGCCATACAAATGATACCCGCACATCCAAGCTTCATAAGGATGGACTCCTAGGCTCATTTGACTTGGAATCATATGAGACATATGAGTCATGTTTATTGGGCAAGATGACCAAAACCCTATTCACAGAGAAAAGTGAAAGGGCTAATGACTTACTAGGACTCATACATAGTGACGTTTGTGGCCCTATGTCTACACATGCTAGAGGAGGCTTCCAATACTTGATTACCTTTACTTATGACTTTAGTAGATATGGCTATGTGTACCTCATGTGATACAAGTCAGAATCCTTTGAAAAGTTCAAAGAATTCAAGAATGAAGTAGAGAATCAAGTCAGGAAGAGTATCAAAGTACTTCAATTAGATCAAGTTGGAGAATACTTGTATCAAGAATTCCTTGACTATCTAAAGGAGTGTAGTATAGTATCACAACTCACTCCACCTAATACACCTCAATGGAATGGTGTATCTAAAAGGAGAAATTAAACTCTGTTAGACATGATTCGATCTATGATGAGTCAAGTAGACCTTCCAAACTCCTTTTGGGGACATGCTCTAGAGACAGGAGCTTCTACACTAAACCGAGTTCCATCTAAATCGGTTCAAAAGACACCATATGAGATATGGAGTGGGAGGCATCCTAATTTGTCTTTTATAAAGATTTGGGGCTGTGATGCTTATGTGAAACATCAATCCTTTGACAAGCTAGGGCCTAAATCTCATAAAAGCCTTTTTTGTTGGGTATCCCAAAGAAACAAAGGGTTACTATTTCTACAATCATTCTGAGCAAAAAGTGTTTGTTGCTCGAAGTGTTGTCTTTCTAGAGAAAAGGTTTCTCTCTAAAGAAACCAGTGGGAGGAAACTAAAACCTGAATAAATTCAAGAACAACAAGGGGACATCGAACCTGAAATGGAACCTGAACAGGCACCACAAGATGTTGTGGTTCAAGAGTCTGTTCCTGTAACATAGAGCCCACGTAGGTCTGGTAGGATTCGGTGTCAGCTCGAGAGATATGAATTTCTGGTAACTCACACTGGTGATGTGATGCTCATGGATCCTCATGAGCCCACAACCTACCAACAAGCTATGTCGGGGCTTGACTTTGAGAAGTGGCTAGAGGCCATGGAGTCAGAGATGGAATCCATGTATGAAAACCAAGTATGGACTTTGGTCGATCTACTTGAAGGGGTAAAACCTATAGGGTGTAAATGGGTTTTCAAGAAGAAAACTGACATGGATTGTAATGTGATTACATTTAAGTGACAATTGGTTGCAAAAGGTTTCAAGCAAATTCATGATATTGACTATGATGAGACATTTTTGCCAGTTGCCACGCTCAAATCCATCCACATCTTATTGGCTATTGCTGCACACTATGATTATGAGATATGGAAAATGGATGTCAAACTTGCGTTCCTAAATGGAAAGCTACTTGAGGATGTGTCCATGACATAGTGTGAGGGTTTTGTTACTTAATGGCGAAGGCGTTATTGCCCTTCAAGCCCCCAAGCTCGGGCGAGGCGCTGCCCTCGGAGAGGGTGAGTGTCACCCGTGAGGAATGTGAGCACCAACCTCCGGAAAACAAGGTCCAGCACCCTGATCCCCCGACCTCAGTGATCCACCATCACCCTTGGGTAACCGTAATACTAACCTCGGAAGTATGTGCACTACCACCCTCGGTAAGATGACCAGACCAGCTTCGGAGGAGGTAGACTCACCATCTTTAGCAGGTCAAAACACCCCCGAAGGGGATCATCCACACTGAGGGGACTCATGGATAACTGAAGCAACCTCGGCGAAAAGCCCCCTATACCGAAGAGGTCTCTTCCACCAAAGGCACCTCGAGAATATGATAAAAATGGTTAAGGAGCCTCTGACACGCTGCCTCGCACACGTTCTGACACGCCGCCTTCGCACACGCCCTGACACGCAAACCTCCTACGGCCCTGACTTCTGCCCAAATGGCCTATGGCCAGCTAGAGGTCCCCATTCCCGAAGGTACAGACCGCATCCAACCGAACACATGTCACGATCTGAGCGGGCTGTGTTAAACGTACTTCCCCTAAACACTCTCCTATAAATATTCGGGAAACTCTCAAGCAAAGGGGTTTTTTCTCTGGACTTCACCAAATACTGACTTGGGCGTCGGAGGCTCCTCCCCTAGAAAAACATTTCGAGGACCTCCTAATGCTTGTTCTTTGAGTGTTTCAGGCGATCTCTCATAGGAAGTCTCTCCTTCAGACGCTCCCCCCTCACCGAAAGTCCCTTCCAGGTTCACCATGCCATACAGCGAAGATGCCAACATGCATTATTACTCCTGAGAAAGCCAATAAAGTGTGCAAGTTACAAAGGTCCAATGATAGACTGAAGCAAGCTTCTCGGAGTTGGAATCTTGGTTTTGATGTATCAATTAACGTGTTTGGTTTTATCAAAAGTGAAGATGAACCTTGTGTCTACAAGAAGGTTACTGGGAGTGCTATTGTCTTCTTGGTGTTGTATGTAGATGATATACTACTCATCGGGAATAACATTCCTGAGCTATAGTCTGTAAAGACTTGGCTAAGGAAATGTTTCTGTATGAAGGACTTGGGTGAAGCAACCTATGTGTTAGGCAATAAGATCTATAAAGATAGATCTAGAAAATTGCTCGGCCTAAGTCAAAAAACATACATTGATAAGGTGCGAAAGAAGTTTAGCATGCGGGACTCTAAGAAAGGATTCTTTCCCATGTCACATGGTATAACTATTTCTAGATCTCAGTGTTCGAGTACATCTGAGGAGAGAGAGCGCATGAGTAAGATCTCATATACCTCAGCAACTAGAACTATCATGTATGCCATGATAAGTACTCATCCTGATGTCTCGTATGCCTTAAGCTTGACAAGTAGGTACCAATCAAACCTCGGTGAGAGTCATTGGACAGCTATTAAGAACATCCTTAAGTACTTACGAAGGGCTAAGGATGCATTCTTGGTCTTAAGAGGTGAAGATGAGCTCATTGTAAGGGGTTACATCGATGCTAGCTTCCAACCCGATAAGGATGATTTCATATCATAATCCAATTATTTGTTTTGTATTGGTGGTGGTGTTGTGAGCTGGAAGAGTTCAAAGCAAGAGATAGTAACTGACTCTACAATAGAATCTGAATACATTGCCACCTCTAATGCTGTGAATGAGGTAGTTTGGATCAAGAAGTTCATCACAGAACTTGGAGTGGTTCCAAGGATTGCCGACCCGATAGAGCTTTATTGTGACAACAATAGAGCAATCGCATAGGCTAAGGAATCTTGATCTCACCAGCGATCCAAACACATACTCCGATACTATCATCTCAACTAGGAGATCATCGAGATAGGTGATGTGAGTATATGCAGGACTTCAAAAAATAGCAACATTGCTGATCCGCTGACAAAACCCTTTACATAGCAGAAGCATGATAACCATTCTAGGTCCATCAGTATTAGATACATGGATGATTAGCTTTAGTGCAACTGGGAGATTGTTAATGTTGTGCCCAAAAGCCAATCATGAGATGATTTTATTTTGCACATTGAGTCATGATATTTTATTAATGCATTAATCCAGTAATTATGTTTGTTGTTTTGTTTCTATGTAATGTAATAATCATAATTATAACCCTAGAATAATGATATTCTTAAGTGTCCCTAGCCTAGTACTATGGTGGAGCGGGTTACCATAGTACATAATGACTAGCATATGTGGAGACTAATATGTGATATGTAGTCTATATATGGGTACAAGTTGGAGAACTAGTGTACTAGACCGACCCACCATGAGAATGCTACATGGATCGTTATATGAGTGTCATAAGTGATTCTCATGGTGATCATGGTATATGTAGTCCTTTGATGTAAGGTCATCAAGGTTCCCTACATATGAGTCTCATACTTTGAGACTTCCTTTTGTTGCTCGTAACTGAGTGAACTTGAAGGAGATCATTGGGTATGTCACATATCATGCGGAGGGTTTTGTATGATCAAGATGGGATTTTTCCTCCCTATGTAATGGGAGTGATATCTTCAGGCCCTTTGATAGAGTGAGACTAAGAAAATGTATGGCCATGCTTAGATGACTTGATATAGAATATCAATGTCATCAATTTATGTTCGTCTACTCGGGAATCAAGAAACCAAAGATTGGGCTATACGAGAGTGACACATTCAATGTCTTGTGCTTAGTCTTGATATCTTAGACAAATAGACAATGGCATATATGGATAATGATCATAGAGGTTTAGTCAAATCACCGACTATCTTGTCACTTGGGTAGCAACGATGTGTTGCTAGACACTACTCATTGCTTATGATCATAAATGTGATTTATGATCATTACTAACATGGTAAGAGCTTATTAGGTCGAACATATAAAGCCTATTTGGATTATTTGAGTGCATGGGCTAATTTATTTAGGTTATGGTTTCATGATAATTTCATATTAATAATTGGCCAAAATTTAAGCCATTATTAAGCCCAAAATTTAAACATAATTGGATCAGGGCTTTGACACCCATTAGGCTTGGAAGTTGAGTCTCACTATAAATACATCATATAGTGAGAATTTTGTGGCTCTTAGCTTCCCAAAAGGATGAAATCAGAAGAGTTCTAGAAACTAGGTGCATTATTCTCTTGCCATTCCTTGGAGGATGCAAGCTATCATTGTGGGTGTAAGAGAAACACATCTACTGAGACATGGTGGAGGCATGGTGATCTCGAGAGGCTCATGTGGATATGGTAAAGAGCTTGAGTACATCAACTGTTCAGGTTTTGTGACTTGACTCAACAGTTGGGTGAAAGATCTTAACCGAATTAGGTATGCAAAATTTTGAACACCTGGTTTACCCCGTTTTGCATGGATCTTGGAGGGTTTTGGTTTTTTTCCACTGCACTTGTTAGGCTCCTGAAACCTTACATTCAGTGTGTTTTGTGCACTAAAGTCTTTGTAAGTGGTTATCTTTGTCTTTATCTCCCACATTTTGTTTCTTCCAGTAGCAAAAATGTAGCCCCTCCACCTCCACATTCTCTCCATAGCCACCATACCTCCAAGCTTGCAATTAGTTGCAATTGAAAGCAAGACAGGGGAATTGGAAGCTATATGGTGCTAAGGCTTGAATGCACCTAGGATCATGCTCCAATTTTGGCATACACTCAAGGTAAGGAGTTCTCTTGCTCTCATGGAATGTTTACTACATTATTCAAACATCCATGGAGCTAGGGCTAAGTTTGGAAGAGAGCCAAGCGCTTGATGAACCAAGCTTAGTGAGGGGAGTTCACTTACTGATGGTTTTGTTTGAATGTGGTGCACAAGCTGTCTATGTTACCACTCTGAGAGCTTAAATATAGTTATATAATTTAATGTGTCAATCTCCCAAGAGCTATGCATGTTTTGTAGGCCATCAGAACAATGCTCACTATATTACCCAAGTGGCCCTCGTGGTCTTTATGCAAATGTATGTATATTGGTCAAACCATAACACACATATTTACATTTATGCACACTATGGTAGCTAAGAAGAAAAACACTAGCACAATTCTTAGTTTTGGCTTTCACAGCTTAGGCAATCTTGTTAAGTTCTAGTGATCAGCCACTGCACCTGTAACTTCCACTAACAAACTGTATCATTCTGGTCATGTAACCCCTATTTTCTTTGTTTCGTTATCAAGTAGAGATTAAGAGAAAACCAATGAATTTTTTTGACATCAAAATCCCACCTATGGACCAAGTTATGGAATTTTAAGCTGGTTACCAAATTCTGACCAAATGAACTGTAACTTACCAACTTTGGAATGTCATATCTTTGGCTACATGGTTCCAAATTTAGAAATTCCAAATCCCAGTTCAACCTATTTATGTTCTCTATCTGTGGTCAAAATTTCATACCAATATTCCTTCTACATAGGGAGTTATGGAACTTTAAGTGCAGAGTCAAATTTCTGGTCACTTTTGGACCATTTTGCCCATACAAAATTTCATAAGATTCATACACTTCATTTCCAGGTGTAAAACCAACATGGGAAGGTTATTACATGTCTTAAACACTTGGGAAAGTCATTCCCATGAATTTAGAGGCATTCCATAAACATTAAACATAATTTTGTTTGGAACAGCTAATGAGTTGCAAAATGGACAAAATTAAACATTCAACCTCAAACATCACTTTATTGCTTTATATATCATCCATACACCATCCATAGTGTATTCACATGCATAGCTACATCATACATATTCTCTAGCTTTGTTGGGTATGTACACTAGCTTCTTGGAGAGCCTTACAAACACAATGCAGTCCAGAAACTTTAAAAGGCAGCTACTGCATAAGGCAGAAAGTACCAACACTAAAATTAGCAAATGTGCTCTAAAAATTATGAAACACTCCAGTTTAATACTAGACATATTGAAGTTCATATAACTGAAATTTCACAAGAAAAATAAAAATAGAACTATTAGTTTGAACATTTTCTTTCTGGTGTTCCTGAAAAAAGGACAGAAAGGGGAGTAAGCTCTTTGTAAAGAACTTAGTAAGGGCTTTCAATGTAAAGTCTTCCATAGCAACGTGCCAACTGAAAAACAAAGAAATAAAAACATACAAAAACAACACATACACACAAATATGGCAACCATATGCACCAAAAAATATAGCAACAAACACATGTAATGCTGGCAGTAATAACACATTAGGGTTAGTCCATAATCATTCAATAAAACAATGAGATATCACAATAAGATCACTATGGAAGCCCTCCTTAAGCTTTTTCTTGGTCTTAGGAGTCTTTTAGGTCTTATTTAGTACTAACTTTGTGTTACCCACTCCGGGGGAGTCCAATTATGGTGCCAAAATTGTGCATTTAGACTTCTAGGATTGGTAATGTTCTGTAGGCCATCAGAACACTACACTTAGTGTGCATACCTAAGTGTCCCTCTTGGGCACTATGTAAACACATGCATATTGGTCCAACCATCACACACATATTCACATTTTATACACACTATGGCAGCAAAGAAGGAAAACACTAGCACAAGTCTTAATTTTGGCTACCACACATTAGGCAATCTTTGTTAAGTTATAGTGACCAGCCACTGCACCTGTAACTTCCACTAATAAACTGTATCATCCTAGCCATGTACCACCATATTTTATTTTCTCCATTACCAAGTAGAGACTTAGAGCAAACCAAGGAATTTTTTTTGACATCAATAGCTCACCTATGTACCAAGTTATGGATTTTTTAAGTTGGTTACAAAATTCTGACTAAATGAACAGTAACTTAGCCAATTGTGCAACATCATATGTTTGGCTACAGGGCTCCAAATCCTAGTTCAAGCTATAGATGTTCTAAAGGTGTGGCCAAAATTTCATACCAAGATTCCTTCTACACAGGGAGATATATAACATTAAGTGCAATTTTATGACCATTTTGCCCATACAAAATTTCATAAGTGTGCAAACACTTCATTCACAAGGGGAAAGCCCTCCAAAGCTACCCCATACATGTCCAATACACATAGGAATTATATGCCCTTGTATCTAGCAACTTTATGTGGCCAAAACATAATTCACAAGTAAGTAGCCCATCATTCACACTTAGGCAGCTTTGCACCACATCACTTACATAGCCAAAACATTACTCAAATGTTCATATACTTGTCTCATTTTACATACACTACATGTACATGCATACATGCACTACACAATGGTATTAACTTAGCTAAATATACATGCTAAGTTACAGGAGTCCCTGAGATACAATGGACTCCATAACAAGATCCTGGACAGATGCTGCACAACACAATAAGTGCCACCATTAAAAATACCAAATCTCCTCCTAAAATCACCAAACCTTCTAGATCAGAACAAGACACATGGACGTTCATGTACCTAAAATTTCAGATCAAAACTAAAACCACAAATGTCAATTTGAGTGAGATCTTTCTGTTGGACCTGAAATGACAGAATTGAGGGGAGTAAGTTTCATTGAGAAACTTAGTCAAGGTAGCACTTGGATTCAATAGCCAACGTAACCATTATTAAAACTTGCATCCAAAGACACTAAAACATAAAAACCACAATGCAAATATCCAATATAGAGCATCTAAATGCAGTAGCCAAACACAAACAACAAACACATGTATGCGGCAGCAACAATAACCATAGATTAGTCCATAAAACATGTAATGAACATAACCAAATCACTTTGGAAGCCGTCCTCAAGCTAATGCCTGGTCTTAGGAGGATTTTAACAATAGTTAGCACTAACTTTGGGCTCTAGAAACCCTCACTTTACTGCCATCATTGTGCACTTCACACTAGGTCACAAATCCTTCAATAAGTGCACTGCCCTCACTAAGCTTGGTTCATCAAGCTCATGGCTCTCTTCCAAGCTTTGCCCTAGCTCCATGGATGTTTGAAAATTGAAAAAAACAACCCATGAGAGCAAGAGAAGCCTTACCTTGATAGGTTTGCTGAAATTGGAGCTTGATCCTAGGTGCACTCATGCAATAGCTCTAGTTTGCCTCCAATTGCTTCCTTTTGCCTTCAATTTCAATCAATTGCAAGTTTGAAGGTGTGGTGGATATGGAGGAAGTGTAGCTGTGTTCTTGGGATGGAGGAGGGAGAAAATGAGAGAGAGATAAGTGATTTGGGCACTTAAATAGCCTTAAATGAACTTAAGGGTACAAAACACAATTAAACAATGAGAATCTAGTGTAAGGAAAGATGCCTGTGTGAGAGCATGAGCAGCATTATAATTCACTCATTTGATATGCTCCTTACATGATTGGTAATGATGAGTTGAAGGCCAAGAAATTCTTTCAAGTTTTGAAACCCGTGCTCCAGAGGTATATGGCAATAGTGGACATCAGGAGTTATCGCTAAGTGGTTGAGAAAGCATTAGCCTTAGAAAGAGAATTTGAGGATATGAGGACATCTAGCAAAGAGGTGGAGGCTGGACCAGGCAACCTGGGAAAGAGCACCGGGAATCGACTGATGGTTGAAAGCCAATGTCCTTTCAAGAGAAAGAAAATAGGTTTGTGCCCTAAGTGTAGACAATTCCATGGCATGAGGCCATGTACCGTGGGGACTGATAATTGCAATATTTGTGGTTATAAAGGACATTAGGCGAGGGAATGCCCACGAGCTCAACCTTTGCCAGGCCCGCCCAGGAACCTACCCCCTGCACCCCTTGCCATAAAAAATCAACCTCATGTAGCCGCAGCAGTAGTTGACCCGAGGGTTTTCACCTTGGCGAGTCAGGTGACCAAAAAACTAGCCGCTATTCAAGGTAATTTTACTTTTCAGAATGGTAGTGTTAGAGTACTTTTTGATATAGGAGCTACTCTTTCAGTGATATCATCTGCCTTGGTAGATAAGTTTAAATTGCAACAAGAAATCTTTGGTGAGTTAAGACTCATCAAGACTTCAGGGAGGAGTTTTATTGTGACCAATGAAGTGGTTACTAGGTATCCCTTGTAGTTAGGTGACCATGATTTCTGTTGTGAGTTATGGGTGATGGAATTAAGGTCTTATGACCTAGTGCTAGGAATGGATTGGCTAAGTAAGCATAAGGCCCAAATTGACTGTGCGAATCACTCAGTTGACTTTGCTAATGCTCAGGGAGCTAGAGTGACTTGCTCAGGAGGATTAGCATCTAGTGCTAAAAGTTTTCATCTTAGACTTACGGATACGATCCCCATAGTCAGCGAAGAAGAGTATTATTCATTAACTCGAGTGGCTACAGAGAAGGAACTTGAAAAGATTCCTATAGCCAATCAGTTTCCTGAAGTGTTTTCAGTAGAATTGCCTGGGTTACCACCTAAGAGGGATACTGAGTTCATAATCCATCTTCAGCCTGGGGTTGAACCTATTTCAATACCACCTTATAGGATGTCAGCTCCTGAGATGGATGAGTTAAAGAAGGAGTTGGATTGTATACTCAAAGTAGCTCTCAAGTATTACTAGGAAGTATGGGCATGTAATGCATAGCAATGGCTATTTCAGATTTTGAGTACTCTTGGTATATTTCCAACTATGTAGTAGTTGTGTGGAGGTTATTCTATATACATATAGCCTCAATTGAATCATGGAACTATTATGTAAATATTATGAATGAATGAAATGCCAAGTTTTGCTATTAGTACTTGTTACAGGAAAGGTTGGACCATAACGTGCTAAACCTCTCCTGGTTCATGTTAGGCTGCATGTGCACGAGCATGAAAAGTATGTTTTCAAAACATTGAAAGATGTGGGCTTCTTGGTTTACATGCATTAGAATGCCACACTTGATGAGCACACACCCTAAACACTTAAGTATAAAAGTGTGTATGCCTTGCCTTGTGTTGAAAGTTGATAGCCGAAGGACTATCGCCTCTCTCACCCCATGCCTCCTGTCGAAGAAAGTAGCTAGAGAGCTTGATGTCACCCGAAAAAGGTGCTATCGCTGACCTCGGAAGGAGCAAAGTCAAGATGTGTCGAGCTTGGGACTTCGGCTAATGCCTCAGGGACTTCAAAGACGTTACCAGCTCCCCTGGGGGACCAAGCGGATTGCTTTCGGAAGCGAAGGTCCAGCTATTCCAAAACAGGAGAATAATTCACCCGAAGGCGGAACCCCCGAGCTAGGATACTCCCCAAACTGATGGTACGCCTGCCAAAGAAGGACGTCTGTGCCGAAGGACGACCTCACCCAGGGGATCTCGGGGATATGGTAAGAGCATTTAAGGAGCCTCTGACATGTCGCCCGCAGTCGCTACACGCCGCCTGGAACGGCGGTCTGACACGCCGGCGCTGTCCAAGTCCTGTCATGACCTGTCTCAGTCTTAAACCGAGGTGCCTACAAAACGGCTACCTGTCCCCTAAGCCCGGAAATGTGAATCACATCCGATCGAGCGTGTGTCACAATCTTAATGGGCTGGGCAACTCTATAAATACCAGGAAACAGGACTTGGCAATGGATGGGACTCCCTCTCTCAGAAAATACGCACAGGCAAGGCTAGCTAACCTCCTAGTGTTCCTTCTCCATCTCTTCCTAGAACGCTGACTTGGGCGTTGGAGGCTCCTCCCCGGAAAAGTACTTCGGGGACCTCTTAACCCCATATTCTGAGCGTTTCAGGTATTTTCCCCTGGGAAACTCATACGCCAGACGTTCTCTTCTCCAGGAAGTCCTTTTCGAAGTCGTAATGTCACCCAACGAAGATGCTACAGGGCATCATTTGGCGCCGTCTGTGGGAACCCACCCTCAGGTCACCGTTGTTGAAACTCGGCGTTCAAAGGAGAAGGGACTCCCAAGGTCCCCGTCCGCGCCTGAAGCTCAGCCGGCTACTGAGCAAACTCTTCCAGGGACTTCCACGCCGAAGGAAGATCGTCCTATGGTCATAACCGTGAGTTTTCTGTGTGACTTTCAACGTTCTGTTGTGGCTGAAATGACACAGCAGATAGACCAAAGGTGGCCACAATATACTCTGGCCCAAAGGACTCCCTCGCTAGCACGTCCTCGGGAAAGAAGCCCCAAACCAGTCCATCGTTGTTCAGGAAGTGGGGACCCACGTAAGGAGTCTTCAACAGAAAATATGCCCCTCGGGTCACCGCTTACAGGACGAGCTGGGTCCAAGCGACCCAAAATCCCACACCGAAAGAGCTCGTCACCTAAGGCGAAGTCCCCATCCCCTTTCCCAGAAGAAGAACCTGGTGCCACGATCCTTATGGAGAAAATATTAGCGAGGTTGGACAAAGTGGAAAAAGAAGTAGCTCGCAAGCCAGTCTGGGCCAGGCTGTCTGAAACCTTCTGTGCGGATGAGTCCCCGTTCACCCGAACTATAGTAGAGGCAGCCATGCCAGGTGACTTCCGGGTACCTCGGCTGGAAACTTATGATGGCCGGACTGATCCACAGGCTCATCTAACCAAGTACAGACGTAGCATGATGATGCACGGTGTAGACGACGCTACCTTGTGCAAATGTTTTGAGGTCACCCTCACAGGGCCAGCAACTGCGTGGTACAACTCATTGGCTCCAGGAACCATCAGGGAGTTCCAGGAGTTATCTACAGCCTTCACACAACAATTCATTGGAAGTCGGCCGACGGCGAAGATGCCCGTCCAGATGTTCGACATAGCGCAGAGAAACGGAGAGACCATCCGTGACTATGTCGAAAGGTTTAACAGAGAAGCCTTGAGTGTCCCAGACTTTCGGCCCAAAATACGCATCCTCACCATGACACGGGGCATTTGGAGGGACTCATAGCTCTTTTATGAATTTTCCAAAGACCCTCCGGACACCCTTGGTGAGTTTTACCGAAGGGCCGAGCAGCACATGACAACCGAAGAGCTGAGGATGGCTGGACCGAAGTCAGAGCACGCCCGTGCCGAAGGGACCAGCCACTAGATACGGTGTTCGGCCGACCAAGCAGGCTAGCCCCAGAAAGTGCGGGGAAGGAAACTCCCAAACTTTACGCCCCTGAACACCACGAGGACCAACATCCTCATGACAATGGAAAGGCAGGGAGCCCAGATTCAGCGGCCAAGGGCCATGACCACTGATAACAAGAAGAACATGAAGAAGTTCTGCCAATTTCACCGCGACCACGGCCACAACATTGAAGACTGTTTCCAATTGAAAAAGTACATAGAGTCGCTGATAAAAATGGGCCAACTTTGACGTTATCTGTGAATGCCTTCCCCGAATGGGAGGAAAGAGGAGGAGGGAAAGGCAGATGATGAAGACTACGACTCCGACAGATGGAGGAACCGAAGTCCGAAGAGGCGCCCTCCACCTCCGGCCGGGGTAATACAAACAATTACGACAGGATTGCCATCCTCGGAAAGAAAGAAGAAGGCCAGAGAAATATCAGTCATGGAGTATCAAAACCCCTCGAAGAAGCTGACCCGTAAAGATGGTTCCATCGTCATTTTCCATCATGATGATCCGCTGTTGGTCATCCCGAGGATAGAAAACTGGGAGGTCAAGAGGGTGTTGCTTGATGATGGATCAAACGCTGACGTCCTCTTTTAACACCTGCTACCGAACTTGGGTATATCCAACAGCGATCTCAAGCCTGTCACTTCACCTACTTTCGGGGTAGGACCATCCGAGCTGCCCGTCCTCGGATGGATCGATCTTCCCATAATGATGAAAGGGACTTCGGTGGACGGGACAGCTGAATTGTTCGCCTCCACAATGGCGGGGTTTATTGTCATGGATGTCCCTTCATCATACAATGCCATCCTTAGAAGGCAAATGCAGGGAAATCTGCACATTCGTCCTGACGTAAAATACTTAACTGTCACTTTTGCCACCAAGGGTGGAGACGCAGAAATCTTCATTGATCAGGGCAAAGTAAGGAAGGTGTTTGTCAAAGCGCGAAAAGCTCCAGCAAACAACTTTGCACAAGCTGTAGAGGCAAAGGCATCGAAGAGGGGTGAGGCAGAAGATCCCACGAAGGTGGAAATGGAAGAAGTAGATCTTGTCCCAGGCCAAACTACCCGAATATGGAAAAATTTGGCCGAAGGTGACAAGAAAAAACTTGTATCTTTTCTACTGACAAATAAAGACCTGTTTGCCTACTCACCAAAAGATATGCCGGGGGTAGACCCTCGCATAGTACAGCATAGCCTTAAAGTAAGTTCGGAAGCAAAACCTATCCGACAAAAGAAATGGGGCATCTCAGCCCATAAAAGTAACTTCGTCAAAACCGAAGTCCAACGCTTATTGGACGTTGGTGTAATCAGGGAGGTCAAGTACCTCGAATGGTTAAGCAACGTGGTTATTGCCACAAAAGAAAGGAGCAGCAAGCTCCGAATGTGCATCGACTTCAGGAACTTAAATGATGCCTGCCCAAAAGATTCATACCCTCTCCCACCAATAGACCAATTGGTAGACTCAATTGCCGAATACGGGCTCCTAAGTTTCCTAGACGCCTTCAGTGGATATCATCAAATAAGGATGGACCCTGAAGACGAAGAGAAGACCGCCTTCATCACCAAGGGTGGAACATACCATTACGTCAGGATGCCCTTCGGACTCAAGAATGCAGGAGCTACCTACCAGAGGTTGATGAGCAAGGTCTTTAACGACCAAATAGGGAGAAACATGGAAGTTTATGTCGATGACAAGATAGTCAAAAGCAAGCTGCCTAATGGCCACGTCGCAGATCTAAAAGAAACTTTTCACCAGCTCAGAACCTTCGGGATCTGCCTTAACCCCAAAAAGTGCATCTTCAGTGTAACCTCGGGAAAGTTTCTTAGGTACATGGTGTCAGAAAGAGGCATTGATGCTAACCCAGAAAAGATTAAGGCTCTACTTGAATTCCGAACTCCCGTCACAATAAAAGATGTGTAGAGACTCACCGGAAGGATAACCTCTCTTAGCAGGTTTATTTCCAGATATGGAGACCGGTGTCGAGCATTCTTCAAAGTCCTCACTAAGGCAGCAAAAAAGGAGGATGACCTCGGAGGCAATGCTCATCCTTGGAATGAAGACTGCCAAAAGGCCTGGGAAGAAGTCAAAATCTACTTATCTAGTCTGCCCACTCTGCGACAACCTCGCGAGGGAGAGTCCCTTGTGTTATACCTTGCCGTCACAGAAAAAGCAGTGAGTTCGGTCCTTGTGAAAGAGGAAGGGCCGAAGCAATGGCCGGTTTATTATGTAAGCAAGTCCCTGCACGGCGCTGAAGTCAGGTATCCCTTGCTACAGAAAGCCATATATGCCCTGGTACTTGCAGGAAGAAGGCTACGGCCATATTTTCACGCTCACCCTATCATCGTCCGAAGTAGTCTACCTCTACGGGACGTCATGAGGAAAGTTGATCATTCGGGAAGACTTTCCAAATGGTGCATAGAGCTTGGGGAACATGACATTACTTATGAACCTTGGAAAGCCATCAAAGCCCAAGCTCTGGCAGACTTCATTGCCGAAGTGCCCATCGCCGACGACAGCCATCCGAATCCCGGTGAAGGAGAGCCAGAATGGACTTTATACGTCGACGGAGCGTCGGGATCTGAACACCAGGGAGTTGGGGTAATTATCAGAGGTCCCGAAGGTCTAGAAGTGATGAAGGCTATCAAGTTCAGCTTTAACGTCACCAATAATGTGGCTGAGTACAAAGCTCTCATAGCAGGGTTACGACTAGCAAGGAAAATTGGTGTAAGAAAGTTGAAAGCCTACAGCGATTCCCAGCTGGTAGTTCGGCAAACAGCAGGGGACTATGGGGCGAAGGACCCAATGTTGGCAAAATACCATGAATTGGTAGCAAAGCTCATTCAAGAGTTTGACACCGTACAGATTGAAAATGTACCTCGACCGGATAACGCCGAAGCGGACTGCTTGGCAAAGTGAAAAACATGCACCGAGGTACTAAACCGCTTGAGCATCGCAATACTAAGCATAGTAACTTCGGGAAAAGGCTGGAATGACCTGATAAAAAGGTATCTCGCAGACAATGCGCTCCCCGAAGACCCCAGAAAAGCCGCAAAAGTACGAAGGCGCTCCGGTCGATTCTTCCTGATTGCCGAAGAGCTATATCGGCAGGGATATGCAAATCCATTACAGAGATGTGTTGGCGAAGAGGATACTGAAATGATCCTCGAAGAAGTTCACGAAGGCACTTGTGGTTCGCACGTTGAAACTGACGCCCTCGCAGCAGTAATACTTCGGCAAGGATACTTTTGGCCTACTCTAAGAAAGGATGCTAGGCAGTTCGTCCAAAAATATGGTAATTGCCAAAGACACACAAATATCCAGAGGACACCCTTGGAAATGGTAACTTCGGCTGACTATCCCTGGCCCTTCGCAATCTGGGGCATAGACCTCATTGGGCCACTCCCAACAGTGCCTGGAGGCGTGAAGTTCTGCGTAGTCGCAGTAGACTATTTCTCCAAATGGGTCGAGGCAGAACCCCTAGTAACTATCTCGGTGAAAGACGTGCAGAAGTTCGTATGGAAGAACATCGTATGCAGATTTGGCATACCAAACATACTAGTGGCTGATAATGGGACCCAGTTTATAAACAAGGGGTTCCAAGAATTTATCAGAGACCTCGGAACAAAAATGCACTTCGGCCCAGTAGCTCACCTCCAAAGCAATGGGCAGTTAGAAGTATCTAACAGGACCATAAAAGATGGTCTGAAAAAGAGGCTGGGGGAAGCAAAAGGGAAATGGCCAGGAGAGCTCCCAAGTGTGTTATGGAGCTACCGAACAACACCCCGAAGAGCCACGGGGGAGACACATTTTTCACTTGTTTTCGGTACAGAAGCTATCATCCCAATCGAGGTAGTGCAGCCATCGGTGCGAGTGCAAGTGTTTGATGAAAGGGGAAACAACCTTGGCCTGAGAACCAAGCTTGACCTCGTCGGTGAACACAGAGAACTAGCCGAGCTAAGAAGAAAAGCTTTTCAGCAAAGAGTGGCCGCGGCTATAAATTTGCGCGCTAGGCCAAAGGGAATAAGGGAAGGGGACCTCGTTCTCCGAAAGGCTGAATTTGGACCCCGAAGGCCATCCCATGGGGTACTTCGCACGAATTGGGAAGGACCTTACCTGGTACTTGCTGAAGTATGAAAAGGAGTTTACAAGTTCGGCAATACCGAAGGCGTAGAATTAAAAAATACATGGCATTCGGATGCCTTGAAAAAATTCTATGCCTAGTATTTTGGTGAGGAAATTGTACAGGTTAGAAAATTTTTCTAAGTACAAAATAGAAAATTTTTCTAAGAACAAAAGGATTCTTTTCACCAGAATAGTCGTCACCAAGCGTGGCTTAAGAGAATCCATCAAGATTGTCAACCTTCTCCGAAGTTAGAAATTTACTCAGAAGGAGTTTCGCGAGGGTTAAGTACAATTTTCCAAAGTCTCTTGAGCGAACGTGTTCGGTAGAATGGGAAAAGAAAACTCTCGCAAAAGACTTAGCCAAAAAATTTCTCAAAAGAAAGAATAAGTCTTTATTAGCAAAAAGGAGATCCGATTACAAAGGGAGCTTGCCAAAAGAAGAAGTACAAAAAAGAAGAAAAAAAGGGCGAAGGACCCTAAAACAAAAACTAAGGAATCTCGGCGTCTCGGGAGCCACCAGCTCCGGCGTCCTTATTGACCACCTTCAGCACCGAGAACGAAAGGGGCAAGTTCAGATGCTCAATCTTTGACCAAGACCATCGAGGCCCCTCTGGAATGTTTAGGGCCTCCAAGAAAGAAAGGTCCAGATCTGGAAACTTCTGCAAAACCTGGTGCTGAGCAGGGCAGAAACCGTCCTGAAAACCGACCTAGGTCATCTGATCGGATTTCTCCTTCTCGACCCCTAGGTCATCAAGGTCTTTCTTCAGATCTGTGACCTCCTTCTTCAGTGCTCTCATCTTCTTCTTCTTTGGCTCCTTCTTCAAAGACTCGACCTTGGCTTGGAACGTGGCCTTCTCGGCAAGCACCTTCGCCAGGAGAGCCTTGGAGTCTGACTTCTCCTTTTGATATGCTTCATTCGCCGAAATCAGCATATGTGACCCTCTAGACCACTATGTAAATACATGCATACTGGTCTAACCATGACACACATATTTACATTTATGCACACTGTGGTAGCTAAGAAGGAAAACACTAGCACAAGTCTTAGTTTTGGCTTCCACACATTAGGCAATCTTGTTAAGTTCAAGTGACCAGCTACTGCACCTGTAACTTTGACTAACAAAATGTATCATTCTAGCCACATACCTCCCTATTTTATTTCTTCCAGTATCAAGTAGAGAGTTAGAGAAAACCAAGGAATTTTGTTTTACATCAATAGCCCATCTATAGACCAAGTTATGAATTTTTGAAGTTGGTTACAAAATTCTGACCAAATAAACAATAACTTAGCCAACTTTGTAATGTCATTTTCTTTCTCACTAATTATGGTTTCTTTCTCTTAAAATCATTGCTACACATGTGCTTTCATACCATTTATATGCTTCCCATAACTCTCCAAGTCTCTTTCTTGAGAGTTTTGTAATTGAGTACCCAAATTTCCGAAACCTTACAAAAAAAGTCCATAGGTTGCTTGCCAAACAAGCAATCCTTTAGGCTTTTCTTAGGGGCCAAGTTACCAACTTGGAACACTTTTAAGGAGGTGTTGATCATGCCTTTTACCCCCCACACTTCAATCACTATGGTGAAAATTACCAATATAATGGTTTTTAGCCATTATGTCATACTTGTAGTTCTCCCAATTTTGTGTGGTGGTAATAATCCTCCCCCCCTAAAAAATTTTGGTCCTCTAAAATAGCCTTTAACTTTCGGTATTCTTCAGGATACCTTTCCATAAGGTCTTTTTCAGTCTCCCCGATTGCTTCTCTTTCAGAATGGTGCGACCACTGAACTTTAACCATGGGAATAAGTTTGTTTCTTAGCCTTCTAGTATCCTTGGCTAAGATAGCTATAGGTTTCTCTTCATATGTCAAGTTAGGTTCCAACTGTATGTCTTCCACTACAATAGCATGCTTTGTGCCTAATAGACACTTCTTAACCATACTGATGTGACAAACATTAGGAACACTTGACATGCTTGGCAGTAGAGCTAACCTGTATGCTACCTTGCCAACACTGTCCAAGATCTCATTAGGACCAATGTATCTTGGAGCTAACTTGGTTCTTCTGCCAAATCTTATAATGCCTTTGGTTGGTGCAACTTTCAGCCAAACATTATCACCAACTTCAAATTCCAAGTCTTTCATTCTTTTGTTGACATAGGCTGTGGTCCTTGAGGCTTATAGATTCGGTCTTTAAAGTACAATAATCCTTTCTTGTAGGCAAAGGATTGATACGAGGAACCTTTTTCCTCTCATGATATCCTTTATAGTCTTTGGTCTTTCCCACTTTTGCACTGGCTTGACCTTTTTAAGGTCTGCCTTAATGCCTTGTGCATCTATGATGTGTCCTAGGAAAGACACTTGCCTTATCCAGAAATCATACTTGGATAACTTGGCATAAAGCTGATGTTCCAATAGAGTCTTTAAGACAATCTTCAGATGATGTTCATGTTCATTTTCATCATTGGAATACACTAGGATGTGATCAATGAACACAACCATAAATTTGTCAAGATGTGGTCTGAACACCCTATTCATCAGGTCCATAAAAGTAGCTGGGGCATTAGTCAAACCGAATGGTATGACTGTGTACTCATAATGCCCATATCTAGTCTTGACTGTAGTCTTAGGAATATCTTTTGCCTTTACTCTCAATTGGAAGTATCCAAATCTTAAATCTATCTTAGAGAAGATCTTTCCTCCCTTGAGTTGATCGAACATATCCTCAATCATAGGGAGTGGATACTTGTTCTTGATAGTCACTGCATTAAGCTTTCTGTAGTCAATGCATAGTCTCAAAGATCCATCCTTCTTTTTCACAAAGAGAATAGGAGCTCCCCATGGTGAAACACTTAGCCTTATGAACCCTTTTTCAAGAAGTTCATCAAGTTGTTTCTTGAGTTCATTCATCTCTGTGATTGGCATTCTGTAAGGAGCTATGGATATTGGACTAGCTCCTGGTTTCAACTTAATCTCAAACTCAATTTCCCTTAGTGGAGGAATACCTGGCAGGTTTTTAGGAAAGACTTGTGGAAAGTCTCTCACCATAGGTATTATGTCCACTTCCTCATCATAGTGCAATTCATTCAATGCATAACAGTAATCATGCCCAGAAATCACAGGTATCTCCTCAAGTACTTCTAGCTCCATGCCATGCATTTTATACACTAATTCCTTAGAATTCACTAATGCGTGCACTTCACCATCAGGCAATGTGATTTCCCTCTTAGCACAATTACTTCTTATGTTATGCATAGCAAGCCAATTCATACCTAGCACTAAATCATACTTAGGAATGTCCAACACTAGCAAATTAGCCATAACCTTAGTCTTTCCTACTACTAGCCACAATCCTTAGCTAGGTCATTAGTGAAAAGACATTGACTACCTGCTGTTTTCACTAAGGATATCCTAGGCATGATTTCAGCAGGCAATTTCATGGCGTTAACAAATCTTCTAGCCACTATAGACACAGATGCACTAGTATCAAACAGAACACTAATAGGCATACCATTAAGGTAAACGTCACCTCTTAATACTCTTCCCTGCTCTGATATCTCTGGCCTGTCCACTTAGAAGACTCTCTGAGTTCTCTGCACTGGAGGAACTGGCCTCTGATGTCCCTCCCATGGTGCTCCGCCTCTAGGTCCTGCCTTAATAGGCCTTACTGGACCTTAGTCTTCTGGCCTCCTTTGAGCTTGTGGGCAGTCTTTGATCCAATGATCCATAGATGCATATCTTAGACATGCTTGGGTACCAAAGTAGCATGGTTTCTTTCTGTTAAACCTCCTAGACTTAGAGCACCTTAGGCCAGGGAACTTCCCCTTAACCTTGCCCTCACCACCAAAATGGGAACTCTTGGCAATTCCCTTGCCATGTGGTGGCTTCTTTTGCTTGCCTCCTACCTGACTACTTGTTAGTGTTGTGCCCAAAAAGCCAATCATGAGATGATTGTATTTTTGCACATTGAGTCATGATATTTTATTGAGGCATTAATCCAGCAATTTTGTTTGTTGTTTTGTTTCTGCATAACGTAATAAACATAATTGTAACCCCAGAATAATGATATTCTTAAACTTCCCTAGTCTAGTATTATTGTTGAGCGGGTTGCAATAATACATAATGACTAGCATATGTGGAGAATAATATGAGATATGTAGTCTACATATGGGTACAAGTTGGAGAACTTATGTACTGGACCGACCCACCACGAGAACACTTCATGGATCATTATATGAGTGTCATAATTGATTCTCATAGTGATCATGGTATATTTAGTCCTTCGACCTAAGATCATCAAGGTTCCCTACATGTGAATCATACTTTGATACTTTCCTTTGTTGCTCGTAACTGAGTGAACTTGAAGGAGGTCATTGGGTATGTCACATATCATGCGGAGGGATTTGTATGATCAAGATGGGATTTGTCCCTCCTATGTAACGGGAGTGATATCTTTGGGCCCCTTGATAGAGTAAGACTTAGAAAATGCATGGCCATGCTCCGATGAGTTGATATATGATATCAATGTCGTCAGTTTAAGTTGGTCTACTCGGTAATCAAGAAACCAAAGATTGGGCTATACGAGAGTGACACATTCCATGTCTCGTGCTTAGCCTTGATATCTTGGACAATGGCATATATCGGTGATGATCATAAAGGTTTAGTCGATTCACTGACAATCTTGTCACTTGGGTAGCAATGATGTGTTGCTAGACACCGCTCATTGCTTATGATCATAAATGTGATTTATGATCATTGCCAACATGGCAAGAGCCTATTGGGTCACACACATAGAGCTATTTGGATCATTAGAGGGCATGGGCTAATTATTTGGGTTATGGTTTCACTTTAATTTTGTATTAATAATGGGCCAAGGAGTTGAGCCATTATTAAGCCCGAAATTAAATCCTAATTGGATTAGGGCTTTAAAACCCATTAGGCCTGGAAGTTGAGTCTTACTATAAATACAACTTTTAAGTGAGAAATTCACAGGTCTCCTTGCCCTAGCCTCCCAAAAGGACAGCCGCACTCTTCTCTTGCAATTCCTTGGAGGACGCAAGCTAGCACTGCGAGCGCAAGAGAAACGCATCTGCCGGGATGTGGTGGAAGCGTGGTGATCCCGAGAGGCTCGTGTGGATACCATAGAGAGCCTAAACACGTCAACTATTCAGGTTTTGTGATTCGACTCTACAGTTGAGTGAGAGATCTCAACCAAAAATTAGGTATGAAATTTTCGAACACCCGGTTTACCCCTTTTCACTTGGATCCTGGAGGGTTTCGGTTAAATTTCACTGCGCTGTTTGGCTCCCGAAACCCAACACTACTTTCCCCTGGTCCATTGGGAAAGTACTTAGTCTCATACTCCTCTTGCTCTACTAATAGAGCTTTTTACACTGCTTCGTAGTATGTAACTGCTCCAAAAGGTCTAATAGCCTTTTAATTTCTAACTTTAGGCCTCTAACAAATCTTTTGGCCTTCAACTCCTCTAGTCCATGATACTGAGGAGCATACCTCACCAACTAATTGAATTTGTGCTCATACTCTAGGACACTGAGGTTGTCCTGCCTTAGATCATCAAATTCAGCTTGCTTCATATCCTTAATAGCATCACTGATGTACTGCTCTTGGAATAGCTATGTGAACTCTAGCCAGCTCATCTCAATATCTCTTCTTGGCCTTCTCCCCTTCTAGAAAGCATACCTATCTCTGGTGTTTCTCCCCCACATTTCTACACTGCCTACCAGATTGTAGGCAGCCAGTAACACTCTCTTGGTGGAGCTGAGTGGCATCCTCTCAAACATTTTTTCAATGAAGATTAACCACTCCTCAAGTCTCTTTGGCCCAGCTCTTCCATCGAACTATGGAGGTCTTAGGCCTTGGAACCTCTCCAACAGTTTGACCTCATCTAGGCCTTCTAGATCCTCTGATTTATGTCTCCTAGATTTGTGAGAGCTCTCTGTATGGTGATGCTCTCTATGATCTCTATGATCTCTCTGCCTTCTCCTGGATCTTCTCTCATGGCCATCCTCAATCTCATCCCTAGGGGAGGAATGGTCAAAGACTGAGGGATTGGTCCTGGATACCTAACCAATCTCAGACCTTAGTCTTCTTCCTGTTGGATTTCTCCTATCTTCATCTTTATCCTCAATGGTCTCATCATTTGTATCTTCTAAGCTTCCAGAAGGAACATATTCAAATGTGTTCCTAGTGTCCTCTTCTGGTTGCTGCTGTGCATCCTGAACTGGTTCTGCTAGAGCTACTTGGACTCCTTGTTGTTGTGCTTGAATCAATCAGCCTTACAAAGTTTTCATTAATTAGGGCCAAGGTCCTCTGAAGCTCTAACCAAACCTGAGGCACTTCAGGTTTTGGTGCCCCTTCTTGGCCCTGATTCCCTCTATTCTATCCATTTCTTTGTTGCCCAGAATCAAGAGGAGGCCTTCAGGGTGGTTCCCCTCTCCTTGTGGAAACCATATTTACTTCTTGCATTGATGATTCATCAGAGAGCACATATAGTGATCATAGGTACTTCAATGGTACTTGACACTAGCAGCTGACCAAACTGAGTTCATGTATGTAGATGCATGCAATGCAACTATATGCTATGTACGTGTACAAACATGCTCTGATACCAACTTTTATTACCCACTCTGAGGTAGTCCAGTTATGGTGCCAAAACTGTGCATTTAAACTCCCGGGTTTGGTGTGTCCCGTAGGTCATTAGAACAACACCCCTAGTGTACATACTCAAGTGACCCTCTAGACCACTATGTAAATACATGCATATTGGTCTAACCATGACACACATATTTACATTTATGCACACTGTGGTAGCTAAGAAGGAAAACACTAGCACAAGTCTTAGTTTTGGCTTCCACACATTAGGCAATCTTGTTAAGTTCAAGTGACCAGCTACTGCACCTGTAACTTTGACTAACAAAATGTATCATTCTAGCCACATACCTCCCTATTTTATTTCCTCCAGTATCAAGTAGAGAGTTAGAGAAAACCAAGGAATTTTGTTTTACATCAATAGCCCATCTATAGACCAAGTTATGAATTTTTGAAGTTGGTTACAAAATTCTGACCAAATAAACAATAACTTAGCCAACTTTGTAATGTCATATCTTTGGCTACAAGACTCCAAATTCATAAATTCCAAATTCTAGTTCATCCTATAGATTCTTTCTAGGTGTGGTCAAAATTTTATACCAATATTCCTTCAACACAGGGAGATATAGAACTTTAAGTGCAGAGTCAAAATTCTGGTCACTTTATGACAATTTTGCCCATTCAAAATTTCATAAGTGTGCAAACACTTGGAAAGCTATCTCCTATATGTCCATTACATATAGGAATTAAATTCTCTTGCATCTAGCAACTTTATGTGGCCAAACCAGAATTTACAAGTAAGTAGCCTATCATTCACACTTAGGCAGCTTTGCACCACATCACTTACATAGCCAAAACATTACTCCAATGTTCACATAGTTGTTTCATCTTACATACACTACACACACATGCATACATGCACTACATAATTGTCTTAAATCAGCTAAACACACACCCTAGGTTACAGGAGTGCCTGAGACACAATGGACTCCAGAACAGGATACTGGACAATTGCTGCATAACACAATAAATATCACCATTAAAAATACCAAATGTGCTCCTAAAATAATCAAACTTTCCAGATCATAACTGGACACATGGAAGTTCATTTACCTGAAATTTTAGATCAAAACTCAAACCACAAAGGTCAGTTTGAATGTGATCTTTCCGTTGGACCTGAAATGACAGAATTTAGGAGAGTAAGTTTCATTGAGAAACACAGTAAGGGTAACACTTGGATTCAGTAGGCAATGTGACCCTCATTAAAACCTGCATCCAAAGACACTAAAACAAAAAAACCACAATGCATATATACAAGATATAGCAACCAAATGCAGCAGCCATTCACAACCAACAAACACATGAAATGCAGCAGCAACAATAACCATAGATTAGTCCATAAAACATGCAATAAATATAAATAAATCACTGTGGCAGCCCTCCTCAAGTTAATTTTTGGTCTTAGGAGGATTTTAACAGTAGTTAGTACTAAATTCGGGCTCCAAAACTCTCACTTTACAGCCATCACTGTGCACTTCACACTAGGTCACAAAACCTACAATAAGTGCACTCCCCTCACTAAGCTTGGTTCATCAAGCTCATGGCTCTCTTCCAAGCTTAGCTCTAGCTCCATGGATGTTTGAAAATTGTAGAAAATAGTCCATGAGAGCAAGAGAACCCTTACCAAAGTGGGTAGGCTAAAAATCGAGCTTGATCCTTGAAGTATACAAGAAATAGTTCTAGTTTGCTTCCAACTGCTTCCTTTTGCCTCCAATTTCAATCAATTGCAAGTTTTAAGGTGTGGTCGCTATGGAGGAAGTGTGGCTGTGTTCTTGGGCTGGGGAAGGACGAAAATGAGAGAGGGATAAGTGATTTGGCCACTTAAATGGCCTTAAATGAGCTTAAAGGCACAAAACACACTTAATAAGCTTAACCTTGCTTTATGTCATTTTCTTTCTCACTAATTATGGTTTCTTTCTCTTAAACTCATTGCTACACATGTTCCCAATATTCTTGACTAATTAGCAAGTCTTGGCTGCCTCCCCCATGGTGTGATAACCCCACAATTCCACCCTTAGACTTAAGTCAAAAGCTTGAACACCTTAAGGTTTACACTAGGATACTTAGGTCCATATTCCCTTTAGTGTTTCCTTTGTCCAAACTTATCTTCCATAAGTAATTTGTTCCTCCAATAGCAATTTCACACCATTTATATCCTTCTCATAATTCTCCAAGTCTCTTTCTTGAGAGTTTTGCAATTGAGTACCCAAATTTCCAAAACCTTACAAAAAAGTCCATAGGTTGCTTGACAAACAAGCAATCCTTTAGGCTTTTCTTGGGGGCCAAGTTAACAACTTGGAACACTTTTAAGGAGTTGTTGATCATGTCTTTTACCTCCCACACTTCAATCACTATGGTGAGAATTACACAATATATTGGTTTTTAGCCATTATGACACTTGTAATTCTCCCAATTTTGCGTGGTGGTAACATCAACCTTGCTACAGCTCGTATCGGGTGTTTTCCACTTGCAGCTACTGGCATATGGAGGCTACTTTCAGTCTTGGTAAACCAAACAGTCTACCATCCAAAGTCAGTCAGAGGAAAACTTCGCTAACCCAAGGAATTGTTTGCGAGCTTATGCTTGAAATACGGAAAGTTCAAAACGATTGCAAAGGAGGACCTGGCAAAGCTTCGCTAGGAAGTGCTAGAAAGCCAGAGGAGGATCTTCAATGAGTGCTCCTTGAAACTATTTGACATTGGGGTAAAGGTGGTCGAGCTGACCTTAGATGGGGGGGTCCTTCAGAAGGAGAAAGAAGATGCAGTAGCTGACCTTAATAAGGCACTGGTGATCAATGTTGAATTCCTCGCCAAAATTGAGTGATTAAAAAAGCAAAAGAAGAAGAAGAATAAGGTACAGAAGGAGGTCAAGGCACTGAAGAATGAGCGGAAGGCCCTCAAGGCTGAGAAAGCTAAGGCAGATGAAGCAACCAAGTTCTCATTCCATGATGCTTTATGCCTCACCCACCATCAAGTCCTTTTGCTACACCACGAGCTCGACGTCTCCTTCCTACAAGCCCTAGACATCCCCGACAGACCATCCTCATCGAGGTCAAAGATTGAATATCTCAACCTTCCTGCCCCTCCACCTTCGGCTAAAGATGTAAGTGATGAAGAGGACGTCGAAGGTGCAGATGCCGAGGACACCAAAGATAGGCCCAAGAACCCATAGGATGCATTTTTTTTGTTAGTGTTGTGCCCAAAAGTGAATCATGAGAAGATTGTATTTTTGCACATTGAGTCATGATATTTTATTAAGGCATTAATCCAACAATTATGTTTGTTGTTTTGTTTCTGCGGAACTTAACAAACATAATTGTAACCCTAGAATCATGATATTCTTAAACATCCCTGGTCTAGTATTATTGTGGAGCGGGTTGCAATAATACATAACGACTAGCATATGTGAAGACTAATATGAGATATGTAGTCTACATATGCGTACAAGTTAGAGAACTTGTGTACTGGACCGACCCACCATGAGAACACTACATGGATCGTTATATGAGTGTCATAAGTGATTCTCATAGTGATCATGGTATATGTAGTCCTTCGACCTAAGATTATCAAGGTTCCCTACATGTGAGTCACATATTTTGATACTTTCCTTTGCTGCTCGTAACTGAGTGAACTTGAAGGAGGTCATTGGGTATGTCACATATCATGCGGAGGGATTTTTATGATCAAGATGGGATTTTTCCCTCCTATGTAATGGGAGTGATATCTTCAGGCCCCTTGATAGAGTAAGATTTAGAAAAATGCATGGCCATTCTCAGATGAGTTGATATACGATATCAATGTCATCAATTTAAGTTGGTCTACTCGGTAATCAAGAAACCAAAGATTGGGCTATATGAGATTGAGACATTCCATGTCTCGTGCTTAGTCTTGATATCTTGGAGAAAGGGACAATGGCATATATCGGTGATGATCATAAAGGTTTAGTCGAATCATCGACAATCTTGTCACTTGGGTAGCAATGATGTGTTGCTAGACACCGCTCATTGCTTATGATCATAAATGTGATTTATGATCATTGCCAATGTGATAATAGCCTATTGGGTCACACACATAGAGTTATTTGGATCATTAGAGTGCATGGGCTAATAATTTGGGTTTTGGTTTCACTTTAATTTCGTATTAATAATGGGCCCAAGAGTTGAGCCATTATTAAGCCTGAAATTAAATCCTAATTGGATTAGGGCTTTGAAACCCATTAGGCCTGGAAGTTGAGTTGAGTCTCACTATAAATACAACTTCTAGTGAGAAATTCGCAGGTCTCCTTGCCCAAGCCTCCCAAAAGGACAGCCGCACTCTTCTCTTGCAATTCCTTGGAGGACGCAAGCTAGCACTGTGAGCGCAAGATAAACGCATCTGCCGGGACGTGGTGGAAGCGTGGTGATCCCGAGAGGCTTGTGTGGATACCATAGATAGCCGGAACATGTCAACTGTTCAGGTTTTGTGATTCGACTCTACAGTTGAGTGAGAGATCTCAACCTAAAATTAGGTATGAAAATTTTTGAACACCCGGTTTATCCCGTTTCACTTGGATCCTGGAGGGTTTCGGTTAAATTCTGCTGCGATGTTTGGCTCCCGAAACCCAACAGTGGTATCAGAGCTACTGGTGAAACCCTAAATCGAGATTCAGTGTTGAATCGCATGATGCTATGTGTTCGGTGACTTTTAGGCCATGATTAATTAGATTGATTCATGATGCATGAAACCGGAATTCGTAATGAACATATTTGATATATGAAGAAACGACACAAATTGGTTAATGAGATTAACCCGAAATTGATATGTATGAGATACATATATGGATTAGGATTCTTGCAATAGTTGCAAAAACCCTAGGTTTGTTTGAATTCAGCCTGTTCGGGCACCAAAAGTAAGGTATTTTTGGTGGCTCGAATGGAGGAGTCTCTGGTGCCTACTTGGTCGAAATAGAAGATTTCGGCCTAAGCAATTGTAAGACAATTTTTTGCGCTAGCGGGAATTTTGGTGGCCCGCTGACCGACCAGCGGGACCAACGTATGCGAAGCGCCACATAAATAAAAACTAGTTAATCAACGTGTGAAAATTGGCATGCATATTTGTTGAATGAGATTTGACATGATATGCTGATTGGTGTTTGAAGCATGGTGCATGGTTATAGCCCTTGATTGGTTGTACTTGTAAATACGGCCTGCGAGTCGTGCCTTTTCTTATCACTCTCATTGTACATTCTCTTCTCACCTTACTCCCCTCGAATGTGTCGAGGTTTCTATTATTGATGTAATGGTGCATTATGGGATCATCCAAGGTGGTCTGTCCAAGGATCATGCAAGGAGGTATGTCCAAGGAGGTGACAACAAAAGGGCAGCCAAGAAAGGAAGAGAAGGAGCTTGGCCCACTAGAATACCTTAGCGCCGAGGTGGTCCGAAATAATATCGAGGGTTATTATTTTAAGGAAAATGGTGGGAGTATCGTTTAATAAAAGTCCTTATTAAATGAATTAAAATACATGACTCTTACATTGCATATTTACTGTTGTAGATAACCATGGCACAAAACACATCGACACTTTCGTTGCGATCGATCCTTGAGAAGGAAAAACTGAATGGGACCAACTTTCTCAAATGGTACCGAAACTTGAGGATAGTCCTCAAGCAAGAGAGAAAGGCCTATGTCCTAGAGCAGCCCATTTCGATTGAGCCTGCTACCACTTCTCCAAGAGCTGAAAGGGATGCTCACAAGAGGCATTCTGATGATGTTTTGGATGTTGCATGCCTCATGCTTATTACCATGGAATCTGAGCTTCAGAAGCAACATGAAAACATGGGGGCGTTCGATATGATCGAACAGAACAAAATGCTTTTCCAAGACCAAGCTAGGCATGAGAGGTTTGAGACCTCTAAGGCATTGTTTCAGTGCAAGATGTCTGAGGGAAGTCCCGTGGGTCCTCATGTGCTCAAGATGATTGGGTACATTGAGAATCTTGAGAATTTGGGATTTGCTCTTCAGAAAGAGTTGGCTATTGATGTAGTCTTGCAATCGTTGCCTGAAAGATACAGTCAGTTCGTCATGAACTATAACATGAACTTCCTAGACAAGTCTCTCCCTGAATTGGTCAACATGTTGAGAACTGCTGAGCAAAACGTTAAGAAGGCTAAGCCCATTTTGATGGTTCAAAAGGGCAAGGGAAAAGGAAAAGCCAACAAGAAGAAGGATAAAGCTAATGGAAAGTCCAATGCTAGTCCTTCTTCAGCTGCATTGAAACCAAAGGGTGGTGTGGCAAAGGAAGGGGAGTGCTTCCATTGTAAGCAACCTGGACACTGGAAGCGCAACTGCAAGCTCTATCTTGAAGAACTTGCTAAGGGAAAGGGAAGTAAGACTTCCACTTCAGGTATTCTTGTTGTAGAGGCTAACTTTTCTACTTCCTCATCTTGGGTATTGGATACTGGATGTGGATCTCACATTTGTGCAAATGTGCAGGATCTAAATAGAAGTAGAAGATTGGCCCGAGGTGAAGTGAACCTGCGTGTTGGAAATGGAGCAAGGGTTGCTGCCTTAGCCGTAGGGACTTATGTTCTCACTTTACCTAGTGGATTAGTTTTAGAATTAGACAACTGCTACTTTGTGTCTACTATTAGTAGAAATTTGATTTATATTTCTTGTTTGGACAAGAAAGGTTTTTCATTTATAATAAAGGACAAATGTTGTTCTATTTATGTGAATGAAATCTTTTATGGTAGTGCTCAACTTAGCAATGGGTTGTATGTTCTAGACCTCGAAGATCCAATCTATAATATGAATACCAAGAAGGTCAGATTAAATGATTCAAACCCGACCTATCTCTGGCACTGTCGCTTGGGCCATATAAATGAGACCCGCATATCCAAGCTCCATAAGGATGGACTCTTGGACTCATTTGATTTTGAATCATATGAGACATGTGAGTCATGTTTGTTGGGCAAGATGACCAAAGCCCCATTCACAGGGCAAAGTGAAAGGGCTAATGACTTACTAGGACTCATACATAGTGATGTATGTGGCCCTATGTCTACATAAGCTAAAGGAGGTTTCTAATAGTTCATTACTTTCACTGATGACTTCAGCAGATATGGTTATGTGTATCTCATGAGACATAAGTCAGAATCCTATGAAAAGTTTGAAGAATTCAAGAATGAAGTAGAGAATCAACTCGGGAAGAGTATTAAAGTGCTTCGATCAGATTGAGGTGAAAAGTACTTGGATCGAGAATGCCTTGACTATCTAAAGGAGTGTGGTATAGTATCACAACTCACTCCACCAGGTACACCTCAATGGAATGGTGTTTCTGAAAGGAGAAATCGAACTCTGTTACACATGGTTCGCTCTATGATGAGTCAAGCTGACCTTCCAAACTCCTTTTGGGGACATGCTCTAGAGACGGCCGCTTTTACACTAAACCGAGTTCCATCTAAATCGGTTCAAAAGACACCATATGAGATATGGAGTGGGAGGCGTCCCAATTTGTCTTTTATGAAGATTTGGGGCTATGACGCTTATGTGAAACATCAATCCTATGAAAAACTAGGGCCCAAATCTCAAAAATGCCTTTTTGTTGGGTATCCCAAAGAAACAAAGGGTTACTATTTCTACAATCCTTCTGAGCAAAAAGTGTTTGTTGCTCGAACTGGTGTCTTTTTGGAGAAAGAGTTTATCTCTAAAGGAACTAGTGGGAGGAAAGTAGAACTTGAAGAAATTCAAGAACAACAAGGAGACATCGAACCTGATAGCCAAAGGCTGTCGCCTCAATCTGGCCGAATACCCTGCCACAACAACGGCCAGAAGAACTGGCGCTTCCCGGGAATAGGTGGAATCATGCACCTCGGGAGATAGCCTGAGAGCTACGAGCCTCGGCACGCCAGTAAAACTTGAGGACTCCATTCGCCCCCCAAGGTTGTGAACAACGCGCCTTCGGAAAAGTGGCACCAGACATTGCTGCCCGAATATGATATCCCCGAAGGCGGAACCCCCTGGAACTGGGAACCCCCAAACTGAGGGTAGGCTTCCCGAAGAGGCTCTGTCCGAACTAGAGGACGACTTCGCCCAGGGACCTCGGGAGTACGGCAGGCGCATTTAAGGAAGCATTTAAGGAAGCCTCTGACACGTCCCACCACAGACGTAAAAAGTCGCCCTGACGCGCAGACGCCATCAGAATCATATCATGGCCCATCTCAGCACAAGGCTCGAGGCCATCTAGTTACCAACTATCTGTCCCCTACGCCCAGACGTTCAGGAGCATCCGACCGCACACGTGTCATGATCTGAACGGGCTAGGTATTCCTATATATACAGGAAATAAATACTTGACAGGAGGTTGGCAGGCCGGATATACAGCTCCCACACTTTGAGAAAAGACCAGGCGAGACTTTTCTGCCTTTCTCTTTGAGCTAGTGACTTTCTCCTTCTTCCGGCCACCACTGACTTGGGCGTCGGAGGCTCCCCCCCCGGAAAAACACTCCGGGGGCCTCCTAACCCTGTTTACCAGCTTTTCAGGTACTCTCCTTGGGGCGATCCACCTTCCAGGCATTCTTCCTCCTAGAAGTCTCCTCAACAGTCATCATGACTCACAACGATGAGGCCTTGGGCCATCATTTGGCGCCGTCTGTGGGAACCCGCTCGCAGATTGCCGTCGTTGAGACTCGGCGTTCTAAGGGCAAGGGACTCCCAAGGTCCTCGTCCGCGCCTGAGATACAACCGGCTGCTGAGTAGATACTCCCAGAGACTTCTACGCCCGAGGAGGACCGCCCTCTGGTAATCACCATGAGCTTCTTGAGGGACTTTCAGCGCTCGGTCGTTGCTGAAATGACTCAGCAGATCGACCGAAGATGGCCACAGCAGTCACAGGCCCAGAAACCCTCCTCATCAACACGCCCTCGGGAGAGAAGCCCCAAGTCTACACACCGCAGTTCAGAAAGTGGAGATCCTCGCGGAGAATCATCCACAGAAGATATAGCCCTCGGGAAACGGCCTGTGGGACAAACCGGGTCCAAGCGACCGAGAGTCTCACAGCGAAGTAGTTCGTCGCCCGAGGCGAGGGCCCTGACCCCTCCACGCCGAACTCGCTCCCCGAAAAGGCGCCGGCGATCTCCCTCCCGCGAAAATGGTCCTAGCGCCACTGCGCTTATGGAAAGGATATTGGCACGGCTGGACAGAGTGGAGAACAAGTGACCAGAAAACCCGTTTGGGACAGGCTGTCGGGGGCATTATGCGAAGATGGCTCCCCGTTTATTCGCACCGTCGTTGAGGCAGCTATGCCAGGCGACTTCAGAGTGCCTAGGCTGGAGATCTATGATGGCCGGACTAATCCACAGGCCCATTTGACGAAGTACAGGCGGAGCATGATAATGCACGGAGCTGATGACGCTACCATGTGCAAATGCTTTGAAGTCACCCTCACGGGCCCAGCAACAGCATGGTACAATTCGTTGCCCCCAGGGACTATCACTGAGTTTCAGGAGTTGTCCACAGCCTTTACCCAGCAGTTCATTGGGAGCAGGCCGACGGCCAAAATGCCTGTACAGATGTTCGACATAGAGCAGAGAAATGGAGAGACGATCCGAGACTATGTCGAACGATTCAACAGGGAAGCACTCAGCGTCCTGGACTTCCGGCCCGAAATCCGCATCCTCGCTATGACACGGGGCCTTCGGCGTGACTCACAGCTGTTCTACGAGTTCTCAAAGGACCCCCCGGAGACCCTCGGAGAATTTTACCGAAAGGCAGAGCAGCACATGACAGCCGAGGAATTGAGGATGGCGGGGCCGAAGTCTGATCATCACCGTGCCGAAGGGTCCAGCCAGCAAGCTCGGCATCTTTCTGAACATACAGGTCGACCACGGCGAATGCGAGGAAAGAAACCTCAAAGTTTCACACCCTTGAGCACGACATGGACCAACATTCTCATGGCGCTGGAAAGGCAAGGGACGCAGATTCGGCGGCCAAAGGCCATGGCCGCCGATAATAAGAAGAATGCCAAGAAGTTCTGCCAGTTTCATCGCGACGACGGTCATGACACCGAAGACTGCTTCCAGCTGAAGAAGTACATAGAGTCGCTGATCAAACAGGGCCAACTTCGCAAGTACCTGCGGATGCCCTCCCCAAAGGGCAGAAAAGAGGAGGAAGAGAGGGCCGAAAACGAGGACTATGACTCCGACAGGCGGAGAAACAGAAGTCCAAAAAGGCGCCTTCCACCTCCAGTAGGGGTCATCCAAACCATCACCACGGGGCTCCCATCCTCAGAAAGAAAGCGGAAGGCCAGAGAAATTGCGGTTATGGAGTATCAAAGTCCATCAAAGAAATTGGCTCGCAAAGATGGCTCCACTGTCGTCTTCCCCCACGACGACCTGCTGCTGATAATGGCGAGAATAGGGAACTGGGACGTCAAGAGAGTGTTGCTTGATGATGGCTCAAATGCTGACGTCCTATTCTCGCACTTACTGCCGAGCTTGGGCATCTCCAGCAGCGAGCTGAAACCTGTCACCACGCCCACCTTCGGCGTTGGGCCATCCGAACTACCCGTCCTCGGATGGATCGACCTCCCTTTGATGATGAAAGGCACTTCGGTAGACGGAGCAGCTGAGTTGTACGCGTCCACAATGGCAAGATTCATCGTCATGGACGTCCCGTCTTCGTACAACGCCATCCTTGGAAGGCAGACTCAGGGGAACCTGCACATTCGCCCCGATGTGAAGTACTTGACTGTCACATTCGCCACCAAGGATGGAGATGCAGAGGTCTTCATCGACCAAGCTGAGGTAAGAAAGGTGTTTGTAAAAACACAAAAGGCTCCGGCAAACAGCTCTACACAAACGGTGGAGGCAAAGGCGCAGGAGAAAGGCAAAAAAGGAGATCCCGCAGAAGCAGAAACGGAAGCAGTAGATCTTGTCCCAGGACAATCTACCCGAATAGGGAAGAGCTTGGCCAAAGGTGATAAGGAAAATCTTGTATCCTTTCTGCTAAAAAATAAAGATCTGTTTGCCTACTCGCCGAAAGACATGCCAGGAGTGAACCCTGGCATAATACAGCACAGCCTCAAAGTAAGCCCGGAAGCAAAACCTATCAGGCAAAAGAAACGAAGCATCTCAGCCCACAAAAGCAACTTCATGAAAACCGAAGTCCAGCGCCTATTGGATGCTGAAGTTATCAGGGAGGTAAAATACCCCGAATGGTTAAGCAACGTGGTCATTGCCACAAAAGAAGGTAGCAGCAAACTCCGGATGTGCATTGATTTCAGAAACTTGAACGATGCTTGCCCGAAAGACTCATTTCCCCTCCCGCCAATAGATCAACTGGTAGATTCAACGGCCGAATACGGGCTCCTGAGCTTCCTAGATGCCTTCAGCGGCTACCATCAGATAAGGATGGACCCCGAAGATGAAGAGAAAACTGCCTTCATCACCGAGGGAGGAACGTACTGCTATATCAGAATGCCCTTCGGGCTGAAAAATGCAGGAGCCACCTACCAGAGACTGATGAACAAGGTCTTTAAAGACCAAATGGGGAGAAACATGGAAGTATATGTTGATGATATGATAGTAAAAAGCAAGTTGCCCGGCTACCACGTTGCAGATTTGGAGGAAACCTTCCAAAAGCTCAGAGCCTTCGGGATTCGCCTTAACCCCGAGAAGTGTATCTTCGGGGTGACGTCGGGAAAATTCCTTGGGTACATGGTATCCGAAAGAGGCATCGACGCCAATCCTGAGAAGATTAAGGCTCTGCTTGAGTTCCGAACTCCTGCCACAGTTAAATACGTGCAGAGACTAACCGGAAGAATAACCTCTCTGAGCAGGTTTATTTCTAGGTACGGAGATAGGTGTAGACCTTTCTTCAAAGTCCTCACAAAGGCAGCAAAGATGGAAGGCGACCTCGGAAGAAACAATCATCCCTGGGATGAAGATTGCCAAAAGGCCTGGGAAGAACTCAAAGTCTACCTGGCCAGCCTGCCGACTCTGTGACAACCTCGGGAGGGAGAACCCCTCGTACTGTACCTCGCCGTCACAGAAAAGGCCGTGAGCTCGGTCCTGGTGAAAGAAGAAGGGCCGAAACAATGGCCGGTCTACTACGTCAGCAAGTCCCTGCATGGCGCCGAAGTCAGGTACCCTTTGCTTCAAAAAGCTATATACGCCTTGGTGCTTGCAGGAAGAAGACTGCGACCATATTTCCAGGCTCACCCCATCATCGTCCGAAGTAGTCTACCACTACGGGATGTTATGAAGAGAGTTGATCATTCGGGAAGGCTCTCCAAGTGGTGCATAGAGCTTGGCGAACACGAAATCACGTATGAGCCTCGGAAGGCCATAAAAGCCCAAGCATTGGCAGATTTTATCGCCGAAATACCCGCCACTGAGGAGAACCACTCAGATCCGAAAGAAGGTGAGCCAGAATGGACCTTGCATGTTGACGGAGCCTCGGGGTCCGTACACCAGGGAGCTGGAATAGTTATCAGAGGACCCGAAGGCCTAGAGGTGATGAAGGCTATCAAGTTCAGCTTCAACGTCACCAATAATGTGGCTGAGTATGAAGCCCTCATAGCAGGATTACGCTTGGCCAGAAAGATTGGCGTGAGAAACTTAAGGGCTCACAGCGATTCCCAGCTGGTAGTTCGGCAGACGGCAGGAGATTATGGGGCGAAGGACCCAATCTTGGCAAAATACCACGAGCTGGTAAGAAAACTCATCCAAGAGTTTGACGCCGTGCGGATCAAAAATGTACCCCGGCGGAATAACACTGAGGCAGATTGCTTAGCGAAGTCCAAAACATACACCGAGGTGCTAGACCATCCAAGCATCTCTGTGCTAAGCGTAACGACCTCGGGAATGGGGTGGAAGGACCCCATAAAGAGATACCTCGCAGAGAATGAGCTTCCCGAAGACGCCGGCAATGCTGCAAGACTGCGAAGACGCGCCGGAAGATTCTTCCTGATTGGTGAAGAGTTATATCGGCAAGGATATGCAAATCCGCTACAGAGATGTGTGGGCGAAGAGGATACTGAGATGGTCCTCGAAGAAGTCCACGAAGGCATGTGCGGCTCGCACATTGGAACTGATGCCCTTGCAGCAGTGATACTCCGCCAAGGATACTTCTGGCCTACCCTGAGAAAGGACGCAAGGCAGTTCGTCCAGAAGTGCGGTAGTTGCCAGAGACATGTAAAAATCCAGAGGATACCCTCGGAAATGGTAACGTCGGCAGACTATCCTTGGCCCTTCGCAGTCTGGGGTATAGACCTCATTGGGCCACTCCCCACAGCGCCCGGAGGCGTGAAATTCTGCGTGGTAGCAGTGGACTATTTCTCAAAGTGGGTAGAGGCAGAACCACTAGCAACTATCTCGGCAAAAGAAGTGCAGAAGTTCGTATGGAAAAACATCGTATGCAGATTTGGCATACCGAGGGTACTGGTAGCTGATAATGGATCCCAGTTCATAGACAAAGGATTCCAGGAATTCATCAGCGACCTCGGAATAAAGATGCACTTCGCCCCAGTAGCTCACCCCCAAAGCAATGGGCAGGTGGAAGTATCAAACAGGACCATAAAAGATGGCCTGAAAAAGAGACTTGGGGAAGCCAAGGGGAAATGGCCAGGAGAACTCCAAAGTGTATTGTGGAGCTACCGAACGACGCCACGAAGAGCCACAGGGGAAACTCCCTTCTCACTCATCTTCAGAACAGAGGCCATTATCCCAATAGAGATAGTTCAGCCTTCAATACGGGTGCAAGTATTTGATGAAGGCGGAAACGACCTCGGTCTGAGAACTAAGCTCGACCTTGTGGCCGAACACAGAGAAATAGCCGTGCTGAGAAGAAAAGCTTTCCAGCAAAGAGTGGCCGCAGCTATCAACTTAAAAGCCAGGCCAAAAGAAATCAAAAAAGGAGACCTCGTTCTCCGAAAGGCCGACTTTGCACCCCGAAGGCCATCTCACGGAGTACTTCGCGCAAATTGGGAAGGACCTTATCTGGTTCTCGCTGAAGTACGAAAAGGCGTGTACAAGCTTGGCGACGCCGAAGGCGTAGAATTGAAAAACACTTGGCATTCAGACGCCCTGAAAAAATTCTACGCCTAAGGTTGAGCGGAAGAAATATATTGGACAAAAAATATTGTAAGTACAGGATGGTCCAGAGAAGAATGGTCTTGAGAAAATTTTTAAGTATACCAAATTGTCCAGGACAAAATTCCGCGAAGGTGCTCGCCACGAAAAAAGCAGATATGACTTCCCGAAGTCCGTTGAGCCACTATGCTCGGGAAAAAAGGGAAAGCAAGAATCTCGCAAAAGTACACGCCAAAACAAAAGCAGAGGTAATTTCCGAACACCCTTGAGCGAACGTGCTCGGGAAAAAGGGAATGAGCAATCTCGTGAAAATTTTCCTAAGTCCCTTGAGCAAATATGCTCGGGACAATAGGAAGACAGAAAAATTTGGCTGAATGTTTTCCGAAGGCCCTTGAGCGAACATGTTCGGGATAAAAGGAAACAAAAAGCCTGCAAAAGACTTAGCCAAATTTTTACAAAGTTTCCAGAAAGTCTCTTGAGCGAGCACGCTCGGGACAAAGGAAGGTAAAAAGTTTCTTTGGTTGCAGGTTTTCCGAAAGTCTCTTGAAGCAAACGTGTTCGGGACAGTGGAAATGAAGAAACTTGCAAGAAAGGACTTAGCCAAAAGATTGTTCATTTAGAGCAAATCGCCTTACAAAAGAAGTGCCCAAAGAAGGAGCACAAAGGAGAAAAATAAGAGGAGCCCTAAAACAAACTAGGGAGAGCCGGGCGGACGAAGACCAGGAAGCTTCAGATGCTCGACCTTGGACCACTGCCACCGAGGTCCCTCAGGAATATTTAGGCCCTCCAGAAAAGAGAGGTCCAAATCTGGGAACCTCTGCAGCACCTGGTGCCGAGCGAGGCAGAAGCCGTCCTGAAAGGCGACCTTGGCCATGTCATCAGAAGTACGTTTTTGAACGCCAAGGACATTGACCTCGTCCTTCAGCTCAGCAACCTCCTCTTCGAGCTCGCTTATCCCCAGCGTCTCTCCGGACTCCTTCTTCAGAGCCTCGACCTCGGCTTGAAGAGCATTGTTCTCGTCCGTCAACCTCGACGCAAGACTGTCGGAAACAGCCTTGTCCTCGACAAGATCTTCGTTGGCGGCGAGCAGCCCCTTTACTTGGTCGCCGAGGTCGGCAATCTTCCGGGAGGAGTCCTTTTCAAGTTCTTCTCTTTTCTTCGAGACCTCCTCCCGAACGGCAGCAAGTTGCTGAGAACAATCCGCTGTCAGCTGCAGGTTGCTGGCGATCACCTTCGCAAGCGAAGCCTTCGCTTCACTGAGTTCCCGCGAAGTCGCATCCTTGGAGGCAGCCTGTCTGGCCACCCGAACTCGGAGATAACCAGCGTACTCCAGCAGCTACGGCAAGGCAAAAGTCCAGGTTAGTACAAGTCTAAACACTTAGAAAATTGAGGAAAAAAAGTGTAAAGACTATACCTGAGCAGCATGCTCGGTGACTTTTGCGGCGAGGGTATTATCCCCCGGGTGAGCCGCCGCAATGGCCCGGAAGGAGGCGTCAGTGGTCATCCCCTTCCAAATCTCTTTTGTCATCTTCGGACAATCGTCGGAGAACAAATTCATATCCTCCGTGATTGACCAAAAGGGCTCCAAGGGGATCTTCCCCTCAGGGATTGTGGCATCACGCAGGGCCCGTTTCCTCTCATGAATGGCCCTCCAGCCAGGAGTAAGAGGCTCCCCTGAAAGTGAGAAGGAAGTTAGGAGCAGAAGAAAAATTCGCGAAAGGAAAAGGAGCTGAACTTCGCCTAAAGGCATACCTGGAGGAACCTCGGAGACAGTGTCCTCAGGATCCTCGGGCCCCTCGGAAGAAAGACCCTTACCCTTCTGCCGGTACCGCTCCTCGGCGGTGGGTACTTCTACCACTACAGTGTTTCTGGGGGCCTCGAGGTCGAGAGAATGCACCTCGGCGGAAGTAGCGGGGACCTCGGCCGGTGGAATTTCAACAAGACCAGCGTCTTCGCCAGCTTCTTCTTCCAAAAGCTCTGGCTGAGAAGGCTGGAGAGCCTTCCTAGCTCGCTTCGCCGAGGGTCCCGCCCCTGTCGTCTTCCTTCTTCGGGAAGCCGCCTTCTTTGTCTGCTCCCCCTTCTCCACTTGGCCAGAAAAGAGGGCCTTGTAATAAGCGGCAGCCCCATCGCCCATCTCTGAAAAAGAGAAGAAATATCAGCGGTAAGTCCGAGGAAAAAGTATAAAGGGATGGAAGATTACTCACTTTCGGCAAAAGTTTCGAAAGAAGTCTCCCCCTTAAGGAGCTTGACCAGCCAGGAGTCTTTCCCGGCGATGGCGGGAGCGGGCATATTGAGGTCAGTCACGTGCTCCTTAACCACTTTCAGCTCCCGAAGGACTTCTTCGGTCATCAACCTCCAGTTGATAGGAAAGGGGTAAAAAGCATGAGGAGAGACCTCGGGAGCCCAGTCAGCGACTGCCCGAATGCGGGCGTCGAAATCCGCGAACACGGAAGCCAACGGTGGGGTCAGCAGCATCCTCGGATCAACGACGTCTGCGTTCAGCACTCCCTGAGCCCATCTGGTCGGGGCATCAGACCAGTTCTTATCCACCTTGAGGAAAAAGAACTTAGGCTGCCACCCCCGCCAGCTATCCTTCGTGTCGAAGGTGAAGGTGAATTTTTTGCTCCCGGATCCCCGAGGCAGCAGGAAATAGAAGCCACCCTTCGGGACCACATGGAGCTTGTAGTACTGCATGAAAATGATGAAGTGGGGCTCTATCCCGAACACACCACACATGCAGAGGTAGGCGTTAAAATAGCAGTACGCGTTCGGGGGAAGCTGGTTCACAGCAATGCCATGGAATTGGCAGAACTCGCAAACCACCTTCGGGGGAGGATACCGAAGACCGGCCTTCAGTTGGGCTCGGAAGACGGTAACCTCGTCGCCACGGTTTGAAAAAGCAAAATGGCTAGAACGAGGCAGTCTGGTCACAGCGTAAGACGGAAGAAAGAATTTTTTCTTCCACCTCTCTAGTTTTTCGGGGGTGGTACAGCAAGGATGGGCCAGAAGACGTTTCCAGCTCTCGGGAACAGGCATCGCAGACATGAAAAAGAGTTTGAGATGGAAAAGAAAATAGTTTCCAGAAAAAACTCAGAAGACGAGTTTGGAAAAAACAACAGTTTTCCAGAAAAACTCAGAAAAACAGAGGAATCAAGTACTCTGGAAATCAAAACCCACCAAAAGATTTGCCTGAGGACGCCGTCGTGAAAGTTGGTAGGAAAAAGCTCTGATTAAAGAAGCTCCGCCACAGAAAGCAAGATAAAACGCAAGAACAGAGGGCAGAGCAGAAAAAGAGCAGAAAAACAGTAAGTGGGACTTATGATGGAATGGGCTATTTATAGGCCAAAGGTGGGTAACCGAAAGAACATCATAAGTACCCATTGGAGGCGAACCGTCGCCGTAACTGCCCGCTGCACCCGAAAAGGCGCGCCCTCTGTAAATGACGCGCCTCTCCTCCAATGGCAAGAAGCCACGTGTCAACCGCTGCGCAGAAATGGGGGACGTGCCTCCCCAAACGTGCCTGGAAAACCGGGACACGCCTCCTAATTGGGACACGTCGTTTGACATCCCTGAGAAATGGAGACGCGCCGCTCAGTCTAACACGCTTGGCCATCAGACCTGCAGAAATAAAAAGCAGGCCACCTCGAGGACACCAAGAGACAGGCTATGGCTGAACAGCCCATGACTTTTGGGCAAGAGGTGTATCTTCGGTACAGGCTTTGCCTCGGAGACACCAAAGAATAGGCCAAGGCCGAACAGCCCAGACCTTCGGGCAAAAGGTGCGACCTCGGAACAGGTTATGCTTCCCAACAAGACTCCCAACGGCAACCTCGGAAAGAGATGCAAACCGAAGTCTTCACTTCGGCTTTCCAGAGGGGGGCATGTGATAGCCAAAGGCTGTCGCCTCAATCTGGCCGAATACCCTGCCACAACAACGGCCAGAAGAACTGGCGCTTCCCGGGAATAGGTGGAATCATGCACCTTGGGAGATAGCCTGAGAGCTCCGAGCCTCGGCACGCCAGTAAAACTTGGGGACTCCATTCGCCCCCCAAGGTTGTGAACAACGCGCCTTCGGAAAAGTGGCACCAGACATTGCTGCCCGAATATGATATCCCCGAAGGCGGAACCCCCTGGAACTGGGAACCCCCGAACTGAGGGTAGGCTTCCCAAAGAGGCTCTGTCCGAACTAGAGGACGACCTCGCCCAGGGACCTCGGGAGTACGGCAGGCGCATTTAAGGAAGCATTTAAGGAAGCCTCTGACACGTCCCACCACAGACGTAAAAAGTCGCCCTGACGCGCAAACGCCATCAGAATCATATCATGGCCCGTCTCAGCACAAGGCTCGAGGCCATCTAGTTACCAACTATCTGTCCCCTACGCCCAGACGTTCAGGAGCATCCGACCGCACACATGTCATGATCTGAACGGGCTAGGTATTCCTATATATACAGGAAATAAATACTTGACAGGAGGTTGGCAGGCCGGATATACAGCTCCCACACTCTGAGAAAAGACCAGGAGAGACTTTTCTGCCTTTCTCTTTGAGCTAGTGACTTTCTCCTTCTTCCGGCCACCACTGACTTGGGCGTCGGAGGCTCCCCCCCCGGAAAAACACTCCGGGGGCCTCCTAACCCTGTTTACCAGCTTTTCAGGTACTCTCCTTGGGGCGATCCACCTTCCAGACGTTCTTCCTCCTAGAAGTCTCCTCAACAGTCATCATGACTCACAACGATGAGGCCTTGGGCCATCAGAACCTGAAATGGAACCTAAACAGACACCACAAGATGTTGTTCAAGAGTCTGTTCCTGTAGCACAGAGCCCACGTAGGTCTGGTAGGATTCGGCGTGAGTTCGAGAGATATGGATTTCTCATGACTCACATCGGTGATGTGGTGGTCATGGATCAGGATGAGCCCACAACCTACCAACAAGCTATGTCGGGGCCTGACTCTGAGAAGTGTCTAGTGGCCATGAAATTCGAGATGGAATCCATGTATGAAAACCAAGTATGGACTTTGGTTGACCCACCTGAAGGGGTAAAACCCATAAGGTGCAAATGGGTTTTCAAGAAGAAAACTGACATGGATGGTAATGTGATTACCTTTAAGGGACGATTGGTTGCAAAAGGTTTTAAGCAAATTCATGGTATTGACTATGATGAAACTTTTTCACCAGTTGCTATGCTTAAATCCATCCAAATTTTGTTTGCTATTGCTGCACACTATGATTATGAGATATGGCAAATGGATGTCAAGACTGCATTCCTAAATGGAAAGCTACTTGAGGATGTGTACATGACACAACCTAAGGGTTTTGTCACTCCTGAGAATGCCAATAAAGTGTGCAAGTTGCAAAGTTCCATTTATGGACTGAAGCAAAGCTTCTCGAAGTTGGAATCTTCGTTTTGATGATGCAATCAAAGAGTTTGGTTTTATCAAAAATGAAGATGACCATTGTGCCTACAAAAAGGTTAGTGGGAGTGCTATTGTCTTCTTGGTGTTGTATGTAGATGACATACTACTCATCGGGAATGACATTCCTAAGCTACAGTCTGTGAAGACTTGGCTAGGGAAATGTTTCTCTATGAAGGACTTGGGTGAAGCAGCCTATGTGTTAGGCATCAGGATCTATAGAGATAGATCTAGAAAGCTTCTTGGCCTAAGTCAAAGTACATATATTGACAAAGTGATAAAGAGGTTTAGCATGTAAGATTCCAAGAAAGGATTCTTGCCCATGTCACATGGTATCACTCTTTCCAGAACTCTGTGTCCGAGTACAACCGAGGAGAGAGAGCACATGAGTAAGATTCCGTATGCCTTAGCAATTGGATCTATCATGTATGCCATGATATGTACTCATCCCGATGTCCCGTATGCTTTGAGCATGACAAGTAGGTAGCAATCAAACCCCGGTGAGAGTCACTGGACAGCTGTTAAGAACATCCTTAAGTACGTACGAAGGACTAAGGATGCATTCTTGGTCTTTGGAGGTGAAGATGAGCTCATTGTAAGGGGTTACACCGATGCAAGCTTCCAATCCGATAAAGATGATTTTAGATCGCAATCTGGTTATGTGTTTTGTATTGGTGGTGGTGCTGTGAGCTGGAAGAGTTCAAAGCAAGAGACAGTAGCTGACTCTACAACAGAATCTGAGTACATTGCCGCCTCTGATGCTGCGAATGAGGCAGTTTGGATCAAGAAGTTCATCACTGAACTTGGAGTGGTTCCAACCATTGTCCACCCGATAGAGCTCTATTGTGACAACAATGGAGCAATCACACAGGCTAAGGAACCTCGATCTCACCAGCGATCCAAATATATACTCCGATGCTATCATCTCATCAGGGAGATCATCGAGAGGGGTGATGTAAGGATATGCAGGACTTCGATAGACAGCAACATTGCTGATCCACTGACAAAGCCCCTTACGCAGCAAAAGCATGATAGCCATTCTAGGTCTGTTGGTATTCGATACATGGATGATTGGCTTTACTGCAAGTGGGAGATTGTTAGTGTTGTGCCCAAAAGCCAATCATGAGATGATTGTATTTTTGCACATTGAGTCATGATATTTTATTAAGGCATTAATCCAGCAATTATGTTTGTTGTTTTGTTTCTGCGTAACTTAACAAACATAATTGTAACCCTAGAATAATGATATTCTTAAATGTCCCTGGTCTAGTATTATTGTGGAGCGGGATGCAATAATACACAACAACTAGCATATGCGGAGACTAATATGAGATATGTAGTCTACATATGGGTACAAGTTGGAGAACTTGTGTACTGGACCGACCCACCATGAGAACACTACATGGATCGTTATATGAGTGGCATAAGTGATTCTCATAGTGATCATGGTATATGTAGTCCTTCGACCTAAGATCATCAAGGTTCCCTACATGTGAGTCACATACTTTGATACTTTCCTTTGTTGCTCGTAACTGAGTGAACTTGAAGGAGGTCATTGGGTATGTCACATATCATGCGAAGGGATTTGTATGATCAAGATGGGATTTATCCCTCCTATGTAACGGGAGTGATATCTTCGGGCCCCTTGATAGAGTAAGATTTAGAAAAATGCATGGCCATTCTCAGATGAGTTGATATACGATATCAATGTCATCAGTTTAAGTTGGTCTACTCGGAAATCATGAAACCAAAGATTGGGCTATACGAGATTGACACATTCCATGTCTCATGCTTAGTCTTAATATCTTGGACAGAGGGACAATGGCATATATCGGTGATGATCATAAAGGTTTAGTCAAATCATCGACAATCTTGTCACTTGGGTAGCAATGATGTGTTGCTAGACACCGCTCATTGCTTAAGATCATAAATGTGATTTATGATCATTGCCAACGTGATAAGAGCCTATTGGGTCGCACACATAGAGCTATTTGGATCATTAGAGTGCATGGGCTAATTATTTGGGTTATGGTTTCACTTTAATTTCGTATTAATAATGGGCCCAAGAGTTGAGCCGTTATTAAGCCCGAAATTAAATCCTAATTGGATTAGGGCTTTAACACCCATTAGGCCTGGAAGTTAAGTCTCACTATAAATACAACTTCTAGTGAGAAATTCGCAGGTCTCCTTGCCCTAGCCTCCCAAAAGGACAGCCGCACTCTTCTCTTGCAATTCCTTGGAGGACGCAAGCTAGCACTGCGAGCGCAAGATAAACGCATCTGCCGGGACGTGGTTGAAGCGTGGTGATCCTGAGAGGCTCATGTGGATACCATAGAGAGCCTGAACACGTCAACTATTCAGGTTTTGTGATTCGACTCTACAGTTGAGTGAGAGATCTCAACCGAAAATTAGGTATGAAAATTTTTGAACACCCGGTTTACCCCGTTTCACTTGGATCCTTGAGGGTTTCGGTTAAATTCCGCTGTGCTGTTTGGCTCCCGAAACCCAGCATTTTTTTGTACTACCTTTCTTAATTGAACTTTATTTGCAAAAAAATTTGACAAAGTCCACAATGGGTATGAGTTCTGATATGACCTTTGGCAGTTACCATATTCGATAATGTAGGGCTTAGCACTTTCAGTCACATACTACCTCAAAAACTTTACCAAGGATTCACAACCTTAGTCGTGCTTGAAAGTAATGTCTGATTATCTTCAGTGAGTTATGAGTATCGTTCTAAGTGTTTAAGAATAAAATCAAGCATATTTGGTTAACCATATTCGGAATCAACTATATTCGATTAACCATATTCAAAAAACCTAGTTCATATAAAAACACTTAGGTACTTTCGGGATTAACCACATTTGGTCATACACCTTTGGCAATACTAGTACTATTTCACTCATGTACTTTTGCAAGTAACCATATTCGGCCAGACTTCTTTGGAAAATCCTAAGTGTAGACTTTTTTCAAAGAGTCAGAATGGCATGTGTTCTTCAACTATTCTCCTTCGGCATTTCCAAGCTTATAAACTCCTGGCCTTACTTTCTCTATCACTAAATAAGGTCCTTCCCAATTTTCCCTAAGTACGCCATAAGATGGTTTTTAGAATTCTAGTTCAGCCTGATAGGCAAAGTACTATCACACTTCAAACCCATAAGATCGGCCGAAGCACCATCCTCGGCGAGTCGAGCACGGCCCATAAGGAACGCGAGCACTGACTTCAGGAAAAAGGGGGTCTAGCCCCTTGAGCATCCGACCTCGGCAATCCATCGCCTCCCTTGGACGTGAGATTACCGACTTCAGGAATGCGGTGCATCGCCGTCTTTGGTGAGATGATCAAACCGGCTTTGGAAGGGAAAGATTCACCACCTTCGGAAGGGAAGAACGCTCCCAAAGGGCACCACCCTTGGCGAAGGGGTTCCCGGATTACTGAAACGATCTCAGAAGAAAGCCCGCTTGTTCCGAAGAGCTCTCTTCTACCAAAGGGATCTTTGGAGTATGGCAGAAACAATTAAAGGAGTTTCTGACATGCTGCCCTCGTACACAACACGCTGCCCTCATACACGCTCTGACACGCCGTCGCAACAGACATCCTGTCACACAGACCTACCCTGGCCTTGACCTTTGGGGAGGACGGCCTGCAGGCGGCTAGAGGCCCTCACACCCGAAGGTACGAGATGCATCCGACTGAACACATGGCACAATCTGACAGGTTACGTCAGGCAGGTTTATTCGTTCATATCCTCCTATATATAGGGAAATGGCTCCAGTAAAAAGGGAGATAGATTTTTTCCTCTTCATACTCCTGCTATATATTGACTTGGGCATCGGAGGCTCCTCGCCAAAAAAATACCCTGGGGACCTCCTAACCTTTATTCCTCTAGTGTTTCAGGCAATCTCCCCCCGGAGACTTCTTGTTTAGGCGTTCTTCCTTCACTAGAAGTCCCTTCCCGTCTCACTATGTCATATAGAGAAGATGCTGATGGGCACCACCTGGCGCCGTCTGTGGGAACTCATTCCCAAGTGGCCATCGTTGAAACTCGACGTTGCAAGGATAAGGGGCTTCCGAAGTCCCCTTCAGCGCCAGAGGTTCAATCGGCAACTGAACAACCAGCCGCAAGGACTTCCTCGCTTGAGGACGAACGTCCTCTAACCATTACCATGAGCTTCCTACGTGATTTTCAGCTCTTTGTTGTGGCTGAAATAACATAGCAACTAGACCGAAGATGGCCGTAGCCACCTCCGGACAGAAGCCCCTCTTCACCAGTACGTCGTCAAGAGAGGCACCCGAAGTCAACTCACCGGAGTTTGGGAAGTGGGGACCAACGTGATGTGTCCTCGATGGAAAACATACTCCCCAGGGTTCAACCTATAGGAGAAATAGGGCCCAAATGGCCCAGGACTCCCTGCCAAAGGAGTTTTTCACTAGAAGAGAAATCGCAATCCCTTCAGCGCCGAAGTGGCTCTCCAAAAAGGAGGCACCGCTCTCCATTGTCAGAGGCCTCTAGGTAGCAAGAAGAAGAGCGCAGCATCACACTCCTCATGGAAAAAATCGTAAAGAGGCTTGAGAGGGTGGAAAGACAGGTCGCTCGGAAGCCTGTCTGGTCTATGTTATTAGAAACCTTCAACGGAGACGAATCACCGTTTACCCGAGCAGTAATTGAAGCACCCATGCCTAGTGACTTTCGGGTGCCTCGTTTGGAAACCTACGATGGCCGGAGTGACCTTCAAGCTCACCTAACCAAATACAGGTGCTGCACGGTGTTGCACGGTATGGATGATGCCACCTTGTGCAAATGCATCGAGGTCACCCTCGCTGGACCAGCAACGACATGGTACAACTCGTTAGGCCCTGAAACTCTCGTGGGATTCCAAGAGTTGTCTACTGCTTTCACGCAACAATTCATCGGAAGCTGGCCAATGGCAAAAATGCCAGTTCAAATGTTTGACATAGCACAAAAGAATGGAGAAACTATTCGTGACTATGTCGAAAGGTTCAACTGAGAAGCCCTAAGCGTTCCGGGCTTTAGGCCAAAAATACGTATCCTCGCTATGATACGGGGACTTCGGAGAGACTCATAGTTGTTCTATGATTTCTTTAAGGACCCCCCGGACACCCTCAACGAGTTTTACCAAAGGGCCGAGCATCATATGACTGCTGAAAAGTTGAGGATGGGGGGCCCAAAGCCTGACCATGTCCGCATCGAAAGGTCGAGCCAACAAACTCGCCACCCAACCGAGTCAGGAGGTCGACCTCGGAAACTTAAAGGGAAGAAACCGATAACTTTTACTCCCCTAAACACCACAAGAACGAACATCCTCATGGCCATGGAAAGGCAAGGAACTCAAATTCAGGGACCGAAGGCCATGACCTCGGACAACAAAAAGAACTTGAAAAAGTTCTGCTAGTTCCATCGGGATCATGGGCATGACACCGAGAATTGCTTCCAGCTGAAGAAGTACATAGAGTCCTTGATAAAGCAGGGCCAACTTCAACGGTACCTGTGAATGCCCTCCCCAAAGGGGAGGAAGGAAGAGGAAAGGAAAGGAGATGACGAGGAATATGACTCCGACAGACGCCATAACCGAAGTCCCAGAAGACATCCACCATCTCCGGTAGGAATAATACAAACGATCACCATAGGATTACCCTCAGCAGAAAGAAAAAGAAAAGCCAAGGAGATCTCCGTAATGGAATACGGTAACCAATAAAAAAGCTTAGTAGGAAAGATGGGTCTACCGTAACATTCCCTCATGACGACCCCCTTCTGATCATAGCAAGGACAGGGAGTTGGGACGCCAAAAGAGTACTTGACGATGGTTCTAATGCTGACGGCTTGTTCTCCCATCTATTGCCAAGCTTAGGTATCACAAGAGGCGATCTCAAACTCGTCACTTCTCCTACTTTCGGAGTAGGCCCGTCCGAACTCCCTGTCCTCGGGTGGATCGACCTTCCCCTCATGTTAAGAGGAACTTCACTACAGAACAAGGGTGGGCTCTTCGCCTCCACAATGACAAGGTTCATCGTCATAGATGTCCCTTTGTCGTATAACGCCATCCTTTGAAGATAGACACTGGGAAACCTTCACATTCGACCAGATGTGAAATACCTGGCTGTCACCTTTGCCACAAAGGATGGAGATGCTGAGATCTTCATCAACCAAGGGGAAGCGAGAAAGGTGTTTGTCAAGGCCAGAAAGGACCAGCAAAGAGCTGCACACGGACTGCGGAAGCAAAGGCCATACTCGAAGGAGAGACAAAAACAGAAGAAACAGAAGACCCCAAGAAAATAGAAACAGAAGATATAGAACTTGTCCCAGGCCGAAATACCCAAATAGGGAAAAAAGTGGCCGAAGGTGATAAGCAAAAACTTGTATCTTTTCTGTTAATGAACAAAGATCTGTTTGCCTACTCGCTGAAGGACATGCCTAGGGTAGACCCTCGCATAATTCAGCATAATCTTAAGATACGCCCTAACACAAAGCCCGTACGCCAAAAGAAAGGAAGCTTTTCGGCACATAGAAACAACTTTGTAAAATCCGAAGTTCAACGATTAATGGAGGCGGGAGTAATAAGGGAAGTCAGATACCCTGAGTGGCTTAGTAACATAGTTGTCACCACAAAGGAAGGGAGTGACAAACTCCGAATGTGCATCAACTTTCGGAATGTAAACGATGCCTGCCCTAAAGATTCATACCCACTATCGCCAATAGACCAGTTGGTGGACTCAACCGCCTAGTATGGCCTCCTAAGTTTCCTTGATGCCTTCAGTGGGTATCACCAAATCAGGATGGACCCCGAAGATGAGGAAAAAACTGCCTTCATCACCGAAGTTGGTACATACTGCTACGTCGGAATGCCCTTCGGGCTTAAGAATGTAGGAGCCACCTACTAGAGGCTAATGAACAGGGTCTTTAGTTCCCAAATAGGGAGGAACATGGAAGTCTACATCGACGATCTGATAGTTAAGATAAAGCTGCCTAGTAGCCATATCGCAGATTTGGAGGAAACATTCCGTCAGTTGAGGGTCATTAGAATTCGTCTCAACCCTGAAAAGTGTGTGTTAGAGGTGAATGGGGTAAGTTCCTTGGATTCATGGTGTCGGAAAGAGGTATCGATGCTAATCCAGAAAAGGTCAAGGCCTTATTGAGATTCTGAACTCCCACGACAACAAAGGATGTGCAAGGACTTACAGGGAGAATCACGTCCCTCAGCAGATTCATCTCCCGATATGGGGATTGCTGCCGACCATTCTTCAAGGTCCTTACTAAAGCAGAAAAAAATGGCGGGGACATTGGGAGCGAGGTGCACCCTTGGAACAAAGACTGCCAAAAGGCCTGGGAAGAACTTAAGGTCTACCTAACCCGCTTGCCGACAGTCCGGCAGGCACAGAAAGAGGAACCCCTTATACTTTACCTCCCCGTCACTAATAAGGCGCTAAGTTCGGTCCTTGTGGAGGAAGAGGGGGCGGAGTAATGGCCAGTATGTTATGTGAGCAAGTCTCTACATGGTGCCGAAGTTAGGTACCACCTACTGCAAAAGGTTATTTATGCCCTGATACTGGCAAGTAGAAGGCTACGTCCGTATTTCTGAAGCCATCCGATTATTGTCCGAAGTAACCTGCCTCTTCGGGACATCATGAAGAGGGTAGACCACTCGGGAAGGCTTTCCAAGTGGTGCATAGAACTCGATGAGTACGATATCACCTATGAGCTGAGGAAGGCTATAAAAGCTCAAGCCTTGGCGGATTTCATTGGCAAAGTACCCATTACCGAGGAGAGTTAACTAGATCTCGACAAAAAAGAACCGAAGTGGACTCTGTTTATAGATCGGGCCTCCAGCTCCGACCAACAGGGTGCTAGAGTAATCATTCAAGGTCCCAAGGGTATGGAGGTCATGAAAGCCACGAAGTTCGGATTCAGCGTTACCAACAATGTGGCAGAATATGAAGCCCTTGTAGCAGGATTACGCTTTGCTAGAAAAATTGGTGTGAGAAACCTGAAGGCCCACAGCGATTCTCAGCTAATGGTCCGGCAGATGGCAGGGGACTATAGCGCGAAGGACCCATCTTTGGCAAAATATCATGAGCTCGTATCAAAGTTCATTCAAGAGTTTGACACGGTACACATCGAAAACATGCCTGACCGAGACAATGCTGAGCCATCCAAGAATAGCAATAATGAGCATAACAACCTCAAAAAAAGGATGGAAAAATCCCATAAAGCGGTATCTTACAACCTCGGAGCTTCCCGGTGTTCCTCACGAGGCAGCAAAAGTACGAAGACACTCCGAACGATATTTCCTAATCGGGGAAGAATTGTACCGACAGGGGTATGCAAGTCCGCTACAAAGGTGTGTCAGCGAAGAGGACACTGAGGCAATCCTTGAGGAAGTCCACGAGGGGGCTTGTGGTTCCCACATTGGAACTGATGCCTTGGCAGGAGTAATACTCCGCCAGGGGTACTTCTAGCCTACCCTAAGAAACGACGCGAGGCGGTTTATCCAGAAATGCAATAATTGCCAAAGACATGCCAACGTCCAGAGGTTACCCTCGAAGTTGATATCCTCGGCTAACTACCCCTGTCCGTTTGCAGTGTGGGGCATTGACCTTATCGGGCCACTCCCGATGGCACCTGGCCGACTGAAGTTCTACGTGGTCACAGTGGATTACTTCACTAAATGGATCGAGGCAGAGCCCCTGTCGACCATTTCGGCAAAGGACATACAAAAATTCATCTGGAAGAACTTTGTGTGCAGATTCGGCATACCGAGGGTGATAGTGGCTGACAATGGTTCCCAATTTATTGACAAGGGATTCCAAGAATTCATCACCGAACTCGGGATAAAAAAGCACTTCGCCCCAGTACCTCATCCTCAGAGCAACGGACAGGTAAAGGTATCTAACAGAACCATAAAAGATGGTTTGAAAAAGAGATTCAGGGAAGCAAAGGGAAAATGGTGAGGGGAACTTCCCAGTGTGGTATGGAGCTATCGGACAACACCCCGAAGGGCCACAGGTGAGACGTCTTTCTTGCTCGTCTTCGGCACAAAGGCCATTATCCTTATCGAGGTAGTCCATGCATCGGCCAAGATACAAGTGTTCGACAAGGAAGGGAATGACCTCGGGTTAAGAGCTAACCTTGACCTAATTGACGAACACAGAGAAATGGCTGAACTTAGAAGAAAAGCCTTTCAGCAAAGACTGGCTACAGCTACGAACCTGCGCGTTAGGCGAAAAGGAATAAGGAAGGGAGACCTCCTTCTCCAAAAGGCTGAGTTTGAACCTCGAAGACCATCTCACGGGGCACTTCAGGTGAACTGGGAAAGGCCTTATTTGGTCCTTGATGAGGTTCAGAGTAGAGTCTATAAGCTCGGTGATACCAAAGGTGGAGAACTGAAGCATACATGGCACTCAGACACCTTGAAGAAATTCTACACTTAGAATTTTGATAAGAAATTGTACAGTTATAAATTTTTTCTAAGTACAGACAATTTTCAGCAAAATAACTCCACCCAAGAGTTCTCATCGAGCGAGGTTCAAGTATGTACTTGCAAAAACCACGTATTTCCTCTGAAGTCGATTGTGTCATTTTCCCAAAAGGTGCGTCAACCGAATGCGGCTGATGAAAACAGACCAAACATTGCCAAAGGGTATTCGGCAAAGCTAGAATTTCCTCGAAGATGGTCGATAAAAAGAGTGAAAAATATCTTCTCGAGGGTCCTAGACTGAAAGTAGTCAAAACAACCCTTGGAAACAAAAAAAAAAATTTTTGCTCAAGGACTTAGCCAAATTTTAAAGAAAGGAAAAATGTCATTGAGAGGGCCTTGTTGCAAGGAAAAGATTACAAGAAGAAGATTACAAAGATACTGAAGAAGACAAAGTAAAAGCCCCAAACACCTAAGGGACCCTGGAGTCATGAGATGCTCCATCCCCAGCATCCTTAGCTGCTGCCTTCGGCGCTGGAGAAGGGGCAAATGGCAGGTTGATGAGCTCAATCTTTGACCAGGTCCAGCAAGGACCCTCGAGAATGTTCAGGGCGGCCAAGAAGGAAAGGTCGAGGACCGGGTATTTTTCCAAAACTTGGTGTCGAGCCAGACAGAAGCCATCTTGAAAGCCAACCTTGGTCGCCTGGTTAGCCTTATCTAACTCGACAGACAGGTCTTCCACCTCACTTTGCAAGTCGGCGACCTCGTTCTCCAGCTTCTTCATCTTCTTCTTCTTCTTTGTCTCCTTCTCCATGGCCTCGACCTCGACCTGAAGTTTGACATTGTCAACAAGGGCCTTCGCCAGGAGAGCGGAGTTTTCCTCTTTCTCCTCTTGATAAGCCTCGTTAGCCGAGGTCAGACTGATGACCTCCGTGCCGAGGTCGACATTTTCTGGGAGAAGTCCTTCAAGAGCTTTTCTGGGCCCTTCAAGAGTTCTTCCCAGAGTTTGGCAACCTCCTCCTTGGCTATTCTGCTCAACTCGGCGTTCTTGACGACCGAGTTGGCATAAAATACCTTGGCCTTCTCTAGACGATCTTCGGCCCAAGACCGGGCCGAAGACTGTTTTGCTGCCCAAGCTCTGAAGTATCCGCTATACCCCAAGAGCTGCAAAAAAGGGGGGAGGACAGTTGGTAAAAGTTGCGCAAGAAAATCCAAACACTTAGAAAAAAGTTAAAAGAAAAAATAAAGGGTCTGAAGAGTACCTGGGTAGCACGCTAGGACATCCTCACGACGAGGACCTCCTCGTTTGTGCTAAAAATATCTAAGGAACAAACCTGGTAGCACCTCGGTGACATCATCATCGGAGTCTCAAACCTCCTCCACTTCGGCAGGGACATGTTTGCCCTTGCTTCTTCTGCGCTCCTCAAGTTCTTCAGCAGAAGGGCCCTCTGCCGAAGAGCCTAGAAGGTCCACCGAAGTAGTGGGACTCCGGGGAATGGAGCTGACGGCAAGCTTTGGTTATAGGACGGCCTGGACCTCGAGCAGATCCTCGGCCTCCTCGACATCTTCTAGAGGTGGGGGAAGGGTGTCATTCTGCACTTTCTTAGCCAAAGACGGACCGCCCCCAGTCATCTTCCACCGCTTTGGGGCCCCTTTCTTCGTCTGTTCCGCCTTCTCGACTTGACCGAGGAAGAAGGATTTGTAGAAAGCTGCTGACTGATCACCCATCTCTGAAAAAGCAGGAAAATATTAGTGTAAGTCCAAAAGGGTACTTATAAAAAAAATTGGAAAGTAACTTACTCTGAAAATGGGCTTTGTAAGAGAGCTCCCCCAGAAGGAGCATCACTAGCCAGGACTTCTTCCCGTCAGCAGCAGGAGTTGGCATGCCGAGGTCCGTCACATGCTCCTTGAGCACCCCCAGCCCCCGAAGAACCTCCTCGGTCATAAGGCTCCACTTAATAGGGAAGGGATACAAGGAGCACGGTGGGACCTCGACATCCCAGTCGGGGATAGCTCGGATATGGTTGTCGAAGTCCTAAAACCTCCCTGCCAACTCAGGAGTTAGCAACTTATTGGGGTCAACGGCATCCGTCTCCAGCTTTCCCCGAGCCCACCTAGTTGGCATGCCCGACCATGTCTCCACCACCTCCAGGAAGAAGAACTTCCTTTGCCATCGTCGCCGAGGCAACATGAAATAGAAGCCCGATGGTGAAGATATATTTTTTGCTCCCAGATCCTCGAGGCCACATGAAATAGAAGCCACCCTTCGGGACCAGATAGAGCCTGTAGTACTGCATGAAAATGATGAAGTGGGGTTCTACCTTGAAAACCCCACACATGCAGAGAAAAGCGTTGAAGTAACAGTAGGAGTTGGGCGGAAGCTGATTCACGGCTATGCCATGGAATTGGCAAAAGTCACAAATCATCTTCGGTGGAGGAAACTGAAGTCCGGCCTTTAGTTGGTCACGAAAGACAGTAACCTCGTCCCTACTGTTCATGAAGTTGAAATGGCCAGGATGGGGCAGCCTGGTGGTGGCAAAGGAGGGAAAAAAGAAGTTGGTTGTCCACTTGACTAATTTTTTCGAGGTGGAGCAACAGGGGTGAGACATGAGAGGCTGCCAACTCTCGGGAATGGGTTGGACGGACATAACAGGGACAGGGGAAGACATGTTCGGCAAGAGAAAATGACTTCGGCAAGGAGAATCAAAGAACTTCGGGAAAAAGGAAAGAAGCTTCGGGGACTAGAAAAAACAGAAACCGAAATGACCGAAGGAACTCAGGAAGAAAAACCCACCAAAACATTTTTCGAAGTCAGGATTAGAAGATGTCGTCGTAAATGGTTGCCGAAAATCGCTCCGCCGCTTGCACCGCCACAAAAAGAGAAGGAAGAGAAGGAAAAGCTCAAAGACATATGAGAGCAAAACAAAGATATAGGAAAGCAAATGAGGGGAATGAGGGTTTATATAGACCGAACAAGGGTAACTGAATCGTCGTCATAACTACCCTGCGAAGGCGAATCGTCGCCATAATTACCCCTCGAAGGTGAAAAGACATGGCTGGTGTAATCGACGCGAATACCCCCAATCATCACGTGCCATGTGTCTCCAATGCATAGAACGAGCACACGCTTTCTGACAGCATGAAAACCCAGGCACGCTTATCCAAACTGACACTCCTGGTCATGAGACGTGACGGTCCACTGACCTACAACAGAAAAAGTAAAAATAAAGAGAGTACGCACCCCAAGAACGCCAAGGGACTAACCAAAGGGCAAGTAATGACGCCTCGGCTAGGAAGGCACGCCCTTGGGTGGCGAAGTTTCTTCCTTGTACGGTGTCCTACTCAAAGTCCTGCAAGGTGCTCCCAGAGATTCTAGACCCAAAGTTCCCACTTTGACTTGTTGAGGGGGGGCATGTAATAGCCGAAGTACTATCACACTTCAAACCCGTAAGATCGGCCGAAGCACCATCCTCGGTGAGTCAAGCACCGCCCATAAGGAATGCGAGCACCGACTTCAGAAAGAAGGGGGTCTGGCCCCTTGAGCATCCGACCTCGGCGATCCATCGCCTCCCCTGGAAGCAAGATTACCGACTTCGGGAATGGGGTCCATCGCCATCCTCGGTGAGATGATCAAACCGGCTTCAGAAGGGAAAGATTCACCGCCTTCGGCAAGGAAGAACACTCCCGAATGGGACCACCCTTGGCGAAAGGGTTCCCGGATTACTGAAACGATCTCGGATGAAAGCCCTCTTGTTCTGGAGAGCTCTGTTCTACCAAATGGATCTCTGGAGTATGGAAAAAACAATTAAAGGAGTCTTTAACATGCCGCCCTCGTACACAACACGCCGCCCTCATACACACCGTCATCGCAGACGTGCTGTCACGTAGACCTACCCTGGCCTTGACCTTTGGGGAGGACGGCCTACAGGCGGCTAGAGGCCCCCACACCCGAAGGTATGGCATGCATCCGATCGAAGACGTGGCGCAATCTGAGCAGGTTATGTTAGGTAGGTTTATTCATTCATATCCTCCTATATATAGGGGAAATGGCTCCAGTAAAAAGGGAGATAGATTTTTTCCTCTTCATATTCCTACTATATACTGACTTGGGCGTCAGAGGCTCCTCCCCTGAAAAATACCCCGGGGACCTCCGAACCTTTATTCCTTAAGTGTTTCAGGCAATGTCTCCCCAGAGACTTCTCATTCAGGCGTTCCTCCTTCACCAGAAGTCCCTCCCCGTCTCACTATGGCATATAGAAAAGATACCGATGGGCACCACAGCCTTTCGGAGAGCAATGTATTTTTTCATGATCCCTTTGGGTTTAACATCCAAGTTCATAGCAATTGCTACCCTCTGTTGAAAGGCTTTTCTTCTGAGTTCAGCCATCTCTCTATGTTTGTCAATCATGTCTAACTTAGCCCTTAAACCAAGGTTGTTCACTTCTTCATCAAACACCTGTATTCTGATAGACGGTTGTATGACTTCAATGGGGATAATGGCCTCCGTGCCAAAGACAAGTGATAAAGTTGTTTCTCTAGTAGCTCCTCCGGGGGTTGTTCAGTAACTCCATAGGGGAGTTCCCCTGGCAATTTTCCTTTTACCTTTTTCAACCTCTTTTTTTGGCCATCTTTTATTGTCCCATTAGACACTTCATATGTTGTTCTTCCAAACAAATCTCTGTATGTCCTTCTCCGAAATTGCTGCCAGAAGCTCTGCCTCGAACCACTTAGTAAAATAATCCACTGCAACTACATAGAACTTTACTACGCTTAGAGCCATTGGGAGAGGCCCAATAAGGTCATTACCCCAAATTGCAAAGGGGCAAGGGTAGTGTGTCAAAGTTATTACCTTGAAGGGTACTCTCTAGATGGGTGCATGTTGCTAGCACTTGTCTCATTTCTTGACAAACTACCTTGCATCCTTCCATAAAGTAGGCCAGAAATATCCTTGCCGAAGTAGCACCGCAGCAAGGGCGTCAGTCCCGATATGAGACCCACAGGCCCCCTCATCAACTTCTTTAAGGACTGTCTCAATGTCCTTTTCATTGATACACCTTGGAAGTGGGTTTGTCTACCCTTGTCAGTATAATTCTTCCCCAATCAGGAAGTATGTACCTGAGTGCTTTTGCACCTTCACAGCTTCCATAGGGTCTTCAGGTAATTCTGAGGTTGTGAGATGCCCTTTGATGGGATCCTTACACCTTTCGTCTGACGTTGCGATAGCCATTATTGCTATATTGGGGGTATCCATCACTTCAGTGGACAATTTTGATTTGGCTAAAGTATCTGCCTCCACATTATGTTGTCAGGGTACATTTTCTATTTGTGCTATTACCCACTCCAGGGTAGTCCAATTATGGTGACAAAATTGTGCATTTAGGCTCCCAGGATTGGTAAGGTTTGGTAGGTTATCAGAGCACTACCCTTAGTGTACATACCCAAGTCGTCCTCTTGGGCACTATGTAAACACATGCATATTGGTCAAATCATCACACAGATATTCACATTTCATGCACACTATTGCAGCAAAGAAGGAAAACACTAGCACAAGTCTTAATCATGGCTACCACACTTTAAGGCAATCTTGTTAAGTTCTAGTAACCAGCCACTGCACCTGTAACTTCCACTAATAAATTGTATCATTATAGCCATGTACCTCACAGTTTTCTTTGCTCTATTATCAAGTAGAGCCTTATAGCAAACCATGGAATTTTATTTTACATCAATAGCCCACCTATGGACCAAGTTATGGATTTTTTAAGTTGGTTACAAAATTCTGACCAAATGAGCAGTAACTTAGCCAACTTTGGAACATTATATCTTTGGCTACAGGGCTCCAAATTCATAAATTCCAAATTCCAGTTCAACCTCTGGATGTTCTATAGGTTTTTCAAAATTTCATACAATGATTCCTTCTACAAAAGGAGATGTAGAACTTTAAGTCTAGAGTCAAAATTCTGGTCACTTTATGACCATTTTGCCCATACAAAATTTCATAAGTGTGCAAACACTTCATTCACAAGGGGAAAACCATCCAAGGCTACCTCATATATGTCCATTACACATTGAAATTACATGCTCTTGCTTTTAACAATTTTATGTGGCCAAAATAGAATTTACAAGTAAGCAGCCTATCATTCACACTTAGGGAGCTTTGCACCACATCACTTACATAGCCAAAACATTACTCAAATGTTCACATACTTGTCTCATTTTACATACACTACATGTATATGCATACATGCACTAAAAAATGGTCTTAACTTAGCTAAATACACACCCTAAGTTACAGGAGTGCCTGAGACACAATGGACTCCAGAACAGGATTCTGGACAGCTGCTGCATAACACAGTAAGTACCACAAGTAAAAATACTAGATGTGCTCCTAAAATCACCAAACTTTCCAAATCATAACTAGACACATGGGAGTTCATGTACCTAAAATTTTAGATCAAAAATCAAACCAAAATGGTTAGTTTGAAGGTGATCTTTCTGCTGGACCTGAAATAATAGAATTGAGGGGAGTAAGTTTCATTAAGAAACTTAGTAAGCGTAACACTTGGATTCAGTAGGCAATGTGACCATGATTATAACCAAAATCCAAAGACACTAAAACACAAAAAGCACAATGCATATATACAAGATATAGCAACCAAATGCAGCAGCCAAACACAAACAACAAACACATGAAATGTGGCAACAACATATACCATAGGTTAATCCATAAAACACATAATAAACATAACCAAATCACTATGGCAGCCCTCCTCAAGCTAATGCTTCATCTTAGGAGGATTTTAACAGTAGTTAGTACTAACGTTGTGCTCTAGAAATCCTTATTTCACTGCCATCTTTGTGCACTTGACAATAGGTCACAAAACCTTCAATAAGTGCACCCCCCTCAACAAGCTTGGTTCATCAAGCTCATGGCTCTCTTCCAAGCTTAGTCATAGCTCCATGGATGTTTGAAAAGATAGAAAATAACCCATGAGAGCAAGAGAACCCTTACCTTGATGGGATGCTGAAATTGGAGCTTGATCCTAGGTGCACTCAAGTCTTAGCACCACATAGCTTCCAATTATGCTTCCCTGACTTCAATTGCAAGTAGTTTTGAGTTTGAAGATATGGTAGATATGGACTAACTATGGCTGTGTTCTTGGGCAGTAGGAGGATGAAAATGAGAGAGGGACAAGTGATTTGGCCACTTAAATGGCCTTAAATGAGCTTAAGGGCACAAAACACACTTAACAAGCTTAACCTTGCTTTATGTCATTTTCTTTCTCGCTAATTATGGTTTCTTTGTCTTAAACTCATTGGTACACATGTGGCCAACATTTTTTACCAATTATCAACTCTTGGCTACCTCCTTTATGGTGGGATAACCCCGCAATTCCACCCATAGACTTAAGTCAAAAGCTTGAACACCATAAGGTTTACACTAGGGCATTTAGGTCCTTATTGCCTTTAGTGTTTCCTTCATCCAAAGTTGTCTTCCATGAGTAATTTGGTCCTCCAATAGCACTTTCATACCATTTATATCCTTCCAATAACTCTCCAAGTCTCTTTCTTGAGAATTTTACAATTGACTACCCGAATTTCTGAAACCTTACAAAAAAGTCCATAGGTTGCTTGACAAACAAGCAATCCTTTATGCTTTTCTTGGGGGCCAAGTTACCAACTTGGAACACTTTTAAGGAGGTGTTGATCATGCCTTTTACCCCCCACACTTCAATCACTGTGGTGAGAATTACACAATATATTGGTTTTTAGCCATTATGACACACTTGTAATTCTCCCATTTTGTGAGGTGGTAACATGTGCCCTGTCGAACTCTTGGATAATTCCTTTAACAAGATTATGGTACTTTTCCAAGTTAGTAACTTTTAACCCGTAGTCCCCAGTCATTTACTGGACCACCAGCTGAGAATCCTTGTGGGCCTTCAAATTTCTCGCACCAACTTTTTTTGCAAGTCGTAAGCCTACTATCAGGGCTTCATATTTGGAAATGTTATTGGAGACATTGAAACCAAATTTGATGGATTTTGAAGCTTCCATACCTTCGGGTCCATGGAGAATTACTCCAGCTCACTGGTGTTCGAATCCTGAGGCCCCATCGATGAATAATGTCCACTTAAGTTTGTCACTTCTGAGGACTCCTAGGCTACCTTTAGTTTTTGGTACCTCGGCAATAAAATCTGCTAGCGCTTGGGATTTTATTGCCCTTCTTAGCTCATAAGTGATATTATACTCACCTAGCTTGATGCACTACTTTGATAATCGGCCCGAGTGATCTACCTTCCACATGACATCCCGAAGAGGTAAGTTACTTCACACTATGATGGGATGTCCTTGGAAATAAGGTCGAAGCCTCCTGCTTGCCAATACTAGGGCATAGATGGCCTTTTGCAGAAAAGGGTACCTAACTTTGGCACCACGCAGGGACTTGCTCACATAGTACACTAGCCATCAAACTTTGGCACCACATGTTCTAACATTCCTCGCTCCAAGGGTGTTCCTCAGCTTTAAGGTTGCCTTCATTTTTGGCTACTTTTATAAGTACTTTAAGGAACGGTCAGCATTGATCTCCATATATGGATATGAATCTACTAAGGGAAGTTATTATTCTAGTGAGACTTTGTATATCTTTTGTTGTTGATGGAGTTCGGAATGCTACAAAGGTGCTGACTTTTTTTAGGTTAGCATTTAAACCTCTTTCGGATACCATTAATCCAAGCAATTTTCCAGCCGTCACCCCAAACACACTTTTCATGGTTAAGGCGGGTTGCAAATTTCTGAAGTTAGTGGAAGGTTTCTACCAAGTCTGTGATATGATTACTAGGTTGTCTACTCTTGACTATCATATCATAGATGTATAGTTCCATATTTCTCCTAATCTGGGAGTTGAATACCCTATTCGTCAGCCTTTGGTATGTGGCTCATGCAATTTTAAGGCCAAAGGGCATTCTGACGTACCAGTGGGTCCCAAATTTGGTAATGAAGGTAGTTTTTTCCCTTATCTTTGAGATCCATCCGAATTTGGTGGTATCCACTACAAGTAGTAAGGAAGCTGAGTAGACCATATTCAGTAGTTGAGTCCACCAATTGGTCTATTGGTGGTAAAGGATACGAGTCTTTTGGACAGGCATTGTTTATATTTTAGAAATTGATGCACATTCAGAGTTTATTGGTCCCCTCATTTGTGAGGACAACAACATTGCTAAGCTAGTTAGGGTACTTCACTTCCTTTATTATGTCTGCCTCCATTTGTTGTTAGACCTTGGATTTGACAAAATTGTTCTTATGTGCCAAGAGGCTATGCCTTTTCTACCGAATAGGCCTTGCCTCAGGTTTTACCTTAAGGCTGTGCTGAACCATTCCAAGTCTACCCTAGGCATATCCTTTAGAGAGTAAGCAAATAGATCTTTGTTCATTAATAAAAGGGATACAAGTTATTCCTTGTCGCTTTCAGCCAGTTTTTTTCCCACTTAGTTACTTTGGCCCAGGAAAAGTTCTACGTCCTCTATTTCTGTCTTGAAAAATCACTTTTTTCACTCTCTATCTCATCTTCACTTGATATGCTCTTCTCTTCCGAAGTCTGAACATGAACTTTCACTAGGCTCTTTCTTGCTTTGACAAAAATTTTCTTACTTCGGCTTAATTGATGAGTATTTCTACATCACCCTCATTTATGCCGAATGTGACAATCAGGTATTTCACATCTGGGTGAATGTGAAGATTACTGATAGCCGATGCGCTGCCCTTAAAACCCATAAGCTCGGGCAAACCACCACCCTCGGAAAGTTGAGCATCACCAACAAGGAATACGAGCACCAACCTCAAAAAAGGGGGTCTAACACCTTGAACATCTGACCTCGGTGATCCATCATCATCCCTGGGAACGACTGTACATAATTCGAGAACACGATGCATCGCCATCCTCGGTAAGGTGACTGAACCGACATCAAAAGAGAAAGACTCACCACCTTCGGCAGGAGAGAGCACCCTCGAAGGGGAGTATCTGTGACGAGGAGACTCTCGGATTACTGAAATAATTATGGAAGAAAGCCCCCTATTCTGAATAGCTTTCTTCTACTGAAGGAATCTCAGGTGTATGGCAGAAACAATTAAGGAGCCTCTGACATGCCGCCCTCATACACGCTTTGACATGCCGCCCCCGTATGCAACACACCGCCCTCATACACGCTCTGACATGCCGCCGTCGCACGCGTCCTGTTAGGCAAACCTATACTGGCCTTGACCTCTAGCTAGAATGGCCTGTAGCTGGTTGAGATGTCTCACTCAACTGTAGAGTCGAATCACAAAACCTGACTAGTTGATGTGTTCAAGCTCTCTATGGTATCCACACGAGCCTCTTGGGATCACCACGCTTCCACCACGTCCCGGCAGATTCGTTTCTCTTGCGCTCGTAGTGCTAGCTTGCGCCCTCCAAGGAATTGCAAGAGAAGAGTGCGGCTGTCCTTTTGGGAGGCTAGGGCAAGGAGACCTGTGAATTGCTCACTATAAGTTGTATTTATAGTGAGACTCAACTTCCAGGCCTAATGGGTTTCAAAGCCCTAATCCAATTAGGATTTAAATTCGGGCTTAATAATGGCTCAACTCTTGGGCCCACTATTAATACGAAATTAAAGTGAAACCATAACACAAATAATTAGCCCAAGCACTCTAATGATCCAAATAGCTCTATGTGTACGACCCAAGAGGCTCTTATCACGTTGGCAATGATCATAAATCACATTTATGATCATAAGCAATGAGTGGTGTCTAGCAACACATCATTGCTACCCAAGTGACAAGATTGTCGATGATTCGACTAAACCTTTATGATCATCACCGATATATGCCATTGTCTCTTTGTCCAAAATATCAAGACTAAGCACGAGACATGGAATGTGTCATTCTCGTATAGCCCAATCTTTGGTTTCTCGATTACCGAGTAGACTAACTTAAACTGATGACATTGATATCGCATATCAACTCATCCGAGCATGACCATGCATTTTCTAAGTCTCACTCTATCAAGGGGCCCGAAGATATCACTGCTGTTACATAGGAGGGACAAATCCCATCTTGATCATACAAATCCCTCCGCATGATATGTGACATACCCAATGACCTCCTTCAAGTCCACTCAGTTACGAGCAACAAAGGAAAGTATCAAAGTATGTGACTCACATGTAGGGAACCTTGATGATCTTAGGTCGAAGGACTACATATACGATGATCACTATGAGAATTAGTTATGACACTCATATAACGATCCATGTAGTGTTCTCATGGTGGGTCGATCCAGTACACAAGTTCTCCAACTTTTACCCATATGTAGACTACATATCTCATATTAGTCTCCACATATGCTAGTCGTTATGTATTGTTGCAAACCGCTCCACAATAATACTAGACCAGGGACGTTTAAGAATATCATTATTCTAGGGTTACAATTATGTTTATTACGTTACGCAGAAACAAAACAACAAACATAATTGCTAGATTAATTCCTTAATAAAATATCATGACTCAATGTGCGAAAATACAATCATCTCATGATTGGCTTTTGGGCACAACAATAACAATCTCCCACTTGCACTAAAAGCCAATCATCCATGTATCTAATACCGATGGACCTAGAATGGCTATCATGCTTCTGCTGCGTATGGGGCTTTGTCAGTGGATCAGCAATGTTGCTGTTTATCGAAATCCTGCATATCCTTACATCACCCCTCTCAATGATCTCCCTAATGAGATGATAGCGTCGGAGTATATGTTTGGATCGCTGGTGAGATCAAGGTTCCTTAGCCTGTGCAATTGCTCCATTGTTGTCACAATAGAGCTCTATCGGGTCGATAATGCTTGGAACCACTCCAAGTTGAGTGATGAACTTCTTGATCAAAACTGCTTCCTTCGCAGCATCAGAGGCGGCAATGTACTCAGATTCTGTTGTAGAGTCAACTACTATCTCTTGCTTTGAACTCTTTCGGCTGGCAGCACCATCACCAATACAAAGCACATAACCAGATTGCGATCTAAAATGATCCTTGTCAGATTGGAAGCTTCCATCGGTGTAACCCCTTACAACGAGCTCATCTTCACCTCCAAAGACCAAGAATGCATCCTTAATCCTTCGTAAGTACTTAAGGATGTTCTTAACAACTGCCCAGTGACTCTCACCGGGGTTTCATTGGTACCTACTCGTCATGCTCAAAGCATATGAGACATCAGGATGAGTATATATCATGGCATACATGATCGATCCAATTGCTGAGGCATATGGAATCTTACTCATGCGCTCTCTCTCCTCAGTTGTACTCGGACACAGAGATCTAGAAAGAGTGATACCATGTGACATGGGCAAGAATCCTTTCCTGGAATCTTGCATGCTAAACCTCTTTAGCACCTTGTCAATATATGTACTTTCACTTTGGCCAAGAAGCTTTCTAGATCTATCTCTATAGATCCTGATGCCTAACACATAGGCTCCTTCACCCAAGTCCTTCATAGAGAAACATTTCCCTAGCCAAGTCTTCACAGACTGTAGCTCAGGACTGTCATTCCCGATGAGTAGTATGTCATCTACATACAACACCAAGAAGACAATAGCGCTCCCACTAACCTTCTTGTAGACACAAGGTTCATCTTCATTTTTGATAAAACCAAACTCTTTGATTGCATCATCAAAATGAAGATTCCAACTTTGAGAAGCTTGCTTCAGTCCATAAATGGACCTTTGCAACTTGCACACTTTATTGGCATTCTCAGGAGTGACAAAACCCTTAGGTTGTGTCATGTACACATCCTCAAGTAGCTTTCCATTTAGGAATGCAGTTTTGACATCTATTTGCCATATCTCATAATCACAGTGTGCAGCAATAGCAAACAAAATTCAGATGGATTTAAGCATAGCAACTAGTGAAAAAGTTTCATCATAGTCAATACCATGAATTTGCTTGAAACTTCTTGCAACCAATCGTCCCTTAAAGGTAATCACATTACCATCCATGTCAGTTTTCTTCTTGAAAACCCATTTGCACCCTATGGGTTTTACCCCTTCAGGTGGGTCAACCAAAGTCCATACTTGGTTTTCATACATGGATTCCATCTCGGATTTCAGGCCACTAGCCACTTCTCAGAGTCAGCCCCGACATAGCTTGTTGGTAGGTTTTGGGCTCATCCTGATCCATGACAATTACATCACCGGTGTGAGTCATGAGAAATCCATATCTCTCGGGCTCACGCCGAAATCCTACCAGACCTACGTGGGCTCTGTGCTACAGGAACAGACTCTTGAACGACATCTTGCAGTGTCTGTTCAGGTTCGATGTCTCCTTGTTCTTCTTGAATTTCTTCAAGTTCTACTTTCCTCCCACTAGTTCCTTTAGAGGTAAACTCTTTCTCCAAAAAGACACCAGTTTGAGCAACAAACACTTTTTCCTCAGAAGGATTATAGAAATAGTAACCCTTTGCTTCTTTGGGATAGCCAACAAAAAGACATTTTTGAGATTTGGGCCCTAGTTTGTCAGAGGATTGACATTTCACATAAGCATCACAGCCCCAAATCTTCATAAAAGACAAATTTGGACGCCTCCCACTCCATATCTCATATGGTGTCTTTTGAACCGATTTAGATGGAACTCGGTTTAGTGTAAAAGCGGCTGTCTCTAGAGCATGTCCCCAAAAGGAGTTTGGAAGGTCAGCTTGACTCATCATAGAGCGAACCATTTCTCCTTTCAGAAACATCATTCCATTGAGGTGTACCTGGTGGAGTGAGTTGTGATACTATACCACACTCCTTCAGATAGTCAAGGAATTCTCGATCCAAGTACTCTCCACCTCGATCTGATTGAAACACTTTAATACTCTTCCCGAGTTGATTCTCTACTTCATTCTTGAATTCTTTGAACTTTTCAAAGGATTTTGACTTGTGACTCATGAGATACACATAGCCATATTTGCTAAAGTCATCAGTGAAAGTAATGAAGTATTGGAAACCTCCTCTAGCTTGTGTAGACATAGGGCCATATACATCACTATGTATGAGTCCTAGTAAGTCATTAGCCCTTTCACTTTGCCCTGTGAATCGGGCTTTGGTCATCTTGCCCAACAAACATGACTCACATGTCTCATATGATTCAAAATCAAATGAGTCCAAGAGTCCATCCTTATGGAGCTTGGATATGCGGGTCTCATTTATATGGCCCAAGTGACTGTGCCAGAGATAGGTCAGGTTTGAATCATTTAATCTGACCTTCTTGATATTCACATTATAGATTGGATCTTCGATGTCTAGAACATACAACTCATTGCTAAGTTGAGCACTACCATAAAAGATTTCATTCAAATAAATAGAACAACATTTGTCCTTTATTATAATTGAAAAACCTTTCTAGTCCAAACAAGAAACAAAAATCAAATTTCTACTAATAGTAGGCACAAAGTAGCAGTTGTCTAATTCTAAAACTAATCCACTAGGTAAAGTGAGAACATAAGTCCCTACGGCTAAGGTAGCAACCCTTGCTCCATTTTCAACACGTAGGTCCACTTCAACTCGGGCCAATCTTCTACTTCTACTTAGATCCTGTACATTTGCACAAATGTGATATCCACATCCAGTATCCAATACCCAAGATGAGGAAGTAGAAAAGTTAGCCTCTATAACAAGAATACCTGAAGTGGAAGTCTTACTTCCCTTTTCCTTAGCAAGTTCTTCAAGATAGAGCTTGCAGTTGCACTTCCAGTGTCCAGGTTGCTTACAATGGAAGCACTCCCCTTCCTTTGCCACACCACCCTTTGGTTTCAGTGCAGCTGAAGAAGAACTAGCATTGGACTTTCCATTAGCTTTATCCTTCTTCTTGTTGGCTTTTCCCTTTCCCTTGCCCTTTTGAACCATCAAAATGGGCTTAGCCTTCTTAAGGTTTTGCTCAGCAGTTCTCAACATGTTGAGAAATTCAAGGATGGACTTGTCAAGGTTGTTGATGTTATAGTTCATGAGGAACTGACTGTAGCTTTCAGGCAACGATTGCAAGACTACATCAATCGCCAACTCTTTCAAAAGAGCAAATCCCAAATTCTCAAGATTCTCAATGTACCCAATCATCCTGAGTATATGAGGACCCACGGGACTTCCCTTAGACATCTTGCACTGAAACAATGCCTTAGAGGTCTCAAACCTCTCATGCCTAGCTTGCTCTTGGAAAAGCATTTTCAGATGTTCGATCATATCGAACGCCCCCATGTTCTCATATTGCTTCTGAAGCTCAAATTCCATGGTAATAAGCATGAGGCATGCAACATCCAAAGCATCATCAGAATACTTCTTGTAAGCATCCCTTTTAGCCCTCAGAGCAGTGGCAGCAAGCTCATTCGGAATGGGCTGCTCTAGGACATAAGTCTTTCTCTCTTGCTTGAGGACTATCCTCAAGTTTCGGTACCATTTGAGAAAGTTCGTCCCACTCAGTTTTTCCTTCTCAAGGATCGATCGCAATGAAAGTGTCGATGTGTTTTGTCCCATGGTTATCTACACCAGTAAATATGCAGTGTAAGAGTCATGTATTTTAATTCATTTAATAAGGACTTTTATTAAATGATACTCCCACTATTTTCCTCAAAATAATAACCCTCGACGCTAAGGTATTCTACTGGGCCAAGATCCATATTTGACCACAACCTGAGCCAGCTTTGGCTTTTCTCTCAAGTTACAGCTATTTAGGTAGGCAACTCCTTGCCAATTGCATCTTATGCAACTCTTGGATAGTTGGGTGAACAACACCTGTCCAAGCTCATCTCATGAACTTAAGCCCAACTCTATACCTCTAAGTCCCTAATCCTATTAGGATGACTTAGTTAAGTCGAACCCAAAGTTAGCAGTTTGGATATCACTATTATCCGATCGCGCCTTACCAAGATGAACATAGGTGCTTTGCTTTGGCAAACCCACCTAATGTTGATCAAAGTCTTGACGAGTGCCAACATTTGGAAGGCATCACATTTAACGACTTAATATTTGTTTGAGGGATTTTTTCTTTTGATCTCACCAATTTGTTATCTCCGATTGTTTTATACATGCATCACATACAAATATAAAACATGCATCTCATGCTTACAAGAAATAAACGTGACATGGTTATAGCCCAAACTATGTGATATTCTCAAGCCATTGAGAATATCATAAAAGCCTAAGAAAAGAAAAGAGTCTTCACAAGCTCCTTCTCTTCCTTTCTTGGCTGCATTTTTGTTGTCACATCCTTGGACATACCTCCTTGCATGATCCTTGGACATACCACCTTGGATGAGCCCATAATGCACCATTACATCAATAATAGAAACCTCAAGTTACATTCAAGGGGAGTAAGGTGAGAACAGAATGTACAATGAGACTGATAAGAAAAGGCATGGCTCGCAGGCCGTATTTACAAGTACAACCAATCAAGGGGTATAACCATGCACCACGCTTCAAACACCAATCAGCATATCATGTCAAATCTCACTCAAAAAAGATGCATGCCAATTTTTGCGCATTGATTAACCAATTTTTATTTATGTGGTGCTTCACATACGACGGTCCCGCTGGCCGGTCAGCGGGCGGTGGTTTTTTCAATTGTCTTACAATTGCTTAGGCCAAAATCTTCAATTTCAACCAAGTAGGCACCCGAGACTCCTCCATTCGAGCCACCAAACATACCTTACTTTCGGTGCCCGAACAGGCTGAATCCGAACAAACCTAGGGTTTTTACAACTATTGCAAGAATCCTAATCCATATAGGTATCTCATACCTATCAATTTTGGGTTAATCTCGTTAACCAATTTGTGTCATTTCTTCATATATCTCATATGTTCATTACGAATTCCGGTTTCATGCATCATGAATCAATCTAATTAATCATGGCTGAAATGCAACCGAACACATAGCATCATGCGATTCAACACTCAATCCTAATTTAGGGTTTCACCAGTAGCTCTGATACCACTGTTGAGTTTCGGGAGCCAAACAGTGCAGCAGAATTTAACCAAAACCCTCCAGGATCCAAGTGAAACGGGGTAAACCAGCTGGTCAAAAATTTTCATACCTAATTTTCGGTTGAGATCTCTCACTCAACTGTAGAGTCGAATCACAAAACCTGAACAGTTGACGTCTTCAAGCTCTCTATGGTATCCACATGAGCCTCTTGGGATCACCATGCTTCCACCACGTCCCAGCAGATGTGTTTCTCTTGCGCTCACAGTGCTAGCTTACGTCCTCCAAGGAATTGCAAGAAAAGAGTGCGGCTGTCCTTTTTGGAAGCTAGGGCAAGGAGACCTGCGAATTTCTCACTAGAAGTTGTATTTATAGTGAGACTCAACTTCCAGGCCTAATGGGTTTCAAAGCCCTAATCCAATTAGAATTTAATTTCGGGCTTAATAATGGCTCAACTCTTGGGCCCATTCTTAATACGAAATTAAAGTGAAACCATAACCCAAATAATTAGCCCATGCACTCTAATGATCCAAATAACTCTATGTGTGCGACCAAAGAGGCTCTTATCACGTTGGCAATGATCATAAATCACATTTATGATCATAAGCAATGAGCGGTGTCTAGCAACACATCATTGCTACCCAAGTCACAAGATTGTCAATGATTCGACTAAACCTTTATGATCATCACCGATATATGCCATTGTCCCTTTGTCCAAGATATCAAGACTAAGCACGAGACATGGATTGTGTCACTCTCGTATAGCCTAATCTTTGGTTTCTTGATTACTGAGTAGACTAACTTAAACTGATGACATTGATATCGCATATCAACTCATCCGAGCATGGCCATGCATTTCCTAAGTCTCACTCTATCAAGGGGCCCGAAGATATCACTCCCGTTACATAGGAGGGACAAATCCCATCTTGATCATACAAATCCCTCCGCATGATATGTGACATACCCAATGACCTCCTTCAAGTCCACTCAGTTACGAGCAACAAAGGAAAGTATCAAAGTATGTGACTCACATGTAGGGAACCTTGATGATCTTAGGTCGAAGGACTACATATACGATGATCACTATGAGAATCACTTATGACACTCATATAATGATCCATGTAGTGTTCTCATGGTGGGTCGATCCAGTACACAAGTTCTCCATCTTGTACCCATATGTAGACTACATATCTCATATTAGTCTCCACATATGCTAGTCGTTATGTATTATTGTAACCCGCTCCACAATAATACTAGACCAGGGACGTTTAAGAATATCATTATTCTAGGGTTACAATTATGTTTATTACGTTACGCAGAAACAAAACAACAAACATAATTGCTAGATTAATGCCTTAATAAAATATCATGACTCAATGTGCAAAAATACAATCATCTTGAGGTTGGTTGCAAATTACTGAAATCCTTTATCAGTGAATTGGGAACCATTATCTACTACTATCACCCTCGGCACACCGAATCTACTTATGATGTTCTTCTAGAGAAATCTCTGTATGTCCTTTGCCAAAATTGCTGCTAAATTTTCTTCCTCAATCCACTTATCGAAATAATCCACTTTGACTACGTAGAACTTCAGTCCTCCTAGAGCCTGATAGCCAAAGGCTGTCGCCTCAATCTGGCCGAATACCCTGCCACAACAATGGCCAGAAGAACTGGCGCTTCCCGGGAATAGGTGGAATCATGCACCTCGGGAGATAGCCTGAGAGCTCCGAGCCTCGGCACGCCAGTAAAACTTGAGGACTCCATTCGCCCCCCAAGGTTGTGAACAGCGCGCCTTCGGAAAAGTGGCACCAGACATTGCTGCCCGAATATGATATCCCCGAAGGCGGAACCCCCTGGAACTGGGAACCCCCGAACTGAGGGTAGGCTTCCCGAAGAGGCTCTGTCCGAACTAGAGGACGACCTCGCCCAGGGACCTCGGGAGTACGGCAGGCGCATTTAAGGAAGCATTTAAGGAAGCCTCTGACACGTCCCACCACAGACGTAAAAAGTCGCCCTGACGCGCAGACGCCATCAGAATCATATCAGGGCCCGTCTCAGCACAAGGCTCGAGGCCATCTAGTTACCAACTATCTGTCCCCTACGCCCAGACGTTCAGGAGCATCCGACCGCACACGTGTCATGATCTGAACGGGCTAGGTATTCCTATATATACATGAAATAAATACTTGACAGGAGGTTGGCAGGCCGGATATATAGCTCCCACACTCTGAGAAAATACCAGGCGAGACTTTTCTGCCTTTCTCTTTGAGCTAGTGACTTTCTCCTTCTTCCGGCCACCACTGACTTGGGCGTCGGAGGCTCCCCCCCCGGAAAAACACTCCGGGGGCCTCCTAACCCTGTTTACCAGCTTTTCAGGTACTCTCCTTGGGGCGATCCACCTTCCAGGCGTTCTTCCTCCTAGAAGTCTCCTCAACAGTCATCATGACTCACAACGATGAGGCCTTAGGCCATCAGAGCCATTGGGAGAGGCCCAATGAGGTCAATACCCCAAACAATGAACGGGCAAGGATAGTTTGCCAAATTTACCACTTCCGGGGGTACTCTCTGAATGGGTGCATGTCTCTTGCACTTGTCGCATTTTTGGACAAACTGCCCACATCCTTCCTTATAGTAGGCCAGAAATATCCCTGTCAAAGTAGTACTCCAGTGAGGGCGTCAATCTTGATCTGAGAGCCGCAGGCCCCCTCGTGGACTTCTTTGAGGACTACCTCACTGTCCTCTTCGCTGATACAGCTTTGTAGTGCATTTACGTACCCTTGTCAGTACAATTCTTCCCCGATCAAGAAGTATCTACTTGAGTGCTTTTGCACTTTCACAACTTCAAGAGGGTCTTCAAGAAGTTCTAAAGTTGTGATATATTTCTTCATAGGATCCTTCCATCCTCTACTCGAGGTTGGTATGGACATTATTGCTACGCTCAGTTGATCTAGTACTTCGGTGAACTCCTTTAATTTGGTGAAAGTATCCGCTTCCATATTATCTTATTGGGGTAGATTTTTTATGTGCACTCTATCAAATTCTTGGATAAGCCTTTTTATGAGATCATGGTACTTTGCCAAGTTCGAGTCTTTTGCCCTATTGTACCCCGCCATCTGTCGGACCACAAGCTAAGAATCACTGTTGGCCTTCAGATTTCCCATGCTAACTCTTTTTGCCAATTGTAAGCCTGTTATGAGGGCTTCATATTTGGCCATGTTATTGGTGACACAGAAACCGAACTTGATGGACTTTGGAGCTTCGATAGCTATAGGTCATCGTAGAATTGCTCCGACTCCTCGATGTTCAAAATCGAAGGCACCATTGATGAAGAGTGTCCACTCAGGTTTGTCACATTCGGGGTCCTCTTGAGTACCTTCAGTTCTTGGTACTTCGAGGATGAAATCTGCCAATGCTTGGGCTTTTATTGCCCTTCTTGGCTCATAGGTGATATTTTATTCATCGAGCTCAATGCACCACTTTCATAATCTTCTAGGGTGGTCTACCCTCCCCATGACACCCCTAAGCGGTATGTTACTTTGAACAGTGATGGGATGGCATTGGAAATAAGGCTGCAACCTCCTGTGTACCAACACTAGGGCATAGATGTCCTTTTGCAAAAGAGGTTACCTAACTTTGGCACCATGCAATGACTTGCACACATAATATACTGGCCACTGCTTTCTTCCCTCTTCCCTTACAAGTACTGAACTTACTGCCTTTTCGGTGATAGCGACGTAGAGGATGAGAGCTTTTTCTTCTTGTGGTTGCCGAAGTGTCGGCAGATGGGTTAAGTAGCTCTTGAGTTCATGCTACATTTTTTAGCAATCTTCATTCCAAGGGTGCTCCTCAGAGCCAAAGTTGCCTTCATTTTTTGCTGCTTTGGTGAGCAATTTGAATAATGGTCGACATCGGTCCCCGCATCTGGAGATGAATCTGCTAAGTGCTGTCATTCTTCCCATAAGCCTTTGCACATCCCTGGTCGTCGTGGGAGTTCAGAATCCTAGAAGGGCCTTGACCTTTTCTTGATTGGTATCGATTCCTATTTTGGATACCATAAACCTGAGCAATTTGCCAGCAGTCACCCCAAACACACACTTCTTGAGGTTGAGACAGATTTCAAGTTCCCAAACTTGGTGGAATGTTTCCTCAAGTCTAGAATATGACTACTAGGTTGCTTGCTCTTAACTATCATATCATCGACATATACTTCCATATTTCATCAAATTTAGGAGCTGAATACCTTATTCATCAGCTTTGGTATGTTGCTCCTGCATTTTTACGGCCAAAGGGCATTTTGACGTAATAGTAAGTCCCAACTTCGGTAATGAAGGCAGTTTTTTCCTCATCTTCGGGATTCATCTAGATTTTGGGATATCTGCTAAAAGTGTCAAGGAAGATAAGTAGACCGTATTCGGTAGTGGAATCTACTAATTGGTCTATTGGTGGTAAAGGATACGAGTCCTTTGGAAAGGCATCATTTATGTTATGAAAGTCAATGCACATTTAGAGTTTCTTACTCCCTTGCTTCATGGCAACAACAACATTACTAAGCCATTCAGGGTACTTGACCTCCCTTATTATGCCAGCCTCCATTAACTATTGGACTTCAGCTTTAATGAAATTGCTCTTATGCGCTGAGAGGCTACGCTTTTTCTGAAGATTAGGCTTTACCTCTGGGCATACTTTAAGACAGTGTTGACTTCTACCAGGGTCTACCCCGGGCATATCCTTTGGAGAGTAGGGAAACAGATCCTTGTTCATTAACAGAAGAGATAGAAGCTTTTCCTTGTCACCTTCGGCCAGTTTTTTCCCTACACAGTTACTTTAGCTCAGGGTAAGTTCTACATCCTCCATTTCTATTCTTTCAAGGTCACTTTTTTCTCCTTCTATTGCATCTTTGCCAGCCTTGCTCTTTTCTCCCAAAGTCTATGTGTGAACTTCCATTGGGCTCCATCTTGCTTTTATGAAAGCTTTCCTTACTTCGGCTTGATCAATGAGTATTTTCGCATCACCTTCCTTTGTGCCGAATGTGACAGTTAGGTATTTCACATCTGGGTGAATGTGAAGATCACCCTATGTCTGCCTCCCAAATTGTCGGTCAAAGTTGCCAAAAAGTCAACAACTTTGACTGTGGATTTATGCATTTAACAAATTCCCCCAAACTTAAACTGAAGCTAGTCCCTAGCGAGCTACCCTGAAAACCCGAGCACACAAAACCAAGAAACTACAATGTTAACCAATTGTTACACCTAAACTTCAGTGATTCGCTAGTTTAACTTCAAAAGAAGAAATGGTGGCTACGGAAAAAGTAGTTTTGATACTTAAGGTGGAGCCCTTGAGGGTATGACCCTCAACACTTAATTCAATTTCTGCTAGAGGAGTTGTGCCATTTAACTTGGGGCTTGCACTAGGTTTTTTTCCATAGGCTTGCAAGAGGATCCTACATCCTCTACCATATTCTTCTATGGTAAGTTGTACAATACTCAAAGCTCAGATGGTCTTTCGAAAGGTTGCAACGGGTTTGGGCTAAGAAAAAAGGAGGAGCCGGATGACAGCTTTTGAAATCGAATTAATGAGGTGGTCAAGACTAAATCAAGAGCTGAAAAGAAACGATGAAATTGAACAAGCATCAATCCACCGTTCACCAACCCATTACACCTTTTAACTAACTGCTATTTCCTCTTCATGTATTTCACCGTTTAGCAAGTGTACAAACAGGAGCTCTGCCTATACCCAAGCTACTAACTTAATACAATCCAAGGTGATTTTATTTTATTTATTGTTTTTTAATCATACTCATGTCTCAAGCATCTTTTTCGAGCTGTGATCAACTCTTGCCTTAGGAGAAGACCCCAACGTACTTCAATACTGTGAAACAGTGGAGTAGTATACTCTTCTCTTGTTTTTTTTATCACACCCCCAAACTTGCCATTATTTCCCACTTTATTCAACTCAATGCAATTTCTTTTACGCCTAAAATTTTACATTTTCCACCTCCGGTAAACTCAAGGGTATATCAAAGGGAAAATGAACGCTCAGAATAAGGGTGAGTAAGTCAAAAAATAATCAATTAAGCACATAAGAGCTCACTATGAGAAAGCGTGGTAGGATTGGCTATTTGGTGGAAAGGTTCCTCCTATGAAATGAGATGAGCTTCAAGTTCATACAACTACTGTGAGTTTGCCATGTCCTCAGGCAAGTTCTAGATCAAAACACAGTACAAGGGTCTCAAAAGAGAACAAGTTCATAGCACAACTCCTAAGCTCACTATATCACAACATCAAGATTCCACCAAAAGTATCAAAGCTAATTTTCCAAATTCATCAAAACTTCAAGAGAGTAAAACTAGTAACCACATCCATCCATATGCAATAATGGTTTCCATTGGGTCCTAAAAACAAAAAGCCAAATAAGGGACTATGAAAGAAAATTGACCTATATGCTCCTATATGCAACCTATCAAGATTAAATAAAATAAAAAATAAAAAATAAAACAAAAGAAAACATGCAAGAAACATGCAACCTAAATGAAACAACCACAATTACCCTAAAACTTAGAAACACAACTTAGTCTAAAAACAAAGACAATAACAACACAAACAACGAATATCAAGTATGATAGTCAAACAACAACTCCCCCGAAACTTAAACATAGCATTGTCCTCAATGGAAAGTGTTTGTTCAAGAATCATACCTGGGGGTGGGTGTTCCTAGCCCTACTACTCCTTGCCCATGTCGTCTTGGCGGGAAAAGCCACCGGTAGGAGGGAAGGAAAAAGGACCTTTAGATGGGTCAAGGGGAGGTTCTGCTGCTGCTGCTGGTGGCCCCTGCAGACATGGCCAGAAAGAGACTCCTGGTTGCCGGCAATGAGTGAGAGACCCTCGCGCATCTCTTTAGCAAAAGAAGTGAAGGAGCCACTGACTGATTCAAATCGGCCTACTGACTCTTCATGTTGCTCTCTCATCAACATGTACATCTTGTTGAGTACTACGGCCAGTGAGGCCGGGGTAGCGGTAGCTGGGTCAACCAGTTGATTAGACACCCCCCTAACTCATCATCTCGCTGAAAGTGCTCCTGAAACTACTCCTGTTCTTCTTCTTCTCCCACTTGCTCTTGGTCCTGAGTGGCATCTTCCTCCACTTCCTCTGGCACTATCTCCTGGATGCCCTCTAAAGCCCCGCTAAGTTTATCCACTGAAATTGGCCTAATGACCAAAGATATCTTTGAGGGATCCTCCATGTGAACACCGGCCCTCATTAGTAAGCTAGTGACTAGCTCAGGGAAGGGTAGGTTCCCCCGTTTTGACTTGGCAGCTCGGAGGATATGCTTAAAGATGAGCTGGCCGACATCTATCTGGAAATCACAAGCAATGCAGTATAAGATCTCCAAGCGATCCGGGGTAACTTCCCGAACATGAGTAGTCAAGACGAGGTAGGAGGAGATGAAGTAGTTCCATGCTTTCATCTCTCATGGGAGGGTTGTGGAGCTGAAATAGAGCTTGCTGTGACACTAGTCCCAGCTCAATGTCCAGTTGACTGGGTGGCCACACACTATCTGAGCCTGTTGCTCGAGAGAGGCCTCTTTGAATGATCCTCCAATTAAGGGGTTGATGTTGAGCAAACTGTTGATAGCTGTGTCATCATAGTGCACAGTGCGCTGTCGCACAAAGCAAAACTTGGCTCGATGATTCAGGTAGTATGCTCCCATCAAGTTGGCATAAAATTCCATGATTAGGATCTTGGACACCTCCACCTGAGGATGAGCGACCTAGTGCTGCCATCCTCGCCTCTCCACCACTCTCAATATCCTCTCATTTTCTTTCTTCGAGATGTCAAAGCCTCTCTCCGATGTGAACTTGCGATTCTAGTACCCCTCAAACTAGTTGTTCACCCTAGAAGACCCAAAGCGATTCTTATCGTAAAGAGGTTCTTGAGGCTTATCGTCACGAATCCTCTTTCCCCTCCCCTTCTCTTTCAAAGAATGATCTGGCACTGACTTGCGAGGCATGTTTCCTGCAAAAACCACAAAATTCAATTCAACTTCCTTCGCATGAAAATTTAAGGAACAAAGAATTAACCTTCACCACCACTACTCACAGCTTCAAGTTGATAAACCATACAAGAAAAGCTCATGGATAAGTGAAGCATTTCAAATCTTACTTCAAGTCCATCCTAGGTATTCTAGGAGATTGCACCAAGTATTGTAAGGGCCAAGCATGTTGGGACTGGACTACTATAAAACACACACTTGCCCATTGAACAAATCGTCAAGAAAAAACAAATTTAAGGCCACTAGTTGTATGGCCATGAACATGTTAGCAAGGGAATCCACATCAAAGTCCATACATAAATCATGCTCTTAGTACATATGAAAAGCATGCTTCCGGGTGCAAACTATTGGTTCAATCTTGCACTATGCAACACCTAGATGTAGCTTACATAAAGGATTGAAGTAAACTAGAAACACATGAAGCCACATTGTTGTGCAAAGTACCTATGGAGGAAGTCGAGTTACACTTTTCTGGAAACACACAAACTTAAAAATCAATCAATCTAGAGAAAATTGGTAGCAATTCAAGATTGACCCACTCCTATTTGAAGTAGATACCAAGTTTAGAATCAATCAAACATCAAGAACAAGCATATTCAAGAATTTACCATGAAAATTCGTAGCCCTCTTTGTGAGAAAAATTCTAACTTTGATTTCTAATCCAAATCCACAATCTAATGCACAAAACACTCCACATACATAAATGTATCCAAATTATATCAAATTCAAGCAAGGAATGCATGAAACTCAAGCATAACCAATCAATTTTCGGAACCTCTACAAGCATGCACCATTCGCCCCAAAATGCATCACAAAGATGAAGAAGAGAGGAAGAAGATGAAGAAAACTTACTTGCTTCGAATCTTGATAAGAAGAATCAATAAGAAAATCGAACCGTGAGGCTTACGGAAGGGCTAGGGTTTGAAAGTTTAGAGGTTTTTGGAAGAGCAAGGTAAAAAGTGAAGAGTGAAAAAACACGAAGTTAAAAGTGGCAGTTTTAGGCTTGGCGATGCATTGCCAATCTGGACGAATTCTGGCAATGCATCGCCAACACTATGAACGTTATATGAACTTTTGCGCAATTTGGTCACGCGTCGTCGATGCTGGCGACGAGTCACCAGTGTTGCGAATTCATCCTTATTTTTTCAAAAATTTAGCAAACTAACCCTTAACTTTTTATACTAACTCTCATACCCTTTGAAAATTCAATACATTGTACCCCCTTAAGTTGAGAAAGTGTTGTCCATTCTCCTCACTTTCCTTCCAATGGCTCTTCCAACCCTACAAAAACACAGGAAATTGCCAAATAAACAGAAAATCACAAAAGAAAACATAACCTAACTCATGAAAATGAAAAGAAAAGGCAATGGAAATTGGGTTGCCTCCCGACTAGCTCTTGGTTTTACGCCTCTAGCTAGGCGCCTTTAACAAGCTCTTTCAATGGTCTGGTTCGGCCAAAATGGCTTTGCCAATGTGTCTAAGTTCATCACCATAAGAAGCTTTGACTCTTTGTCTATTGACTTGAAAGATGGATCCATCTTGTCCTTTAAGCTCCACCGCTCAATATGGTTGCACTCTAACCACCTCAAAAAGACCCGATCACTTGGACTTTAACTTTCCTGGGAAGAGCCTCAACCTTTCGTTAAAAAGTACCACTTTTTGGCCCGGTTGGAGCTCCTTCTTCACAAGCATCTTATCATGCCACAACTTCATTTGCTCATTGTGAATCCTCACATTCTCATAAGCTTCAAGGCAGATTTCCTCCAACTCATCCAATTGAATAGCTCTCTTCTCTTGGGCACTCTTCAATTCAAAATTCATCTCGTTAACTACCCAATATGACTTGTGCTCTAACTCCACCGGCAAGTGGCAAGCTTTCCCAAAAACAAGTCGGTATGGGGACATTCCAATGGGTGTCTTAAAAGCCATCCTATATGCCCAAAGTGCATCACTCAACTTTTGTGACCAATCTTTCCGATTGATGCCCATCATCTTTTCCAATATCTTCTTGATCTCCTGGTTTGAAATTTCAGCTTGACCATTCGTTTATGGATGATAAGGAAGTGACACTTTATGCCACACACCATACTTCACTAGAACTTGAGTCAACGTCTTGTTAATGAAATGTGACCCCTCGTCAGAGATAATTGCTCTAGGTGTACCAAACCTTGCAAAAATATTCCTTTGTAGGAACCTAGCAACCACATTAGCATCACGAGAAGGAGTGGCAATAGCTTCCAGCCACTTAGAAACATAGTCAACCGCACGTAAAATATAATAATTGCCAAATGAAGGAGGAAAAGGACCCATAAAATTTATACCCCATAAATCAAACACTTCCACCTCAAGAATGTTTTGCAATGGCATTTCATCTCTCCTAGAAATGTTTCCTAACCTTTGGCATCTATCACATGTTTTCACAAAAGTATATGCATCCTTAAATAAAGTTGGCCAATAATAACCGATTTGCAATACCTTACTTGCCATCTTGGAAGCTCCAAAGTGTCCGCCACATGGTAAGGAGTGACAATGGTAGAGAACATCCTTCACTTCCTAATTTGATCTGCATGTTCTTATGATTTGGTCGGCATACCAATGAAAGAGGAAAGTCTTATCCCAAAGATAATGCTTGACATTGGCTTGAAATTTCTTCTTTTCTTGGTAAGATAACTTTGGTGGCAAGACTCCACAAGCTAGATAATTCACATAATCCACATACCATGGCACCTTACCCTCCACCTTGAATAAACTTTCATCCAGGAAGTGCTCTTGAATAGGTCGCTTCAAGGGTTGTTCTTGCCCTTCCAATCTAGATAGGTGATCGGCAAGAAAGTTCTCACATCCTTTCTTGTCCTTGACCTCCAAGTCAAATTCTTGAAGAAAAAGAATCCATCTTATAAGTCTTGGCTTGGCATCCTTGAACAAATATCTAACTGCTGCATGATCGGTGTGAACCACAACTTTAGAACCCACAATATAAGATCGAAACTTACCCACCGCATAAACCACCGCCAAGAGCTCTTTCTTTGTACTGGTATAATTTTGTTGAGCTCCATCTAAGGTCTTGCTAGCATAATAAATTACTCAAAAAATCTTTTCCTTCCTTTGTCCCAACACCGCTCCCATGGTGAAATCGCTAGCATCACACATAATTTCAAATGGTTCCTCCCAATTGGGTGCTATCACCACCGGTGCACTCACCAATTTCTCCTTCAAGTTCTTAAATGCTTCCAAACAATTTTCATCAAAATGGAAAGACACATCCTTCTCAAGCAAGTTGCATAAGGGCTTAGCAATCTTGGAAAAATCTTTTATAAATCTCCGGTAAAATCTGGCATGCCCTAAGAAACTTCTCGCCCTTTTCACATTGGAGGGTGGTGGTAATTTTTCAATAGCTACAATCTTAGCTCTATCCACCTCCATGCCTTCACAAGAAATTTTGTGCCCAAGCACTATTCCCAAGCTAACCATGAAATGACACTTTTCCCAATTCAAAGCTAAATTAGTTTTTTGACATCTCTTCAAGACAAGAGCTAAGTTATCCAAACATGCATCAAAGGAATCACCATAGACCGAAAAATCATCCATAAATACCTCCATGCATTTTTCCACCATGTCGGAAAATGTGGCCATCATGCATCGTTGGAAGGTTGCTGGTGCATTGCAAAGTCCTAATGGCATTCTTTGAAAGGCATATGTACCCCAAAGACTAGTGAAAGTAGTCTTCTCTTGATCCTCCGGTACTATCACAATTTGATTATACCCCGAATACCCATCCAAGAAGTAATAAAACTCATGCCCTGCCAACTTATCCAAAATTTGATCGACAAAAGGAAGGGGGAAATGGTCTTTTCAGGTAGCCTTGTTGAGCTTCCGATAATCAAAGCATACTCTCCATTTGGTAACCAACCGAAAAGAAATCCATTCATTATTATTATTGCCCACCATGGTTGTACCGCCCTTCTTAGGCACCACTTGCACCGGGCTCACCCATTAAGAATCCAAAATTGGATATATAATACCGGCATTGAGCAATTTCACAATCTCCTCTTTGACCACTCCCTTCATCTTCGGATTTAACCTTCTTTGAGCTTCAATGGAAGGCTTAAAGTCATCTTCCATAAGAATTTTGTGCATGTAAATTTCCAGGCTAATCCCCTTGATGTCGGAGATGGACCAAGCTATCGCCCCTCCATGTTCCCTCAAAACTCGAATCAATTTTTCTTCCTCCAAAGTGGTCAATGTAGAAGAAATAATCACCGGGAGGGTGTTAGTATTGTGCCCAAAAGGCCAATCATGAGATGATTGTATTTTTGCACATTGAGTCATGATATTTTATTGAGGCATTAATGCAGCAATTTTGTTTGTTGTTTTGTTTCTGCGTAACGTAATAAACATAATTGTAACCCTAGAATAATGATATTCTTAAACGTCCCTAGTCTAGTATTATTGTGGAGCGGTTTGCAATAATACATAATGACTAGCATATGTGGAGACTAATATGAGATATGTAGTCTACATATGGGTACAAGTTGGAGAACTTGTGTACTGGACCGACCCACCATGAGAACACTTCATGGATCGTTATATGAATGTCATAAGTGATTCTCATAGTGATCATGGTATATGTAGTCCTTCGACCTAAGATCATCAAGGTTCCCTACATGTGAGTCACATACTTTGATACTTTCCTTTGTTGCTCGTAACTGAGTGAACTTGAAGGAGGTCATTGGGTATGTCACATATCATGCGGAGGGATTTGTATGATCAAGATGGGATTTGTCCCTCCTATGTAACGGGAGTGATATCTTTGGGCCCCTTGATAGAGTGAGACTTAGAAAATGCATGGCCATGCTCTGATGAGTTGATATATGATATCAATGTCGTCAGTTTAAGTTGGTCTACTCGGTAATCAAGAAACCAAAGATTGGGCTATACGAGAGTGACACATTCCATGTCTCGTGCTTAGTCTTGATATCTTGGACAAAGGGACAATGGCATATATAGGTGATGATCATAAAGGTTTCATCGATTCACCGACAATCTTGTCACTTCGGTAGCAATGATGTGTTGCTAGACACCGCTCATTGCTTATGATCATAAATGTGATTTACGATCATTGCCAACATGGCAAGAGCCTATTGGGTCACACACATAGAGCTATTTGGATCATTAGAGTGCATGGACTAATTATTTGGGTTATGGTTTCACTTTAATTTCATATTAATAATGGGCCAAGGAGTTGAGCCATTATTAAGCCCGAAATTAAATCCTAATTGGATTAGGGCTTTGAAACCCATTAGGCCTGGATGTTGAGTCTCACTATAAATACAACTTTTAAGTGAGAAATTCACAGGTCTTCTTGCCCTATCCTCCCAAAAGGACAGCCGCACTCTTCTCTTGCAATTCCTTGGAGGACGCAAGCTAGCACTGCGAGCGCAAGAGAAACGCATTTGCCAGGACGTGGTGGAAGCGTGGTGATCCCGAGAGGCTCGTGTGGATACCATAGAGAGCCTGAACACGTCAACTGTTCAGGTTTTGTGATTCGACTCTACAGTTGAGTAAGAGATCTCAACCGAAAATTAGGTATGAAATTTTCGAACACCCGGTTTACCCCGTTTCACTTGGATCCTGGAGGGTTTCGGTTAAATTCCGCTGCGTTGTTTGGCTCCCGAAACCCAACAGAGGGAACCCTCATTGCCAAGATAAGCATACTTAAGATCTTTTGGTAATGGCTTTAACTCCAACTTGAGTTCTTCTTTGAAATCACAAGATAAAAGTTGCTCTACCATTTTTCTTGGAGTTTGCAACTTCCCACAAGAATCAAGAGTTGTCAAAATGCTCATTACTTCATGGTCTTCCTCACTACATGCATTTCCAAACACTAGTGCTCCTCCAATAGGATCCTCTATAAGCAACAAATCTCTTTTCTCTTCAATACAAGAATCAATCACCTCAATCATATAACACTTGGCACCTCATCACCAATAGATTTCATGGCTTGAGCAAGATTAAAAGTAATTTCCTCATCATTAGCTCTTAAGGTGACATTACCTTTTTCCACATCTATGAAGGCCTTCCCGATGGCAAAGAATGGTCTCCCAAGTATGTTTTGGTCTTCCTCCATATCCAACACCACAAAGTCTACCGAAAATATAAATTTGCCAACTTTAACCAACACATCCTCCAATACACCTTTTAGGAAGGTGAATGACCTATTCGCCAATTGAAGACAAATAGATGAAGGCTTCACCTCTCCAAGACCAAGGCTCCTACAAATGGATAAGGGCATCAAGTTAATACTAGCCCCAAGATCACATAAAGCCTTGTCACAATGGAAAGACCCAATGTCTAAGGGAATAGTAAAACTCCCCGTGTCCTTGAGTTTTTGAGGCATCTTCCTTTGAATGATGGCACTTGCTTCTTCTTTCATCAAAATGAGCTCATTATCAAAGAACTTCCTCTTTTTAGTAATCAACTCCTTGAGGAACTTGGCATAATAGGGCATTTGATTTAGTGCTTCCAAGAAAGGAATATTAATCTCCAATTTTTTGAATATTTCTAGAAATTTCATAAATTGAGTATCCTCCTTCTTGGGCTTCAACCTTTGGGGTATGGAAGAGTAGGAATATGCTTGGGTGCTTCCTCTTGTGTGGGTGCATTTTTAGCCTTGACCTTTGAGCTAGCTTCCTCACTTCTAGGTGATGACACTTGAACATCTCTAATATTCTCCAATGAGGTGGGCCCTTGGAGAGGATATTCTTCTTGAATGGGTGGCTCCTTAGTTTGTGTCACCACATTTTTCACACTTCTTAGAGTAATAGCTTGGAAAGACTCACTTGGATTGACATCCGTATCACTAGGTATGAACTTACCCTTTTGGAGTTGCCGCATAGAAGTTGCTAGTTGACCCATTTGTGTCTCCAAATTCTTGATTGATGCTTGAGTGTTAGCTTGCATCGTCTTCATTTCATCCTCCAATGCACCAATCTTTTTGTTTTGTCCACTTGCCATCCCCCTCACTTCATGCATGAACTTTCCCGTCATACCCTTCATGAAGTCTTTCAAAGTTTCCTCCGCTTCATTAGAGGTCTCACCTTGTGGTTGCATAGCACCTTTGGGATTTGAGTAATTGAATCCTTCATGTTGACGATTCCTTGGGAAGAAGTTCCCTCCTCCTTGCTTGGGTGGGTAGGGATTCTGGTAACCCACAAAGTTCACATCTTTTACTTCATCGACATCCTCACTAGCCATAGCTTGTTGTAATTTCACTCTATCTTGATTTTTTGACAACTTGGATACCATGCTGTGAGTGCTGAAAGTTGTGCTTGGAGAGAGGTATCTTTGTTCAGTTCATACAATCCACTTCCCTTCCTTGGGACCCATTTTCCACTAAGCTTAAGACTTTTGGCCATGTTGTTCAATAACTCAAAGCACTCCTCCACATCTTTCAACAACAAGAAACCACCGGCGGCGACATCAACTTGCAAATGAGTATTCAAACTCAAACCATTGTAGAAAAGATGAAGTTGGTGAGCTTGATCAATATCTTGAGTTGGAACCCTCTTCACCAATCTCTTGAAGCGCACCCATGCCTCCGCAAGTGACTTCCATTCATTTTGCCTAAATGCCAACAACTCATTCTTAAGCTCAAATACTTGTTGCGATGGAATGAACCTCCGAATAAATGCATCATATAACTCTTGCCAAGTATGAACCGATGTAGGCTCCAAATTCTCAAACCATTCTGATGCTTCATACACAAGAGAAAAGGGGAAAAGTCTCATCCTTTGATGCCCTTCGACATCTCCTTCATGTGTCATCGTGAAGGCGTCAGGGACTTATGAAATGATGCCCTTCGGCATCTCCTTCGTGTGTCATGGTGAAGGCATCAGGGACTTATGGAATTGGAGAAAGATCCGGGATGAACGTACTCTGAGAAGGTCACCTGAAAGTCACAGGAAGCAGAGGTTAGGAGGTGCCTAGAGTGGTTTTTCGGGGAGGAGCCTCTGACGCCCAAGTCAGTATCTTTTTAGGTAATCTCCTGATTTCAAGAGTAAAGAGGTATCTTAGCTCAAGTATTGTCCCATTTACTTGAAATCCTTACCGAGTACATATAGAGGGGCGGATAGTGATAATTCTTCCCGTATGGCTAGCCCAGATTGTAACACGTGTTCGGCGGGATACGTTCCACATCTTTTGGATGACAGTGGACTCCTAGCGGGGCATGGGCCTCTGAGCTAGGAGTCTAATCAACCCGAGAGTGACGTGCTAGGGTGTCCCTACAAACGGCGTGTTAGGGCATGGCCAGGGTGGGTTATCGGGGATGCGTCAGAGGCTCCTTAAATGCTAATGTCATATGCTCGAGGTTCCCTTTAGGTAGAAGAGACCTCTTCGCAGAGCTTGTCCTCTAAGGTCACTTGAATATAGCAGGAGTGTTTTTCCCTAGGGTGGCCTTTCTCGGAGGCACCCCTGCTTCCGAGGATGGCTTACTCATTCTCCCGAGGTTGCCGCTATTGTTTCCAGGAATGGAGAAACCTCGAGGCTGGACTTCGGGGGAGGGGTCGAGCATCCTTTTTCCATGGTAGGTGGTTTCCCTTCCGAGGTCGGTGCTTTGTCCGAACCAGTGGGTCCAGAGGGCGATCGACACCTTGGCTATCATCCTTTTCGCATCTTCACTTACACCATAGAAATCAAAAGTATCACATAGATGAACAAACCTCTTAATATGGTTGTTTCGATCTTCATCAAGGGTTCCTCCGAATGGGTGTGCTTCAACCAATTAGAGAACATGGCTAGGAATCATCAAAGCTCACCTTCAAAGTGGCACCGATCTTATCATGTCGTCTTGGTCCTCCACTATTTGAAGGCGAAAGTAATCAAGCATCGGCCTTCCTCTTCTTCTTGCACCATTTCCATTATCCATCACCTTCTCAACTCCATTGTGCTCCATGGCATTGACATTCCTTTCTCTTCCAAGGTTCCTCATGTTATCTTCTTGATTTCCTTCCATATTGACAGAATCGGAGGTACTAGTATCTCCTGCTTCAATCACCTTGCTTCTTAACTAAAGTTCCCTCAAGCTTCTCTCAATCTCTAGATCAAGTGGTACCAAGTGAGAACAAGAGCTCCAGGTCATGCATTAGATGTACCTACAATTTGACAAAGAAGAACACACTAACTACAAGGACTAAAATCAAGTAAACAAAAGCAACCAACTATCATTAGCCAAGGTAAAAATCAAATCATAATTCCCCGGCAACGACGCTAAAAATTTTGCTGTAAAACTAAGAGTTTATCAATTTATAACCCTTAATTACCTGCAACCGCACGGAGTTGTAGTGTACTTTAAGGTGAGTAGGGGTTTCGTCCCAAGGGAATTTGGTTTTTTTACCAAGATTCAAAATTCAACTTACTCAAGTTACTTAATTGGAAATGAGATAGAAGTAAAACTAGAGAAGGTAATTGCTCCTAGTGAGGTACGTGAAGGAGTTAAACTAAATGAATTCCCTAGCTGTTAAATGAAACTTGTCAAATGAGGTAGGAAAAAGGAAACTATCTCCCTAGGACTCCACTCCTACCCCCTGCTACCCAAGTAACTTTAACCTCAAGATTGGTTTTTCTTGTGTGGTAATGGGATCTAACTTCAAAAACTCCTTTCTCAAGTTGAGTCCTTGCTCACCCTTAATTAACTTAGGCCTTACTCAAGCTCTAATTTTAACCTAGGGTGGGTTAAGGTTTAAACCTCTTTTTAATACCTAATGACTACCTATATTACCTCTAATCTAGATTTCCACTATGCCCCCTCCACTTCTCTACACTCACCTATTAATCCTCTCTCAAGGAGTAAGTGAACTAGAACATTGTGTATGGTGGCCTACCATCACTCAACATTAAGCACAAGAAGAAGGGCAACACAAGATGAATCCCATCCATAATCACAAACACAAATTCATTGAGTAGCAAGATAGGAAATGTCATCCTAGAGAGATAAATTAAACTACTCACAATCCATAATATGTATCAACAACAAACCCATAACAAATATATCCATGAAAATCCAACAAATAGAAAGAGGGAAAAGAAGAAACCTAAGAAAACCCTTAGAAGACTAAGCTCCTAGGAATGATGACCCCTTCTTCAAGCTCCCAAAAGCTTCCTTGATGGTGAATAACCTCCAAGGGTGATGAGAGAAGAAAAATGCCAAGGTAGATGATGTGGGCTCTTCCTTGCTCCTTCTATTTATACTCCCTTCCTTTTCTCCCCTCCTACCTCTTCCTAAAGCCTTAAAGGGATACGAATCCCTCTGCAAGGCTAGCTCACCAGGTGGGAAAAGTGAGGGACCATAAAAAATGTGAGATTTCGGTGAAACAGAGTGAGCATTGGCAACGTGTCGCCAACTGGGTTTGAAATGTTCACAAAATTTTACTAACGTTGGCGGCACTTCGCCAACTAATGTGATTTTTGGCGACGCATCGCCAGCCTTGATTTTTCGCTTCGACCGCTTCTTTCATCCAAACGCTATCCCGCTTGAGTCTGCTCCAAATGCCATGTCTACAACATAATCCCAACCTATAGTAAGCTAAACAAAATACAAAAAAACTAACACAAAAAGGAAGAGTTACAAGAAATTATCAGTCAAAGTTGTCAAAAAGTCAACAACTTTGACCATGGATTTATGCACTTAACAACTAACTTGGTCATTGAAGGCCCCTCCCTCAAAACACACTTCGGGTAGTGCGTAACCCGCTTTCCTCAAGATCTTGCAGATACCTTCTCATCAGAAATCTCTCTTAGACCCAGCATGTCATACAATGAAGATGCCACCGGGCATCATTTTGCGTCGTCTGTGGGAACCCATTCTTAAGTCATTGTTGTTGAGACCCGGCGTTCAAAGGACAATGAACTCTTGAGGTCCTAGACCGCACTAGAAACTCAAGTAATGACTGAATAGCCTGTAGCGAAGACTTTCCTACATAAGGACGAACATGTTCTGTCGGTCATGATGGGCTTTCTATGTGATTTTCAGTGAGCTATTATCGCTGAAATGATGCAACAACTTGACCAAAGGTGGTCACAACCACCTCCAAGGGGAAGGGCATCTTTTCTAGGTACCCATAAGGAAAAGAGCCCTAAGTCACCTCGCCGGAGCTCTAGAAGCAGGGGCTTTCACGATGATTTCTCAATGTAGAACATACCATTCAAGGGACATCACATTAGAGCAATAGTGCCAAAATGGCCCGAAACTTCCCACTGGTGAAGTTTGTCCCAGATGGGAAGTCTTCGTCCCCCTACCAATAAAGTTACTCGTTAGAAAGAAGATATCACTCTTTGTTGCCGGTAACTACCAAGCAACGAGGAGAGGATAGTGTTACCATCCTCATGGGGAGAATCTTGGAGAGGTTGGAGAAGGTGGAAAAATAGATTTCTCAAAAGCCCATCTGGTCAAGGTTGTCGGAGACCTTCACTGGAGAAGAGTTGCCCTTCATCCGTATGCTAGCAGAGGAACCAATGCCTAGCGATTTTCAAGTACCACAAATGGAGACATATGATGGGCTTAGTGGCCCCCAATCCTACTGGATGAAATATAGGCGTAGCATGGTGTTGCATGGTGCTGATGATGCCACCTTTTGCAAATGTTTCAAGGTCACTGATAGCCAAAGGCTGTCGCCTCAATCTGGCCGAATACCCTGCCACAACAACGGCCAGAAGAACTGGCGCTTCCCGGGAATAGGTGGAATCATGCACCTCGGGAGATAGCCTGAGAGCTCCGAGCCTCGGCACGCCAGTAAAACTTGAGGACTCCATTCGCCCCCCAAGGTTGTGAACAACGCGCCTTCGGAAAAGTGGCACCAGACATTGCTGCCCGAATATGATATCCCCGAAGGCGGAACCCCCTGGAACTGGGAACCCCCGAACTGAGGGTAGGCTTCCCGAAGAGGCTCTGTCCGAACTAGAGGACGACCTCGCCCAGGGACCCCGGGAGTACGGCAGGCGCATTTAAGGAAGCATTTAAGGAAGCCTCTGACACGTCCCACCACAGACGTAAAAAGTCGCCCTGACGCGCAGACGCCATCAGAATCATATCATGGCCCGTCTCAGCACAAGGCTCGAGGCCATCTAGTTACCAACTATCTGTCCCCTACGCCCAGACGTTCAGGAGCATCCGACCGCACACGTGTCATGATCTGAACGGGCTAGGTATTCCTATATATACAGGAAATAAATACTTGACAGGAGGTTGGCAGGCCGGAGATACAGCTCCCATACTCTGAGAAAAGACCAGGCGAGACTTTTCTGCCTTTCTCTTTGAGCTAGTGACTTTCTCCTTCTTCCGGCCACCACTGACTTGGGCGTCGGAGGCTCCCCCCCCGGAAAAACACTCCGGGGGCCTCCTAACCCTGTTTCCCAGTTTTCCAGGTACTCTCCTAGAGGCGATCCACCTTCCAGGCGTTCTTCCTCCTAGAAGTCTCCTCAACAGTCATCATGACTCACAACGATGAGGCCCTGGGCCATCATTTGGCGCCGTCTGTGGGAACCCGCTCGCAGATTGCCGTCGTCGAGACTCGGCGTTCTAAGGACAAGGGACTCCCAAGGTCCTCGTCCGCGCCTGAGATACAACCGGCTGCTGAGCAGACACTCCCAGAGACTTCTACGCCCGAGGAGGACCGCCCTCTGGTAATCACCATGAGCTTCTTGAGGGACTTTCAGCGCTCGGTCGTTGCTGAAATGACTCAGCAGATCGACCGAAGATGGCCACAGCAGTCGCAGGCCCAGAAACCCTCCTCATCAACACGCCCTCGGGAGAGAAGCCCCAAGTCTACACACCGCAGTTCAGAAAGTGGAGATCCTCGCGGAGAATCATCCACAGAAGATGTAGTCCTCGGGAAACAGCCTGTGGGACAAACCGGGTCCAAGCGACCGAGAGTCTCACAGCGAAGCAGTTCGTCGCCTGAGGCGAGGGCCCTGACCCCTCCGCGCCGAACTCGCTCCCCGAAAAGGCGCCGTCGATCACCCTCCCGCGAAAATGGTCCTAGCGCCACTGCGCTTATGGAAAGGATATTGGCACGGCTGGACAGAGTGGAAAAGCAAGTGACCAGAAAACCCGTTTGGGACAGGCTGTCGGGGGCGTTATGCGAAGATGGCTCCCCGTTTATTCGCACCGTCGTTAAGGCAGCTATGCCAGGCGACTTCAGAGTGCCTAGGCTGGAGATCTATGATGGCCGGACTGATCCACAGGCCCATCTGACGAAGTACAGGCGGAGCATGATAATGCACGGAGCTGATGACGCTACCATGTGCAAATGCTTTGAAGTCACCCTCACGGGCCCAGCAACAGCATGGTACAATTCGTTGCCCCCAGGGACTATCACTGAGTTTCAGGAGTTGTCCACAGCCTTTACCCAGCAGTTCATTGGGAGCAGGCCGACGGCCAAAATGCCTGTACAGATGTTCGACATAGAGCAGAGAAACGGAGAGACGATCCGAGACTATGTCGAACGATTCAACAGGGAAGCACTCAGCGTCCCGGACTTCCGGCCCGAAATCCGCATCCTCGCTATGACACGGGGCCTTCGGCGTGACTCACAGCTGTTCTACGAGTTCTCAAAGGACCCCCCGGAGACCCTCGGAGAATTTTACCGAAGGGCAGAACAGCACATGACAGCCGAGGAATTGAGGATGGCGGGGCCGAAGTCTGATCATCACCTCGCCGAAGGGTCCAGCCAGCAAGCTCGGTATCTTTCTGAACACACAGGTCGACCACGGCGAATGCGAGGAAAGAAACCTCAAAGTTTCACACCCTTGAGCACGACACGGACCAACATTCTCATGGCGCTGGAAAGGCAAGGGACGCAGATTCGGCGGCCAAAGGCCATGGCCGCCGATAATAAGAAGAATGCCAAGAAGTTCTGCCAGTTTCATCGCGACCACGGTCATGACACCGAAGACTGCTTCCAGCTGAAGAAGTACATAGAGTCGCTGATCAAACAGGGCCAACTTCGCAAGTACCTGCGGATGCCCTCCCCTAAAGGCAGAAAAGAGGAGGAAGAGAGGGCCGAAAACGAGGACTATGACTCCGACAGGCGGAGAAACAAAAGTCCAAAAAGGCGCCTTCCACCTCCAGTAGGGGTCATCCAAACCATCACCACGGGGCTCCCATCCTCGGAAAGAAAGCGGAAGGCCAGAGAAATTGCTGTTATGGAGTATCAAAGTCCATCAAAGAAATTGGCTCGCAAAGATGGCTCCACTGTCGTCTTCCCCCACGACGACCCGCTGCTGATAATGGCGAGAATAGGGAACTGGGACGTCAAGAGAGTGTTGCTTGATGATGGCTCAAATGCTGACGTCCTATTCTCGCACTTACTGCCGAGCCTGGGCATCACCAGCAGCGAGCTGAAACCTGTCACCACGCCCACCTTCGGCGTTGGGCCATCCGAACTACCCGTCCTCGGATGGATCGACCTCCCTTTGATGATGAAAGGCACTTCGGTAGACGGAGCAGCTGAGTTGTACGCGTCCACAATGACAAGATTCATCGTCATGGATGTCCCGTCTTCGTACAACGCCATCCTTGGAAGGCAGACTCAGGGGAACCTGCACATTCGCCCCGATGTGAAGTACTTGACTGTCACATTCGCCACCAAGGATGGAGATGCAGAGGTCTTCATCGACCAAGCCGAGGTAAGAAAGGTGTTTGTAAAAACACGAAAGGCTCCGGCAAACAGCTCTACACAAACGGTGGAGGCAAAGGCGCAGGAGAAAGGCAAAGAAGGAGATCCCCCAGAAGCAGAAACGGAAGCAGTAGATCTTGTCCCAGGACAATCTACCCGAATAGGGAAGAGCTTGGCCAAAGGTGATAAGGAAAATCTTGTATCCTTTCTGCTAAAAAATAAAGATCTGTTTGCCTACTCGCCGAAAGACATGCCAGGAGTGAACCCTGGCATAATACAGCACAGCCTCAAAGTAAGCCCGGAAGCAAAACCTGTCAGGCAAAAGAAACGAAGCATCTCAGCCCACAAAAGCAACTTTGTGAAAACCGAAGTCCAGCGCCTATTGGATGCTGAAGTTATCAGGGAGGTCAAATACCCCGAATGGTTAAGCAACGTGGTCATCGCCACAAAAGAAGGTAGCAGCAAACTCCGGATGTGCATTGATTTCAGAAACTTGAACGATGCTTGCCCGAAAGACTCATTTCCCCTCCCGCCAATAGATCAACTGGTAGATTCAACGGCCGAATACGGGCTCCTGAGCTTCCTAGATGCCTTCAGCGGCTACCATCAGATAAGGATGGACCCGGAAGATGAAGAGAAAACTGCCTTCATCACCGAGGGAGGAACGTACTGCTATATAAGAATGCCCTTCGGGCTGAAAAATGCAGGAGCCACCTACCAGAGACTGATGAACAAGGTCTTTAAAGACCAAATGGGGAGAAACATGGAAGTATATGTTGACGATATGATAGTAAAAAGCAAGCTGCCCGGCTACCACGTTGCAGATTTGGAGGAAACCTTCCAAAAGCTCAGAGCCTTCGGGATTCGCCTTAACCCCGAGAAGTGTATGTTCGGGGTGACGTCGGGAAAATTCCTTGGGTACATGGTATCCGAAAGAGGCATCGACACCAATCCTGAGAAGATTAAGGCTCTGCTTGAGTTCCGAACTCCTGCCACAGTGAAAGACGTGCAGAGACTAACCGGAAGAATAACCTCTCTGAGCAGGTTTATTTCCAGGTACGGAGATAGGTGTCGACCTTTCTTCAAAGTCCTCACAAAGGCAGCAAAGATGGAAGGCGACCTCGGAAGAAACAATCATCTCTGGGAAGGAGATTGCCAAAAGGCCTGGGAAGAACTCAAAGTCTACCTGGCCAGCCTGCCGACTCTGCGGCAACCTCGGGAGGGAGAACCCCTCGTACTATACCTCGCCGTCACAGAAAAGGCCGTGAGCTCGGTCCTGATAAAAGAAGAAGGGCCGAAACAATGGCCGGTCTACTATGTCAGCAAGTCCCTGCATGGCGCCGAAGTCAGGTACCCTTTGCTTCAAAAAGCTATATACGCCTTGGTGCTTGCAGGAAGAAGACTACGACCATATTTCCAGGCTCACCCCATCATCGTCCGAAGTAGTCTACCACTACGGGATGTCATGAAGAGAGTTGATCATTCGGGAAGGCTCTCTAAGTGGTGCATAGAGCTTGGCGAACACGAAATCACGTATGAGCCTCGAAAGGCCATAAAAGCCCAAGCATTGGCAGATTTTATCGCCGAAATACCCACCACTGAGGAGAACCACTCAGATCCGAAAGAAGGGGAGCCAGAATGGACCTTGCATGTTGACGGAGCCTCGGGGTCCGAACACCAGGGAGCTGGAATAGTTATCAGAGGACCCGAAGGCCTGGAGGTGATGAAGGTTATCAAGTTCAGCTTCAACGTCACTAATAATGTGGCTGAGTATGAAGCCCTCATAGCGGGATTACGCTTGGCCAGAAAGATTGGCGTGAGAAGCTTAAAGGCTCACAGCGATTCCCAGCTGGTAGTTCGGCAGACGGCAGGAGATTATGGGGCGAAGGACCCCATCTTGGCAAAATACCACGAGCTGGTAAGAAATCTCATCCAAGAGTTTGACGCCATACGGATCGAAAATGTACCCCGGCGAAATAACACTGAGGCAGATTGCTTAGCAAAGTCCAAAACATACACCGAGGTGCTAGACCATCCAAGCATCTCCGTGCTAAGCGTAACGACCTCGGGAATGGGGTGGAAGGACCCCATAAAGAGATACCTCGCAGAGAATGAGCTTCCCGAAGACGCCGGCAATGCTGCAAGACTGCGAAGACGTGCCGGAAGATTCTTCCTGATTGGTGAAGAGTTATATCGGCAAGGATATGCAAATCCGCTGCAGAGATGTGTGGGCGAAGAGGATACTGAGATGGTCCTCGAAGAAGTCCACGAAGGCATGTGCGGCTCGCACGTTGGAACTGATGCCCTTGCAGCAGTGATACTCCGCCAAGGATACTTCTGGCCTACCCTGAGAAAGGACGCAAGGCAGTTCGTCCAGAAGTGCGGTAGTTGCCAGAGACATGCAAAAATCCAGAGGATACCCTCGGAAATGGTAACGTCGGCAGACTATCCTTGGCCCTTCGCAGTCTGGGGTATAGACCTCATTGGGCCACTCCCCACAGCGCCCGGAGGCGTGAAATTCTGCGTGGTAGCAGTGGACTATTTCTCAAAGTGGGTAGAGGCAGAACCACTAGCAACTATCTCGGCAAAAGAAGTGCAGAAGTTCGTGTGGAAAAACATCGTATGCAGATTTGGCATACCGAGGGTACTAGTAGCTGATAATGGATCCCAGTTCATAGACAAAGGATTCCAGGAATTCATCAGCGACGTCGGAATAAAGATGCACTTCGCCCCAGTAGCTCACCCCCAAAGCAATGGGCAGGTGGAAGTATCAAACAGGACCATAAAAGATGGCCTGAAAAAGAGACTTGGGGAAGCCAAGGGGAAATGGCCAGGAGAACTCCAAAGTGTATTGTGGAGCTACCGAACGACGCCACGAAGAGCCACAGGGGAAACTCCCTTCTCACTCGTCTTCGGAACAGAGGCCATTATCCCAATAGAGATAGTTCAGCCTTCAATACGGGTGCAAGTATTTGATGAAGGCGGAAACGACCTCGGCCTGAGAACCAAGCTCGACCTTGTCGCCGAACACAGAGAAATAGCCGAGCTGAGAAGAAAAGCTTTCCAGCAAAGAGTGGCCGCGGCTATCAACTTAAAAGCCAGGCCAAAAGAAATCAAAAAAGGAGACCTCGTTCTCCGAAAGGCCGACTTCGCACCCCGAAGGCCAGCTCACGGAGTACTTCGCGCAAATTGGGAAGGACCTTATCTGGTTCTCGCCGAAGTACGAAAAGGCGTGTACAAGCTTGGCGACGCCGAAGGCGTAGAATTGAAAAACACTTGGCATTCAGATGCCTTGAAAAAATTCTACGCCTAAGGTTGAGCGGAAGAAGTATGTTGTACAAGAAATATTCTAAGTACAGAATGGTCTAGAGAAGAATGGTCTTGAGAAAAATTTTCAAGTATACCAAAATTGTCCAAGACAGATTTCCGCGAAGGTGCTCGCCACGAAAAAAGCGGTTGTGACTTCCCGAAGCCCCTTGAGCCACTATGCTCGGGAAAAATGGGAAACAAGAATCTTGCAGAGGTACTCAGCATAATCAGTGCAGAGAAAATTTTCCGAACACCCTTGAGCGAACATGCTCGGGAGAAAGGGAAAGCAAGAATCTCGCAAAAATACACGCCAAAACAAAAGCAGAGGTAATTTCCGAACACCCTTGAGCGAACGTGCTCGGGAAAAAGGGAATGAGCAATCTCGTGAAGATTTTCCTAAGTCCCTTGAGCAAATATGCTCGGGACAATAGGAAGACAGAAAAATTTGGCTAAAGATTTTCCGAAGGCCCTTGAGCGAACATGTTCGGGATAAAAGGAAACAAAAAGCCTGCAAAAGACTTAGCCAAATTTTTGCAAATTTTCCAGAAAGTCTCTTGAGCGAGCACGATCGGGACAAAGGAAGGTAAAAAGTTTCTTTGGTTGCAGGTTTTCCGAAAGTCTCTTGAAGCGAACGTGTTCGGGACAGTGGAAATGAAGAAACTTGCAAGAAAGGACTTAGCCGAAAAGATTGTTCATTTAGAGCAAACGCTGCCTTACAAAAGAAGTGTCCAAAGAAGGAGCACGAAGGAGAAAAATAAGAGGAGCCCTAAAGCAAACTAGGGAGAGCCGGGTGGACGAAGACCAGGAAGCTTCAGATGCTCGACCCTGGACCACTGCCACCGAGGTCCCTCAGGAATATTTAGGCCCTCCAGAAAAGAGAGGTCCAAATCTGGGAACCTCTGCAGCACCTGGTGCCGAGCGAGGCAGAAGCCGTCCTGAAAGGCGACCTTGGCCATGTCGTCAGAAGTACGTTTTTGAATGCCAAGGACATTGACCTCGTCCCGCAGCTCAGCAACCTCCTCTTCGAGCTCGCTTATCCCCAGCATCTCTCCGGACTCCTTCTTCAGAGCCTCGACCTCGGCTTGAAGAGCAGTGTTCTCGTCCGTCAACCTCGACGCAAGACTGTCGGAAACAGCCTTGTCCTTGACAAGATCTTCATTGGCGGCAAGCAGCTCCTTTATTTGGTCGCCGAGGTCGGAAATCTTCCGGGAGGAGTCCTTTTCAAGTTCTTCTCTTTTCTTCGAGAACTCCTCCCGAACGGCAGCAAGTTGCTGAGAACAATCCGCTGTCAGCTGCTGGTTGCTGGCGATCACCTTCGCAAGCGAAGCCTTCGCTTCACTGAGTTCCCGCGAAGTCGCATCCTTGGAGGCAGCCTGTCTGGCCACCCGAACTCGGAGATAACCAGCGTACTCCAGCAGCTACGGCAGGGCAAAAGTCCAGGTTAGTACAAGTCTAAACACTTAGAAAATTGAGGAAAAAAGTGTAAAGACTATACCTGAGCAGCATGCTCGGTGACTTTTGCGGCGAGGGTATTATCCCCCGGGTGAGCCGCCGCAATGGCCCGGAAGGAGGCATCAGTGGTCATCCCCTTCCAAATCTCTTTGGTCATCTTCGGACAATCGTCGGAGAACAGATTCATATCCTCCGTAATTGTCCAAAAGGGCTCCAAGGGGATCTTCCCCTCAGGGATTGTGGCATCACGCAGGGCCCGTTTCCTCTCATGAATGGCCCTCCAGCCAACAGTAAGAGGCTCCCCTGAAAGTGAGAAGGAAGTTAGGAGCAAAAGAAAAATTCGCGAAAGGAAAAGGAGCTGAACTTCGGCTAAAGACATACCTGGAGGAACCTCGGAGACAGTGTCCTCGGAATCCTCGGGCCCCTCGGAAGAAAGACCCTTACCCTTCTGCCGGTACCGCTCCTCGGCGGTGGGTACTTCTACCACTACAGTGTTTCTGGGGGCCTCGAGGTCGGGAAGAGGCACCTCGGCGGAAGTAGCGGGGACCTCGGCCGGTGGAATTTCAACAAGACCAGCGTCTTCGCCAGCTTCTTCTTCCAAAAGCTCTGGCTGAGGAGACTGGAGAATTTTCCTAACTCGCTTCGCCGAGGGTCCCGCCCCTGTCGTCTTCCTTCTTCGGGAGGCCGCCTTCTTTGTCTGCTCCCCCTTCTCCACCTGGCCAGAAAAGAGGGCCTTGTAATAAGCGGCAGCCCCATCGCCCATCTCTGAAAAAGAGAAGAAATATCAGCGTAAGTCCGAGGAAAAAGTATAAAGGGATGGAAGATTACTCACTTTCGGCAAAAGTTTCGAAAGAAGTCTCCCCCTTAAGGAGCTTGACCAGCCAGGAGTCTTTCCCGGCGATGGCGGGAGCGGGCATATTGAGGTCAGTCACGTGCTCCTTAACCACTTTCAGCTCCCGAAGGACTTCTTCGGTCATCAACCTCCAGTTGATAGGAAAGGGGTAAAGAGCACGAGGAGAGACCTCGGGAGCCCAGTCAGCGACTGCCCGAATGCGGGCGTCGAAATCCGCGAACACGGAAGCCAACGGTGGGGTCAGCAGCATCCTCGGATCGACGACGTCTGCGTTCAGCACTCCCTGAGCCCACCTGGTCGGGACATCAGACCAGTTCTTATCCACCTTGAGGAAAAAGAACTTAGGCTGCCACCCCCGCCAGCTGTCCTTCGTGTCGAAGGTGAAGGTGAATTTTTTTCTCCCGGATCCCCGAGGTAGCAGGAAATAGAAGCCACCCTTCGGGACCACATAGAGCTTGTAGTACTGCATGAAAATAATGAAGTGGGGCTCTATCCCGAACACGCCACACATGCAGAGGTAGGCGTTAAAGTAGCAGTACGCGTTCGGGGGAAGCTGGTTCACAGCAATGCCATGGAATAGGCAGAACTCGCAAACCACCTTCGGGGGAGGATACCGAAGACCGGCCTTCAGTTGGGCTCGGAAGACGGTAACCTCGTCGCCACGGTTTGAAAAAGCAAAATGGCTAGAACGAGGCAGTCTGGTCACAGCGTAAGACGGAAGAAAGAATTTTTTCTTCCACCTCTCTAGTTTTACGGGGGTGGTACAGCAAGGATGGGCCAGAAGAGGTTTCCAGCTCTCGGGAACAGGCATCGCAGACATGAAAAAGAGTTTGAGATGGAAAAGAAAATAGTTTCCAGAAAAAACTCAGAAGACAAGTTTGGAAAAAACAGCAGTTTTCCAGAAAAACTCAGAAAAACAGAGGAATCAAGTACTCTGCAAATCAAAACCCACCAAAAGATTTGCCGGAGGACGCCGTCGTGAAAGTTGGTTGGAAAAAGCTCTGATTAAAGAAGCTCCGCCACAGAAAGCAAGATAAAACGCAAGAACAGAGGGCAGAGCAGAAAAAGAGCAGAAAAACAGTAAGTGGGACTTATGATAGAATGGGCTATTTATAGGCCAAAGGTGGGTAACCGAAAAAACATCATAAGTACCCATTGGAGGCGAACCGTCGCCGTAACTGCCCGCTGCACCCGAAAAGGCGCGCCCTCTGTAAATGACGCGCCTCTCCTCCAATGGCAAGAAGCCACGTGTCAACCGCTGCGCAGAAATGGGGGACGTGCCTCCCCAAACGTGCCTGGAAAACCGGGACACGCCTCCTGATTGGGACACGTCGTTTGACATCCCTGAGAAATGGAGACGCGCCGCTCAGTCTGACACGCTTGGCCATCAGACCTGCAGAAATAAAAAAGCAGGCCACCTCGAGGACACCAAGAGACAGGCTATGGCTGAACAGCCCATGACTTTTGGGCAAGAGGTGTATCTTCGGTACAGGCTCTGCCTCGGAGACACCAAAGAACAGGCCAAGGCCGAACAGCCCAGACCCTCGGGCAAAAGGTGCGACCTCGGAACAGGTTATGCTTCCCAACAAGACTCCCAACGGCAACCTCGGAAAGAGATGCAAACCGAAGTCTTCACTTCGGCTTTCCAGAGGGGGGCATGTGATAGCCAAAGGCTGTCGCCTCAATCTGGCCGAATACCCTGCCACAACAACGGCCAGAAGAACTGGCGCTTCCCGGGAATAGGTGGAATCATGCACCTCGGGAGATAGCCTGAGAGCTCCGAGCCTCGGCACGCCAGTAAAACTTGAGGACTCCATTCGCCCCCCAAGGTTGTGAACAACGCGCCTTCGGAAAAGTGGCACCAGACATTGCTGCCCGAATATGATATCCCCGAAGGCGGAACCCCCTGGAACTGGGAACCCCCGAACTGAGGGTAGGCTTCCCGAAGAGGCTCTGTCCGAACTAGAGGACGACCTCGCCCAGGGACCCCGGGAGTACGGCAGGCGCATTTAAGGAAGCATTTAAGGAAGCCTCTGACACGTCCCACCACAGACGTAAAAAGTCGCCCTGACGCGCAGACGCCATCAGAATCATATCATGGCCCGTCTCAGCACAAGGCTCGAGGCCATCTAGTTACCAACTATCTGTCCCCTACGCCCAGACGTTCAGGAGCATCCGACCGCACACGTGTCATGATCTGAACGGGCTAGGTATTCCTATATATACAGGAAATAAATACTTGACAGGAGGTTGGCAGGCCGGAGATACAGCTCCCATACTCTGAGAAAAGACCAGGCGAGACTTTTCTGCCTTTCTCTTTGAGCTAGTGACTTTCTCCTTCTTCCGGCCACCACTGACTTGGGCGTCGGAGGCTCCCCCCCCGGAAAAACACTCCGGGGGCCTCCTAACCCTGTTTCCCAGTTTTCCAGGTACTCTCCTAGAGGCGATCCACCTTCCAGGCGTTCTTCCTCCTAGAAGTCTCCTCAACAGTCATCATGACTCACAACGATGAGGCCCTGGGCCATCAGTCACCTTGTTAGGGCCAGCAACTGCATGGTATCACTCGCTGGCAGCTGAAACCATAATGGGTTTCCAGGAGTTACCCACCACCTTTACCCAGCAGTTCATCGAAAGCAGGCTGACGGTCAAGATGCCCATCCAAATGTTTGACATAGTCGAAAAGAATGAGGAGACCATTCGGGACTATGTCAAGAGGTTCAATCAACAATGTCAGGACCCTATCTCAGTACTTGGCCCATGCCAAAAATTTAAGAAAAATGTACTAAAACATTGAGGGACTAAAGTGAAAATGAGGGAGGTGATGTATATATGCACCTGAGAACTATTGGGTTCAAATGCACATTTAAAATGGCCTAAGTGGTAATGGTGAGAAACAAAGTTTAATGGCCAAATTGAACCTTCTTTCGAGTGTTAATAATGATGGCAAGATGTGTAGAAGGACTTAATGTACCATGCAAAAATGTGTGGGGCTGTGAAGGGCATTGAGGCCATTTTGTGTACATGTGGCAAATGGCCAGTTAATGTATGCTTCAACTTAGGCGAAAACTCTAATTTCGGGTCAAACCTTTATTTTGGAAGTCCAAGTTGTGTTCTTGGTCGTTTTGGGCTAGAAGTGTCAGTTCACGCTAAGATCTTGTTGATTGAAGCTTGAATTCAAGAATGAAGCTCATATTTGGTGAATTCGGCCATAGGTGACCTTGCACTTGTGTTTTCAAGCTTGGCCTTGAAGATTCAAGTTGAAACTGAAAACTTAAAGCAAAAAATTGGTAAGGATTATAGTTCACTATTTGATTTTGGTATTGTTGCATGTTCAAGTTAGTGTTTTGGCTTGGAAGTGATCGTAAATTGAGGTATATGATCTTAGAATTCTCTATGGGGCTTATGTGCTTACCTTCGGGTTTGTGTGAATTGTGACTAGCTAGTTACTAATAGTAAGTATGTAGAGTTCATTATAGGAGGGCCAACCTATATTTGAACTTTGAACTCTAGTGGAATGGATGGTTATATGGTGAAGCTTGATGGAAATTATGGGTGTACTAGCTAGTTTGGCTTCGGGTGAGATGAACATTGTGTTGTGGTGTGTGGGTTGTGTGCTTTGTCGCTTGGTTGTGCTTGCTAACCTCTTATAGTTATTGCTATTATGTGTATATGTTATTGTAAATATGGTTTTGGCATTTTCTTGTTTTTCTTGTGGGTGAAGCAATGATAATGGGACGTTAAGCCCTCGGGGTTAAATAAATAAGCTCTTAGAGCTGTAGTAGTCTTTACTGAGTTATGAAACTCATGCCCCTAATTGTATATGTTTTAGGAAAAGACTTTGAGGTTGATTGAGTTGTGCAGTTGCTTGTGTACTAAGTTAGTACCTAGTTTGCCCAAGTATGCATTATAACTGAGAGCTTGGCTTATAAGTACATAGTGCAAGTCTTTTGTTATTGCCCAAACTCATGTGTTTGAGTTTTGCAGGCTTGTGTAGATTTGTGAGACAAGTCTAGGATGAATGGATGTAAGCTCATGGGCTTTGGTAGGATGGTTTGAACTTATGGGTATGGGCATGGTTGTAAGCATCTTCCTACAAACCTTGGTGTTGTATTGTACACTTAAAGTAGCTCTCATGTATTACTCGGAAGTATGGGTATGTAGTGCATAACAATGGCTATTTGGATATTGAGTATTCTTGGTATGGTTCCAAGTATGTAGTACTATGTATGGAGGTTATTTTGTGTACATATAACCTTGGTTAGATCATGGAACTATTATGTAGTTTATATGAATAAATGAAATGCCAGGTTATGCTAGTAGTACATGTTACAGGAAAGTTTTTGACCATATTGTACTAAACCTCATTTGGATATTGTTGTACCGAATGTGCATATGGCATGAAAAGCTTATGTTTTTGAAACTTGAATGAGATGGGTATCTTGGTTGCCATGCATTCAAACCACACTTGATGAGCACACACTTGAAGCAAATCGTCATGAAGGTGTAGAAGTTTTACTTGAGTTGCATGTAACTAAATATGCCTTGCCTTGTAAAGCAAGTAGAGAATTAAGAGCTACCTAGTAAATCTCGTGGGGCACTTCCCAGGCCTTGGTCTTAAGAACATATGGTTCGAGAGATAAAAATGAAAGTTGGCTGAGGCCTAAGCTAACAAATACAAATATTATAAGTTCAAATAAATGGTACAAAATGATTAGTGCTTTAGTAGCAGAGTTAAGTGGCATTGTAGATGCACAGGCTGGGGCCTGTGTGGGGTGTGACTAGCTTTGTTGGTATTAGAGATTTGGTTTACAGCTTTTGATTAAGTTATAGCATTCTGCCTAGACTTGTTCCCACATAGGTTTATATAAGACTTGTACTTATTGAGCATATGTGAATGGATGCAACTTGAGTGTAGGATGAGAACCCGAGGCAGGGAAAAAGAATTCTTTGAATAGGAAGAAAGTAGGGCAACCATCCTAGAGATGGAATGCATATAAATGAGCCTAAAAGGCAACCAAAGGCCTTTGAGCCTATTTTGGCCGAAGAGCCAAATGCCAGGGTACATATACGTGGACCTAGTAGAGGTTGCCAATAAAGAATGGAACAAATGATGGAAACATTACAAGCCACTATGGCACAACTTGTGGTGGGAATGCAAGCCTTGGCTAGAGGCTAAGCCCAACCATAGGAATGTCCAGAACAAACAAGGGCAGGAGAAAACATAGAAGGTGGAGGTAGAAGAGGTAGAAGGCCTGGTAAAGAACCAATGAACTATGATCAAGCAAGCAAGAATGAAGGGGACCGAGAGGAAGATGAAGGAGATGAGGATAGGAGACACCCAAGGGCTAGAAGGATGAGATCATAAGTAAGGCAGGAACCTAGAGCTGAAGTAGAAGAGAGCCCAGAGATAGAGGAGATGGATACTTATGTGTCTTCAAGGAGTACTGAGCGTCCTATTGAAGTTACAGGTAGAATAGGGCCACAGAGAAGTGGAACATAGGACATAAAAGTTAGACAAGAAAGATCCAGAATAGGTGGCTTAAGGGAGGGCCAGTTGGAAGGATTGCTGGCATTGAAACCCCCTATGTTCAAGGGTGGATGTGACCGTAAAGAATGTGAATTCTAGATATACCAGGTGGAGAAGATATTAAAGAGAATGGATGTATACTCTACCCAGAAAGTACTTATAGCCACCTTCAGGTTGGAAGGAAATGTAGAACTCTAATGGAGAGCTATACAAAGAACCTATTAGGAGAGAAACCAAAGGAGGCCACCTGCAAAGAGGAGATCCATGAGATGGGCTGAGTTTCTTCAAATCTTCCAATAACAGTATGTGAAGTCTTCCAATAACAGTATGTGAGTAAGGCTTAGAAGGATCATAAAGAGCTGGAGTTTGATCAGTTGGAGCAGGGAGATCTTAGTGTGAAGAAGTATGAGCAGAAATTCAATAGCTTGATCAGATATGCTCCTCAGTATGATGGACAGGAGGAGCAAAGGACCAAAAGGTTTTTTAGAGGCTTACGGGCTAAGCTGAGGCAAATCCTCAAAGCTATAGGAGCTAATGCCTAGGCAATTGGAAAGAAAACTAGTCAGCAGAGGACTAGCAGGAAAGCCTTAAAAGGTACCATTTACCTTAGTGGCCAGTTAGTGTTTGCACTATTTGGTACTAAAGCTTCATTGTCCACAATTTCTGCTAGCTTGGTTAAGACCACGAATTTAGAAGTAAAAACATGACAAACATGTAATTGGTTAAAACTGCTGGCAATGAAGTTTCATTTACATATCACATAGTTGGGAATTGTGTGATTCAAATTGACAAGCTGAAACTGAGAGGAGACTTAATAGTGCTAGACACTTATGATGATGATGTGATATTAGGCATGAACCAGCTATGTGAAAATAAGGTGGTTATAGATTGTCATGCAAGACAATTGTTGATGCCTGGCTGTAAGCCATATGAGTTGGATGAATCACTAGAGTTAGCCTTGGATTACCAAGTTGAAGTGTTGAAATTAATAACTTTGGAAAATGAATACGAATGCCTAGAACTAAATGAACAGGGAGTGGCTAGTGAACTTAGGCAGATACCTATTGATGGCCTGGGGCCTCATCGTTGTGAGTCATGATGACTGTTGAAGAGACTTCTAGGAGGAAGAACGCCTGGAAGGTGGATCGCCCCAAGGAGAGTACCTGAAAAGCTGGTAAACAGGGTTAGGAGGCCCCCAGAGTGTTTTTCCGGGGGGGGAGCCTCCGACGCCCAAGTCAGTGGTGGCCGGAAAAAGGAGAAAGTCACTAGCTCAAAGAGAAAGGCAGTAAAGTCTCGCCTGGTATTTTCTCTGAGTGTGGGAGCTGTATCTCCGGCCAACCAACCTCCTGTCAAGTATTTATTTCCTGTATATATAGGAATACCTAGCCCGTTCAGATCATGACACGTGTGCGGTCGGATGCTCCTGAACTTCTGGGCGTAGGGGACAGATAGTTGGTAACCAGATGGCCTCGAGCCTTGTGCTGAGACGGGCCATGATGTGATTCTGATGGCGTCTGCGCGTCAGGCCGGCTTTTTACGTCTGTGGTGGGACGTGTTAGAGGCTTCCTTAAATGCTTCCTTAAATGCTCCTGCCGTACTCCCGAGGTCCCTGGGCGACGTCGTCCTCTAGTTCGGACAGAGCCTCTTCGGGAAGCACACCCTCAGTTCGGGGGTTCCCAGTTCCAGGGGGTTCCGCCTTCGGGGATATCATGTTCGGGCAGCAATGTCTGGTGCCACTTTTCCGAAGGCGCGCTGTTCACAACCTTGGGGGGCGAATAGAGTCCTCAAGTTTTACTGGCGTGCCGAGGCTCGGAGCTCTCCGGCTATCTCCCGAGGTGCATGATTCCACCTGTTCCCGGGAAGCACCAGTTCTTCTGGCCATTGTTGTGGCAGGGTGTTCGGCCAGATTGAGGCGATAGCCTTTGGCTATCACATGCCCCCCTCTGGAAAGCCGAAGTGAAGACTTCGGTTTGCATCTCTTTCCGAGGTTGTCGTTGGGAGTCTTGTTGGGAAGCATAACCTGTTCCGAGGTCGCACCTTTTGCCCGAGGGTCTGGGCTGTTCGGCCTTGGCCTATTCTTTGGTGTCTCGAGGCAAAGCCTGTACCGAAGATACACCTCTTGCCCAAAAGTCATGGGCTGTTCAGCCATAGCCTGTCTCTTGGTGTCCTCGAGGTGGCCTGCTTTTTATTTCTGCAGGTCTGATGGCCAAGCGTGTCAGACTGAGCGGCGCGTCTCCACTTTTCAGGGATGTCAAACGACGTGTCCCAATCAGGAGGTGTGTCCCGGTTTTCCAGGGATGTTTGGGGAAGCATGTCCCCTATTTCTGCGCAGCGGTTGACACGCGGCTTCTTGCCATTGGAAGAGAGACGCGTCATTTACAGAGGGCGCGCCTTTTCGGGTGCAGCGGGCAGTTACGACGACGGTTCACCTCCAATGGGTACTTATGATCTCTTTTCAGCTACCCACCTTTGGCCTATAAATAGCCCATTCCATCATAAGTCCCACTTACTGTTTTTCTGCTCTCTCTCTGCTTTGCCCTCTGTTCTTGCGTTTTATCTTGCTTTCTGTGGTGGAGCTTCTTTAATCAGAGCTTTTCCTACCAACTTTCACGACGGCATCCTCAGGCAAATCTTTTGGTGGGTTTTGATTTCCAGAGTACTCTGATTCCTCTGTTTTTCTGAGTTTTTCTGGAAAACTATTGTTTTTTTCCAAAGTCGTCTTCTGAGTTTTTTCTGGAAACTATTTTCTTTTCCATCTCAAACTCTTTTCCATGTCTACGATGCCTGTTCCCGAGAGCTGGAAACCTCTTCTGGCCCATCCTTGCTATACCACCCCCGAAAAACTAGAGAGGTGGAAGAAAAAATTCTTTCTTCCCTCTTACGCTGTGACCAGGCTGCCTCGTTCTAGCCATTTTGCTTTTTCAAACCGCGGCGACGAGGTTATCGTCTTTCGAGCCCAACTGAAGGCCGGACTTCGGTATCCTCCCCCGAAGGTGGTTTGCGAGTTCTGCCAATTCCATGGCATTGCTGTGAACCAGCTTCCCCCGAACGCGTACTGCTATTTTAATGCCTACCTCTGCATGTGTGGCGTGTTCGGGATAGAGCCCCACTTCATCATTTTCATGCAGTACTACAACCTCTACGTGGTCCCAAAGGGTGGCTTCTATTTCCTGCTGCCTCGGGGATCCGGGAGCAAAAAATTCACCTTCACCTTCGACACGAAGGATAGCTGGCGGGGGTGGCAGCCTAAGTTCTTTTTCCTGAAGGTGGATAAGAACTGGTCTGATGTCCCGACCAGATGGGCTCACGGAGTGCTGAACGCAGACGTCGTTGATCTGAGGATGCTGCTGACCCCACCGTTGGCTTCCGTGTTCGCGGATTTTGATGCCCGCATTCGGGCAATCGCTGACTGGGTTCCCGAGGTCTCTCCTCGTGCTCTTTACCCCTTTCCTATCAACTGGAGGTTGATGACCGAAGAAGTCCTTCGGGAGCTGAAAGTGGTTAAGGAGCATGAGACTGACCTTAATATGCCCGCTCCCGCCATCGCCGGGAAGGACTCCTGGCTGGTCAAGCTCCTTAAGGGGGAGACTTCTTTCGAATCTTTTGCCGAAAGTGAGTAATCTTCCACCCCTTTATATTTTTTCCTCGGACTTACGCTGATATTTCTTCTCTTTTTCAGAGATGGGCGATGGGGCTGCTGCCTATTACAAGGCCCTCTTTTCTGGCCAAGTGGAGAAGGGGGAGCAGACAAAGAAGGCGGCTTCCCGAAGAAGGAAGTCGACAGGGGCGGGGCCCTCGGCGAAGCGAGCTAGGAAGGCTGTCCAGCCTCCTCAGCCAGAGCTTTCGGAAGAAGAAGCTGGCGAAGAGGCTGGTCTTGGTGAAATTTCACCGGCCGAGCTCCCCGCTACTTCCGCCGAGGTGCCTCCTCCCGACCTCGAGGCCCCCAGAAACACTGTAGTGGTAGAAGTACCTACTGCCGAGGAGCGGTATCGGCAGAAGGGTAAGGGTCTTTCTACCGAGGGGCCCGAGGATCCCGAGGACACTATCTCCGAGGTTCCTCCAGGTATGCCTTCAGGCGAAGTTCAGCTCCTTTGCTTTTCGTGAATTTTTCTTCTACTCCTAACTTCCTTCTCACTTTCGGAGGAGCCTCTTACTGCTGGCTGGAGGGCCATTCATGAGAGGAAACGGGCCCTCCGCGATGCCAAAATCCCTGAGGCGAAGATCCCCTTGGAGCCCTTTTGGACAATCACGGAGGATATGAATTTGTTTTCCGACGATTGTCCAAAAATGACAAAGGAGATTTGGAAGGGGATGACCACTGACGCCTCCTTCCGGGCCATTGCGGCGGCTCACCCGAGGGATAATACCCTCGCCGCAAAAGTCACCGAGCATGCTGCTCAGGTATAGTCTTTACACTCTTTTTCCTCAATTTTCTAAGTGTTTAGATTTGTACTAACCTGGACTTTTGCCTTGCCGTAGCTGCTGGAGTACGCTGGTTACCTCCGAGTTCGGGTGGCCAGAGAGGCTGCCTCCAAGGATGCGACTTCGCGGGAACTCAGTGAAGCGAAGGCTTCGCTTGCGAAGGTGGTCACCAGCAACCAGCAGCTAGCAGCGAATTGTTCTCAGCAAATCACCGCCGTTCGGGAGGAGTTCTCGAAGAAGAGAGAAGAACTTGAAAAGGACTCCTCCCGGAAGATTGCCGACCTCGGCGACCAAGTAAAGGGGCTGCTCGCCGCCAACGGAGATCTTGTCAAGGACAAGGCTGTTTCTGACAGTCTTGCGGCGAGGTTGACGGATGAGAACAATGCTCTCCGAGCCGAGGTCGAGGCTCTGAAGAAGGAGTCCAGAAGGACGCTGGGGATAAGCGAGCTGGAGGAGGAGATTGCTGAGCTGAGGGACGAGCTCAACGACCTTGGTGTTCAAAAACATACTTCTGATCAAATGGCCAAGGTCGCCTTTCAGGACGGCTTCTGCCTTGCTCGGCACCAAGTCCTGCAGAGGTTCCCAGATTTGGACCTCTCTTTTCTGGAGGGCCTAAATATTCCTGAGGGACCTCGGTGGCAGTGGTCCAAGATCGAGCATCTGAAGCTTCCTGGTCTTCGTCCGCCCGGCTCTCCCTAGTTTGTTTTAGGGCTTCTCTTATTTTTCTCCTTTGTGCTCCTTCTTTGGGCACTTCTTTTGTAAGGCAGCGTTTGTTCTAAATGAACAATCTTTTGGCTAAGTCCTTTCTTGCAAGTTTCCTCATTTCCACTGTCCCGAACACGTTTGCTCAAGAGATTTTTGGAAAACCTGCAACCAAAGAAACTTTTTACCTTCCTTTGTCCCGAGTGTGCTCGCTCAAGAGACTTTCTGGAAAGTTTGTAAAAATTTGGCTAAGTCTTTTGCAGGCTTTTTGTTCCCTTTTATCCTGAACATGTTCGCTCAAGGGACTTCGGAAAACCTTCAGCCAAATTTTTCTGTCTTCCTATTGTCCCGAGCATATTTGCTCAAGGGACTTAGGAAAATTTTCACGAGATTGCTCATTTCCCTTTTTCCCGAGCACGTTCGCTCAAGGGTGTTCAGAAATTACCTCTGCTTTTGTTTTGGCGTGTACTTTTGCGAGATTCTTGCTTTCCCTTTTTCCCGAGCATGTTCGCTCAAGGGTGTTCGGAAAATTTTCTCTGCACTGATTATGCCGAGTACCTTTGCAAGATTCTTGTTTCCCATTTTTCCTGAGCATAGTGGCTCAAGGGACTTCGGGAAGTCACATCTGCTTTTTTCGTGGCGAGAACCTTCGCGGAATTCTGTCTTGGACAATTTGGTATACTTAAAAATTTTTCTCAAGACCATTATTCTCCAGACCATTCTGTACTTAGAATATTTCTTGTACAATATATCTCCTCTGCTCAACCTTAGGCGTAGAATTTTTTCAAGGCGTCTGAATGCCAAGTGTTTTTCAATTCTACGCCTTCGGCGTCGCCAAGCTTGTACATGCCTTTTCGTACTTCGGCGAGAACCAGATAAGGTCCTTCCCAATTTGCGCGAAGTACTCCGTGAGATGGCCTTCGGGGTGCAAAGTCGGCCTTTCGGAGAACGAGGTCTCCTTTTTTGATTTCTTTTGGCCTGGCTTTTAAGTTGATAGCCGCGGCCACTCTTTGCTGGAAAGCTTTTCTTCTCAGCTCGGCTATTTCTCTGTGTTCGGCCACAAGGTCGAGCTTAGTTCTCAGACCGAGGTCGTTTCCGCCTTCATCAAATACTTGCACCCGTATTGAAGGCTGAACTATCTCTATTGGGATAATGGCCTCTGTTCCGAAGACGAGTGAGAAGGGAGTTTCCCCTGTGGCTCTTCGTGGCGTCGTTCGGTAGCTCCACAATACACTTTGGAGTTCTCCTGGCCATTTTCCCTTTGCTTCCCAAAGTCTCTTTTTCAGGCCATCTTTTATGGTCCTGTTTGATACTTCCACCTGCCCATTGCTTTGGGGGTGAGCTACTGGGGCGAAGTGCATCTTTATTCCGAGGTCGCTGATGAATTCCTGGAATCCTTTGTCTATGAACTGGGATCCATTATCAGCTACTAGTACCCTCGGTATGCCAAATCTGCATACGATGTTCTTCCATACGAACTTCTGCACTTCTTTTGCCGAGATAGTTGCTAGTGGTTCTGCCTCTACCCACTTTGAGAAATAGTCCACTGCTACCACGCAGAATTTCAAGCCTCCGGGCGCTGTGGGGAGTGGCCCAATAAGGTCTATACCCCAGACTGCGAAGGGCCAAGGATAGTCTGCCGATGTTACCATTTCCGAGGGTATCCTCTGGATTTTTGCATGTCTCTGGCAACTACCGCACTTCTGGACAAACTGCCTTGCGTCCTTTCTCAGGGTAGGCCAGAAGTATCCTTGACGGAGTATCACTGCTGCAAGGGCATCAGTTCCAATGTGCGAGCCGCACATGCCTTCGTGAACTTCTTCGAGGACCATCTCAGTATCCTCTTCGCCCACACATCTCTGCAGCGGATTTGCATATCCTTGCCGATATAACTCTTCACCAATCAGGAAGAATCTTCCGGCGCGTCTTCGCAGTCTTGCAGCATTGCCGGCGTCTTCGGGAAGCTCATTCTCTGCGAGGTATCTCTTTATGGGGTCCTTCCACCCTGTTCCCGAGGTCGTTACGCTTAGCACGGAGATGCTTGGATGGTCTAGCACCTCGGTGTATGTTTTGGACTTCGCTAACCAATCCGCCTCAGTGTTATTCCGCCGGCGTACATTTTCGATCCGCACGGCGTCAAACTCTTGGATGAGTTTTGTTACCAGCTCGTGGTATTTTGCCAAGATTGGGTCCTTCGCCCCATAATCTCCTGCCGTCTGCCGAACTACCAGCTGGGAATCGCTGTGAGCCCTTAAGTTTCTCACGCCAATCTTTCTGGCCAAGCGTAATCCCGCTATGAGGGCTTCATACTCAGCCACATTATTGGTGACGTTGAAGCTGAAATTGATAGCCTTCATCACCTCTAGGCCTTCGGGTCCTCTGATAACTATTCCAGCTCCCTGGTGTTCGGACCCCGAGGCTCCGTCAACATGCAAGGTCCATTCTGGCTCACCTTTTTTCGGATCTGAGTGGTTCTCCTCAGTGGTGGGTATTTCAGCGATAAAATCTGCCAATGCTTGGGCTTTTATGGCCTTCCGAGGCTCATACGTGATTTCGTGTTTGCCAAGCTCTATGCACCACTTGGAGAGCCTTCCCGAATGATCAACTCTCTTCATAACATCCCGTAGTGGTAGACTACTTCGGACGATGATGGGGTGAGCCTGGAAATATGGTCGCAGTCTTCTTCCTGCAAGCACCAAGGCGTATATAGCTTTTTGAAGCGAAGGGTACCTGACTTCGGCGCCATGCAGGGACTTGCTGACGTAGTAGACCGGCCATTGTTTCGGCCCTTCTTCTTTCACCAAGACCGAGCTCACGGCCTTTTCTGTGACGGCGAGGTACAGTACGAGGGGTTCTCCCTCCCGAGGTTGTCGCAGAGTCGGCAGGCTGGCCAGGTAGACTTTGAGTTCTTCCCAGGCCTTTTGGCAATCTTTGTCCCAAGGATGATTGTTTCTTCCGAGGTCGCCTTCCATCTTTGCTGCCTTTGTGAGGACTTTGAAGAAAGGTCTACACCTATCTCCGTACCTGAAATAAACCTGCTCAGAGAGGTTATTCTTCCAGTTAGTCTCTGCACGTCTTTGACTGTGGCAGGAGTTCGGAACTCAAGCAGAGCCTTAATCTTCTCAGGATTGGCGTCGATGCCTCTTTCGGATACCATGTACCCAAGGAATTTTCCCGAGGTCACGCCGAAGATACACTTCTCGGGATTAAGGCGAATCCCGAAGGCTCTGAGCTTTTGGAAGGTTTCCTCCAAATCTGCAACGTGGTAGCCGGGCAGCTTGCTTTTGACTATCATATCATCAACATATACCTCCATGTTTCTCCCCATTTGGTCCTTGAAGACCTTGTTCATCAGTCTCTGGTAGGTGGCTCCTGCATTTTTGAGCCCGAAGGGCATTCTGACATAGCAGTACGTTCCTCCCTCGGTGATGAAGGTAGTTTTCTCTTCATCTTCGGGGTCCATCCTTATCTAATGGTAGCCGCTGAAGGCATCTAGGAAGCTCAGGAGCCCGTATTCGGCCATTGAATCTACCAGTTGATCTATTGGCGAGAAGGGAAATGAGTCTTTCGGGCAAGCATCGTTCAAGTTTCTGAAATCAATGCACATCCGGAGTTTGCTGCTACCTTCTTTTGTGGCGATGACCACGTTGCTTAACCATTCGGGGTATTTTACCTCCCTGATAACTTCAGCATCCAATAGGCGCTGGACTTCGGTTTTCACGAAGTTGCTTTTGTGGGCTGAGATGCTTCGTTTCTTTTGCCTGATAGGTTTTGCTTCCTGGCTTACTTTGAGGCTGTGCTGTATTATGCCAGGGTTCACTCCTGGCATGTCTTTCGGTGAGTAGGCAAACAGATCTTTATTTTTCAGCAGAAAGGATACAAGATTTTCCTTGTCACCTTTGGCCAAGCTCTTCCCTATTCGGGTAGGTTGTCCTGGGACAAGATCTACCGCTTCCGTTTCTGCTTCTGCGGGATCTCCTTCTTTGCCTTTCTCCTGCGCCTTTGCCTCCACCGTTTGTGTAGAGTTGTCTGCCGGAGCCTTTCGTGCTTTTACAAACACCTTTCTTACCTCGGCTTGGTCGATGAAGACCTCTAAATCTCCATCCTTGGTGGCGAATGTGACAGTCAAGTACTTCACATCGGGGCGAATGTGCAGGTTCCCCTAAGTCTGCCTTCCAAGGATGGCGTTGTATGAAGACGGGACGTCCATGACGATGAATCTTGCCATTGTGGACGCGTACAACTCAGCTGCTCCGTCTACCGAAGTGCCTTTCATCATCAAGGGGAGGTCGATCCATCCGAGGACGGGTAGTTCGGATGGCCCAACGCCGAAGGTGGGCGTGGTGACAGGTTTAAGCTCGCTGCTGGAGATGCCCAAGCTCGGCAGTAAGAGCGAGAATAGGACGTCAACATTTGAGCCATCATCAAGCAACACTCTCTTGACGTCCCAGTTCCCTATTCTCACCATTATCAGCAGCGGGTCGTCGTGGGGGAAGACGACGGTGGAGCCATCTTTGCGAGCCAGTTTCTTTGATGGACTTTGATACTCCATAACTGCAATTTCTCTGGCCTTCCGCTTTCTTTCCGAGGATGGGAGCCCCGTGGTGATGGTTTGGATGACCCCTACTGGAGGTGGAAGGCGCCTTTTTGGACTTCTGTTTCTCCGCCTGTAGGAGTCATAGTCCTCGTTTTCGGCCCTCTCTTCCTCCTCTTTTCTGCCTTTTGGGGAGGGCATCCGCAGGTATTTGCGAAGTTGGCCCTATTTGATCAGCGACTCTATGTACTTCTTCAGCTGGAAGCAGTCTTCGGTGTCATGACCGTGGTCGCGATGAAACTGGCAGAACTTCTTGGCATTCTTCTTATTATCGGCGTCCATGGCCTTTGGCCGCCGAATCTGCGTCCCTTGCCTTTCCAGCGCCATGAGAATATTGGTCCGTGTCGTGCTCAAGGGCGTGAAACTTTGAGGTTTCCTTCCTCGCATTCGTCGTGGTCGGCCTGTGTGTTCAGAAAGATGCCGAGCTTGCTGACTGGACCCTTCGGCGCGGTGATGATCAGACTTCGGCCCCGCCATCCTCAATTCCTCGGCTGTCATGTGCTACTCTGCCCTTCGGTAAAATTCTCCGAGGGTCTGTGGGGGGTCCTTTGACAACTCGTAGAACAGCTGTGAGTCACGCCGAAGGCCCCATGTCATAGCGAGGATGCGGATTTCGGGCCGGAAGTCCGGGACGCTGAGTGCTTCCCTGTTGAATCGTTCGACATAGTCTCGGATTGTCTCTCCGTTTCTTTGCTCTATGTCGAACATCTGCACAAGCATTTTGGCCATCGGCCTGCTCCCAATGAACTGCTGGGTGAAGGCTGTGGACAACTCCTGGAACTCAGTCATAGTCCCTAGGGGCAAGGAGTTGTACCATGCTGTTGCTGGGCCCGTGAGGGTGACTTCGAAGCATTTGCACATGGTAGCGTCATCAGCTCCGTGCATTATCATGCTCCGTCTGTACTTCGTCAGATGGGCCTGTGGATCAGTCCGGCCATCATAGATCTCCAGCCTAGGCACTCTGAAGTCGCCTGGCATAGCTGCCTCAACGACGGCGCGAATAAACGGGCAGTCATCTTCGCATAATGCCCCCGACAGCCTGTCCCAAACGGGTTTTCTGGCCACTTGCTTCTCCACTCTGTCCAGCCGTGCCAATATCCTTTCCATAAGCGCAGTGGCGCTAGGACCATTTTCACGGGAGGGAGATCAACGGCGCCTCTTCAGGGAGCGAGTTCGGCACGGAGGGGTCAGGGACCTCGCCTCGGGCGACGAACTGCTTCGCTGTGAGACTCTCGGTCGCTTGGACCCGGTTTGTCCCACAGGCCGTTTCCCGAGGGCTATATCTTCTGTGGATGATTCTCCACGAGGCTCTCTACTTCCTGAACTGCTGTATGTAGACTTGGGGCTTCTCTCCCGAGGGCGTGCTGATGAGGAGGGTTTTTGGGCCTGTGACTGCTGTGGCCATCTTCGGTCGATCTGCTGAGTCATTTCAGCAACGACCGAGCGCTGAAAGTCCCTCAAGAAGCTCATGGTGATTACCAGAGGGCGGTCTTCCTCGGGCGTAGAAGTCTCTGGGAATGTCTGCTCAGCGGCCGGTTGTATCTCAGGCGCGGACGAGGACCTTGGGAGTCCCTTGTCCTTAGAACGCGGAGTCTCAACGACGGCGATTTGCGAGCGGGTTCCCACAGACGGCGCCAAATGATGGCCTGGGGCCTCATCGTTGTGAGTCATGATGACTGTTGAAGAGACTTCTAGGAGGAAGAACGCCGGAAAAAGGAGAAAGTCACTAGCTCAAAGAGAAAGGCAGTAAAGTCTCACCTGGTATTTTCTCTGAGTGTGGGAGCTGTATCTCCGGCCAACCAACCTCCTGTCAAGTATTTATTTCCTGTATATATATGAATACCTAGCCCGTTCAGATCATGACACGTGTGCGGTTGGATGCTCCTGAACTTCTGGGCGTAGGGGACAGATAGTTGGTAACCAGATGGCCTCGAGCCTTGTGCTGAGACGAGCCATGATGTGATTCTGATGGCGTCTGCGCGTCAGGGCGGCTTTTTACCTCTGTGGTGGGATGTGTCAGAGGCTTCCTTAAATGCTTCCTTAAATGCTCCTGCCGTACTCCCGAGGTCCCTGGGCAAGGTCGTCCTCTAGTTCGGACAGAGCCTCTTCGGGAAGCATACCCTCAGTTCGGGGGTTCCCAGTTCCAGGGGGTTCCGCCTTCGGGGATATCATGTTCGGGCAGCAATGTCTGGTGCCACTTTTCCGAAGGCGCGCTGTTCACAACCTTGGGGGGCGAATAGAGTCCTCAAGTTTTACTGGCGTGCCGAGGCTCGGAGCTCTCCGGCTATCTCCCAAGGTGCATGATTCCACCTGTTCCCGGGAAGCGCCAGTTCTTCTGGCCATTGTTGTGGCAGGGTGTTCGGCCAGATTGAGGCGATAGCCTTTGGCTATCACCTATAGTTCAGGATTTCCCAGGGGTTTTCCCTACAGGCCTACCTGGACTGCCACCCAAAAGAGAGGTGGAGTTTGAAATCAAATTGATGCTAGGAACAGCCCCAGTGTCTACTGCACCATATATGATGGCACTAGCTAAAATGATAGAATTGAGAAAGCAATTGGATGAATTGCTTGAAAAAGGGTTCATTAGACCTAGTGTGTCTCCCTTGGGAGCACCTTTATTATTTGTGAAAAAGAATAATGGAACCCTTAGGCTCTGTATAGATTGTAGAAAACTTAACACCATGACCATTATGAACAAGTACCCCCTCATAAGAATTGAAGATCTATTTGATCAGTTGAAAGGAGCAAAGATATTTTCTAAAATAGATCTAAGGTCTGGTTATTTCTAGCTAAAGCTCAAGGAGGAAGTCATACCTAGGACTACTTTCATAACTAGGTATGGACACTTTGAATATACAGTGATGCCATTTGGGAACACAAATGCACCTGCATTTTTCATGGACTTAATGTAGAGGGTGTTCAGAGCATACCTAGATCACTTTGTGGTGGTTTTTATTGATGATATTTTGGTATACTCAAAAGATGAGGAAACACGTAAAGAAGACCTAAAGATGGTGCTTGGCTTGCTCTAAGAACATAAGCTTTATGGGAAGCTAAGCAAATGTAAATTTTAGAATCAAGAAATTGGGTTTCTGGGTTATGTGATAAATGATCAAGGACTAGTAGTAGATCCTTAAAAGGTAAGATCAATCTTGGACTAGAAGCAACCCCAGAATGTGAAGGTAGTCAAAAGTTTCCTAGGGTTAGCTTGCTATTACAGGAGATTTGTGCCAAAATTTTCTGTTATAGCAGCTCCCATGACCTAGTTAACTAGAAAGAACTGGAAATTTGTTTGGGAAAGAAAATGTGAAGAAAGCTTCCAAGAGCTGAGAAGGAGGTTGACAATAGCTCCTATGTTGGTTTTACCAGATCCTGAAAAGGACTGTGAGGTATATATAGATGCATCCCATGTAGCATTAGGTTGTGTCCTAATGCAAAACAAATAGGCTATTGCTTTTGGATGAAGACAATTAAGACCACTTGAAAAGAAGTATCCAGTGCATGACCTGGAACTAGTAGCAGTAGTCTTTGCTCAAAAGCAATGGAGACATTACCTATTGCATAATAAATGTTAGGTCTATACAGACCGTAAAAGCCTTAAGTACCTTTTTACTCAGAAGGACTTGAACATGAGACAGTGGAGATGGTTGGAATACTTGAAGGATTTCAACTGTGTAATTGAATACACAGCTGGTAAAGCCAAAGTAGTTGCAGATGCTCTAAGCAGGAATTACACTAGAGTTCTTAAGGGAGGAGAAGGGGAGCATAAGGATGAGAGCCTTACCCTTACTTGCTTAGCAAGTTAATGGCTAACTTGGGAGCATGAGCAACTTAGTGTGCTTACCATTACCGCTAAATGAACGGAACTCATTAGGGAAGCACAACTTGGTGATGAAAACATTGGATTGGTGTCTAGTCAGAAAAAAGGAGAACTATTTCAAGGATTCTCCTACAAGCAAGGATTGTTATACTTCCAAAATGGAGTATATGTGCCTATAAAGTATGATCTAAGATTCCAGATTTTGGAAGAAGCACAATCTAGTATACTTAGCATGCATCCTGGAACCATAAAATGTACCCTACTTTAAGAGCTTACTTTTGGTGGCCATATAAAAAGCATGACATTAGCACTCATGTGGCCAAATGTGAAGTGTGCCAACAAGTGAAAGTTGAGCACCAGAAACTAGGAGGGAAGCTTCAAAACTTGCCCATACCTAAAAGAAAATGGGGGTCCATATCTGTGGATTTTGTAGTGGGAATGCGACTGAAAAGAAGGAAACATAATGCCATTTGGGTCATTGTAGATAGAGTAACCAAGGCAGCCCATTTTCTCCTAATGAATCTCACTGACATTTTGGAGAAACTTACCCACTTTACATAAGGGAGATAGTGAGATTTCAAGGAGTACCTAATGATATTGTGTCAGATAGGGATCCTAGGTTTATTTCTAGGTTCTGGAAATCCCTACATCAGGCATTACGAACTAAACTTAAGTTTAGTTCAGCATACCATCCATAGACTGATGGACAAATAGAAAGAACAATCCAAATGTGTTGTGTCATTGATTTTCAAGGAAAATGGGATGTGCATCTCCCACTAGTGGAGTTCTCTTCTAACAATGGTTACCATTCAGTGATTGGAATGGCCCCACATGAACCCTTGTATTGCAGGAAGTGTATTACACCTCATTAATGGCATTAGCTAGAAGATAAGTTAGAATTGGGACCAGACATTGTTAAAGAGACCATAGAAATGATGAAACTGGTTCAGGCAAGAATCAAGGCTGCTAATGATAGGCAGTAGTGTTATGCAAATCTAAAAAGGAAAAAGGACCTGGAATTCTAGGAAGGGGACTAGGTGTGGCTTAAAGTCTCTCCTATGAAAGGAGTGATAAGACTTGGAACAAAAGGGAAATTAGCACCCAGATACATAGGGCCATGGGTTGGCCAAAGTTAGGAATATAGCATACAAGTTGGATTTGCTAGCTGAACTTGGAAATATACATGATGTGTTTCATGTAAGCTTGCTTAAAAAGTATGTTCCAAATTCTAAACAGATAGAAATTCTTACTAGTGTACCTATAAACCCAAACCTTTCATTTGAAGAGGTACCAATTTAATTCCTTGCCAGAGACACTAGGAAGTTGAGAAGAAGGAGGATTTCTATGATTTAGGTTCAGTGGAGTAACCATACTCCCGAAGAGGCAACTTGGGAAGTAGAATAGGAAATTGCCAAGAGTTACTCTTAGTTGTATCCAAAACTTGTGAAGAATTTGGAGGACCAAATCCTTAAAGGAAGGAAGAGTTATCAGGACCCTATCTTAGTACTTGGCCAATGCCAAAAATGTAAGAAAAATGTAATAAAACAATGAGGGACTTAAGTGAAAATAAAGGAGGTGATGTATATATGCAACCGAGTACTATCGGGTTCAACTGCACATTTAAAATGGCCCAAGTGCTAATGGCGAGAAGCAAAGTTTAATGGCCAAATTGAACCTTCTTTTGGGTGTTAATAATGTTGCCAAGATGTGTAAAAGGACTTAATATGCCATGCAAGAATGTGTGAGGCCATGAAGGGCATTGAGGCCATTTTGTGTACATACGGCACATGGCCGGTTAATGCATGCTTCCACCTAGCCGAAAACTCTAATTTTGGGTCAAACCTTCATTTTGCAAGTCCAAGTTGTGTTCTTGGTGTTCTTGGGTTGGAAGCATCGGTTCATGCTAAGATCTTGTTGATTCAAGCTTGAATTCAAGAATCAAGCTTATATTTGGTGAATTTAGCCATAGGCGACCTTGCACTTGTGTTTTCAAGCTTGGCCTTGAAGATCCAAGTTGAAACCAAAAGCTTAAAGCAAGAAATTGGTAAGGACTATGGTTTACTACTTGATTTTGGTATTGTTCCATGTTCAAGTTAGTGGTTTGGCTTCTAAGTGATAGTAAATTGAGCTATATGATCTTACAATGCTATATGGGGCTTATGTGCTTACCTTCGGGTTTGTGTGAATTGTGACTAGCTAGTTACTAATGGCAAGTACATAGAGTTCATCATAGGAGGGGCAACCTATATTTGAACTTAGAGCTCCAGTGGAATGGATCGTTATATGGTGAAGCTTGATGGAATTTATAGGTGTACTTGCTAGTTTGGCTTCAGCTGAGATGAACATTATGTTGTGGTGTGTGAGTTGTGTGCTTTGTTGCTTGGTTGTGCTTGCTAACCTCTTATACTTGTTGTTATTATATGTATTTGTTATTGTACATGTGGTTTTGGCTTTTTCCTATTTTTCTTGCAGGTGAAGCAATCCTAATGGGAGGTTAAGCCCTCGGGTTTAACTAAATAAGCTTTTAGAGCTGTAGTAATCCTTATTGAGTTATAAAACTCATGCCCCTTATTGTATATGTTTCAGGAAAAGGCTTTGAGGTTGATTGAGTTGTGTAGTTGCTTTTGCACTAAGTTAGTACAGGGTTTGGCAAGGTATGCATTATAACTGAGAGCTTGGCTTACATGTACATAGTGCAAGTCTTTTGTTATTGCCCAAACTCATGTGTTTGAGTTTTGCAGGCTTGTGTAGATTTGTGGGACAAGTCTAGGATCAATGGATGTGAGCTCATGGGCTTTGCTAGGTTTGTTTGCACTTATGGGTATAGGGATGGTTCTAGGCATCTTCCTACAAACCTTGGTTTTGTATTGTACACTTAAAGTAGCTCTAGGGTATTGCTAGGAAGTATAGGTATGTAATGCATAAAAATGGTTGTTTTGGATTTTGAGTATTCTTGGTATGGTTCCAAGTATGTAGTACTAAGTATGGAGGTTATTTTGTGTACATATAGCCTTGATCAGATCATGGAACTATTATGTAGTTGATATGAATGAATGAAATGCCAAGTTATGCTACTAGTACTGGTTACAGGAAAGTTTTTGACCATATTGTACTAAACCTCACTTAGATATTGGTGAGCCAAATGTGTATGTGGCATGAAAGCCTTGCATTTTCAAAACTTGAATGAGATGGGTATCATGGTTGCCCTGCATTGAAATCACACTTGATGAGCACACACTTGAAGCACATCATCATGAAGACGTAGAGGTCTTGCTTGAGTTGCAAGTAACTAAATATGCCTTGGCTTGTAAAGCAAGTAAAGATCTAAGAGCTACCTAGTAAGCCTCCTAGGGCACCTCCCAGGCCTTCGTCTTAAGAACATATGGTTTGAGCAATAAAAAGGAAAGTTGGTCGAGACCTAAGCTAACATATACAAATATTATAAGTTCAAATAAATGGTACAAAATGATTAATGCTTTGGTAGCACAGTTAAGTGGCATTGTAGATGCACAGGCTGAGGCTTATGTGGGGTGTGACAAAGAAGCCCTTAATGTGCCTGACTTTCACCTGGAAATTTGCATCCTCCCCATGATGAGGGGACTTAGGAGGGACTTACAACTCTTCTATGAGTTCTCCAAAGACCTACCTGACACTCTCGAAGAATTCTACCGAAGGGTAGAGCAACACATGACAGCCGAGTTGTTACTGATGGGTGGCCCTAAGTTCGGCCACAACCTTTCTGAGGGTCAGAGTCACAAACCTCGATATTCAGCTGAGGGAGGGGGCAGACCTCAGAAAGCAAGGGGGAAAACGGCAGTACTGTTCACCCCTCTAAACACTACAGGAACAAACATCTTGATGGCTATGTAATGGCAAATTACCACAATCCAACGTCTGAAGCCCATGACCTCGGACAACAAGAAGAACATGAAAAAATTCTATCAATTTCATCAGGACCACAGGCATGATATTGAGGATTGTTTCTACCCTAAACAGTATATTGAATCTTTGATCAAGCGAAGGCAACTTCGATGTTACTTGCAGATGCCGTGGCCTAAAGCCCAAGAAAGAAAAGAAGAAGAGAGGAAATGAGAGGATGAGGACTATGATTTTGACATATGTCAAAACCAAAGTCCTAGAAAGTGTGCACCACCTCTGACTGGAATAATCTAGACAATCACAATCGGAATACCCTCGACGGAAAGGAAAAGGAAAGCTCGAGAAATCTCGATGATGGAATTTGACACCTCAGTGAACAAACTCATTCAGATAGATGGGTCTATAGTGAAATTTTCGCATGATGACCCTCTCTTAATCATGGCAAGGATAAGAAGCTGGGATGTCAATAGGTTGCTCATTGATGATGGGTCAAACACTGATGTGTTGTTCTCCCACTTGTTGTCAAACTTGGGCACCTCCAAGGGTGATCTTAAACCTGTTACCTGATAGCCAAAGGCTGTCGCCTCAATCTGGCCGAATACCCTGCCACAACAACGGCCAGAAGAACTGGCGCTTCCCGGGAATAGGTGGAATCATGCACCTCGGGAGATAGCCTGAGAGCTCCGAGCCTCGGCACGCCAGTAAAACTTGAGGACTCCATTCGCCCCCCAAGGTTGTGAACAACGCGCCTTCGGAAAAGTGGCACCAGACATTGCTGCCCGAATATGATATCCCCGAAGGCGGAACCCCCTGGAACTGGGAACCCCCGAACTGAGGGTAGGCTTCCCGAAGAGGCTCTGTCCGAACTAGAGGACGACCTCGCCCAGGGACCCCGGGAGTACGGCAGGCGCATTTAAGGAAGCATTTAAGGAAGCCTCTGACACGTCCCACCACAGACGTAAAAAGTCGCCCTGACGCGCAGACGCCATCAGAATCATATCATGGCCCGTCTCAGCACAAGGCTCGAGGCCATCTAGTTACCAACTATCTGTCCCCTACGCCCAGACGTTCAGGAGCATCCGACCGCACACGTGTCATGATCTGAACGGGCTAGGTATTCCTATATATACAGGAAATAAATACTTGACAGGAGGTTGGCAGGCCGGAGATACAGCTCCCATACTCTGAGAAAAGACCAGGCGAGACTTTTCTGCCTTTCTCTTTGAGCTAGTGACTTTCTCCTTCTTCCGGCCACCACTGACTTGGGCGTCGGAGGCTCCCCCCCCGGAAAAACACTCCGGGGGCCTCCTAACCCTGTTTCCCAGTTTTCCAGGTACTCTCCTAGAGGCGATCCACCTTCCAGGCGTTCTTCCTCCTAGAAGTCTCCTCAACAGTCATCATGACTCACAACGATGAGGCCCTGGGCCATCATTACCTTTCCTATCTTCGGCGTTGGTCCCTTGGAACTCCCGGTGCTTGGGTGGATTGATCTACCGCTGAAGTTAAGGGGTACCTCAATCCAGAGCAAGGGAGAACTCTTTGCTTCCACTATGGCAAGGTTCATTGTCATAGATGTTCCATCTTCATATAATGCCATCCTCGGAAGATAGACCTAGGGGAATCTTCACATTCGATTAGATATGAAATACATGATAGTCACATTCAAAGAAAATGAAGGTGATACAGAGATACTAATTGATAAAGCTGAGGTAAGAAAGGTGTTCATCTGTGCAAGATAGACTCCGATGAAGGTTCATGTGCAAACTTCAGAGAAGAAGGGCATGATTAGTGATGAGGCGATAGAAAAAGATGAGAGTAATCTTCAAAAGATAGAAACAGAGCATGTAGAACTTGTCCCAGGCCAAAGTAACTGTGTGGGGAAAAAACTAGCCGAAGGTGACAAGGAAAATCTTGTATCTCTTCTGTCAATGAACAAATATCTATTTGCTTACACTTCGAAGGATATGCCCGGGGTAAACTCGAGTATAATTAAACACAGCCTCAAAGTAAGGCCTGAGGCAAGGTCCGTTCGGCAGAAAAAGCATAGCCTCTCCTGCATAAGAACAATTTCATAAAAACCGAAGTTCAAAGACTATTGGAGGTAGGCATAAGAAAGGGGGTCAAGTACCCTAACTGGCTCAGCAACATTGTTGTAGCTGCAAAAGAAGGGATCAATAAAATCTGAATGTGCATCGACTTTCAAAATGTTAATGATGCTTGTCCAAAGGACTCGTATCCTCTAACATCAATAGGCCAATTGGTAGACTCCACTTCCGAATACGGTTTGCTTAGCTTCCTTGATGCTTTTAGAAAATACTGCCAAATTTAGGTGGATCCCAAAAATGAGGAAAACACCGCCTTCATTACCGAATGTAGGACCTATTATTACATCAGAATGCCCTTTGGCCTTAAAAACATAGGAGCCACTTACCAAAGGCGGATGAACAGGGTGTTCGACTCCCAAATTGGGAGAAATATGGAAGTATACGTCAACGATATGATAGTTAAGAGTAAAATACATAGCAACCATGTCGTAGATTTGGTGGAAACATTCCACCAACTTTAGAAGTTTGAGATATGTCTTAACCCCAAAAAGTGCATGTACAGGGTAACATCAGAGAAATTCCTCAGATCCATGGTATTTGAAACAGGAATTGCTAACCCTGAAAAGGGCGATGCTCTGCTAGCATTCCAAACTCTAACAACAACGAACGATATATAAAGGCTCACTAGAAGAATAACTTCCTTGAGCAGATTCATATCCAGATACGGAGACCGGTGCAGGCTGTTCTTCAAAGTACTTACAAAAGTTTCCAAAAATGAAGCCAACCCTGCAACCGAGGAACACCCTTGCAATGAGGAATGTCAAAAGGCATGGGAGGAGCTTAAAAATTACTTGGCCCGCTTGCCGACACTTTGGAAACTGAAGGAAGTAGAATTGCTCATCCTCTACCTTGCAGTAACTAACAAAGCCGTAAGTTCGGTTTTGGTTAGGGAGGAAGTAAGGAACCAATGTCGAGAATACTATGTGTGCAAGTCCCTGTATGGTGCCAAAGTTAGGTACCCTCTTTTGCAAAAGGCCATCTATGCCCTAGTGTTGGCAAGCAGGAGGCCGCAGCCTTATTTCCAAGGACATCCTATCACTGTTCAAAGTAACTTACCTTTTAAGGATGTCATGCAGAAGGTAGACCACTTGGGCTGATTATTCAAGTGGTGCATCAACTCAGTGAGTACGATATCACTTATGAGCCAAGAAAGACAATAAAAGCCCAAGCACTGGCAGATTTTATTGCCGAGGTACCCGAAACTGCAGGCACATTTAGGGACCTTACAAATGGCAAACCTGGGTGGACATTATTCATCAATGGAGCCTCAAGATTTGAACACCAAGGTGCCAGAGTAGTTCTTCGTGGACTTGAAGGTATGGAAGCCTCAAAGTCCATCAAATTTGATTTTAATGTCACCAATTACATTGTCGAATATGAAGCCCTCATAGCAGGCTTACAATTAGCAAAATGAGTTGGTGTGCAAAACCTGAAGGCCCATAGTGACTCTCAGCTGGTGGTCCGATAGATCATAGGGGACTATGAGGCAAAAGACCCAAACTTGGCAAAGTACCATAATCTTGTGAAAGGGCTCATTTAAGAGTTTGAGAGGGTGCAGATAGAAAATGTACCCCAACAAGATAATGTGGAAGCAGATATTTTGGTGAAATCTAAGCAATTCACCGAGATACTAGATTGGTTGAGAATAGCATTATTAGCCATCATAACTTTGGAGAACGGGTGGAAGGATCCAATTAAAGAATATCTCATGACTTTGACATTGCCTAAAGACCCTCTAGAGGTGGCAAAGGTGTGAAAGCGTGCTTAGGTAGATACTTCCTAATCGGATAAGAATTGTACCAAGAAGGGTACACAAGCCCACTACAGAGGTGCATTAGTGAAAAGGACATCGAGACAGTCCTCAGAAGTCCATGAGGGGGCTTGTGGGTCTCACATTGGGACTGATGCCCTTGCTAGGGAACTACTCCGGTAAGGATATTTCTGGCCTACTTTAGGGAAAGATGGAAGGTAGTTCATCAAGAAATGCAACAAGTGCCAAAGACACGCACCCATCCAGAGAATACCCTTAGAGGTGATAACTTTGGTGAACTACCCTTGCCCCTTTGCTATTTGGGGTATTGACCTCATTGGGCCTCTTGCAATGGCTCCAAGAGGAGTGAAGTTCTGCGTTCTCACAGTGGATTATTTCACTAAGTGGATCGAAGTAGAGCCTTTGGCAGCAATTTTGGCAAAGGAAATATAGAGATTTGTATGGAAGAACATCATATGTAGATTCAATGTGCCGAGGGTAATAGTAGCAGATAATAGTTCTCAATTCACTAATAAAGGATTTCAGGAATTCACAACCAACGTCAGGGTAAAATTGCACTTAAACCCAGTTGCCCATCCTCAGAGCAATGGACAAGTTGAAGTGTCTAATAGGACAATCAAAGATGGTCTAAAAAATAGGTTGAAACAGGTAAAGGGAAAATGGTCGGGAAAACTCCCAAGTGTGTTGCGGAGTTACCGAACAACACCTAGAATAGCTACTGGAGAAACACCTTTCTCACTTGTCCTTGGCATTGAGGCCATCGTCCCTATCAAAGTCATATAACCATCTATTAGGATATAGGTGTTTGACAAAGAAGGAAATGCCTCGATCTAAGAGCTCACTTTGACATGATTGACAAACATTGAGAGATGGCCAAACTCAAAAGAAAAGCCTTTCATCAAAAGGTAGCCATTGCTGAAAACTTTCATGTCAAACCTACAGTGAGAAAGAAAGGAGATCTTGCTCTCCGAAAGGCCGAACTAGAGCCTTGAAGACCATCTCATGGTGTACTTACGCCAAATTAGGAAGGACCTTATTTGGTCTTTCAGGAAGTTCGGCCAAGAGTCCATAAGCTCATAAATACGAAAGAAGAAAAGTTGAACAACTCATGGCATTCTGACTCTTTGAAAAAATTTTACACTTAGAATTTTCCAAAAATTTTACACTAAATGTCATTGAGGGTGGATGACCAAATGTGGTTAAATCTGAAAGTACCTAAGTGTTGTATGTGATAGCCGAAGGACTATCGCCTCCGCCTGCCCGAACTCCCTGCCACCAGAATGGCCAGGAGATCTCGCGCTACCCGGAAAAAGGTGGGATCACACACCTCGGAGAAAAGCCGAAGAGCCCGAGCTCGGCACGACAGGAAACTTGAGCATACTTTTTGTTAGTGTTGTGCCCAAAAAGCCAATCATGAGATGATTGTATTTTTGCACATTGAGTCATGATATTTTATTGAGGCATTAATCCAGCAATTTTGTTTGTTGTTTTGTTTCTGTGTAACGTCATAAACATAATTGTAACCCTAGAATAATGATATTCTTAAACGTCCCTAGTTTAGTATTATTGTGGAGCGGGTTGCAATAATACATAATGACTAGCATATGTGGAGGCCAATATGAGATATGTAGTCTACATATGGGTACAAGTTGGAGAACTTGTGTACTGGACCGACCCACCATGAGAACACTTCATGGATCGTTATATGAGTGTCATAAGTGATTCTCATAGTGATCATGGTATATGTAGTCCTTCGACCTAAGATCAGCAAGGTTCCCTACATGTGAGTCACATACTTTGATACTTTCCTTTGTTGCTCGTAACTGAGTGAACTTGAAGGAGGTCATTGGGTATAACACATATCATGCGGAGGGATTTGTATGATCAAGATGGGATTTGTCCCTCCTATGTAACGGGAGTGATATCTTTGGGCCCCTTGATAGAGTGAGACTTAGAAAATGCATGGCCATGCTCCGATGAGTTGATATATGATATCAATGTCGTCAGTTTAAGTTGGTCTACTCGGTAATCAAGAAACCAAAGATTGGGCTATACGAGAGTGACACATTCCATGTCTTGTGCTTAGTCTTGATATCTTGGACAAAGGGACAATGGCATATATCGGTGATGATCATAAAGGTTTAGCCGATTCACCGACAATCTTGTCACTTGGGTAGCAATGATGTGTTGCTAGACACCGCTCATTACTTATGATCATAAATGTGATTTATGATCATTGCCAACATGGCAAGAGCCTATTGGGTCACACACATAGAGCTATTTGGATCATTAGAGTGCATGGGCTAATTATTTGGGTTATGGTTTCACTTTAATTTCGTATTAATAATGGGCCAAGGAGTTGAGCCATTATTAAGCTTGAAATTAAATCCTAATTGGATTAGGGCTTTGAAACCCATTAGGCCTGGAAGTTGAGTCTCACTCTAAATACAACTTTTAAGTGAGAAATTCGCAGGTCTCCTTGCCCTTGCCTCCCAAAAGGACAGCCACACTCTTCTTTTGCAATTCCTTGGATGACGCAAGCTAGCACTGCGAGCGCAAGAGAAACGCATCTGCCGGGACGTGGTGGAAGCGTGGTGATCCCGAGAGGCTCGTGTGGATACCATAGAGAGCCTGAACACGTCAACTGTTTAGGTTTTTGTGATTCGCCTCTACAGTTGAGTGAGAGATCTCAACTGAAAATTAGGTATGAAATTTTCGAACACCCGGTTTACCCCGTTTCACTTGGATCCTGGAGGGTTTCGGTTAAATTTCGCTGCGCTGTTTCGCTCCCGAAACCCAACAGTGGTATCAGAGCTACTGGTGAAACCCTAAATCGGGATTGAGTGTTGAATCGCATGATGCTATGTGTTCGATTGGTTTTCGGCCATGATTAATTAGATTGATTCATGATGCATGAAATCGGAATTCGTATTGAACATATGAGATATATGAAGAAACGACACAAATTGGTTAATGAGATTAACCCAAAATTGATAGGTATGAGATACCTATATGGATTAGGATTCTTGCAATAGTTGTAAAAACCCTAGGTTTGTTCGGATTCGGCCAGCGGGACCGCCGTATGCGAAGCGCCACATAAATAAAACCTGGTTAATCAACACGCGAAAATTGGCATGCATCTTTGTGGAATGAGATTTGACATGATATGCTGATTGGTGTTTGAAGCATGGGGCATGGTTATAGCCCTTGATTGGTTGTACTTGTAAATATGGCCTGCAAGTCGTGCCTTTTCTTATCACTCTCATTGTACATTCTCTTCTCACCTTACTCCCCTCGAATGTAACTCGAGGTTTCTATTATTGATGTAATGGTGCATTATGGGCTCATCCAAGGTGGTATGTCCAAGGATCATGCAAGGAGGTATGTCCAAGGAGGTGACAACAAAAGGGCAGCCAAGAAAGGAAGAGAAGGAGCTTGTGAAGACTCTTTTCTTTTCTTAGGCTTTTATGATATTCTCATTGGCTTGAGAATATTGCATAGTTTGGGCTATAACCATGTCACGTTTATTTCTTGTAAGCATGAGATGCATGTTTTATATTTGTATGTGATGCATGTATAAAACAACCGGAGATAACAAATTGGTGAGATCAAAAGATAAAATCCCTCAAACAAATATTAAGTCATTAAATGTGATGCCTTCCAAATGTTGGCACTCGTCAAGACTTTGATCAACATTAGGTGGGTTTGCCAAAGCAAAGGACCTATGTTCATCTTGGTAAGGCGCGATGGGATAATAGTGATATCCAAACTGCTAACTTTGGGTTTGACTTAACTAAGTCATCCTAATAGGATTAGGGACTTAGAGGCATAGAGTTGGGCTTAAGTTCATGAGATGAGCTTGGACAAGTGTTGTTCACCCAACTATCCAAGAGTTGCATAAGATGCAATTGGCAATGAGTTGCCTACCTAAATAGCTGTAACTTGAGAGAAAAGCCAAAGCTGACTCAGGTTGTGGTCAAATATGGATCTTGGCCCACTAGAATACCTTAGCGCCGAGGTGTTCCGAAATAATATCGAGGGTTATTATTTTGAGGAAAATAGTGGGAGTATCATTTAATAAAAGTCCTTATTAAATGAATTAAAATACATGACTCTTACACTGCATATTTACTGTTGTAGATAACCATGGCACAAAACACATCGACACTTTCGTTGCGACCGATCCTTGAGAAGGAAAAACTGAATGGGACCAACTTTCTCAAATGGTACCGAAACTTGAGGATAGTGCTCAAACAAGAGAGAAAGGCATATGTCCTAGAGCAACGCATTCCGAATGAGCCTGCTGCCACTGCTCCAAGAGCTGAAAGGGATGCTCACAAGAGGCATTCTGATGATGCTTTGGATGTTGCATGCCTCATGCTTATTACCATGGAATCTGAGCTTCAGAAGCAACATGAGAACATGGGGGCGTTCGATATGATCGAACATCTCAAAATGCTTTTCCAAGAGCAAGCTAGGCATGAGAGGTTTGAGACCTCTAAGGCATTGTTTCAGTGCAAGATGTCTGAGGGAAGTCCCGTGGGTCCTCATGTGCTCAAGATGATTGGGTACATTGAGAATCTTGAGAATTTGGGATTTGCTCTTCAGAAAGAGTTGGCTATCGATGTAGTCTTTCAATCGTTGCCTGAAAGCTACAGTCAGTTCGTCATGAACTATAACATGAACGACCTAGACAAGTCCCTTCCTGAATTGCTCAACATGTTGAGAACTGCTGAGCAAAACCTTAAGAAGGCTAAGCCCATTTTGATGGTTCAAAAGAATAAGGGAAAGGGAAAAGCCAACAAGAAGAAGGATAAAGCTAATGGAAAGTCCAATGCTAGTTCTTCTTGAGCTGCACTGAAACCAAAGGGTGGTGTGGCAAAGGAAGGGGAGTGCTTCCATTGTAAGCAACCTGGACACTGGAAGCGCAACTGCAAGCTCTATCTTGAAGAACTTGCTAAGGAAAAAGGAAGTAAGACTTCCATTTCAGGTATTCTTGTTATAAAGGCTAACTTTTCTACTTCCTCATCTTGGGTATTGGATACTGGATGTGGATCTCACATTTGTGCAAATGTGCAGGATCTAAGTAGAAGTAGAAGATTGGCCCGAGGTGAAGTGGACCTACGTGTTGGAAATGGAGCAAGGGTTGCTGCCTTAGCCGTAGGGACTTATGTTCTTACTTTACCTAGTGGATTAGTTTTAGAATTAGACAACTGCTACTTTGTGCCTACTATTAGTAGAAATTTGATTTCTGTTTCTTGTTTGGACAAGAAAGGTTTTTCATTTATAATAAAGGACAAGTGTTGTTCTATTTATTTGAATGAAATCTTTTATGGTAGTGCTCAACTTAGCAATGGGTTGTATGTTCTAGACATTGAAGATCCAATCTATAATGTGAATACCAAGAAGGTCAGATTAAATGATTCAAACCCAACCTATCTCTGGCACTGTCGCTTGGGCCATATAAATGAGACCCGCATATCCAAGCTCCATAAGGATGGACTCTTGGACTCATTTGATTTTGAATCATATGAGACATGTGAGTCATGTTTGTTGGCCAAGATGACCAAAGCCCCATTCACAGGGCAAAGTGAAAGGGCTAATGACTTACTAGGACTCATACATAGTGATGTATGTGGCCCTATGTCTACACAAGCTAGAGGAGGTTTCCAATACTTCATTACTTTCACTGATGACTTTAGCAGATATGGCTATGTGTATCTTATGAGACACAAGTCAGAATCCTTTGAAAAGTTCAAAGAATTCAAGAATGAAGTAGAGAATCAACTCAGGAAGAGTATCAAAGTGCTTCGATCAGATCGAGGTAGAGAGTACTTGGATCGAGAATTCCTTGACTATCTGAAGGAGTGTGGTATAGTATCACAACTCACTCCACCAGGTACACCTCAATGGGATGGTGTTTCTGAAAAGAGAAATCGAACTCTGTTACACATGGTTTGCTCTATGATGAGTCAAGCTGACCTTCCAAACTCCTTTTGGGGACATGCTCTAGAGACGGCCGCTTTTACACTAAACCGAGTTCCATCTAAATCGGTTCAAAAGACACCATATGAGATATGGAGTGGGAGGCGTCCCAATTTGTCTTTTATGAAGATTTGGGGCTGTGACGCTTATGTAAAACGTCAATCCTCTAACAAACTAGGGCCCAAATCTCAAAATTGTCTTTTTGTTGGGTATCCCAAAGAAACAAAGGGTTCCTATTTCTACAATCCCTCTGAGCAAAAAGTGTTTGTTGCTCGAACTGGTGTCTTTTTGGAGAAAGAGTTTATCTCTAAAGGAACTAGTGGGAGGAAAGTAGAACTTGAAGAAATTCAAGAACAACAAGGAGACATCGAACCTGAAATGGAACCTGAACAGACACCACAAGATGTTGTGGTTCAAGAGTCTGTTCCTGTAGCACAAAGCCCACGTAGGACTGGTAGGATTCGGCGTGAGCCCGAGAGATATGGATTTCTCGTGACTCACACCGGTGATGTGATGCTCATGGATCAAGATGAGCCCACAACCTACCAACAAGCTATGTCGGGGCCTGACTCTGAGAAGTGGCTAGTGGCCATGAAATCCGAGATGGAATCCATGTATGAAAACCAAGTATGGACTTTGGTTGACCCACCTGAAGGGGTAAAACCCATAGGGTGCAAATGGGTTTTCAAGAAGAAAACTGACATGGATGGTAATGTGATTACCTTTAAGGGACGATTGGTCGCAAAAGGTTTCAAGCAAATTCATGGTATTGACTATGATGAAACTTTTTCACCAGTTGCTATGCTTAAATCCATCCAAATTTTGTTTGCTATTGCTGCACACTATGATTATGAGATATGGCAAATGGATGTCAAAACTGCATTCCTAAATGGAAAGCTACTTGAGGATGTGTACATGACACAACCTGAGGGTTTTGTCACTCCTGGGAATGCCAATAAAGTGTGCAAATTGCGAAGGTCCATTTATGGACTGAAGCAAGCTTCTCGAAGTTGGAATCTTCGTTTTGATGATGCAATCAAAGAGTTTGGTTTTATCAAAAATGAAGATGAACCTTGTGTCTACAAGAAGGTTAGTGGGAGCGCTATTGTCTTCTTGGTGTTGTATGTAGATGACATACTACTCATCGGGAATGACATTCCTGAGCTACAGTCTGTGAAGACTTGGCTAGGGAAATGTTTCTCTATGACGGACTTGGATGAAGCAGCCTATGTGTTAGGCATCAGGATCTATAGAGATAGATCTAGAAAGCTTCTTGGCCTAAGTCAAAGTACATATATTGACAAGGTGCTAAAGGGGTTTAGCATGCAAGATTCCAAGAAAGGATTCTTACCCACGTCACATGGTATCACTCTTTCTAGATCTCAGTGTCCGAGTACAACCGAGGAGAGAGAGCGCATGAGTAAGATTCCATATGCCTCAGCAATTGGATCTATCATGTATGCCATGATATGTACTCGTCCCGATGTCTCATATGCTTTGAGCATGACGAGTAGGTACCAATCGAACCCCGGTGAAAGTCACTGGACAGCTGTTAAGAACATCCTTAAGTACTTACGAAGGACTAAGGATGCATTCTTGGTCTTTGGAGGTGAAGATCAGCTCGTTGTAAGGGGTTACACCGATGCAAGCTTCCAATCCGATAAGGATGATTTTAGATCACAATATGGTTATGTGTTTTGTATTGGTGGTGGTGCTGTGAGCTGGAAGAGTTCAAAGTAAGAGACAGTAGCTGACTCTACAACAGAATCTGAGTACATTGCCGCCTCTGATGCTGCGAAGGAGGCAGTTTGGATAAAGAAGTTCATCACTGAACTTGGAGTGGTTCCAAGCATTGTTGACCCGATAGAGCTCTATTGTGACAACAATGGAGCAATCGCATAGGCTAAGGAACCTCGATCTCACCAGCGATCCAAACACATACTTCGACGCTATCATCTCATTAGGGAGATCATCGAGAGGGGTGATGTAAGGATATGCAGGACTTCGACAGACAGCAACATTGCTGATCCACTGACAAAGACCCTTACGCAGCAGAAGCATGATAGCCATTCTAGGTCCATCGGTATTAGATACATGGATGATTGGCTTTTAGTGCAAGTGGGAGATTGTTAGTGTTGTGCCCAAAAAGCCAATCATGAGATGATTGTATTTTTGCACATTGAGTCATGATATTTTATTGAGGCATTAATCCAGCAATTTTGTTTGTTGTTTTGTTTCTGCGTAACATAGTAAACATAATTGTAACCCTAGAATAATGATATTCTTAAACGTCCCTAGTCTAGTATTATTGTGGAGCGGGTTGCAATAATACATAATGACTAGCATATGTGGAGGCTAATATGAGATATGTAGTCTACATATGGGTACAAGTTGGAGAACTTGTGTACTAGACCGACCCACCATGAGAACACTTCATGGATCGTTATATGAGTGACATAAGTGATTCTCATAGTGATCATGGTATATGTAGTCCTTCGACCTAAGATCAGCAAGGTTCCCTACATGTGAGGCACATACTTTGATACTTTCCTTTGTTGCTCGTAACTGAGTGAACTTGAAGGAGGTAATTGGGTATATCACATATCATGCGGAGGGATTTGTATGATCAAGATGGGATTTGTCCCTCCTATGTAACGGGAGTGATATCTTTGGGCCCCTTGATAGAGTGAGACTTAGAAAATGCATGGCCATGCTCCGATGAGTTGATATATGATATCAATGTCGTCAGTTTAAGTTGGTATACTCGGTAATCAAGAAACCAAAGATTGGGCTATACGAGAGTGACACATTCCATGTCTTGTGCTTAGTCTTGATATCTTGGACAAAGGGACAATGGCATATATCGGTGATGATCATAAAGGTTTAGTCAATTCACCGACAATCTTGTCACTTGGGTAGCAATGATGTGTTGCTAGACACCGCTCATTGCTTATGATCATAAATGTGATTTATGATCATTGCCAACATTTCAAGAGCCTATTAGGTCGCACACATAGAGCTATTTGGATCATTAGAGTGCATGGGCTAATTATTTGGGTTATGGTTTCACTTTAATTTCGTATTAATAATGGGCCAAGGAGTTGAGCCATTATTAAGCCCGAAATTAAATCCTAATTGGATTAGGGCTTTGAAACCCATTAGGCCTGGAAGTTGAGTCTCACTATAAATACAACTTTTAAGTGAGAAATTCGCAGGTCTCCTTGCCCTTGCCTCCCAAAAGGACAGCCGCACTCTTCTTTTGCAATTCCTTGGAGGACGCAAGCTAGCACTGCGAGCGCAAGAGAAACGCATCTGCCGGGACGTGGTGGAAGCATGGTGATCCCGAGAGGCTCGTGTGGATACCATAGAGAGCCTGAACACGTCAACTGTTCAGGTTTTGTGATTCGACTCTACAGTTGAGTGAGAGATCTCAACCGAAAATTAGGTATGAAATTTTCGAACAACTGGTTTACCCCGTTTCACTTGGATCCTGGAGGGTTTCGGTTAAATTCCGCTGCGCTGTTTGGCTCCCGAAACCCAACAATGCTATCAGAGCTACTGGTGAAACCCTAAATCGGGATTGAGTGTTGAATCGCATGATGCTATGTGTTCGATTGGTTTTCGGCCGTGATAAATTAGATTGATTCATGATGCATTACACCGGAATTCGTAATGAACATATGAGATATATGAAGAAACGACACAAATTGGTTAATGAGATTAACCCGAAATTGATAGGTATGAGATACCTATATGGATTAGGATTCTTGCAATAGTTGTAAAAACCCTAGGTTTGTTCGGATTCGGCCAGCGGGACCGCCGTATGCGAAGCGCCACATAAATAAAACCTGGTTAATCAACACGCGAAAATTGGCATGCATCTTTGTTGAATGAGATTTGACATGATATGCTGATTGGTGTTTGAAGCATGGGGCATGGTTATAGCCCTTGATTGGTTGTACTTGTAAATATGGCCTGCAAGTCGTGCCTTTTCTTATCACTCTCATTGTACATTCTCTTCTCACCTTACTCCCCTCGAATGTAACTCGAGGTTTCTATTATTGATGTAATGGTGCATTATGGGCTCATCCAAGGTGGTATGTCCAAGGATCATGCAAGGAGGTATGTCCAAGGAGGTGACAACAAAAGGGCAGCCAAGAAAGGAAGAGAAGGAGCTTGTGAAGACTCTTTTCTTTTCTTAGGGTTTTATGATATTCTCATTGGTTTGAGAATATCGCATAGTTTGGGCTATAACCATGTCACGTTTATTTCTTGTAAGCATGAGATGCATGTTTTATATTTGTATGTGATGCATGTATAAAACAACCAGAGATAACAAATTGGTGAGATCAAAAGATAAAATCCCTCAAACAAATATTAAGTCATTAAATGTTATGCCTTCCAAATGTTGGCACTCGTCAAGACTTTGATCAACATTAGGTGGGTTTGCCAAAGCAAAGCACCTATGTTCATCTTGGTAAGGCGCGATGGGATAATAGTGATATCCAAACTGCTAACTTTGGGTTCGACTTAACTAAGTCACCCTAATAGGATTAGGGACTTAGAGGCATAGAGTTGGGCTTAAGTTCATGAGATGAGCTTGGACAAGTGTTGTTCACCCAACTATCCAAGAGTTGCATAAGATGCAATTGGCAAGGAGTTGCCTACCTAAATAGCTGTAACTTGAGAGAAAAGCCAAAGCTGACTCAGGTTGTGGTCAAATATGGATCTTGGCCCACTAGAATACCTTAGCGCCGAGGTGTTCCGAAATAATATCGAGGGTTATTATTTTGAGGAAAATAGTGGGAGTATCGTTTAATAAAAGTCCTTATTAAATGAATTAAAATACATGACTCTTACACTGCATATTTACTGTTGTAGATAACCATGGCACAAAACACATCGACACTTTCGTTGCGATCGATCCTTGAGAAGGAAAAACTGAATGGGACCAACTTTCTCAAATGGTACCGAAACTTGAGGATAGTGCTCAAACAAGAGAGAAAGGCATATGTCCTAGAGCAGCCCATTCCGAATGATCCTGCTGCCACTGCTCCAAGAGCTGAAAGGGATGCTCACAAGAGGCATTCTGATGATGCTTTGGATGTTGCATGCCTCATGCTTATTACCATGGAATCTGAGCTTCAGAAGCAACATGAGAACATGGGGGCGTTCGATATGATCGAACATCTCAAAATGCTTTTCCAAGAGCAAGCTAGGCATGAGAGGTTTGAGACCTCTAAGGCATTGTTTCAGTGCAAGATGTCTGAGGGAAGTCCCGTGGGTCCTCATGTGCTCAAGATGATTGGGTACATTGAGAATCTTGAGAATTTGGGATTTGCTCTTCAGAAAGAGTTGGCTATCGATGTAGTCTTGCAATCGTTGCCTGAAAGCTACAGTCAGTTCGTCATGAACTATAACATGAATGACCTAGACAAGTCCCTTCCTGAATTGCTCAACATGTTGAGAACTGCTGAGCAAAACCTTAAGAAGGCTAAGCCCATTTTGATGGTTCAAAAGAATAAGGGAAAGGGAAAAGCCAACAAGAAGAAGGATAAAGCTAATGGAAAGTCCAATGCTAGTTCTTCTTGAGCTGCACTGAAACCAAAGGGTGGTGTGGCAAAGGAAGGGGAGTGCTTCCATTGTAAGCAACCTGGACACTGGAAGCGCAACTGCAAGCTCTATCTTGAAGAACTTGCTAAGGAAAAAGGAAGTAAGACTTCCATTTCAGGTATTCTTGTTATAAAGGCTAACTTTTCTACTTCCTCATCTTGGGTATTGGATACTGGATGTGGATCTCACATTTGTGCAAATGTGCAGGATCTAAGTAGAAGTAGAAGATTGGCCCGAGGTGAAGTGGACCTACGTGTTGGAAATGGAGCAAGGGTTGCTGCCTTAGCCGTAGGAACTTATGTTCTCACTTTACCTAGTGGATTAGTTTTAGAATTAAACAACTGCTACTTTGTGCCTACTATTAGTAGAAATTTGATTTCTGTTTCTTGTTTGGACAAGAAAGGTTTTTCATTTATAATAAAGGACAAGTGTTGTTCTATTTATTTGAATGAAATCTTTTATGGTAGTGCTCAACTTAGCAATGGGTTGTATGTTCTAGACATTGAAGATCCAATCTATAATGTGAATACCAAGAAGGTCAGATTAAATGATTCAAACCCGACCTATCTCTGGCACTGTCGCTTGGGCCATATAAATGAGACCCGCATATCCAAGCTCCATAAGGATGGACTCTTGGACTCATTTGATTTTGAATCATATGAGACATGTGAGTCATGTTTGTTGGCCAAGATGACCAAAGCCCCATTCACAGGGCAAAGTGAAAGGGCTAATGACTTACTAAGACTCATACATAGTGATGTATGTGGATGTATGTGGCCCTATGTCTACACAAGCTAGAGGAGGTTTCCAATACTTCATTACTTTCACTGATGACTTTAGCAGATATGGCTATGTGTATCTTATGAGACACAAGTCAGAATCCTTTGAAAAGTTCAAAGAATTCAAGAATGAAGTAGAGAATCAACTCAGGAAGAGTATCAAAGTGCTTCGATCAGATCGAGGTGGAGAGTACTTGGATTGAGAATTCCTTGACTATCTGAAGGAGTGTGGTATAGTATCACAACTCACTCCACCAGGTACACCTCAATGGAATGGTGTTTCTGAAAAGAGAAATCGAACTCAGTTACACATGGTTCGCTTTATGATGAGTCAAGCTGACCTTCCAAACTCCTTTTGGGGACATGCTCTAGAGATGGCCGCTTTTACACTAAACCGAGTTCCATCTAAATCGGTTCAAAAGACACCATATGAGATATGGAGTGGGAGGCGTCCCAATTTGTCTTTTTTGAAGATTTGGGGCTGTGATGCTTATGTAAAATGTCAATCCTCTAACAAACTAGGGCCCAAATCTCAAAATTGTCTTTTTGTTGGGTATCCCAAAGAAACAAAGGGTTACTATTTCTACAATCCCTCTGAGCAAAAAGTGTTTGTTGCTCGAACTGGTGTCTTTTTGGAGAAAGAGTTTATCTCTAAAGGAACTAGTGGGAGGAAAGTAGAACTTGAAGAAATTCAAGAACAACAAGGAGACATCGAACTTGAAATGGAACCTGAACAGACACCACAAGATGTTGTGGTTCAAGAGTCTATTCCTGTAGCACAAAGCCCACGTAGGACTGGTAGGATTCGGCGTGAGCCCGAGAGATATGGATTTCTCGTGACTCACACCGGTGATGTGATGCTCATGGATCAAGATGAGCCCACAACCTACCAACAAGCTATGTCGGGGCCTGACTCTGAGAAGTGGCTAGTGGCCATGAAATCCGAGATGGAATCCATGTATGAAAACAAAGTATGGACTTTGGTTGACCCACCTGAAGGGGTAAAACCCATAGGGTGCAAATGGGTTTTCAAGAAGAAAACTGACATGGATGGTAATGTGATTACCTTTAAGGGACGATTGGTCGCAAAAGGTTTCAAGCAAATTCATGGTATTGACTATGATGAAACTTTTTCACCAGTTGCTATGCTTAAATCCATCCAAATTTTGTTTGCTATTGCTGCACACTATGATTATGAGATATGGCAAATGGATGTCAAAACTGCATTCCTAAATGGAAAGCTACTTGAGGATGTGTACATGACACAACCTGAGGGTTTTGTCACTCCTGGGAATGCCAATAAAGTGTGCAAATTGCGAAGGTCCATTTATGGACTGAAGCAAGCTTCTCGAAGTTGGAATCTTCGTTTTGATGATGCAATCAAAGAGTTTGGTTTTATCAAAAATGAAGATGAACCTTGTGTCTACAAGAAGGTTAGTGGGAGCGCTATTGTCTTCTTGGTGTTGTATGTAGATGACATACTACTCATCGGGAATGACATTCCTGAGCTACAGTCTGTGAAGACTTGGCTAGGGAAATGTTTCTCTATGACGGACTTGGATGAAGCAGCCTATGTGTTAGGCATCAGGATCTATAGAGATAGATCTAGAAAGCTTCTTGGCCTAAGTCAAAGTACATATATTGACAAGGTGCTAAAGAGGTTTAGCATGCAAGATTCCAAGAAAGGATTCTTACCCATGTCACATGGTATCACTCTTTCTAGATCTCAGTGTCCGAGTACAACCGAGGAGAGAGAGTGCATGAGTAAGATTCCATATGCCTCAGTAATTGGATCTATCATGTATGCATGAGTAAGATCGCAATATGGTTATGTGTTTTGTATTGGTGGTGGTGCTGTGAGCTGGAAGAGTTCAAAGTAAGAGACAGTAGCTGACTCTACAACAGAATCTGAGTACATTGCCGCCTCTGATGCTGCGAAGGAGGCAATTTGGATAAAGAAGTTCATCACTGAACTTGGAGTGGTTCCAAGCATTGTTGACCCGATAGAGCTCTATTGTGACAACAATGGAGCAATCGCACAGGCTAAGGAACCTCGATCTCACCAGCGATCCAAACACATACTTCGACACTATCATCTCATTAGGGAGATCATCGAGAGGGGTGATGTAAGGATATGCAGGACTTCGACAGACAGCAACATTGCTGATCCACTGACAAAGACCCTTACGCAGCAGAAGCATGATAGCCATTCTAGGTCCATCGGTATTAGATACATGGATGATTGGCTTTTAGTGCAAGTGGGAGATTGTTAGTGTTGTGCCCAAAAAGCCAATCATGAGATGATTGTATTTTTGCACATTGAGTCATGATATTTTATTGAGGCATTAATCCAGCAATTTTGTTTGTTGTTTTGTTTCTGCGTAACATAATAAACATAATTGTAACCCTAGAATAATGATATTCTTAAACGTCCCTAGTCTAGTATTATTGTGGAGCGGGTTGCAATAATACATAATGACTAGCATATGTGGAGGCTAATATGAGATATGTAGTCTACATATGGGTACAAGTTGGAGAACTTGTGTACTAGACCGACCCACCATGAGAACACTTCATGGATCGTTATATGAGTGTCATAAGTGATTCTCATAGTGATCATGGTATATGTAGTCCTTCGACCTAAGATCAGCAAGGTTCCCTACATGTGAGGCACATACTTTGATACTTTCCTTTGTTGCTCGTAACTGAGTGAACTTGAAGGAGGTAATTGGGTATATCACATATCATGCGGAGGGATTTGTATGATCAAGATGGGATTTGTCCCTCCTATGTAACGGGAGTGATATCTTTGGGCCCCTTGATAGAGTGAGACTTAGAAAATGCATGGCCATGCTCCGATGAGTTGATATATGATATCAATGTCGTCAGTTTAAGTTGGTCTACTCGGTAATCAAGAAACCAAAGATTGGGCTATATGAGAGTGACACATTCCATGTCTTGTGCTTAGTCTTGATATCTTGGACAAAGGGACAATGGCATATATCGGTGATGATCATAAAGGTTTAGTCAATTCACCGACAATCTTGTCACTTGGGTAGCAATGATGTGTTGCTAGACACCGCTCATTGCTTATGATCATAAATGTGATTTATGATCATTGCCAACATTTCAAGAGCCTATTGGGTCGCACACATAGAGCTATTTGGATCATTAGAGTGCATGGGCTAATTATTTGGGTTATGGTTTCACTTTAATTTCGTATTAATAATGGGCCAAGGAGTTGAGCCATTATTAAGCCCGAAATTAAATCCTAATTGGATTAGGGCTTTGAAACCCATTAGGCCTGGAAGTTGAGTCTCACTATAAATACAACTTTTAAGTGAGAAATTCGCAGGTCTCCTTGCCCTTGCCTCCCAAAAGGACAGCCGCACTCTTCTTTTGCAATTCCTTGGAGGACGCAAGCTAGCACTGCGAGCGCAAGAGAAATGCATCTGCCGGGACGTGGTGGAAGCGTGGTGATCCCGAGAGGCTCGTGTGGATACCATAGAGAGCCTGAACACGTCAACTGTTCAGGTTTTGTGATTCGACTCTACAGTTGAGTGAGAGATCTCAACCGAAAATTAGGTATGAAATTTTCGAACACCCGGTTTACCCCGTTTCACTTGGATCCTGGAGGGTTTCGGTTAAATTCCGCTACGCTGTTTGGCTCCCGAAACCCAACACTTTTAGCCCCCCGAGGTAGTAAACAGACCACCTTCGGAAAAGTGGGACCAGCTAGTGCGGGCAGAACATGATCTTCCCGAAGGCGGAATTCCCTGAATCTGGGAACACCCGAACTGGGGGCATGTTCCCCGAAGTGGCACGGTCCGTACTAGAGGACGACCTCACCGAGGGACCTCGGGAGTACTGCAGGAGCATTTAAGGAAGCCACTAACATGTCACCCACAGACGTCACAAGCCGCCTCAAATGGCGCTTTGACATGCCGACGCCATCAAAGTCACATCATGACCTGTCTCGGCTTAAGGCTCAAGGAAGCCTGCCACCAGCTACTTGTCCTCTACGCCCAGACATTTAGAGAACATCCGACCTAACACGTGTCACGATCTGAACGGGCTGGACACCTCTATAAATATCAGGGAATACACCCTGGCAAACGGCTGGCAAATATCCTGACTCCTCACTCTGAGAAAATACGACCAGGCGAGTTCACTGAACCCCTCAGTGTTATTTCCTCCGCCTTCTCTCAGCACCACTGTCTTGGGCGTCGGAGGCTCCTCCCCGGAACAACACCCCGGGGACCTCCTAACCCACTTTTTCTGAACATCTCAGGCCCTCTCCCTTGGGTAAACCGGCCACCAGGCATTCTTCCTCTCTGGGAGTCCCTCCATCAGTCACCATGACTACCAACGATGAAGCCCCTGGGCATCATTTGGCGCCGTCTGTGGGAACCCGCTTTGAGATTGCCGTCGTTGAAACTCGGCGTTCTAAGGATAGGGGACTCCCGAGGTCTCCGTCCGCGCTTGAGACACAACTGGCTGCTGAACAAACACTCCCAGGGACTTCTGCGCCTGAGGAAGACCGCCCTCTAGTAATCACTATGAGCTTTATGAGGGAGTTTCAGCGTTCGGTCGTGGCCGAAATGACACAGCAGATCGACCGAAGGTGGCCACAGCAGACACAGGCCCAAACACCTCCCTCACCTGCACGCCCTCGGGAGAAAAGCCCGAGGTCGACTCATCACAGTTCGGGAAGCGGAGACCCGCGCGAAGAGTCGTCTATGGAGAATATACCCCTCGGGAAACGGCCTGTGGGACAAACTGGGTCCAAGCGACCGAAAGTCTCACAGCGAAGGAGCTCGTCGCCTGAGGCGAAGTCCCTGTCCCCTCAGCGCCAAACTCGCTCCCCGAAGAGGCGCCGACGATCTCCCTTCCCAGAGGAAGAGCCTAACGCCACAATTCTCATGGAACGGATACTAGCGCGGCTAGACAGAGTGGAAAAGCAGGTAGCTCGCAAACTCGTCTGGGACAGGCTGACGGGAGCCTTCTTCGTAGATGGGTCCCCATTCACCCGGGTCGTGGCCGAGCCAGCCATGCCAGGCGACTTCAAGGTACCTCGGCTGGAGATTTATGATGGCCGCACTGATCCGCAGGCCCATCTGACCAAGTACAGACGCAGCATGATAATGCATGGTGCTGACGACACTACCATGTGTAAATGCTTCGAGGTCACCCTCACGGGACCAGCAACTGCGTGGTACAACTCATTGCCCCCAGGAGCCATCACTGAGTTCCAGGAGTTGTCTACGGCCTTCGCGCAACAATTTATTGGAAGCCGGCCAATGGCAAAGATGCCTGTTCAGATGTTCGACATAGAGCAGAGAAACAGAAAACCATCCGAGACTATGTCGAAAGATTCAACAGGGAAGCTCTAAGCGTCCCGGACTTCCGGCCCCAAATACGCATCCTTGCCATGACACGGGGCCTTCGGCGAGACTCACAGCTGTTCTATGAGTTCTCAAAGGACCCCCCGGACACCCTCGGAGAATTTTACTGAAGGGCCGAACAGCACATGACCGCCGAGGAGCTGAGAATGGCTGGGCCGAAGTCCAATCACAACCGGGCCGAAGGGTCCAATCAGCAAGCCCGGCATCCAACTGAACAGGCAGGCCGACCTCGGAGGATGCGGGGAAGCAAACTTCAAAGCTTCACACCCCTGAGCACTACACGGACAAACATCCTCATGGCGCTGGAAAGGCAGGGGACGCAGATTCGGTGGCCAAGGGCCATGACCGCTGATAACAAGAAAAACATCAAGAAGTTCTGCCAGTTTCACCGCGACCACGGCCACGACACCGAAGACTGCTTCGAACTGAAGAAGTACATTGAGTCGCTGATAAAACTCGGCCAACTTCAGAAATATCTGCGGATGCCTTCCCCAAAAGGAAGAAAAGATGAGGAAGAAAGGGCCGAAGATGAGGACTACAACTCCAACAAGCGGAGAAACCGAAGTCCGAAAAAGTGCCCTCCTCCTCCTGCAGGGGTGATACAAACCATCACTACGGGGCTCCCATCCTCGGAAAGAAAGCGGAAGGCCAGAGAGATTGTGGTCATAGAATATCAGAATCCGGCAAAGAAACTGGCTTGCAAGGATGGATCCACCGTCATCTTCCCCCATGACCATCCGCTGCTAATCATGGCAAGGATAGGGAATTGGGACGTCAAAAGAGTGCTTCTTGATGATGGTTCAAATACTGACGTCCTATTCTCACATTTACTGCCGAATTTGGACATCTCCAACAACGAGCTCAAGCCTGTCACCTCGCCCACCTCCGGGGTTGGACCGTCTGAACTACCTGTCCTTGGATGGATTGATCTCCCCCTGATGATGAAAGGAATTCGGTCGATGGAACAGCTGAGTTGTATGCCTCCACAATGGCGAGATTTATCGTCATGGACGTTCCTTCTTCGTACAACGCCATCCTTGGAAGGCAGACACAGGTAAACCTACACATTCGCCCTGACGTGAAGTACTTGACTGTCACATTCGCCACCAAGGATGGGGATGCAGAGGTCTTCATAGATCAAGCCGAGGTAAGGAAGGTGTTTGTAAAAGCGCGAAAAGCTCCGGCAAATAACCTAGCACAAACAATGGAGGCAAAGGAACCAGAGAAGGACAAAGAAGGAGATCCCATGAGAGTGGAAATGGAAACAGTGGAACTTGTCCCAGGACAATCTACCCGAATAGGGAAGAGCTTGCTCGAAGGTGACAAGAAAAACCTTCTATCTTTTCTACTGGGAAATAAAGTTCTCTTTCCCTACTCGCCGAAAGGCATGCCAGGGGTGCACCCTGGCATAATACAGCATAGCCTCAAAGTAAGCCTGGAAGCAGAGCCTGTCCGGCAAAAGAAGCGAAGCATCTCAGCCCATAAGAGCAACTTTGTGAAAACCGAAGTCCAGCGCCTGTTAGACGCTGAAGTCATTAGGGAGGTCAAATACCCCGAATGGTTAAGCAACGTGGTGATTGCCACAAAAGAAGGCAGCAGCAAACTCCGGATGTGCATCGACTTCAGAAACTTGAACGATGCTTGCCCGAAAGACTCATACCCTCTTCCGCCAATAGACCAACTGGTAGACTCAACTGCCGAATACGGGCTCCTAAGTTTCCTAAACGCCTTCAGCGGCTACCATCAAATAAGGATGGACCCCGAAGATGAAGAAAAAACTGCCTTCATCACCGAGGGAGGAACATACTGCTACGTCAGGATGCCCTTCGGGCTTAAAAATGCAGGAGCCACCTACCAAAGGTTGATGAACAAGGTCTTTAAGGACCAAATGGGGAGAAACATGGAGGTGTATGTTGACGATATGATAGTCAAAAGCAAGCTCCCTCACAACCACGTTGCAGATCTAGAGGAAACCTTCCAAAAGCTCAAAGCCTTCGGGATTCGTCTTAATCCTGAAAAATGCATGTTCGGGGTCACCTCGGGAAAGTTCCTTGGGTACATGGTATCTGAAAGAGGCATCAATGCTAACCCCAAAAAAATTAAGGCTGTGCTCGAGTTCCGAACTCCTGCCACAGTAAAAGACATGCAAAGACTCACCGGAAGAATAACCTCTCTTAGCAGGTTCATTTCCGGGTACGGAGATAGGTGTCGGCCTTTCTTCAAAGTCCTCACTAAGGCAGCAAAAAAGGAAGGCAACCTCAGAAAGGATGATCATCCTTGGGATCAAGACTGCCAAAAAGCCTGGGAAGAACTTAAAATCTACCTAGCCAGCCTGCCGACTCTGCGACAACCTCGTGAGGGAGAGCCCCTCATTTTATACCTCGCCGTCCCGGAAAAAGCTGTGAGCTCGGTCCTCGTGAAAGAAGAAGGGCCAAAACAATGGCCGGTCTACTATGTAAGCAAATCCCTGCATGGCGTCGAAGTCAGGTACCCTCTGCTGCAAAAAGCTATATACGCCTTGGTGCTTGCAGGGAGAAGGCTACGACCATACTTTCAGGCTCACCCCATCATCGTCCGAAGTAGCCTACCACTACGGGACGTGATGAGGAAAGTGGATCTTTCGGGAAGGCTCTCCAAGTGGTGTATAGAGCTTGGCGAACACGATATCACCTATGAACCTCGGAAGGCCATAAAAGCTCAAGCACTGGCAGAATTCATTGCCAAAATACCCACCACTGAGGACAGTCATCCGGATCTGAATGAAGGTCAGCCAGAATGGACCTTACATGTTGACGGAGCCTCGGGGTCCGAACACCAGGGAGCTGGGGTAATTATCAGAGGCCCCGAAGGCCTAGAGGTAATGAAGGCTATCAAGTTTACCTTCAACGTCACTAACAATGTGGCTGAGTATGAGGCCCTCATAGCAGGATTACGACTGGCCAGAAAAATTGGCGTGAGAAACTTAAAGGCTCACAGCGATTCCCAGCTAATAGTTCGGGAGACTGCAGGAGACTATGGGGCGAAGGACCCAACCTTGGCAAAATACCACGAGCTGGTAGCAAAACTCATTCAAGAGTTTGACACCGTACGGATAAAAAATGTACTCGGCGGAAAAACACAGAAGCAGACTGCTTGGCGAAGTCAAAGACCTACACCGAGGTGCTAGACCATCTGAGCATCTCAGTACTGAGCATAGCGACGTCGGGAAAAGGATGGAGGGATCCAATTAAAAGGTACCTCGCGGAAAATGTGCTCCTCGAACACCCCAGTGACGCTGCAAAACTGCGAAGGCGCTCCGGCCGTTTCTTCCTAATCGGTGAAGAACTATACCGACAGGGATACGCGAATCCGCTGCAAAGATGTGTGAACGAAGAGGATACTGAAATGATCCTTGAAGAAGTCCACAAAGGCATGTGTGGTTCACACATTGGAACCGATGCCCTGGCATCAGTGATACTTCGCCAGGGATACTTCTGGCCTACCCTAAGAAAGGACGCAAGGCAGTTCGTCCGAAAATGCAGTAGTTGCCAGAGACACGCGAACATCTAGAGGGCACCCTCGGAAAAGGTAACTTCGGCTGACTATCCCTGGCCCTTCGCAGTCTGGGGTATAGACCTTATTGGGCCACTCCCCTCAGCGCCCGGAGGCGTGAAATTCTGCGTGGTAGCAGTAGACTATTTCTCCAAATGGGTCAAGGCAAAACCGCTAGCAACTATCTCGGTGAAAGAAGCACAAAAGTTTGTATGGAAGAACATCATATGCAGATTCGGCATACCGAGCGTACTAGTGGCTGATAATGGATCCCAATTCATAGACAAAGGATTCCAGGAATTTATCAGCGACCTCGAAATAAAGATGCACTTCGCCCCAGTAGCTCACCCCCAAAGCAACGGGCAGGTGGAGGTATCTAACAGGACCATAAAAGATGGCTTCAAAAAGAGACTGGGGGAAGCAAAAGGGAAATGGCCAGGAGAACTCCAAAGCGTATTATGGAGTTACCGAACGACGCCCCAAAGAGCCACAGGGGAGACTCCCTTCACACTCGTCTTTGAAACAGAGGCCATCATTCCTATCGAGATAGTTAGACCATCAGTACGGGTGCAAGTATTTGATGAAGGTGGAAACGACCTTGGCATAAGAACGAAGCTCGACCTCGTCGGCGAACACAGAGAAATAGCTGAGCTGAGAAGGAAAGCTTTCCAGCAAAGAGTGGCCGCGGCTATAAATTTACGAGCCAGGCCAAAAGAAATCAAGAAAGGGGACCTCGTTCTCTGAAAGGCTGACTTTGCACCCCGAAAGCCATCCCCCGGAGTACTTCACGCGAACTGGGAAGGACCTTATCTGGTTCTTGCCGAAGTACGAAAAGGCGTGTACAAACTTGGCGACACCGAAGGCATAGGATTGAAAAACACTTGGCACTCAGACGCCCTGAAGAAATTCTACGCTTAAGATGGAGCAGAAGGATTGTATTGTACAAAAAATATCCTAAGTACAGAATGTCCTTGAGAAAAATTCTTAAGTGTACAAAATGGTGCAAGACAGAATTCCGCGAAGGTGTTCACCGTGATAAAGCGCAGATGTGACTTTCCAAAGTCCCTTGAGCCATCACGCTCGGAAAAATGGAAAAAATCTCACGAAAGTACACGCCGCAACAAGCGCAGAATAGTTTTCCGAAGTCTCTTGAGCGAACGCGTTCGGGATGATGGAAATGCAAAATCTTGCAAAAAAGACTTAGCCAAAAAATAATCATTGAGAATGATCAGGCTTACAAAGAGGAAGCGCCCCAAAGAAGGAGCACAAAAATGAAGAGAAAAAAAGGAAAAGGCCCCTAAAACAGCCTAAGAGTTCTCGGCGTCCCGGGAGCCACCAGCCTCTGCGCTCTTTTCCACCACCTTCGGCGCCGGAATTATGGAAGGCAGGTTCAGGTGCTCAATTTTTGACCAGGACCACCGAGGCCCCTCGGGAATGTTCAGAGCTTCCAAAAAAGAAAGGTCCAAACCTGGGAACCTCTGAAGGACTTGGTGCCGAGCAAGGCAGAACCCGTCCTAGAAGGCGACCTTGGTCATTTGGTCGGAATTGTCCTTCTCAACCTCAAGGTCCTCGAGCTCGTCCTTCAAATCTGCAACCTCCTTCTTCAGCGCCTTCCTCCTCTTCTTCACGTCGGGCTCCTTCTTCAAAGACTTGACCTTGGCTTCAAGAGCGTTTTTCTTAGTCACCAACCACCGTATGAGATTGTCAGAATCTGACTTATCCTTGAGAAGGTCTTGGTTGGCAGCGAGCATCCCCGCCACCTGATCGCCGAGGTCAGCAATCTTCTGGGAGGAGTCCTTCTCAAGGTCTTCCTTTTCCTTCCGGAACTCCTCCCGAAGGGCAGCAACTTCTTTCTTCGCAGCATCTGCCAGCTGCTGGTTCTTGGCGGTCAATTCCGAGCACGTGACTTTCACTTTTTCTAAGGCCTCTAAGGCCAAAGCTCGGAACACCGTCTGCCTGGCTACCCGAACTCGGAGAAAGCCGGCGTACCCCAACAGCTGTGAAAAGATGAACGCAAGGTCAGTAAGAGCCAAGCACTTAGGAAAAATTGAAGGGAAAAAGGTGTGAAGAGCATACCTGAGCAGCATGCTCGGTAACTTTCGCGGTGAGGGTGTCATCGCCCGGATGGGCCGCCGCAATAGCCTTGAAGGAGGCCTCTGTAAGCACCCCTTTCGAAATCTGCTTCGCCATTTGAGGACAGTCCTCGGAGTACAAGTTCATGTCCTCCGTGAATGTCCAGAAAGGCTCTTTGGGTATCTTCCCTTGCAGGACTTTGGCATCGCGAAGAGCCCGCATCTTCGCGTGTTCGGCCGCCCAGTTCGGAGTAAGCAACTCCCCTGCATGGCGAAAACGAGAAGCAGGTCAGAGACAAAGGAAATTTCAGAAAAACAAAAGAGCCATACTTGTTCTGAAAACAACAAACCTGGCGGCACTTCGATCACGACGTCCTCGGAGTGCTGAGACTCCTCGGTCGAAATCCCCTTGCCTTTCTTCCTGCGCCGCTCCTCGGCAGAAGAAGCCTCTACCACAGCCTCCAGAAGGGCCTGCGGTGCGGAAGGGCTCTGGGGAGGGACGTCAGCGGAAGGAACCTCGGCAGCAGCCTTGGGCGGCGAAGTCTCGGCTGCCCCATGCTCCTCAGCAGCCTCCTCGGAAATTTCCTGCTGAGGAAGCTGGGCAGTTTTCTTTGCCCGTTTCGCCGAAGGACCAGCTGTCACACCTTACACAGGCCCTGGCCCATCCCTAAAGAGGTTTAACTCTTAAACCTTAAGTTTAACTCCCAAGTTTCAAATTCATGTTAAACCTCCCAACTTGAGTTTAACCTGTTAACTGGAGTTTAATTCCTGTCTCTTAGATTCGGCCAATTTGGGTAACTTAACTTTAAGTCTTATTTTCTTAAATTGAAAAGCCTGGGAGGTGGCCCAGGTGGCTTCTATGTGGATTCATTAAATTACTTGCAGCAAGGGCAAGGCCCAAACCCTTAACTTGCTCCACAAGCAAGGGTTCAATTAATTTATTGCACAACAAGCAAGGCAACACTTAATGCAATTTAAGTGCATAAATGGTGTGCATCAACTGTACTATCTATATGGCAACCAAGAAGCCCACAAGATTTGGTTTAGATTTTGAAAAACCATATACAAAATGTGCATGGTGTTCTCGGCCAGTTAAGGTACAGATAATTATGCACAACATTTTCATGAAGCAAGGCTCATACTATTCACATAAAGGTGCCAAACCTTGGCCCATAATATCCAGCAACATAAGCCAGCATAATGCTATCCATAATCCATACATAACTTGGCATAGAAAACCATGAAGCAATATAAGTCTAGGTGTTAAAGACTACTCATATTAACACAAAAAGGGTAGTCTACCTAGCAACCATAACATGGCTACACATGCCATGAAACCAAAAGTATTTATGCCAAGTTTACATGCTAAGTCTCCTAATGGTCAAACATGACCTTAAGTATGCCATACAACAGTACACACTGCAACACTAACCCAATGGCTTGATTCATGGTCATGAAGGAAAACACTATGATCAAAGCTACAGTCCAGGTATCCATAGCTCTCCTAAACAAGACTCCAACTACAGCCTGCAAACTTCCACTATAAGTCTCGGCCAAACAACAAATAAGACTTGTAAATTAATCAAAATGCTAAGCCAAGCACACATTGGCACATACCTTGCAAAACAAGCAAAATATAAACACTAAGCACACACACAAGCAGCTTAGCCTTACTCAGGCCGAATGTCCTTGCCTGAAAAATAAAGGATGGGCAATAAGCATATAACTCAGTAGGATTCACTTAAAACATATACAACTCATATTGAGTCTATTTAGTTAAGCTGAGTAATCACTCAAAGCTTAACCTCCCCTTAGTTAGCTCAACCTGCAAAACAAACACCAAGACAAGAAAAACATACATATACATATACAAAACAGATAAATAAGTCAAATATTTCATAAGTGGGGTTAGCATGCACAAGGAAACACCAAAGCACACAAGTACACACACACACTCCACAATGTTGCTCTCGGCCATATAAGCCATACATGTACCCATGTGCATTTCTTGCACACAAACTTACCCATACACCATTTCCATTTGGAGCTCCCAAAATGCCAAGCAAATAGGCCACATTTACTTGCATTTCTAGTACATGTACCATAGTTAATTAGCTAATCAACAAAACAACCAAGTATAACCATTAAGCCCATCAAGTAACTAAGGTCATATGGCACATTTAACCATCACTTAGCCACTCTAGACACTTGAATCATGGTGTACATTACCAAGCAAAGTCAAGTGCCAGTGAACCCTACCTCAATAGCTCTCGGCCTACAACCAAGCTTCAAGTATCCAAGTGTTCCTCAATCTCAATGCCTACCAAATCAATCACATGGCATCAACACACTAACTCATGGATTAAATTACCATGACCCACATGAAGAACACTAAGATACACACATTTAAGCTCTCGGCCAAAAAGGCCCATTTTCATATACATGTGCTACTCATCATTCTAACACACCACATAATATTCTAATCATCAATGAACATCATCTAAATCATTATCTCCAATTAACCAAGTAAAATGCACCATTCCACTATAATTCAAGTTCTCGGCCATAGTGCCTAGTTACACATATCTATGTCCTTTATCCAACCAATTCAACACATAGCATCAAATCATTGATGATTATTGTTTCATGGTATCATTACCATGTATTCAAGTTATGAGCACCAAATCATGCCATTTCAAGCTCTCGGCCATAAAGCCAAACTTCACATATCAATGTTCCTCATCACTCTAAACCAACACATGTTCACCAACTCATCATTTATCAATGACCATGGCATCAATGCCATGTAAACAAATGAGGAACACACATTTACCTGAAGTGCACCTTTCGGCCAAACTTCCTTTTGTTCAACTTGATGTTCCTTGCTCAAATTTGCCTAGCACAACAACAAATAGGCAACAACAACACTTAGTCATGGATTAATTTCCATGGAAATGAAAAAGAACACCATGAACACATTCGGCCAACAATCCACCTCCAAACTGAGACATACTTTGCTCATTTAGCTTAACATAACTTCAATTGAACACTTAAGTTCCTTGTACATGGAAGAACTACCATGAATTCAAGGAAACATGGAAGTTATCTCAAGAACCCTAGCTTGATTCCTTCTCGGCCTTGGCTTGATTCTTCAAGAACAACTTGAATTTGAAGTAGTCTAGCACCGAAATCAAACTTTCAAGCATGAATTCTTCACCCAAGCTCCACACCTCTCCAATGAAGCTTGAATCCGAGACTAAGCTTGAGAGAACTCAAGAACAAGAGCTAAACAAGTTTCGGTCAAGTGAAGGAAATGAGGTCTTGACTAGTTTCGGCCGAATGGACTTGGGTTTTAGTTAGCTACAATGCTAACTTTTGCCTTCCAATAAAATGCATGGTGCAATGTAGCCCTTAACTCCATAAATACTCAAAGCCGCCACTCAAACTTGTGTTAAAATGGACACTCAAGTCTTATCTTGGCTCATAATGCCAAGCACAAGGTAACACAAGTACCAAGGTCACAAAAACTCCCATGCATAACCGGCCATAACTAGACTACAAACTAGTTAGTTTGTTTAGTTAACTAGTGAATAGTACACATAGTGGAAGACAAGATTTTGACTAGTAATCATTGTTGTCTCCCAAATTTGGGCTAGTCTTGCACTAGTCACCCATTAAACTTGCATGGCCGAAATGGTCAACTTGAAGTTGATAGTTTTAATTGTACCACTCATTTAAGTGTACATTTTGGTCCCCTTTCTCTGTTTTCTGCCAGCTTTCCCATAGTACATTTTCTATGTGCAATTAAGTCCTGAAAGTCTCCAGTTTTGCACATAAGTCACTATACCAGTCTCCAGAACTTCTCTTACTTCCCTTTTCTATTTTCTCTCACTTTCCTTGGTTTTCCTTGATATTCCTTGGCCTAAGCCAAGCACTTAGGAGGTACCTAACAATTCCTCCCTCCTTAAAGAATTTGGTCCTCCAAATTCTTCACCAACTTAAGGTACAGCTGAGGGTACTTAGTGGCAATTTCCTGTTCCACTTCCCATGTTGCCTCCTCTGGAGTGTGATTACTCCACTGCACCTTAATCATGGATATCCACCTACTTCTCAACTTCCTGGTGTCTTTAGCCAGGAATTGGATTGGCATCTCTTCATAAGTGAGATTAGGTGTCACAATCACAGTTGTAGGTGTGTCTATCTGCTTGTAGCTTGGAACATATTTCTTAAGCAAACTCACATGAAATACATTGTGTATGTTTCCAAGTTCTGGAGGCAAGTCCAGCTGATATGCCACATTTCCCACTTTGGCCAGTATCTGATATGGCCCAATATACCTAGGTGCCAGTTTCCCCTTTTTCCCAAATCTGATTACTCCTTTCATTGGGGAAACTTTGAGCCACACCCAGTCTCCTGCCTGGAACTCCAGGTCCCTTCTCCTTTTCAGGTTGGCATAGGCTTGTTGCCTATCATTTGCAGTCTTGATCCTAGCCTGGATCAACTTAATTTTCTCAGTGGTTTCCTTAACAATGTCTGGCCCTAATTCCAACTTGTCTTCTGGATGATGCCAGCAGTGAGGAGTAATACATCTCATGCCATATAAGGCCTCATAAGGAGCCATTCCTATCACTAAATGATAGCCATTGTTATAGGAAAACTCTATCAATGGAAGATGTACATCCCAGTCACCCTGGAAGTCAATTACACAGCATCTCAACATATCTTCCAGAGTCTATTTAGTTCTCTCTGTTTGTCGATCAGTCTGAGGATGGTAAGGAGAACTAAATTTAAGTTTAGTGCCCAATGCCTGATGTAGGGACTTCCAAAACCTAGAGACAAATCTAGGGTCCCTGTCTGATACAATATCATCAGGTATTCCATGTAATCTTACTACTTCTCTTATGTAGAGTTGTGCCAGCTTATCCAAAGAATCAGTAAGATTCATGGGAAGAAAATGGGCTGCCTTGGTCAATCTATCCACAATGACCCAAATGGCATTATGCCTCCTCCTTGTCAGTGGCATGCCCACTACAAAGTCCATAGAGATGGATCGCCATTTTCTCTCAGGTATGGGTAAGCTTTGCAGCTTCCCTCCTGGCTTTTGATGCTCCACTTTCACTTGTTGGCATGTTTCACAACTAGCTACAAGTGAACTTATGTCCTTCTTCATATATGGCCACCAAAAATATACTTTGAGGGTATGATACATCTTTGTGGCTCCTGGGTGCATACCCAGCTTACTAGAGTGAGCTTCCTCTAGTATTTGAATTCTTAGGTTGTCCTTTTCAGGCACATACAACCTATTCTGGAAATGTAACATTCCTTGTTTGAAGGAGAAACATTGGAATATTTCTCCCTTGCTCTTGCCAGAAACCAAATCTAGCTTTTCATCACCAGCTTGAGCTTCCTTAATAAGCTCTTTCCACTCTGGTGTAATAGTGAGTACTTTCAACTGCTCACCTTCCTTAGCTAGCCATTGGCTTGCCAAGCAAGTAACACTCAGGCTTTCTGCCTTATGCTCAATTTCACCTCCCTTGAGTATTCCAGTATAGTTTCTACTCAAAGCATCTGCCACCACATTGGCCTTTCCAGCTGTGTATTCAATTACATAGTCAAAATCTTTTAGGTATTCCAACCACCTTCTATGTCTCATATTCAAATCCTTTTGTGTGAAAAGGTACTTGAGACTTTTGTGGTCCGTAAACACTTGGAATTTATTACCAAGAAGATAATGTCTCCACTGCTTAAGGGCAAAGACCACTGCTGCCAATTCCAGGTCATGGACTGGATATTTCTTTTCATGTGGTCTCAACTGTCTGGACCCAAAAGCAATGGCTTGCTTTTCTTGCATCAGAACACAGCCTAGTCCCACATGAGAGGCATCTGTAAATACCTCATATTCCTTTTCAGGATCAGGCAGGACTAGCACAGGAGCTGTTGTCAGCCTCCTTTTTAGCTCTTGAAAGCTTTCTTCGCACTTAGGCTCTCAGACAAATTTCTGGTTCTTTCTAGTTAACTGAGTCATAGGAGCTGCTAATACAGAAAACTTTGGCACAAATCTTCTGTAGTAGCCAGCTAACCCCAGGAAGCTTTTGACTTCCCTTACACACTGGGGTTGCTTCCAATCAAGGATTGATCTTACCTTTTCAGGATCTACAGCCAATCCCTGATCATTTATTATATGCACCAGAAATCCAATTTTCTTTGTCCAAAATTTACATTTACTCAGCTTTCCATAAAGCTGATGTTCTTGGAGCAATCCAAGCACTACTTTAAGATGTTCTCTATGGGTTTCCTCATCCTTGGAATATACCAAGATATCATCAATGAATACCACCACAAAGTGGTCTAGGTGTGCCCTGAACACCCTCTGCATCAGGTCCATAAAGAATGCAGGTGCATTAGTGAGCCCAAATGGCATCACTGTATACTCAAAATGTCCATACCTAGTCCTGAAAGCAGTCTTAGGTATGTCCTCTTCCTTCACTCTCAGCTGGAAATATCCAGACCTCAGATCAATTTTGGAGAACACTCTTGCTCCTTTTAATTGATCAAACAGATCCTCTATCCTTGGGAGAGGATACTTGTTCTTTATGGTCAATGCATTCAACTTTCTGTAATCAATACAGAGCCTAAGGGTTCCATCCTTCTTTTTCACAAACAACAAAGGTGCTCCCCAAGGGGACACACTGGGTCTAATGAACCCTTTTTCCAGTAATTCACCCAACTGTTTCCTGAGTTCTACCATCTCAGGCACTGCCATCCTGTATGGGGCAGTAGATACTGGTGCTGCTCCTGGCACCAGCTTAATTTCAAACTCCACCTCTCTCAAAGGTGGCAAACCAGGCAGGTCGGTAGGAAAGACCCCTGGAAAGTCTTGAACTACAGGTATTTTCCTGAGTTCGTCAAATATTTCCTGGTCATTCAGTACCAGGCAGTCCTGCTCACCTTCTGGAGTTGTTATCTCCAGCACTTTCATGTGGCAGTCCATAGCCAACTCTAAGGGCTTACTCAAATCATATACTGTTCCACCAGGCAATAATAATTGTCTGGCCTGACAATCAATAATGACTCGATTCTCTTCCAACCAGTTCATGCCCAAAATCACATCATAGCCATGTGTCTCCAACACTATGAGGTTAGTTCTCAGTTTCAGCTTGCCTATCTGTATCTCACAGTCTTCTACCACATAGTAGGCAAACAAAATTTCATTGCCAGCTGTTCTTACCAAGTACATGTTGTCCATATACTTTACTTCTAAATTCATGGCCTTAACCAAGCTTGTAGCTATTATAGACAATGAAGCTCCAGTATCAAATAGAACAGATACTAATTGGTTATTAAGGTAAATGGTACCTTTTAAGGCCCTTCTGCTGGTCCTTTGCTGACTACTCTCTCTCTCAGCATTCTCGGCCTCTGGTGTTTCTTGTCCTCTCCTTGAAGATTCCAGTTGAAACACCCTTCCTGGAAAAGTACCAGGCCTTCTCTGCTCTTGAGGAACTCTGGACACTGGCCTCCCACCTTGGGCTGGCCCCTGAGTCCTCATCTGGGGCATGGGTAGCTGCCCCCTAGGTCCTCTGGGACTAAAAGTTCCCAGCAATCTCTTGTTACCTTCACCCCTTTTTGGGCAATCCTTCACCCAATGGTCTGGGGCACCACATCTATGGCACCCTATGGAAGCCTTAAAGCATGGCTTGTTGCCATGAAACTTCCCACAAGTGCTACACTGAGGGCCATACGGTTGTGACTGTGGTCCTCTGTCCTTCCTGTTTTCTTTTCTGCTTCCTCCTGCATCCCTCTCTTCTCTCGGCATTTTTTATAATTGGCCCTTCTTTGTTCCACTACCACTTCCAGGCCCACTTTTGAATTGTTCCTGGAATTCCTGCTCCAGAGCCAAAGCACTCTACATGACTGTGTAATAGTCTCTAGCTCCAATTGCTCTGAGGATCTGCCTCAGTTCTGGTCTCAGCCCTTTGATGAACCTTTTTGTTCTCAGCTCCTCCTGTCCTTCATACTGAGGGGCATACCTGATCAAACTATTGAACCTTTGCTCATACTCCAGGACACTGAGGTTCCCCTGCTCCAGTTGATCAAATTCAACCTGCTTCTAGTCTCTTTGTGCTTCACTAACATACTGCTTCCTGAAGACTCTAAAAAAATCAGCCCACCTCATAGCTCTTCTCCTGTCTGGAGGTCTCTTCTGGTTCCTCTCCTGGTAACTCCTCTGTACAGCTCTCCACCAGAGTTCTGTATTCCCCTCTAGCCTGAAGGTGGCTAGCAAGACCCTCTGCGTGGAAGTAACTTCCATCCTTTCCAGTATCTTTTCTAACTGGTATACCCAGAACTCTGCTTCCTCTAGGTCACACCCTCCTCTGTAGACTGGAGGTTTTAGTGCCAGAAACCTTTCCAACTGGCCCTCCTTAATTCCTCCTCCGCTATGCCTTCTCCTACTCTCTTCCCTGCTACTGGATTTACCCGTGGATGATCTGCTTGACCTGCTCCTGAGTGTGGTTTCCTTAGTAGAGGGTTCAGTCCCTCTGGAGTATATGTATGCATCTCTCTCCTCAATATCTGGGCTGTCATCCTCCTCTTCCTCCTCAATTCTGGGCTCCTGCCTCACCTCTGACCTCAGCCTCCTGGCCCTAGGATGTCTCATTTCTTCATCTGCCTCTTCCTCCTATTGGTTTCCTCCAGCTCTGCTGGATTGATCATAACCCACTAGCTCTTTGCCAGGCCTCCTTCTTCTCCTGCCTACTACTTCTGCTGGTTCCACTTCTTCCTGAGTCTGGGCTTGGCCCCTAGCCAAGGATTGCATTCCCAGCACTAATTGAGCCACGGTGGCATGTAGTGACTCCGTCATTACTTTCATCCTCTCTTGTCTGTCTCTGCTTGGCCCAGGTGCTTGGTACCTGGCAGTGGGCTCTTGAGCCCCATTATGATCCATTTCTTCTGCCTGGGTCTCAGGCACATTTTCTGGCAAGCCCTCAACATCATGGGCTGCAGTTTCCTGTTCTTGTCTCAGGGAATCCTTGTCCCTGCCCCTGGTTCTCATCCTGCACTTTCAATTGCAGATATTAACATATATCCAAACATTACAAGTCTTATTCAAGTTAAACCTAAAGGAGACTCTGTCTAGGCTAAACTCTGATCATAGTATCAAGCAGGCTCTGATACCAAACAAAGCCTGTCACACCTCACACAGGCCCTGGCCCATCACTAAAGAGGTTTAACTCTTAAACCTTAAGTTTAACTCCCAAATTTCAAATTCATGTTAAACCTCCCTGTCGGGTTTCGGGAGCCAAACAGTGCAGCGGAATTTAACCGAAACCCTCCAGGATCCAAGTGAAACGGGGTAAACCGGGTGTTCGAAAATTTCATACCTAATTTTCGGTTGAGATCTCTCACTCAACTGTAGAGTCGAATCACAAAACCTGAACAGTTGACGTGTTCAGGCTCTCTATGGTATCCACACGAGCCTCTCAGGATCACCACACTTCCACCACGTCCCGGCAGATGCGTTTCTCTTGCGCTCGCAGTGCTAGCTTGCGTCCTCCAAGGAATTGCAAGAGAAGAGTGCGGCTGTCCTTTTGGGAGGCTAGGGCAAGGAGACCTTCGAATTTCTCACTTAAAAGTTGTATTTATAGTGAGACTCAACTTCCAGGCCTAATGGGTTTCAAAGCCCTAATCCAATTAGGATTTAATTTCGGGCTTAATAATGGCTCAACTCCTTGGCCCATTATTAATACGAAATTAAAGTGAAACCATAACCCAAATAATTAGCCCATGCACTCTAATGATCCAAATAGCTCTATGTGTGCGACCCAATAGGCTCTTGCCATGTTGGCAATGATCATAAATCACATTTATGATCATAAGCAATGAGCGGTGTCTAGCAACACATCATTGCTACCCAAGTGACAAGATTGTCGGTGAATCGACTAAACCTTTATGATCATCACCGATATATGCCATTGTCCCTTGTCCAAGATATCAAGACTAAGCACGAGACATGGAATGTGTCACTCTCGTATAGCCCAATCTTTGGTTTCTTGATTACCGAGTAGACTAACTTAAACTGATGACATTGATATCATATATCAACTCATCGGAGCATGGCCATGCATTTTCTAAGTCTCACTCTATCAAGGGGCCCAAAGATATCACTCCCGTTACATAGGAGGGACAAATCCCATCTTGATCATACAAATCCCTCCGCATGATATGTGACATACCCAATGACCTCCTTCAAGTTCACTCAGTTACGAGCAACAAAGGAAAGTATCAAAGTATGTGACTCACATGTAGGGAACCTTGATGATCTTAGGTCGAAGGACTACATATACCATGATCACTATGAGAATCACTTATGACACTCATATAACGATCCATGAAGTGTTCTCATGGTGGGTCGGTCCAGTACACAAGTTCTCCAACTTGTACCCATATGTAGACTACATATCTCATATTAGTCTCCATATATGCTAGTCATTATGTATTATTGCAACCCGCTCCACAATAATACTATACTAGGGACGTTTAAGAATATCATTATTCTAGGGTTACAATTATGTTTATTACGTTACGCAGAAACAAAACAAAAACAAAACTGCTGGATTAATGCCTCAATAAAATATCATGACTCAATGTGAAAAAATACAATCATCTCATGATTGGCTTTTGGGCACAATACTAACACTCCCAACTTGAGTTTAACCTGTTAACTGGAGTTTAATTCCAGTCTCTTAGATTCGGCCAATTTGGGTAACTTAACTTTAAGTCTTATTTTCTTAAATTGAAAAGCCTGGGAGGTGGCCCAGGTGGCTTCTATGTGGATTCATTAAATTACTTGCAGCAAGGGCAAGGCCCAAACCATTAACTTGCTCCACAAGCAAGGGTTCAATTAATTTCTTGCACACCAAGCAAGGCAACACTTAATGCAATTTAAGTGCATAAATGGTGTGCATCAACTGTACTATCTATATGGCAACCAAGAAGCCCACAAGATTTGGTTTAGATTTTGAAAAACCATAAGATAGCTCCTGGAAACTTAACAAGGTTCCATGGGCCAATGAATTGTACCACACCGTCGCCAGACCGGAGAGGGTCACCTCAAAGCATTTGTAGAGGGTGGCGTCATCGTTGCCATGGAGCATCATGCTCCATTTGTACTTTGTGAGGTGTGCCTGAGGATCGCTACGCCCATCGTAGGTTTTCTAAGCGCGGCACCCTGAAGACACTGGGCATAGGTGCCTCCACTACTTCCCGCACGAAGGGTGATTCTTCTCCACTATATGTGTCAGACAACCTCGACTAGACTGGTTTTCGGGAGATCTGCCTCTCAACCTTTTCTAGTCTTCCGAGGATCTTTTCCATAAGGGCAGTTGTGTTGGCTTCCCTTTGCTACCAAGTGGCCACTTGTAATGGTGAACTTCTTCTCCTTCTTGGAGAGTAACTTCGATGACGAAGAGACGGAGACCTTCGGTACAGGGATGGACTCGGCCGAGAGGAAGCCCTGGGTTCCTTTGAGCTTGTTCCCTGACAGGTCATTCCCTTGGGGGCACAACCTCCACCGATGATGCGTCGGGCGAGGCCTCACTCCCAGAGCTTTGGTGGGTGGATCTCAAGCTCCTCTCTCGGGCTACTACCGAAGGGGATATCCTTCGGCCTGGTGGAGGCTGGGGCCACCTCTGGTCGAGTTGTCGCATCATTTCGGTGACAATGGAGTGTTGGAAGTCTCGTAGGAACTTCATCATCACTGTAAGAGGGTGATCGCCTTCCAGCCTAGAAGTCTCTACGGTGGACTGCTGGGTTGTCGGTTGAGCCTTCTGTGCGAAAATGGACTTCGAGAGCCCCTTTTCCTTTGAGCGCCGAGTCTCTATGATGGTAACCTGGGAAATGGTTCCCACAGACAGCGGCAAATGATGCCCTTCTGCATGATCATTGTGTGACATGATGAGTTGGGAGCAAAGGCTATCGGTGAGAGAACGCCTGGGTGAGGAAGCTCCTGTAGAAGGAGGGCTACAAAAACTCGAGAAAGCAGGGGTTAGAGGTCCCCGGAATGTTTTTCCAGGAAGGTGCCTCCGACGCCCAAGTTAGCATTTGGGAATGGAGGCCAAGTAGAAAGTAGAGAGATTTCCCTTTGGAGTTCCGCCCCCCTTTACCTATGATGCTTACCGAATATTTATAGGGAGCTGAACAGTATAGGTTCGTTTGACATGGCCGGCCCAGATCATGACACGTGTTCAGCTAGATGCGATCCGTACCTTCAGGGAGAAGGCGAACATTTAACCGGCCACAGGCCGCCTGGCCAGGAGCCTAGCCCACCCGAGGGCGGTGTGTCAGAGCTTTTCTGGGGCAGCGTGTCGAGGATCTGTCAGAGGCTCCTTAATTGCTCCTGCCGTACTCCCAAGGTCCCTTTGGTAGAAGAGAGCTCTTCAAAGTAGGAGAACTATCTTCCGAGACCACTTCAGTAATCTAGGAATATCCTCACCGAAGGTGGTCCCATTCCGGGACGTCCTTCCTTGCCGAAGATGGTTTGGTCATCTTACCAAGGGTGATGAGGGACTGATTTTCCCGAGGTTGGTACTATCCTCTCCAGGGATGATGAAGTATTACCGAGGTTGGATGTAAGAGGGGCCGGACATCCTCTTTTCCGAAGTTGGTGCTTTCCTTTCTGAAGACGGTGCCTTACCCGAGCTTGCAGATTCGAAGTATGAAAGGCACTCCGGCTATCACATGGGTTTGTGAAGGTTTGAGGAGGTGATGAAGGGATGAAGAGAGAGCTACAAATTTTGGAGCCAAAGTTGAGTGAATAGTGGCAGCCCAATCCGTCCAACAAGTTTAATAACCAATAAACGTATCTCTCCCCAAACTTTTATAAGTTTTGCAAATTTACCCCACATTCAAATAGTAACTAGGTAATTAAAAACATTGGCAAACTTTGCTAACTTGGGCTTTGGGTTTCAAAAATATCATTTTTACTTCCGGGACTCGTCCTGACCTTTAAAGGTGCAAAATGACCATTTTGCCCTTGGGCAAAAGTTAGCGCCATAAACCACCAGCAACCTACTAAACCTTTAACAACTTACTTAATCTTGCTAATCTACCCTTAACTAAGGCATTTAAACTAGGAATTTATGAATTTACCTAGTCACTGAGCAATCCGCTGGAGGGCTACAACATTAACTACCAGAAGGGTTCCTTCGGAACCTTCCCCTAATGAGTCTTTGGATTGCACCATTGTTGCCTCTGCTCATGGTCAGCGATCCAGTCTAGCTTTGCCACTTCCTCTGCAAACTCTTGTCGAAGTTCGATCACCACATCATCCCTTAACATTTAGCAGTAAAGTCTAAAGTACTAAAAAACCTAAAACTCAGAGATGAAAGGTTAAAGGATAAACCTAGTAAAGGAACTTCAAGGTCCTCTACTTCAGAATTACTCACTTTTTTTGATATCAACAGGGATTTCCTTCCCCTTTCACTTTCTTATCTCTTCAATCTCATTGGCGAAAAGAATGGCTAGAGAAGTCCCTAAAGTCTCCATGGTAGAATGGAGGACTAATGGGAGTTAAGAGGATAATGACCTTAGGGATGAAATCCTTAAGTTCATTCGTAACCTCAACAGGGAGTCCTTATTAGCTTTATTCTGCTGAGGTAGCCCCGAAGGCTGCCCTTTCTTCCTACCTTTCAGCCTTTCTCAGCTTGACCAAGGGAAAGGCTCTTATAAAATTTTGCTGACTTGTCACCGCTCTAAGTACTAAAATACCGTTACCATATATATAGTATGTCAAGTCCTAGGAGTTGTGCATGTTATGTAGGCCAAGCAGAACAATGCTCACTATGTTTCCCAAGTAGCTCCCTTGGTCTTTATTCAAAATATATGCATGTTGGTCAAAGCATCACACATATATTCATATACAATTTCATCATGAAGTAATGATGACAATCAAATTCTTTATTCCTGACCAATATGGAATTTGACTAAAATCTCCAAGTGCACATACAATCATATGCACACTTGGTACCATTGGTGCCTAATTTTCGTGACCAAAGTATCATATCGTGTCCCACTAAAATTCTAAAAATGTCCTCCTATGCCCTAAAGGTTTTAAACCATTTAATATACTTAAACCTTCATAGGGAAATAGGTTTGAGACAATAAATCCACCCAAGTTTGTAATCATGGATTTTACACTTAACTAGGTAGAAATGACCATATGAACAGTAAATAGCAAAATCAGCCAACTTTGACAGGCCATAACACTGGCTATAGGGAACCAAAGCTAGTGATTCAAAAGCCAAGTTATTCATCTTGAAGTTTTCTAAGTGTGGAAAAAATTTCATGGCCATATTCTCTATGTACAGAAGGTTATGCTAGCTGGAGTACAAGGTACCAAATTTTAGCCACTATTGACCATTATGGCCATACAAAATTTCATAATAATCATACACTTCATTTCCTAGTGAAAAACCCACTTGGTAGTGTCCATATATGTCTTACACACATGAGAAAACCATTACCTTGAATTTAGAGTGTTACCACCTCGTAAAATGGGAGAATTACAAGTGTCATAGTGGCTAAAAACCATTATAGTGTGTAATTCTCACCATAGTGTTTGAAGTATGGGGGCTAAAAGGCATGATTAACACCTCCTTAAAAGTGTTCCAAGTTGGTAACTTGGCCCCCAAGAAAAGCCTTAAGGATTGCTTGTTTGTCAAGCAACCTATGGACTTTTTTGCAAGATTTTGGAAATTCGGGTACTTAATTGCAAAACTCTTAAGAAAGAGACTTGGAGAGTTATGGGAAGGATATAAATGGTATGAAAGTGCTATTGGAGGACCAAATTACTCATGGAAGACAAGTTTGGACAAAGGAAACACTAAAGGCAATAAGGACCTAAATGTCTTGGTGTAAACCTTAAGGTGTTCAAGCTTTTGACTTAAGTCTAAGGGTGGAATTTTGGGGTTATCCTACCATGAGGGAGGCAGCGAAGACTTGATAATTAGTCAAAAATGATGGGCACATGTGTACCAATGAGTTTAAGATAAAGAAACCATAATTAGTGAGAAGGAAAATGACATAAGCAAGGTTAAGCTTGTTAAGTGTGTTTTGGTGCTCTTAATCTCATTTAAGGCCATTTAAGTGGCCAAATCACTTATCCCACTCTCATTTTCGTCCTCCCCCAGCCCAAGAACACAGCCATACTTCCTCCACAGCCACCACACCTTCAAACTTACAATTGATTGAAATTGAAGGCAAAAGGAAGCAATTGGAAGCAAACTAGAGCTATTTCTTGAATACTCCAAGGATTAATCTTCAAATTCGGCCTACTCACTTTGGTAAGGTTTCTATTGCTCTGTTCTTTTCTGTATTTTCAAACATCCATGGAGCTATGGCTAAGCTTGGAAGAGAGCCATGAGCTTGATGAACCAAGCTTATTGAGGGGAGTGCACTTATTGAAGGTTTTGTGACCTATTGTCAAGTGCACAAAGATGGCAATGAAATGAGGGTTTCTAGAGCCCAAAGTTAGTACTAACTACTGTTAAAATCCTCCTAAGACCAAGCATTAGCTTGAGGAGGGTTTCCACAGTGATTTGATTATGTTTATTATGTGTTTTATGGACTAACCCATCGTATATGTTGCTGCCACATTTCATGTGTTTGTTGTTTGTGTTTGGCTGCCGCATTTGGTTGCTATATCTTGTACATATGCATTGTGATTTTTTTGTTTTAGTTTCTTTGGATGCAGGTTTTAATGAGGATCACAGTACCTTAAGAAACCAACTGTTACCCTTACTAAGTTTCTCAATGAAACTACTCCCCTCAATTCTGTCATTTCAGGTCCAGCAGAAAGATCACCTTCAAACTAACCTTTGTGGTTTGATTTTTGATCTGAAATTTGAGGTACATGAACTTCCATATGCCTAGTTTTTATCTGGAAATTTTGGTGATTTTAGGAGTACATTTGGTATTTTTAATGGTGGTACTTACTGTGTTGTGCAGCAGCTGTCCAGCATCCTGTTTTTGGAGTCCACTGTGTCTCAGGACCTCCTGTAACCTAGGGTGCGTATTTAGCTGAGTTAAGACTATATTGTAGTGCATGTATGCATGTACATGTAGTGTATGTAAAATGAGACAAGTATGTGAACATTTGAGTAATGTTTTCGCTATGTAAGTGATGTGGTGCAAAGCTGCCTAAGTGTGAATGATGGGCTGCTTACTTGTAAATTTTGTTTTGGCCACATAAAGTTATTAATAGAAAGGAAATGTAATTCCTATGTGTAATGTAGATATATGGGATAGCCTTCGAGGGCTTTCCCCTTGTGAATGAAGTGTTTGCATGGTTTGGAAAAATTGTTTGGGCACAATGGTCCAAAAGTTGCCAGAATTTTGACTCTGGACATAAAGTTTAATATCTCCCTGTGTAGAATGAACCTTGGCATGAAATTTTGACCACACCTAGAGGAAATCTAGAGGGTTAGCTTGGATTTGGAATTTCTGGATTTAGAGCCCTTTACCCAAAGATATAATGTTTCAAATTTGGCTGAGTTACTGTTCATTTGGTCAGTATTTTGTAACCAACTTCAAAAATCCATAACTTGGTCCATATGTGGGATATTGATGTAAAAAAAAATTCGTTGGTTTTCCCTAAGTCTCTAATTGATAATGGAGTGAGGAATACAGGGGGCTATGTGGCTAGAATGATACACTTTATTAGTGGAATGTACAGGTGCAGTAGCTGGCCACTAGAACTTAACAAGATTGCCTAATGTGTGGAAGCCAAAACTAAGACTTGTGCTAGTGTTTTCCTTCTTTGCTGCCATGGTGTGCATGCACTGTGAATATATGTGTGATGGTTGGACCAATATGCATGTATTTACATAGTACCCAAGAGGGCCACTTGGGTATGCACACTAAGGGTAGTGTTCTGATGGCCTATAGAACATTACCAATCCTGTGAGTCTAAATGCACAGTTTTGGCACCATAACTAGACTACCCCGCAGTGGGTAACAAAGAGCCCTTCTAACCATCATTCATAAAAATGCCATCAAAATAGCTCATAAACACCATATGGACAGTATTGTATACACACTTCAAACCACAATCCATTTATCCATATATCCTTCTCACACTACACATAAAACATACCCAACTCATTTACATGCATTTATGCCCCATATACATTGCAATAAATTATTTAACACGTACACTAAGCTTGTTGGAGAACTTCAAAAGCACTAAGCACTCCGGAAACTTAAAGGGACCAGCTCTGTGTAAGGAGATAAGAACCATTACTAAAAATATCTAATGTGACCCAAAAATCATGAAAATTTCCAGTTTACAACTAAACATGTGGAAGTTAATATACCTAGATTTTCACAGAGAATTTCAAACTAAAGCTATTAGTTTGAGTGCTCTCTTTCAGGTGCTCCTGAAATGGACAAAAGGGGGGGGTAAGTTTCTTGAATGAAACTTAGTAAAGGCTTATAAATAAACTATTCAAACTCCAGTCACATACCTGAAATAAAAAGACACTAAAACAAAAAAATATAGTAAAAATACAAAAACACAGCCACCCAAATGAACAAACAACACAGCAACAAACAGCTGTAATGCTGGCAGCAACAAACACGTTAGAGTTAGTTCATAAACAATCAAATAAACATTATGTACTCACTATGGCAGCCCTTATCAAGCTAATGATTGGTATTAGGAGGTTAATTGGTCTTATTTAGTACTAACTTGGGCTCTAGAAACACATGTAAACACTACCATCCTAGTGCATGAAAAACAATAAGGCTGAAACCTTGCTCATGTAGTCCCCCTTAACCCATACTTGGTTCCTTGAGCTTTTTGCTCTCTTCCAAGCATGGTATTACCTTCATGGATGCTTGATCATCATCTTAGGAGAGTAAAAAACCATGAAACAAGAAGATAAAACCCTTACCTAAGCTGTGAAGGCTGAAATCTTCAAGAGATAGACAATAAACCCAAAAATTAGGGTTTTCTTGTTCCTGGTGCATCAGGTTGCTTTCATTTTTTATTTCCTGAGAGCTTGAGCTATGGTGTCTATGGAAGCTTATGAAAGAGCTAAGGAAGGATGCTGTGGCTAGTTATGACTGAAATGGCAAAGGAAAGGCAAGAAATCAAGATATTTTACCTGATTTAATTAGTTTAACCTTAACCTTCACTTAGGTCACTATAAGTATGCCTTAACCAAAGAATTTTTGGCTAATCTTTAGACCACATTTTTTACCTTAGAACCTAGATATAAAAAGTTGGGATAATCCTAGAAATGGCCATCTTTGACTCTTGCTAAAAATCATCCTATCCTTAAGTTATTTTTGTGAAGAATTGTACACCTGGTTGTCCTAGGTTTAGCTTTTGTTTCCTTTATGCAATTTCGCCTCCAAAAATTGTGTCCATACCATTCAACTCCTTCCAAAATCTCTATTTTAGAGTTTTCTAATTGAGTACCCAAGTCTTGAAATTTTGCAATAACATCCATAGATTACTTGTAAAACAAGCAATCCTCTAGGGCCTCCTTTAGTAGCAAGTAACCATTGTAATCTTTTAATGAGGTGTAGATTATTCACTTTACTCCTCATATTTCATTCACTATGGTGAAATTTATGCTATATAATGGTTTATAACCATTATGCCTTTGTACTGTAATTTTCCCGTTAGTTGAAGTGGTAACATTTCTCTCCCACTTAAAAATTTTGGTCCTCCTAAATTGCCCTAAGCTTGGGATGCTCATCTGGATACCTTTCTAGAATTTCTTTCTCAGTTTCCTAGGTTGCCTCTCTTTCAGAATGGTTGGACCATTGTACTTTAACCATGGGAATTAGTTTGTTCCTTAGCCTTTTGGTATGCTTAGCTAGGATAACTATAGGTTTCTCTTCAAATGTTAGATTTGGCTATAACTATATGTCTTCCACTGCTATAGCATGCTTTGCATCCAGTAGACAATTCTTAAGCATACTGACATGGAAAACATTATGAACACTTGACATACTTGGTAGTAGAGCTAACCTATAAGCCACCTTGCCAATTCTGTCTAATATCTCATAAGGACCAATGTACCTTGGAGCTAACTTACTTATTTGCCCAACTCTGTTAGTGCCTCTAGTTGGTGCTACTTTAAGCCACACTTTATCACCAGCATCAAACTCCAAGTCTCATCTGCTTTTGTTCACATAAGAAGTGATACTTTCATTTGTTATCCTTAATTGATTTTATTTTTTGTTCTTTCAATGATCATAGAACCCAACTCTAGCATATCTGAGGCTTCCGCCCAACAATGGGGTGCCATGTACCTCCTCCCGTAAAGGGCTTTATAAGGTCCCATACCAATGAATCTTTGATAACTATTGTTGTAAGAAAATTCCACCAAGGGTAATGTTGGTCCCATTCTCCTCTGAAATCCCAGATACAGCTCCTGAGCATGTCTTCGAGTATTTGAATCACCCTCTCAGTCTACCCATCTGCCTAAGGGTGGTATGCAGTGCTCAGGTGGATTTTTGTACGTAATGCTTTGTGAAATGCACTACAAAATCTAGCCGTAAACCTTGGATCTATGTTTGACACTATGGAGTCTAGCACTCCATGCAACCTTACTATCTCCTTGATGTACATTTGTGCTAACTTTTCTGGTAAGCCTGTGATCTTCATTGGTAAGAAATTGGCACACTTGATTAGCCTATCCACAATGACCCAGATTGTGTCATGCCCTAATCTGGTCATAGGTAGCCTTGTTAAGAAGTCCATAGTGATATTACCCCACTTCCTTACTAGAATGGGTAGAATTTGTAGTGTTCCAGCTAGCATCTAATGCTCTACCTTTATCCTTTTTCATGTCGCACATTTAGAGACATATGTGGCTATGTCCTTCATTATGTTTGGCCACCATAAATGTGTTTTCAAGTCTTTGTACATCTTCTCACTTCCGGGATGGATATTTAGTTTACTAGTGTGAGCTTCCTCAAGTATCTCATTTTTGAGTTCTTGCTCACTAGGCACATATATTATGCCCTTAAAGTGCAGTAGTCCTTGCTTGTAGACAAAAGATTCATACAAGGACCCGTTATTTTCTCCTAAAATCTTCTTCAAATTAGGGTCTACTTCTGGTGCCTTTCTTATCTCATCAATCCACCCAGATTGAATAGTTAACAAATTAACTTGTGCCGCTTCCCATTGTTGTCATTTATACAAAAGGCATAGCAAACTATTCTCCTCGCTTGTATTAGCTAAGGATTCACCCTTTACCAAACCAATGTACTTCCTACTTATTGCGTCTACAACTAGAATGCCTTTGCCCTTAGTATACTCAGTGCCACGGCCATAGTCTTTAATATACTCCAACCATATTCTTTGCCTCATGTTCAACTCTTTCTGAGTGAACAAGTATTTTAGGCTTTTATGGTCAGTCTATATTATAAATGAGCTTCCCATTAAGTAATGCCTCCATTGTTTTAAGGCAAGATCACTACAGTAAGCTCTAGGTTATGGTGATGCCTTGCAGCATCTTTGTTGTATAACATGCTGGCCTCGAGAGAGACTTTCAGTGATAAGGCATCTACAAGATCTTGAAGAAAGTGAGTTACGAGCTCCCTAGAGTGTGCTTCTGCAGGAGGAGCCTCCGATGCCCAAGTGAGTTTACAGGAGAGAAGTTGTTTAAGAGTAAAGAGTATGAAGGAGAAAGCCCCGTGTCGTTTATCTGGGAACCTCCCAAGTATTTATAGGAAGATGTAGGGAGAAGGCCATTTTACACACCTATCCAGATCAGGACATGTGTTCGGCTAAATCCGATTCATACCTTTGGAGATAGGCATCTCCAACTGGCCATAGCCAGTTTCGGCCAGAGGGTAGGTGCATGTTCAAGGCTCTTGTGTCAGAGATCCCTCAACTGTATTTGTCATTTTTTTCTGAGACCCTTTGGGACATGTGAGACCTCTTTGGTCAGGGATTTTCCCCAAGGGCTACTGGATAAGGCCCTTCAGAATGGCAGACCATCTTCGGAAGACCATTTCTTCTATTAAGGTCAATGGACTTATAACCTTGAGGTTGATAGCGTGCAAATCCGAGGGTGGCTAGGAGCCTTTTTCCCGGAGTCAACTATATATATTACCAAGAGTGGTGGAGAGATTACTCTCGAGTGTAGTGTTATATTTAACCGAGGGAGAAGGTCTTTGCGGCTGATAGTACCTCGGCTATCACATGCCCCCCATCCGAAGTACCAAAATGGTATCTTCGGTACTAATTATCTGGGATAATGTTTAGCAGGATCCTTCATTTGGGAAGCTACTGCTGTCCCTATTAGAAGAATCTCTTTTTATTCGAGGTCATCTCTTCGGAGCAACCAGCTTTCTTGGCCCAAGACACTTGGCTTTGCTGATGTAGTATCTTTGGCCCCATGCAAGGACTTCCTCATTTGTGCTCTTACTTCTAGCGAGGTCACACCTTTGAAATATTAGATGCCACTCTACCACTCAAACCAAACTCTTGATTTATCCGAGGTTGTATCTTTGATGGCGGTGAGCTATTTTTCCCTCAGATTTTTTGGTTCCTACCTTCTATCAGTGACCATCCTATCTTTTAATTGAATGGTCGTGTCACTTCAGGAAAGGAAAATATAGGCCTACCAATGTTAGAAGGCGTGCCCTTGTTTCTCACACTGTGTGACATGTGTCTTCAGATCATTGTCGATAAGTCACGTCCGTTACATCAGTTACATCTCTTCACATGCGAAAGGTCATTATGCTAACGCTTCGCCTACCTTCTTTAGGCTATATAAAGCCATCTCCCTTCAGAGTTTTTTCACTATTCTACTTTCAATCTTCTTGCTTTCTAGCTCTCTAATTTTTTTCCTATCATGGTGTTAGTGGAGGAGTGATTTACAGCAGCATCTCACGACGGTCTTCATAAGTTAGTGCCCCTGAAGTAACTTTTCCTTTAATTGCACTTTTTAGGTTAGGGTCTTAGATCCCCAAACATGTCTTCTTCACAAGACAAAGTTTTTTCAGTTCCCAAAAGTTGCCCTTTTCTCAACTCACATCTGAGCTGCGCTACCTCAAAAAAATTGAAGAAGTGGCTAGCCAAGTTTTTCCTCCCTTCTTACTCTGTCACTCAGCTCCCTGGTCCTGGTGAGCCTAGCTACCTTCCTTGGCGTAACGAGATCATTGTCTTCATAGCACAGTTGAAGGCGGGTCTTTGGTATCCTTAGCTAAAGATGGATTGTGACTTTTGCCAATTTCATGGCATAGCTGTTAAACAACTTCCCCGAATTCCTATTCTTACTTTAATGGTTTGCTCTACATGTGTGGGATCTTTAAAATAGAGCCCCACTTCATTTTTTTATGCAATACTACAAACTTCACCCCATCCCGAAGGCTAGGTTCTATTTCTTGCTTCCTTGGGGATCCGAGAGCAAGAAATTTACTTTTACTTTGGCACCAAAGATAGCTGGCGACAGTGGCAGAAGAAGTATTTTTTCCTGAAGCTGGATGAGCAGTGGAAGGACATGCCTGCGAAGTGGGCTTTAGGAACACTTGACATCGACGTGATGGGCTCGTCAAAGGTGCTTATTCTCAAACTTAAATCTAAGTTCGAGGCATTTGACACCCGTATTTGGGAAGTTAGTAACTGGTCAGACCAAGCTTCCTCGCGCCCATCATACCCTTTCTGGATCAGATGGAGCCTTATGACCAAAGAGGTACTTCCGGAGCTCAGGGTCATCAAGGAACACATTACAGACAAGAAAATGTCAAAACCAATGGTCGACAGGAAGAAGTCTTGGCTACTTATGCTTTTTTAACGTGAACTTACTTACTTAGTACTTATAGAGCGTAAGCTTTTTTTCTACTTTTCTTCTTTAAAATTTTCCATACTTACACTGATGTTTCTTTTTTTGCAAAGATGGGTAATAAGTCAGCGGCCTTTGACAAAAGTCTCATCCTCGGTCAAGCCAAGAAAGGGGAGCAAATAAGAAGGCTCCCAAAAGAAAGAAAGGGCCATTTCGTTAGTCTTCAGTGATGCCGAACATGAAAAAGATGAAGGAGGACTTTTTCCCTCCTCCCTTCAAAGATACTGTAGCGGATAAGGGCACTTCTGCTGATGGTGTGGATCCTTCCCGAGGAGCAGCAGTGTTTTCTGTCCCATTAAGCCTTGATATTGCTATGGAGACCTTGGGGACCTCTCTTGGGGAGGTTTCAGCTAAAGAACTAGAAGAACATCCGAAGAGGAAGGGCAAGGAGGTTCTTGCCGAGGTCCACGACGTTAGTGATTCTGATGGAGATGATGCTGAACCCTTTCCAATTTTGTCTCTTAGCCATTCATCTATGAGTTTTGGATTTTTTGGTATTTTAGACCTTGTAGATGAATGGCTAAGGGATAACATAATAAGGGAACTTTGGCATGACTTTGCAAAGGATATGGCCCAAACCATGTGGATGACAGACCACATTCGGTGGAGGACCAATTGGGACTCACAAATTTTGAAGGACAAGGTCCCGAGAGAACCCTTCTGGACCTTCACCAAGGACATGGACCTCTTTTTTGAAGACAGTCAAAAGAGGACTCCCTCAGATGGCAAGGAGCATCATGACCAACGCCACCTTCCAAATACTAACTGAGGACTGCCCAAACGAGGAGATCCTTACTGCCCGAATGACCGAGCAGGCTGCTTAGGTAATCCTAGAAAGATTTTGATATTTCAACGTCTTGAAACTTGTTGTGCCTCATATCAGGTGTTTTCCACTTGCAGCTTCTGGCATCTAGAGGCTACTTTTAGGCTTGGGCAGTGAAATAGTCTTCCATTTGAGGTCAGTAGGAGGAGAACTTGGCCAAGGCCAAGAAATTATTTGTGACCTTGGTCGTGAAATATGGTGAGCTGAACAAGATCGTGAGTGAGTACCTGGAGGTTCTGGAGAGCTAGACGATGCTCCTTGATGAGTGCTCCTTGAAAATATCTGACCTCGGGGCAAAAAGGGTGGTGCTGACCACAGAGGGAGAAGCCCTTCAGATGTAAAAAGAAGACGCAGTAGCAGACTTCACCAAGTAGCTGGAGAGCAATGCGGAATTCCTCGTTAAGACTGAGTAACTGAAGAGGGAGAGAAAGAAGAAGCAGATGGCTGCGAAAGAGGTGGAGCCACTTAGGAAGGTAGTGGAGCATCTAAAGGCCAAGAAGGCTAAGGCAGAGAAGGTGGTGAAGTCATCATATCAAGATGGCTTTTGCCTCACTCATCATTAGATGCTCCTTCAGTACCCTGACTTGGATGTTTCACGTCTTCGGGCGCTTGACATTCTTGAAGGACCCACCTTCTCATGGTCAAAGGTGGAGTTCCTAAATCTGCCCGAGCTCCCTCATTCGGTAGCTGATGAGGATGAGGAGGATGTCAAGGATGCCAATGTCGAAGAAGATGATGATGGGCAAGAAAACCCATAGGGCTTAATTATTTTTGCCCCATTTTTTTTTGTACGACGCTTCTTATTGGAATTTTATTTCCCAAAATTTTGGCTAAGTCCATGATGGGTATGACTTTTGGTACTATTTTAACCATCGACATTTGCCTATATTTGCGGTCTACCACCTTCAATCATGTATTATCCTTAAAAGATACTATCAAGGATTAACAACCTTAGTCTCTCCAAAGACTTGCTTTGTAAAAATGCTTAGGTAACTTGGGGATCAACTATGTTCGATCGACCATATTCAGAATTAACCATATTTGGTGACCATATTTGGAAAACACTTAGGTACTTTCAGATTTAACCATATTCGGTCATCCACCCTTGGTGACATTTAGTGTAGAATTTTTGGAAAATTCTAACTGTAAATTAGCCAAATTTGCAACGTCATAACTTTGGCTACAGGGATCAAAATTCAGAAATTCCAAATTGAAGTTAAACCTACAAATGTGCTCTAGGTGTGATGAAAATTTCACACTAGGATTCATTATAAAATGGGAGATACAACATTTTGAGTTCAGAGTCAAAATTCTGGTCACTTTATGACCATTTTGCCCATACAAAATTTCATAAGTGTGCAAATACTTCATTCACAAGGGGTAAGCCCCGCAAGGTTATCCCATAGATGTTCAATACACATGCAAAATACATTTTCTTGCATCTATCACCTTTTTGTAGCCAAAACAGAATTTAAAAGTAAGCAGGCCATCATTCAGACTTAGGCAACTTTGCACCACATCACATACATAGCCAAAACATCACACAAATCTTCACATACTTGTATCATTTTAAATACACTACATGTACATGCATACATGCACTATAGAATGGTCTTAACTCAATTAAATACACACCCTAAGTTACAGGAGTGCCTGAGATACAATGGACTTAAGAAACAGGATGCTAGATAGCTGTTGCACAACACAATAAGTACCAACACTAAAAATACCAAATGTGCTCCTCAAATCTGAAACCTTTCCAGATCACAACTACCCATATAGAAGTTTAGGTACTTTAAAATTAAGGGCGAAACTCAAATGACAAAGGTTAGTTTGAATGAGATCTTTTAGCTGGACCTGGAATAACAAAATTGAGAAGAGTAAGTTTCATTGAGAAACTTAGTAAGGGTAGCACTTAGATTCAATAGGCAATGTAACCACCATCAAAACTTGCATCCAATGACACTAAAACACAATAACACAATGCATATATACAAGATATAGCAACCAAATGCAGTAGCCATTCACAACCATCAAACACACGAAATGTGGCAGCAACAATAACCATAGATTAGTCCATAAAACATACAATAAAATTAAGGAAATCACTATGGTAGATCCCCTTAAGCTAATTCTTGGTCTTAGGAGGATTTTAATAGTAGTTAGTACTAACTTTGTGCTCTAGAAACCCTCATTTCACTGCCATCATTGTGCACTTCACACTAGGTCACAAAACCTTCAATAAGTGCACTCCCTCACTAAGCTTGATTCATCAAGCTCATGGCTCTCTTCCAAGCTTAGCCCTAGCTCCATGGTTGCTTGAAAATAAAGAAAACAACCCATGAGATCAAGAGAACCCTTGCCAAAGAGGGTAGGCTGAATTTGAAGCTTGATCCTTGAAGTACTCAAGGAATAGCTCTAGTTTGCTTCCAGCTACTTCCTTTTGCCTTCAATTTCAATCTTAGAGGCATGGTGGCTATGGAGGAGATATGGAAGAAGTGTGGAGGAGGGTGGTGGCTATGTCAGTTGAATATGGGAGAAGAAAATTCAAGTTAGGCTTCCTAAATTAGCTTTGGAGCACTAAACACCCTTAGTAGCCTTAATCATGCTTTATGTCATTTTCTTTGCACATGAGCATGTTTTCTTTTTCTTTAACTTATTGGTAGACATGTGCCCAACATTTTTGACCAATTTCCAAGCCATATTCACCCCTCCCTTGGTTAGAAAACTCCAAATTGTTCCATTTGACTTAAGTCAAAGTGACACAGCTGTCCTTGGCACCTGCCCAGGAAGCCTGTGAGAGCTGGTCTCACGGTGGTTGCAATCAGCTAGTTGTATATGTGCATGGATTAAAATCCCATGATACTAGTTGATTAACCTAGAATATGCAAAATGCATGCTCTTCATGCTTTGACTTGAATTAACAAAATTTCATAAAACATTAAATTGGTCAAAACATTTCCTAAGAAAATAATTTCAAATAGCCAAAGCATACAAAATCAACATTTATATGAGTTTACTACACATAAACAACTATGTGGGAGCATTCATATATAAAGTAGACTAATGCCCTCACCCAAGAGCAACCCTAAAGTCTAGGACTCCTCAAAATATAGACAATGGAGGCAGCTAAGAGTACGCCTCAACTGAGATCTTCTTGAACTAACTCCCACCCTGGACGCAAGTCCTATTGACGAGTTAGAAAAGTCTTTTTCCACATGGTACTAGGCTCTGCAGCCAAAGGAAGACTGTAGTTAGTACTATTACTTAGCCAACAAGTTACCTATGTAGGCTAGAATCATAGAGATTCCCTAGTACAATGCCTGCAACAATAGCTAACTACCGTGATAACCCTTAATGGTTACCTAGCCCAACAACTTTAGAATCTACACAACATAACTAGAGTGTGAGAATTTAAACATTCTCAGTAAGGGTCTTCACTGTACCTTCAAGAAAATTGCTAAGGACTCCACATGTGATAACATATGTAACCTGCTGTGAGGTCATATAGCTTGAGGGTCTAATATACGCATATACCTAGGTCCCTTGAGACCTCTCCTCATCCTGGTCCTTGAACCACAAGGCATTGGTTTGTCCTTTAGCAAGCTAAGCTTGCTAACCTAACTAGTGATAAATCACCAGTTAAACCTCTCCCGTTTATGTTGTACAGGATACTATGGTCGGACTATTGTAGACTAGGCCTTAAAGACCTTGTAGACTAGGTGCACTAAAGTTTAACCTTACAACCTCATGGCTACTAGCACGGCTAGGTCACCAAGGGTTTTAAACCTCTCACCCAAGCTAATGGTACTTAGTTGTGATCCTTTGTAAACTAGTTTTCTTGCTTATGGTACAAGTAACCGTAAAACTTTATAAAACTCAAGAAAATTCCTAGGTCTTGAAGGACTTTTGAAAGTCTCAGAGTACCCCTTGAATGCTTAGACCCCAAGGTACGCTAAGAACCCCCTTAGGTCTCCCCTCAACCTTTCTAGTAAAACATGAAAAATTCAGCCAACCTGCGTGTGGCAACACAAAATTGAATTGAATTTTCTATGATGATTTTTAGATGTATTTAGAATTGAATTAAAGTTAAACTATTTTTTAAAAGAGAATAATCATCATATCCTATATTTTTGTGTGATGTAACGAATTTAATTGATGCATGCCGAAACAAACAAATAAACAAAGAGCCAATGGAAAAGAGAATAACAAAAGCTAATGTCAATGCCTAATTTGAAAATAAAAAAAAATATTAATGACTTGAATGAATGAAACAAATAGAATATGGGCTAAACAAAGGTTAAACCAAAAGGCAAAGGTTGACTAGATCAGATTTGGATGGAACTGGGTTAGGTATGGCCTGAAAATCAGGTCACGATCGGTTCGCTTTGATTCCTCAACTTCAACAGAGATGTGATGGCAGTCTTCGAATGATCAAGGGCATCAATCATAGAGAAGATGACATCAACCCTCTTCAGTTGAGTGGATGACATGCAAAGCAGTAATGGTCAATGAATAAGAAGCGGCGGGACATTGGATAGAATGCGTAGCAATGGCGGCACTAGGGCGCAGTGAGGGCGGCCAATTGGGAGGGCAATGGTGACGAATGGTGTTACCACTTTGAGCACTTCTATATAGTGATCAGATTTAGTGAGCCCAAGTCCTAAACACTACATGTCCTGTTGGCCAAGAAGAACATGCACACTATATTTATCCAAGTGGCCCTCTTGGTCTTTATGCAAATATATGCATATTGGTCCAATGATCACACACGTATTCACATACAACTTCATTTGGAAGTAATGTTGATAGTCACATTCTTTAGTCCTAGCCAACAGGGAATTTGAGTAAAATCCCCAAGTGCATGTAAAATTATATGCACACTTGCTACCATTGGTGCCCATTATTCATGTGTCCAAACTTTTACACCATGTCCAAGTCAAATTCTACCTATGTCCTCCCATGTCATAAATGTTTTAAAGCCTTTAATACACTTAACCATTGATAGAGAAACAAGTTATAGACATTAAATCCATCTAGGATTGCCATTATGGATTTTACACTTAATCGGGTAAAATTCACCATATCAACTGTACCCAGCAAAATTAGCCAATTTTGACATGTCATAACTCTAGCTTCAGGACACCAAATGCAGTGATTCAAAAATGAAACTATTCATCTTAAAGTAGTCTATACGTGGTTAAAATTTCATACAAAAAGTTATGGCTATTGGAGTACAGGGTACCAAATTTGAGCAACTAGTGACCAAAACACTCATACAAAATTTCTTAAAATTTATACACTTCATTTTTAGGTACAAAATGAACATAGGTAGTTCCATACATATCTTATACACATGGGGAAACCATTCTGCTAGATTTTAAGTTGTTACATAAGCATCAAACAGCATACTCTTCAAAATAGCCCATAAGAACCAATATGGACAGAATCACACACACACATTCAACTATACTCCATTGATCCATAGATCATTCACACAATGTACATATAGTATACCCAAATCAATTACATGAATTTATGCACTACATACATTCCATAACCTATTTAATATGTACATTAAGCTTCTTGGAGAACTTTAAAAGCACTCAGCACTATAGAAACTTAAAGGGACCATATGCTGTGTAATGCAAAAAGTACCATTACTAAAATACCTAATGTGCTCCAAAATTCATGAAACATTCCCATTTACAACTAAACATATGGGAGTTAGTATACCCAAAATTTTACAGAGAAATTCAAATGATAGCAATTACTTTGAATGCTCTCTTTTAGGTGTTCCTAAAGTGGGTAGAAAGAGGGTTAAGTTCCTTTAAAGAACTTAGTCCAGGCCTATCATTAAAATCTTGAATTCTTAGCCATATACTTGAAATCCAAAGATGCTACAACACAAAAAACACAACACATATACAAGAATATAACCATCCAAATGCACAACAAACACAGTAGCAAACAAATGCAATGCTAGCAGCAATACAACATTATGGTTAGCTCATAAACATTCAAATAAACATTATGTAATCACTATAGCAGCCCTCCTCAAGCTAATGCTTGGTATTAGGAGGCTAATTGGTCTTATTTAGTACTAGTTTAGGCTATGTAAGCCCCTATAAACACTACCATCTTAGTGCATGAAAAACAATAAGGTTGAAACCTTATTCATGCATTCCCCCTTAACCCATACTTGGTTCGTTGAACTTTTTGCTCTCTTCCAACCATGGTCTTAGCTTCATGGATGCTTGACCATCATCTTAGGATAGTTAACAACCATGAAATATGAAGGCAAAACCCTTACCTAAGCTGTGAAGTCTGAAAATACCATGGGAAGCTTAATAAACCCGATAACTAGGATTTTTCTCTCTCTTGCTGAATTCGATTCCTTTCCTTTGTGATTTCTTGAGAGCTTGAGCTATGGTGGCTATGGAAGGTGATGAAGACCTAAGGAAGGAACTCTAGCTTGTGAGGGCTAAAAATGACCAAGCAAAGGCAAAAAATTAGTATATTTTCCTTGGTTTAATTAGTTTAACCTTAACCCTCTCTTAGGTCACTATAAGTATGCGTTAAACAAAGAATTTTTGGCTAATATTGAGCCCACCTTTTTGACCTTAGAAGCTAAAAATAAAAGGTTGGGATAATGCTAGAAATGGCCACCTTTGACCCTTGTCAATGATTATCCCATCCCTAAGTTATTTTTGTGAACAATTGTAAACCTAGTTATCCTAGGTTTTTGAATAATAGGCTTTGTTTTCTTTATGCAATTTAGCCTCCAAAAAATTTTTTGATGCCATTCAAATCCCTTTTGAACCTTTGTTTTAAAGTTGTACAATTGAGTACACTGTTAACCAAGCAATCCTTTAGGGTTTTCTCAAGACCAAAGTAACCATTGTGTGGATCTTTTAAGGAGGTGTAGATTATACACTTTACCCCTCACATTCCATTCACTATAAGGAAAATCATGCTATATAATCATTTATAACCATTATGCTTTTATATTGTAATTTTCCCATTTGTTGAGGTGGTAACAGATGGAGACTGGACGCGGTGGAGCATAGGTAAAGGGTAGGAACTTATAGTGTGATGGTGATCCAGGAGGATGCTTAGGGGGAAGAGTAGCGAAGAACAAGGGACTAAATGCACAATTTTCTTAAGCCTATGGTTTTTGCCAATTTCTTGCTTTTTCTTTTCTCCTTTCTTTAAAATGGTGACCCATATTCATATTAGAAGAGTTTGAGGTAAGATTAACTAGGTTTCTAGAGGTTCAACTATAATTGCCCTTATAGTAGAACACTCAGCTGAATGAGGTAAATTAACTAAATTCCAAGTTTAATACCTTACTTCAAGCTCACCTAGAAAGAACAGGTTCGTTGGACATAGTTTACAAAGTTTTGAGTAGTTTATGGCACTGGAAGAGGTCAAGGGGCAAAATGGTAATTTTTCATCCTAAGGTGTCAGGCCGAGACCCTAGAGTCAAGAATATGTTTTGAAGCATAAACCTTGCTTAAAACCCAAAGATTTGCTTAAGTGTTAAAGATTTGACCAAAGTTTCACTTGGGTTACTATTTAGGAAATGGGGCTTTTTGTAAGTTTTAACAAAGTTTGATGGCTTCATGACTTAAAAGCATTAAAAGCATCGTAAAGTTGCTTGTGGCACCCATTGTTCATCATTTCCACTCCCAAACCTGAGTTCCCCATTGCCCTGACCATTTTTTCTTGAATTCTTGCTCAAATTGAAAGTTTCTTGGTGATTTTTGAAGGCCCAAAAGGTACACAGCCCTTGGGTAGCTCATTTCAAGCTTGTTTGTGGGTCTAGAAGGTGATTTTCATGTTTTTATTGCCTGGGCTGGGTTTATACATGAGGTAACTCGAATTCTTTGATGATTTCTTGTTTGTTTGATGTTTTAAAGCATGGGTTTTACTTGCTTGGTGTTAATTTGGTGCCATCTTTGAACTTAGGTAGAAACTTGTGGAACTTTGTTCTTGGTGAAGAGTTGCATAATTCTTGCCTATGACTTCAAATTGAGGTAAGGGATTTAAGGTTTTATGTTCAATTGATGCTATGTAAGTATTGATGCTTGATAAAATCAAGTAGTTTTGTGAATGACATTGATTGAGGGCAATTATGTTGATGGTGGACTAGGCTTGGATTTAAGGCTTATGTGATGTTTTGATGCATCATAGGATGTATGTAATGGTGTAATTATGGCTTATGCAAGTTGTTTTACAGGTTTACTGTTAGTTTAAGCGTCCTTTGTTTGCCTTGAACTTATAAGAAGCTTGCATAGAGGCTTAGGAAGGTGTTTTTTTGGTTTAGGACATAGGGTCCTGGTGCCTAGGCACCATCTGGCATTGTAACTCCCAGGGTGAATATTCTTATCCGTAAAGCAGGGTGCTACTGGTGCCTAAGCCTTAGTGGTACCTCTATTGGCCTTTAGGGCCTAGAGGCCTTTTTCAGCAACAATTTCAAGTTTTTAAAAAAGGATCCGAGGGAGGGCAAGGATGGTTTGAGGGGTGTCTAAGGGTTCTAATGGTACATAGGCACTCCAAAACATCCAAAAACTCTCTCATGATCTAGGGGATTTGTTATAGTTTGATGAATGGTAAATGTACCTCACGGGAAAACTAGTTGATTGGCCATAACAAATACACCATTAGATGAGGTGGAAGGTTTAGGACCATAAGACCTTAGTTGTACCATTGGGTTTAAGGCCTTCATTAGAAACCTTAGTACACCTAGTGGGTTCTTCAGGACTTAGGAATCATCAGTCCAACCATAGTACCCTTGTACAACGTCAGGGAGGTTCAACTGGTGATGAACTTCACTAGTTAGGCTAGTAAGCACAAGACTTTGCCTTGTAATTTAAAGACTAGGTAGAGGACAAGTCCTAAGGGACTAAAATGTATGCGCATAGGTTTAAGCTCACATTGTATGAGCTCATAGCAGATTTGTTATGGCTCTCCCAACTGAAGGCTTGCTTGAGGAGCATAAGGTGTTTGAAATTAATTTTTATTAACCTTAATTCACATTCACCTAGCAGGATTGGGTTAGTTTAGCAATGTTCACTAAGTTTTGAGGAGATTAAGGCACTAAATGATATTCAGTGGTAAAATGGTAATTTTGCATCTCAAATAGTTTGGCTAGGTCCCGAGTGTTGAAAATGAGTTTTTGAGAACCTAAATTTTAACTTTAACTGAAACTTAGTTGAAATAAACAAGATTTAACCAAGTTCAACTAAGGTTACCTAAAGGAGGGGACTTATTTGTAACTTTTTAAATTCTTTGATGGCTTCTTAGTTAAGAGGTTATAAAAATTGGTAAAGTGTGGGGGGAGGCCATATTTGCTGCTTAAACTTGAGCTCCTCCTTCACCCTACCAATTCTCTATCAATCCAAGCCCATACCAATAAATTTTGATGAAAAGGAAGCCAACAAGGATGCACATGCTATGGAAAGCTTGTTTCAAGGGTGATGTCAACTTTTTAGAGCTTGGAATTGAGTTTTCCAAAATCCCCTATTTTTGATGTGAGGTAACACTTGTGTTCTTGGTAGATTCTTGTTTATTAGATGTTTGGAAGCTTGGGTTTTAGTTAGAAGGTAGTAATTATGTGATTTGTGCCTTTTGTTGCTCTGAACTAGGTGCAGCTTGGTAGAACTTGAGTTCTTAAGGAAAGGTTGCCTGTTTCTTGCTTGTAGGGTGGCATTAAGGTAATGAAGTTAACTTTTGAAGTTTAATAGATGCTAGTGGAATGACTTTTCTTCATGATTTCAAGTAGTTCTAGCAATAGCATTAGTTAGTGAGCAAGGTTGAATCATGGTGACTACGAGGTTTGTAAGGATTGGAATGATGTTATGATGCATCATGGGTTGGCTTGTGATAGTTGGTTGTGATAAATGCAACATGTTTTACTTGTATGTGAAGTTTGGAGGCTATCCATGCATATTTGATATGTTTGGAAAGTGTCCAAAGTTCATAAAAATGAAATTGGAACTTTTCTGGGTTGTTGCATGTATTAGTGACACATCACCAATGATCACCAGTACCCATGATGTGTCGTCGTTACCACAAAAATTGGCAACTCGTTATCTACTGTGGTGGCAAGTTGCTGCAGGCATAATGGCTAAAATTTTTTTATTTTGCTAGAGAGGTTAGGTTAGGACCTAAGGGGGTTCTTGGATACATTGTGCTCTAAGCATTCCTAGGGTACTCCAAGTGTTCCAAATTTCCTTCAAGACCTAGGAGTTTCCTTGAGTTTTGAAGTTGCTTTTTACCATAAGTATGAAAACTATTTTTCAAAAGATCACAACTAAGTATCACAAGCTTGGTGAAAGGTCTAGAACCCTTGGCGACCTAGTCGTTTCATTTGCCATAAGGTTGCAAGGTCAAACCTTAGTGCACGTAGTCTATAAGGTCTTTATGGACTAGTCTACAATAGTCCCTCCATAATGCCCTTGTACAACATAAAAGGAAGAGGTTCAACTAGTGATTTATCACTAGTTAGGCTGGCAAGCTAAGTTTGCTTGAGGACAAGGCTATGGTTTATAGTTCAAGGACGAGGATGAGGAGTGGTCCCAAGGGACCTAGGTATATGTATATATTATACCGTCAAACTGTATAAGCTTGTAGTAGGTTACATATGTTATCATATGAGGAGTCCTTAGTAACTTTTCATGCAATTGAAGTGAAGACCCTTACTGAGAATGTTTGAATTATCACTCTTTAGTTATGTTGGGCATATTTTGACTTTACTGGATCGGATAACCATATAGGATTGTGACAATAGTTTGTTGTTGCTGTAGGTTTCTCACTTGGGAATCTTCCTAATTCTAATGTATGTAGGTTACTTGTTGGTTAAGTAATAGACTAACTATAGTCTTCCTTTGGCTATAGAGCCTAGCAGTACCTAGACAAGGACTTTGTGACTTGCCACTGGGGCTTATATCCAAGGTGGGAGTTAGTTCAAGAATATCTCAGTTAAGGCTTGTATAAAAAATACTCTTAGTTGCCTTTGTTGTTTATGTTTTTAGGAGTCCTAGACTCTAAGGTTGCTCTTTGGTGAAGGCATTAGTCTACTTTACGTATGAATGCTCCCTCACAGTTTTTATGTGTAGTAAATTCACATAAATGTTGATTTTGTATGCTTTTGCTATTTGAATTTGTATTCTACGGAAGGTCTTGGCCAAGTCAATGTTTTATGGATTTTGTTAATCCAAGTCAAGGCATAAAGAGCATGCATTTTGCATATTCTAGGTTAATCAACTAGTATCACAAAGTTTTAATCCGCACACATATATAGCTATCCAATTTCAAACACCATGAGACCAGCTCTTATAGGCTTCCTGGGTAGGGCCAAGGATGACCGCGTCAGTTTTTGGTATTAGAGCTTAGAGCTCACTTCGTAGACATTGGATGCTAAGACTAAAATCTAGTTTTGAAAGTGCATGTGCTATGATTGTTAGTACAAAACAACATCCGAGGAATGTGGTCTGGTTTTTTATGCATGTTGCTATGGTTGACACTAGGTTGGAGCTTCTAGAGGAGCCAGAGAACTTGGTGATTCTAGTGACCAAGTAGCGGCAAGGTTGGATGTGATATTTGTTGGGTTTCGGGAGCCAAACAGTGCAGTGAAATTTAACCAAAACCCTCTAGGATCCATGTTAAATGGGGTAAACCGAGTCTTCAAAAATTTTCATACCTAATTTTTGGTTGAGATCTCTCACTCAACTGTAGAGTTGATTCACAAAACCTAAACAGTTGACGTGTTCAAGCTCTTTATGGTTTCCACATGAGCCTATCGGGATCACCACGCTTCCACCACGTCCCGGCAGATGCGTTTCTCTTGCGCTCGCAGTGCTTGCTTGCGTCCTCTAGGGAATTGCAAGAGAAGAGTGTAGTTGTCCTTTTGGGAGGTTAGGGCAAGGAGACCTGCGAATTTCTCACTAAAAGTTGTATTTATAGTGAGACTGAACTTCTAGGCCTAATGGGTTACAAAGCCCTAATCCAATTAGGCTTTAATTTCGGGCTTAATAATGGCTCAACTCTTCGGCCCATTATTAATTCGAGATTAAAGTGAAACTATAACCCAAATAATTAGCCCATGCATTCTTATGATCCAAATAGCTCTATGTGTGCGACCCAATAGGCTCTTACCACATTGGCAATGATCAGAAATCACATTTATGATCATAAGCAATGAGCGGTGTCTAGCAACACATCATTGCTACCCAAATGACAAGAATGTCGGTGATTTGACTAAACCTTTATGATCATCACCGATATATGCCATTGTCCCTTTGTCCAAGATATCAAGACTAAGCACGAGACATGGAATGTGTCACTCTCGTATAGCCCAATCTTTGGTTTCTTGAGTACTGAGTAGACCGACTTAAACTGATGAAATTGATATCGTAAATCAACTCATCTGAGCATGGCCATGCATTTTTCTAAGTCTTACTCTATCAAGGGGCCCGAAGATATCACTCTCATTACATAGGAGGGACAAATCCCATTTGATCATACCAATCCCTTCGCATGATATGTGACATACCCAATGACCTCCTTCAAGTTCACTCAGTTACGAGCAACAAAGGAAAGTATCAAAGTAAGTGACTCACATGTAGGGAAACTTGATGATCTTAGGTCGAAGGACTACATATACCATGATCACTATGAGAATCACTTATGACACTCATATAACGATCCATGTAGTGTTTTCATGGTGGGTTGGTCTAGTACACAAGTTCACCAACTTGTACCCATATGTAGACTACATATCTCATATTAGTCTCCACATATGCTAGTCGTTCTGTGTTATTGCAACCCGCTCCACAATAATACTAGACCAGGGACGTTTGAGAATATCATTATTCTAGGGTTACAATTATGTTTATTACGTTATGCAAAAACAAAACAACGAACATAATTGCTAGATTAATGCCTTAATAAAATATCATGACTCAATGTGCAAAAATACAATCATCTCATGATTGGCTTTTTAGGCATAACACTAACAATATCTAGGGCGGTTTAGTGGTTAACTCAGACTATGACCCAAGTGGCAAAGGGCATGACTACCATCATCACTGAGTTGTTTCAAGATCATAAGGGTAGACAAGTTCTCTAAGAAGAGAATGATCCACACCAGGATTTGGAGAGGCATGCTAAGCAGTAGGTGCCTAGGGCTGATGAATAGAGAGATCATGTTGATGTGGAAGAGGAGGACCCTGAGGTTATGGAGGCTCCAAGAAGGGGAGATACCCCACATCAAATGAGGTTGTTGGAGAAGTTTAAAACTGTTGACCCTCCAAGTTTCAATGGGATAGGTGATCTTGATCAAGCTAAAGATTGGTTATCTAGGATGAATCGACTTTTCACTTGTGGAGGTTATGAGTCCTAACAAATGATGGCCTTAGTACCTTTTTTTTTACAAGGAGGGCTAGTTTATGGTGGGATGATGTGATGGAGATGTTGAGAGAAAGCAATGCTACTTGATCGGAGCACAATAGAAAGGTGCTCAAGTGGTCAGACTTCGAGAAGAAGTTTAGAGAGGAATATATCAATGAAGCTAGACAGGAATAGAGGAGGATCCAATTTGATAATCTAGTGCAAGGAAAGATGTATGAGCGACAGTATGAGCGGCGTTACAATTCACTCATTTGGTATGCTCCCTACATGGGTGATAACAATAAGTTGAATTCCAAGAAATTATTCCAAGGTTTGAAACCCATGTTGAGGAGGTATATGGTGACAATGGACATATGGAGATATCACCAAGTGGTTTAGAAGGGCGTTAGCCTTAGAAAGGGAGTTTGTGGATACAAGGGAACCTAGCACAAAGGTGAAGGTTGGACCAGTGAACCTAGGAAAGAGCTCTAGGAAACAACTAATGGTTGAAAGCCAAGGTGCCTTCAAGACAAAGAAAATGGTTTTATGCCCTAAGTGTAAATAGTTCCATGGTATGAGGCCATGTACCTTGGGGACTGATGTTTGCAATATTTGTGGTTAGAGACGACATTGGGGGAGGGACTACCCATGGGCTCAACCTTTGCCAAGTTTACCTAGGAACCTACCTTCTGCACCCCTTGCAATAGGAAAATGACTTGGTGTAGCCGCAGCAACAGTTGAGTCAAGGGTTTTCACCCTGGCTAGTTAGGTGACCAAGGAGCCAGCTGTCGTTCAAGCTAATTTTACTTTTTAGAATGGTAATGTTAGAGTACCTTTTAATACGGGAGCTACTCTTTCTGTGATATCGTCTTCCTTGGTAGATGAGCTTAAATTGCAGTGAGAAATCTCAGGAGTTTTATTGTGACCAATGAAGTGGTCACTCGGTATCCCTTGTAGTTAGGCTACCACGATTTCTCTTGTGAATTGTGGGTAATAGAATTAAGGTCTTACGACCTAGTGTTGGGAATGGACTAGCTACGTAAGCATAAGGCACAAATTAACTATGTGAATCACTTAGTTAACCTTACAGATGATCAAGGAGCTAGAGTGACTTGCACAGGAGGATTAGCATCTAGTGCTAAAAGTTTGCATCTCAGACTTATGGATTCCATCCCTATAGTCAGTGAAGAGGAGTATTTTTCATTGAATAAGGTGGCCATAAAGAAGGAACTTGAGAATATCTCAGTACCCAATTAGTTTCCTAAAGTGTTTCCAGTTGAGTTGCCTAGGCTACCACCCAAGAAAGATGCTGAGTTTGTAATCAATCTTCAGCTTGGGTTGAACCTATTTTGATACCACCTTACAAATTGTCAGCTCCTGAGATGGATGAGTTAAAGAAGCAGTTGGAGGAACTGCTAGTCAAAGGCTTTGTAAGACCTAGTGTGTCATAGTGGGGAGCTCTGATGTTGTTTGTGAGAAGAAAAACAGAACTTTGCGACTATGCATTGACTATAGAAAGTTCAATGTAGCAATAGTCAAGAATAAGTATCTCAAAAACTTCCTTCAAGATAAGATATGGACACTATGTGTATACAATGGTGCCGTTCAATATGACTAACGCAACAACAGTGTTCACGGAAGCTAGGAATTGAATTTTTAGACCATTTTTGGATCAATTTATTGAAGTTTTCATCGATGACATTTTGGTGTACTCATAGTCTTCTCCAGAACATGAGGATCACCTAAAGATAGTTTTACAAGTGCTGAAGGATAATAAGTACTATGCAAAGTTCTTTAAGTGTGAGTTTTGGTCGTAAAGGATTCAATTTTTGGGATGTATCATTAGTGGTCGGGATTTGTCAGTTGATCCTGAAAAGGTTCAGGCAGTAGATGAGTGGAAGAGACCAGCTACAATTGTTACTCACTCTGGTGTAGTCCAATTATGGTGCGAAAATTGTGCATTTAAACTCCCAGGATTGGTAATGTTCTGTAGGCTATCAAAACACTACCCTTAATGTTCATACCCAAGTGGCTCTCTTGGGCACTATGTAAACACATGCATATTGGTCTAACCATCACACACACATTAACAATTTCTTCATACCATGGCAGCAAAGAAGGAAAACACTAGCACAAGTCTTAATCTTGGCTACCACACATTAGGCAACCTTGTTAAGTTCTAGTGAATAGCCACTACACCTGTAACTTCCACCAATAAACTGTATCATTCTAGCCATGTAGCACCTTATTTTATTTTCACTATTATAAATTAAAGGCTTAGGTCGAACCATGCAATTTTTTTTTACATCAATAGCCCACCTATGGACCAAGTTATGGATTTTTTAAGTTGGTTACAAAATTTTGACCAAACGAACAGTAACTTAGTCAAATTTGCAACATCATATCTTTGGCTACAGAGCTCCAAATTTAGAAATTTCAAATCCCAATCCAAAATCTTGATGTACTCTAGGTGTGGAAAAAATATCATGCCAAGATTCATTCTACATAGGGAGATATAGCATTTTTAGTGCATAGTCAAAATTCTAGTCACTTTATGACCATTTTGCGTATACAAAATTTCATACGCATGCAAACACTTCATTCACATTGGGAAAGCCATACAAAGCTACCCCATATATTTCCATTACACATATGAATTACATGCTCTTGCATCTAGCAACTTTATGTGACCAAAAAAGAATTTACGAATAAGTAGCCTATCATTCACATATAGGCAGCATTGCACCACATCACATACATAGCTAAAACATTACTCAAATGTTCACATATTTGTCTCATTTTACATACACTACATGTATATGCATACATGAACTACATAATGCTCTTAACTCAGCTAAATACATACCCTAAGTTATGGGAGTGCCTGAGACAGAATAGACTCCAGGATAGGATGTTGGACAACTGCTACATAACACAATAAGCACCATCACTAAAAATACCAAATGTGCTCCTAAAATCACCAAAATTTCCAAATCACAACTAGACATATGGAAGTTCATTTACTTGAGAATTTGGATTAAAACTCAAACCAAAAAACTTAGTTTGAATGTGATCTTTCTGGTGTTCCTGAAAATGGATAGTAAGGGCTTTCAATGTAAATTATTCCATAGTAACGTACCACCTAAAATCCAAGGACATAAAAACACACAAAAATAGCACATACACACAAAAATGGCAACCATATGCACCAACAAACACAGCAACAAACACATGTAATGCTGGCAGCAATAACACATTAGGGTTAGTCCATAATCATTCAATAAAACAATAAGATATCACTTTAGTAACACTATGGCAGCCCTCCTCAAGCTTTTTCTTGGTCTTTGGAGTCTTTTAGGTCTTACTTAGTACTAAGTTGGGCTCTAGAAACCCTTTTTTCTTGTTGCTATCTTTAGCATGGTAACACTAAGGCCGAAACCTCTCCATGCCTCACTCCCGTTAACCTATACTTGGTTCCTTGAGCTTTTTATTCTCTTCCAAGCAGGGTCTTAGCTTCATGGATGTTTGGAAATAGAGTAAAAAACCCAAGAAACTTTAGAAAACCCTTACCGTTGGTTGGAAATTTGATGAACCTTAATAGAACCAAAAATAAGTTTTCTTGCATTCTTTGATGTCTTCTTTGCTTTCTCTTGCTTCCTCTTGCTTTCTTAAGGTATGGTGGTTATGGAGGATGGTAGAAAAAGTTAAGGAAGAACCCTTGGCTTCTAGGGGATGAAATTTAGAGTAAATGGCAAGAGAACAAAGTTTTTTTTTTCATTTATACATCATTTTGACCTTGGTGGCACATATGCAAATTTTTTAAACTTTGGCCAACACTTGGACATATTATATCCAGCTATTTTTGCTTAGAAAATGACAGTTTTTAACCACCTTTAACCTTGTCAACGGTCATTATAACCTTGAGACAAAAAGGTGGACACTTGGATCCTTAGTTAGCGTTATGCCATAAATGATCAACTTTGATTTCTGAATCACTTTGGTCCCCAAAAATATCCTTAATTCCATCCATGTCCTTTATTCATAATTCCATCCATGTCCTTTCCATAGCCATCTTTGGAAATTTGTGCACTTGAGTACCCCACTTTTGTAACCTTACAATTTAGCCCATAGGTTACTTGAAAATTAGGTGATGTGCTAACGTTTTTATATGCCAATTCTTTCTTAAGGACCATACAATCATTGTTTGTGCCACTTAGGGGAGTGCATTTTGAATACTTTGCACTTCACAATTCATACACTATGGTGAAAATTAAAGCATACAAGACTAGGTCCTTATGCTGTAATTTTCCCATTTTATGAAGGTGGTAACAATAGTTGCAGTAGTGAGGAGTTTCATGGGCTTGGCAGGCTACTACAGGTGATTCATATAGAAACTCTCTGCGATAGCTATACCGTTCAGGGTGTTGAACAAGAAAACTCAAAAGTTTGAATGGACATCAAAGTGCGAGGAAGCTTATATGGAGTTGAAGAAAAGATTGGCTAGTGCACCGATACTCATTCTACCAGATCTGCACAAAACTTTTATAGTGTATGCAGATGCATCGGGTTCTGGTCTAGGGTGTGTATTGATGTAGATGAGTCAAGTGATTGCCTATGGTTCAAGATAGCTGAGGCCTAATAGTTGAACTACCCAATTCATGACCTTGAACTAGCAGTAGTAATCTTCGCACTCAAATTATGGAGGCATTACTTGGTGGGGAAGTCATTCAGGATCTTCACTAATCATAAAAATTTTAAATATTTATTCACACATAAGGATTTGAACATGAGGCAACATTGATGGATTGAATACATAAAAGATTATGATTGTTCAATCTAGTACTGTGCAGGCATAGGGAATGTGGTAGCAGGTGCGTTAAGCCGAAAGTACACAAAAGTGGTCCTATCTAATGATTAGGCTATGAGTTCCTCAAAAGGGGCTTTGGGGAATTGTTTCTCGGATGTGCATGAATTTTAGCAAAACCAAAAGAAATCCCTAGACTACATTCTGGAAATACAATCAGCTTCGTTAGCATAAATTAAGGATGTTCAAATGAAAGATCCATTGTTGAAGAAAATTTCAGGAGAAGCAAAGTTTGGTATTGTGAAAAGGGAATTCCAGTACAAGGATGGGATACTACACCATGTAGATCATCTCTATGTCCCAAATTTGGAGGGACTTAGGCAACAAGTCCTAGAGGAGGCACATTGTAGTACTTTGAATGTTCACCCTGGTGTTAGTAAGATGTATCATGACTTGAAAACACATTTCTGGTGCCAGGACTTAAGAGGGATGTACTAGGACCTGTGGAAAAATGTTTGACATGCAAAATGGTTAAAGCTAAACATCAAAAGCAAATAGGCATACTTTAAAGTTTACCACTTTCGGTGGGGAAGTAGAGGTCCATTACTATGGATTTCTAAGTAGGATTGCCAAATACTTGGAATTAGCATGATGCTATATGGGTAGTGGTCAATCGACTGATGAAGTCAATGCACTTTATACCTATAAAGATCCTTATACATTAAAGAGGTTGGCTCAATTATATGTCAAAAAGATTGTCATATTGCATGGCATACCAGATCAGGTTATATTTGATAGAAATCTTTAGTTTGTGTCTTGGTTTTGGAACACTTTCCTAGAAGCAATAGGAAGCAAGGTTAGTCTTAGTACCATTTTCCATCCTCAGACCAATGGACAATTTGAAAGAGTGTTCCAAACTCTGGAGGATATGTTATGTATGTGTGCTATGGATTTTAAAGGCGATTGGATCAGCATTTACGACTCATTGAATTTTCTTATAATAACAGTCGTCAAACTGTTATTGGTATGGCACCATATGAGGCTTTGTATGGAAGGCATTGCATGATGCCCCACTGTTGGGCAGATCTTTCTGACAGAATAGTTATTGGTCCTTAAATCATAGTTGATACCATAGCTAAAATTCAATTGAACGAAAAAAGTATTAAAGCAGCCAATGGCCAGTAGACTAAATATGCTAATTTAAGAAGAAGAGATTTAATTTTTGAAGTTAGGGACAAAGTACTTCTCAAAGTGTTACCCATGAAAGGAGTTACCTGTTTCGGGTAGAGCGGTAAGTTAGCGCCTAGGTATATTGGCCCCTATAAAGTTTTGAAGAAAATAGGAAAGGTTGCTTATTGGTTGGCGTTACCACCTAACTTGTCCCAAGTGCATAACATGTTTCACATTAGTCTTCGGAGAAATTGCACGGTCGAACTGGGACAAGTAGTTAATCCTTTAGTGAAACCCATTTAGGAAGACTTGACCTACGAAGACAAACCTATTTAGATACATGATAGGCAAGTGAACCTTTGAACCAAGTGGATTCCAATGGTTAAGATCCTTTGGTCGAACCATAGTGAAGAGGAAGCTACTTGGGAGACATAGCAGAACATGCTGAAAAGGCATTCAAGTGTTTTTCCAGAGTTGTAATGGAATTTGGATGACTGAATTCAAGAAGGAAGGGAGAATGTTACGGCTCTCCTAGTTGAATGCTTGCTTGAGGAGGGTAAGGTGTTTAAGATCAAATTTTTTTTAACCTTAATTCATGTTCACCTAGCAAGAATGGGTAAGTTTAGCAAAGTTCACTAAGTTTTGAGGAAATTAAGGCACTAAATGACGTCCAGGGGTAAAATGGTAATTTTGTATCTCGAATAGTTGGGCTAGCTCCCGAGTATTGAAAATGAGTTTTTGGTAACCTAACTTTTAACTTTAACCCAAACTTAGTTTAAATAAACAAAATTTGACCAATTTTGACTAAGGTTACCTAAAGGAGGGGACTTATTTGTCACTTTTAAAATTCTTGGATGGCTTCTTGGTTAAGAGGTTATAAAAGCTGGTAAAGTGAGGCAGGAGGCCATATTTGCTACTTAAACCCGAGTTCCTCCTTCACCCTACCAATTCTCTATCAATCCAAGCCCAAAACAAAGAAATTTTGATGAAAATGGAAGCCACCAAGGATGTACATGCTTTGGAAAGCTTGATTCAAGGGTGATTTCAAGTTTTTGGAGCTTGGAACCAAGTTTTTTACAATCCCCTATTTTTGATGCGAGGTAACACTTATGTTCTTAGTAGATTCTTGTTTATTTGATGTTTGGAAGCTTAGGTTTTAGTTTGAAGGTAGTAACTATGTGATTTGTTCCTTTGGTTGCTTAGAACTAGGTGGAGCATTGTAGAACTCGAGTTCTTGAGGAAGGGTTCCTTGTTTATTACTTTTGAGTTAAAGTTAAGGTAAGCGTTAAAGCTTAATTGATACTATTGGAATGAGTTTGCTTGATGATTTCAAGTAGTTCTAGCAATAGCATTAGTTAGTGGGCAAGGTTGAATCATGCTGGACTTTGAGGTTTTAGATGATTTGAATGATGTTATAATGCATCATAGGTTGGCTTATGATAGTTGGTTGTGATCTATGCAACATGTTTTACTTGTATGTGAAGTTTGGAGGCTATCCATGCATGTTTGATATGTTTGGAAAGTGTCCAAAGTTCTTAGCAGTGAAATTGGAACTTTTTTAGGTTGTCGGAGGTATTAGCGATGTGTTGCCAATTGTCGACAATACCTGCGACGCATTGCCATTATGAAAAAAATTGGCAGTTCGTTACCAACTGTCGCGATGCGGTGCCATAGGCATAATGGCTGAAATTTTCCAATTTTGTGAGCGAGGTCAGGGGAAAAGCTAAGCGGTTCTTAGAGTACCTTGGGGTCTAAGTATTTCGGGGATATTTCTGATCTTCCAAAATTCCTTCGAGACCTAGGATTTTCCTTAAGTTTTATAGTTGCTTTTACCATAAGCAAGGGAACTATTTTTCAAAAGGTCTTTACGGCCTAGTCTACAAGGCCTTTATGGCCTAGTCTATAGCAGTCCAACCATAGTGCCCTTATACAACATATAAAGGAGAGGTTCAGCTGGTGTTTTATCACTAGTTAGGCTGGCAAGCTAAGTTTGCTAGAGGACAAGGCTATGCCTTGCAGTTCAAGGATGAGGATGAGGAGTGGTCCCAAGGGACCTAGGTATATGCATATATTAGACCCTTTGACTGTATAAGCTCATAGCAGGTTGCATATATCCTTATATGTGGAGTCCTTAGTAACTTTTCTTGCAAGTGAAGTGAAGACCTTTACTAAGAATGTTTGAATTCTCACTCCCTAGTTATGTTGTGTAGATTCTGACGTTACTCGATTGGATAACAATAGAGGGTTGTCACGGTAGTTTGTTGTTGCTGCAGGTATCTTGCTTGTGAATCTTTCTTATTCTAGTCTACTTGGGTTACTTGTTGCTTAAGTAACAGTACTAATTATAGTCTTCCTTTGGCCACAGAGCCTAGCAGTATGTGGACAAGGACTTTTGTGACTCGCCACTGGGACTTACATCCAAGGTTGGAGTTAGTTCAAGAAGATCTCAGTTGAGGCTTATATATAAAATACTCCTAGTTGCCTCCATTGTCTATGTTTTGAGTAGTCCTACTTTCTAGGATTGCTCTTGGGTGAGGGCATTAGTCTACTTTATGTATGAATACTCCCACACAGTTGTTATGTGTAGTAAATTCACATAAATGTTGATTTTGTATGCTTTTGCTATTTGAATTTGTTTTCTGTTGAAATGTCTTGGCCAAGTCAATGTTTTATAGATTTTGTTAATCCAAGTCAAAGCATAAAGAGCATGCATTTTGCATATTTTAGGTTAATCAACTAGTACCATAGAGTTTTAATCCGCGCACATATACAGCTAGCCAATTGCAACCACCGTGAAACCAGCTCTCACAAGCTTCCTGGGCAGGAACCAAGGATGGCCGTGTCAAGATTACATATGATAATATATGTGTTGTCCTTAGTATCTTTCTTGTAAGTGAAGACCCTTACTGAAAATCAAGAATTCTCACTCCCTAGTTTATGTTGTGCAGGTTCTGATTGTGTTGGGCCTGGTAACTACTGAAGGTTGTCACGGTAGTCTTTCATTGTAGGTATTTTGCTATGAGAATCTTTATGATTCTAGTTTTCTTAGTTACTTGTTGGTGAAGTACTAGTAATAAATATAGTATTTTCTTGGCCGTAGTGGCTTAAAGAGCACGTGGAGGACTTTTTTAAGCTTGCCATCGGGATTGCATCTAAGGTGGGAGTTGGACAGAAAGATCTTAGTAGGAAAGGCTTGGGTATATTGTATGCACTAGTTTCCTCCTATGCTTATGGATAGAGTAAATGACTCTGGGATTGCTCTTGGGTGAGGGGCATTAGTCTACGTTTGGGGAATGCCCTCACATTGTTTTTATGTGTAGTAATGATAGTACAAATTTTGATTATGTATGCTTTGACTATTTGAACTTGAGTTCTATGAAAAAATGCCTTGGCCACGTAAATGTTTTATATTTTCCAATGACTAAAGTCAAAGCCAAAAAGAGCATGCATCTTGCATTTTCTAGGTTAATCAACTAGCATCATGAATTTTTAATTCATGCACATATATAGTTAGCCAATTACAACCACGGTGAGACCCATTCTCACAGGCTTCATAGGCAGGGTTGAGGGTGGCCATGTCATAAACCTCATCCAAATCTGGTTTCATAAAGTTTCAATCTCTTAGGATATTCTTTCACCAAAATATCAATCTTATTCCAATAAAACCCTTAGGGTAGTGATTTGATCCCATTTTTATGAAAAATTGCAATTTGGTTCAACCTTTGCAGGATTTGTCAAATTAGCCTAAAGCTTTGTAAAAATAACCAGATTTTCCAAAAATTTAATAAAATCTATAGATTTGGCTCAAACTCCCTAAAATTGATAAATTTGCTTAATGCTTCCCAATTTTTCCTAGAATCTTCTAAAAACCTTCGATTTATACACAAACTTTTCCTTTTTGCCTAAATTGACTACAAAACCTTTAGGACTTAAAATTAGTACCTAAACTAATTTAATTCTTATTTTAACCCTAAATGACCATATTAAATTTCTAAAGTTTTATAACATGAGCAACAATGTAACTGAAATGTGACTAGAGCAACTAACCCTAAAATGACAAAAATGACCCAAATGTTCTAATAATTGACCAAATTGCCCCTAAAAATGAAAATGCCCCCTAAACTAATTTTCCTAACCTAGAACTAAACAAAAATTAGTGTTTGGGCAAGATTGGGCGTGAACATTGATGATGGAGCCATTGACCACCATCTACTAGATGTGGTCTTGGAGATGGGCTAAACCATGCAAGAGATTGTGCCAATTGGGATATGAGTTAGCCGGGGCTTTAGCAGTCTAGACAAAATGAGATTCTTCATAATTTGCTCAAAGAACCTTATAAACTAAAGAACCACTTCTGCTACTGAAAATACACGAAATGGATCAACCAAGTAGGATCTTGTTAAAAAGATGCAGATACTTAATACCAAGTCCCCTAAGTCCTTTTGGGAGAAGTAAAAGCCCTTGGTTCCATGGGTGATGTTACCACCTAACAAAAATGGGAGAATTACAAAGTGTGGCAAAATTGTCAAAAACCATTTTATTGTGTAATTCTCACCATAGTGTTTGAATAAAGGGCATGATCAACACCTCCTTAAAAGTATTTTAGGTTGGTAACTTGGTCCCCAAGAAAAAGCCTTAAGGATTGCTTGTTTGTCAAGCAACCTATGGATTTTTTTGTAAGATTTTGGAAATTTAGGTACTCAATTGCAAAACTATTAAGAAAGAGATTTAGAGAGTTATGAAAATTATATGAATGGTATAAAAGTGCTATTGGAGGTTCAAATTGCTTATGGAAGGCAATTGTGGACAAAGAAAAGAATAAAGGGCTTTAAGGACTTAAGTGTCCTAGTGTAAGCCTTTGGTTGTTTATGCATATGAATTAAGTCAAATGGAAGCATTTTGGAGTTATCCCATTTAAGAAATGGCAGCCAAAGCAAGATAAGATGGTCAAATGTGGGCCAAAAGATTAAGACTAAGAAACCATAGTCTTGTAGCTAGGAAAATGACACAAAGCATGGTTAAGGCTAGTTCAGTGTGTTTTGTGCACTAAAGTCTTTATAAGTGGTTATCTTTTTCTTTATCACCCACATTTGCTCTCTTCCAGCACCAAAAATGCAGCCAGCTAGTGCTATTTCTTGTGCGCACCAAGAATCAAGTTCAAATTTCAGCATACCCATCAAGGTAAAGAGTTATCTTGCTCTCATGGACTTTCTACTATGTTATTCAAACATCCATGGAGCTAGGGCTAGGCTTGGAAGAGAGCTAGGTGCTTGATGAACCAAGCTTAGTGAGGGAGATGCACTTAGTGAAGGTTTTGGCCTTAGTGCCAAGTGCACAATGATGGTAGTGAAAGTAAGGAGTTTTCTTATTCTCATGGGCTATTTATTGTATTATTCAAACATCCATGGAGCTAAGGCTAAGTTTGGAAGACAGCCAACTGCTTGATGAACCAAGCTTAGTGAAGGGAGGTGTACTTAGTGAAGGTTTTAGCCTTCGTGTGAAGTGCATAGTGACAACAGTGAAAATAAGGGTTTCTAGAGCTGAAAGTTAGTACTAACTAGTTTTGAAACACTTTTAAGACCAAGCTTATACTTGAGGAGGCCCGCCATAGTGATTTGCATATGTTTAGTGCATGTTTTATGGAGTAATCAATGTTAATTGTTGCTGTCGCATACATGTGGTTGATGTTTGTGTTTGGCTGCTGCATTTGATTGCTATATGTTGGATACATGCATTGCATTTCTTCTATTTTAGTGTCTTTGGATGTAGGTGATAGCAAGGGTTACACTTCCTTAAGAGTATTAGTGTTCTCCAAACTAAGTTTCACAATGAAACTTACTCCTCTTAAATCAGCCCATTTCAAGTCCAGCAAAAAGATCAATTCAAACATACCATTGTATATCGAGTATTGACCTAAAATTTCAGGTACTTGAACTTCCATGTATCTAGTTGTGATTTGGAAATTTTGGTGATTTTAGCAGCAAGTTTGGTTTTTTTAGTGATGGTGCTTACTATGTTATGTAGTAGCTGTCCAGCATCCTATGTCTGGAGTGCATTGTGTCTAAAGCTCTCCTGTAAATAAGGTGCATGTTTTAGCTGATTTAAGGCCATTATGTAGTGCATGGACGCATGTACATGTAAGACATGTAAATTTGAAACAAATATGTGAACACTTGTGGACTATTTTACTATGTATGTGAATGTTGTCCACAGGCCGTCTAAGTATGAATGATAGGCTTCTTGTTTGTAAATTTTGTGTTGGCCACATAAAGTTGTTGATGAAAGAGTATGTAATTCCTATGTGTGTTAGACATGTATGGGATAGCCTTGGTGGGCTTACCATATGTGAATGAAGTGTTTGCACACTTATGAAATTTTGTATGGGCAAAATGGTCATAAAGTGGGCAGAATTTTGATTCTGCACTAAAAGTTCTATATCTCACTGTGTAGAAGGAACTTTGGTATGAAATTTTGACCAAACCTAGAGCACATCTAGAGGTTCAACTGGCCTTTTGGATTTGTTCTTTTGGAGCCCTGCAGCCAAAGTTATGGCATTGCAAAATTGGCTAAGTTACTGTTCATTTAGTCAAAATTTTATAACCAACTTAAAAAATCTATAACTTTGTCCATAGGTGGGCTATTGATGTAAAAACCAAATTCCCTGGTTTGGTTTACATGTCTACTTGATAATGAAGTAAAGAAAATAAGGGGTACATGGCTAGATTAATATAGTTTTTTGGAGGAAGTTTCGGGTGTAGTGGCTGGTTTCTTAAATTTAACAAGTTTCCCAATGTGTGGTAGCCAAGATTAGGACTTATGCTATTGTTTTCCTTCCTTGCTGCCATGGCGTGCATAAAATGTGAATGTGTGTAATGGTTGGAACAATATGCATGCATTTACATAGTGCCCAAGAGGGCCACTTGGGTAAGCACACTAAGGGTATTATTTTGATGGCCTACAAAACATACCAACCCTGGGAGTTTTAAAAGCACATTTTTGGCACCATAACTGGACTACCCCGGAGTGGGTAACTAGTGAACATTATTTTTCTCTCTCAAACTTGACCACCAAAATTGGACAAATTGAGAAGATAAATTATCTGGTAAGGTCACAAGAACTTTAATTAAAGACATAACATAAAGGGGAATATATGATAAGGTGGATTAAATGAGGGTAAGACACTTGGTAAGATTCTAAAGATTTAATTTTCAGTTTGCAAGATGATTGTAGACTTTATTTGTCAAGAATTAGAAAGACAAGGATTGAGATAAATCCTGTGAGAACAAAAGACACAGATTGTTTGGAATTCCTTAATTGACTGAGAAAAGGTATAATTCACACAAAATCATCATGCCAAAGGCCTAAAACATTATGACCAAAGAACCATTTTGACTTGTGGAAATTAATTCGTTGGCCAGCTGAAACTTCAAAATCCATGATACTTTGATGATGAGTTTAAACAGCTAAAATAGATGGCTTAAAGTAAGTGAGACAGTCATCTACAAAGAACAAGTGATTAATCATTGGACAATTTCTACTAGCACAAAGCCCTTCAACAACTGCAGTGGATTAAAGTTTTTGGAATCGACAAGAAAAGGCTTTTGCACAAAACAAAAAAGATTTACGGGGATAATGGGTCACCTTGATGAATTCTCATTGATGATGAGGACCAATCAGTAGTACATCCATTAACCAAAATAGAATATGATACTGTCGTCGTGCAATGCATAATGAAATGGAGCCATTTCTCAAGGAACTTTATGACAGAAGGAACTTGCACAATGAAAGAGTAGTCTGGGCAATCATAAGACTTGCAAATATGTAATTTTAAAATAGCTTTAGAAGAATGAGGATCCATAGACTGGGGAGTAGGAGTAATGGCATTCAGGAGTTCATGGGCTATAATAATATTATCTTGAATGTGACAGCCTAGAACAAAAGGATTTCGGAACGAGGAAGATAGTGAGTGTAGAACCAGCTTTAGGTGGTTAGCCAAGGCCTTAGCAATAATTTAAAACAAAGTATTACATAAATCAATGGTCCTAAAATCATCAGTTGTGCAATAGTCCTTGATCTTGGGGAAGAGAGTTCTAAATGTTCAATTTACTAGTTAGAGCATGAAACCACCATTAACAAAGGATAAAATAGCCTTCAAGACATCATCACCCAAGATGTCCCAAAAATGCTTGCAGACTACAGCTTGCAGGGCATCAAGGCCTGTAGCTTTAAATTTTTCTTGATCAAAGCCTGCCTTCTGAAGTTCTTCTTTACCAAATGGAACGAGGAGGGTTTCACACTAGGCATTAGAGAAAGCAATCATGATTTTTGCACGTATGCTCTCTTGTCAAGTGATCGTATCCATAGAGGGAGGGTTGCAGTGGGCATAGAAAACATCTTAAATACCATCTCTAATTTCATTCTCCTAAAAACCAATCTTTGTCGATAGTCTAGATAGTAAAGATCCAAGAGCGCACTACTTTGGACTTAATGACCTAGTGCAAGAAACGTGTGTTGAAATCTCCCCATGTAACCCATTCAATTTTTACCTTTTGGGCCCATGTACGTTGCTACATAGCCAAAAGAGTGGTATGTTGATTACAAAGATCCTAGAACCTATGTTGATGGGTAAAATGATCTGGTAGCGTATGGATATCCTGGTGACTACTCTCCACAATTGGTATTTGAGAGGAAATATTACCAATTTGAGATTTATTCAACCGATGAAGTGTCAACAAAATATGATGGGAATCAAGAAGGCACACTCAAGGACATCAAGGACCCTTTGAAGATCACTGGTGGACTAATCACTATGAGAATAACAAAGGACATGGATCATGCACATCATCCCATTATGACAAGTTAGTTCTTTGAAGATGGAATTCAAACTTGTCATGGGGCTGCTAGAATGCCTCATTGAACAATATGAAGTGATGGCATAGCTTGGTGCACTATCCTTGGGTGCCAAGACACACAAGCACCGATGGAGGCCTTGCATGCATCCGAGGAGGCCTTTTGGAGCCACCATGCCATTTCTTGATACGGCCCAATTTTATGTGCCTTAAAGCTTCAAGACTTGCCTGTGTACCCTAAACGTAGGCCTAAAGCTAAAAGAACAAAAAAATATTCCTGAAACCTAGGAGTCCCAAGCATGAACGCTAAGGGATAACTAAAGTGCACCCGTGTTCATAACTTGGGGTTTTCAGGTCTAGTTTGTTTCTAAGCTTTTGTTTTTCTTTTTTTTTTCTAATTTTGTTCTATTATTTGTTATATTAGTAAGGCTATAAACTCTTTCTAGCACATGCGAATTAAGTTAACCAAATTTCCCATATGTTTGTGTTCAAACTATGTTTCAAACCCTATTTTGACTAGGATTCCTTAGTTCCATTAGGTTTTGGGTTTTATTGCTTGTAAGGCTAAAGAACCCTAGTTTTGTATCTATAAATATACTACATTTGTCATGTAAAATGCAATTTTTAAATAATACAATACTACTTTTGAGAGAGCTTCTCTTTGGTTCTTTTTGAACTTACCTTGGTTCGTAAGAAAGCTTGGCTTTCTTTATTCCTTTTATACTTCTTGTTTCTAACCACATGTTGGTTAGGGGTGGGGTTTGAATTCTAATTTCTTGGAGTGTTGTTTGTGGAGCTAGTTAGCATCTTGGGCATGTTTCTTGGTCCTTATAGCAACAGGGTTTACATTAAGTGGTATTAGAGCCACAAGTTCCAAACCAAGGATATATCTAAAGTGTTCTTATTCTTCATTGTTTTCTTTCATTATTTATAGTTACTTTCATGGAGTCATCATCAACCCAAATTTGTGTCTCTATGTTTTAGGTCATCTTTCATTGTTTCTAGCCTTGTCTTTGTCCATACCAAAGAAAAAAAAAAGGAGTCAACTTGCAATGCTTTCCTTTACCTTGCTTCTTTCAGTTTTTCATCATCATGCTTAATTTCTATCCATTTTTGGAGTATTATTTATGGAACTAGTTAGCCTCTTGAGAATGTTTATTGGAGCTTATACAAACAGGGTTTGCATCAAGTGGTATGAGAGCCACAAGTTCCAAACCTAGGACATATCTAAAGTGTTCTTACTCTTTATTGTTTTATTTCATTATTATAGTTACTTTCTTGGGGTTATCATTGGCCCTAATTTGTATCTTTGTGTTCTAGATCTTCTTTCATTATTTCCAGCTTTGTCTTCATCTATACCAAAGAAAAACCCAAAAAGGAGTCAACTTGCAGTGTTTGCCTTACCGTTCTTTTTTTAGTTTTTCATCATTATGCTTTATTTGTATCTATTTTTGGAGTGTTATTTGTAGAACTAGTTAGAATCTTAGGCACAATTCATGGACCTTATACCAATAGGGTTTGCATCAAGTGGTATCAGAGCCACAAGTTCTAAACCAAGGACATATCTAAAGTGTTCTTATTCTTTATTGTTTTCTTTCATTATTTATAGTTTCTTTCTTGGAGTCATCATTGACCCTAATTTGTGTCTTTGTGTTTTAGGTCTTCCTTCATTTTGTCTAGCCTTGTCATCATCCATACTAAAGAAAAAACCAAAAAAGAAGTCAACTAGCAATGTTTGCCTTTACCTTGTTTTTTTAGTTTTTCATCATCATGTTTTATTTTTATCCATTTTTTGCCCAAGTCCCATGAACTTTCCTTTTTTTTTTTATTCCCTAGAGTCCAAAAATTAAGAAAAGTAAAAAAGAAAGTTCCAAAAATTAGGTTGTTTTGGCCCACAAATGTTGTTTCTATTGTGCAAGAAAAATTAAGGTTTGTTGAATCTTTGCCTATAAGTAATTACGTCATTGTTTCTTAAGCAGCAAGAACTCAATGTGGAAAGTGTTTCAAATAAAAAAAACAATAAACAAAAGTGTTTCAAGAAAATATTTCAACAAGAATCTTGCATAATTGGTTTTCAATTTTTTCCCAAAAATGCAACCATTCAGCTTTGAGGCTTGAGGCTTTTCTTGTTGTTCTTATAATCATTTATTGCAAGGGTTTCTAGGCACTTTTAAATTTTTTAGCCCATCTCTATTTTTTATGTCAAAATCTTATTTTCAAGGAAATTACAGGTTTCTTGTGTGCTTTAAGGATAGTTTCCTTAGAACTTTTGAGGAATCTTTTGAAAGCAATATTGTCACTAGCAAAATCAGTGTTTTGGTGTTCATATTTTAAGTGAAATACATGAGTGAGTGTTATAAGGTTCATTGATTCATAAGAAATCAAGGATGAAAGTGAAGATAGAAGGCTTGAAAGTAGGGTGGACATCAAGTTATTGTTGGAGGCCATCCAATCTACCATGCACAGGTTGGTAAATTGGCTAGTGGACATGGAGTTGAAGTTTAGAGAGTTGAGCACCATGACAACCTGAGAGGAGCCTGCCACTTATAGAATTTGAGAAAGGGCCAATCCTTTGTTCCAAGCAGGAAAGGGAGTGAAGGTAGAGGAGTTTGAGGTAGAAGAAGAAGTTTGGAGTGCCCGAAGAGCTAAAAGGATGAGGGAGCCCAAAGAAGATTCCAATTTGAATTCCATCAAGCTTACCATCCCATCCTTCCAAGGGATGAATGACCTGGATGCCTATTAGGAATAGGAGCAACGGATTAAGATAATGTTTGATTACCATCAGTATTCGGATGAGAAGAAGGTAAAGTTGGCCACTATTGAGTTTACTAACTATGGTTTTGTATGGAGGAATCAAGTTGTAATATCTAGAAGAATGAATGAAAAAGAGCCTATAAGGACTTGGAGAGAGCTCAAATCATTAATGGGGAGGCAATTTCTTCCAAGTCATTATTGTAGAAATCAACATCTAAAACTTCAAAGACTAGTGCATGGCAATAACAGTGTGGAATACTACCATAAGGAGTTGGAGATGTCTTTGACCTGAGCCAATATTGTGGATGTTAAGGACATACTATTGCAAGGTTCCTTACTAGTCTAAACTTGGAGATTGTCAACAAAATGAAATTAGTGCCTTAAGTCAACTTAGAAGATTTGGTGCACCACGCCACCAAGGCTGAGGGACTCCTTCAATGATCCAAAGCAACAAAGATGGCTCAAGGACTGAGTTCTACTTGGAAGGATGTTGGAGGAGTGATATGATGAAGGAAGTTCCAAAACCTATAGTGGAGGTAACATCTATCACCAAGGGAGCCTTTTCTTATCCTCAAGACAAGTCCATATGCGAAGGTGTTTTTAAGGTAAGGAAGATGTAGTGCTTCAATTGTAGGGGCAAGGGACACTACATGAGTGATCATATTTGAGGATGAAGATGCCTTACAAGACAACGTGGAAGACATACCCCCTATGTTTACAACCGAGACCATCACTCTCCAAACAATACATAGACAAGTCCTATGGCCATATTCATGGTCATAAAGGTGAAAACTATTATTAGAGCAATTGTCCACATATCCATTGCAGCCCACCTAGACAAGTCCCACACTACAAGCCTGCATAACTTAAGTCATAAGTCTCGGCCAACTTAAAAAAAAAAAATAAGACTTGTAATGTATTGAGTTAACAAAGCCAAGCACACATTGGCACATACCTTAGTACACAAGCAAAGCTAGCACAACACACTAGCAACTCAAGCTACACTAACTCAGGCTAAATATCCTTTCCTAAAAAACAAGATTATGGGCAATGAGTACAATACTCAGTAGAGTTCACTACTATTACCAACTCATAAAGAGTTTATTTAGTTAAGCCGAGTATACAACTCAAGACTTAACCTCCATTTGCTCATAATGTCCTGCAAAAAATAAGACACAAAGACAAGAAAACCACAACATATATATATACATACTAGCATGTCTGTGACATATAAACCATAATAGCAAGTAAGTGGTTAGCAAGCACAAAGCAACACTCAAGCACACAATAAACACACTCACACACCACAATGACCATCCGGCCAAATACCATAGCATGTGTCATTGTGCACCTTTGCACATCAAACTTCAACATAAAGTCCACATCCACTAGAGCTCCGAAATGCCTAGCAAATTAGCCTCATTTACTAGGATTTCTAACACATGCCCATAGTTAATTAGCTAAACAACAATCACAACTGAATCTTCACAATAGCCCATCAAGTAACTATGGTCATTTAGCATATTTAACCATCACTTAGCTACCTTAACACTTGAATCATGGTATATTACCAAGCAATCAAGTAGTTTAGTGAACCCTACCTCAATTCCAAGCTTGAGTTCCCCTCGGTTTATGCTCAACATCCAAACCAAAATACTCCTCAACAAAATGGCCTCAATCTCAAGCTTGAAATGTCTCGGCCTCCATTGTTTCTTCAAATTAAAGCTCAATCTTGAGTTGCCTAGTGCCAAAAACAAAGACTCCAAGCTTGAATCCTTCACTCAAGCTCCAATTTGCCTCCTTTGTGCTCTAATCCGAAACCCTTTTTGGTGGAAGCTGAAGAACACAACAAATGCTAGCTTTCGGTCTTAGAGAAGTAAGCCCGAAATGAAGGCAAATGGTTTAAGTGGAACCATGCATTTTCAGTAATAGGACACATGTAACAAAAGTGGTATAAAGCTAGCTTTCAGCCTCACCAATCTTGCATGGCTCATTTAACCCTCCATGGCTTCATTACTTCATTTTAGTCCTTAAAACATAAGTACATTTCGGCACTAACATCACTTCATGGCTCACATTGCCAAGCATAAATCAAAAGAATCCAAAATGACCATTAATCCCATGTATATTCTGGCCAAGTACTTGCACAAGTACTAATTAGGCAAATCAAGGCAATGATGCCTTATTTCCTTAGTGGGGAACATGATTTGACCAGTCATCATTGAAATTTACCAAAATTGGCCTAGTATTCCACTAGTCCCCTTATAACTTTGCATGGCCGAAAGTTCCCAGGCATAGTTTGTAGTTTCACTAGCACCACTAGTTCAAATGTGCATTTTAGTCCTCCCACTTTATTTGCTTGCAATCTTCCCATGGCCATTTTCTTGTGCATTTAGGACCCGAAAGTCGTCAACTTAGCACATATACCACTGTACTTTGCTTTCACAGTTCTTCCATGTTTTCATGGTGTTTCTCCTTATTTCCTTGGCCTGAGCCAAGTACTTAGGAAATGAACCTAACATAAACACATGCATGATCACATAGTATGATTAAATAACTAGAAGCATGAAGGTTTTAACTAGTGCATGCGTAATCGATTAGCCAATTGTGACTAGTGTGGGACAAGTTCCCATAGGCTTCCTGGCAGGCCCACGAGGGGTCGTGTCACTTAGGGCAGTGGACCGTTAATGGTCAAGTAAAAGTTGTTAGACAAGTCAAAATCCCTAGTGTAATGCCTCAATTATCTCAAACAAGCATTTCAAGCAAGTGTTTAAAAAGGTTGTTGGCTCCTACTTCAATTTGGCACCTATGTGTCACTAGGCGCAAAATTGTCATTTTGCACGCTGAGGTGATAGGTCTGGTTTTCCAAGGCTAAATTGCCAAGTCTTATAGCACTATTTGAGCATGGGGTCTTTTTGGAAAAATTAAAGAAGTTGAAGGACTAAAGTGTGAAGATGAGCTTTTAAGCCATTTTGGAACCAGTTGGCGGCCACTATTCATCTTATTCCTCTTCATGAACCAATAGCTCTCCTCCTCTTCTCAAATTCCATAGCCAAATCTCACCCAAAACATCAATTCTTTGTGGAAATCGAAGTTTCATTGAGAACCCAAGTGGAAAGGAGCTTGTTTTTGCATTGGTTTCTTGGTTTAAGCTCAAAAATCACATTTTGAGCTAGGTAAGCTCTAAAATCAATTGGGACTTGTTGTTCTTTGATTGTTCTTGATTTCTTGAGCTTTCATGATCTTGGGTCTAGCATAATTGAACTTATTTTAATGCCTTGTATGTTGGATTTTGCTTGGAACCATAGGAACACCTTAGTGGAGCCATTTTGCTTGGTTGGATGCTTGATGCTGCTTGTTCTTCACAATTGAGGTATGGAATTTATTAATTAGATTCATATGATGTATCTCTTAGTTGCTTGAATTTTGGTTTCAAGTGGCTTATGAGATATGCATGGTTATGGTGAGGTTTATGTTATGATGGACTAGTGATAATCAAGCTCTTGGGTAGTATAATTGAGAGCTTGATGCTTGGTTAGTTTGGCATCGAAATGGCTTATTGTGGTATGAAGGTTTGGGTGTCTTTGGAGGCCTCCAAACATGCTATGGACAAAGTTTGGAACTGTAGGGCTTGGGGGCTACCCAGCACCCCATTTAGAAGCTGTGCAAAAAATGCTTCTAGCACCTCAGTATCACTTCCCGTGCCTAAGCTCCAACACTCAATAACGTTGACATGTTGTAGTATTTCTTCCATAACTTTTCACTCAAATGCCCGATTGAGGTAATTCAACATTCCATGTGAGGCTAAGAGAAAGGTCTACAACTTTCATGTGTTGGGCTAAGGTTGACTTAACCTAGGTTGTTGTTGATTTTGCTTCAAACTGAGGGCTCAATGAGTGCTTAAAGGGCTTTAGAGTGGAAGGTGACCAATGCTACCTTACAATCTTTCATAGGTCCTTAGAGCACTAGTTTGTGGATCAAGTTTTCTTGGGGACCAAGAAAGCATGAAGGAAAGTAATCTAGGAAAAGCTTGGAGCAATATAATAGGGCCACTAGGATAGGTTAAGGGGGTTTAGCACCATTGGTTGTCTAGTTGGAAGCTTTGAGTTTAACGCACCAATGAGAAACCCTAGTGCACATAAGGGGTTCTATAGAACCTAGTAAATTAAGTCTACCTATAGCAAGCCTTAGCATAATATTGTGAACCATGTAATGGTGGATAGTGGAGCACAATGGATGAATACTTAATGGACTTGTTGCCTAGCCAAGTTGTGCCTTGAGGCACAAGTGAAAGCCTAGTGCATCCTTGGTAGGTTAAATGCGTGAAGGCTTAGTTCACAAGTGGCCTAGCACGTCTAAGGACTTGAGACATTGTATGGATGCCTAGTGCATGTAATGGATTTCTTACTGTGGAAGCAATGAGCATCCAGCATGTTTACCTGCACAATAACCAAGGGAAGGTTACATTACTGCGTCTATCAATAAGCTAAGCCTTACTAGGAGCGAGTTAGTGGCTAGAACTCTTGAGGCATGGAGTAATGCCCTATGAGGATGACTAGGTTATGGAGGGGTCACAAGGGACCTAGGTATATGTGCATATACTAGCCCTCAAACTGCATAGGGCCCACGGTTGATTCCATATATTATATATATATAAGTGTCCTCAGGTTTTTGTTGCAGATTTTAATGTTTCTTTATAGGTACTCGAATCCCTTGCTGGGAATCTTTGGATTCCCACTCCCTCTAGTGTCATTGTGTAGATTTCATATTTTTGGAGCCAGTGACCATGGGGGTGTTGCCGAGCTAATGTTTTACTTGCAGGTAAACCATTAAGTGAATCGTTATTGATTCTAGGTTTATTGGTTATGTTGGTTGTGCTAACTATAGTTGTTTTGTAACCGTGCAGAGGCTAACAGTACAAGGATGGACATACTCGACCATGGATCTCAGTAGTCATCCTTTAGCATACATTTGTATGCTAGTTTGGCCTCCAATGTCTCTAGGTCAAGTAGTATTTCAGTTGCATTTGGGCATGTGCATAGTCTTTACTTTTGTAATAATGCACATGCATTGTTGTTACTTGTAGTAAATACATTTATCTTTTTTGCTTTGACTTGTGTATTAGTTACATTTTATAAGTGCCGACAATGTTTTGATTTATTTTCCTAAAGTGAAATTCACATCAAGGCAAGTGCATATATATTGCATATTAGTTTAATAACTAGATGCATAAAAATGTTTAACATGGGACAAGTAATTAACTAGACAACTGCAACTAGTGCAGGACTTCAATTCCATAGTCTTCCTAGGATGGCCCCATCTGGGGTAGGTGATGTTACAAGGTGGTATTAGAGAAAGGTTCTAGACTTGATTGGGAGTCATTGGAGGCTAGGTGACTGAGATCAAGATGTCATGCTTGTGCTAGGATAGTTAACACTAACCAGTAGTTTTTATATTTTATGCGCATTGTCTGGCTTTGGTTGCAGGCTACAAGGTTGATACTAGGTTATGTGTAGTTTCAAACGCTAGGGGTTTCAATATGAATCCTAGTAGTTTAGATGTGTGGCATCATTGGGGAGGTAGTTTGACTTGCTCCAAGGTAGCAGCAACACCTTGGTGCAAGTAGTGGGATGCGACCACGAACCTAGAGCAAGCTTTCCAAAAACTCAGAATGAGGTAAGTGACATGATCCGTAGGAGTAGGAGGTGTGGACGTCCAAGGTGGGGAATTCTCCATAGTATCAAGACTGGGACCCACTAACCTTGGAAAGGTTAGGCAACATAAAAAGAAGACAAGGATGTGTTGACTGAGATAAAAGAAAACTTGATAATGCAGGCCACATAGCTAAGTAAAGGAGTACCCCTTTCTCTATAAAAGTATGGAGGTAGAGTTACCAACAAGTTGTTTGGTAAGGCACCGGCTTTTGCATGAGAGTTAATGGAGTTGGACACATGATTGGCAAGGTGGAGGTTGGCTCACCCAACCTAGTTGGAGCATCGGTGACATGCCCATAGTGCTAAAGTTGGCTGATGATTGCTAATGGATCATAAGGATAGTAGGGTTTATGACCTTGGCACAAAAAGATATTGCTCAAAGCCGTACACCTAGGAAATTGATTTTAGTGGTCATGGGCTTGGTTATGATAAAGCTAGCCTAGGAAGAAGTCCCCAATAGTTTTTGCCACAAGGAGTTGACCTAGTACACCAGAGCAATAGTTCAAGTTTCACCTCAGGTAGTCCAATGGTTGAGGTAGGCAACTGCCATATAGGTGCCACACTTGACTGGTAGTCATAGTGACTGGCATGTTGGGGCTAGTGTGAGGTAAGTTCTAAACCTTCCACCAGTAGTTGCATGTCTTGATGGTTGTTCTGGTATCAGTTTACTAGCATAGTCTTATTTGGCATGATAGGTAATTTTCTTGAATAGGGCTAAGGGTGAACCTGAGTGCATTAGAACAACAAAATGCACTAAGTCTTGGGGTGATACCTAGAGGCTAGGACCCACTCGCTAGTGCATAAAACCACATAAGTAAAAGCTTGAATGCTTGAGATTGGAAGTGCTCTAAGGTTCCATAGGCTACATTCTTTCATAAGTTAGCTTGGTTGGCCTAATCAACAACAATAGTTGGCTAAGTAACTGGATGAGTTCCTTAGCGCAAGTACGTAGCAACATAGTTTAGCTAGGTACGAAGAAGGTAAGTAGGTAAGATTTAAATTTTTATTTCTAACTATGTTATGTAGATGGTGTTAGCACCTTTACAAAAATGGGAAAATTACAACATAAAGACCTAAACTCATATGCTTTAATTTTCACCATAGTGTATGATTTTTTAACTGTAAAGTATTCAATATACACCCCCTTAAGTTGTAAAAACAATGACAGCTTGGTCCTTAGGAAAACGTTAGCACATCACCTAATTTTCAAGTAACCTATGGACTAAATTGTAAGGTTACAAAAGTTGGGTACTCAATTGCACAAATCTCTAAAGATGGCTATGGAAAGGACATGGATGGAATTATGAAGAAAGGACATGGATGGAATTAAGGATATTTTTGGGGACCGAAGTGCTTAAAAAAGCAAAGTTGATCATTTATGGCATAATGTAAACTAAGGATCCAAGTGTCCACATTTTTGCCTAAAGTCAAAATGATTTTTTGACAAGGTTAAAAGAGGCCAAAATCTATCATTTTCCCAGCCAAAATGGCTGGAAATAACCTGTCCTTGTGTTGGCCAAATTTTCAAAATTTTGCATATATGCCACCTTGGTCAAAATGATGTATAAATGAAGAAAAATCTTCATTTCCTTGGCATTTTCCTTAAATTTCAGTCTCCAGAAGCTAAGACCTCTTCCTTAAGCACATCCATCATCCTCCATAGCCAACATACCTTAAGAAAACAAGATGAAGCAAAACAAAGCAAAGATGATATAAAAGAGTGCAAGAAAACCTAATTTTGGTTATATTTGGGTTTTTAGATTTCATAGCAAAGGTAAGGGTTTTCTAAAGTTTCCTGGATTGTTTACTGTATTGTGAAACATCCATGAAGCTAAGACCATGCTTGGAAGAGAGCAAAAAGCTCAAGGAACCATAAGGAACCAAGTATGGGTTAAGGGGAAAGAAGCATGGCAAGGTTTCGGCCTTAGTGTTACCGTGCTAAATATGGCAGCAAGAAAAAAGGGTTACTAGAGCCCAAGTTAGTACTAATACATAAAAGACTCCTAAGACAAAGCAAAAGCTTGAGGAGGGTTTCCATAGTGTTACTAAAGTGATATCTTATTGTTTTATTGAATGATTGTGGACTAACCCTAGTATGTTATTGCTGCCAGCATTACATGTGTTTATTGCTGTGTTTGTTGGTGCATATGGTTGCCATCTTTGTTTGTACGAATTGTTTTTGCATGTTTTTATGTATTTGGATTTCAGGTGGTACGTTTTTGTGGAATACATTAGTTTGGAATCCCTTACTAAGTTCTTTACAAAGAGCTTACTCCCCTTTCTATCCATTTTTAGGAACACCTGAAAGAGAATGTTCAAACTAATAGTTCTAGTTTGATTTTTTCTATGAAATTTTAGGTACACGAACTTCAATATGTCTAGTGTTAAAATGGCGTGTTTCATGATTTTTAGAGCATACTTACTAATTTTAGTGCTGGTACTTTCTGCCTTATGCAGTAGCTGTCTTTTGAAGTTTCTGGAGTGCATTGTGGCTGTAATGCTCTCCAAGAAGCTAGTATACATACCCAACTAAGCTAGGACATATTTATGATGCATATATGAATGTAAATACAGTATGGATGGTGTATGCATGATATATGGAGCAAAAAAGTGTAGTTTGAGGTTGAATGTTCAATTCTGTCCATTTTGCAACTCATTAGCTGTTCCAAAGAAAATTATGTTTAATGTTTATGGAATGCATCTAAATTCATGAGAAGGACTTTCCCAAGTGTTTAATACATGTAAGAACCTGCCCATGTTGGTTTTGCACCTGGAAATGAAGTGTATGAATCTTATGAAATTTTGTATGGGCAAAGTGGTCATAAAGTGACTAGAATTTTGACTATGCACTTAAAGTTCCATAAATCCATGTGTAGAAGGAATATTGATATGAAATTTTGACCAAAACTAGAGAACATACATAGGTTGAATGGAAATTTGCAATTTCTAAATTTGGAGCCCTGTAGCCAAAGATATGACATTCCAAAGTTTGCTAATTTTCTGTTCATTTGGTCAGAATTTGGTAACCAACTTAAAAAATCCATAACTTTGTCCATAGGTGGGATTTTGATGTAAAACAAAATTTATTGGTTTGCTCTAAGTCTCTACTTGATAATGGAACAAAGAGAACATGGCATTACATGTCTAGAATGATACAGTTTATTAGTGGAAATTACAGGTGCAGTTGCTGGTAACTAGAACCTAACAAAATTGCCTAATGTGTGGAAGCCAAAACTAAGAATTGTGCAAGTTTTTTCCTTCTTAGCTGCCATAATGTGCATAAATGTAAATATGTGCGTTATGGTTTGACCAATATACATATATTTGCATAAAGACCAAGAGGGTGACTTAGGTAATATAGTGAGCATTGTTCTGATGGCCTACAGAACATGCATAGCTCCTAGGAGATTGACATATTAAATATTGTCACTGTATTTAAGCTCTCAGAGTGGTAACAAATGGAAGCCATAAGAGGGAACAAGGAGCAAAGAACTCATCCACAAGGTAAATAGAAGGATAGTTTTATTTGTTTCTTAGTTGTATGTGTTAGTGTTGTGCCCAAAAGCCAATCATGAGATGATTATGAGTCATGATATTTTACTGAGGAATTAATCTAGTAATTATGTTTGTTGTTTTGTTTCTGCATAACGTAATTGATGCCCTTCTGCATCATTGTTGTGTGACATGCTGAGCCTGGAGCAGAGACTGCTGGTGAGAGAATACCTAGGTGAGGAAGCTCCGGTGGGAGGAGGACTGCAGAAACTCAGAAAAACAAGGGTTAGGAGGTCCCCAAAGTTTCTTTCTGGGAGGAGCCTCCGATGCCCAAGTTAGTGTTTCGAACTTGGAAGGTGAATAGTGAATGTAGAAATTTTCCCCTTCAAGTCCCATTTTTTTTACCTAGGATGTATACCGAATATTTATAGGGAGGTGAATCAGTAGGAGTTCGTTTGACATGACCGACCCAGATCATGACACGTGTTCAGTCGGATGGGATCCGTAGCTTTAGGGAAAAGGGGAACATTTAGCCAACCGCAGGCCGGCTGGCCAGGAGCCTAGGCCGCGCGAGGGTGGCGTGTCAAAGCGTCTCTAAGGGCAGCGTGTCTTGGGGCGGCGTGTCAGGGATGTGTCAGAGGCTCCTTAATAGCTTCTGTCATACTTCCAAGGTCCCTTCGGTAGAAGAGAGCTCTTCGGAGGAAGAGAACTATCTCCCGAGATCTCTTCAGTAATCCGGGGGTATCCTCGCTGAGGATGGTCCCGTTCGGGGACGTCCTTCCTTGCGGAAGGTGGTTCACTCATCTTACCGAGGGTGATGATGTACCATATTCTCGAGGTTGGTACTATCGTCTCCGGGGATGATGAAGAGTTACCAAGGTCGGATGTAAAAGGGGCCGAGCACCCTTCTTTTCGAAGTCTGTGCCTTCCTTCCCGAGGGCGGTGCCTTACCCGAGCCTACAGGTTTGAAGGGTGATAGGTACTTCGGCTATCACGTGCCCCGCTTGAAAAGTCGGAGTGGAGACTTCGGCTATAGTCTCGCAGAGGACATTTTGCCGGACTTCGAGTGGGACACAGCTCAAGGAGGCGTTTCGTCATCCGAAGGTGTTCCTTCCTAGTCGAGGTGCCATCACCCAGTCCTTTGGTGATCTTGGGGCAAGTGCTCCCTTTATTTTCACTTTTTCTGCTGCAGGTTAGCGAACCGTCCCGTCTCATAACCAAGCGTGTCAGTTATGGGTAGATGTGCCTGGCTTTTCACTGTGTCAGAAAGCCCATCCTGTTTCTCGCGTCGAATGACACGTGGCACGCGATGGTTGGAGGCAGTCACGTCGGTTACACCAGCCGCGTCCTTTTGCCTTCGAGGGGCAATTATGGCGACGGTTCACCTTCGCAGGGTAGTTATGGCAACGATTCGGCTACCCCTGTTCGGCCTATATAAACCCTTCTTCCCCTCATTTGCTCTCTTCTATTCTCCTTTTGCTCTCACCTGTTTCTGAACTTTTCCTTTTCTTGCTCCTCTTTTTACAGCGGTGTAAGCAGCGGAGCAATTTCTGGCAACCATCTACAATGGCGTCTTCTAACCCAGACTTCGGCAAACGTTTCGGTGTGTTTATTTTTTAGAGGTCCTTCGGTTGTTTTTGCTTCTGTTTTTCTAGTCCTCGAAACTTCTTTTTCTCTTCCCGAAGTCCCTCGATTCTTCTTTCTAAACTCACTTGCCCTTTGCTGAACATGTCTTCTCCTATTCCTATTATGTCTGTTCAAGCCATTCCCGAGAGATGGCAACCTCTCATGTTTCATCCCTGCTGCTCAACTTCGGAAAAGTTAGAGAAGTGGATGACCAAGTTCTTTCTTCCCTCTTATGCCACCGCGAGACTACCTCATCCCGGTCATTTTAGCTTCATGAACGGTAAGGACTAGGTTACTATCTTCCACGCCCAACTGAAGGTTGGACTTCGGTTTCCTCCACCGAAGATGATTTGTGAATTTTTCCAATTCCATGGCATAGCTGTGAATCAACTCCCACCTAACTCCTACTGTTATTTTAATGCGTTTCTCTGCATGTGTGGGGTTTTCAAGGTAGAACCCCACTTCATCCTTTTCACACAATATTACAAGCTCTATCCGGTCTTGAAGGGCGGCTTCTAACCTTCGGCGCTAAGGATAGTTGGCGAGGGTGGCAAAGAAAGTTCTTCTTCTTGAAGGTGGCGGAGGCGTGGTCGGGCATGCCGACTAGGTGGGCTCGGGGAAAGCTGGAGACGGATGTCGTTGACCCCAAAAATTTGTGAACTTCTGAGTTGGCGGCTAGATTTGTGGACTTCAACAGCTGTATTCGGGCTGTCGCCAACTGGGATACCGAGGTCCCTCCTCGCTCCTTGTATCCATTCCCCATTAGATGGGACCTCATGACTGAGGAGGTCCTTCGGGAGCTAGGGGTGCTAAAGGAGCATAAGACAGACCTTGGCATGCCAGCTCCTGAAGCCGACGGGAAGAAGTGTTGGCTGGTGATACTCCTTCAGGGCGAGCTCTCTTTCGAAGCCCAACTTTTAGTATAAGTATCCTCTTGGACTTACACTAATATTTTCCTGCTTTTTCAGAGATGGGCGATCAGTCAGCTGCATTCTGCAAATCCCACAAGCCGAAAAGGGGGAGCAAACGAAGAAGGTGGCCGGGAAGCGGCGAAAAACATTTGGGGCCGGCCCGTCTTCGATGAAGAAGGCAAAGAAGGACCCCCTTCCCTCGCCTCCCAAGGATGTTGCAGAGGCCGAGGATCTACCCGAGGTCCAAGCAGTTCCTCCACCGGAGCCTGCTATCAGCTTCATTGTCGGGAGTCCCGCTACTTTGGCGGATATACTAGGCTCCTTGGCAAAAGGTCCTTCTGTCGAGGATCTTGAGGAGCACCGAAAAAGTAAGGGTAAACGTATCCCTACCGAGGTAGAGGAGGTTCGGGACTCCGACGATGATGTCACCAAGGTGCAGCCAGGTTTGTCCCTTAGACAATTTTTAGTGCCCTCATTCTTCTGACTTGAAGATCAATGCCTTCATGGAATTTTACCTTGACTTTGGAAAGGAAATGGCACCCTCATCATGGATGGTGGAGCATGCTTGAAGGCGGGCCCTTCAGGATTCCCATATCCCGAAGGATAAAGTCCCGAGGGAGCCTTTCTGGGCTTTCACGGAGGACATGAATTTGTTCTCCAATGACTGCCAGCAGATGGCCCCTCAGATGGCGAGGGGGGTTCTCACTCAGGCTTCCTTCAAAGCCGTCGCCGAAGAATGCGTGAATGAGGAGGTTCTCACCGCCAAAATGTCTGAGCATGCGGCCCAGGTATCCTTCAGGCCCTTTATGAATTTTTCTTCCCAACTTTTTTCAGGTATTTAGCTTTCCTTGTGTAATTTTCACTAAGTGTTCCCCTCCCTTTTTGTAGCTCTTACGGTATAGTGGATACTTCCGAGCCTGGGCAGCGAAACAGTCTTCGGTCTGAGCTTGGGCCGAAGATCACCTAGAGAAGGGTAAGGTCTTCTGCGCCAACTCAGTTGTCAAGAATGCCAAGTTGAGCCGAATAGCTAAGGAGGAGGTCACCAAGCTTTGGGAGGAATTCCTGAAGGGCCAGGAAGATCTCCTGAAGGATTTTTCCCAAGAAATGTCCAACCTCGATGCGAAGGTCGTCAACCTGACTTCGGCGAATGAGGCTTATCAAAAGGAGAAAGAGGAAGACTCCGCTCTCCTAGCGAAGGCCCTAGCTGACAACGCCGCCCTTCAAGCCGAGGTCAAACGAGTTGTCTTGACCACTTTTGTCTCCAAGGGTTGTCTTGACCAACTTTCGGTCGAGGACCCTCAGTAAAATACTAACTTCAGGAGAATGCTAACTTCGGCGAATTCCTTAAGTCAATAATTGACTTACTGCAACAGAAGTGTTCGGTCGATGCGTTCTTCGGGGAAAATGACTCAATAAACTTTGGAGGAAAAATGCCATTTTCACAAGTACTTATCTGCATCTTGTTCAGTAGGATTCCTTTAGTGGAATTATTCTTCCCAAAAATTTTATGTACTTAGAAAAATTTCTAACAGTAAAATTTTCAGACAAGTTTTTAAGCGTAGAACTTCTTCAAGGCATCCGAGTGCTAAGTATTTTTCAGTTCTCCACCTTCGAGATCGCCAAGCTTGTAGACTCCTTTCCGAACTTTGTCCAGGACCAGATAAGGTCCCTCCCAGTTAGCTCGAAGTACTCTGTAAGACGGTCTTCGGGGTTCAAAGTCAGCCTTTCAGAGAACGAGGTCTCCCTTTTTGATTTCTTTTTTCCTGATGCGTAAGTTCGCGGCCATAGCCACTCTTTGCTGGAAGGCTTTTGTCCTAAGCTTGGCCACTTCTCTGTGTTTGTCTATTACGTCAAGATTAACTCTCAATCCGAGGTCATTCCCTTCTTTGGTGAACACTTGTACCCTGGCCGATGGCTGGACTACCTCGATGGGGATAATGGCCTCTGTTCTGAAGACAAGTGGAAAAGGCGTCTCACTTGTGGCTCTCCAAGGCATTGTCTAGTAACTCCATAGCATGCTAGGAAGTTCCTGTGGCCATTTTCTCTTTGCCTCCCTAATCTCTTTTTTAGGCCGTCTTTTATGGTTCTGTTGGATACCTCTACCTGCCCGTTACTCTGAGGATGGGTTATCGGGGTGAAGTGTAGCTTAATGCTGAGGTCAGCCACAAATTATTGGAACCCTTTGTCTGTGAACTGGGTGCCATTGTCAACCATTATTACCCTTGGTATGCCGAATCGGCATATGATGTTCTTCCAAAAAAAATTTTGTATGTCTTTTGCCGAAATTGTTGCCAGGGGCTCTGCCTCGACCCATTTAGTGAAGTAATCTACTGCAATCACGCAGAACTTCACTCCTCCAGGTGCAGTTGGGAGTGGCCCAATGAGGTCAAAATGCCCCATACTGCAAATGGACAGGGATAGTTGGCCGAGGTTATTAACTCCGAGGGTAGCCTTAGGACGTTGGTGTGTCTTTGGCACTTGTCACATTTTTGGACAAATTGCCTTGCATCCTTCCTTAGGGTAGGCTAGAAGTAACCTTGGCGAACTATCACTCTGGCGAGGGCGTCCGTTCCTATGTGGGAACCACAGGCCCCCTCATGAACTTGTTCGACGATTGTTCTGACATCTTCTTCACTCACGCACCTCTGCAAGGGACTTGCTGTTGGGTTTCGGGAGCCAAACAGCGTAGCGGAATTTAACCGAAACCCTCCAGGATCCAAGTGAAACGGGGTAAACCGGGTGTTCGAAAATTTCATACCTAATTTTCGGTTGAGATATCTCACTCAACTGTAGAGTCGAATCACAAAACCTGAACAGTTGACGTGTTCAGGCTCTCTATGGTATCCACACGAGCCTCTCGGGATCACCACGCTTCCACCACGTCCCGGCAGATGCGTTTCTCTTACGCTTGCAGTGCTAGCTTGCGTCCTCCAAGGAATTGCAAGAGAAGAGTGCGGCTGTCCTTTTGGGAGGCTAGGGCAAGGAGACCTGCGAATTTATCACTTAAAAGTTGTATTTATAGTGAGACTCAACTTCCAGGCCTAATGGGTTTCAAAGCCCTAATCCATTTAGGATTTAATTTCGGGCTTAATAATGGCTCAACTCCTTGGCGCATTATTAATACGAAATTAAAGTGAAACCATAACCTAAATAATTAGCCCATGCACTCTAATGATCCAAATAGCTCTATGTGTGCGACCCAATAGGCTCTTGCCATGTTGGCAATGATCATAAATCACATTTATGATCATAAGCAATGAGCGGTGTCTAGCAACACATCATTGCTACCCAAGTGACAAGATTGTCGGTGAATCGACTAAACCTTTATGATCATCACCGATATATGCCATTGTCCCTTTGTCCAAGATATCAAGACTAAGCACAAGACATGGAATGTGTCACTCTCGTATAGCCCAATCTTTGGTTTCTTGATTACCGAGTAGACTAACTTAAACTGATGACATTGATATCATATATCAACTCATCGAAGCATGGCCATGCATTTTCTATGTCTCACTCTATCAAGGGGCCCAAAGATATCACTCCCATTACATAGGAGGGACAAATCCCATCTTGATCATACAAATCCCTCCGCATGATATGTGACATACCCAATGACCTCCTTCAAGTTCACTCAGTTACGAGCAACAAAGGAAGGTATCAAAGTATGTGACTCACATGTAGGGAACCTTGATGATCTTAGGTCGAAGGACTACATATACTATGATCACTATGAGAATCACTTATGACACTCATATAACGATCCATGAAGTGTTCTTATGGTGGGTCGGTCCAGTACACAAGTTCTCCAACTTGTACCCATATGTAGACTACATATCTCATATTAGTCTCCACATATGCTAGTCATTATGTATTATTGCAACCCGCTCCACAATAATACTAGACTAGGGAAGTTTAAGAATATCATTATTCTAGGGTTACAATTATGTTTATTACGTTACGCAGAAACAAAACAACAAACATAATTGCTGGATTAATGCCTCAATAAAATATCATGACTCAATGTGTAAAAATACAATCATCTCATGATTGGCTTTTTGGGCACAATACTAACACTTGCGTACCCTTGTCTGTACAGTTCATCCCCGATGAGGAAGTATCTTTCGGAGCGCTTTCACACCTTTGCAGCTTTGGGAGGGTCTTCGGGTAGTACCGAAGTTGCCAGGTATTTCTTGATAGAATCTTGCCATCCTATTTCCGAGGTTGCTATGAACACTAGCTCCGTGCTAGGTTATTTTACCACCTCGGTAGGTTCCTTGGATTTAGCCAAGGTATCGTCTTGAGCGTTATCTCTTCGGGCCACATTTTCTATTTGTACCAAATCAAACTCTTTAATGAGCTTCTTGGTGAGGTCGTGGTATTTTTCCAAGGTTGGATCCTTTGCAGCGTAATCTCTTTTCATCTGCCGGACTACTAGCTGCGAGTTGCTATGGGCCTTAAGGTTTCTTACACCGACTCTTCTGGCCAGCTTTAGTCCTGCTATGAGGGCTTCATATTCGGCAATGTTATTGGTGACATCGAAACCGAATTTGATGGCTTTGGTAGTTTCCATGCCTTCGGGCCCCCGAAAGGCCACGCCAGTGCCTTGGTGTTTGGCGCCTGAGGCTCCATGAACGAAGAGTTTCCACTCAGGTTCAGTCTTTATCAGATCTTCTGAGGTGACTTCAGCATCCTCATTTCCTGGAATTTCGACGATGACATCTGCCAAAGCTTGGGCCTTTATTGCTCTTCTTGGCTCATAAGTGATGTCATACTCTCCGAGCTCGATACACCATTTTGACAACCTTCCCGAATGCTCTACCTTTTTCATTATGTCACGTAGAGGTAGGTTACTTTGGACAATGATGGGATGTCCTTGAAAGTAGGGTCATAGCGGTCTGCCCGCAAGCACTAAGGCATAGATAGGTTTTTGAAGCGATGGGTACCTGATCATGACACCATGTAAGGACTTACTCACATAGTATACTGGCCACTGCCTCCCACCCTCTTCTTTCACTAGGACTGAACTCACAGCTTTTTTAGTGACGGCGAGGTAAAGGAGGAGTGGTTCTCCTTCCCGTGGTTGCTAAAGTGTTGGCAGATGGGTTAGGTAACTTTTATGCTCATCCCAAGCTTTCTGGCATTCTGGGTTCCAAGGGTGCTCCTCAACTCTGGAGTTGCCTTCGCTCCTGGGTATTTTAGTAAGCACCTTGAAGAATGGTCGACATCGGTCGCCATACCTGGAAATGAATCTACTAAGGGAAGTGATTCTTCCTATTAGCCTTTGTATATCTTTGATGGTTGTAGTTGTTTGGAAACCTAGCAGGGCTTTGTTCGTTTCGGGGTTGGCGTCTATCCCCCTTTCCGATACCATAAACCCAAGGAACTTCCCTGCACTTACTCTGAACACACACTTCTTGGGATTGAGGTGAAGGCCGAACTCCTGAAGTCGTTGAAAGGTTTTGTTTAAGTCCTCAATATGATTACTAGGCATTCTGCCCTTAAATATCATATCATCAACATATGCCCCCATGTTTCTTCCGTTCCAAGAGTCGAACACTTTATTCATCAACCTCTGATAGGTGGCCCCTGCATTTTTAAGCCGGAAGGGCATTCTGACGTAGCAGTAGGTACCCACCTCGGTAATGAAGGTGGTTTTCTCTTCATCTTCAGGGTTCATCCGAATTTGATGATACCCACTGAAGGCATCGAGGAAACTGATAAGACTGTATTCGGCGGTCGAGTCCACCAATTGGTCTATGGCTGGCAAAGGGTAGGAGTCTTTTGGATAAGCGTCATTCAGGTTCTGAAAATCGATGCACATTCAGAGTTTTCACTCCCTTCCTTCATGGCGATAACCACGTTACTAAGCCATTTGGGGTACTTGACTTCTCTTATTACCCTTGCCTCAATCAGGCGTCTAGCCTCAACTTTAATGAAGGAATTCTTGTGAGATGGTAGATTCCACTTTTTCTATCGAACTAGTTTAGCGTCCGAGCAAACTTTGAGACTATGGTGGATTACGCTAGGGTCGACCCCAGGCATGTCTTTCGAAGAGTAGGCGAATAGATCTTTGTTCATTAACATGAAAGATACAAGTCTATCTCTGTCACCCTTGGCCAACTTTTTCCCTACTCGGGTGTTCTGGCCGGGGACTAATTCTACGTCTTCTGTCTTCACTTTTTCTAGTTCTTCTGCTTCCTCTCTTGTGGTCGCTTCACTTGTCGTGATTTTTGTAGCTGAAGTCTGTACATGGACCTTGACCGGGCTTTGTCTGGCCCTGGTGAAGACCTTCCTGACTTCAGCTTGATTGATGAAGATCTCTGCATCTCCTTCCTTGGTCATGAAGGTGACCGTTAAGTACTTCACATCGGGACGGATGTGGAGATTTCCTTTAGTTTGCCTCCCGAGGATAGCGTTGTATGATGAGGGAACATCAATGACGATGAATCTCATCATAATAGAGGTAAATAGTTCTTCCCGACTCTGAATCGAGGTCCCCTTCAACATTAAAGGTAGATCCATGCATTTGAGAACTAGGAGCTCGGATGGCCCAACCCCAAAGGTGGGGGAATTGACTGTGTTGAGGTCACCTCTTGAGATGCCTAGTTTAGGCAGTAGATGCGAGAAGATGACATCGGTGTTGGAGCCATCATCGAGGAGTATTCTTTTGACATCCCAACTCCTTATCCTTGCCGTGACGAGGAGTAGGTCATCATGGGGGAACTTCATCGTGGACCCGTCTCAGCGAACAAGCCTGTTTCGAGAGTTCCTGTACTCCATCACGGAGATCTCCCTTATCTTTCTTTTCCTTTCGGCTGAAGGTATCCCTCTGGTGATGGTTTGGATGACCCCAGGTGATGGTTTGGATGACCCCAGCCGATGGTAGTGGATTCTTTCAAGGACTTCGGCCCCGACGTCTGTCGGAATCATAGTCCTCCTCATCCCCTCTTCCTTATTCCTCCTTTCTTCCCTTTGGAGAAGGCATCCGGAGGTACCGACGAAGCTGGCCTTGTTTTATTAGGGACTCAATGTACTTCCTTAACTGGAAGTAGTCTTTAGTGTTGTGGCTATGGTCTCGGTGGTATTGCTAGAATTTCTTCATATTTTCTTATTTTCCAATGTCATGGCCTTTGGCTTTGGGACTGCAGTCCCTTGCCTTTCCAAGGCCATAAGAATGCTGGCTCTTGTGGCGTTCAGAGGAGTGAACGTCATCATCCTTTTCCCTCTTTGCTTTCAGGGCCTTCCTCTAACCTCATTCTGGTGTCGAAGCTGGTGACTTGGTCCTTCGAACCGAGGGTGTTCCAGCTTTGCTCCCCCCATTCTGAGTTTTTCGGCCATCATGTGTTGTTCCGCTCTTTGGTAGAACTCCCCCAAGGTGTCTGGAGGGCCCTTAGAGAACTCATAGAAGAGCTGGGAATCCCTCCGAAGTCCTCTTTTCATAACGAGGATATGGATCTCGGGCCGAAAGCCTGGCACATTCAGTGCTACTCTATTAAACCTTTGGACATAGTCGCGGATATTCTCCCCACTCCGTTGTGCTATGTCGAACATTTGTACTGGCATCTTGGCCGTTGGCCTGCTGCCAATGAACTGCTGAGTGAAGGCAGTAGAAAGTTCTTAGAAACTCAGCAGGGTTCCATGAGCCAAGGAGTTGTACCATGCTATTGCCGAACTGGAGAGGGTCACCTCAAAGCACTTGCAGAGGGCCACGTCATCGGCGCCGTGGAGCACCATGCTCCGTTTGTACTTTGTGAGGTGCGCCTAAGGGTCATTACGCCCATGGTAGGTTTCTAACCGTGGCACCCTGAAGTCACTGGGCATGGGCGCCTACACTAGTTCTCGCATGAAGGGTGACTCTTCTCTGGTATAAGTGTCAGACAACCTCTACCATACTGGTTTTTGGGAGATCTGCCTCTCAACCTTTTCCAGTCTTCCGAGCATCTTTTCCATAAGGGCAGCCATGTCAGATTCCCCCTCCTGCCTGGTGGCCACTTGCAATGGCGAACTTCTTCTCCTTCTCAGAGAATAACTTCAGTGATGAGGAGACGGAGACTTCCAGAACGGGGATGGACTCTGTTGAGAGGAAGCCCTGGCCTCCTTTGGGGCTTGTTCCCTGGCAGGTCGTGCCATAGGGGGCACGTCCTCCATTGAAGATGCATTGAGAAAGTCCTCACTCCTGCAACTCTGGTGAGTGGACCCCAAGCCTCTCTCTCGGGCTACTGCCAGAGGAGGTGTCCTTCGGCCCGATGGAGGCTGGGGCCACCTCTGGTCGAGCTGTCGCGTCATTTCAGTGATGATAGAGTGCTAGAAGTCTCATAAGAAATTCATCATTACTATAAGGGGGTGATCGTCTTCCGGCGTAGAAGTCTCTGCAGTGGGCTGCTGGGTTGCCGGCTGAGCCTCCGGCACGGAGGTGGACTTCGGGAGCCCTTTGCCCTTTGAGCGCCGAGTCTGTACGACCGTGACCTGGGAGATGTTTCCCACAGACGGTGCCAAATGATGCCCTTCTACATCATTTTTGTGTGACATGGTGATCCTGGAGCAGACACTGCCGGGGAGAGAATACCTAGGTAAGGAAGCTCTGGTGGGAGGAGGATTGTTGAAACTCAGAAAAACAAGGGCTAGGAGGTCCCCGGAGTGTCTTTCTGGGGAGAGCCTCTGATGCCCAAGTTAGTGTTTGAAAATTGGAAGGTGAATAGTGAATGTAGAAAATTTCCCCTTTAAGTCCCATTTTTTTTACCTGGGATGCTTACCGAATATTTATAGGGAGGTGAATCAGTAGGAGTTCGTTTGACATGATTGGCCCAAATCATGACACATGTTCGGTCGGATGCGATCCATACCTTCGAGGAGAAGGGGAACATTTAGCCGACTGCAGGCCGCCTGGCCAGGAGCCTAGGCCGTGCGAGGGCGGCGTGTCAGAGCGTTGTTAGTGTTGTGCCCAAAAAGCCAATCATGAGATGATTGTATTTTTGCACATTTAGTCATGATATTTTATTAAGGCATTAATCCAGCAATTATGTTTGTTGTTTTGTTTCTGCGTAACTTAACAAACATAATTGTAACCCTAGAATAATGATATTCTTAAACTTCCCTGGTCTAGTATTATTGTGGAGTGGGTTCAATAATACATAACGACTAGCATATGTGGAGACTAATATGAGATATGTAGTCTACATATGGGTACAAGTTGGAGAACTTGTGTACTTGACCGACCCACCAAGAGAACACTTCATGGATCGTTATATGAGTGTCATAAGTGATTCTCATAGTGATCATGGTATATGTAGTACTTCGACCTAAGATCATCAATGTTCCCTACATGTGAGTCACATACTTTGATACTTTCCTTTGTTGTTCGTAACTGAGTGAACTTTAAGGAGGTCATTGGGTATGTCACATATCATGCGGAGGGATTTGTATGAACAAGATGGGATTTGTCCCTCCTATGTAACAGGAGTGATATCTTCGGGCCAATTGATAGAGTGAGACTTAGAAAATGCATGGCCATGCTCGGATGAGTTGATATATGATATCAATGTCATCAGCTTAAGTTAGTCTACTCGGTAATCAAGAAACCAAAGATTGGGCTATACGAAAGTGACACATTCCCTGTCTCGTGCTTAGTCTTGATATCTTGGATAAAGGGACAATGGCATATATCGGTGATGATCATAAAGGTTTAGTCAAATCATCGACAATCTTGTCACTTGGGTAGCAATGATGTGTTGCTAGACACCGCTCATTGCTTATGATCATAAATGTGATTTATGATCATTGCCAACGTGATAAGAGCCTATTGGGTTGCACACATAGAGCTATTTGGATCATTAGAGTGCATGGGCTAATTATTTGGGTTATGGTTTCACTTTAATTTTGTATTAATAATGGGCCCAAGAGTGGAGCCACTATTAAGCCCGAAATTAAATCCTAATTGGATTAGGGCTTTAAAACCCATTAGGCCTGGAAGTTGAGTCTCACTATAAATACAACTTCCAGTGAGAAATTCGTAGGTCTCTTTGCCCTAGCCTCCCAAAAGGACAGTCGCACTCTTCTCTTGCAATTCCTTGGAGGACGCAAGCTAGCACTGCGACCGCAAGAGAAACGCATTTGCCGAGACGTGGTGGAAGTGTGGTGATCCCGAGAGGCTTGTGTGGATACCATAGAGAGCCTGAACACGTCAATTGTTCAGGTTTTGTGGTTCGACTCTACAGTTGAGTGAGAGATCTCAACCGAAAATTAGGTATGAAAATTTTTGAACACCCGGTTTACCCTGTTTCACTTGGATCCTGGAGGGTTTGTGTTAAATTCCGTTGTGCTGTTTGGCTCCCGAAACCCAACAAGTGTCTCTAAGGGCGACGTGTCAGGGCGTGTCTGGGGGCGGCATGTCAGGGATGTGTCAGACGCTCCTTCATTGCTTCTACCGTACTCCTGAGGTCCCTTCAGTAGAAGAGAACTCTTCGGAGCAGGAGAACTATCTCTTGAGATCTCTTCAGTAATCCGGGGGTATCCTCACCAAGGATGGTCCCGTTCGGGGACGTCCTTCCTTGCCGAAGGTGGCTCGCTCATCTTACCGAGGGTGATGATGGACCGTATTCACGAGGTCAGTACTGTCATCTCCAGGGATGATGAAGAATTACCGAAGTCGGATGTAAAAGGGGCCGAACACCCTCCTTTCCGAAGTCTGTGCCTTCCTTCCCGAGGGCGGTGCCTTACCCGAGCCTATGGGTTTGGAGGGTGATAGGCACTTCGGCTATCAGTAATAAACATAATTATAACCCTAGAATAATGATATTCTTAAATGTCCCTTGTCTAGTGTTATAGTGGAATGGGTTACAATACATAGCAACTAGCATATGTAGAAACTAATGTGAGATATGTAGTCTACATATGGGTACCAGTTGGAGAACTTGTGTTCTGGACCAACCCACCATGAGAATGCTACATGGATTATTATACAAGTGTCATAAGTGATTCTCATAGTGATCATGTATATGTAGCCCTTTGACCTAAAGTCATCAAGGTTGCCAACATATGAATCTCATACTTTAATACTTCATTTTGTTGCTCATAACTGAGTGAGCTTGAAGGAGGTCATTGGGTATGTCATATATCATGTGGAGGGTTTTATATGATCAAGATGGGATTTGTCCTTCATATGTAATGGGAGTGATATCTTTGGGCCACTTGATAGAGTGAGACTAAGAAAATGCACGGCCATGCTCGGATAACCTGATATACGATATTAATGCCATTAGTTTAAGTTAGTCTACCCGGTAATCAAGAAACCAAAGATTAGGCTATACGAGAGTGATACATTCCATGTCTCGTGCTTAGTCTTGATATCTTAGAGAAAGGGACAATGGTATATATGGATAACGATCATAAAGGTTTAGTTGAATCACCAACAATCTTGTCACTTAGGTAGCAATGATGTGTTGCTAGACACCGCTCATTGCTTATGATAATAAATGTGATTTATGATCATTGTCAACGTAGTAAAAGCCTATTGGGTTGCACACATAAAGCTTACTTGGATTATTTGAGTGCATGGGATAATTTATTTGGGTTATGGTTTCATGATCATTTCATATTAATAATTGGCCCAAAAGTTAGGCCATTATTAAGCTTGAAATTAAAGCCTAATTGGATTAGGGCTTTGAAACCCATTAGGCATGGAAGTTGATCTCACTATAAATACATCATATAGTGAGAAATTTGTAATTTTGCCCTAGCCTCGCAAAAAGTTCCAGCCGCACTCTTCTCTTGCCATTCCTTAGAGGACGCAATCTAGCACTGCGAGTGCAAGCGAAACACATCTGCCGGGACATGGTGGAAGCATGGTGATCCCAAGAGGCTCATGTGGATACTATAGAGAGCTTGAATACGTCAACTATTCAAGTTTTGTGATTCAATTCTACAGTTGTGTGAAAGATCTCAACCAAAATCAGGTATGAAAAATTTTGAACATGCGGTTTACCCTATTTCACTTGGATCCTTGAGGGTTTTAGTTAAATTTTGCTGTGCCTGTTTGGCTCCTAAAACCTTGCATTCAGTTGCTTTCAATCATGATTGATTAGATTGATTCATGATGCATGAAACTGAAACTTGGAATGATTATATGAGATATATGAAGAAATGACACAAATTGGTTAACAAGGTTATTCCTAGATTGATTGGTATGAGATACACAAACTGGCCAGCGTGATTGTCATATGTGAAGTGCCACATTAATAAAAAATGGTTAATGAATGCACGTTAATTGGCATGCATTTTTGTTGAATGAGATTTGACATTTTATGTTGATTGGTGGTTATAGCATGGTACATGGTTATAGCCCTTATTGGTTGTACTTGTAAATACGGCCTGTGAGTCATGCCTTATTCTTGTTATTCTCATTGCACATTCTCTTCTCACCTTACTCCCATGAATGTGACTCAATGTTTCTATTATTGATGTAATTGTACATTATAGGATCATCCAAGATGGTGTCTCCAAAGAGGTGACAATAAAAGGGCAACTAAGCAAGGAGGAGAAGGAGCATGTTGAGACCCTTTTCTTTTCTTAGGCTTCTATGATATTCTCATTGGCTTGAGAATGTCACATAGTTTGGGCTATAACCATGTCACATTTACTTTATTATTAGCATGAGATGCATGTTTTATATTTGTATGTGATGCATGTATAAGACAACCGGAGATAATGATTGGTGACATGAAAATTAAAAAATCCCTCAAAAAAAATATTAAGTCATTAAATGTGATGTCCTTCAATTGTTGGCACTCGTCAAGACTTTGATCAACATTGGGTGGGTTTTCCAAGGCAAAGCACCTATGTTCATCTTGGTAGGGCACGATGGGATAATAATGATATCCAAATTGCTAACTTTGGGTCTGACATAACTAAGTCATCCCAATAGGATTGGGGACTTAGAGGCATAAGGTTAGGCTTAAGTTCATGAAATGAGCTTGGACAAGTGTTATTCACCCAGCTATCCAATAGTTGCAAGATATGCAATTGGCAAGGAGTTGCCTACCTAAATAACTATAACTTGAGAGAAAAGCCAAAGCTGACTCAAGTTAGGTGGGATATGGATCTCGGCATACTAGAATACCTTAGTGCCAAGGTGTTCTGAAATAATATCGAGGGTTATCATTTTGAGGAAAATAATGGGAGTATCATTTAATAAAAGTCTTTATTAAATGAATTAAAATGCATGACTCGTACACTGCATATTTACTGTTGTAGATAACCATGGCACAAAATACATTGACACTTTTGTTGCGATCGATCCATGTGAAGGAAAAACTAAATTAGACCAACTTTCTCAAATGGTACTGAAATTTGAGGATAGTGTTCAAGGAAGAGAGAAAGGCTTACATCTTATAGTAGCCTATTCTAAATGAGCCTGCTACCACTACTCCAAGAGCTGATAGGGATGCTCACAAGAGGCATTTTGATGATACTTTGGATGTTGCTTGGCTCATGCTTATTACCATGGAATCTAAGCTTCAAAAGCAACATGAGAACATGGATGTGTTCGATAAGATCGAACATCTCAAAATGCTCTTCCGAGTGCAAGCTAGGCATGAGAGATTTAAGACCTTTAAGGCATTGTTTTAGTGCAAAATGTTTGAGGGAAGTACCGTGGGTCCTTTTGTGCTCAAGATGATTGGGTACATTGGGAATCCTGAGAGTTTGGGATTTGCTCTTCAGAAAAAATTGGTTGTTGATGTAGTCGTGCAATCATTGCCAAAAATCTATAGTCTGTTGATCATGAACTATAACATGAATGACGTTGACAAGTGCCTCCCTAAATTGCTTAACATCTTAAGAAGTATTGAGAAAAATGTTAAGAAGGCTAAGCCCATTTTGATGGTTCAGAAGGGCAAGGGTAAGGATGAAGCTAAAGGAAAGTGCAATGTTAATTCTTCTTCAGCTGCACTGAAACCACCTGGTGGTGTGGCTAAGGAAGGGGAGTGGTTCCATTATAAGCAACCTGGACATTGGAAGCACAGCTACAAACTCTATCTTGAAGAACTTGCTAAGGAGAATGGAAGTAAGACTTCCACTTCAGGTAGTCTTTTTATAGAGGCTAACTTTTCTACTTCCTCATCTTGAGTATTGGATACTGGATGTAGATCTCACATTTGTGCAAATGTGCAGGATCTAAGTAGGAGTAGAAGATTGGCCCGAGGTGAAGTGGACCTACGTGTTGGAAATGGAGCAAGGGTTGCTACATTAGCTGTAGGACTTATGTTCCCAGTTTACCTAGTGGATTAGTTTCAGAATTAGACAACTACTACTTTGCGCCTACTATTAGTACAAATTTGATTTCTATTTCTTGCTTCGACAAGAAAGGTTTTTCATTTATAATAAAGGACAAATGTTGTTCTATTTATTTGAGTGAAATCTTTTATGGTAGTGCTCAACTTAGCAATGGGTTGTATCTTTTAGAACTCAAAAATCCAATCTATAATGTTAATATCAAGAAGGTTAGATTGAATGATTCTAACCTGACCTATCTCTGGCACTGTCATTTGGGCCATATAAATGAGACCCGCATATCCAAGCTCCATAAGGATGGACTCTTGGACTCATTTGATTTTGAATCATATAAGACATGTGAGTGATGTTTATTGGGCAAGATGACCAAAGCCCCATTCACAAGGCAAAGTGAAAGGGCGAATGACTTAGTAGGACTCATACATAGTGATGTATGTGGCCTTATGTCTACACATGCTAAAGGAGGCTTCCAATACTTCATTACCTTTACTAATGACTTTAGTAGATATGGCTATGTGTATCTCATAAGACACAAGTCAGAATCCTATCAAAAGTTCAAAGAATTCAGGAATGAAGTAAAGAATCAACTCGGGAAGAGTATCAAAGTAATTCAATTAGATCGAGGTGCATAATACTTGGATCAAGATTTCCTTGACTATCAAAAGGAGTGTGGTATAGTATCACAACTCACTCCACCTGGTACACCTAAATGGAATAGTGTATCTTAAACGAGAAACTGAACTCTGTTAGACATGGTTTGATCTATGATGAGTTAAGGTGACCTTCCATACTCCTTTTGGTGACATGCTTTAAAGATAGCCGCTTTTACACTAAATCGAGTTCCATCTAAATTGGTTCAAAAGACACCATATGAGATATGGAGTAGGAGGTGTCCCAGTTTGTCTTTTTTGAAGATTTGGGGTATGACGCTTATGTGAAATGTCAATCCTTTGACAAGCTCGGGCCTAAATCTAATAAATGCCTTATTATTGGGTATCCCAAAGAAACAAAGGGTTACTATTTCTACAATCCTTCTGAGCAAAAGTTGTTTTTTGCTTGAACTGGTGTCTTTCTAGAGAAAACGTTTATCTTTAAAGGAACTAGTGAGAGGAAAGTAGAATTTGAAGAAATTCAAGAACAAGAAAGGGACATCAAACCTAAAATGCAACATGGACAAACACCACAAGAGGTTATGGTTCAAGAGTCTATCCCTGTAGCATAAAGCCCATGTAGGTCTGGTAGGATGTGGCATTAGCCCGAGAGATGTGTATTTCTCATGACTCACATTGGTGATGTGATGCTCATGGATCAGGATGAGCCTACAACCTACCAACAAGCTATATCGGGCCTTGACTCTAATAAGTTGCTAGAGACCATGAAGTCCGAGATGTTATCTATGTATGAAAACAAAGTATGGACTTTGGTTTACCCACATGAAGGGGTAAAACCTATAGGGTGCAAATGGGTTTTCTAGAAGAAAATTGACATGGATGGTAATGTGATTACCTTTAAGGGATAATTGGTTGCAAAATATTCAAGCAAATTCATGGTATTCACTATGATAAAACTTTTTCACTAGTTCCCACACTTAAAATCCACCCAAATTTTGATGGCTATTGCTGCACACTATGATTATGAGATATGGAAAACAAATGTCAAAACTGTGTTCCTAAATGGAAAGCTACTTGAGGATGTGTACATGACACAGCCTGAGGGTTTTGTCACTCCTGAGAATGCCAATAAAGTGTGCAAGTTGGAAACGTCCATTTATGGACTAAAGCAAGCTTCTCAAAGTTGGAATCTTCATTTTGATGAAGCAATCAAAGAGTTTGGTTTCATAAGAAATGAAGATGAACCTTGTGTGTACAATAAGGTTAGTGGGAGCATTATTGTCTTCTTGGTGTTATATGTAGATGACATATTACTCATCGGGAATGATGTTCCTGAGCTACATTCTGTGAAGACTTGGCTAAGGAAATATTTCTCTATGAAGGACTTCAGTGAAGTAGCCTATGTGTTAGGCATTAGGATCTACGGAGATTGATCTAGAAAGCTAGTCAGCCTAAGTCAAAATACAGACATTGACAAGGTGCTAAAGAGGTTTACCATGCAAGATTTCAAGAAAGGATTCTTGCCCATATCACATGGTATAACTTTTTGTAGATCTCAATGTCTGAGTACACTGGAGGAGAAAGAGCGCATGAGTAAGATTCCATATGCCTCAGCAATTAGATCTATCATGTATGGCATGATATGTACTCATACCAATGTCTTGTATGATGTAAGCATGACGAGCAAGTACCAATCGAACCCCAAAAAGAGTCACTGGGCTACTATTAAGAACATCCTTAAGTACCTATGAAGGACGAAGGATGTATTGGAGGTGAAGATGAGCTCGTTGGAAGGGATTACACTGATGCTTGGTTCCAATCCGATAAGGATGATTTCATATCACAATCTAGTTATGTGTATTGTATTGGTGCTGGTGTTGTGAGCTGGAAGAGTTCAAAGAAAGAGACAGTAGCTGCATCTACAATAGAATCTGAGTACATTGTTACCTCTAATGCTATGAAGGAGGTAGCTTGGATCAAGAATTTCATCACAGAACTTGGAGTGGTTCCAAACATTACCGACCTGATATAACTCTATTGTGACAACAATGGGGCAATCACACAGGCTAAGGAACCTCAATCTCACCAGCGCTCTAAACACATACTCTGACGCTATCATCTCATCAGGGGGATCATCGAGAGGGGTGATGTGAGGATATGCAGGACTTTGACAGATAGTAACATTACTGATTCGCTGACAAAACTCCTTACGCAGCAGAAGCATGATAGCCATTCTAGGTCTATTGGTATTAGATACATGGATGATGGGCTTTAGTGCAAGTATCAGATTATTAGTGTTGTATCCAAAAGCCAATCATGAGATGATTGTATTTTACACAATGAGTCACAATATTTTATTAAGGCATTAATCCAGAATTATGTTTATTGTTTTGTTTCTGCATAACGTAATAAACATAATTATAACCCTAGAATAATGATATTCGTAAATGTCCCTAGTCTAGTATTATTGTGGAATGGGTTACAATAATACATAATGACCAGCATATATGGAGACTAATATAAGATATGTAGTCTACATATGGGTACAAGTTCGAGAACTTATGTTTTGGACCGAACCACCATTAGAACGCGACATGGATCATTATATGAGTGTCATAAGTGATTCTCATAGTGATCATGTATACATACTCCTTTGACCTAAGGTCATCAAGGTTGCTTACATGTGATTCTTATACATTGATACTTCCTTTTGTTGCTCGTAATTGACTAAACTTGAAGGAGGTCATTGGGTATGTCACATATCATGCGGAGGGTTTTGTATGACCAAGATGGGAGTTTTCCCTCCGATGTAACGAGAGTGATATCTTCGGGCCCCTTGATGGAGTGAGACTAAGAAAATGCATGGCCATGCTCAGATGACTTGATTTACGATATCAACGCCATTAGTTTTAAGTTAGTCTACTCGGTAATCAAGAAACCAAAGATTAGGCTATATGAGAGTGACACATCCCATGTCTTGTGCTTAGTCCTAATATCTTGGACAAAGGGACAATGACATATATAGATAATGATCATTAAGGTTTAGACAAATCACCGACAATCTTGTCGCTTAGGTAGCAATGATGTGCTGCTAGACATCACTCATTGCTTATAATCATAAATGTGATTTATGATCACTGCCAATGTGGTAAGAACCTATTGGGTCACACACACAAAGCCTATTTGGATTATTTGAGTGTATGGGCTAATTTATTTGGGTTATCGTTTCATGATAATTTCATCTTAACAATTGGCCCAAAAGTTGAGCCATTATTAAGCCTGAAATTAAAGCCTAATTAGATCAGGGCTTTGAAACCCATTGGACTTGGAAGTTGAGTTTCACTATAAATACATCATATAGTGAGATTTTCATAATTTTGCCCTAGCTTCCCAAAAGGTTCCAGTCATACTTTTCTCTTGCCATTCCTTGTAGGACACAAGAGAAACGCATCTACCAGGACATGATGGAGGCGTGGCGATCCTGAGTTGCTCATGTGGATACTATAGAGAGTTGGAACACATTAACTATTCAGGTTTTGTGATTTGACTCAACAGTTGGGTGAAAGATCTCAATCGAATTAGGTATAAAAAATTTCAAACACCCAGTTTACCCCATTTCACTTGGATGTTGGAGGGTTTTGGTTATATTCCATTGTGCTTGTTTGGCTCCTGAAACCCTACAGTATTCCCTAGTCTATAGCCAGCAGGAGGAAAATAGTTGCTAAGGGTTGGTCATGGCTACCAAGTAGTAGTAGGAGAACCAGAGTGATAGGAACCGGGATAGCATCTTGTTTGTGGCCATCATCCCAAGGTTAAGCAGAGTCAAGGGCCACCAAGATGACTTATGGGAGAAAGGTCCTGGACTAGTGAGGCTAGCTGAGTAAGTGAAGGTCTAAGTGCTAGATGGGACTAAGGAAGTTGTGGTAGCTGTTGGTTGCTTTTGTGCTGGTAAGTTAGTGGAAATTTTGAACATAGGTTGGGAATGGACGAATGATGCCAGGAAAGAGAAAGCTTGCCTAGACCCTTTGGGTTAGAGTTAGGTAGGCTCAAGTAGAAGAGTTTAGTATGACCAGTCAAGAGATGACCTTAGGATGGCCATGAATCTCCCACTTAGCTAAGTGATTTACTTAGTAGTTTAAAAGTGCCAAGTGGGTCTAGGTATAGTTGCGCTCAAGTGGTCGTATTTGTGACTTGGTAGTTGTTGGAATTCGTTGGAGTACAAGAAAGTCAAGGGTTAAAACCGTAGTCAGAGTTGGATGGGTTAAGCTCGTCAAGAGCACAAAGTAAGTGTGAGTCCCACTAGACCCTAGTGCCTTATAAGGGAAGGGCGGTGACTCACGAGATGAGATAATGGGCTAATAGGTAACTTTGACAATTCCAAGGGATAATACTGACCCTGAGGTACATAGGAAATGCTTTAATGCACTAGGAGAAGTTGTAGTAGATGAGTGACTAGGGGAGTCCCAAAGATTAGCTAAGCCCTGTTAATGATCCAAGTAAAGTGATGAAGTTATTCTTCCCACCTTGGAAGACTAATGTTATGGTGATAGATCGCATTCACACATCATCCCAACAAGAGCTTGGTGCGATGTAGTCCATGGTATGGTAGATATGAATGGAGGTAAAGGCAGTCCTCGAGTGACCATAGTTGGACCAATTAGCTAATGATCACTAAAAATTACTAAGGTACTTTAGAAGCGGTGAAGAACCATCAGTGCTAGAGTTAGTGGATGAGTCCTATGCTTGTTAACCTATCTTGCATTCAGAGGTTTTGGTAAAAGGAAATTGGGTGCTTAACGTAGGTTAAGACTTCTAAAGTGCAAGTGTTAGTGAATAAGTTTGAAACTTGTTAAGCTAGCTTGCACTAGGAAGGTTTGGCGCCAAGAGAAGTAAGGATAAATTGTTGGTCATAGGACTTATTAGGACAAATTTGACTTATCTCAGATCCAGTACCATACCATAGTCTTCACAGTGAAGTGGCACTAAGTTGCTTTTAGATCGAGCAAAGTCAAGAAAGGTTGGGGAATAGTGAGCTATGTGATTGGGGTTGCCGGTTGGCATGAGCACAAAGTATAGCATTCACTACAATTCCTATGCAGATGATGGCCCAACTTGAATGTCGGAGGGCATTAGTTATGCAAGTCGGGTAGGTGAACAATGGGTGAATAGTTGTGAAGTTGACACCCTTTGCTAGACTTGGTCGGGATATGCTGGCACCATATCCTAGGTTTTAATCTCAAAGTGGGAAAATTCAATTCGAAGGACCAAATTCTCAAAGGTGGGGGGAATGTTACGGCCCTTAAGGTAGTGGACCTTTAATGATCAGGTAAGACTTGTTAGACAAGTTTAAATCCCTAGTTTAACGCATCAATTATCTTGAATAAGCAAGTCAAACAAGTGTTTAAAAAGGTAGTTGGTTCCTAGTTGAATTTGGCACCTAAGTGTCACTAGGGGCAAAATGGTCATTTTGCACCTCGAGGTGATAGGTTTGGTTTACGAAGCTCATAAGTTATTATTTAAAACCTAAGTGACATGAAACCATAGAGTTGGGCTAATTACCAAGTCTTGTGGCACTATTTGAGCATGGGGTCCTTTTGGAAAAATTAAAGAAGTTAAAGGACTAAAGTCTGAAGATGAGTTTCTAAGCCATTTTGGAACCATTTGGCGGCCACTATTCATCTTCCTCCTCCTCATGAACCCATAGCACTCTTGCTGCTCTCAAATTACATAGCCAAATCTCACCCAAAACATCAATTCTTGGTCAAAATCAAAGTTTCATGAAGAACCCATGTGGAAAGGAGCTTGTTTTTATATGGGTTGCTTGGTTTAAGCTCAAAATCACATTTTTGAGCTAGGTAAGCTCTATATTCACTTGGGACTTGTTGTTCTTTGATTGTTCTTGGTTTCTTAAGGTTCCATGAGGTTGGGCCTAGCTTAATTGAACTTATTTTAGTGCCTTGTATGTTGGAGTTTGCTTGGAACCATAGGAACACCCAGTGGAGGCACTTTGCTTGGTTGGATGCTTGATGTTCCTATTTCTTCACAACTGAGGTAAGGGATTTAGTAATTAGATTCATATGATGCATGTCTTAATTGCTTGAATTTTGGTTTCAAGTGGTTTGTGAGATATGCATGGTTGTGGTTAGGTTTGTGTTGTGATGAACTAGTGAGATATGCATGGCTATGGTGAGGTTTGTGTTGTGATGAACTAGTACAATTGAGACCTTGATGCTTGGTTAGCTTGGCTTGGGAATGACTTTATTGTAGTTGTTTTAATGCACTAGAGGTTGGCAAGGCTTGGTATGAAGGTCTAGGTGGCTTGGGAGGCCTCCAAACATGCTATGGACCAAGTTTGGAAGTGTAGGGCTCGGGGCCCTAGCAACTAGGTGCAACGTGTGCTTGCAGCACCCAGTGCCCTATTTGGAATCTAAGAAAGAAATGCTTCTGGCACCCCAGTGCCACTTCCTACACCTAGGCACCAACACTCTACCGCATTGACATGCTGTAGTATTTCCTCCATAACTTTTTTCTCATATGTCCAATTAAGACAATTCAACATTCCCCACAAAGCTACGAGAAAGATATACAACTTTCGTGCTTTGAGATAAGGCTGAATTGACCTAGGTTGTTTTTTATTTTGCTTCAACGTGAGGGGTCAATGAGTACTTAAGAGGCTTTAGCATGGAAGGTTACCAATGGTACCTTAGTACCTCTCATAGGTCCTCAGAGCACTAGTTTGGGGGTCAAGTTTTTTTGGTGACAAAGAAAGCATGAAGGAAAGTTGATGCAAACCCCTATGGTATAATGACCATGAAACATGCCCAAGATGTGATTCAAGCTCCACTAGACATAAAAAAGACAAGGTTTAAAACCCCCACCCCTAGTCAACCTGTGATTAGAAACAAGAAGTATAGAACTCCAAGAACACAAGCAATCTTGTGCACCAAGGCAGTCCGCCAAGAACCAAAGAGAAAACCTCTCCAAAGAGCAATATTATTTTGGCAATAATCTATGTGTTTACATCCAGAATATGTGCCTTTATATAGGCCTAAACTAGGGTAAAAATATGGGCAAAATTCGCAGACTAAGTCCCTTAGGAATCCCAGATACAAAGACATAGGAAATCCTAGTCAAATTAGGACTCTAACTCCTAGTTTGAACAAGTTTAGTGCATGCAGCGTATGCCACTTGTCCAAAACAATCCAAAACTCTTCCATAACCTAAATAACATCCTAAATAATGTATCTAAATAGGAATTGAACGAAAATAAAATGCAAATACAAGATTAAACCCGAAAACCCCCAAACAGCCTTTTTTGGGTGTATTTTGGGCACTTTAGGGTTTACACTTGTATCTTCACCTCCAAGATTAAATCTTTGAGTTCCAATGGCATGAATCTTCCTCTTAGATGTGGTAAAGAAGGTCTGGAAAGTTAGAGCTAAAAAATCCAGCTTGTGGACATGAAATGCAACAAGAACACTTAAGGTGGCTCAAATGGTGCACTTTAAGTGGTGTCCTTGTTTTGTGACTTGTCTAAGCACTCCAGAACTGAGTACCAAACATGTCCATCATCTCCATATGGTTTCTTGAGAATTCCAACAGCTCCTTGTGAAGTTCCATGTCCATTCTCTATGAAGAAACTTGAAACAAAGGCTTGTAGTGCACTTGAGAGCTCCTTAGCTTTCTTCCTTGTCATTGGTCCACTAGAAACCTTCAATGGGTCCTTTCCATCTCCATGTGTGCTTTCCTTGATCATATCAACTCCCACCTCCTTAGAAGGATTTGTCCACGAACCTGCATGTTCAAACAAAGACAAATCAGAAACATTAAGAGTAGCACTCACATTGTACTCACCTGGCAAGTCTAGCATGTATGCGTTGTCATTGATCTTCTTAATGACTTGGAATGGACCATCTCCTCTTGGATGAAGCTTAGTCCTTCTTGCAGCTAGAAATCTTTCTTTTCTCATGTGTAACCAAACCCAATCTCCAGGCTCAAACACAACTTTCCTTCAGCCTCAGTTGGCTTTCTTAGCAACTTGTTGATTTTTTTGTTCAATTTGTTGCTTAACTTTCTCATGCAACCTCTTGATGCTCTCGGCCTTCTTACTACCATCCAAACTAGATACCTCATGAGTAGGTAATGGCAAAAGATCCAATGGAGTTAAAGGATTAAAACCATAAACAATCTCAAATGGTGACAAATTAGTAGTAGAATGCATGGACCTATTATATGCAAATTCTACATGAGGCAAACAATCTTCCCAAGCTTTCAAATTTTTACCAATGATAGCTCTAAGCATGGAACCTAAAGTCCTATTTGTTACCTCAGTTTGCCTATCAGTTTGTGAGTGACAAGATGTGGAAAACAAGAGGTTAGTTCCTAGCTTACCCCACAAAGTCCTCCAAAAGTGGCTTAGAAATTTAGTATCTCTATCTGAAACTATTGTTCTAGGAACACCATGAAGTTTAACAATCTCTTTGAAAAACAATTCAGCCACATGAATAGCATCATCAATTTTATTGCATGGAATAAAATGAGCCATCTTAGAAAACCTATCAACTACAACAAAGATTGAGTCACAGTTTCCCTTAGTCCTAGTCAATCCAACAAGGAAGTCCATAGAAATATCTACCCATGGATGACTAGGTGTAGGAAGTGGTGTGTATAACCCATGTGAAGTGTGAGTGGATTTTTCCTTCCTACATGCAATGCATTGCTCACATACCTTCTTCACATCTTTTACCATATTCGGCCAATGGTAATGTTCCTTCAAAGTATGCAAAGTCTTGGCTTGTCCAAAGTGTCCCATAAGTCCCCCACAATGAGCTTCTTTTGTGAGCAATTCCCTCAAGGATGTCTTTGGAATGCACAACCTGTTTTCTTTGAAAAGAAACCCGTTAACTTGATAGAACTTCTCAAAAGCAAACTTAGAACACTTAGAATAAATCTCACTGAAATCATCATCACTAGCATATAAATCCTTCAAGTGTTCAAAACCCAAAACTTTTGCATCTAAAGCCGAAAGTAAAGCATACCTACTTGAAAGTGCATCCGCCACTACATTATCCTTACCTTGCTTGTATTTGATAACATATGGGAATGACTCAGTGAACTCTACCCATTTAGCATGCCTCCTATTCAACTTACCTTGCCCACTAAGGAACTTAAGGGCTTGGTGATCAGTGTGAATCACAAAGTCTCTTGGCCACAAATAATGTTGCCAAGTTTCCAAAGCTCTTACCAAAGCATAGTGCTCCTTGTCATATGTGGGATAGTTCAAGCTAGCACCATTCAACTTCTCACTAAAGTATGCAATGGGGTGGCCTCCTTGCATCAATATAGCTCCAATGCCTATACCTGATGTTACCCACTCCGTGGTAGGCCAGTTATGGTGGCAAAACTGTGCATTTAGACTCCCAGGATTGGTAATATTCTGTAGGCCATCAAAACACTACCCTTAGTGTGCGTACCCAAGTGGCCCTCTTGGGCACTATGTAAATACATGCATATTGGTCCAACCATCACACACATATTCACATTTCATGCACACCATGGCAGCAAAGAAGGAAAACACTAGCACAAGTCTTAGTTTTGGCTTCCACACATTAGGCAATCTTGTTAAGTTCGAGTGGCCAGCTACTGCACCTGTAACTTCCAATAACAAAATGTATCATTCTAGCCACATAGCCCCCTATTTTATTTGATCCATTATCAAGTAGAGACTTAGAGAAAACCAATGAATTTCTTTTTACATCAATAGCCCACCTATGGACCAAGTTATGGATTTTTTAAGTTGGTTACAAAATTCTGACCAAATGAACAGTAACTCAGCCAATTTTGCAACGCCATATCTTTGGCTACAAGGATCAAAATCCAGAAATTACAAATTCCTGTTAAACCTCTAGATGTTATCTAGGTGTGGTAAAAATTTCATAGCAAGATTCATTCTACACAGGGAGATATTAAACTTTGGGTACATGGTTGAAATTCTGGCAACTTTTGGACCATTTTGCCCATACAATTTTTTCCAAACCATGCAAACACTTCATTCACAAGGGGAAAGCCCTCCAAGGCTATCCAATATATGTCCATTACACATAGGAATTACATTCCCTTTCTTTTAACAACTTTATGTGGCCAAAACAGAATTTACAAGTAAGCAGCCCATCATTCACACTTAGGCAGCTTTGCACCACATCACTTACATAGCCAAAACATTACTCGAATGTTCAAATACTTGTCCCATTTTACATACACTACATGTACATGCATACATGCACTACAATATGGTCTTAACTCAGCTAAATACGCACCCTAGGTTACAAGAGGTCCTGAGACACAATGGACTCCAAAAACAGGATGCTGGACAGCTGCTGCACAGCACAGTAAGGACCACCATTAAAAGTACCAAATGTGCTCCTAAAATCACCAAAATTTCCAGATCACAACTAGACAAACGGAAGTTCATGTACCTGAAATTTCAGATCAAAAATAAAACAAAAAAGGTTAGTTTGAAGGTGATCTTTCAGCTGGACCTGAAAATGACAGAATTGAGGGGAGTAAGTTTCGTTGAGAAACTTAGTAAGGGTAACACTTGGTTTCTTAAGGTAATGTGATCCTCATTAAAACCTGCATCCAAAGACACTAAAGCAAAAAAACCACAATGCATATATACAAGATATAGCAACCAAAAGCAGCAGCCAAACACAAACAACAAACACATGAAATGTGGCAGCAACATATACCATGGGTTAGTCCATAAAACACATAATAAACATAACCAAATCACTATGGCAGCCCTCCTCAAGCTAATGCTTGGTCTTAGGAGGATTTTAACAGTAGTTAGTACTAACTTTGGGCTCTAGAAACCCTCACTTTACTGCCATCGTTGTGCACTTCACACTAGGTCACAAAACCTTCAATAAGTGCACTCCCCTCACTAAGCTTGGTTCATCAAGCTCATGGCTCTCTTCCAAACTTAGCCCTAGCTCCATGGATGTTTGAAAATTTCAGAAAATAGTCCATGAGAGCAAGAGAACCCTTACTAAATTGAGTAGGCTGAATTTGATGCTTAATCCTTGAAGTATACAAGAAATAGCTCTAGTTTGCTTCCAATTGCTTCCTTTTGCCTTCAATTTCAATCAATTGCAAGTTTGAAGGTGTTGTGGCTATGGAGGAAGTATGGCTGTGTTCTTGGGGTGGGGGAGGACGAAAATGGGATGGGATAAGTGATTTGGCCACTTAAATGGCCTTAAATGAGCTTAAGGGCACCAAAACATACTTAACAAGCTTAACTTTGCTTTATGTCATTTTCCTTCTCAGTAATTATGGTTTCTTTGTCTTAAACTCAATGGTACACATGTGCCCAACATTTTTGACTAATTATCAAGTCATGGCTGCCTCCCTCATGGTGGGATAACCCCAAAATTCAACCCTTAGACTTATGTCAAAAGCTTGAACACCTTAAGATTTACACTAGGACATTTAGGTCCTTATTGCCTTTAGTGTTTCCTTTGTCCAAACTTGTCTTCCATGAGTAATTTGGTCCTCCAATAGTACTTTCATACCATTTATATCCTTCCCATAACTCTCCAAGTCTCTTTCTTGAGAGTTTTGCAATTGAGTACCCGAATTTCCAAAACCTTACAAAAAAGTCCATAGGTTGCTTGACAAACAAGCAATCCTTAAGGCTTTTCTTGGGGGCCAAGTTACCAACTTGGAACACTTTTAAGGGGGTGTTGATCATGCCTTTTACCCCCCACACTTCAAACACTATGGTGAGAATTACACAATATAATGGTTTTTAGCCATTATGACACACTTGTAATTCTCCCATTTTATGAGGTGGTAACACCTGAAGCATCACACTCAATTCAAAAGTATTAGCAAAGTTAGGCAAAGCTAAAAGTGGTGCATGGCATAACTTTTCTTTTAACAACCCGAAAGCATCTTCTTGAGCTTTTCCCTACTTAAATCCGACATTCTTCTTTATAACTTCAGTTAGAGGTGCAGCAATGGTAGAAAAATTCCTTACAAACCTCCTATAGAAGCTAGCTAACCCATGGAATGATTTCACCTCAGTAATGGATGTTGGTGTCGGCCATTGTTGTATGGCTCTCACCTTCTCTTGATCTACCTCAATTCCATGTGAACTCACAACAAATCCAAGGAAAACAACTTTGTCAACACAAAAAAGAGCACTTTTTCAAGTTAGCATACAACTTTTGTCCTCTTAAAGTGCTTTGTACTTGTGTGAGGTGTCCAACATGCTCTTCTAAGTTCTTGCTATATACTAAGATATCATCAAAGTACACAACAACAAACCTACCAATGAAGTCACGCAAGACATGATTCATAAGTCTCATGAAAATACTAGGAGCATTAGTTAATCCAAAAGGCATAACTAACCATTCATAAACTCCAAACTTTGTTTTGAAAGCAGTTTTCCATTGATCCCCTTCCCTCATTCTAATTTGATGGTACCCACTTTTTAAATCAATCTTTGAAAACAAAGTAGAACCATGCAACTCATCAAGCATATCATCAAGTCTAGGAATAGGATGTCTATACTTTACAGTGATCTTGTTGACAGGCCTACAATCCATGCACATGTGCCATTAACCATCCTCCTTTGGCACCAAAAGTACAGGTACGGAACAAGGACTCAAACTTTCCCTCACAAGGCCTTTATCCAACAACTCCTTTACTTGCTTCTCAATCTCCTTAGTCTCCTCAGGATTGGTTCTATATGCTGGCCGATTTGGAATGGGTGCTCCCGGGACTAGGTCTATTTGATGCTCAATGCCTCTAATTGGAGGCAAACCTCTCAGATCTTCAGGGAAAACATCTTCAAAGTCCTGCAACAAAGACACAACAACACTAGGAAGATGTGTTAGATCATTGACAACAAGTAAAGATTCTTTGTAAATTAAAAGAAGCACTGGTCTTTGTGCTTGAATGGCTTTCCTCACATCACTCATTTTAGCAATATAGCAGTCTCTTTTGCCACTCAACTTCCTCTCATTCTTTTCTCTCGGGAACTCTCCACTCTTCTTCCCCTCATGGTCACTCATCTCACTTGATCCCCTCTTCACTCTTGCCCTCAAATTTCCCCTCATTTATTTTTCTCTCAGCCTTACTTTGAAGTTTCCTTTGATCCTCCAAAACTTGTTAATGTGAAAGTGGACTAAGTGTAACCGGCCTTCCTTCATGCACAAATGAGTACAAGTTTTTCTCTCCATCATGTGTGACTTTTTTATCAAATTGCCACGGCCTTTCATGCAAAATATGGCAAGCATGCATAGGAACAACATCACAAAGAATTTCATCATGGTAAGTACCAATTTTGAATCTAACCGGACCTTGCTTTACCACTTTTACCTCCCCGGCATCATTCAACCATTGAAGCCTATATGGTTGTGGGTGCTTTTGAGTTGGAAGCTTCAACTTCTCCACCATGGTTGAACTTGCTACATTGGTGCAACTTCCTCCATCAACAATGAGGCTACACGCCTGATCTTTAATTCAGCATCTAGTGTGGAATATGCACTCCCTTTGGTTGGCCTCCTCTTTAGCTTGCACACTTAGAGCTCTCCTAGCAACAAAAGCAAAGTCACCCTCCTCGGGCTCAAGTATGTTGTGCTCTTCATTCTCCAAAGGTGGTGTTTCCTCCATGGCATCCTCCTCCTCGGATGTGATCTCACCATCATCTTTCAGAATCATCACCTTTTTATTAGGACAATCTCTCATGTAATGCCCTTTCCCTCTACACTTGAAGCACTCAATCTCCCTTGACTTGGGCACATCTTTGGGTGGCACCTTGGGTATGTCTTGTTGAGGCCGAGACATGCCTCCCTTGGTAGCCTCCACTTTTGGCTTTGGTGCCTCCTTACTCCATGTTCCCCCCCATGTGGAACTTCCTCCTTGAGCCATCTTGGATGCCTTAGACCTCTTGATGATTCTTTCAGCCTTAGTGGCATGGTGAAGTAAATCCTCCATGTTGACATATGGCACCATCTCCACTTTGTTGGCAATGTCATGGTTAAGGCCATTGATGAATTTAGCAATGGTAGCCTCCTCATCCTTAATGATATTGGCTCAGGTTAGTGTCATCTCCAAGTCCTTATGGTAGTCCTCCACACTCCTTTGGCCTTGCACAAGCCTTTGAAGTTTGAGATGTTGATCTCTATAGTAGTAACTTGGAACAAATCTCTTTCTCATCATGGCTTTAAGAGCTCTCCATTTATTGATGAGTTCCTCCTCATTCCTCCTCTTGGTAGTGACAACTTGGTTCCACCATACAAGAGCATAATCAGTGAATTCAATAGTAGCCACTTTAACTTTGTTTTCCTCAGAATAGTGATGGCACTTAAACACCATCTCAATGTTTTGCTCCCACTCCCAATATGCATCCGGATCACTCCTCCCTTGGAAAGGTGGAATGGTTAGTTTGATGAAGCTTAGATTGTTGTCCTCCCTTGGCTCCTCCCTCCTTGGAAGCCCATGGTCATGCCAATGCCCTTCTTCCTCCTCGGGTTCTTCTCTCCTTGGACCTCTCCTTGGTTGCTGGATGGGATTTGGTCTCCTTGGCAACCTCAAGTCAATGTCCTCAATCCTATCAACAAGTCTATTGAGACTTTCTTGAAGCTCTCTCATGGTTGGCTCATCATTGTTCCTCACTCCCATCCTCCTATCCTCCTGGCCCTCCATACTCTTGAAAATAACAAAGATCCTCACAAACACTCACCTCACGTGTTTTCACTCAAAAGATGAACACTCAAGCACTCAATTTGTTAGTGAGATATTGCTTATTCAAAGAGTTCTCAAAAGATCTAAGAAACCTATCCTCAAAGCACACAAGAAAACTTGAATTTTTTGAAGAACTATTTTGAGTCCAAAAGAGGTGTGCTAAACAAGCTTTAAAAGACTCTGGGAAGCCCTTGCAATTGATGACCATAAGAACCACAAAGAAAGCTTTTTGGCTCAAAAACAATGAGATAGGTTTTGGGGCACAAAACTTTCAACACTTTGTAAAAACTTTTGTTTTTGCAAGCTTTATTTTCTTTGTTCTTTTCTTTTCTTTTCTTTTCTTTTTTCTCTTTTGCTTGCTGTTTTGATGCTAAAACAACGTTCTCCTCGAGGTTCCTTGCTGCCTGATGCTCTTCGGCATCTCCTTCGTGTGTCATGGTGAAGGCGGCAAGGGCTTATGGAAATTGAGAAAGGTTCGGGACGAACGTACTTTGAGAAGATCACCTGAAAGTCATAGGAAGCAAGGGTTAGGAGGTCCCCGGAGTGTTTTTTCGGGGAGGAGCCTCCGATGCCCAAGTCAGTCCTCTTCCTTTTTTAGGTAATGAGATGATGTCTTTAGAGTAAAGGAGTACCTTATCTCCCGTAACGTCCCCCCCTACCCGGAATAATTACCCAGTACATATAGGGGGGCGGATAGTGATAGTTCTTCTCGTGTGGCAAGCCCAGATCGTGACACGTGTTCGGCGGGATGCATTTCACGTCTTTTGGTCAACATGGGACTCCTAGCAGGGCATGGGCCTCTAGGCTAGGAGTCTAATCAACCCGAGAGTGACATGCTAGAGTGTCCCTACAAACGGCGTGTCAGGGAATGGCCGGGATAGATTATCAGGGATGTGTCAAAGGCTTCTTAAATGCTTATGTCGTACTCCTGAGGTACCTTTTTGGGTAGAGGAGGCCTCTTTGGAGGGCTTGTCCTTCGATGTCACATTACTACCACAAGAGTATATTTCCCGAGGGTGACGTTTCTCGGAGGCTCCCCCACTTCCGAGGATGGCTTACTCGTTCTCCAAGGTCGGCACTATTGTTTCCAGGAATGGAGAAATGCCGAGGCCGAATTTGGGGAGGTCGGGCATCCTTCTTTCCGTGGTAGGGGGTTTCCCTTCCAAAGTTGGCAATTTGTCCGAACCAGTGGCTTCTGAGGGTGATCGGCACCTTGGCTATCACATGCCCCCTCCCGGGAAGCCGAAGTGGGGACTTCGGCTTTCTGCTTTTGGGAAGGCTTATTTAGCAAACTCGCGGCTGGAGCTCCACTCGATGGGTTGCTCTTTTTCAGAAGGCGTTCCTTCATGGTCGAGGTACCCTTCCTTAGTTCTTTCTGTGACCTCAAGGCGTATGCCAGTTTTTCTTTTGCTTTCTTCTGCTGCAGGTTTGTGAACCGTCGTATCCTTTGGTCAAACATGTCAGTTATGGATAAAGCGTGTATGGGTTTTCACGATGTTAGAGGGGCATGCCCTAGTTCTTCACGTTGGATGACACGTGGCCGCTAGGTGGCGGGATAGTTACGCCGGCCAAACTAATTGCGTCTCTTCGCCTTTGAGGGGTAATAATGAGTCTGTTGCACTTCCGAGGAATAATAATGATGACGTTTCGCTTATCCTGTTCGGTCTATATAAGCGCCTTTCGCCTCATTTTTTGCTTCACTCTTTGCCTTTGCTCTCATCTGTTCCAGAGCTTACTCTTGTTTTTCTCCCCCTTTTTTGGCAGTGGTTTCAACGGCGGAGTGATATCCGGCAATTTTTGCGACGGCGTTCAGTAATTTCAGCAAGACTTTTGGTGGGTGCTTCCTCCCGTGATTTCTTTTCTCTTCTCTTTTCTGAGGTCTCTTTGTTTCCTTGCTTTTCTGGAGTCGTCCTTCTTTTTCTTTTGTAAAAAATGTCTGATTCGACCCCGTTGCTAACTATCTGACCTCTCCCCAAGAGCTTTCTCCCTCTCGAATCTCATCCTTGTAGTACCACTCCGGAGAAGGTGAGGAAGTGGATGGCTAAGTATTACCTTCCTTTTTATCTTGTCCCGAGGTTGCCCATCCCGGGCACCTACGGCTTTATGTCAGATTCGCATGAGGTTACCGTTTACCGAGCTCAATTGAAAGCCGGTCTTCAGTACCCTCCTCACCGCGTAATCTGTGAATTTTGCAAATTCCACGGGATCGCCGTGAACCAACTTCCCCCAAATTCTTACTCCTACTTCAATTCTTTTCTCTGCATGTGTGGGGTGTTTAAGATAAAGCCCCATTTTCTTTTCTTCATGCAGTACTACAAACTCCACCCGGTCCCAAAGGGCGGCTTTTATTTCCTGCTTCCCCGAGGGTCTGGGAGCAAAAAGTTTACTTTTACCTTCGATAACAAGGACAGCTGGCGGGGGTGGCAGAAGAAGATTTTCTTCCTGCCGGTCCTTGAGCTTTGGCATTATGTGCCCACCAGATGGGCTTCGAGGACCCTGAAGATGGACGTCGTTGATCCTCGAAAACTCCTGACTTCGGAGTTGGTTGTTGAGTTTGATCGATTTGATAGGCTTATCCAGGCCGTGGCAGACTGGGACCCCGAGGTCCCTCCGCGTTCATTTTACCCCTTTCCCATCAAGTGGGATCTCATGACCGAGGAGGTCCTTCGGGAGATGGGAGTAGTGAACGCGCACAAGAGTGATCCCAGGATGCCCGTGCCCGTTCTTCGGGGAAAAAAATCTTGGATAGTCATGCTCCTTCGAGGCGAGATCACATACGAGTATTTTGCCGACAGTAAGCCTCTTTCCTGGTTTTGATACCTTTTTTCCTTTTGGACTTATGCTGATACTTTTTCCATTTGCAGAGATGGGCAATCAATCTGCTGATTTTTACAAGTCGCTCTTCCTCAGACAGGCCGAGAGGGGGGAGCAGATGCGCAAGAAGGCGCCCGTTAACAGCAACAAGTCAATCGGCAGCGGGCCTTCTAGCACCAAGAAGGTTAGGGCTGTTACTCCCCCTCCCGAAGTCGTTGTGAAGGTTCAGGATCAATCGCCTGGTCTTCCTTCAACGCCAACAGACCTTCCATCGGACCCTACCCTTCTTGGGGCAACATTAAGCCCCATTCTTCCCACCGAGTTTTCTTTTGAGCAAAGACCTGCTCAGGAACTTGAAGAGAGCAGAAGAAGGAAGGGGGAGAACATTCCCGGTGAAGTCCGGGAGGGCGAGTCTGAAGATGACATCGCCGAAGTTCTACCAGGTTGGTTCCTTAGCCATTCTCCTACAAGGCTTAGTATTTTTCATATCTACAATTTTTTGGATGAATGGCTAAGGGATGACGTACTGACAGAACTTTGACGTAAACTTGTAGAGGATATGCCTACGGCTCCCTGGATGAACGCTCATGCCCGGCGAAGGGCTCTTCGGGACAAGCAGATCCCTCTTGGCAAGGTGCCGAGGGAGCCCTTCTGGACGTTCACGGAGGACATGAACTTGTTCTCTGAGGATAGCCAGTTGATGGCTCCTCAAATGGCGATGGGGGTAATGACAGAGGCCACCTTTCAGTCGCTCACTAGCGAATGTCCTAACGAGGAGATCCTCGCGGCAAGGATGACCGAGCATGCCGCCCAGGTAGTTCTCTCCCCTTTGTTTACTTAGAGATTTTCCTTTTGAGTTTCCATCATTCTTTTGATACTCATTCGGGACCTTTTTTTTTGCAGCTTTTGGCATACGGCGGGTATTTCCGCACTTGGGCGTCAAAGCAAACAGCGGCCCCTTCTCGGTCCAAAGATTCTTTGCGCAAAATGAAGGAGGTTTGCGCCAGGCACATCCTTAAATATGATGACCTCAAAATTGTAAAGGAGGACGTTGTGGATCTTCAGGCCGAACTCGCAACAAGCAAGCAGGAACTTCTTCTTGATTTTTTAGCCAAGGTCGAGGACCTCGGCTCAAAGTGTACAGTTCTTTCTTCAGAGAACGGGGCCCTTCGGAAGGCGAACGCTCAAGATGGCGATAACCTGACGAAGGCGCTTGCTTTGAATGCCGAGCTCGAGGCTAAGGTTGATTCTCTGAAGAAGGGTGCCAAGAGGAAGAGAAAGAAGAAGCTGGAGGAGAAGATCGCCAAGCTTAAGACCGAACTGGATGCTCTTAGTGCCGAGAAGGACAAGTCTGGGCGAATGGCGAAGGTGGCTTTTCAAGATGGCTTCTGCCTGGCACACTGAGCTCGACCTTTCCTACCTGTCCGCTCTAGATTTTCTCGAGAGGCCCCAGGAGGTTTGGTCAAAGCCAGATTTTGTCAATCTTAGCCTCGTACTCTACCGCGTTGTTGGTGACACTAAACCCGAATTTAATGGCTTTCATTACTTCCATGCCTTCGGGGCCACGAATGACTACCTCGGCTCCCTGATGTTCAGAGCTGGAGGTCCCATCTATGAATAGAGTCCATTCTGGCTCACTTTTGCCAAAGTCAAACTGATCATTCTCGATGAAAGGTACTTTGGCAATGAAGTTTGCCAAGGCTTGGGCTTTTATTGCTTTCCTTGGTTCGTAAGTGATATCGTACTCACTAAGCTCTATGCACCACTTGGAAAGCCTTCCCGAATGGTCTACCCTCTTCATGACATCTCGAAGGGGTAGATTACTTCGAACAATGATGGGATGGGCCTGAAAATATGGACACAGTCTCCTACTCGCTAGTACTAAGGCATAGATAGCTTTTTGTAGTAAGGGGTACCTGATTTCGGCTCCATGCAGAGATTTGCTCATGTAATAGATTAGCCATTGCACCACTCCTTCTTCCTTTACGAGGACCGAGCTCAGTGTTTTTTCAGCAACAGCAAGGTATAGCACAAGGGGTTCTCCCTCTCGAGGCTGCCGAAGAGTGGGTAATTGGCCCAGATAAACTTTGAGCTCTTCCCAGGCCTTCTGGCAATCCTCGTTCCAAGGATGATCATTGTTTTTGAGGTTGTCACTATTTTTTGCTGCCTTAGTGAGTACCTTAAAGAATGCTCGGCAATGGTCTCGATACCTGGAGATGAACCTGCTAAGGGAGGTTATTCTACCCGTAAGCCTTTGCACATCTTTTGTTGTGAAAGGAGTTCCGAATTCAAGCAGAGCTTTGACTTTTTCTGGGTTGGCATCGATACCCCTTTCCGATACCATAAATCCGAGGAACTTTCCCGAACTTACGCCGAAGACACACTTCTCGGGATTGAGACGAATTCCGAATGCTCTAAGTTGGTGGAAAGTTTCCTCCAAGTCGGCAATATGGCTGCCGGGCAATCTGCTTTTGACTATCATGTCATCCACGTAGACTTCCATGTTTCTCCCTATTTGACTGCTGAAGACCTTGTTCATCAACCTCTGGTAGGTAGCTCCTGGATTAAAGGGCATTCTGACGTAACAATACGTATCGACTTCGCTAATGAAGGCAGTTTTTTCCTCATCCTCAGGGTTCAACCTAACCTGGTGATACCCACTGAAAGCATCTAGGAAGCTCAGGAGTCCATATTCAGCAGTCGAGTCCACCAGTTGATCTATCGGTGGTAGAGGATATGAATCTTTAGGACAAACATCATTTACATTTCGGAAGTCAATGCACATTCGGAGCTTGGCGCTCCCTTCTTTCGTGGCGATGACTACATTGCTTAGCCATTCGGGGTATTTGACTTCCCTGATTACACCTGTGTCTAACAGGTGCTGGACTTCGGTTTTGATGAAATTGCTTTTGTGCGCCAAGAGGCTTCGCCTCTTTTGGCGAAACGATTTTGCCTCTGGATTTACTTTGAGGCTATGCTGTATTATGCGAGGGTCTACCCCAGGCATGTCTTTCGGCGAGTAGGAGAACAAATCTTTATTCCTTAGTAGGAAGGATACAAGCTTTTCCTTGTCTCGTTTGGCCAATTTTTTTCCTATTCGGGTGTTTCGGCCTGGGACAAGCTCTATCTCTTCCGTTTCCACTCCCTCAGGATCCTCTGCTCATTGTTCTTCTGACTCTTGTGCGGGCAGAGCCTTCGCTTCTGTAGTCTGCACGCAATTTTTCACTGGGGCTTTTCTTGCCTTTACAAACACCTTTCGTACCTCCCCCTGGTCGATGAAGATCTCAGCATCTCCATCCTTGGCGACGAAGGTGACGGTTAGGTACTTCACATCCGGGTGAATGTGGAGGTTTCCTTGCGTTTGCCTTCCAAGAATGGCGTTATATGACGAAGGGACATCAATGACGATGAACCTTGTCATTACGGAGGCAAACAACTCATTTCTGTTGTTTGCCGAAGTTCCCTCAGCATCAGAGGAAGAATTTGAGGTCGCTTCTCGATATCCCCAAATTTGGTAGCAGGTGTGAGAATAGGACGTCTGCGTTTGAGCCATCATCAAGTAGTACTCTTTCGACTTCCCAGCTTTCTATCCTTGCCATAATCAGCAAAGGATCGTCATGGGGAAAATTGATGGTGGATCCGTCCTTTCGGGTGAGATTCTTTGATGGATTACCGTACTCCATTACCGAAATCTCTCTGGCTTTTCTTTTTCTTTCCACCGACGATAGCCCTGTGGTGATCATTTGTATTACTCCTGCTGGGGGCGGGGGATGCCTTTTCGGACTTCGGTCTCGACCCCTGTCAGAGTCGTAATCCTCGTCCTCAACCTTTCCTTCTTCTTTACTCCTTCCCTTCGGGGAGGGAATGCGCAGGTAACACCGAAGTTGTCCCTGCTTTATCAGCATTTCTATGTACTTTCTTAGCTGGAAGCAGTATTCGGTATCATGCCCGTGGTCTCGATGGAATTGGCAGAATTTTCTCATATTCTTCTTGTTGTCCGAGGTCATGGCCCTCGGACGTTGAATCTGAGTCATTTGCTTTTCCATCGCCATCAGAATGTTCGTCCTCATGGTGTTCAGGGGAGTGAAGGCAATTGGCTTCCTCCCCTTAAACTTCCGAGGACGCCCACTCGTTTCAGCTGGGTAGCGAGTTTGCTGACTTGGTCCCTCGGAGCAGACATGATTAGACCTCGGGCCTTCTATTCTTAGTTCTTCGGCGGTCATGTGCTGCTCCGCTCTTCGGTAGAATTCACCGAGCGTGTCGGGGGGATCTTTGGAGAACTCGTAGAACAGCTGGGAGTCTCTTCGGAGTCCTCTTGTCATGGCCAAGATACGTATTTTCGGCCTGAAGTTTGGGACACTCAAGGCTTCCCTGTTGAACCTTTCGACATAGTCGCGTATGGTTTCCCCACTTCTCTGCACTAAATCGAACATTTGGACTGGCATTTTTGCCGTTGGTCGGCTCCCGATGAACTGCTCTATGAAGGCAACAGATAGTTCTCGAAACTCCATGATGTCTCCAGGAGCCAGCGAGTTGTACCATGCTGTGGCCGGCCCGGCAAGGGTGACCTCAAAGCATTTTCAGAAGGTAGCATCATCAGCTCCGTGCAGCACCATACTACGCTTATACTTGGTCAAATGAGCCTGGGGGTCGGTTCGGCAATCATAGGTTTCTAGCCGAGGTACCCAAAAATTGCTTGGCATAGGTGCCTCGACCACTGCTCGGGTGAACGGTGACTCGTCTCCATTGAAGGTTTCTGACAATCTAGCCTAGACAGGTTTCTGAGCTACTTGTCTCTCCACTCTCTTTATCCTCTTTAGAATTTTTTCCATGAGGAGTATGGCACTGGGTTCTTCTTCTTGCTGTTTGTAGGCTTCTGGGAATGGAGACTGACATCTTCTCTTTGGGGAACAACTTCGGCGCTGGGGAGATGGTGACTTTGCCTTAGGCGTGGAACTCCTTCGGGGGGGGGGCCTTGGGCTGCTTTGGCCCCGTTTCTCCCACAAGTCGCATCGTGAGGGGTATGTTTCCCGTTAAGGACAAATCGCGTTGATCCCCACTTCCTGAGCTTCGATGAATTGATCGGGGGCTCTTCTCACGTCTAGGTGCCGGTGAAGAGGGCCTTCATCCTGGGGTTGGCGGTGGCCATCTTTGGTATAACTGCTACGTCATTTTGGCCACAATGAAGTGCTAAAATTTGCACAGGAAGGCCATCGTAACAGTCAGTGGACACTCGTCCCAGGGCGAGGAAGTCCCTACCGTAGTTTGTTCGGTTGCCGGTTGAGTTTCTGCGCGGACAGGGACCTCGGGAGTCCCTTGTCCTTAGAATGCCGAGTTTCAACGATGGCAACCTGAGAATGGTTTCCCACAGACGGTGCCAAATGATGCTCTTCGGCATCTCCTTCGTGTGTCATGGTGAAGGCAGCAAGGGCTTATGGAAATGGAGAAACGTCCGGGACGAACGTACTCTGAGAAGATCACCTGAAAGTCACAGGAAGCAAGGGTTAGGAGGTCCCCAGAGTGTTTTTCTGGGGAGGAGCCTCCAACACCCAAGTCAGTCCTCTTCCTGTTTTAGGCAATGAGATGATGTCTTCAGAGTAAAGGAGTACCTTATCTCCCATAACGTCCCCCCCTAGCCGGAATAATTACCCAGCACATATAGGGGGGCGGATAGTGATAGTTCTTCTCGTGTGGCAAGCCCAGATCGTGACACGTGTTCAGCGGGATGCATTCCACTTCTTTTTGTCAACAGGGGACTTCTAGCAGGGCATGGGCCTCTGGGCTAGGAGTCTAATCAACTTGAGAGTGACGTGCTAGAGTGTCCCTGCAAACGGCGTGTCAGGGTATGGCCAGGACGGATTATCGGGGATGTGTCAGAGGCTCCTTAAATGCTTATGCTGTACTCCCGAGTTCCTTTTATGGGTAGAGGAGGCCTCTTTGGAGGACTTGTCCTTTGATGTCACTTTAGTAACGCAGGAGTATATTTCCTGAGGGTGACCTTTCTCGTAGGCTCCCCCACTTCCGAGGATGGCTTACTCGTTCTCCAAGGTCGACACTATTGTTTTGCAGGAAAGGAGAAATGCCGAGGCTGGATTTGGGGAGGTCGAGCATCCTTCTTTCTGTGGTAGGGGGTTTCCCTTCCAAGGTTGGCACTTTGTCCGAACCAGTGGGTTCTGAGGTTGATCGGCACCTTGGCTATCACTGCCAAAGACAAAAAGTCAGTTTTCAATTCGGCCAAAACAAGAAACTATGAAACTTGCACAATTTTGAAACAACTTTTGTTGTACCAAAACTTTCTCAACTTGGGTCCTTCTTTTTTTGGTGTTTTCTTCTGGACACAAAATAGAAAGATAAGGAATAAACAAGAACAATTGAATTGAAACTGAGAACACAGGGTAACTTGTATTGACTTCTTTTTGTTGTTTTTGTGATTTTTGGACTTGAACAAGGATGGAATAAAAAGAATAGACCTGAAACAAGAACAAAAAGGATTAAAACAAGGAATTAAGACACGAAATTACTGAACAAAATTGAAAGAAAACCAAACAGAAACAAGAACAGAAAGATGTGTCCTTTAATGGAAATTGTGGCTCTTATACCAACTGATGCGAACCCCTATGGTATAATGATGATGAAACGCGCCCAAGATGTGATTCAAGCTCCACAAGACATCAAAAAGACTAGGTTTAAAACCCCCACCCCTAATCAACCTATGATTAGAAACAAGAAGTATAGAACTCCAAGAACACAAGCAATCTTGTGCAGCAAGGCAGTCCGCCAAGAACCAAAGAGAAAACCTCTCCAAAGAGCAATATTATTTTGGTAATAATCTGTGTGTTTACATCCATAATATGTGCCTTTATATAGCCCTAAACTAGGGTAAAAATCTGGGCAAAATTCGTAGCCTAAGTCCCTTAGGAATCCTAGATACAAAGACATAGGAAATCCTAGTCAAATTGGGACTCTAACTCCTAGTTTGAACAAGTTTAGTGCATGCAGCGTATGCCACTTGTCCAAAACAATTCAAACCTCTTCCATAGCCTAAATAACATCCTAAATAATGTATCTAAATAGGAATTGAACGAAAATAAAATGTAAATACAAGATTAAACCTTTTTATTACCTTTTTCGGGTGCATTTTGGGCACTTTAGGGTTTGCACTTGTATCCTCAGCTCCAAGCTTGAATATTTGAGTTCCAATGGCATGAATCTTCCTCTTAGTTGTGGTAAAGAAGGTCTGGAAACTTAGAGCTCAAAAATCCAGCTTGTGGACACAAAATGAAACAAGAACACTTAAGGTGGCTCAAATGGTGCACTTTGAGTGGTGTCCTTGGTGTCCTTGTTTTGTGACTTGTCTAAGCACTCCAAAACTGAGTACCAAGCATGTCCATCATCTCCATATGGTGTCTTGAGAATTCTAGTAGCTCCTTGTGAAGTTTCATGTCCATTCTCTATGAAGAAACTTGAAACAAAGGCTTGTAGTGCACTTGAGAGCTCCTTAGCTTTCTTCCTTGTCATTGGTCCACTAGAAACCTTCAATGGGTCCTCTAGAAACCTTCAATGGGTCCTTGCCTTCTCCATGTGTGCTTTCCTTGATCATATTAAAAATGATCTAGGAAGAGCTTAGAGTAATACAAGAAGGCCATTAGGAAAGGTTAAAGGGGTTTAACACCATTAGTTATTTAGTTGGAAGCTTTGAGTTTAAGGCACCAATGAGAAACCCTAATGTACATGAGGGGTTCTATATCACCTAGAAAATTAATTCCAACCATAGCATGCCTTACCATAATATTGTGAACCAAGTAATGGTGGATAGTGAGGCACGATGGATGAAGCCTTAGTGGACTTGTTGCCTAACCAAGCTGTGCCTTGAGGCACAAGTGAAAGCCTAGTAGATCGTTGGTAGGTTAAATGGGTGCAGGTTTAGTTTACAAGTGACCTAGCAAGTCTAAGGACTTGAGACACTATATGGAGGCCTTATACATGTGATGGATTTCTTACAGCGCAACCAATAAGCATCCACCATGTTCCCTTACATAATAACCAAGGAAAGGCTACATTACTATGTTTATCAGTAAGCTAAGGCCAAACCTATGTTTATTAGTGTCCAGAACTCGCTAGGCATGGAGTGATGACCCATGAGGAGGACTAGGTTTTGGAGGGGTTCCAAGTGACCTAGGTATATGCACATATACTAGCCCTCAAATTGCACATGGCCTATAGTAGATTCCATATACTTTATATATATGAGTGTCCTCAAGTTTTTGTTTCAAATTTTCATGTTTATTTGCAGGTGCCTGAATCCTTTACTGGGAATCTTTGGATTCTCAGTCCCTTTAGTGTTGTTGTGCAGATTTCATCTTTTTGGATTCGGTGACCACAGGGCTATTGTAGAGCTAATGTTTTATGTATAGGTAAACCATTAAGTGAATCGTTATCGATTCTAGTTTTATTAGTTAAGTTGGTTGTTCTAACTATAGTTGTTTTGCAGCCTTGCAGAAGCTAGCGGCATAAGAATGAACATAGTCAACCATGGATCTCAGTAGTCATCCTTTAATATACATTTGTATGCTAGTTTGGCCTCTAATGTCTCTAGGTCGAGTCATATTTCAGTTGCTTTTGAGCATGCGCATAGTCTTTACTTTTGTAATGATGCACATGCATAGTTATTACTTGTAGTAAATACACTTATCTTTTATGCTTTGACTTTTATATTAGTTACATTTTATAAGTCCCGACAATGTTTTGATTTATTTTCATAAAGTTAAATTCACTTCGAAGCAAGTGCATGCATAATGAAAATTAGGTTAATAACTAGATGCATAAAAATGTTTTAACATGGGACAAGTAATTAACTAGCTAACTGTAACTAGTGTGGGACTCCGATTCCATGATCTAAAACCTGACTAAGTGACCAGGAGTTACTAAGCCTTCATCTTCCTAGGTGAACCTTGAAGGATACTAGGCTTAGCACTTACTACAGCTCAATGATTTGACCATTACAAGGAATCATTCTTGCACTAAGGGCTCCTTATGTTTCCTAAAACATATTATGGTCCTTAATGCACTAAGGTAGCTTAACTACCTTACACCTCAAAGGCCTCTCAATGTACCCAGGTAACTTAGCTTGAGTTCTAAGTCGCTTTCCTACTTTGAGCTCTTGATGATCCTCTTGATTGCCTAAGGTAGCTTGCACATACATGGGTATTAAGCAACCTACCAATCCATGCCAAGCACCCACATTATCCACTCTAGGCTTCCCATAGGCCCTAGAGCTCACATAGCACTTAAACGCGCTTATGTGCCCCTATTAGCCTCATAGTGTCTTCTTTTGCCCTTAGGTGCTTTCCTTTAGTTCTTGTAGTTCTTGTAGCTCCTGGACCAATATAAGGTGAATGAAATACTAACCTAAATCATCTTACCAAACTACAAGAAGTTATGCCATAAGTTGCCTGCACTAACCATGCTATAATGCACATCCACTACTTTTAGTTAACTAGGATATGGTTCTAGCTCACCAATGCTTGCTCACCATGGTCTTTGCTTAAAATACTTGGTTAATCACTATTAATGCATTCAAACTACGTTAGGGATGACTACAAGTCTCAACTAGGGAACCAAAGTACCCTTAAACACACACATAGTTTAATTGTGCACACACCATCTTTTCCTTATTTCATCTAATCCATTTGTCACCTGTTCTTCATTTGATATTCATTTTAAATCTTGAACCATATTTAGGAACACATCTAGAATGTTTAGGAACCATTTAGGAATGCAAAACACCCTCCTTGGATGAAATCCAAAGCAATTGTGGCACTGCAGCATGAGCCTGGTGCCACAGTGCCATAGTTGTGTGAATCTATTTGAAAACTTGTTATTTCACTGGTAGCGCAATACCATGGGACTGCAATTCCTAGAGAATGACCTAGGCAAACATTGTTTTGGTGCCTTAGTACTAGAACGGTGCTGCAGCACCCAGAACTCTGTAGCTTCATCCAACTTCTTGAAATCTATGCACAATTGACTCAAACTTGGTTATAATGACTTCTAGGCTTGCAATTACTCATCCCCAAGGCCAAATATGATGGAAATGCATTAACATAACATGGAAAATAAGAAATTCACTTACCTTAAACATAAATTATGCAAGATCAAGCATGTTGGCCACCAAAACGTTCTAGGCTCCACTAAGGATTTCCTATAGTCTAAGACAAATTCATCACAAATGTACCTAACCTCACAAGAACAAAAAATGTCCCTCCAAAGCTCAAAACACCAAAACTAAGCAAGAACAAGCTTGCTTTCACTTTGGTACTCCATGGGGCTTCCTGTTTCATCAAGAATTGAAGGATTGAGCAAGATTTTGGCATGAATTTTTGGAGGCAAACAAGACATGTGGTTTGAAAGAGAAAGATGATGAATAGTGATGACTTTCACCCCAAACATGGTTCAAAACCCAACTCTGCCTCCATGGCTACTCCAACAAGTTTAACTTTGCCAAAAGAACCACACTTTGGAATAACACCACTAACTTAGGAAACTTTGTCCCTTACTTTGGTTTCTTGTCACTTAGGTCCAAAATAATTATGTTGAGCTTGAAAATCAATGCTATCTCGAGATACAAAATGACCATTTTGCCCCTATTGACATTTAGGTGCCAAATGACCTAGGAACCATCAAACCCTTGAAGAACTTGATTGACTTACTAAATTAAGCTAATTAAGGCATTAAGCTAATGATCTTTTACCTAACAACCAAGTCATATCCATTGCTCCATATAGAGTGGCTATACCTGAAATGGTTGAGTTAAGGAAGTAATTGGTTGAACTGCTAGGGAAAGGTTTCATAAGATCAAGTACATCCCCATGGGGAGCACGTATACTTTTTGTAAAGAAGAAGGATGAGACCCTCAGGTTATGCATTGATTATAGAAAACTCAATCCACTAACCATCAAGAACAAGTATCCCCTCCCACAGATAGAGGATTTGTTTAATCAGTTGAAAGGAGCTATAGTTTTCTCCGAGATAGACCTCAGTTCTGGATACTTCCATTTCAGAGTCAAGAATCAAGACATACCTAACTTAGCTTTCAGGACTAGGTATGGTCACTTTGAGTACATAGTGATGCCATTCGGGTTCACTAATGCTACAGCCTTCTTCATGGACCTTATGCAAAGAGTGTTCAAGGCTTATTTGGAACACGTTGTTGTGGTATTCATAGATGATATATTAGTGTACTCAAAGGATGAGGAAGCCCATAAGGAAGGTTTGACGTTAGTACTTGGCTTGCTAAAGAAGCATAAATTGTATGGCAAGTTAAGTAAATGTCAATTTTTGGCTAAAGAATGAGGATTTCTTGGACATGTGATCAATGAGCATGGTTTAGCGGTTTATCCTAAAAAGATCAATGCTATCTTAGAAAGGAAGCAACCTTAGAATGTTAGGGAAATAAGAAGCTTTCTGGGCCTTGCAAGTTATTAGAGGAGATTTATGCCAAAATTCTCTATAATAGCAGCTCCACTCTCTCAGTTGACAAGGAAGGATCAAAAGTTTGAGTGGGGTGAACAATGTGAAGCTAGTTTCCAAGAACTCAAGAAAAGATTAACCACAGCCCCAATACTGATTCTAGCAAACCCTACGAAGGAATACGAACTATACATTAATGCTTCTCAGATAGGACTAGGCTGTGTCCTAATGCCAGGGAAACAAGCAATAGCCTATGGTCAAGGCAATGTAGTCCTCATGGGAAGAATTATCTAGTGCATGACCTGGAATTAGCAGTAGTGATTTTGCTCTTAAGAAATGGAGACACTATCTACTAGGAAGTAAGTTCCAAGTCTTTACAGACCACAAGAGTCCAAAATATCTATTTACACAAAATGACTTAAAATGAAGCAAAGGAGATGGCTTGAATACTTGAAATATTTTGAATGCATCATTGAGTATACAGTTGGTAAAGCCAATCTAGTATCTGATGCTCTTAGCAAAAAATATATTGGAGTACTCTAAACCACTGGACAACCTCTTGAGGTAGAAGTACTAAGTCTGAGTAAGTTGGCACAAAAGTGGAGTAAATGGGAAATGGACCAAGTGAAAGTTTTAATTAGTAGGTCGGAGTGGAAAGACCTAATTCAGGATGCACAGTTGCAAGATCAAGAACTTCCTAAGCTTTGTGGATAGAAACAAAGGAAGTTGTATCAAAGGTCTTCCTTTAAACATGGGATACTATACTTCCAGGATAGGATTTCTGTACCTAATAAGGATGGGATTAGGCAAAAAATCCCAAAGAAAGCACACTCTAGCTTTATGAGTATGCATCCTAGAGCTCAGAAGATGTACAAAGATTTGAGATCCCATTTCTGGTGGCCATATATGAAACAAGAAATAGGTGCTTATGTGGCTAAGTGTATGGCTGGCCAACAAGTCAAAGTAGAGCAGTAGAGGCCTGAGGGTAAGCTACAAGGTTTGTGCTTACTAGAAAGAAAGTAGGGCTCCATATCTATGGATTTTGTTATGGGTATGCCACTAACCAAAGGGATATGCTATGCAATCTGGGTCATGGTGGATAGATTGACAGGGGTAGGCCATTTCTTGCCTATAAACCTCATAGACTCACTAGAAAAGTTAGCTCAGTTTTACGTTAGAGAGATTGTGAGATTGCACGGTGTACCAAATGACATTGTCTCAGATAGAGACCTTAGGTTTGTATCTAGATTCTGGAAGTCCCTACACCATGCCTTAGGCTCAAAGCTAAAGTTCAGCTTGGTGTACCATCCTCAAACTGATGGAAAAACTGAAATAACCATTCAAGTCTTTGAAGATATGCTGGGATGTTATGTAATAGACTTCCATGGTGAATAGGACAAACACCTGCCTTTAGTGGAGTTTTCCTACAACAATTTCCATCACTTCGTGATTGGCATGGCACCTTATGAAGCACTCTATGGCAGGAGGTGCATAACTCAACATCATTGGCATGAACCTGGAGATAAGTTGGAACTAGACCCATAACTCATCAGAAAGACTATTAGGAAGATTAACCTAATCTAGGAAATGATTAGACCTACCAACAATAGGCAAGAATTATATGCCAATCAAAAGAAGAGAAGGGACCTTATGTTCCAAGTAGGAGATTAGGTGTGGCTAAAGGTATCTCCCATGAAAGGAGTGACGAGCTTTGGCAAAAAGGGGAAGTCAGCCCCAAGGTATGTAGGACCATACCTGATACTTACAAGAGTAGGAATTGTGTCTTACAAGCTATAACTACCTCCTGAACTAGGACATGTACATGACACCTTCCATGTGAGTTTGTTGAAGAAGTGTACCTTTGATCCTAAGCAAATAGTACATGTTACTAGTGTTCCTATTTCCCAAAATCTATCATATGAGGAAGAACCAATTCAGGTATTGGCAAAGGACACTAGGAAGCTTAGGAGTAAGTGGATACCCATCGTAAAAGTCTAATGGACTCACCATTCTGTAGAAAAAGCCACATGGGAAGTTGAAGCTGAAATGCTTAAGAGCTATCCTCATGTATTCCGAAAATTTTAGGAAATTTAGGGGACCAAACTCTTAAGGAGGGGAGGTTGTAATGCCCTTAAGTTTCCAAGTGTTAGGCTATGGGGTTTGAAAACTTAAGAAAAAGTACTTGAGAATTTAAATCTTTTTGGATAAAGGTTGACTTGGCAAATAGGCAATAGATGCAAATGATGATTTAGAAGCCTAAAAACAAATTTGATTAAAAGATAAGGAATAAATTGAGTGTTAAACACTCTCAGGTTTAGTTGTAACTTGGCCAAGAAGAAAGATGAAATAGATAATTTAAAGACTTGTGGGACTCAATTGAAAGTATATTTAGTGGCCATTTTGAAAAAATCTTTTATGAGGGACTTAGGCGCTACATGCAATTTTTTGTTATGGCTAAGTTAACAATAAGTCCACTGTTGATGCCACTTGTCCCCATCTAGCTACTCATGCCTCCACTATCCTTGATCCTCTCCAACTGGTTGTAAAGAAGTCCATAGAAGAAGCTTGAGGTCAGGTATGGTGGTTCCATGGTGATGATGAGTTTCTAAGAACAACGGAAGCTAGAATCAAGTGAAAGTTGTGGGTCTTAGCGGATTTGTGAGACAATTCAGTAAAGAAGTCTATTTCTTGCATCAACAAGCTAGATGAGGGCCAATTCAAGTTTGGGTTTTGGCTATTAAAGGAGTGCTAACCTAAGGTAAGGACTAAGTAATTCACTATTCAATTCATAGTTGGACTATAAGCATTGTGAATATTGTGTGCTTAGGTGATGGTAATTTTGGCCAAGGGATCCTATGTACTATGAGGGCTAGGAATTGAGTAAGCCAACTCAATTCCCAAGCTAAGACGCTCTCGGATACGTTAGTGTTTTTCAATAATCTTAACCGACATTATGTTCATATGGAATTATGCTTGCTATGCCTTTTGTACAAGTTTAAGTGGTGTGTGTGTGTCTACTTGTGTGCTTTTTTGTTTGATTGTGCAAGCAAACCCCTTAGTTTACTTAGTTGTTTTGAATATATATGTGTATTGTCTTGTGTTTTCTTGTTTTCCTTTGTAGGCTCTTGAGGAATGGTTTTGATTAAGCTCTAGCTTAACCTATGTTTATGTCTTGGAGGCTATGCTTGTCCTTACATAGTTTAGACTTATTACCCTAGTAACTTTATGTATATAGGTAAAGGATTACTTGAGACTTAAGCAAGTTAAGAGTGGTACTACTCTTTCAGGTTAAAAAGGTATTAAGTTTGTGCTTGTTGTGGCTCAATATTCTAAGTGGTTTCAGGTTACTTGTGAAACATGTTATTGAAAGTGAATTTCAATTTTGCAGGTCTTGTGAGTTTAGAGTTGTGGGAACAAAGTCTAATGAGGCTGTTCTGCTCTATGGCTTATATGTTGTTGCTTGCATTGTTGACCATGTGTTTGGTAGTTGGTCTTGTTTTGGAGACTCTAGTTATGCTCCTAGTGTTTATGATTACTTTTGGTTTTGCTTAATTGTAAGGATATGTATAAGTGGCCTTTCAAACAGTATCATGTTTTAATGCTCTTAGCAGGCTTACCATGTTCTATGTAGATATTTGGGATGTTGAGTACCTAGGGTGCCTAGGTCATTTTGGAGACCTACTTATATGTATGTCTCAGTCATTGTATACATTGATGGTTTGTGATTGGCTCACTATGAACTATGAACTTGTAAGGTGAATGTGTAAAGGGTTGATGCTTATAAGTGTTGTAGTGAAGATATTGCTTCGAGTATGAACTATGTTCACAAATGGTTATGTGCATGTTTTTAGGTAAGCAAGTGTAGGCATAGAAGTTCTTGTGTTGAAAATTGATTTAGTACAAGAATGTGTGTTGTGACCAAGTGTGAAATAGTGGCAAGATGTATATTCACATGAGAAGGCATATGTGCATAATTGTTGTATCTATGTGGTTTCGGACTTAGTATGCGTGGAGCACTCAAGGTTGGCTGACTTAGACACATGAATGTATGCAAGACTAGTACATGTGAAACAAAGTTTTCAAAACCTGAAATGGGTATTTTGGTTACCATGCATATACTTGATCAAGAGTTAGCGCTTGAGATGTAATGAACATATGAACTCTTATAGACACTTAACTTGTTTTAGAGAGCATAAGCCTATAAGTATTAACAGGTTAGGTGTTAGTAAGTGTCCTGGGTACATGCCCTTGTGTCGTAGCAATGTCTAGGTGCACCTTAGTGCTCCCACCCTTGTGTCTTAGTGCACCTAAAGTGCTTAAGAACATATAACTAGTACACACTAATAAATTAAAACTAAGTTGCTAGTTATGACCCGATAGACATACTTCTCTGTCTTAACCATGTTTTCTTGAGGTCTAAGCTTCCCAAATGGACCAGGGGTTATGTTGGGCATGACACTACCCCTAAGGGTTATGCCTAAAGCCTTCTCTTTTCTAGCATTACCTAATCATTTCTAACTTGGCAATTCATTCATCTATGGAGTTAGTGGCAGAAAAATAAAACATCAAGTGAACACCATAATGTCCTTGGTTCACATAGGACTTACTCCTTTACCTACTCAACTAGTTTCTTTAGTCAAGTCTCTTTTTTCGCTAGTTATCTCGATGGCCCTCAACTCCACTTAACCTTGAGATGATGACCTCAGGTTTTCAACTATCTGTTAATCGATGGCAATCATTCCTATTGCTTGGGTTCTCTGACTACCTTCCTGTAGTCAAGCTGAACCTTAGCGATTACTCTTTTACTACTGGCTCTATGTTAAGGTATGTAACTAATAGACAGATGAAATAGTGCATCCGATTACCACTTGGATGAGTTTCTTAGTCCTTGCTTGTTTCTTTGGCTTTCATCTGCATACTATGGATAGAAATGAAACAATTAAAAATTACCTGCTTACCTTCTTCACTTCTAACTAAACTACTCCACACCATGACTAACCTAAATAACCCATCTGTCAAACTAGCCTATAGTTCATTGCTGACATGGCCAACAAAAACTAATCTTCCAAAAGAACAAAAGCTATGGAACCTTAGGACATATTTAATTTTAGGCATCTAGGCATCCACTTATATGGTTTCATGCACTAGTAAGTGGGTCTTAGGGTCCCAGGTATTGCTCCAAAACTTGGTGCACCCTTAGGTCCTAATGCATTTGGGTTAACCTTTAACGTTACTCAAAACTACAGCCCAACAAGCCAAATAAAACTATGCCATAAAACTGATGTTACAATTCTTACGAATGAAAACTAAACTACTAGTGAAAGGTTTTATGTCACATTAAATATTCACTTGCCCATAACTTCACTATGTCACACTTAGATCACTTGACTGGCTTAGCAAATGTCAAACTACTTCTTTAGTGGTACCAAGCGGACTCTTTGTGGCAACTACTGTTAGAGATAACTTTCTTGGGCAGTCTTAACTTAACGATGCCTAATAATACCACCAGTCCAATGACCATTCACACCATTGACAACATTTCCTAGGTGCAAGGGTTAGAGCCATGTGCTCCCCTAGGCATAAGCCCTTCCTCCTTGTGATTTGTTCTTGCTCTCCATTGTCCAGCTAATTTATGTTGTAAAGGCACACAGCCCATACACCAACTAGGTTGGATGTGTCAACCTTGAACACATCTTTTCATGTCTCTGACTACTTAAACTCTTTTTTGTGAGCTAAAGCATGTTGGACTAATAGGTAGTGGCCCTACACCAATGATCATCAAATGCCTTCACACATCAACTGAAGGCCCTGGTGAACTTGGCCTTTTGCTCCTACTCATGATGTAAAGACTACGATAGTGCTCCTCCCTGTTCTTTTGCAGCCTACATAACCAATTTTGTATCTCTCAAGTTAGTGCATGCTCAACTCTTTTTGGTGTTGCCTAACCCATTGAAGTTTGTGGGTTCAAGTTTTGATACCTCAGGAGTAACTAACTCAATCCGATAGTACTCCCCACCTTGGAGGTTTTGATATCCTCCCAGTGTTACAGATCATGTTACCTACTGCATGTTTAATGTTGGAAAATAATTTCCTAGGGTGGTGGTCACATCCTAATTACTTGTACCAAAGTGTTTTTGTACCTTGGAGCAAGCCAAATGAACTATCCAAGCAATTCCACACCAGACTGCAAGGATCTGTTTCTACACCCTTAGCATCCAAAAACACAGCTGACCTACTTTGACTATCGCAACCTACTACCAAAGCCAAACAATAACTCAAAAATGTTTGTTAGTACTAATTAGTCTAGCACAAAGACAATCCACTACATATCAGTTCCTAGCCTCCATTGACCATGACTGAGCTTTGATGCCAAACTAACATGGCCCCATAAGGCCCTGCCCATGAAAACTATAGGAACATGTCCCACAGTAGTCATAAATGGCTAATTGATTGCGTGTGTGCCAGTGAAAATTTGCATGCTTGTAGTTAATTAACCCAATATGCAAGCATGCATGAGTAATGCTTTGATCTAAGTAAGAAAAAAAGTTATCAAAAATAAACAAAAATCATAAAACATTACCCAAACATTTCACTAAAATCCATGTTTCAAAGTAGTCAAAGGATATAGAGTATATGGGAACTTAACTACACATAATCAATCACATGCAAGCATCGATACAGAAGTAGACTATGTTTACACCCAAAAGCAACTATAGAGTAAAATACTCATTCATGAACAATGGAAGGAAACTATTGTGAGGAAACTATATGCTGAACTACATTACTAATATTCCTAACTAAGCTTCCAACTTCAAGCAACTCCCAATGGAAAGCTCAAAACCCCTCCCTTGAGCTTCACTAGTCATTGCTAGCCAAATAAAGAACTGTTTTTGGCATAGGAACTTAACCACGAAACTAGAATCACAAGATTCAAATAAACAATATACTAGCTTGTGAACTTAGCTTAACAACCCTAAATGATTACTGGCTCAGCGACACCAAAAATTTTTAGTAAGGAATCCTTTAACAAGCAAGAAAAACCTTAAGGACACATACATATATATAATATATGAAGTCTACTGGCTGTGCTTGCTGTATGACAGCTAACATATGCACATATATTTGAGACCCTTGGGACCCCACATCTTAGTAGTCTGTGCATGGATGTCACTCAATGCCTAGGAAGTTTTAGCCCCCTAACTCACCGTAGCAAGCCCTAGCTGGCTGATGCCCTAGTGAGCCAAGCTCACTGAATGACCTTCACCTAATTGTTGTGTAGCTAAACATGGTGGAAGCACCTTGCTTGAGTTCCAAGGAACTTAGTAGGTGCACTAAGCCAACACAAAGTGCCTTAAGTCCTTGGAAATGGCTAGGCCACTTGTGTACTATGCTTCAACCTCAAAATCTTACCAAGAGTGCTCTCGGTTCTCACTTATGCCTCAAGTAAACCTACCTAGGATACAAGTGTACTAAACCTCCACTTAAGGCACACATCTATCCACCATTACTTGGATCACCCTTGTTACCACCTTCACAAAATGGGAAAATTACAGCATAAAGACCTAAACTTGTATGCTTTAATTTTAATCATAGTGTATGAAATGTTAAGTGTAAAGTATTCAATATACACTACCCTAAGTGGCACAAACAATCATAATTTAGTCCTTAAGAAAGCATTCACATATTGCCTAACTTTCAAGTAACCTACGGACTAAATTTTAGGGTTACAAAAGTTGGGTACTCAATTGCACAAATTTCCACAAATGGCTATGAAAGGACAAGGGTAGAATTGTGAGGAAAGGACAGGGATGGAACTGTGAAGAAAGGAATTGGATGGAATTAAGGATATTGCTGTGGAGCAAAGTCCTCAAGGAGGCAAAGTTAGTCATTTAACGCTTAAGGACACTTAAGGGCTTAAGTGTCCCAAACTTTTCTAAAGGTGAAAATTACCCTTGAGCAAGCTTAAAATAGGTCAAAAATGTCATTTGCCCATCCCAAATGGTTGGTAAAAATGTTGTCCAAGTGTGGCCTAAAGTTTGCAAAATTTGCAAATATGCCATTACTAAAGACCAAGAAAAAAATAAAGCTAGAAAAAAAACATTTTCTCACCATTTTCTTCCAAAAATTTGACCTTCACCCACTAGGGTTTTTCCTTGAACTACTCCACATCCCTCCATAGCCACCTCACTGCAACACAATCAAGAGAAGGCGGGGGAAGACAACCAAAGCAATAGGGAAGACCATAAACCCTAGTTTTTGGGTTTATCTAAGGTTTATTGGATTTCCAGCAAAAGGTAAGGAGTTCTCTTGCTCACATGGATTTCTTGCTATATTATTGAAGTATCCATGGAGCTAGGGCTAAGTTTGGAAGGGAGCTAGGTACTTGATGAACCAAGCTTAGTGAGGGAGTGCACTTTGTGAAGGGTTTGTGACCTAGTGTGAAGTGCACAGTGATGGTAGCAAATTTAAGCATTTTTAGAGCCCAAAGTTAGTACTAACTAGTTCTAAAACTCTCCTAAGGTGAAGCTTATGCTTGAGGAGGGCTTCCATAGTGATTTACTTATGTTTATTACATGTTTTGTGGGCTAACCAATGAATGGTGTTATTGCTGCATATATGTGTTTGGTGTTTGTGAGTGATTGCTGCATCTGGATGCTTTATATTGGATATTTGCAATGTGTTTTCTTGCATTTTAGTGTCTCTAGATGTAGGAAATTGCTAAAGGTTACATTACCTTAGTGTTAAAGTGTTCTGCTTCCTAAGTTTCTTCATGAAACTTAGCTCCCATCAAATTTGCCCATTTGAGGTCCAACAGAAAGATCACTTTCGAACATAACATTTTCATTTGTGTTCTAATCTGAAAGTTTGGGTACGTGAACTTCCTTATGTCTAGTTATGATCTGGAAATTTTGGTGATTTTAGAGGCACATTTGGTATTTTTACTGATGGTGCTTACTGTGTTACGCAGCAGCTGTCTAGCATCTTGTTTTGGAGCGCATTGTGTCTCAAGCATTCCTGTGACTTGGGTATGTGTCTTTCACTGAGTTAAGGTGATGATGTAGTGCATGGATGCATGCATATGTGAGATATGTATAGTTTGGACAATGTATGTGAACATTTGTCGGCTAAATGGCTATATGTGTAAAACTATGCACAAGCTGCCTAAGTGTGAATGATAGACTTCTTGTTTGTAAATTCTGTTTTGACCACATAAAGTTGTTAGATTCAAGGAAATGTAATTCCTATGTGTATTGGACATGTATGGGATAGCCTTCAAGAGCTTAACCCTTGTGAATGAAGTGTTTCCACACTTATGAAATTTTGTATAGGCGTAATGGTCATAAAGTGGACAAAATTTTGACCCTGCACTCAAAGTTCTATATCTCCCTGTGTAGAAGGAATCTTGCTATGAAATTTTGACCACACCTAGACCTCATCTGGAGGTTTAAATGGAACTTAGAATTCTTACATTCAAAGCCCTGTACCCAAAGTTACGATGTTTCAAATTTGGCTAATTTACTGCTCATTTTTGTTAGAATTTTGTGACCAAATTAAAAAATCAATAACTTGGTCCATAGATGGGCTATGGATGTAAAAATAAGTTCCTTGGTTTGGTATAAGTTTCTAATTTATAATGTAGCAAATAGAATAGGGGGTACATTTTTAGGCTAATACAGTTTTTTGAGAGAAGTTCAAGTGCAGTGGCTGGAAACATGAACTTAACAAGATTGGTTAATGTATGTAAGCCAAGATTAAGACTTATGGTAGTGTTTTTCTTCCTTGCAGCCATGGTGTGCATAAAATAAGAATATGTGTATAATGGTTGGACCAATATGCATATATTCACATAGTGCCCAGGAGGGCTACTTGGGTATGCACATTAATGGTATTGTTCTGATGGCCTACTGGACATAACAATCTTGGGATTTTAAATGAACAATTTTGGCACCATAATTGGACTACCCGAAAGTGGTTAGAAGTTGTTGGTATCAGAGCATTGTTTGTACATGTATATAGCATATAGTTGCATCATGCAAGCTAGCTACATACATGTACTCAATTCAGTCTGTTGCTAGTGTCAACTACCATTAAAATACCTATAATCTTTATATGTGTTCTATGATTAATCATGAACACAAGAAGTAATTATGGTTGCCACAAGGAGAGGGGAACCACCCGAAAGTCCTCCTACTAAACATAGGCAACAAAGAGATGGACAAAAAGCAGAGAAACAAGGCCAACAGTGGCCACCAAACCCTAAAGTGCCATAGATTTGGTTGGAGCTTCAAAGGAACTTAGCTCTGAGCAATGAAAACTTAGTAAGGCTGATATAAGGACAACCACAAAAAGAACTAGTTCAGAATGTGCAATAACAACCAGAAGATGAGGCTAGAAACACATCCGAACACGTTCCTTCTAGAGGATCAGAAGATACAAAAGATGAAACTGTTGAGGTAGAAATGAGGATTTGAGAAATCCAAGAAGAGTGAGATATGAGGTTGGTCAGGTGTCTAGGTCCAATCCCTCAATTTATGGCCTGTCTTTCACTAAGAATGAGATTGAGGAAGGCTATGAGAGAAGAGGCAGGAGAAGGCATAGAGATCATGGAGAGCATCATCATGCTGAAGGTTCTAAAAAATCCAGGAGACAGAGAACAGAGGAACTAGAAGGCTCGATGAGGTCAAACTATTAGAGAGGTTCCAAGGACTAAGAGCTCCATATTTTGATGGAAGAGCAGGACAAGAAAAAACTAAGGAGTGGTTAATCCTCATAGAAATGTTGTTTGAGAGGATGCCACTCAGCTAGACCAAGAAAGTGTCACTAGTTACTTATAATTTAGTAAGTAGTGCAGAGATGTGGTGGAGGAGCATCGAAGATAGATATGCTATCTAGAGGGGCAGAAGGCTAGGAAGAGATATAAGGATGATTTGGCTAGAGTTCACTCAGCTTTTTCAGGAGCAGTTTGTCAGTGATGTCATCAAGGACTTGAAGCAAGCTAAATTTGATGCTCTATGGCAGGACAACCTAAGTGTCCTAGAGTATGAGGAGAAATTTGATTAGTTGGTGAGGTATGCTCATCAATATCAGGGACTGGAAGATTTGAAGGCTAAGAGATTTGTGAAAAGCCCCAGATCAGACATCAAAAGGCCTGTGGGGCCATTTGAAGAAGTGACATACTATGATGCAGTCCACAAGGCCCTCTTGGTAGAGCAAAAAGAGTATGAAAGTAGGTACTTTCCCAGTGCACCTGGGGAAAGTAGCCACATAGTAGGCAAGCAAAAGAAGCCACAACATGGTAAAGAAATTGCCATGAGTTCCCATCCAAGTACTATGGGCAAGGTTAAGGGGAAGCCCCCTTGCCTAAGGTGCCATAAAAGAAAGTCATTTCGTAGAAAAAAACCTTGTTACTTTGACACCCAGGTGTGTCTTAAATGTCGTTCAATGGATTATTGGTTCAGAGATTGGCCACGGGCTCAAGAAAGAAGAATAAAAGACCAAGGTCCAGTGAAACCTCCTGGAGCACCCAGGTAGGGATAGTAGAGACCAGCTCCTCCAGTGCCATGGCCTCCAGTGCAAAGAGTTGGTAGAGTGTTCCGAATGGAGAGACCAGAGTCATGACAGCAAGGAAGAGCACTAAGAGGTAACATTTACTTAAATGATGTGCATATTAGTGTTCTGTTTGTTATCGGTGCGTCTATGTCTATAGTGGCTAGGAAATTTGTTGATGCCATGAAGTTGCCCACTGAAATCATGCCTAGGATATCCTTAGTGAAAACAGTAGGTAGTAAATGTCTTTTGACTAATGATCTACCTAAGGTTTGTGAGCTAGTAGTATGAAAGACTAAGGTTATGACTAATCTGCTGGTGTTGGATATTCCTAAGTATGATATAGTACTGGGTATTGGCTTGCTATGCATAACATAAGAATTGATTGTGCTAAGAGGGAAATCACATTGCCTGATGGTAAAGTGCATGCATTAGTGAATTCTAAAGAATTAGGGTATGAAATGCATGGTATAGAAGTAAAGGTATTAGATGAAATACCTATGATTCCTGATCATGATTACTGTTATGCATTTAATGGCTTGGATTGTGATGAAGAAGTGGATAAAATACTTGTAGTGAGAGACTTTTCACAAGTCTTTCCTAAAGATCTGTTAGGTATTCCTCCACCAAGGGAGATTGAGTTTGAGATCAAGTTACAACTAGGAGCTAGTCCAATATCCATTCTTCCTTATAGAATGCCTATCATAGAGATGAATGAGCTCAAGAAACAACTTGATGAAGTTCTTGAAAATGGGTTCATAAGGCCAAGTGTTTTATCACGGGGAGCTCCAGTGCTCTTTGTGAAGAAGAAGGATGGATCATTGAAACTATGCATTAACTACAGGAAGCTTAATGTAGTGACTATTAAGAACAAGTATCCACTCCCTAGGATTGAGGATCTATTTGAACAACTCAAGGGAGCTAAGATCTTCTCTAAGATAGATTTGAGATCTGGATTCTTTCAGTTGAGAGTAAAGAAAAAACATATTCCTAAGGCTGCATTTAGGACCAGATATGGGCATTATGAGTAGACAGTCATGCTATTTGGTTTCACTAATGCCTTAGCTGCTTTCATATACTTGATGAATAGGGTGTTCAGACCACATCTAGAGAAATTTGTGGTTGTGTTCATTGATGACATCCTAGTGTATTCCAAAGATGAAAATGAACATGAACATCATCTGAAGATTGTCTTAAAGACTCTATTGGAACATCAGGTTTATGCTAAGTTATCCAATTGTCAATTCTGGATAAAGGAAGTGTCTTTTGTAGGACATTTTATAAGTGAACAAAGCCTTAAGGTAGACCCTAAAAAGGTCAAGGTAGTGCAAGAATGGTAAAGACCAAAGACTTATCTAACCAAAAGTTTCCTAGGGTTAGTTGGATACTACAGAAGATTTGTCTCAGGATTCTCCATGATTGCCTCAACTCCTACTCATCTAACCAAGAAAGGTCAAGGGTTTGAGTGGACAGAGAAATGTGAAAAGAGTTTCCAGGAGCTCAAGAAGAGGTTAATTGATGCTCCAATATTGATCCTTCCTGATCCAAGCAAGCCCTACATGATCTAGACAGATGCACCTAGATATGGGTTAGGTTATGTACATTTGCGAGAGAGAAATGTCGTTGCTTATGGGTCAAGACAGTTGAGACCTCATGAGCAAAATTATCCTACCCATGACCTAGAATTGGTAGTAGTGATTTTTCTTTGAAATAATTAAGGCATTACTTGATGGGTAGTTCTTTTGTGATCTACACTAACCATAAAATCCTAAAGTACTTGTTCACTCAGAAAGAGTTGAACATAAGGCAAAGAAGATGGTTAGAGTACATTAAAGACTATGATTGCAGGATAGAGTATACAAAGGGCAAAGGCAATGTGGTAGTAGATGCCTTCAGTAGGAAGTACATGCGTCTTCTGAAATGAGGATCCATAGTTAATCATGATGAGCAAAATAATCTGCTATGCCTTTGGCATAAGTGGGAGGAAGCTGAAATTGACATGTTGACAATCCAGTCTGGATGGATTGAAGAGGTTACAAAGGCACAAGAAATAGATCATGAGTCGAGAAAGATTTCAGGAGAGGAAAAAGGTTCCTTGTAGGAATCCTTTGCCTACAAGCAAGAATTACTGTACTCAAGGACTAAATCTATGTGCCTAAAGTACAAAAGCTCAAAGATAAAATACTTGAAGAAGCTCACACAAGCAAGTTAAACATCCATCCAGGGAGTGAGAAAATGTATAAAGATATAAAGACTCACTTCTAGTGGCCAAACATGAAAACAGACATAGCCACTTATGTGTCCAAATGAGAAACATGCCAAAGGGTAAAGGTAGAGCACCAGAAGCCAGCTGGTACCCTTTAGACTCTACATATAGTAGTGAGGAAGTGGGGCAACATAACCATGGCTTTTTGACTGGGTTACCTAAGACCAGATGAAGGCATGATACAATTTGGGTCATTGTGGATAGGCTAACCAAATGTGCCCTTTTCTTAGCTATGAGACTCAGAGACTCCTTGGAGAAGTTGGCTCAGACGTGCATCCAAGAGATAGTGAGATTACATGTAGTATTAGACTCCATTGCATCTGATAGAGATCCAAGATTTACAGCTCAATTTTAGAGTGCTTTTCACAAAGCACTAGGTACCAAAATCCACTTGAGTGCTTCTTATCACCCTCACACTGATGGGCAAATTGAAAGGGTGATACAAATATTCAAAGATATGCTTCAAAGCTGTTTGTTGGATTTTAAGTGTGAATGGGGCCAGCACTTGCCATTAATGGAATTTTCATATAACAATAGTTATTCGAGGGGTATTGGCATGGCACATTTTGATCCATTATATGGAAGAAGGTACATGATGCCCTAGTGTTGTGTGGAAGCTTTAAACAACCTAGAGTTGGGTCCTGAAATCATTGAGGAAACTATTACCAAGATCAAGAAAATTCAAGAAAAATTGAAAGCAGCCAATGAAATAACTACAGCCTATGTGAATAAAAGAAGGACAGACTTGGAATTTGAGATTGGTGACAACATTTAGCTGAAAGTTGTACCAACTAAAGGCACTGTCAGATTCGAAAGAAGGTCCAAGTTAGCTCCAAGATATATAGGTCCTTATGAGATCATGGATAGAGCTAGCATGGTAGTATACAGGTTAGCTGCACCGCCAAGCATGTCAAGTGTCCATAATGTATTCCACATCAGTATGTTATTGGACACAAAGCATGCTATTGCAATGGAAAACATACAGTTTGAACCTAACTTGACAGATGAAGAGAAACCTATAGCTATCTTAGCCAAGGATAAAAAAAAGTTAAGGAACATGCTTATTCCCATGGTCAAAGTTCAATGTGTTAGTGTGTTGGGTTTCGGGAGCCAAACAGCGCAGCGGAATTTAACCGAAACCCTCCAGGATCCAAGTGAAACGGGGTAAACCGGGTGTTCAAAAATTTCATACCTAATTTTCGGTTGAGATCTCTCACTCAACTGTAGAGTCGAATCACAAAACCTGAACAGTTGACGTGTTCAGGCTCTCTATGGTATCCACACGAGCCTCTCAGGATCACCACGCTTCCACCACGTCCCGGCAGATGCGTTTCTCTTGCGCTCGCAGTGCTAGCTTGCGTCCTCCAAGGAATTGCAAGAGAAGAGTGTGGCTGTCCTTTTGGGAGGCTAGGGCAAGGAGACCTGCGAATTTCTCACTTAAAAGTTGTATTTATAGTGAGACTCAACTTCCAGGCCTAATGGGTTTCAAAGCCCTAATCCAATTAGGATTTAATTTCGGGCTTAATAATGGCTCAACTCCTTGGCCCATTATTAATACGAAATTAAAGTGAAACCATAACCCAAATAATTAGCCCATGCACTCTAATGATCCAAATAGCTCTACGTGTGCGACCCAATAGGCTCTTGCCATGTTGGCAATGATCATAAATCACATTTATGATCATAAGCAATGAGCGGTGTCTAGCAACACATCATTGCTACCCAAGTGACAAGATTGTCGGTGAATCGACTAAACCTTTATGATCATCACCGATATATGCCATTGTCCCTTTGTCCAAGATATCAAGACTAAGCACGAGACATGGAATGTGTCACTCTCGTATAGCCCAATCTTTGGTTTCTTGATTACCGAGTAGACTAACTTAAACTGATGACATTGATATCATATATCAACTCATCGGAGCATGGCCATGCATTTTCTAAGTCTCACTCTATCAAGGGGCCCAAAGATATCACTCCCGTTACATAGGAGGGACAAATCCCATCTTGATCATACAAATCCCTCCGCATGATATGTGACATACCCAATGACCTCCTTCAAGTTCACTCAGTTACGAGCAACAAAGGAAAGTATCAAAGTATGTGACTCACATGTAGGGAACCTTGATGATCTTAGGTCGAAGGACTACATATACCATGATCACTATGATAATCACTTATGACACTCATATAACGATCCATGAAGTGTTCTCATGGTGGGTCGGTCCAGTACACAAGTTCTCCAACTTGTACCCATATGTAGACTACATATCTCATATTAGTCTCCACATGTGCTAGTCATTATGTATTATTGCAACCCGCTCCACAATAATACTAGACTAGGGACATTTAAGAATATCATTATTCTAGGGTTACAATTATGTTTATTACGTTACGCAGAAACAAAACAACAAACATAATTGCTGGATTAATGCCTCAATAAAATATCATGACTCAATTTGCAAAAATACAATCATCTCATGATTGGCTTTTTGGGCACAACACTAACAATCTCCCACTTGCACTAAAAGCCAATCATCCATGTATCTAATACCGATGGATCTAGAATGGCTATCATGCTTCTGCTGCGTAAGGGGCTTTGTCAGTGGATCAGCAATGTTGCTGTCTGTCGAAGTCCTGCATATCCTTACATCACCCCTCTCGATGATCTCCCTGATGAGATGATAGCGTCGGAGTATGTGTTTGGATCGCTGGTGAGATCGAGGTTCCTTAGCCTGTGCGATTGCTCCATTGTTGTCACAATAGAGCTCTATCGGGTCAACAATGCTTGGAACCACTCCAAGTTCAGTGATGAACTTCTTGATCCAAACTGCCTCCTTCGCAGCATCAGAGGCGGCAATGTACTCAGATTCTGTTGTAGAGTCAGCTACTGTCTCTTGCTTTGAACTCTTCCAGCTTACAGCACCACCACCAATACAAAACACATAACCAGATTGTGATCTAAAATCATCCTTATCGGATTGGAAGCTTGCATCGGTGTAACCCCTTACAACGAGCTGATCTTCACCTCCAAAGACCAAGAATGCATCCTTAGTCCTTCGTAAGTACTTAAGGATGTTCTTAACAGCTGTCCAGTGACTTTCACCGGGGTTCGATTGGTACCTACTCGTCATGCTCAAAGCATATGAGACATCGGGATGAGTACATATCATGGCATACATGATAGATCCAATTGCTGAGGCATATGGAATCTTACTCATGCGCTCTCTCTCCTCAGTTGTACTCGGACACTGAGATCTAGAAAGAGTGATACCATGTGACATGGGCAAGAATCCTTTCTTGGAATCTTGCATGCTAAACCTCTTTAGCACCTTGTCAATATATGTACTTTGACTTAGGCCAAGAAGCTTTCTAGATCTATCTCTATAGATCCTGATGCCTAACACATAGGCTGCTTCACCGAAGTCCTTCATAGAGAAACATTTCCTTAGCCAAGTCTTCACAGACTGTAGCTCAGGAATGTCATTCCCGATGAGTAGTATGTCATCTACATACAACACCAAGAAGACAATAGCGCTCCCACTAACCTTCTTGTAGACACAAGGTTCATCTTCATTTTTGATAAAACCAAACTCTTTGATTGCATCATCAAAACAAAGATTCCAACTTCGAGAAGCTTGCTTCAGTCCATAAATGGACCTTTGCAATTTGCACACTTTATTGGCATTCCCAGGAGTGACAAAACCCTCAGGCTGTGTCATGTACACATCCTCAAGTAGCTTTCCATTTAGGAATGCAGTTTTGACATCCATTTACCATATCTCATAATCATAGTGTGCAGCAATAGCAAACAAAATTCGGATGGATTTAAGCATAGCAATTGGTGAAAAAGTTTCATCATAGTCAATACCATGAATTTGCTTGAAACCTTTTGCAACCAATCTTCCCTTAAAGGTAATCACATTACCATCCATGTCAGTTTTCTTCTTGAAAACCCATTTGCACCCTATAGGTTTTACCCCTTCAGGTGGGTCAACCAAAGTCCATACTTGGTTTTCATACATGGATTCCATCTCGGATTTCATGGCCAGTAGCCACTTCTCAGAGTCAGGCCCCGACATAGCTTGTTGGTAGGTTGTGGGCTCATCTTGATCCATGAGCATCACATCACCGGTTTGAGTCACGAGAAATCCATATCTCTCGGGCTCACGCCGAATCCTACCAGTCCTACGTGGGCTTTGTGCTACAGGAACAGACTCTTGAACCACAACATCTTGTGGTGTCTGTTCAGGTTCCATTTCAGGTTCGATGTCTCCTTGTTGTTCTTGAATTTCTTCAAGTTCTACTTTCCTCCCACTAGTTCCTTTAGAGATAAACTCTTTCTCCAAAAAGACACCAGTTCGAGCAACAAACACTTTTTGCTCAGAGGGATTGTAGAAATAGTAACCCTTTGTTTCTTTGGGATACCCAACAAAAAGACATTTTTGAGATTTGGGCCCTAGTTTGTTAGAGGATTGACGTTTTACATAAGCGTCACAGCCCCAAATCTTCATAAAAGACAAATTGGGACGCCTCCCACTCCATATCTCATATGGTGTCTTTTGAACCGATTTAGATGGAACTCGGTTTAGTGTAAAAACGGCTGTTTCTAGAGCTTGTCCCCAAAAGGAGTTTGGAAGGTCAGCTTGACTCATCATGGAGCGAACCATGTCTAACAGAGTTCGATTTCTCCTTTCAGAAACACCATTCCATTGAGGTGTACCTGGTGGAGTGAGTTGTGATACTATACCACACTCCTTCAGATAGTCAAGGAATTCTCGATCCAAGTACTCTCCACCTCGATCTGATCGAAGCACTTTGATACTCTTCCCGAGTTGATTCTCTACTTCATTCTTGAATTCTTTGAACTTTTCAAAGGATTCTGACTTGTGTCTTATAAGATACACATAGCCATATCTGCTGAAGTCATCAGTGAAAGTAATGAAGTATTGGGAACCTCCTCTAGCTTGTGTAGACATAGGGCCACATACATCACTATGTATGAGTCCTAGTAAGTCATTAGCCCTTTCACTTTGCCCTGTGAATGGGGCTTTGGTCATCTTGCCCAACAAACATGACTCACATGTCTCATATGATTCAAAATCAAATGAGTCCAAGAGTCCATCCTTATGGAGCTTGGATATGCGGGTCTCATTTATATGGCCCAAGCGACAGTGCCAGAGATAGGTCAAGTTTGAATCATTTAATCTAACCTTCTTGGTATTCACATTATAGATTGGATCTTCAAGGTCTAGAACATGCAACCCATTGCTAAGTTGAGCACTACCATAAAAGATTTCATTCAAATAAATAGAACAACATTTGTCCTTTATTATAAATGCAAAACCTTTCTTGTCCAAACAAGAAACAGAAATCAAATTTCTACTAATAGTAGGCACAAAGTAGCAGTTGTCTAATTCTAAAACTAATCCACTAGGTAAAGTGAGAACATAAGTCCCTATGGCTAAGGCAGCAACCCTTGCTCCATTTCCAACACGTAGGTCCACTTCACCTCGGGCCAATCTTCTACTTCTACTTAGATCCTGCACATTTGTGAGATCCACATCCAGTATCCAATACCCAAGATGAGGAAGTAGAAAAGTTAGCCTCTATAACAAAAATACCTGAAGTGGAAGTCTTACTTCCCTTTTCCTTAGCAAGTTCTTCAAGATAGAGCTTGCAGTTGCGCTTCCAGTGTCCAGGTTGCTTACAATGGAAGCACTCCCCTTCCTTTGCCACACCACCCTTTGGTTTCAGTGCAGCTCAAGAAGAACTAGCATTGGACTTTCCATTAGCTTTATCCTTCTTCTTGTTGGCTTTTCCCTTTCCCTTGCCGTTTTGAACCATCAAAATGGGCTTAGCCTTCTTAAGGTTTTGCTCAGCAGTTCTCAACATGTTGAGCAATTCAGGAAGGGACTTGTCTAGGTCGTTCATGTTATAGTTCATGACGAACTGACTGTAGCTTTCAGGCAACGATTGCAAGACTACATCGATAGCCAACTCTTTCTGAAGAGCAAATCCCAAATTCTCAAGATTCTCAATGTACCCAATCATCTTGAGCACATGAGGACCCACGGGACTTCCCTCAGACATCTTGCACTGAAACAATGCCTTAGAGGTCTCAAACCTCTCATGCCTAGCTTGCTCTTGGAAAAGCATTTTGAGATGTTCGATCATATCGAACGCCCCCATGTTCTCATGTTGCTTCTGAAGCTCAGATTCCATGGTAATAAGCATGAGGCATGCAACATCCAAAGCATCATCAGAATGCCTCTTGTGAGCATCCCTTTCAGCTCTTGGAGCAGTGGCAGCAGGCTCATTCGGAATGGGCTGCTCTAGGACATATGCCTTTCTCTCTTGTTTGAGGACTATCCTCAAGTTTCGGTACCATTTGAGAAAGTTGGTCCCATTCAGTTTTTCCTTCTCAAGGATCGATCGCAACGAAAGTGTCGATGTGTTTTGTGCCATGGTTATCTACAATAGTAAATATGCAGTGTAAGAGTCATGTATTTCAATTCATTTAATAAGGACTTTTATTAAACGATACTCCCACTATTTTCCTCAAAATAATAACCCTCGGTATTATTTCAGATCACCTCGGCGCTAAGGTATTCTAGCGGGCCAAGATCCATATTTGACCACAACCTGAGTTAGCTTTGGCTTTTCTCTCAAGTTACAGCTATTTAGGTAGGCAACTCATTGCCAATTGCATCTTATGCAACTCTTGGATAGTTGGGTGAACAACACTTGTCCAAGCTCATCTCATGAACTTAAGCCCAACTCTATGCCTCTAAGTCCCTAATCCTATTAGGATGACTTAGTTAAGTCGAACCCAAAGTTAGCAGTTTGGATATCACTATTATCCCATCGCGCCTTACCAAGATGAACATAGGTGCTTTGCTTTGGCAAACCCACCTAATGTTGATCAAAGTCTTGACGAGTGCCAACATTTGGAAGGCATCACATTTAATGACTTAATATTTGTTTGAGGGATTTTTCTTTTGATCTCACCAATTTGTTATCTCCGGTTGTTTTATACATGCATCACATACAAATATAAAACATGCATCTCATGCTTACAAGAAATAAACGTGACATGGTGATAGCCCAAACTATGCGATATTCTCAAGCCAATGAGAATATCATAAAAGCCTAAGAAAAGAAAAGAGTCTTCACAAGCTCCTTCTCTTCCTTTCTTGGCTGCCTTTTTGTTGTCACCTCCTTGGACATACCACCTTGGACGATCCCATAATGCACCATTACATCAATAATAGAAACCTCGAGTTACATTCGAGGGGAGTAAGGTGAGAAGAGAATGTACAATGAGAGTGATAAGAAAAGGCACGACTCGCAGGCTGTATTTACAAGTACAACCAATCAAGGGCTATAACCATGCACCATGCTTCAAACACCAATCAGCATATCATGTCAAATCTCATTCAACAAAGATGCATGCCAATTTTCGCGTGTTGATTAACTAGTTTTTATTTATGTGGCGCTTCGCATACGGCGGTCCCGCTGGTCGGTCAGCGGGCGGTGGTTCCGCTGACCGGTCAACGGACGGGGTCAAGGGGAGCCGCCCTTGCGGGGGGCAGCGCCCCCCGGCGCAAAAAATTGTCTTACAATTGCTTAGCCCGAAATCTTCTATTTCGAGAAAGTAGGCACCCGAGACTCCTCCATTCGAGCCACCAAAATTGCCTTACTTTCGGTGCCCGAACAGGCCGAATCCGAACAAACCTAGGGTTTTTGCAACTATTGCAAGAATCCTAATCCATATAGGTATCTCATACCTATCAATTTCGGGTTAATCTCATTAACCAATTTGTGTCGTTTCTTCATATATCTCATATGTTCATTACGAATTCCGGTTTCATGCATCATGAATCAATCTAATTAATCATGGCCGAAAACCAATCGAACACATAGCATCATGCGATTCAATAATCAATCCCGATTTAGGGTTTCACCAGTAGCTCTGATACCACTGTTGGGTTTCGGGAGCCAAACAGCGCAGCGAAATTTAACCGAAACCCTCCAGGATCCAAGTGAAACGGGGTAAACCGGGTGTTCAAAAATTTCATACCTAATTTTCGGTTGAGATCTCTCACTCAACTGTAGAGTCGAATCACAAAACCTGAACAGTTGACGTGTTCAGGCTCTCTATGGTATCCACACGAGCCTCTCGGGATCACCACGCTTCCACCACGTCCCGGCAGATGCGTTTCTCTTGCGCTCGCAGTGCTAGCTTGCGTCCTCCAAGGAATTGCAAGAGAAGAGTGTGGCTGTCCTTTTGGGAGGCTAGGGCAAGGAGACCTGTGAATTTCTCACTTAAAAGTTGTATTTATAGTGAGACTCAACTTCCAGGCCTAATGGGTTTCAAAGCCCTAATCCAATTAGGATTTAATTTCGGGCTTAATAATGGCTCAACTCCTTGGCCCATTATTAATACGAAATTAAAGTGAAACCATAACCCAAATAATTAGCCCATGCACTCTAATGATCCAAATAGCTCTACGTGTGCGACCCAATAGGCTCTTGCCATGTTGGCAATGATCATAAATCACATTTATGATCATAAGCAATGAGCGGTGTCTAGCAACACATCATTGCTACCCAAGTGACAAGATTGTCGGTGAATCGACTAAACCTTTATGATCATCACCGATATATGCCATTGTCCCTTTGTCCAAGATATCAAGACTAAGCACGAGACATGGAATGTGTCACTCTCGTATAGCCCAATCTTTGGTTTCTTGATTACCGAGTAGACTAATTTAAACTGATGACATTGATATCATATATCAACTCATCGGAGCATGGCCATGCATTTTCTAAGTCTCACTCTATCAAGGGGCCCAAAGATATCACTCCCGTTACATAGGAGGGACAAATCCCATCTTGATCATACAAATCCCTCCGCATGATATGTGACATACCCAATGACCTCCTTCAAGTTCACTCAGTTACGAGCAACAAAGGAAAGTATCAAAGTATGTGACTCACATGTAGGGAACCTTGATGATCTTAGGTCGAAGGAATACATATACCATGATCACTATGAGAATCACTTATGACACTCATATAACGATCCATGAAGTGTTCTCATGGTGGGTCGGTCCAGTACACAAGTTCTCCAACTTGTACCCATATGTAGACTACATATCTCATATTAGTCTCCACATGTGCTAGTCATTATGTATTATTGCAACCCGCTCCACAATAATACTAGACCAGGGACATTTAAGAATATCATTATTCTAGGGTTACAATTATGTTTATTACGTTACGCAGAAACAAAACAACAAACATAATTGCTGGATTAATGCCTCAATAAAATATCATGACTCAATTTGCAAAAATACAATCATCTCATGATTGGCTTTTTGGGCACAACACTAACATAGTGTTGTGCCCAAAAGCCAATCATGAGATGATTGTATTTTTGCACATTGAGTCATGATATTTTATTAAGGCATTAATCTAGCAATTATGTTTGTTGTTTTGTTTCTGCGTAACTTAACAAACATAATTGTAACCCTAAATAATGATATTCTTAAATGTCCCTGGTCTAGTATTATTGTGGAATGGGTTCCAATAATACATAATGACTAGCAGATGTGGAGACTAATATGAGATATGTAGTCTACATATGGGTACAAGTTGGAGAACTTGTGTACTGGACCGACCCACCATGAGAACACTTCATGGATCGTTATATGAGTGTCATAAGTGATTCTCATAGTGATCATGGTATATGTATTCCTTCGACCTAAGATCATCAAGGTTCCCTACATGTGAGTCACATACTTTGATACTTTCCTTTGTTGCTCGTAACTAAGTGAACTTGAAGGAGGTCATTGGGTATGTCACATATCATGCGGATGGATTTGTATGATCAAGATGGGATTTGTCCCTCCTATGTAACGGGAGTGATATCTTCGGGCCCCTTGATAGAGTGAGACTTAGAAAATGCATGGCCATGCTCCGATGAGTTGATATATGATATCAATGTCATCAGTTTAAGTTGGTCTACTCAGTAATCAAGAAACCAAAGATTGGGCTATACGAGAGTGACACATTCCATGTCTCGTGCTTAGTCTTGATATCTTGGACAAAGGGACAATGGCATATATCGGTGATGATCATAAAGGTGTAGTCGATTCACCGACAATCTTGTCACTTGGGTAGCAATGATGTGTTGCTAGACATTGCTCATTTCTTATGATCATAAATGTGATTTATGATCATTGCCAACATGGCAAGAGCCTATGAGGTCGTACACATAGAGCTATTTGGATCATTAGAGTGCATGGGCTAATTATTTGGGTTATGGTTTCACTTTAATTTCGTATTAATAATTGGCCAAGGAGTTGAGCCATTATTAAGCCCGAAATTAAATCCTAATTGGATTAGGCTTTGAAACCCATTAGGCCTGGAAGTTGAGTCTCACTATAAATACAACTTTTAAGTGAGAAATTCGTAGGTCTCCTTGCCCTAGCCTCCCAAAAGGACAGCCGCACTCTTCTCTTGCAATTCCTTGGAGGACGCAAGCTAGCACTATGAGTGCAAGAAAAACGCATCTTCCGGGATGTGGTGGAAGCATGGTGATCCCGAGAGGCTCGTGTGGATACCATAGAGAGCCTAAACACGTCAACTATTCAGGTTTTGTGATTCGACTCTACAGTTGAGTGAGAGAACTCAACCGAAAATTAGGTATGAAATTTTTGAACACCCGGTTTACCCCGTTTCACTTGGATCCTGGAGGGTTTTGGTTAAATTTCGCTGTGCTGTTTGGCTCCCGGAACCCAACACAATGGTCACACCATTCTAAAATAGAGGCAACTTGGGTGATAGCTGAAGTGCCTATCACCCTTCAAATCCGCAGGCTCAGGTAAGGCACCGCCCTCGGAAAGGAAAGCACCGACTTCGAAAAAGAGGGTGTCCGGCCCCTTTTACATCCGACCTCGATAATTCTTCATCATCCCTGGAGATGACAGTACCAACCTCAGCAAAACGGTCCATCATCACCCTCGGTAAGATGACCGTACCACCTTCAGCAAGGAAGGAAGTCCCCGAACGGGACGACCCTCGGTGAGGATATTCCTACCTTACTGAAGTGATCTCGGGAGATAGTTCTCCTGCTACAAAGAGCTCCCTTCTACCGAAGGGACATCGGGAGTACGGCAGAAGCAATTAAGGAGCCTTTGACACACCCCCGACACGCCGGCCCCAGACACGCTCTAACACGCCACCCTCGTGCGGCCTAGGCTCCTGGCCAGGCGGCCTGTGGCCGGCTAAATATTCCCCCTCTCCCCGAAAGTACAGATCGCATCTGACCAAACACGTGTCATAATCTGGGGCGGCCATGTCAAATGAACTTCTACTGTTCAGCTCCCTATAAATATTCGGTAAGCACCCCGGGTAAAAGGATTGGACTCCAAAGGGGAAATTTCTTCATTTACTACTTGCCCTCCAATCCCAAACACTGACTTGGGCATCGGAGGCTCATCCTCGGAGTGTCCGGGGACCTACTAACCCCTCTTTTTCTGAGTCCTTGTAGTCCTCCTCCCACCGAAGCTTGCTCAACCAGGCGTTCTCTCACCGGGAGTCTTTGCTCCAGGCTCACCATGTCACACAATGATTATGCAGCAGGGCATCATTGGGAAACTGAGAAAGAAATGGAAAAGAGATATCCAGAAGAGTACCTCAAGCTAAAGGCAATTTTGGAGGACCAAAATTTTTAAGGGAAGGGGGGAGAATGTTACCACCATCACAAAATGGGAAAATTAAAGCATAAGGACCTAAAATTGTATGTTTTAATTTTAACCATAGTGTATGAATCATGAAGTGTAAAGTATTCAGTATACACTCCCCTAAGTGGCACGAAAAATGATAATTTGGTCCTTAAGAAAGCATTGGCATATTGCCTAATTTTCAAGTAACCTATGGACAAAGTTGTAGGCATACAAAAGTTGGGTACACAATTGCACAAATTTCCAAAGATGGCTATGGAAAGGACATGGATAAAATTGGGATGAAAGGACATGGATGGAATTATGAAGAAAGGACATGGATGGAGTTAAGGATATTGTTGGGGACCAAAGTGCTCAAGGAGGCAAAGTTAGTCATTTAATGCTTAAGGACAATTAAGGGCTTAAGTGTCCTAAACATTTCTAAAGGTGAAAGTGACCCTTGACCAAGGTTGAAATAGGTCAAAAACTATCATTTTCCCATCCCAAATGGCTGGCAAAAAAGTTGTTTAAGTGTGGCCTAAAGTTTGCAAAATTTGGAAACATGCCATTACTAATGACCAAGAAAGAAATAAAGCTAGAAAAAAAATCATTTTCTCCCCATTTTCTTCCAAAAATTTGACCTCCACCTGCTAGTGTTCTACCTTGAACTCCTCCATGTCCCTCCATAGCCACCTTACTCAAAACAACCAAGAGAAGGCAAGAGTAGACAACCAAAGCATCAAGGAAGACCATAAACCGTAGTTTTTACGTTTATCTAAGGTTTATTGGATTTCTGAGAAAAGGTAAGGAGCTCTCTTGCTCTCATGGATTTCTTACTATATTATTCAAGTATCCATGGAGCTAGGGCTATGTTTGGAAGAAAGCTAAGTGCTTGATGAACCAAGCATAGCGAGGGGAGTGCGCTTAGTGATGGCAGCAAATTCAAGGGTTTCTAGAGCCCAAAGTTAGTACTAAATAGTGTCAAAAATCTGCTAAGGCCAAGCTTACACTTGAGGAAGGCTGCCATAGTGATTTTCTTATGTTTATTACATGTTTTACGGACTAACCAATGAATGTTGTTGCTGCTGCACACATGTGTTTGTTGTTTTTGTTTGATTGCAGCATTTGGATGTAGGTGACTCCTAAAGGTTACATTACCTTAGTGTTAAACTGTTCTCCTCACTAAGTTCCTCCATGAAACTTACCTCCCCTCAAATATGCCCATTTATAGTCAAATAGAAAGATCACATTCAAAATGACCTCTGTCATTTGATTTTTGATCTGGAATTTTATGTGTATAAACTTCCATGGATTTAGTTATGATTTGGAAATGCTGATGATTTTAGGAGTGCATTTGTTATTTTTAGTGATGGTGGTTATTGTGTTATACAGTAGCTGTCCAGCATCTTGTTTTGGAGTGCATTGTGTCTCAAGCATCTCCTGTGACTTGGGTGTGTATTACTTAGTTAAGGCCATGATGTATTGTATGGATGTAGTTACATGTAATACATGTAAAGTTTGGACAATGTATGTGAACATTTATGGGCTTAATGGCTACATATGTGAAACTATGCACAAGCTGTCTAAGAGTGAATGATAGGCTGCTTGTTTGTAAATTCTGTTTTGACCACATAAAGTTGCTAGATGTAAGGTCATGTAATTCCTCTGTGTATTGAACATCTATGGGATAGCCTTGGAGAGCTTACCCCTTGTGAATGAAGTGGTTGCACACTTATGAAATTTTTTATGGGCATAATGGTCATAAAGTTGAAAGAATTCTGACCCTGTACCCAAAGTTCTATATCTTCCTATGTAGAATGAATCATGGTTTGAAATTTTGACCACCTAGAGCACATCTAGAGGTTTAAGTAGGATTTTGAATTCCTACATTTAGAGCCCTGTAGCTAAAGTTATCACATTGGAAATTTGGCTAATTTACTGTTCATTTGGTCATAATTGTGTAACCAATTTACAAAACCCATAACTTGGTCCATATGTGGCTAGTGATGTAAAACCAAATTCCTTGGTTTGGTCTAAGTTTCTACTTGAGAATGGAGTGAAGAAAATAAGGGGGTACATGGCTATATTAAAACAGTTTTTTGAGAGATGTTCGGGTGTAGTGGTTGGAAACATGAACTTAACAAGATGGCCTAATGTATGGTAGCCAAGATTAACACTTGTGCTAGTGTTTTTCCTGCTTGCTTCCATGATGTGCATAAATTATGAATATGTGTGTAATGGTTGGACCAATATGCATGTATCCACATAGTGCCCAAGAGTGCACTTGGGTATGCACATTAAGGGTATTGTTCTTACGGTCTATTGGACAAATCAATCCTGGGATTTTAAGTGCACAATTTTGGCACAATAACTAGACTACCCAAGAGTGGGGAACAACCCTAGTGCAATGGACATAATCTTGGTGAGACTCATAATTTTTAGGTTCCATCAAGAACTCCAAGGTGCATTAAGGTTCCCACTTTAGGTCATCAAACCCCAAGGCCTGGCTAGGCTCCAGATGTTACTAAACCCTTCACCCGACTAATGGTGCTCCATTGTTGCCAATTATCCCCTCACTTTGAAGAAAACATAATGCCTAACCTAGTCTACTTTAGGGGTATTTAAAAGCATGAATTTTTAGCTTTTCCTTTTATCTTTGCATGGAACTTGGGATCACATTAATTCGACAACTGAGTAAAAAGTTATTGATAACAAAGTACAAGGGTGTTGGAGTTGGTAAGTCTTGTCATTTTTTCTTTGGCAACACGTCACCAACCCTTGGGGACAAGTTACCATAGTACAAAACTCTCTAGTTTTTTATGCAAGGGATTGGTGATGCATCCCCAAACATTGGTGATGTGTCCCCAGTGCTTTGTGCCCAGAATTTCTAGGTTATGCCCCATTGGCACTTTGGGGGCTTCTAATGCCTCCCAATGCCACTTGGGATTCCTCCTATTGCCTTAAACCTACATACACACATGCATTAGGCCATAATGCAACATTTCAATGAATCTTATGGTGTCCATAAACACCACACAACTCATTGAGTCAACACTAGTCCACCATGTTCATCACCGTACACCAACTAACACCATCCAAAAAATCACATGGATTCTACCTAAGCAAGCGATGCATGACATCAAATATGCATAAATCTTAATTCCCTTACCCTAATTATCCATGAATTAGCTCAATCAGGCAACCATAAACTGAGAACTTCAGGTCAAAAGGTTTGACTAAGGTTTCCTAGGTTCCAAACCATAAACAAGGTTCATGGTAGTAAATTCAACCAATCCAAGGAAAACCCAAGCTTCCACTCACTTGAGAAACAAGTAAATTATGATTTGGAACCATACCTCATGCAGAAATGGGAGCAGAAACACCAAATCACCCAAAGAAGCTTCAAAACCATAAAATAAGAAATTAAGATAGAAGAGATGAGTTTAAGGTTTTGAAGGGAAAGTGTGGAAATAATGGCTATAAATCATCTTCCTCTACAAGTTTTAAAGTACAAGTTTTAAAGAACCAAATGCCCTTTCCCAAATCATCTTCTCAAATGTTCCATTTCCCCAAATAATAACTAGGTCATTAGTATTTAAGCACATACTTAATTAGATTTGAAAAGCATGATTTTTACTCCTATGACTCATCCTGACTATCCAAGGTACAAAATAACCATTTTGCCTATGGGAAAACCTAGTGCCATAAACCACTCAGAACCAACTAACCCTTCAATAACTTACTTGATTTCACTAATTCACGTCTAACTAAAGTGTTTAAGTTATAGATTTATGAACTTACATTACTCATCAAGCATTCTACTCAGAGGTCTATAACATATAACCCTTGTCCTCTCCTTACGGGTGATATCTCAAACCCACCAAGCAAATAGATGACCAAGGTATAATAGGTCCCTCTTGCCCACCACGGTAGTGCTATCCCTTCATCTGGAAATAGAGTGTGCATGTAAATAGCAAACAAAATAGACCATAGGAGATCTTAACTTTGAAGCCTTTGACACATTAGCCTTATAAATACACTCATCATTAATAATCTCCCTATGGAAATCAATGGGCAAGGGAGTATTGCTGCCAAAATCACATAAAGAGCTCTTGTGCCCATTATTGTCGAGGTGTTATTCATGATAAAAAATGCACCTCTAGCCAAACTAATCAATGCCTATACTATAGCTTGTTATACCCAACCTGAACCATACTCCATCCTCTCTAGTCTAATTGATGTTCTAGATATCAAACTCTTGTAGACGCAAGAATTGAATAATAAGCTTGTTGTACACTGGCTGTTGGCAACAAAAAATTGATAACCAACCATCCAAGTCTACTAACTCCTACATTTTGATAGCATGTTCAACTAGGTCAGGGCATCTAAGTCAATATCCTTGTTTGCAACAAGAGAGTTCTTAACAAGCTTTTTAAATAGCTTAATTTGGTAGCCTTCTTGAAAATCCTGGAGTGGCTTTGAGGACTGCTTTAGCATCTTGGTCACTCATTTAGTGCAAGTAGGAAGCTTTGGTGGGGATATCATCATCACGAAAATAGTAGAAGGTATTCCCTAATGCAAGAATGTTCTCAAACCCAAAAATAACATCCATTCATCATCAAATGAACTAGGCTTTTGAAAGAAATTATCTTAGGATTTTAAATATAACATAATCCAACTCAAAATAGGTACAAAAGTGATCAAGATTAGTAACCAAGATTGAATGCATGAAAATCATAGAAACCGAATCATTTGAACTTATTTCAGTGCTCTTTGTAGATGCACAAGAAACCAATTCCACTAACTTTTGGAAAGACTACCAAGTCCTAAAACATTCATAAATCAATCCAATTCACAATGCCAAATAATTCCATCACAAAGGATAAACCTAAACTAGTCAATTAATATCATCAAATTGAATAAAGAAACATCAAGAAATAGCAATACATTTCTTCTTTAATAGTTTATATGCCAACTCTGCACCTTGCAATACACAATTACCTAAATTTATCCATATTCAAGTATCATGCCAAGAACTCAAAACTAGTCTCAATAGGAGTGAGAACCCAACCAAAGACATCAAATAACTCTTACCCATTGGAAGAAATCAATCAAACCATGGATAATTCAAATAAAGCTTGAGAGAGAAAGTTACCTTGCCAAATAGATAATGGAAAAAAAAAGATAGTATAATCAATGAAATGGCTCTCTAATGGACTCCTCTAATGAAGGAAAACCTTCTTTCAAACTTATGGACGCTAGGCTTTAAGTTTCAAGGCTTGAAGAAGAAGATTTGGTGAGTTTCATTTGAATAAGGTAAAGGTACCATCAAAATTTTATGACCCCACTTAAATATTTAAGCGATTTAGTCATCAACAAGGGCATGTTTTTGACCATGTGAATTAAATTTTATCAAACATGCTTTACTACATGGCTATGACATGGACCATGTTTGATATATGGAATCCAAATTTTTTAAGGCACATAAGTAAAATATAGGTAAAAGCATGGGCATGATGAAAACCATGGTAGTTGAACATGCTTAAAATCATGGCCATGAAGCACACAGTGTTTGAAATTTGGAACGTAAAAAGCATTTACATTTGAGCACTAACATGGTTTCTAACATGGGCATGACATAGATTGCATTTGGGAAACGTGCTCTAAAACATGGACTTGCAAAGGAGTATGTTTAAAATCTAGAATATGAAAATTTTAGAAAACAAAATGGCAACATGTTTGTGATCACAAGGGTGACCATGACTGTGTTGGCTAAACTCCTTTTAAATCATCAGCATATCTATAATTTTCTAACTTGTTTATAAATTTTGACTTTAGGCAAACAAGGTTATGAAAAACGGTGTGATACAGATTTTGTTTCAATAAACTTGATAGCCAAAGGCTATCACCTCAAATCTGGCCGAACACCCTGCCACAACAATGGCCAGAAGAACTGGCGCTTCCCGAGAACAGGTGGAATCATGCACCTCGGGAGATAGCCGGAGAGCTCCGAGCCTCGGCACGCCAGTAAAACTTGAGGACTCCATTCGCCCCCCAAGGTTGTGAACAGCGCGCCTTCGGAAAAGTGGCACCAGACATTGCTGCCCGAACATGATACCCCCGAAGGCGGAACTCCCTGGAACTGGGAACCCCCGAACTGAGGGTATGCTTCCCGAAGAGGCTCTGTCCGAACTAGAGGACGACCTCGCCCAGGGACCTCGGGAGTACGGCAGGAGCATTTATGGAAGCATTTAAGGAAGCCTCTGACACGTCCCACCACAGACGTAAAAAGTCGCCCTGACGCGCAGACGCCATCAGAATCACATCATGGCCCGTCTCAGCACAAGGCTCGAGGCCATCTGGTTACCAACTATCTGTCCCCTACGCCCAGAAGTTCAGGAGCATCGGACCGCACACGTGTCATGATCTGAACGGGCTAGGTATTCCTATATATACAGGAAATAAATACTTGACAGGAGGTTGGTAGGCCGGAGATACAGCTCCCACACTCTGAGAAATTACCAGGCGAGACTTTTCTGCCTTTCTCTTTGAGCTAGTGACTTTCTCCTTTTTCCGGCCCCCACTGACTTGGGCGTCGGAGGCTCCCCCCCCGGAAAAACACTCCGGGGGCCTCCTAACCCTGATTTCCAGCTTTTCAGGTACTCTCCTTGGGGCGATCCACCTTCCAGGCGTTCTTCCTCCTAGAAGTCTCCTCAACAGTCATCATGACTCAAAACGATGAGGCCCAAGGCTATCATTTGGCGCCGTCTGTGGGAACCCGCTCGCAAATTGCCGTCGTTGAGACTCGGCGTTCTAAGGACAAGGGACTCCCAAGGTCCTCGTCCGCGCCTGATATACAACCGGCCGCTGAGCAGACACTCCCAGAGACTTCTACGCCCGAGGAGGACCGCCCTCTGGTAATCACCATGAGTTTCTTGAGGGACTTTCGGCGCTCGGTCGTTGCTGAAATGACTCAGCAGATCGACCGAAGATGGCCACAGCAGTCACAGGTCCAGAAACCCTCCTCATCAGCACGCCCTCGGGAGAGAAGCCCCAAGTCTACACACCGCAGTTCAGGAAGTGGAGAGCCTCGCGGAGAATCATCCACAGAAGATATAGCCCTCGGGAAACGGCCTGTGGGACAAACCGGGTCCAAGCGACCGAGAGTCTCACAGCGAAGCAGTTCGTCGCCCGAGGCGACGTCCCTGACCCCTCCGCGCCGAACTCGCTCCCCGAAGAGGCGCCGTCGATCTCCCTCCCGCGAAAATGGTCCTAGCGCCACTGCGCTTATGGAAAGGATATTGGCACGGCTGGACAGAGTGGAGAAGCAAGTGACCAGAAAACCCGTTTGGGACAGGCTGTCGGCGGCATTATGCGAAGATGGCTCCCCGTTTATTCGCGCCGTCGTTGAGGCAGCTATGCCAGGTGACTTCAGAGTGCCTAGGCTGGAGATCTATGATGGCCGGACTGATCCACAGGCCCATCTGACGAAGTACAGGCGGAGCATGATAATGCTCGGAGCTGATGACGCTACCATGTGCAAATGCTTCGAAGTCACCCTCACGGGCCCAGCAACAGCATGGTACAATTCCTTGCCCCCAGGGACTATCACTGAGTTCCAGGAGTTGTCCACAGCCTTCACCCAGCAGTTCATTGGGAGCAGGCCGACGGCCAAAATGCCTGTGCAGATGTTCGACATAGAGCAGAGAAACGGAGAGACAATCCGAGACTATGTCGAACGATTCAACAGGGAAGCACTCAGCGTCCCGGACTTCCGGCCCGAAATTCGCATCCTCGCTATGACACGGGGCCTTCGGCGTGACTCACAGCTGTTCTACGAGTTCTCAAAGGACCCCCCGGAGACCCTCGGAGAATTTTACCGAAGGGCAGAGCAGCACATGACAGCCGAGGAATTGAGGATGGCGTGGCCGAAGTCTGATCATCACCGCGCCGAAGGGTCCAGTCAGCAAGCTCGGCATCTTTCTGAACACGCAGGCCGACCACGGCGAATGCGAGGAAGGAAACCTCAAAGTTTCACGCCCTTGAGCACGACACGGACCAACATTCTCATGGCGCTGGAAAGGCAAGGGACGTAGATTCGGCGGCCAAAGGCCATGGCCGCCAATAATAAGAAGAATGCCAGGAAGTTCTGCCAGTTTCATCGCGACCACGGTCATGACACCGAAGACTGCTTCCACCTAAAGAAGTACATAGAGTCGCTGATCAAACAGGGCCAACTTCGCAAATACCTGCGGATGCCCTCCCCAAAGGGCAGAAAAGAGGAGGAAGAGAGGGCGGAAAACGAGGACTATGACTCCGACAGGCGGAGAAACAGAAGCCCGAAAAGGCGCCTTCCACCTCCAGTAGGGGTCATCCAAACCATCACCACGGGGCTCCCATCCTCGGAAAGAAAGCGGAAGGCCAGAGAAATTGCAGTTATGGAGTATCAAAGTCCATCAAAGAAACTGGCTCGCAAAGATGGCTCCACCGTCGTCTTCCCCCACGACGACCCGCTGCCGGTAATGGCGAGAATAGGGAACTGGGACGTCAAGAGAGTGTTGCTTGATGATGGCTCAAATGCTGACGTCCTATTCTCGCACTTACTGCTGAGCTTGGGCATCTCCAGCAGCGAGCTTAAACCTGTCACCACGCCCACCTTCGGCGTTGGGCCATCCGAACTACCCGTCCTCGGATGGATCGACCTCCCCTTAATGATGAAAGGCACTTCGGTAGACGGAGCAGCTGAGTTGTACGCGTCCACAATGGCAAGATTCATCGTCTTGGACGTCCCGTCTTCATACAACGCCATCCTTGGAACACAGACTCAGGGGAACCTGCACATTCGCCCCGATGTGAAGTACTTGACTGTCACATTCGCCACCAAGGATGGAGATGCAGAGGTCTTCATCGACCAAGCCGAGGTAAGAAAGGTGTTTGTAAAAGCACGACAGGCTCCGGCAAACAACTCTACACAAACGGTGGAGGCAAAGGCGCAGGAGAAAGGCAAAGAAGGAGATCCCGCAGAAGCAGAAACGGAAGCAGTAGATCTTGTCCCAGGACAATCTACCCGAATAGGGAAGAGCTTGGCCAAAGGTGATAAGGAAAATCTTGTATCCTTTCTGCTGAAAAATAAAGATCTGTTTGCCTACTCGCCGAAAGACATGCCAGGAGTAAACCCTGGCATAATACAGCACAGCCTCAAAGTAAGCCCGGAAGCAAAACCTATCAGGCAAAAGAAACGAAGCATCTCAGCCCACAAAAGCAACTTCGTGAAAACCGAAGTCCAGCGCCTATTAGATGCTGAAGTTATCAGGGAGGTAAAATACCCCGAATGGTTAAGCAACGTGGTCATCGCCACAAAAGAAGGCAGCAGCAAACTCCGGATGTGCATTGATTTCAGAAACTTGAACGATGCTTGCCCGAAAGACTCATTTCCCCTCCCGCCAATAGATCAATTGGTAGATTCAATGGCCGAATACGGACTCCTGAGCTTCCTAGATGCCTTCAGCGGCTACCATCAGATAAGGATGGACCCCAAAGATGAAGAGAAAACTGCCCTCATCACCGAGGGAGGAACGTACTGCTATGTCAGAATGCCCTTCGGGCTCAAAAATGCAGGAGCCACCTACCAGAGACTGATGAACAAGGTCTTCAAGGACCAAATGGGGAGAAACATGGAGGTATATGTTGATGATATGATAGTCAAAAGCAAGCTGCCCGGCTACCACGTTGCAGATTTGAAGGAAACCTTCCAAAAGCTCAGAGCCTTCGGGATTCGCCTTAATCCCGAGAAGTGTATCTTCGGCGTGACCTCGGGAAAATTCCTTGGGTACATGGTATCCGAAAGAGGCATCGACGCCAATCCTGAGAAGATTAAGGCTCTGCTTGAGTTTCGAACTCCTGCCACAGTCAAAGACGTGCAGAGACTAACCGGAAGAATAACCTCTCTGAGCAGGTTTATTTCCAGGTACGGAGATAGGTGTAGGCCTTTCTTCAAAGTCCTCACAAAGGCAGCAAAGATGGAAGGCGACCTCGGAAGAAACAATCATCCTTGGGATGAAGATTGCCAAAAGGCCTGGGAAGAACTCAAAGTCTACCTGGCCAGCCTGCCGACTCTGCGACAACACCGGGAGGGAGAACCCCTCGTACTGTACCTCACCGTCACAGAAAAGGCCGTGAGCTCGGTCCTGGTGAAAGAAGAAGGGCCGAAACAATGGCCGGTCTACTACGTCAGCAAGTCCCTGCATGGCGCCGAAGTCAGGTACCCCTTGCTTCAAAAAGCTATATACGCCTTGGTGCTTGCAGGAAGAAGACTGCGACCATATTTCCAGGCTCACCCCATCATCGTCCGAAGTAGTCTACCACTACGGGATGTTATGAAGAGAGTGGATCATTCGGGAAGGCTCTCCAAGTGGTGCATAGAGCTTGGCGAACACGAAATCACGTATGAGCCTCGGAAGGCCATAAAAGCCCAAGCATTGGCAGATTTTATCGCCGAAATACCCACCACCGAGGAGAACCACTCAGATCCGAAAGAAGGTGAGCCAGAATGGACCTTGCATGTTGACGGAGCCTCGGGGTCCGAACACCAGGGAGCTGGAATAGTTATCAGAGGACCCGGAGGCCTAGAGGTGATGAAGGCTATCAAGTTCAGCTTCAACGTCACCAATAATGTGGCTGAATATGAAGCCCTCATAGCGGGATTACGCTTGGCCAGAAAGATTGGCGTGAGAAACTTAAGGGCTCACAGCGATTCCCAGCTGGTAGTTCGGCAGACGGCAGGAGATTATGGGGCGAAGGACCCAATCTTGGCAAAATACCACGAGCTGGTAACAAAACTCATCCAAGAGTTTGACGCCGTGCGGATCGAAAATGTACCCCGGCGGAATAACACTGAGGCAGACTGCTTAGCGAAGTCCAAAACATACACCGAGGTGCTAGACCATCCAAGCATCTCCGTGCTAAGCGTAACGACCTCGGGAACAGGGTGGAAGAACCCATAAAGAGATACCTCGCAGAGAATGAGCTTCCCGAAGACGCCGGCAATGCTGCAAGACTGCGAAGACGCGCTGGAAGATTCTTCCTGATTGGTGAAGAGTTATATCGGCAAGGATATGCAAATCCGCTGCAGAGATGTGTGGGCGAAGAGGATACTGAGATGGTCCTCGAAGAAGTTCACGAAGGCATGTGCGGCTCGCACATTGGAACTGATGCCCTTGCAGCAGTGATACTCCGCCAAGGATACTTCTGGCCTACCCTGAGAAAGGACGCAAGGCAGTTCGTCCAGAAATGCGGTAGTTGCCAGAGACATGCAAAAATCCAGAGGATACCCTCGGAATTGGTAACGTCGGCAGACTATCCTTGGCCCTTCGCAGTCTGGGGTATAGACCTTATTGGGCCACTCCCCACAGCGCCCGGAGGCGTGAAATTCTGCGTGGTAGCAGTGGACTATTTCTCAAAGTGGGTAGAGGCAGAACCACTAGCAACTATCTCGGCAAAAGAAGTGCAGAAGTTCGTATGGAAGAACATCGTATGCAGATTTGGCATACCGAGGGTACTAGTAGCTGATAATGGGTCCCAGTTCATAGACAAAGGATTCCAGGAATTCATCAGCGACCTCGGAGTAAAGATGCACTTCGCCCCAGTAGCTCACCCCCAAAGCAATGGGCAGGTGGAAGTATCAAACAGGACCATAAAAGATGGCCTGAAAAAGAGACTTGGGGAAGCCAAGGAGAAATGGCCAGGAGAACTCCAAAGTGTATTGTGGAGCTACCGAACGACGCTACGAAGAGCCACAGGGGAAACTCCCTTCTCACTCGTCTTCGGAACAGAGGCCATTATCCCGATAGAGATAGTTCAGCCTTCAATACGGGTGCAAGTATTTGATGAAGGCGGAAACGACCTCGGTCTGAGAACTAAGCTCGACCTTGTGGCCGAACACAGAGAAATAGCTGAGCTGAGAAGAAAAGCTTTCCAGCAAAGAGTGGCCGCGGCAATCAACTTAAAAGCCAGGCCAAAAAAAATCAAAAAAGGAGACCTTGTTCTCCGAAAGGCCGACTTTCCACCCCGAAGGCCATCTCACGGAGTGCTTCGCGCAAATTGGGAAGGACCTTATCTGGTTCTCGCCGAAGTACGAAAAGGCGTGTACAAGCTTGGCGACGCCGAAGGCGTAGAATTGAAAAACACTTGGCATTCAGACGCCTTGAAAAAATTCTACGCCTAAGGTTGAGCGGAAGAGATATATTGTACAAGAAATATTCTAAGTACAGAATGGTCTGGAGAAGAATGGTCTTGAGAAAAATTTTCAAGTATACCAAATTGTCCAAGACAGAATTCCGCGAAGGTGTTCGCTACGAAAAAAGCAGATGTGACTTCCCGAAGTCCCTTGAGCCACTATGCTCGGGAAAAATGGGAAACAAGAATCTTGCAAAGGTACTCAGCATAATCAGTGCAGAGAAAATTTTCCGAACACCCTTGAGCGAACATGCTCGGGAAAAAGGGAAAGCAAGAATCTCGCAAAAGTACACGCCAAAACAAAAGCAGAGACAATTTCCAAAGACCCTTGAGCGAACGTGCTCGGGAAAAAGGGAAATGAGCAATCTCGTGAAAATTTTCCTAAGTCCCTTGAGCAAATATGCTCGGGACAATAGGAAGACAGAAAAATTTGGCTGAAGGTTTTCCAAAGTCCCTTGAGCGAACATGTTCGGGATAAAAGGAACAAAAAGCCTGCAAAACACTTAGCCAAATTTTTACAAACTTTCCAGAAAGTCTCTTGAGCGAGCACACTCGGGACAAAGGAAGGTAAAAAGTTTCTTTGGTTGCAGGTTTTCCGAAAGTCTCTTGAGCAAACGCGTTCGGGACAGAGGAAATAAAGAAACTTGCAAGAAAGGACTTAGCCAAAAGATTGTTCATTAAGAGCAAACGCTGCCTTACAAAAAAAGTGCCCAAAGAAGGAGCACAAAGGAGAAAAATAAGAGGAGCCCTAAAGCAAACTAGGGAGAGCCGGGCGGACGAAGAGCAGGAAGCTTCAGATGCTCGACCTTGGACCACTGCCACCGAGGTCCCTCAGGAATATTTAGGCCCTCCAGAAAAGAGAGGTCCAAATCTAGGAACCTCTGCAGGACTTGGTGCCGAACAAGGCAGAAGCCGTCCTGAAAGGCGACCTTGGCCATTTGATCAGAAGTATGTTTTTGAACGCCAAGGACGTTGAGCTCGTCCGTCAGCTCAGCAACCTCCTCCTCCAGCTCGCTTATCCCCAGCGTCTCTTCGGACTCCTTCTTCAGAGCCTCGACCTCGGCTCGGAGAGCGTTGTTCTCATCCGTCAACCTCGCCGCAAGACTGTCAGAAACAGCCTTCTCCTTGACAAGATCTCCGTTGGTGGCGAGCAGCACCTTTACTTGGTCGCCGAGGTCGGCAATCTTCCGGGAGGAGTCCTTTTCAAGTTCTTCTCTCTTCTTCGAGAACTCCTCCCGAACGGCGGCGATTTGCTGAGAACAATCCGCTGTCAACTGCTGGTTGCTGGCAACCGCCTTCGCAAGCGAAGCCTTCGCTTCACTGAGTTCCCGCGAAGTCGCATCCTTGGAGGCAGCCTCTCTGGCCACCCGAACTCGGAGGTAACCAGCGTACTCCAGCAGCTACGGCAAGGCAAAAGTCCAGGTTAGTACAAGTCTAAACACTTAGAAAATTGAGGAAAAGTGTAAAGACTATACCTGAGCAGCGTGCTCGGTGACTTTTGCGGCGAGGGTAAGATCCCTCGGGTGAGCCGCCGCAATGGCCCGGAAGGAGGCGTCAGTGGTCATCCCCTTCCAAATCTCCTTCATCATTTTCGGACAATCGTCGGAGAATAAATTCATATCCTCCGTGATTGTCCAAAAGGGCTCCAAGGGGATCTTCCCCTCAGGGATCGTGGCATCGCGAAGGGCCCGTTTCCTCTCATGAATGGCCTTCCAGCCGGTAGTAAGAGGCTCCTCTGAAAGTGAGAAGGAAGTTAGGAGTAGAAGAAAAATTGGTGAAAAAGTAAAGGAGCTGAACATCGCCTGAAGGCATACCTGGAGGAACCTCGGAGACAGTGTCCTCGGGATCCTCGGGCCCCTCGGAAGAAAGACCCTTACCCTTCTGCCGGTACCGCTCCTCGGCAGTGGGTACTTCTACCACTACAGTGTTTCTGGGGGCCTCGAGGCCGAGAGGAGGCACCTCGGCGGAAGTAGCGGGGACCTCGGCCGGCGGAATTTCAACAAGACCAGCCTCTTCGCCAGCTTCTCCTTCCGAAAGCTCTGGCTGAGGAGGCTGGACAGCCTTCCTAGCTCGCTTCACCGAGGGCCCTACCCCTGTCGTCTTCCTTCTTCGGGAAGCCGCCTTCTTTGTCTGCTCCCCCTTCTCCACTTGGCCAGAAAAGAGGGCCTTGTAATAGGCGGCAGCCCCATCGCCCATCTCTGAAAAAGAGAAGAAATATCAGCGTAAGTCCGAGGAAAAAGTATAAAGGGGTGGAAGGTTACTCACTTTCGGCAAAAGATTCGAAAGAAGTCTCCCCCTTAAGGAGCTTGACCAGCCAGGAGTCCTTCCCGGCGATGGCGGGAGCGGGCATATTGAGGTCAGTCACGTGCTCCTTAACCACTTTCAGCTCCCGAAGGACTTCTTCGGTCATCAACCTCCAGTTGATAGGAAAGGGGTAAAGAGCACGAGGAGAGACCTCGGGAGCCCAGTCAACGACTGCCCGAATGCGGGCGTCGAAATCCGCGAACACGGAAGCCAACGGTGGGGTCAGCAGCATCCTCGGATCAACGACGTCTGCGTTTAGCACTCCCTGAGCCCATCTGGTCGGGACACCAGACCAGTTCTTATCCACTTTCAGGAAGAAGAACTTAGGCTGCCACCCCCACCAGCTATCCTTCGTGTTGAAGGTGAAGGTGAATTTTTTGCTCCCGGATCCCCGAGGTAGCAGGAAATAGAAGCCACCCTTCGGGACCACGTAAAGCTTGTAGTACTGCATGAAAATGATGAAGTGGGGCTCTATCCCGAACACGCCACACATGCAGAGGTAGGCGTTAAAATAGCAGTACGCGTTCGGGGGAAGCTGGTTCACAGCAATGCCATGGAATTGGCAGAACTCGCAAACCACCTTCGGGGGAGGATACCGAAGTCCGGCCTTCAGTTGGGCTCGGAAGATGGTAACCTCGTCGACGCGGTTTGAAAAAGCAAAATGGCTAGAACGAGGCAGCTTGGTCACAGCGTAAGAGGGAAGAAAGAATTTTTTCTTCCACCTCTCTAGTTTTTCGGGGGTGGTACAGCAAGGATGGGCCAGAAGAGGTTTCCAGCTCTCGGGAATAGGCATCATAGACATGAAAAAGAGTTTGAGATGGAAAAGAAAATAGTTTCCAGAAAAAACTCAGAAGACGAGTTTGGAAAAAAACAACAGTTTTCCAGAAAAACTCAGAAAAACAGAGGAATCAGAGTACTCTGGAAATCAAAACCCACCAAAAGATTTGCCTGAGGACGCCGTCGTGAAAGTTGGTAGGAAAAGCTCTGATTAAAGAAGCTCCGCCACAGAAAGGAAGATAAAACGCAAGAACAGAGGGCAAAGCAGAGAGAGAGTAGTAAGTGGGACTTATGATAGGATGGGCTATTTATAGGCCAAAGGTGGGTAGCCGAAAAGAGATCATAAGTACCCATTGGAGGCGAACCGTCGCCGTAACTGCCCACTGCACCCGAAAAGGCACGCCCTCTGTAAATGACGCGTCTCTCTTCCAATGGCAAGAAGCCGCGTGTCAACCGCTGCGCAGAAATAGGGGACACGCCTCCCCAAACGTCCCTGGAAAACCGGGACACACCTCCTGAGTGGGACACGTCGTTTGACATCCCTGAAAAGTGGAGATGCGCCGCTCAGTCTGACACGCTTGGCCATCAGACCTGCAGAAATAAAAAGCAGGCCACCTCGAGGACACCAAGAGACAGGCTATGGCTGAACAGCCCATGACTTTTGGGCAAGAGGTGTATCTTCGGTACAGGCTTTGCCTCGGAGACACCAAAGAATAGGCCAAGGCCGAACAGCCCAGACCCTCGGGCAAAAGGTGCGACCTCGGAACAGGTTATGCTTCCCAACAAAACTCCCAACAACAACCTCGGAAAGAGATGCAAACCGAAGTCTTCACTTCGGCTTTCCAGAGGGGGGCATGTGATAGCCAAAGGCTATCGCCTCAAATCTGGCCGAACAACCTGCCACAACAATGGCCAGAAGAACTGGCGCTTCCCGAGAACAGGTGGAATCATGCACCTCGGGAGATAGCCAGAGAGCTCCGAGCCTCGGCACGCCAGTAAAACTTGAGGACTCCATTCGCCCCCCAAGGTTGTGAATAGCGCGCCTTCGGAAAAGTGGCACCAGACATTGCTGCCCGAACATGATTTCCCCGAAGGCGGAACTCCCTGGAACTGGGAACCCCCGAACTGAGGGTATGCTTCCCGAAGAGGCTCTGTCCGAACTAGAGGACGACCTCGCCCAGGGACCTCGGGAGTACGGCAGGAGCATTTATGGAAGCATTTAAGGAAGCCTCTGACACGTCCCACCACAGACGTAAAAAGTCACCCTGACGCGCAGACGCCATCAGAATCACATCATGGCCCGTCTCAGCACAAGGCTCGAGGCCATCTGGTTACCAACTATCTGTCCCCTACGCCCAGAAGTTCAGGAGCATCCGACCGCACACGTGTCATGATCTGAACGGGCTAGGTATTCCTATATATACAGGAAATAAATACTTGACAGGAGGTTGGTAGGCCGGAGATACAGCTCCCACACTCTGAGAAATTACCAGGCGAGACTTTTCTGCCTTTCTCTTTGAGCTAGTGACTTTCTCCTTTTTTCGGCCACCACTGACTTGGGCGTCGGAGGCTCCCCCCCGAAAAAACACTCCGGGGGCCTCCTAACCCTGTTTTCCAGCTTTTCAGGTACTCTCCTTGGGGCGATCCACCTTCCAGGCGTTCTTCCTCCTAGAAGTCTCCTCAACAGTTATCATGACTCAAAATGATGAGGCCCAAGGCTATCAAAATTGATAGCCAAAGAGCTATTGCCCATGAAGACGTTATCCCACGGAGCAATCTAACACCACCCTTGGGACTTTATAATACCAGCCTTGGGAGGAATCTTTCCACCACCCTTGGTAATACACATGGCCGACTCCAGGAAAAAGGCTCCTCTCCACCCTTGGATTTGCACACTACCAACCTCAAGATTATACATCCATCTTCCTTGACAAAGGAAAAGGTCTTCAGAACATGGTCCACCATTCCAAAGGACCTTCTACACTAGCTCTTAGGAAAAGTCCCGGTGCAAGGGGGTTTCACACTTCTGAACGGGTTTCACAGAAAAATGGCAAATACAGTTGAGGGATCTCTGACACAGAAGCCTCGCACACACCTTACCTATTTGCCGGAACTGCTTATGGCCAACTGGAGATGCTTGTCTCTAAAGGTACAGATCGAATCTAGCCAAACATGTGTCCTGATATAAACAAGTTGTGTAAAACTGCCTTCTCCTTCCATCCTCCTATAAATACACAAGAGACTGCCATGTAAAGGGCACGGGACTTTATTCCTTATACTCTCTATTCTTAAACAATTTCTCTCCCGTACACTGACTTGGGCATTGGGGGCTCCTCCCCTAGAAACATACTTTGGGGAGCTCTAAATCCACTTTCTTCAAGAACTCACAGATACCTTCTCACCGAAAGTCTTTCTCAGGCCCGGTATGTCATACAATAAAGATGCCGCCGGGCATCATTTGGCATTGTCTGTGGGAACCCATTCTCAGATCGCTGTTGTTGAGACTCAGTGTTCAAAGGACAAGGGACTCCCAAGGTCCCAGTCTGTGCTAGAACTCAAGCAACGACTGAACGGCCTATGACGGAGACTTCCCTGCCAGAGGACAAGCATCCTCTAAAGGTCACAATGGGCTTCCTCTGCAATTTTTAGGATTCTATCATGGCTGAAATGACACAACAACTTGACGAAAGGTGGTCAACAGCACCTCCAAAAGGGAGAGCATCCTCCATGGATGCATGTCTAGAGAAAAATCATATGTCACCTCGTTAGAGCTCTATAGGTAGGGGTTCTCATGATGAGTCCTCAACAGAGAATATACCATCCTAGGGACATCTTAGTGTGGGAACTGGCTCAAAACATCATAGAACCTCCCATCGGTAAAAGTGCATCCCCATTTGAGAAGTCAAAATCCCCATGCCAGAGAAGTTATACATTGAAAAGAAGATGTCATTCTCTGTTGCCTATGGCTGCCAAGCAATGAGGAGAGACCGGTACTAGCACCTAGATGGAGAAAATCCTGGAGAGGTTGGAAAAGGTGGAAAAATAGGTCTTTTGAAAGACTGTCTGGTCAAGGCTGTCGGAGACCTTCACTGGGGAGGAGTCCCCCTTCATTCGTACGATCGTAAAGGCACCAATGCCCAGCAACTTCTGGGTACCGCGTCCGGAGACATATTATGGGTGCAGTGATCCCCAAGCCCACTTGACAAAATATAAGAGGAGCATGGTCCTGCATGGTGCTGATGACGCCACCCTCTGCAAATGTTTCAAAGTCACATTGTCGGGGGCGGCAACTGTGTGGTACAACTCCCAGGCCCCTGGAACTATAATGGGTTTCCAAGAATTGTCCACCCCCTTTACTTAGCGGTTCAACAGAAGCAGGCTGATGGCAAAGATGATCATCCAGATGTTCGACATTACCCAAAAGAATGGGAAGACCATTCGGGACTATGTCGAGAGGTTTAACCAAGAAGCCCTCAGTATGCTAGACTTCCACCCTGAGGTTTGAATCTTACTGTTAGGACCATCCCTTAGTACTTGGGTTAGGCCAAGAATATAGAGAAAACACCAATTAAACATGAGGGACTTGATTGAAAATGAGGATAAGGGTGTAAGTGCGAACCTAAGAAAGTTTGGGTTTTAGGTGTACATGAAAAATTAGACTATGATGTCTTTGGCATGAAATAAAGTTGGAGGACTACAATGCACACTTGAACTAGTGATGCAAGTGAAACTACAAACCATGAATGAGAACTTTCGGCCACGCAAATTTGTATGGGGACTAGTGGAACATTATACCAACTTTTGGTAATTTTTTATGGCCAGTCAAGCTTTGTGCCCCACCAAGTATTTAAGCCATCATTTCCTTGGTTTGTTTAATTAGTAATTGCCTTGGTGAATGGCCAAAACGTGGATGGGATAATGGCAATTTTCGGCCATTTTAAATAATGCTTGGCAATGTAGGCCTTGAAACAATGTTAATGCCGAAATGAACATATGTTTAAGTGAATAAAATGAAGCCATGGATTCTGGAAGGGCTAAATGAACCATGCAAGCTAGTATAAGGTTAAGTGGAGTATTAAACCAATTTTTGGACATGTGTCCATGGCCGGCTACCATGTCTCCCATTAAGGAATTAAACTAGTATTTTCGGCCATTCTGTGTGTTTTGTGTTGATAGCCGAAACTGAAATGGTTCTTGGTGTTCTTGAATGTTTGCTACCGAATTAATTCCAATTTAGGGTGCAATTGAAGCTTGAAAGTAAGAATCAAGCTCGGTTACTCTCTTTTGGCATTAGGTGACCAAGAAGCTCGAGTTGAAGTTTGGTTTTTGAAGTTATAAGGGGAGGCTGAGACATTGAAGCTAGTTTTTGAGGTATAGATTCATAAATTCACTTGTTTTCTTGGTAATAATCCATGATCAAGTAATTATGGTAGCTAATTGAAGGCCTTGTTGTGTTAGGCAACTTTGAATTGGAAGTTGGTTTTAGCCTTAGATACTCAAGCTCAACTGAGAACTCAAGCTTTGTATTGTTGAGGTAGGATTCATGTTCTACTTGTTTGCTTGGTAAAGATTCCATGACCAAGTAGTTATGAGTAGCTAGGTGATAGTCAATGTGTGCTACGTGATCTTAGTTGCTTAATGGGCATATTGAGTGAACTTTTGGGTTCTAATTGAAATGGTGAACTTTCGAGTTCTTATAGGATTTGCTAGCTAATCCGAGTAAAGGCAAGAACCTAGAGTTCTTAGCAAGTTAGGCCAACTTACTAGTGAACTTGGAGCTCTAAAGGTATTGTGGTCATCTGAAGTGCTTGAAGTGCAATTGGTGAATTTGGTGCTTACTAGTGGTTTCAGCCTATTATGAACTTGTGGTGTGTGTGTGAGTTGTGTGCTTGATTGTTTGTTTATGTGTGCTAACCAATTGTAGGTGGCTTAATTATGCTTATTATGCCTTGGTAACTATATGTGTATTTTGTGTTTTTGTGTTTTCTATGTTTTCTCGCAGGACAAGTAAGCTATGGAGGTTAAGTCTTGGACTTAACTAAATAGACCAACTATGGTCGGTTGTGAATTCTACTGAGTAATTGTTACTCATTGCCCATATATATTTCTTGTTTCAGGAAAGGATATTCAGCTTGAGTAGTTTTGCTTGAGTTGCTAGCTTTTGTGTGCTAATGGTGCTTTTGTGCTTAAGGTATGTGCCAATGTTGTACTTGGCTTAATTGAATTATTCTTACAAGTCTTATGTTTATGGTTTATGCCCAAAACTTATGGTACAAGTTTTGCAAGCTGTGATTAGATTGTGGGACTTCTCTAGTAGAGGAGATGGATGTGTGTTCTTGGGCTTTAGTGTGGTGGTTTGCCTTTATGACTATGAACTTGATCATAGGTTTAGTACTTTAGACAATGGTCATGTATGTAGTTTTTAAGATCCTACTCGGGTACTATAGGTAAACTTGAATGTGCCAATGTATGTGCTTAATTGAATTATTCTTACAAGTCTTATGTTTATGGTTTATGCCCAAAACTTATGGTACAAGTTTTGCAAGCTGTGATTAGATTGTGGGACTTCTCTAGTAGAGGAGATGGATGTGTGTTCTTGGGCTTTAGTGTGGTGGTTTGCCTTTATGACTATGAACTTGATCATAGGTTTAGTACTTTAGACAATGGTCATGTATGTAGTTTTTAAGATCCTACTCGGGTACTATAGGTAAACTTGAATGTAATTCATAACTTTGGCTGATTTTCGACAATGGGTACTCTTGGTATGTTGCCAAGTTAATAGTACTTATACGTAGGCTACTTTTGTGTAACTTAGCCTCGGTTCAATTATGGTTTTGTGTAAGCATTTTGGATGCTTGAATGCCAAGTTATGCTTTGTTATATGGAAGGATGTACTTTGATGCATGGAATCTCTTCTGTTCCTTACTTGACAAAATGTTCATGAACATGAAAATTGATTTCCAAAACTTGATGAGATGGGCTTTTTTGTTGACATGCATTGGAGTAGCACACTTGATGAGCACACATCCTAGACACTTAATATGCCTTGCTTGTATTGCAGGTTACAGATTTACAGCCTTGCCTTGTGTTGCAAATTAGTGGTTACACCCTACTTAAGCTGTAGGTAATTGTTCTAATTAACTCATAAGCCTCCTGGGGCACCTCCCAGCTCTCAGCTTAAGAAAATAAAACTTAAAAACTACCTAACCAACAATGGCTGAAATAGAAGGTAGTTAACAACACCTATTTATAAGAGTGTTTAAATAACTCTTGGGTAGAAATGGTGAGTGGCACTGAGAGTGCACAGGCTGGGGCCTGTGTGGGGTGTCACACTTGCTATGATCAAGAGACTCAGGAGGTACTGATAACTCTTCTATGAGTTCTCGAAGGGTCCCCCTGACACCCTCAGAGAATTCTACCGAAAGGCAGAGCAACAAATTACAATCAAGGAGTTAATGATAGGCAGCCCAAAGTTTGACAACAATCACTCCGATGGTCAGAGTCACCAACCTCAGTATTCAGCCGAAGGGGAGGGCAAACCTTGGAAAGCAAGGCAGAAGAGGCCAGTATCATTCACCCCTCTAAACATTACAAGAATGAACATCATGATGGCCATGGAAAGACAAGGAACCACAATCCAACGTCCGAAGGCCATGACCTTAGACAACAAGAAGAACATGAAGAAATTCTGTCAATTTCACCGAGACCACGTGCACGATATTGAGGATTGTTTCCAGTTAAGGAAGTACATTAAATCTGTGATCAAGCAAGGGCAACTTCTATGATACTTGTGGATGTCATCGCCTGAAGCCCCAGAAAGAAAAGAAGAAGATTGAAAAGAGAGGATGAGGATTATGACTCTAACCGACATCGTAACTGAAGTCCCAGGAAATATTCGCCACCGCTGACCGGTATAATCTAGATGATCGTAACTGGAATACCCTCAACTGAGAGGAAAAGGAAAGCTCACAAAATCACAATGATGGAATTCGGCCACCCAATGAGCAAGCTTGTTCAGAAATATGGGTCTATAATGAAGTTTCCACACGATGACCCTCTATTGACTATGGCAAGGATAGGAAACTGGGATGTCAAGAGCGTGCTCATAGATGATGGGTCTGATAGCCAAAGGCTGTCGCCTCAATCTGGCCGAATACCCTGCCACAACAACGGCCAGAAGAACTGGCGCTTCCCGGGAATAGGTGGAATCATGCACCTCGGGAGATAGCCTGAGAGCTCCGAGCCTCGGCACGCCAGTAAAACTTGAGGACTCCATTCGCCCCCCAAGGTTGTGAACAACGCGCCTTCGGAAAAGTGGCACCAGACATTGCTGCCCGAATATGATATCCCCGAAGGCGGAACCCCCTGGAACTGGGAACCCCCGAACTGAGGGTAGGCTTCCCGAAGAGGCTCTGTCCGAACTAGAGGACGACCTCGCCCAGGGACCTCGGGAGTACGGCAGGCGCATTTAAGGAAGCATTTAAGGAAGCCTCTGACACGTCCCACCACAGACGTAAAAAGTCGCCCTGACGCGCAGACGCCATCAGAATCATATCATGGCCCGTCTCAGCACAAGGCTCGAGGCCATCTAGTTACCAACTATCTGTCCCCTACGCCCAGATGTTCAGGAGCATCCGACCGCACACGTGTCATGATCTGAACGGGCTAGGTATTCCTATATATACAGGAAATAAATACTTGACAGGAAGTTGGCAGGCCGGATATACAGCTCCCACACCCTGAGAAAATACCAGGCGAGACTTTTCTGCCTTTCTCTTTGAGCTAGTGACTTTCTCCTTCTTCCGGCCACCACTGACTTGGGCGTCGGAGGCTCCCCCCCCGGAAAAACACTCCGGGGGCCTCCTAACCCTGTTTACCAGCTTTTCAGGTACTCTCCTTGGGGCGATCCACCTTCCAGGCGTTCTTCCTCCTAGAAGTCTCCTCAACAGTCATCATGACTCACAACGATGAGGCCTTAGCCATCATTTGGCGCCGTCTGTGGGAACCCGCTCGCAGATTGCCGTCGTTGAGACTCGGCGTTCTAAGGACAAGGGACTCCCAAGGTCCTCGTCCGCGCCTGAGATACAACCGGCTGCTGAGCAGACACTCCCAGAGACTTCTACGCCCGAGGAGGACCGCCCTCTGGTAATCACCATGAGCTTCTTGAGGGACTTTCAGCGCTCGGCCATTGCTGAAATGACTCAGCAGATCGACCGAAGATGGCCACAGCAGTCACAGGCCCAGAAACCCTCCTCATCAACACGCCCTCGGGAGAGAAGCCCCAAGTCTACACACCGCAGTTCAGAAAGTGGAGATCCTCGCGGAGAATCATCCACAGAAGATATAGCCCTCGGGAAACGGCCTGTGGGACAAACCGGGTCCAAGCGACCGAGAGTCTCACAGCGAAGCCGTTCGTCGCCCGAGGCGAGGGCCCTGACCCCTCCGCGCCGAACTCGCTCCCCAAAAAGGCGCCGGCGATCTCCCTCCCGCGAAAATGGTCCTAGCGCCACTGCGCTTATGGAAAGGATATTGGCACGGCTGGACAGAGTGGAGAAGCAAGTGACCAGAAAACCCGTTTGGGACAGGCTGTCGGGGGCATTATGCGAAGATGGCTCCCCGTTTATTCGCACCGTCGTTGAGGCAGCTATGCCAGGCGACTTCAGAGTGCCTAGGCTGGAGATCTATGATGGCCGGACTGATCCACAGGCCCATCTGATGAAGTACAGGCGGAGCCTGATAATGCACGGAGCTGATGACGCTACCATGTGCAAATGCTTTGAAGTCACCCTCACGGGCCCAGCAACAGCATGGTACAATTCGTTGCCCCCAGGGACTATCACTGAGTTTCAGGAGTTGTCCACAGCCTTTACCCAGCAGTTCATTGGGAGCAGGCCGACGGCCAAAATGCCTGTACAGATGTTCGACATAGAGCAGAGAAACGGAGAGACGATCCGAGACTATGTCAAACGATTCAACAGGGAAGCACTCAGCGTCCCGGACTTCCGGCCCGAAATCCGCATCCTCGCTATGACACGGGGCCTTCGGCGTGACTCACAGCTGTTCTACGAGTTCTCAAAGGACCCCCCGGAGACCCTCGGAGAATTTTACCGAAGGGCAGAGCAGCACATGACAGCCGAGGAATTGAGGATGGCAGGGCCGAAGTCTGATCATCACCGCGCCGAAGGGTCCAGCCAGCAAGCTCGGCATCTTTCTGAACATACAGGTCGACCACGGCGAATGCGAGGAAAGAAACCTCAAAGTTTCGCACCCTTGAGCACGACACGGACCAACATTCTCATGGCGCTGGAAAGGCAAGGGACGCAGATTCGGCGGCCAAAGGCCATGGCCGCCGATAATAAAAAGAATGCCAAGAAGTTCTGCCAGTTTCATCGCGACCACGGTCATGACACCGAAGACTGCTTCCAGCTGAAGAAGTACATAGAGTCGCTGATCAAACAGGGCCAACTTCGCAAGTACCTGCGGATGCCCTCCCCAAAGGGCAGAAAAGAGGAGGAAGAGAGGGCCGAAAACGAGGACTATGACTCCGACAGGCGGAGAAACAGAAGTCCAAAAAGGCGCCTTCCACCTCCAGTAGGGGTCATCCAAACCATCACCACGGGGCTCCCATCCTCGGAAAGAAAGCGGAAGGCCAGAGAAATTGCGGTTATGGAGTATCAAAGTCCATCAAAGAAATTGGCTCGCAAAGATGGCTCCACTGTCGTCTTCCCCCACGACGACCCGCTGCTGATAATGGCGAGAATAGGGAACTGGGACGTCAAGAGAGTGTTGCTTGATGATGGCTCAAATGCTGACGTCCTATTCTCGCACTTACTGCCGAGCTTGGGCATCTCCAGTAGCGAGCTGAAACCTGTCACCACGCCCACCTTCGGCGTTGCGCCATCCGAACTACCCGTCCTCGGATGGATCGACCTCCCTTTGATGATGAAAGGCACTTCGGTAGACGGAGCAGCTGAGTTGTACGCGTCCACAATGGCAAGATTCATCGTCATGGATGTCCCATCTTCGTACAACGCCATCCTTGGAAGGCGGACTCAGGGGAACCTGCACATTCGCCCCGATGTGAAGTACTTGACTGTCACATTCGCCACCAAGGATGGAGATGCAGAGGTCTTCATCGACCAAGCTGAGGTAAGAAAGGTGTTTGTAAAAACACGAAAGGCTCCGGCAAACAGCTCTACACAAACGGTGGAGGCAAAGGCGCAGGAGAAAGGCAAAAAAGGAGATCCCGCAGAAGCAGAAACGGAAGCAGTAGATCTTGTCCCAGGACAATCTACCCGAATAGGGAAGAGCTTGGCCAAAGGTGATAAGGAAAATCTTGTATCCTTTCTGCTAAAAAATAAAGATCTGTTTGCCTACTCGCCGAAAGACATGCCAGGAGTGAACCCTGGCATAATACAGCACAGCCTCAAAGTAAGCCCGGAAGCAAAACCTATCAGGCAAAAGAAACGAAGCATCTCAGCCCACAAAAGCAACTTCGTGAAAACCGAAGTCCAGCGCCTATTGGATGCTGAAGTTATCAGGGAGGTAAAATACCCCGAATGGTTAAGCAACGTGGTCATTGCCACAAAAGAAGGTAGCAGCAAACTCCGGATGTGCATTGATTTCAGAAACTTGAACGATGCTTGCCCGAAAGACTCATTTCCCCTCCCGCCAAAAGATCAACTGGTAGATTCAACGGCCGAATACGGGCTCCTGAGCTTCCTAGATGCCTTCAGTGGCTACCATCAGATAAGGATGGACCCCGAAGATGAAGAGAAAACTGCCTTCATCACCGAGGGAGGAACGTACTGCTATATCAGAATGCCCTTCGGGCTGAAAAATGCAGGAGCCACCTACCAGAGACTGATGAACAAGGTCTTTAAAGACCAAATGGGGAGAAACATGGAAGTATATGTTGATGATATGATAGTAAAAAGCAAGCTGCCCGGCTACCACGTTGCAGATTTGGAGGAAACCTTCCAAAAGCTCAGAGCCTTCGGGATTCGCCTTAACCCCGAGAAGTGTATCTTCACGGTGACGTCGGGAAAATTCCTTGGGTACATGGTATCCGAAAGAGGCATCGACGCCAATCCTGAGAAGATTAAGGCTCTGCTTGAGTTCCGAACTCCTGCCACAGTCAAAGACGTGCAGAGACTAACCGGAAGAATAACCTCTCTGAGCAGGTTTATTTCCAGGTACGGAGATAGGTGTAGACCTTTCTTCAAAGTCCTCACAAAGGCAGCAAAGATGGAAGGCGACCTCGGAAGAAACAATCATCCCTGGGATGAAGATTGCCAAAAGGCCTGGGAAGAACTCAAAGTCTACCTGGCCAGCCTGCCGACTCTGCGACAACCTCGGGAGGGAGAACCCCTCGTACTGTACCTCGCCGTCACAGAAAAGGCCGTGAGCTCGGTCCTGATAAAAGAAGAAGGGCCGAAACAATGGCCGGTCTACTACGTCAGCAAGTCCCTGCATGGCGCCGAAGTCAGGTACCCTTTGCTTCAAAAAGCTATATACGCCTTGGTGCTTGCAGGAAGAAGACTGCGACCATATTTCCAGGCTCACCCCATCATCGTCCGAAGTAGTCTACCACTACGGGATGTTATGAAGAGAGTTGATCATTCGGGAAGGCTCTCCAAGTGGTGCATAGAGCTTGGCGAACACGAAATCACGTATGAGCCTCGGAAGGCCATAAAAGCCCAAGCATTGGCAGATTTTATCGCCGAAATACCCACCACTGAGGAGAACCACTCAGATCCGAAAGAAGGTGAGCCAGAATGGACCTTGCATGTTGACGGAGCCTCGGGGTCCGTACACCAGGGAGCTGGAATAGTTATCAGAGGACCCGAAGGCCTAGAGGTGATGAAGGCTATCAAGTTCAGCTTCAACGTCACCAATAATGTGGCTGAGTATGAAGCCCTCATAGCGGGATTACGCTTGGCCAGAAAGATTGGCGTGAGAAACTTAAGGGCTCACAGCGATTCCCAGCTGGTAGTTCGGCAGACGGCAGGAGATTATGGGGCGAAGGACCCAATCTTGGCAAAATACCACGAGCTGGTAAGAAAACTCATCCAAGAGTTTGACGCCGTGCGGATCGAAAATGTACCCCGGCGGAATAACACTGAGGCAGATTGCTTAGCGAAGTCCAAAACATACACCGAGGTGCTAGACCATCCAAGCATCTCCGTGCTAAGCGTAACGACCTCGGGAATGGGGTGGAAGGACCCCATAAAGAGATACCTCGCAGAGAATGAGCTTCCCGAAGACGCCGGCAATGCTGCAAGACTGCGAAGACGCGCCGGAAGATTATTCCTGATTGGTGAAGAGTTATATCGGCAAGGATATGCAAATCCGCTGCAGAGATGTGTGGGCGAAGAGGATACTGAGATGGTCCTCGAAGAAGTCCACGAAGGCATGTGCGGCTCGCACATTGGAACTGATGCCCTTGCAGCAGTGATACTCCGCCAAGGATACTTTTGGCCTACCCTGAGAAAGGAAGCAAGGCAGTTCGTCCAGAAGTGCGGTAGTTGCCAGAGACATGCAAAAATCCAGAGGATACCCTCGGAATTGGTAACGTCGGCAGACTATCCTTGGCCCTTCGCAGTCTGGGGTATAGACCTCATTGGGCCACTCCCCACAGCGCCCGGAGGCATGAAATTCTGCGTGGTAGCGGTGGACTATTTCTCAAAGTGGGTAGAGGCAGAACCACTAGCAACTATCTCGGCAAAAGAAGTGCAGAAGTTCGTATGGAAGAACATCGTATGCAGATTTGGCATACCGAGGGTACTAGTAGCTGATAATGGATCCCAGTTCATAGACAAAGGATTCCAGGAATTCATCAGCGACCTCGGAATAAAGATGCACTTCGCCCCAGTAGCTCACCCCCAAAGCAATGGGCAGGTGGAAGTATCAAACAGGACCATAAAAGATGGCCTGAAAAAGAGACTTGGGGAAGCCAAGGGGAAATGGCCAGGAGAACTCCAAAGTGTATTGTGGAGCTACCGAACGACGCCACGAAGAGCCACAGGGGAAACTCCCTTCTCACTCGTCTTCGGAACAGAGGCCATTATCCCAATAGAGATAGTTCAGCCTTCAATACGGGTGCAAGTATTTGATGAAGGCGGAAACGACCTCGGTCTGAGAACTAAGCTCGACCTTGTGGCCGAACACAGAGAAATAGCCGAGCTGAGAAGAAAAGCTTTCCAGCAAAGAGTGGCCGCGGCTATCAACTTAAAAGCCAGGCCAAAAGAAATCAAAAAAGGAGACCTCGTTCTCCGAAAGGCCGACTTCGCACCCCGAAGGCCATCTCACGGAGTACTTCGCGCAAATTGGGAAGGACCTTATCTGGTTCTCGCCGAAGTACGAAAAGGCGTGTACAAGCTTGGCGACGCCGAAGGCGTAGAATTGAAAAACACTTGGCATTCAGACGCCCTGAAAAAATTCTACGCCTAAGGTTGAGCGGAAGAAATATATTGTACAAAAAATATTCTAAGTACAGGATGGTCCGGAGAAGAATGGTCTTGAGAAAATTTTTAAGTGTACCAAATTGTCCAGGACAAAATTCCGCGAAGGTGCTCGCCACGAAAAAAGCAGATATGACTTCCCGAAGTCCGTTGAGCCACTATGCTCGGGAAAAATGGGAAACAAGAATCTTGCAAAAGTACTCGGCATAATCAGTGCAGAGAAAATTTTCCGAACACCCTTGAGCGAACATGCTCGGGAAAAAGGGAAAGCAAGAATCTCGCAAAAGTACACGCCAAAACAAAAGCAGAGGTAATTTCCGAACACCCTTGAGCGAACGTGCTCGGGAAAAAGGGAATGAGCAATCTCGTGAAAATTTTCCTAAGTCCCTTGAGCAAATATGCTCGGGACAATAGGAAGACAGAAAAATTTGGCTGAAGGTTTTCCGAAGGCCCTTGAGCGAATATGTTCGGGATAAAAGGAAACAAAAAGCCTGCAAAAGACTTAGCCAAATTTTTACAAACTTTCCAGAAAGTCTCTTGAGCGAGCACGCTCGGGACAAAGGAAGGTAAAAAGTTTCTTTGGTTGCAGGTTTTCCGAAAGTCTCTTGAAGCAAACGTGTTCGGGACAGTGGAAATGAAGAAACTTGCAAGAAAGGACTTAGCCAAAAGATTGTTCATTTAGAGCAAATCGCCTTACAAAAGAAGTGCCCAAAGAAGGAGCACAAAGGAGAAAAATAAGAGGAGCCCTAAAACAAACTAGGGAGAGCCGGTCGGACGAAGACCAGGAAGCTTCAGATGCTCGACCTTGGACCACTGCCACCGAGGTCCCTCAGGAATATTTAGGCCCTCCAGAAAAGAGAGGTCCAAATCTGGGAACCTCTGCAGCACCTGGTGCCGAGCGAGGCAGAGCCGTCCTGAAAGGCGACCTTGGCCATGTCATCAAAAGTACATTTTTGAACGCCAAGGACATTGACCTCGTCCCTCAGCTCAGCAACCTCCTCTTCGAGCTCGCTTATCCCCAGCGTCTCTCCGGACTCCTTCTTCAGAGCCTCGACCTCGGCTTGAAGAGCATTGTTCTCGTCCGTCAACCTCGACGCAAGACTGTCGGAAACAGCCTTGTCCTTGACAAGATCTTCGTTGGCGGCGAGCAGCCCCTTTACTTGGTCGCCGAGGTCGGCAATCTTCCGGGAGGAGTCCTTTTCAAGTTCTTCCCTTTTCTTCGAGAACTCCTCCCGAACGGCAGCAAGTTGCTGAGAACAATCTGCTGTCAGCTGCTGGTTGCTGGCGATCACCTTCGCAAGCGAAGCCTTCGCTTCACTGAGTTCCCGCGAAGTCGCATCCTTGGAGGCAGCCTGTCTGGCCACCCGAACTCGGAGATAACCAGCGTACTCCAGCAGCTACGGCAAGGCAAAAGTCCAGGTTAGTACAAGTCTAAACACTTAGAAAATTGAGGAAAAAAGTGTAAAGACTATACCTGAGCAGCATGCTCAGTGACTTTTGCGGCGAGGGTATTATCCCCCGGGTGAGCCGCCGCAGTGGCCCGGAAGGAGGCGTCAGTGGTCATCCCCTTCCAAATCTCTTTTGTCATCTTCGGACAATCGTCGGAGAACAAATTCATATCCTCCGTGATTGACCAAAAGGGCTCCAAGGGGATCTTCCCCTCAGGGATTGTGGCATCGCGCAGGGCCCGTTTCCTCTCATGAATGGCCCTCCAGCCAGCAGTAAGAGGCTCCCCTGAAAGTGAGAAGGAAGTTAGGAGCAGAAGAAAAGTTCGCGAAAGGAAAAGGAGCTGAACTTCGCCTAAAGGCATACCTGGAGGAACCTCGGAGACAGTGTCCTCGGGATCCTCGGGCCCCTCGGAAGAAAGACCCTTACCCTTCTGCCGGTACCGCTCCTCGGCGGTGGGTACTTCTACCACTACAGTGTTTCTGGGGGCCTCGAGGTCGAGAGGAGGCACCTCGGCGGAAGTAGCGGGGACCTCGGCCGGTGGAATTTCAACAAGACCAGCGTCTTCGCCAGCTTCTTCTTCCAAAAGCTCTGGCTGAGAAGGCTGGAGAGCCTTCCTAGCTCGCTTCGCCGAGGGTCCCGCCCCTGTCGTCTTCCTTCTTCGGGAAGCCGCCTTCTTTGTCTGCTCCCCCTTCTCCACTTGGCCAGAAAAGAGGGCCTTGTAATAAGCGGCAGCCCCATCGCCCATCTCTGAAAAAGAGAAGAAATATCAGCGGTAAGTCCGAGGAAAAAGTATAAAGGGATGGAAGATTACTCACTTTCGGCAAAAGTTTCGAAAGAAGTCTCCCCCTTAAGGAGCTTGACCAGCCAGGAGTCTTTCCCGGCGATGGCGGGAGCGGGCATATTGAGGTCAGTCACGTGCTCCTTAACCACTTTCAGCTCCCGAAGGACTTCTTCGGTCATCAACCTCCAGTTGATAGGAAAGGGGTAAAGAGCACGAGGAGAGACCTCGGGAGCCCAGTCAGCGACTGCCCGAATGCGGGCGTCGAAATCTGCGAACACGGAAGCCAACGGTGGGGTCAACAGCATCCTCGGATCAACGACGTTTGCGTTCAGCACTCCCTGAGCCCATCTGGTCGGGACACCAGACCAGTTCTTATCCACCTTGAGGAAAAAGAACTTAGGCTGCCACCCCCGCCAGCTATCCTTCGTGTCGAAGGTGAAGGTGAATTTTTTGCTCCCGGATCCCCGAGGCAGCAGGAAATAGAAGCCACCCTTCGGGACCACATAGAGCTTGTAGTACTGCATGAAAATGATGAAGTGGGGCTCTATCCCGAACACGCCACACATGCAGAGGTAGGCGTTAAAATAGCAGTACGCGTTCGGGGGAAGCTGGTTCACAGCAATGCCATGGAATTGGCAGAACTCGCAAACCACCTTCGGGGGAGGATACCGAAGACCGGCCTTCAGTTGGGCTCGGAAGACAGTAACCTCGTCGCCACGGTTTGAAAAAGCAAAATGGCTAGAACGAGGCAGTCTGGTCACAGCGTAAGACGGAAGAAAGAATTTTTTCTTCCACCTCTCTAGTTTTTTGAGGGTGGTACAGCAAGGATGGGCCAGAAGAGGTTTCCAGCTCTCGGGAACAGGCATCGCAGACATGAAAAAGAGTTTGAGATGGAAAAGAAAATAGTTTCCAGAAAAAACTCAGAAGACGAGTTTGGAAAAAACAACAGTTTTCCAGAAAAACTCAGAAAAACAGAGGAATCAAGTACTCTGGAAATCAAAACCCACCAAAAGATTTGCCTGAGGACGCCGTCGTGAAAGTTGGTAGGAAAAAGCTCTGATTAAAGAAGCTCCGCCACAGAAAGCATGATAAAATGCAAGAACAGAGGGCAGAGCAGAAAAAGAGCAGAAAAACAGTAAGTGGGACTTATGATGGAATGGGCTATTTATAGGCCAAAGGTGGGTAACCGAAAGAACATCATAAGTACCCATTGGAGGCGAACCGTCGCCGTAACTGCCCGCTGCACTCGAAAAGGCGCGCCCTCTGTAAATGACGCGCCTCTCCTCCAATGGCAAGAAGCCACGTGTCAACCGCTGCGCAGAAATGGGGGACGTGCCTCCCCAAACGTGCCTGGAAAACCGGGACACACCTCCTGATTGGGACACGTCGTTTGACATCCCTGAGAAATGGAGACGCGCCGCTCAGTCTGACACGCTTGGCCATCAGACCTGCAGAAATAAAAAGCAGGCCACCTCGAGGACACCAAGAGACAGGCTATGGCTGAACAGCCCATGACTTTTGGGCAAGAGGTGTATCTTCGGTACAGGCTTTGCCTCGGAGACACCAAAGAATAGGCCAAGGCCGAACAGCCCAGACCCTCGGGCAAAAGGTGCGACCTCGGAACAAGTTATGCTTCCCAACAAGACTCCCAACGGCAACCTCGGAAAGAGATGCAAACCGAAGTCTTCACTTCGGCCTTCCAGAGGGGGGCATGTGATAGCCAAAGGCTGTCGCCTCAATCTGGCCGAATACCCTGCCACAACAACGGCCAGAAGAACTGGCGCTTCCCGGGAATAGGTGGAATCATGCACCTCGGGAGATAGCCTGAGAGCTTCGAGCCTCGGCACGCCAGTAAAACTTGAGGACTCCATTCGCCCCCCAAGGTTGTGAACAACGCGCCTTCGGAAAAGTGGCACCAGACATTGCTGCCCGAATATGATATCCCCGAAGGCGGAACCCCCTGGAACTGGGAACCCCCAAACTGAGGGTAGGCTTCCCGAAGAGGCTCTGTCCGAACTAGAGGACGACCTCGCCCAGGGACCTCGGGAGTACGGCAGGCGCATTTAAGGAAGCATTTAAGGAAGCCTCTGACACGTCCCACCACAGACGTAAAAAGTCGCCCTGACGCACAGACGCCATCAGAATCATATCATGGCCCGTCTCAGCACAAGGCTCGAGGCCATCTAGTTACCAACTATCTGTCCCCTACGCCCAGATGTTCAGGAGCATCCGACCGCACACGTGTCATGATCTGAACGGGCTAGGTATTCCTATATATACAGGAAATAAATACTTGACAGGAAGTTGGCAGGCCGGATATACAGCTCCCACACCCTGAGAAAATACCAGGCGAGACTTTTCTGCCTTTCTCTTTGAGCTAGTGACTTTCTCCTTCTTCCGGCCACCACTGACTTGGGCGTCGGAGGCTCCCCCCCCCGGAAAAACACTCCGGGGGCCTCCTAACCCTGTTTACCAGCTTTTCAGGTACTCTCCTTGGGGCGATCCACCTTCCAGGCGTTCTTCCTCCTAGAAGTCTCCTCAACAGTCATCATGACTCACAACGATGAGGTCTTAGGCCATCAGGGTCAAACACCGATGTTTTTTTTTCTCATTTATTGCTGAATTTGGGTATCCCCAAGGGTGATCATAAACCTGTTACCTTGCCTACCTTTGGCATTGGTCCCTCAGAACTCCCAGGACTTGAATGGATTGATCTACCCCTGATGTTAAAGGGTAGCACAATCTAGAAAAAGGAAGAACTCTTAGCTTCTGCCATGACAAGGTTCATCGTCATAAATGTCCAATCTTTATACAATGCAATCCTCATAACGCAAACACAGGGTAATCTTCACAATTGACTACATGTGAAATACTTGACTGTCACAATCGGCACGAAGGAGGGTGATGCATAAATGTTCACCAATCAAGCCAAAGTAAGAAAAGTTTCTGTCTAAAAAAGACAGAGCCTGGTGAAAGTTCATGTTCAGACTTCAGCAAAAAACAACATACTAGGCAAAGATGAGATAGAGAGTGAAAAAAGTGATCTTGAAAAGATAGAAACAGAGGATGTAGAACTTGTCCCGGGCCGAAGTACCCAATTGGGAAAAAAACTGGCCGAATGAGACAAGGAACAACTTGTATCTCTTCTATGAATGAACAAAGATCTATTTGCCTACTTTTCGAAGGATATGCCCTGGGTAGAACCTTTGAAACTGAAGGGACTTAACTGATGTAATAGACATGATGAATAGCCAATGATTTGATGACATCTGTCACACAACACGAGAAATAAGGGCACGCCTTCTGGCACTTGCAGGCCTATATTGCCAATCCTGAAGTGATGTGGCTATCCGATAAGAAGATAGGATGGTTCATTGGCAGAAGGTAGGAATGAAAAACCCCAAGGGAAAAATAGCTCCTCACCATCAAAGATACAACCTTGGATAAATTGAGGGTTTGGCTTGAGGATAGAACATCTTCTCATGTTTTGAAGATGCAACCTTGCCAGAGCTAAGAACACAGATAAGGAAGTCCCAGAAAATGCCGAAGATACTATGTCGGCAAAAGGATGTGTCTTGTGCCAAGAAACCTGGTTGTGCCGAGGAAATGACCTCGGATAAAAGAAGTTCTTCTAATAGGGACAACTGTAGCTTCCCAAAGGAAAGATTCTGGTAAACATTTTCCTAGATGATTAGTACTCCGGAGGGGGGCATGTTATAGCCGAAGGGCTATCACCCATGAAGACAGTCTCCCACGGAGGAATCTAACACCACCCTCGGGACATTATAATACCAACCTCTGGAGGAATCTCTCCACCACCCTCGGTAATACACATGGCCGATTACAGGAAAAAGGCTCCTCACCACCCTTAGATTTGTACACTGCCAACCTCAGGATTATAAGTCCACCTTCCTCGACACAGGAAAAGGTCTCTCAAAGATGGTCCGCCATTCTGAAGGGCCTTTTCCATAATGGGGTCTCACACTTCCAAAGGGCTCTAAGAGAAAAATGACAAATATGGTTAAGGGGTCTCTAACACAGAAGCCTCACACACGCCCCTATCCTTTGGCCGGAACTACCTACAGCCAGCTGAAGATGCTTGTCTCCAAAGGTACAGATCGAATCTAGTTGAACAAGTGTTCTGATTTGAACAGGCTATGTTAAATGGCATTTTCCCTGCATCCTCCTATAAATACTTGGGAGGCTCCCAAGTAAAGGACACGGGACTTTCTTCCTTATACTTTCAATTCTTAAACAATTTCTCTCCCGTTCACTGACTTGGGCGTTGGTTGATCCTCCCTCAAAAACATATTCTGGGGAGCTTTAGCCCACTTTCTTTAAGATCTCATTGATATCTTCTCACCATAAGTCTCTCTCAGGCCCAGCATGTCATACAACAAAGATGCCACTGGCCATCACAAACATTACTTTTCAATGCAATCCTGCCTATGTTTGTATCTTCGTTAACTAACATGGCTTGAATATGAGCATGTTGCAGGGTGTGCTTGTCCTACTTCAGCTTATAAATTTTGTAATTAAAATTTAGATCAGTGTTATAAAGGCATGTCCTCCATTTTTTAATGAAATTTTCTTCCCAATCGACCCTATTGTCCTACATGAAAGCATATAGCTTTGATTTAAAGGGCTATCTAAGACTTTAAAAGTGCAAATGCAAGTTCAAAATAGAAAACAAAAGGTAATTAGAATAATAAAAAATAGAAAAATTTATTGCTTGGGTTACTTCGCAAGAAGCACACGGATTAGCATCATCAGCTAGACAACCTTCTTGATAAATCAAGGGGGCCCCTCCATCCACTCCAAAACCTTGCCACCTGCATGATTGTCTACCATTTGATAGAAGGATGAATTCGATGTTCTACTTGGATCTGGTTTAGTATTCACCGCAAAGCACCTACAAGCTTCTTTGAAAGCATGTTAGGCAATCGACCTGACTGAGTCTCAAAATTTTGCATACTCGTTCTCACATTCCTCAATTTTGTTTCAGTTGCATCAATTTGAGCATCATAAAGTTGCATGAACTTCAATATTAATTCTTCTATAGTCGAATGGCCTTAAAAGATTTCAAATAAAGTCCACCTAATCAATTTTGCTAGTCCAATTTTGTATCTAGGAGTCACAACCTAAGTGACCAAATCCACATAAATGTTTTTGCATCATTATGGCTTGCTTTTTGGAAGTAGAAAAAATTTTGAATTTTCTTGTTAAAGCTTGAACATGATTAGCTAATGCAAAGTAAGCATCATAATTTTGAACAACAGTTGCTTTCTTTTGTTTAATTCTGGATGATGATTGCCATTGGTAATTGTTCATAGCCATCTCTTAAATCCGATCCTATGCTGCTTTAGGTGTTTCATTGTTTAAAATATAGCTAGCTGCTACATCAATCATCAGCTTAGAGGCATGATGTAGACCATTGTAGATTGTCCGCAACTACATCCATGTATGTAATCCTTGATTCAGACATCTCCTAAAAATTCTTTTATCTTTCGCAAGCTTTATAGAGTCTCAAAATCCCTTTAGCTAAAGCAGAAATATTGTTATGAAACCTTGCCATCTTAGTTGGAGGAAAATACTTGAATAGAAATTTCTACAAAAGACGATTCTAAGTGGAATAAAACCTTTAAGAAGTGATGTCAACCAATGTTTTGCTTTTTCTTTCAATGAAAATGGGAATAGCCTTAATCTAATGCTATCTTCACTACCTTTATTAATTTTGAATGTATCAAAAAGTTTTAGGAAGCTAGTAGCATGAGAATTACGATCCTTATCTATGGAACCAACAAGCTAAACACAATGCAGGACCATTTGAATAATATTTGGCTTGATCTTAAAAATATTTACATTGATAGAAGGTCGAACAATACTGGATTTCATCACTTCAAGAGCAGGCCTAGCATACTTAGACACTGTCCTTGCTTGATTTCGATCTTCCATGATTAACTACTCTTGGTTTAGCGTTCACCACTTCACCACCAATCATGACTCCTCAAAGCTCTTTCAATATTTGGATTAGCGCTCACCACTTCACCAAGGGGGCTACAAGTCATGCACTAATTCTCGTACAATAAAAGAACAAGAAATTAGATGAATACAAATAAAGTACAAAATTTTAAAAGTAAATACTCGAAGAAAATAAATGGAAAAATTAATAAAGATTAGAGTTTCAAGTAGGAATCTCAACAAATGACCCCTAGCAATGGCACCAAAAACATGACAGTGATTCTTCCCACTACACTAATTCAAATTAAATATAATGTGGATGTGTTAAATCCCTCTATCCTTATGGGAACTCTAAAGCATGTGAACAAATCATTCAACTATCACAGCCATAAGTATCAAGATCATTTTTCTCGCAGGAACAGAGTGTCTACTGTACTAAACCTCTCTTTATTCCTTAGCTAATACGTAAAGGGTTGTTTAGCTAACTATCAAAAACTAAACTAGTGTAGCCAAATAAAAAAAGAGTAACAATAAAAAATAGATAAATAATAAACCATCAAGATATGCCATCCTTAGATATGAATCCCATAGAAATCTTATGCATTACTCTTACTTTGGCTTAACATGCATACAATTAACTAGGATCGTAGAGTACTCTTTCAAATAGATTAGCCACTCATTACTCTGAATGATTATCAACTATGGTTAAGTTACAACTAGGGTATTTAGTCCTACTCCACTTCTTTAGAACACACTACAAGTTAAGAGTCTCATTACCTAGTGTCACCCTAGTTTAGAGGCATTGATACTAGTTAATTATCGCTTACTATGAGATTATCCCTTCTATCCAGTGCTGATCCACAACAAAGATACTAGTAAATCCCTACAAATAGTCATCATCAAACATTGAATTAATAGGCAACACAGGCATGTTTATCTTAGATACAAGTGCGTCTGATTCTGACACAAGTGTGTTACAAATTGTGTTAACTCCAATTTCTTTAAAATATTGCAACTCAGCTTGAAAACTCTTCAAAAATCCTACCTCATGATAAAAGTGCTAAAATAAGACTTAAAATTCAATATAAGGCAATTAAGCATGAATTCCTACAAAAAAAAATATATGAAAAGACAACCAATTATCAAGGAAAAACATATAGAAAATATGTTCACACATGCATATGTCAAGCACCTTTGCCAGTAGCTCCCTCCTCCTGGAATACAGAATCAACGGTTAAAGTTATGATAGTATCACCTTCGTGTGCCTCATTTGTCACTCTGTTGGTCACATTTCCTTAGTGGCCACCTATGGTGGAAGGCAGCTAAAAGTAAGCATTGGAATCATCACCTTGCTATGAGAATGAAGGGAGAAAATACCCAAAAGTTTCAGCAACTCCAGGTTGCCCGAAATGTAGTTGCACTACCTCCTCCAACCTCACAAACTATGCATCAACAGAGGAAATGTGGTTGTCAACATCAAGAAGGCAACTAGTCATGAACACAAGCCTCTTTATAATCAATTCCTAGCCCTAAACAATCATTGTCATGGGTGGGGTTGTAACACTTGTAGAATTGGAAGCAGTCAGGTCCCTGCAGTAGCCTGCTCCTTAGCCTTAATCACAACTTGGACCCTGAGTAAAAACTAGAACAAGCCATCTGGGAGGATGATCTTCATCAATATCCCTGTCGACTTGAGCAACTCCAAGTTGGCCATATTAGGCATCAATGACTCTGTGAGGTTCTTTCACCATTGAAGGAGGCTTGGGTTCTTTGTCAACCTAGTAATGAACGATCCTACATAGATAACCCTTATGCTTGCCATGTAGATGATATCTTGAACCCACCAAGCAAAAGCATGACCAACATGGTGGTTAGGGTTGGAAAAAGTTGACTGACCTGATGTCCTGGCCCACCCACCTGAGAACAAGCCTATACCAAACCATATTTGGCCAAAAAAGGCAATGACCTAAAACCAGCTATTCCTTGCCTGAGCTAAACCCATACACAACTAAAGTGCAACTCAAGAAAATGCAAACCCGACAACAGCCGAATGCAAACCCAAAATGACCTGAGGACTAAGCTAGACAAGGCCTAGTTTTAATCTAAATCTAATGGCCAAAGGGCTATTACCCTTCAGAAAGCCGAGCTCTGACAGAGCGCCACCCTCGGTAAGGGTGAGCATCACCTTCGAGAAATACGAGCGCCAACCTCAGTAAGATAGGGTCTGACCTCCTGACCCGACCTCGAAGATCCACCATCACCTTCGGGGAGTGCTAGTATTAACTTCGGGAACACGGTGTTCTACCACCCTTGGTAAGATGGCCTGACCAGCTTTGGGAGAGGTAGACTCACCATCCTCGGAAGAGGACAACATCCTCCAAAAGGAGTACCCCATACCGAGGGGACTCACGAATGACAGGAGCAACCTCGGCAAGAAGCTTTCCCACCCTAAAGAGGTCTCTTTCACTGAAGGGGTCTCAAGGATACAACAAAAATGGTTAATGAGCCTCTGACACGCCGCCGTTGTACATGTCCTGACACGTCACCTTCGTCTATGTCCTGACATGCAGACCTCCCATGGCCCTAACTCCTAACCAAGATGGCCTACGGCCGCCTAAAGGTCCCTGTTTCTGAAGGTACGGACTGCATCCAACCAAACACGTGTCATGATCTAAGCGGGCTACGTCGAGCAGGCTTTTCTTGATACCTCCCGATAAATACTTGGGAAACGACCTTGGTAAGAGGAGGACACTACTCTCTACCCATTACTCTCCATCTAGCTAAATACTAACTTGGGCGTTGGAGGCTCCTCCCCCAGAAAAACACTCCGGGGATCTCCTAACCCCCGTTCTTTGAATCTTTCAAGCAGCCACCCCCTCCAGAAGCCCCTATTGCAAAAACCCTCTTTGCCGAAAGTCCCTGTTGGAGGCCACTATGTCATACAACCAGGATGCCAATGGGCATCATTTGGCACCGTCTGTGGGAACCCATTCTCAGGTAGTTGTCGTTGAGACTCGGCGTTCTAACGACAAGGGACTGCCAAAGTCCCCGTTCGCGTCGGAAGCTCAACCAGTGACTAAGCGACCCGACAGCAGGGACTTCCTTGCCTGAGGATGAACATCCTTTAACCGTCATGATGAGCTTTCTGTGTGATTTTCAATGCTCTGTTGTGGCTGAAATGACGCAGCAACTGGACCAGAGGCGATGACAACAACCTTCGGTGCAAAGGGCGCCCTCGTCAACGCCTCGTTGAGAGAAAAGTCCGAAATCAACTCACCGGAGTTCGGGAAGCGAAGACATCTGTGATGAATCCTAGATGGAGAACGTGACTCCCAGAGTTTGACGTACTAGAGAAACAGCGTCAAAAGGGGCCAAGACTTTTCACTGGTGAAGTTCTTCACCGGAGGAAAGATCACAATCTCCCAGCCGCCGAAGTTACTCCCCGAAGAGGCAGAGTCATTCTCCGTTGCCGAAGGCCTCTAGGCAGCGAGAAGAGCCCAGGGCCACCATCCTCATGGAAAAAATCCTAGAGAGGCTGGAAAAAGTAGAGAGGCAGATCACCCAAAAGCCAGTATGGTCTAGGTTATTTGAGACCTTCACTGGAGAAGAGTCACCCTTCATCTGGACGGTAGTAGAAGCGCCAACGCCAAGCGACTTTCGAGTCCCCCGCTTCAAAACCTATGATGGGCGCAGTGACCCTCAGGCCTTCCTAACCAAGTACAAACACAGCATGGTGCTACACGACGCCAATGATGCCACCCTTTGCAAATGCTTTGAGGTCACCCTCTCCGGTCCGGCGACTACGTGGTATAACTCACTTGCCCTTGGGACAATAATGAGTTTCCAAGAGCTGTCCATAGCATTCATGCAACAGTTCATCGGCAGTAGGCTAACAGCAAAGATGCCTATCCAGATGTTCGACATAGCATAGAGAAATGGGGAAACCATTTGCGACTATGTCAAAAGATTTAACCGAGAGGCCCTGAGCATGCCAGACTTCGGTCCTGAAATACACATCCTCGCCATGATACGGGGACTTCGGCAGGACTCACAACTCTTTTACGAGTTCTCGAAAGACCCTCCAGACACCCTTGGTGAGTTCTACCGCAGAACCGAATAGCACATGACAGCCGAAGAGATCAGAATAGGAGGATCAAAGCATAACCATCATCATCCCGAAGACAAAAGCCATCAACCCCGGTACCTAGCTGAGGGCAGGGGAAAAACTCGGAAGCAGAAGGGGAAAAGACCCATGTCATTTACTCCCCTAAACACCTCCTAAACAAACATATTGATGGCCATGGAAAGGCAAGGAAACCCAATGCAGCTTCCGAAGGCTATGACTTCCAAAAATAAAAAAAAATATGAAGAAGTTTTGCCAACTCCATCGGGATCATGGGCATGACACCGAGGATTGCTTCTAGCTGAGGAAGTACATCGAGTCTCTGATAAAGCAAGGCCAAGTTTGACGCTATCTGCGGATGCCCTCCCCAAATGGGAGAAGGGAAGAGGAAAGGAAAGGAGATGATGAGGAATATGATTCCGATAGGCACTAGAATTGAAGTCCCAAAAGATATCCGCCACCTCCGGCTGGAGTAATGCAGACAATTACCACTGGACTACCTTCGGCAGAAAGAAAAAGAAAAGCGAGGGAGATTTCGGTAATGGAATTTGGTGACCCATAAAAAAAATTTGTTCAGAAAAATGGGTCTACCATAGTTTTCCCTCATGATGACCCACTTCTAATCATGGCAAAGATAGGGAGTTGGGATGTCAAAAGAGTACTCCTCGACGATAGTTCTAATGCTAACATCTTATTCTCTCATCTGCTGCCGAGTTTGGGTATCCCAAGAGGCGATCTCAAGCCTATCACCTCCCTTACATTCTAAGTAGGTTCGTTCGAACTCCTTGTCCTCCGATGGATTGATGTCCCCCTAATGCTAAGAGGAACGTCACCGCAAAACAAGGAAGAGCTTTTTGCTTCTACAATAACAAGGTTCATCGTCATAGATGTCCCTTTGTCATATAATGCCATCCTTCGGAGGCAGACCCAAGGAAACCTCCACATCCGCCCAGATGTGAAACACTTGACCGTCACCTTCGCAACAAAAGAGGGAGATGTTGAGATCTTCAACAACCAAACGGAAGTAAGAAAGGTTTTGTAAAAGCAAGAAAGGTCCCTGCGAAGAGCAACACACAGACTTCAGGAGCAAAGGCCGTGCTTTCAAGGGAGGCAAAGGGAGAAGAAACGGAAGACCCTGAGAAAATAGAAACAGAAGATGTAGAACTTGTCCTAGGCTTAAGTACCCGAATGGGGAAAAAACTGGCCGAAGGTGACAAGGAAAAACTTGTATGTTTCTTATTAATGAACAAATATCTGTTTGCCTACTCGGTGAAGGACATGCCTGGGTAGATCCTTACAAATCCAACATAGCCTTAAGGCGCGCTTAGAGGCAAAGCTTTTCCGACAAAAAAAGTGAAGCCTCTTGAGGCATAAGAACAACTTCGTCAAAACCGAAGTCCAACACCTAATGGAAGCTGATGTAACCAAGGAAGTCAAATAGCCCGAATGGCTTAGTAATGTGGCTATCGCCACGAAGGAAGGGAGTGATAAACTCCAAATGTGTGTCGACTTCCAAAACGTGAACGATGCCTACCGTAAAGATTCATATCCTCTGCCACCAACAGATCAGTTGGTATATTCAACCGCCGAATTTGGCCTCCTTAGTTTCCTTGACGCCTTCAGTGGGTGATGCCCTGTAGCATCTTCGTTGGGTGACATTACGACTTCGGAAGGGATTTCCTGGAGGAGAGAACATCTGGCGTGTGAGTTTCCCAGGGGAGAATACCTAAAATGCTCAGAAAATGGGGTTAGGAGGTCCCTGGAGTATTTTTCCGGGGAGGAGCCTCCGACGCCCAAGTCAGCGTTATAGGAAGAGATGGAGAAGGAACACTAGGAGGTTAGCTGGCCTTGCGTGTGCGTATATTCTGAGAAAGGGAGTCCCCCCCCTTGCCAAGTCCTATTTCCTGGTATTTATAGAGGTGCCCAGCCCGTTAAGATTGTGACACGCGTTCGGTCGGATGTGATTCACATTTCCAGGCGTAGGGGACAGGTAGCCATTTTGTAGGCACCTCGGGTCTGAGACTGAGACAGGCCGTGACAGGACTTGGACAGCGTCGGCGTGTCAGACAGCCACTCCAGGCGGCGTGTAGCACCTGCGTGCGACATGTCAGAGGCTCCTTAAATGCTCCTGCCGTATCCCCGACATCCCCTGGGTGAGGTCGTCCATCGGCAAGGACGTCCTTCTTTGGCAGGTGTACTATCAGTTCAAGGAGTCTCCTAGCTCGGGGGTTCCGCCTTCGGGAGAATTATTCTCCTATTTTGGAATAGCTGGACCTTCGCTTCCGGAGGCAATCCGCTTGGTCCCCCCGGGGGAGCTGGTAACTTTGAAGTCCCTGAGGCATTAGCCGAAGTCCCGAGCTTGACACATCTGGACTTTGCTCCTTCCGAGGTCAGCGATAGCACCTCTTTCGGGTGACATCAAGCTCTCCAGCTACTTTCTTCGGCAGGAGGCATGGGGTGAGAGAGGCGATAATCCTTCGGCAATAAGTGGGTATCATCAAATTAGGATGGATCTCGAAGATGAGAAAAATACCACCTTCATCACCAAAGTTGGCACATACTGCTATGTTCGACTGCCCTTCAAGCTCAGGAATGTTGAAGCCACGCACCAAAGGTTGATGAACAAGGTCTTCAAATCCCAAATCGGGAGAAACATGGAAGTCTACATCGATGATATGATAGTTAAGAGCAAACTACCTAGTAGTCATATCACCGACCTAGAAGAAACATTCCACCAACTGAAGACCTTCGAAATCTGTCTCAACCTCGAAAAATGCATATTCAGGGTGAACGCGGGTAAGTTTCTCGAATTCATGGTGTTAGAGAGAGGTATTGACGCCAATCCAGAAAAGGTCAAGGTCTTGCTGGGGCTCCAAACTCCTACAACGACTAAGGATGTACAAAGACTCAGAGGGAGAATCACATCCCTCAGCAGATTCATTCTCAGCTAGTGGTCCGACAGATGGGAGGGGACTATAGTGCGAAGGACACAACATCGGCAAAGTATCATGAGCTTGTATCAAAGCTCATCCGAGAGTTCGACGCAGTGTACATGGAGAACGTACCTCACCGAGACAATGCTGAAGCAGATACTCTAGCCAAGTCAAAAAAGTCCACCGAAGTACTAAGTCACCCGAGCATAGCAATAATGAGCATAGCAGCCTCTGAAAGTGGATGGAAAACTCCCATAAAAAAGTATCTCACAACCTCGGAGCTTCTCAAAGACCCTCGTGAAGTAGCAAAAGTGCAAAAACATTCGAGACGATATTTCCTAATTGGAGAAGAGTTATACCGACAGGGGCATGCGAATCCCCTGTAAAGGTGTGTCAGTGAAGAGGACATGGAGACAGTCCTCAAAGAAGTCCACGAGGGGGCTTGTGGTTCCCACATAGGAATTGATGCCCTGGTAGGAGTACTACTTCACCAGGGGTACTTCTGGCCTACCCAAATAAAGGACGTGAGACGGTTTGTTCGAAGATGTGACAATTGCCAAAGACATGCCAACATCCAGAGGTTGCCTTTAGAAATGATAACTTCAGCTAACTACCCTTGTCCCTTCGCAGTATGGGGTATTGATCTTATAAATCCTCTCCCAACGGCACTCGGAGGAGTGAAATTTTGCGTAGTCGCAGTAGATTACTTCACCAAATGGATAGAAGCAGAGCCCCTGACAACCATTTCGGTGAAGGACATACAGAAATTCATCTAGAAGAACATCGTGTATAGGTTCGGCATACCAAGGGTGATAGTCGCAGACAATGGTTCCCAGTTTGTTGACATGGGATTCCAACAGTTCACTGTTGAGCTCGGGATAAGAATGCACTTCACTCTGGTAGCTCACCCACAAAGCAACGGATAGGTAGAGGTGTCTTATAGAACCATAAGGTATGGTTTGAAAAATAGATTGAGGGATGCAAAAGGAAAATGGCCAGGAGAACTTCCTAGCGTGCTATAGAGCTATCGGACGATGCCTCGAAGAGCCACAGTGACACACCTTTCTCACTCATCTTTGGAATAGAGGCCATTATTCCAATTGAGGTAGTCCAACCATCGGTTAGGATACAAGTGTTTGACAAAGAAGGGAATGATCTCAAGTTGAGAATTATGCTTGACCTAATTGACGAACACAAAGAAGTGGCTGAGCTTAGAAGAAAAGCTTTTTAGCAAAGGGTAGCCATAGCTGCGAACTTGCATGTTAAGCGAAAAGGAATCAGGAAGGGAGACCTTGTTCTCCGAAAGGCTGAGTTTGAACCCTGAAGATCATCTCACGGAGTACTTCGGGCAAACTAGGAAGGGCCTTATTTTTTCCTTGACGAGATTCGGCCAAGAGTCTATAAGCTCGGTAATACCGAAGGCAGAGAATTGAAAAACACATGGCATTCAGATGCTCTGAAGAAATTCTACACTTAGAAATTTTTTCAGGAAATTGTACAATTAGAAAAATTTCTAACTATAGAAAAGCTTTCTGGGAAAAATAGCCCCACCTAAGAAATCTAGCTGAACAAGGTGCGAGTATTTACTTGTGAAAATCACACATTTTCTCCAAAGGCGCGTCAACTGAATGTGGCTAATAAAAATGAGGCAAAGCTTTGCCAGAACCGATGTTGTGCCGAACTGAATGTGGCACGAAAAGTATTTTCCCGGGAGTCCTAGACCGAAAGTGGTCAAACTAACTCTTGGAACTGAAGATTACTTAAGGAGAAATATGGCTTGAGACTTAGCCAAAAATTTTTAGGAAAGAAAGAATTTTATTAAGGAGCCTTATTACAAGGAGGAGATTACAAGAAGAAGGTTACAAAAAAAAAGGAAAAGTAAAACCCTGGACACCTAAAGGACTACGCCATCATGAGATGCTCCCCTCCCCGCCATCCTTTGTTGCGACCTTGGGCACCGAAGGAAGGGCGAATGGCAGGTTGAGGTGATCTATCTTGGACAAGGCCCAGCGAGGCCCCTTGAGGATGACCAAGGCCGCCAGGAAGGAGAGGTCGAGGTTGGGGTGCTTTGTCAAAACTTCATGTTGAGCCAGACAAAAGTCATCTTGGAAAGCAACCTTGGTTGCTTGGTCAGCCTTGTCTTTCTCGATGGACAAGGCATCCAGCTTGTTCTCCAACTTGGCGACCTCCTTCTCAAGCTTCTTCACCTTCTTCTTCTTTGTCTCATTCTTCAACGCTTCGACCTCGTCCTGAAGATCAGCATTATCAGTGAGGGCCTTCGTCAGGAGAGCAGAGTCCTCATTTTTCTCCTTCTAGTAGGCCTTATTGGCCGAAGTTAGCTTGATAACCTTCGCACTAAGGTCGGACATCTTCTGGGAGAAATCCTTTAAGAGTTCCTCTTGACCCTTCAAGAACTCCTCCCGAAGCTTGGCAACCTCCTCCTTGGCTATTTTGCTCAACTCGACGTTCTTAACGATCGAGTTGCTGCAAAATACCTTGGCCTTCTCTAGACGATCTTCGGCCCAAGATTGGACCAAAGACTGTTTCGCTGCCCAAGCTCTGAAATATCCACTGTACACGAAAAGCTACAAAAAAAGAAGGACATTTGGTGAAGTTTTACAAAAGAAAGCTAAACACTTCAAAAAATTTGGAAAAAAGATGAAGGGCCTAAAGAATACCTGGATAGCGTGTTGGGACATCCTCACAGCGAAGACCTCCTCGTTCGGGCATTCATCTGCCAAGGACTTGAAAATGGCTTAGGTGAGCACGCCCCTCGCCATTTGGGGAGCTATTTCCTAGCTATCTTCGGAGAACAAATTCATGTCCTCCGTGAAAGACTAGAAAGGCTCCCTCGGAACCTTATCCTTTGGGATATGGGAGTCCCGAAGGGCCCATTTCCGGGCGTGCTTCACCATCCATGCCGAGGGCGCCAGTTCTTCTGCAAAGTCACACCGTAGTTCCATCAGTACATTGTCCCTTAGCCATACGTGTAAAAGATGGAGAATGATAAAAATGTTCGAATTTATAAAGAAATGGCTAAGGGGCAAACCTGGCGAGACCTCAATGATGCCGTCGTCCGAATCGTGGACTTGCTCCACTTCAGCAGGGATGTGTTTGCCCTTGCTTCGTCTTCGCTCCTCAAGCTCATTGGCAGAAGGGCCTCCTACCGAAACGCCCAGGATATCCACCAAAGTGATGGTACTCCTACCTCTTCAACATCTTCCGGAGGGGGGGAAAAGGGTCCTTCTTTGCTTTCTTGGACAAGGATGGTCCCCTTCCAGCTGCCTTCCTCCTATTCGAGATGGCCTTTTTCTTCTGTTCGCCATTCTCGGCCTGGCCAAGGAAGATAGACTTGTAGAAGGTGCCTGATTGGTTGCCCATCTCTGAAAAAGAAAGAAAATACCAGTGTAAGTCCAAAAGGATAGTTATACCAAAATTTAAAAAGTAACTTACTCTCAACAAGGGTTTCATAAGTGAGCTCCCCCCAAAGGAGCATCACCAGCCATGACTTCCTCCCGTCGATGGCAGGCATTGGCATGCCGACATTGGTTTTGTGCTCCTTGAGCACCCCTAGCTCCCAAAGAACCTCTTCGGTCAGGAGGTTCCACCAGATGGGGAAGGGATACAAGGAGCGTGGTGGGACCTTGGCATCCTAGTCGGCGACAGCTGGGGTACGGTTGTCAAAATCCTCAAACCTTACTGCTAACTCAGGAGTTAGCAACTTCTTGGGATCAACAACGTCTGTCTCCAGTATCCCCTAAGCCTACCTAGTCGGCACGTACAACCACGCCTCTGCCACCTTCAAGAAGAAGAACTTCCTTTGCCACCTTCGCCAGCTGTCTTTAGTGTTGAAGGTGAACATATATTTTTTGCTCCCAGATCCCTAAGGTAGCATGAAATAAAAGCCACCCTTCGGGACCGAATAGAGCTTGTAATACCGAATGAAGATAATGAAGTGGGGCTTTACCTTGAAAACCTTACACATGCAGATAAAGGCATTGAAGTAGGAATAGGAATTGGGAGGAAGTTGATTTATGGCTATGCCATGGAATTGGAAAAAGTCACAAATCATCTTCGGCGGGGGGAACCGAAGTCCAACCTTCAGTTAGGCTCAAAAAATGGTAACCTCATCCGATTGGTTCATGAAGCTGAAAAGGCCGGGACGGGGTAGCCTGATAACAGCATAAAAAGGAAGAAAAAACTTAGTTGTCCACTTCGTTAGCTTCTCCAAAGTGGTACAACACGGGTGAGACATGAGAGGAAGCCAACTCTCTGAAGTAGTTTGGACGGACATGATTGGGACTTGGGAAGACATGTTCAGTTAAAAGTAACGGCTCCGGGAAAGAATGCGAAGGGACTTCGGGAAAAATAAAACAACTTTGGACTCTAGAAAAAAAGGAAATAAAAGAAACCGAGGAGCATTTGGAAGGGAAACCCACCAAAACATTTGCCGACGTCGAGGTTAGTAGTCACCGTCATAAAAATTTGCCAGAAGTCGCTCCGCAGCTGGCACCGCCGCAAAAGAGAATGAAGAGCTTGAGAACAGACGAGAGTAGGATAGAAGCAAAGGAAAATAAATGAGGGCCATGAGGGGAAAGAAGGTTTATATAGGCCGAAGGAGGTAGGCGAATCGTCGCAATAACTGCCCCTTGAAGGTGAATCATTGCCATAATTAGCTGCTGAAGGCAAAGAGACGCGGCTGCTATAACCGATGCCACCATCCCCCAATAGCTGCATGACACGTGTCATCTAGCACAGAAGACGAGGGCACGCCTCCTAACAACACAGATGCCTAGGCAGGCTCATTGGAAGAGCAGTGCCAAACTAATTATAAGACATGACGGTTCACTAACACGCGGCAGAAAATTTGAGAGGAGGAACACACACTTCAAGAAAAAGCCAAGGGCCTAGCTAAGAGACGAGGAGTAGCACCTACACCCTACCTCGTCTGGGAAGGCACACCTTTGGAGAACGAAGTGTCCCCTGCCCAAAATAACTGCCAGCCTTCATAAATGGGCGCCACGAAGTACTTTGAGAATCTACATGCCGAAGAAATCACTTCGGCTTTCTGAGGGGGGGCATGTGATGGCCAAGGGCTATTACCCTTCGAAAAGCCGAGCTCTGACAGAGCATCACCCTTGGTAAGGTGAGCATCATCCTCGAGAAATACGAGCGCCAACCTTGGTAGGACAGGGTCTAACTTTCTGACCCCCTAACCTCGGAGATCCACCATCTCATTCGGGGGGTGATAGTATTAACTTCGGGAACACGATGTTCTACCGGCCTTGGTAAGATGGCCTGACCAGCTTTGCGAGAGGTAGACTCACCATCCTCGGAAAAGGAGAACATCCTCTGAAAGGAGTCCCCTGTGCCGAGTGTACTCTCAAATGACTGGAGCAACCTCGACAAGAAGCTCTCTCATACCGAAGAGGTCCATTTCACCGAAGGGGTCTCAAGGATACGACAAAAAATGGCTATGGAGCTTCTGACACACCGCCCTCATACATGTCCTGACATGTCACCTTCATTTACGTCCTGACACGCAAACCTCCCGTGGCCCTAACTCCTGACCAAGACGGCCTATGGCCGCCTAGAGGTCCCCATTTTTTAAGGTATAGATTGCGTCCAACCAAACACAAGTCATGATCTTAGGTCATTCTTTTCCGGCACATATAACCTATTTTGGAAGTATAGCAATCCTTGCTTATAGGAGAATCCTTGAAATAGTTCTCCCTTTTTTGGGCAGACACCAATCCAATGTTTTCATCACCAAGTTGTGCTTCCCTGATGAGTTCCTTCCATTCAGGGGTAATTATGAGCACATTAAGTTGCTTATGCTCCCAAGTTAGCCATTGACTTGCTAAGCAAGTAAGGCTAAAGGTCTCGGCCTTAGGTTCCCCTCCTCCTCCTTTAAGCATTCCAGTATAATTCCTGCTTAGGGCATCTGCCACTACATTGGCTTTACCAGCAGTGTATTCAATTACATAGTCAAAATCCTTCAGGTACTCCAACTATCTTCTCTGTGTCATGTTTAAGTCCTTCTAGGTGAAAAGGTACTTGAGGCTTTTATGGTCTATATAGACCTTAAATTTATTACCCAATAGCTAGTGTCTGAATTGCTTAAGAGCAAAGATTACTGCTGCTAGTTCTAGGTCATGCACTGGATACTTCTTTTCATGTGGTCTTAATTGTCTTGATACAAAAGCAATAGCCTATTTGTTTTGCATTAGGAGACAACCTAATCCTACATGAGATGCATCAGTGTACACCTTATAATCCTTTTCATGATTTGGTAAAACCAACACAGGAGCTGTTGCCATCATCCTTTTTAGCTCTTGGAAGCTTTCTTCACATTTGCTTTCCCATACAAAATTACGGTTCTTTCTAGTTAACTGGGTCATGGGAGCTGCTATAATAGAAAATTTTGGTATAAATCTCCTACAATAGCCAGCTAACCCCAAGAAACTTCTGACTTCTCTCACATTTTGAGAGGATTAGGTTGTCTCCTAATGCAAAACAAACAGGCTATTGCTTTTGTATCAAGACAATTAAGACCACATGAAAAGAAGTATCCAGTGCATGACCCAGGGAACCCAATTTCTTGAGTCTAGAATTTACATTTGCTTAATTTCCCATAAAGCTTATGTACTTGGAGCAAGCTAAGCACCATTTTTAGGTATTCTTCATGAGTTTCCTCATCTTTTGAGTATACCCGAATATCATCAATAAAGACCACCACAAAGTGATCTAGGTATGCTCTGAACACCCTGTACATTAGGTCCATAAAAAATACAGGTGCATTTGTGAGCCCAAATGGCATCACTGTATATTCAAAGTGTCCATACCTAATCCTGAAAGCAGTCCTACGTATGTCTTCCTTCTTGACCCTTAGCTGGAAATAACCAGACCTTATATCTATTTTACAAAATATCTTTGCTCCTTTCAACTGGTCAAATAGATATTCAATTCTTGGGAGGGGGTACTTATTTTTAATGGTCAAGGCATTAAGTTTTCTGTAATCTATACAGAGCCTAAGGGTTCCATCATTCTTTTTCACAAATAATATAGGTGCTCCCCAAGGAGACACACTGGGTCTAATGAACCCCTTTTCAAGTAATTGATCCAATTGCTTTCTTAACTCTACCATTTCAGGTAATGCCATCCTATATGGAGCAGTAGACACTAGGGCTACTCCTAGTACCAATTTGATTTTGAACTCCACCTCTTTCTTAGGTGGCAGCTCAAGTAGGTCTGTAGGGAAAACCCCTGGGAAATCCTGAACTATAGGTATGTACCTAAGTTCACTAACAACTCCCTGTTCATTTAGTTCCAGGTATTCATATTCACTTTCTGGAGTTACTAGTTTTAATCCTTCCACTTGGTAGTCCAAGGCTAACTCTAGTGATTCGTCCAGTTCATACGGTTCGTAACCAAGCATCCACAATTGTCTAGCATGACAATTTATAACCACCTTATTTTCACTTAGCCAGTTCATGCCTAACATCACATCATAATCACAAGTGTCTAGCACTATTAAGTCTGCTCTCAGTTTCAGTTTGTCAATGTGAATCACACAATTCTCAACTATGTGATATGTAAATAAAACTTCATTGCTAGTAGTTTTAACCAAATACATGTTTGTTTACTTCTAAATTCATGGTCTTAAGCAAGCTAGCAGAAATTGTGCACAATGAAGCTCCCGTGTTAAACAGTGCAAACACTAACTACCCATTAAGGTAAATAGTACCTTTCAAGACACTCCTGCTAGTCCTCTATAGACTAGTTTCTTTCCCTACTGCCTCAACCTCAGGGGGTGCATTCGGCACCTCTGAACTTGAGGCAGCCTAGTGTTAGTGTTGTGCCCAAAAAGCCAATCATGAGATGATTGTATTTTTGCAAATTGAGTCATGATATTTTATTGAGGCATTAATCCAGCAATTTTGTTTGTTGTTTTGTTTCTGCGTAACGTAATAAACATAATTGTAACCCTAGAATAATGATATTGTTAAACGTCCCTAGTATAGTATTATTGTGGAGCGGGTTGCAATAATACATAATGACTAGCATATGTGGAGACTAATATGAGATATGTAGTCTACATATGGGTACAAGTTGGAGAACTTGTGTACTGGACCGACCCACCATGAGAACACTTCATGGATCGTTATATGAGTGTCATAAGTGATTCTCATAGTGATCATGGTATATGTAGTCCTTCGACCTAAGATCATCAAGGTTCCCTACATGTGAGTCACATACTTTGATACTTTCCTTTGTTGCTCGTAACTGAGTGAACTTGAAGGAGGTCATTGGGTATGTCACATATCATGCGGAGGGATTTGTATGATCAAGATGGGATTTGTCCCTCCTATGTAACGGGAGTGATATCTTTGGGCCCCTTGATAGAGTGAGACTTAGAAAATGCATGGCCATGCTCCGATGAGTTGATATATGATATCAATGTCATCAGTTTAAGTTAGTCTACTCGGTAATCAAGAAACCAAAGATTGGGCTATACGAGAGTGACACATTCCATGTCTCGTGCTTAGTCTTGATATCTTGGACAAAGGGACAATGGCATATATCGGTGATGATCATAAAGGTTTAGTCGATTCACCGACAATCTTGTCACTTGGGTAGCAATGATGTGTTGCTAGACACCGCTCATTGCTTATGATCATAAATGTGATTTATGATCATTGCCAACATGGCAAGAGCCTATTGGGTCGCACACATAGAGCTATTTGGATCATTAGAGTGCATGGGCTAATTATTTGGGTTATGGTTTCACTTTAATTTCGTATTAATAATGGGCCAAGGAGTTGAGCCATTATTAAGCCCGAAATTAAATCCTAATTGGATTAGGGTTTTGAAACCCATTAGGCCTGGAAGTTGAGTCTCACTATAAATACAACTTTTAAGTGAGAAATTCGTAGGTCTCCTTGCCCTAGCCTCCCAAAAGGACAGCCACACTCTTCTTTTGCAATTCCTTGGAGGACGCAAGCTAGCACTGCGAGCGCAAGAGAAATGCATCTGCCGGGACGTGGTGGAAATGTGGTGATCCCGAGAGGCTCGTGTGGATACCATAGAGAGCCTGAACACGTCAACTGTTCAGGTTTTGTGATTCGACTCTACAGTTGAGTGAGAGATCTCAACCGAAAATTAGGTATGAAATTTTCGAACACCCGGTTTACCCCGTTTCACTTGGATCCTGGAGGGTTTCGGTTAAATTCCGCTGCACTGTTTGGCTCCCGAAACCCAACACCTAGGTGCTTGCCTTCCCCTAGGTTAGGCACATTTGTCCTCCCCTTGGTTAGGCACATTTGTCCTCAGCCATGGCTTAGGTATATGTCCACCAGGCCCTCTGGAGTTGTACCTTTCTGGAATTTTCCTATCATCCCCTTTTTTAGGACAATCCCTCACCCAGTGATCTAGGGCTCTACACTTGTGGCATCCACTGGTCATTTTGAAGCATGGCTTGTTGCCATGAAACTTCCCACAAGTAATGTACTGAGGACCATATTGTTGTGGCCCCTTCTTTTTCTTGTTTCCTTTCTTTCCCCCACTTGGCTCAACTTCTTCCCTAGGCCTCTTTTGATGTTCTTTCTGTGATCCACTTCCATTCCCTAAACCACTTCTGGTTTTCTCCTTGAACTCTTCCTCAAGTGCAATAGCACTCTTTACTACTGAGTAGCAGTGTATAGCTCATACAACTTTGAGGATCTGCCTCAACTCAGGCTGTAAGCCTCTCAAAAACCTTTTGGTCCTTAACTCCGTCTATCCATCATACTGAGGAGCATATCTAATCAAGGTATTCAACTTCTGCTCATATTTCATGACACTAAGGTCTCCTTGCTCTAACTGATCAAACTCAACCTGCTTCTGATCCTTCTGAGCCTCATTGATATACTGTTGTTCGGAGACTTGAAGGAACTCAGCCCATCTCATGGATCTCTTCCTTATAGCTGGCCTCCTTTGGTTTCTTTCCTGATAGGTTCTCTATATAGCTCTCGATTAGAGCTATTCATTTCCATCCAACTTCAAGGCGGCTAGAAGTACTTTCTAGGTAGAGGATACATCCATCCTCTCAAATATCTTCTCCACCTAGTATATCTAGAATTCAGCTTCTTCAGGGTCACATCCACCCTTGAACATAGGGTTTTAATGCTAGGAATCCTTCCAATTGGCCCTCCCTTAATCCACCTCTTCTTGATCTTTCTTCTCTAGCTTCAGTGTCTTGGGTTCCATTCTTTGTGGCCCTCTTCTAGCTGTAACTTCAACAGGAGGTTCGGTCCTTCTTGACAACACATAAGTATCCATCTCCTCTATCTCTCGGCTTTCTTTTACTTCAGCCTTGGGTTCCTGCCTCACTTCTGATCTCATCCTTCTAGCCCTTGCGTGTCTCTTCTCCTCATCTCCTTCATCTTCCTCTCAATCCTCTCCATTCTTGCTTGCTTGATCATAGTTCACTGGTTCTTTACCAGGCCTTCTACTTCCCCTGCCTTCACCTTCTATGTTTACTCCTGCCCTTGTTTGTTCTAGGCTTTCCTATGGTTGGGCTTGGCCTCTAGCCAAGGCTTGCATTCCCACCACAAGTTGTGCCACAGTGGCTTATAATTTTTCCATCATCTGCTCCATTCTTTCTTAACTGCCCCTGCTAGGTCCAGATATATGTTCCCTGGCATTTGAATCTTCAACCAAATTAGGCTCTAAGGCCTCTAGTTGCCTTTCAAGCTCATCTATATGCATTCCATCCCTAGGATGGGTTGCCCTACATATGTTCAATAAGTACAAGTCTTATATAAACCTATGCGGGAACAAGATTAGGCAAAATACTATAATTTAATCAGAAGCTATAAACCAAAGCTCTGATACAACAAAGCCTATCACACCCCACATAGGCCCTAGCCTGTGCACCTATAGTGCTAGTCAACTGTACTACCAAGGCACTAACATTTTTATTCAATTCTTGCAGTTATAGTGTTTTATGTATAAACTTAGGTCTCAGCCAATTTACCTCTTTATAGTTCAATACATGTAATCTTAAGACCAAGGCCTAAGAGGTGCCCCAGGAAGCTAAGTCCAATAGTTTTAGTCCATTAATTGCATTTCAAGGCAAGACTTATAACGTTGCTTGGAACACAAGGCAAGGCATATACATTTTTATACTTAAGTGTTTAAGGTGTGTGCTCATGAAGTGTGGCATTATAATGCATGTGAACCAAGAAGTCCACATCTTTCAATGTTTTCAAAACATACTTTTCATGCTCTTACACATTCGGCCTAACAAGAACCAAGAGAGGTTTAGAACATTATGGTCCAAACTTTCCTGTAACAAGTACAAATAACATAACTTGGCATTTCATTCATTCATAATATTTACAGAATAGTTCCATGATTCAACCGAAGCTATATGTACACTAAATATCCTCTACACAAGTACTAAACACTTGGAACTATACCAAGAGTACTAAAAATTAGAAATAACCATTGTTATGCATTACATGCCCATACTTCCTATTAATACCTGAGACTACTTTGAGGCTACAATACATGTTACCCACTCTAGGGTAGTCCAATTATGGTGCCAAAATTGTTCATTTAAACTCCCAGGATTGGTAATGTCCTGTAGGCCATCAGAACAGTACCCATAGTGTGCATACCCAAGTGTCCCTCTTGGGCACTACGTAAACACATGCATATTGGTCCAACCATCACACACATATTCCCATTTCATGCACACCATGGCAGCAGAGAAGGAAAACATTAGCACAAGTCTTAATCTTGGCTACCACACATTAGGCAATCTTATTAAATTCTAGTGACCAGCCACTGCGCCTGTAACTTCCACTAAAAAAATGACCATTCTAGCCACATACCCCCTATTTTATTTGCTCCATTACCAATTAGAGACTTAGAGAAAACCAAGAAATTTTTTTTACATCAATAGCCCACCTATGGACCAAGTTATGGATTTTTTAAGTTGGTTACAAAATTCTGACCAAATAAACAGTAACTTAGCCAACTTTGCAATGTCATATCCTTCCCTACAGGGCTTCAAATTCAGAAATTCCAAATCACCCTTCATCCTCTAGATGTTTTCTAGGTGTGGTGGGAATTTCATACCAAGATTCACTCTACACATGGAGATATTAAACTTTAGGTCCAGAGTCAAAATTCTGGCAACTTTTGGACCATTTTGCCCACACAATTTTTCCAAACCATGCAAACACTTGATTCACAAGGGGAAAACCCTCCAAATATATCCCATATATGTCCATTACACATAGGAATTACATTCTATTGCATCTAGCAACTTTCTGTGGCTAAAATAGAATTTACAAGTAAGCAACCTATCATTCACACTTAGGCAGCTTTGCACCACATCACTTACATAGCCAAAACATTACTCAAACGTTCAGTTACTTGTCTCATCTTACGTACACTACATGTACATGCATACATGCACTACATAATGGTCTTAAGTTAGCTAAATACACACCCGAAGTTCCAGGAGTGCCTGAGACACAATGGACTCCAGAACATGATGGTGGACAGCTGCTGCAGAACACAATAAGTACAACCATTAAAAATACCAAATGTGCTGCTAAAATCACCAAAATTTCCAGATCATAACTATACATAAGGAAGTTCATGTACCTGAATTTTCAGATCAAAACTCAAACTACAAATGTTAGTTTGAATGTGATCTTTCTGCTGGACCTGAAATGACAGAATTGAGGGGAGTAAGTTTCATTGAGAAACTTAGTAAGGGTAACACTTGGTTTCTTAAGGTAATGTGATCCTCATTCAAACCTGCATCCAAAGACAATAAAACATAAAAAGCACAATGCATATATACAAGATATAGCAACAAATGCAGCAGCCGTTCACAACCAACAAACACATGAAATGCAGCAGCAACAATAACCATAGATTAGTCCATAAAACACATAATAAACTTAAGTAAATCACTATGGCAGCCCTCCTCAAGCTAATGCTTGGTCTTAGGAAAATTTCAAGAGTAGTTATTACTAACTTTGGGCTCTAGAAACCCTCACTTTACTGCCATCATTGTGCCCTTCACACTAGGTCACAAAACCTTTAATAAGTGCACTCCCCTCACTAAGCTTGGTTCATCAAGCTCATGGCTCTCTTCCAAGCTTAGCCCTAGCTCCATGGATGTTTGAAAATTGCAGAAAATAGTCCATGAGAGCAAGAGAACCCTTACCTTGACTGGTATTCTGAAATTGGAACTTGATCCTAGGTGCATTCAAGTCTTAGCACCACATAGCTTACAATTGGCCTTTCTTGCTTTCTTTTGCCTTCAATTTAAATCTTGGAGGCATGGTGGCTATGGAGGAAGTGTGGCTATGTTATTGGGCAGGAGGAGGATGAAAATGAGAGAGGGATAAGTGATTTGGTCACTTGAATGGCCTTAAATGAGCTTAAGGGTACAAAATACACTAAAACAAGTCTAACCTTGCTTTATGTCATTTTCCTTCTCACTAATTATGGTTTCTTTGTCTTAAACTCATTGGTACACATGTGCCCAACATTTTTGACTAATTATCAAGTCTTGGCTACCTCCCCCATGGTGGGATAACCCCACAATTCCACCCTCAGAATTAAGTCAAAAGCTTGAACACCTTAAGGTTTACACTAGGACATTTAGGTCTTTATTGCCTTTAGTGTTTCCTTTGTCGAAACTTGTCATCCATGGGTAATTTGGTCCTCCAATATCACTTTCATACCATTTATATCCTTCCCAAAACTCTCCAAAGCTCTTTCTTGAGAGTTTTGCAATTAAGTACCCAAATTTTCAAAACCTTACAAAAAAGTGCATAGGTTGCTTGACAAATAAGCAATCCTTAAGGCTTTTCATGGGGGCCAAGTTACCAACTTGGAACACTTTTAAGGAGGTGTTGATTATGCCTTTTACCCCCCACACTTCAATCACTATGGTGAGAATTACACAATATAATGGTTTTTAGCCATTATGATACACTTGTAATTCTCCCATTTTGTGAGGTGGTAACAATCCTCCCCCCTTTAAAAATTTTGGTCCTCCAAAATAACATTTAGCTTCGGGTATTCTTCAGGATACCTTGTCTTAAGGTATTTTTCAGTTTCCCAAGTTGCTTCTCTTTCAGAGTGGTGTGACCACTAAACTTTAACCCTGGGAATATGTTTGTTTCTTAACCTTCTGGTATCCTTGGCTAAGACAGCTATAGGTTTCTCTTCATATGTCACATTAGGTTCCAACTGTATGTCTTCCACTACAATAGCATGCTTTGTGTCCAATAGACACTTCTAAAGCATACTGATGTGACAAACATTATGAACACTTGACATACTTGGCGGTAGAGCTAACCTGTACGTTACCTTGCCAACTCTGTCCAAGATCTCATAAGGACCTATGTATCTTGGAGCTAACTGGGTTCCTGTGCCAAATCTGATAGTGCCTTTGGTTGGTGCAAGTTTCAGCCAAACATTGTCACCAAACTCTACTTGAGATCCTAGAAATTCTTTTCACATTTATCAATCCACTCAAATGTTTGACACTTCTTGGTCAGATGAGTAAGAACTGAGGCAGTCATGGAAAATCCTGATGCAAATTTCCTATAGTATCCAGCTAATCCAAGGAAACTTCTGATTTCCTTCACAGTCTTTGGTCTTTCCCACTCTTGCACTGCCTTGACCTTTTCAGGGTCTGCCTTAAGGCCTTGTACATCTATGATGTGTCCTAGGAAAGACACTTCCCTTATCCAAAATTCACAGTTGGATAACTTGGCATAAAGCTGATGTTCCAATAGAGTCTTTAGGACAATCTTCAAATGATGTTCATGTTCATTTTTATCCTTGGAATACACTAGGATGTCATCATTGAACACAACCATAAATTTTTCCAGATGTGGTCTAAACACCGTATTCATCAGGTCCAAGAAAGCAGCTGGGGGATTAGTCAAACCAAATGGCATGACTGTGTACTCATAATGCCCATATTTGGTCTTGAATGCAGTCTTAGGAATATTTTCTCCCTTTACTCTCAATTGGAAGTATCCAGATTTGAAATCTATCATGGAGAAGATCTTAGCTCCCTTGAGTTGATCAAATAGATCCTTAATCCTAGGGACTGGATACTTGTTCTTGATAGTCACTGCATTAAGCTTCCTGTAGTAAGTGCATAGTCTCAAATATCCATCCTTCTTTTTCACAAAGAGAACAGGAGCTCCCCATGGTGAAACACTTGGCCTTATGAACCCTTTTTCAAGAAGTCCATCAGGTTGTTTCTTGAGCTTATTCATATCTATGATTGGCATTCTGTAAGGAGTTATGGATATTGGACTAACTTCTAGTTGGAGCTTGATTTCAAAATCAATCTCCCTTTGTGGAGGAATACCTGGCAGGTCTTTTGGAAAGACTTGTCGAAAGTTTCTCACTATAGGTATTCTGTCCACTTCCTCATCATAGTGCAATTCATTCAATGCATAATAGTAATCATGCTCAAAAATCACAGGTATCTCATCTAATACCTCTAGCTCCATGCCATGCATTTCATACACTAATTCCTTAGAATTCACTAATGCATGCACTTCACCATTAGGCAATGTGATTTCCCTTTTAGCACAATCAATTCTTTTGTTATGCATAGCAAGCCAATTCATACCCAGCACTAAATCATACTTAGGAATGTCCAACACTAGCAGATTAGCGATAACCTTAGTCTTTCCTACTACTATCTCACAATACTTAGCTAGGTCATTAGTGAAAAGACATTGACTACCTGCTATTTTCACTAAGGATATCCTAGGAATGACTTCAGTAGGCAATATCATGGCTTCAACAAATTTCCTAGCCACTATAGACACAAATGCACTAGTATCAAACAGAACACTAATAGGCATACCATTAAGGTAAATGTTACCTCCTAGTGCACCTCTATGCTTTGATGTCTCTGGCCTCTCCACTTGGAAGACTCTGCCAGCTCTCTGCACTGGAGGCCGAGGCACTAGAGGAACTTACCTCTGCTATCCCTCCCTTGGTGCTACCTTTCTAGGTACTGCCCCAATAGGGCTTACTGGACATTGGTCTTCTGGCCTCCTTTGAGCCTATGGGAAGTCTTTGATCCAATGATCCATGGATCCACATCTTAGACACGCTTTGGTGTCAAAATAGCAAGGTTTCTTTCCATGAAACTTCTTGCATTTAGGGCACCTTAGGTCAGGGAACTTCCCCTTAACCTTGCCCTCACCACCAAGATGAGAACTCTTGGAAATTCCCCTGCCATGTGGTGGCTTCTTCTACTTGCCTCTTGCCTGACTACTTTCCCCTGTTCCACTGGGAAAGTAATTAGTCTTATACTCCTCTTGCTCTACTACTAGAGCTTTTTGCACTACTTCATAGTATGTAACTGCTCCAAAAGGTCTAACAGCCTTTCTAATGTTTGACTTTAGGCCTCTAACAAATATTTTGGCCTTCAATTCCTCCATTCCATGATATTGAGGAGCATACTTCAGCAACTGATTGAATTTGTGCTCATACGCTAGGACACTGAGGTTGTCCTACCTTAGAGCATCAAATTCAACTTGCTTCATATCCTTGATGGCATCACTGATGTACTGCTCCTGGAACAGCTGTGTGAACTCTGGCCAGCTCATCTCAATATCTCTTCCTGGCCTTCTACCCTCCTGCAAAGCATACCTATCTCTGGTGTTCTTCCACCATATCTATGAACTACCTACCAAGTTGTAAGTAGCCAGTGACACCTTCTTGGTGGAGCTGAGTGGCATCCTCTCAAACATCTTTTCTATGAAGATTAACCACTTCTTATCTCTCTCTGGCCTAGCTCTTCCATCAAACTATGGAGGTCTTAGGCCTTGGAACCTCTCCAATAGTCTGACCTCATCTAGGCCTTCTAGATCCTCTGATCTATGTCTCTTGGATCTGTGAGAGCCCTCTGTATGGTGATGCTTTCTATGACCTCTATGATCTCTCTTCTTTATCCTGGATCTTCTCTCATGGCCTTCGTTAGTCTCATTCCTAGTGCAGGAATGGTCATACACTGAGGGATTGGTCCTGGACACCTGACCAATCTCTGACCTTAGTCTTCTTCCTCTTGGATTTCTCCTATCCTCGTCTTCCTCCTCAATGGTCTCATCATTTGTATCTTATAAGCTTCTAGAAGGAACAAATTTAGATGTGTCCTAGTATCCTTTTCTCGTTACTACTGTGCATCCTGAACTGGTTCTGCTGGAGATACTTGGACTCCTTGCGGTTGTGCTTGAATAAGCCTTACTAAGTTCTCATTGAGTAGAGCTAAGTTTGTCTGAAGTTCTAACCAAACCTGAGCCACTTTAGGGTTTGGTACCCCCTATTGCCCTTGATTCCCTCTATTCAGTCCATTTATTTGTTGCCTAGAGTCAGTAGGAGGCCTTAGGGATGGTTACCCTCTCCTTGTGGCAACCATATTTACTTCCTGAGTTGGTGATTCATCATAGAGCACATATAAAGATCATAGGTATTTCAATGGTACTTGACACTAGCAGCTGACTAAACTGAGTTCATGTATGTAGATGCATGCAATGCAACTATATGCTATGTACATGTATAAACCATGCTTTGATACCAACTTCTATTACCCACTCCGGGGTAGTCCAATTATGGTGCCAAGATTGTGCATTTAAACTCCTAGGATTGGTAATGTTCTGTAGGCCATCAGAACACTACCCTTAGTGTGCATACCCAAGTGGCCCTCTTGGCCACTATATAAACACATGCATATTGGTCCAACCATCACATTTCATGCACACCATGGCAGCAAAGAAGGAAAACACTAACACAAGTCTTAATGTTGGCTACCACACATTAGGCAATCTTATTAAATTCTAGTGACCAGCCACTGCGCCTTTAACTTCCACTAATAAACTGTACTATTATAGCCACATGCCCCCCTATTTTATTTGCTCCATTACCAAGTAGAGACTTAGAGAAAACCAAGGAATTTTATTTTACATCAATAGGCCACCTATGGACCAAGTTATGGATTTTTTAAGTTGGTTACAAAATTCTGACAAAATGAACAGTAACTACCCAACTTTGCATTGTCATATCTTTCGCTACAGGGCTCCAAATTTAGAAATTCCAAATTCCAGTTCATACTATAGATGTTTTCTAGGTGTGGTAAAAATTTTATACCAAGATTCATTCTAAACAGGGGGATATTAGACTTTAGGTCCAGAGTCAAAATTCTGGCAACTTTTGGACCATTTTGCCCATACAATTTTTCCACACCATCTAAACACTTGATTCACAAGGGGAAAACCCTCCAAATATATCCCATATATGTCCATTACACATAGGAATTACATTCTCTTACATCTAGCAACTTTATGTGGCTAAAAGAGAATTTACAAGTAAGCAACCTATCATTCACACTTAGGCAGCTTTGCACCACATCACTTACATAGCCAAAACATTACTCAAATGTTCTCATACTTGTCTCATCTTACATACAATACATGTACATGCAAACATTCACTACATAATGGTCTTAACTCATCTACATACACACCCTAAGTTACAGGAGTGCCTAAGACACAACGGACTCCAGAACAGGATGCTGGACAATTGCTGCATAACACAATATGTACCACCATTAAAAATACCAAATCTCCTCCTAAAATCACCAAACGTTTCAGATCTTAGAAATACATATGAAAGTTCATGTACCTGAAATATCAGCTCAAAAATCTAACAAAAAATGTCAGTTTGAATGTGATCCTTCTGCTGGACCTGAAATGACAGAATTGAGGGGAGTAAGTTCCATTGAGAAACTTAGTAAGGGTAACACTTGGTTTCTTAAGGTAATGTGATCCTCATTCAAACTTGCATCCAAAGACAATAAAACAAAAAAACCACAATGCATATAAACAAGATATAGCAACCAAATGCAGTAGCCATTCACAACCAACAAACACATGAAATGCAGCAGCAACAATAACCGTAGATTAGTCCATAAAACACATAATAAACTTAAGTAAATCACCATGGCAGCCCTCCTCAAGCTAATGCTTGGTCTTAGGAGGATTTTAAGAGTAGTTAGTACAAACTTTGGGCTCTAAAAACCCTCACTTTACTGCCATCATTGTGCACTTCACACTAGGTCACAAAACCTTCAATAAGTGCACTCCTCTCACTAAGCTTGGTTCATCAAGCTCATGGCTCTCTTCCAAGCTTACACCTAGCTCCATGGATGTTTGAAAATTGAATAAAACATTCCATGAGAGCAAGAGAACCCTTACCTTGATGGGCATGCTGAAATTGGAGCTTGATCCTAGGTGCATTCAAGTCTTAGCACCACATAGGTTCCAATTGCCCTTTCTTGCTTTCTATTGCCTTCAATTTCAATCTTGGAGGTACGGTGGCTATGGAGGAAGTGTGGTTGTGTTCTTGGGTAGGAGGAGGATGAAAATGAGAGAGGGATAAGTGATTTGGTCACTTAAATGGCCTTAAATGAGCTTAAGGGCACAAAATTCACTTAAACATGCTTAACCATGCTTTATGTCATTTTCCTTCTCACTAATTATGGTTTCTTTGTCTTAAAATCATTGGTACACATGTGCCCAACATTTTTGACTAATTATCAAGGCTTGGCTGAGTCCCCCATGGTGGGATAACCCAACAATTCCACCCTTAGACTTAAGTCAAAAGCTTGAACACCTTAAGGTTTACACGAGGACATTTAGGTCCTTATTGCCTTTAGTGTTTCCTTTGTCCAAACTTGTCTTTCATGAGTAATTTGGTCCTCCAATAGAACTTTCATACCATTTATATCCTTCCCATAACTCTCGAAAGCTCTTTCTTGAGAGTTTTGCAATTGAGTACCCAAATTTTCAAAACCTTACGAAAAAGTCCATAGGTTGCTTGACAAATAAGCAATCCTTAAGGCTTTTCTTGGGGGCCAACTTACCAACTTGGAACACTTTTAAGGAGGTGTTGATTATGCCTTTTCCCCCTACACTTCAATCACTATGGTGAGAATTACACAATATAATGGTTTTTAGCCATTATGACACACTTGTAATTCTTCCATTTTGTAAGGTGGTACAATACAAAACCAAAGTTTGTAGGAAAATGCCTATAACCATGCCTATACCCCTAAGTGCAAACCATCCCAGCAAAGCCCCTGAGCACACATCCATTGATCCTAGACTTGTCCCATAAATCTACACAAACCTGCAAACTCAAATACATAAGTTTATTCCTTAATATAAGACTTGCACTATGTACTTATAAGCTGAGCTTTTGGTTAGATACATACCTTTGCAAAACCGAGCTAAAATTAGCACACAAGCAACTACACAACTCAATCAATCTTAAAGCCTTTTCCTGAAACATGTACAATAAGGGGCATGAGTTTCATAAACTCAATAAGGATTACTACAAATCCAAGGAGCTTATTTAGTTAAGCTCGAAGGCTTAACCTCCATTTAGCATTACTTTACCTGCAAGAAAGACAAGAAAACACCAAAACCACAAGTACAATAACATATACACATAATAACTACAACTATGAGGGGTTAGCAAGCACATCCAAGCAACCAAGCACATAACTCACACACCACAGAGAAAATGTTCTTCTCGGCCGAAGCCAAACTAGCAAGTACATCCATAAGTTCCATCAATCTTCACGGTAAAACCATCCATTGCACTAGAACTCCAAGTTCAAATATAGGTTGCCCCTCCTATAAATGAACTCTAAGTACTTGCCACTAGTGACTAGCTAGCCAACATAACCCATAAACAAGAAGGTTCCATTCATGCCCCATATAGCATTCTAAGATCATATAACTCAATATACCATCACTTAGAAGCCAAATTACTAACTTGCACTTGGAACAATACCAAAATCAAGTAGAGAATCGTAATCCTTACAAATTCTTTTCTTTAGAGGTCTCGACCAACTTGAATCTCCAAGCCTCCTCTTGAAAATTCAATTACAATGTCGCCGAAGGCCAAGAACACCAATGTTGAGCTTGATTTTTCAATTCAAGTGCAAATCACCAAGGATTTGGCTCAAATCCGAAGCTTTCCAACCCAAGAACACCAAGAACTCAGTCAAGCTCACTAAGGAAGGTTTTGACCTTAAATCATGGCTTAATTGTTTAGTGGATCCAAGCATTACCAGGTATGTGCCAAATGGCACTAAAAATGGGCAAATGCTAGCCTTAGTGCACTCACTACTTGCATGGCTCATTGTACTACTTTCATACTTCTTTGTCTCATTATTACTACTCAAAAGAATGTTCAATTTGGGCCTTAATATTTGTTTCTCACCATTAGCAACTTAGGCTATTTAAATGTACATTTTGTACTGATAGTTCTTGGTTGCACATATATCCCACTTTCGACATTTTCATTTAAGTCCCTCATGGTTTTAATGTATTTTTCTTACATTTTTGGCATGGGCCAAGATTGAGGTATTGTCCTGACAAGAAGCTTGCCCAACTTCGCCAGGAGGTTTCAGAGAGATAGAAAAAATTTGTTGAGTAGTGTTCCATAACCGTCTCTGACTTTGGGTTAAAGTTGGCGGTGCAGACTTTCTTAACCAAGGCAGTTCGGGTGTAGAAGGAGGAGGTAGCTACTGATCTAACCAAGGCGTTGGCCCTAACTGTTGAGCTTGAGACTAAGGTCAATAATCTGAAGAAGTTGAAGAAAAAGAAGAAGAAAAAGGAGGAGAAGTGTCACACCCCACATAGGCCCCAACCTATGCACTCTCAATGCCACTCACCTTTCTACCCAAGAGTTATTTGGATACTCTGAACTTCAGTTGTTATTAACTACCTTTTTATTTAAGCTATTAATTGATAGGTAGTTTTAAGTCTTATTTTCTTAAGCTGAGAGCTAGGAGGTGCCCCAGGAGGCTTATGAGTTATTTAGAGCAATTACCTGCAGCTTAAGTAGGGCCCAACCACTAACTTGCAACACAAGGCAAGGCTGTAAATCAATAACTTTCAATACAAGCAAGGCATACACTTAATCAATTAAGTGTCTAGGACGTGTGCTCATCAAGTGTGCCACTCTCCTGAATGACAACCAAGAAGCCCATATCTTTGAAGTTTTGAAAATCAAGGTTTCCATGCACATGTATATTCGGCCAAACAAAATATCTCAAGAGATTTCTTACATGAACACATAACCATAAGTTCATAGACTTAACATAACTTGGCACAAAAGCATCCCACATATGTACATACAAAACCATGTACAATCCAGGCTACATACATACACAAAATAGCCTAAGTACAAGCATCACTAGCTTGGAAACATACCAAGGGTGCTACAAGTGCAAAATAGCCAAGGTTAAGTTTTACAAGCTAAGTTTCATTAGTCGCCAAGAAGATACCTAAGTGTGCAATACAGCAGTACACACCGAAGCACCAACCCAATGACCATATTCATGGTCATGAAAGTAAACACTACAATCAAAGCCATAGTCCACACATCCATCCTGCACCTAGATGTGTCCCACAAACTACACAAGCCTGCAAAACTTAGAATATAAGTTTTGGCCTTAACCCATAAGACTTGTAATGCAAGTAATCAACCCAAGATTGAGTTGGCACATTTCTTGAGCAATAAGTGTACTACCTAGTACACAATAAGCTACTCAAGCAAACTACCCAAGCTGTATATCCTTTCCTGAAACAAAAATATATGGGCAATGAGTAACAATTACTCAGTAGGCATTCACAAATGACCATATAAGGTCTATTTAGTTAACTCCAAGACTTAACCTCCTCAAGCTTGCCTGTCCTGCAAGAAAGACATGAAAACACCAAGATACAGGGCATATAATATATATTCAATATTAACTGAGACATATATATATATAACCTTAAACACTATCTACATTGGGTTAACACGCATAAACAAATCAAACAAGCACACAACTCACACACACACACAATGTTCATTCGGTTGAAATATTCACCCGAATGAATTATTCACTCGGTTGAAAATATTTCACTCGAATGAAATAATCACTCGGTTGAAACCCACTAGCAAGCACAACATCAAATCCCTGCACTTCAAGCCTTCCAATTCCCCTCCAATCCATTAGAGCTCCAAGTTCACTAGTAAGTTGGCCAACTTACTAAGAACTTTATGTGCTTGCCATTAAACCTTGACTAGCTAGCCAATTAACATAAAATTGAATCTCCTCAATATGCCCATCTAGCAAACTAAGATCATATAGCAATATTTAACCATCACTTAGCTGCCATTATTACTTGATCATGGAAAAAGTACCAAGAATTCAAGTAAACGTGAAACCCCACCTCAATTCAAAAGCTTGAGTTCTCGGTTGCTTGAGTATCTAAGGCCGAAATCAACTAAGTTGCCTAACACAACAAAGCCTTCAATTAGCTATCATAGTGACTTAATCATGGAGATTTACCAAGAAAAAAAGTGAGTTTATGAAGCTATAGTTCTAATTTGAGCTTGAGTGCTCTCGGCCAAACCTTGTTTCTCCAATTTCAAGCTCCAAACTTGAAACTCAAGGTTGCCTACCACGAAATTGAGGAATCGAAGCTTGATTTCGCTTCCACTCTTCAATTCATGAACATTCCGGCATGAACTCGGCAGCAATGTGTTTGAGCTCTCAAGAACACGCCAAACTCGGTTAAATCGAGACTAAGGGGTAATGAGTATAAAGTTTTAAGTGGAAGCATGCAATTTTCAGTTAAACGCCACATGTCCCACAATTTGGCCTTAATGCTCCACTTTGCCTTGCACTAATTTGCATGGCGTCATTAACCCTTAAATGCCTCATTATTTCAAAATAGCACTCATATATGGTACAATTTAGTCCTTAAAGTTACTTCACGCTATTAGCAACATAAATGTTCTCCATGTGCAACATTTCACTGAGTGATCAAAGTTCATCCGAATGAATTTGTGTTTCACCTGAATGAAGATATTTCACCCAAATGTACATGTACTTCACTAGAGTGAATATTGTTCACCCGAATGAAAATGTATTCCATGACCTTTTTATCAAGTCCCTCAGATTTTCCTACACATTCTTGGCTTGGGCCAAGTCCTGAGGGATGGTCCTAACAAGAAAGAAAGGAAGAAGAAGGTCGAGTTGCTGAAAAAGGAGATGGAACTTTTGCTGGCAAAAAAGGCCAAGCCTGATGAAGTGACTAAGTCCTTGTTCTGAGATGCTTTTTATCTTGCCTGCCACCAAGTCCATTCCCGATATCCCGACCTCGACTTTTCCTTTCTTCGAGGCCTGGATATTCCCAAGGGGCCTTCTTCGTCATGGTCCAATAGCATGTACCTTAACCTGGCCGAGCTTTCTCCACTAGCTGAAGAGGTGGATGGCGAAGATGAGGAAGAGGAAGATTGTTCCGAAGGTGGCGAAGACGCTACTGGCGCAATTTCAGCCTTCTTCCCACCTTTTTTTTTGTACTCCATGTATTGCTTGAATAAAATGCTTGTTCCTTCCAATTTTGGGTTAAGTTCATGAGAAATATGCCATCTAGACTGCGATCTGGGTTGTGACCTCCTTTGGCAAAGATATTTCCCAAATGAAGATTTTCCAAGTGTTGGAACAAATTCTGAATTTCATTGATTTTTTGTTTTACAATACTTGATCGTAATGGTTTTGTATTTTGTAATACATGATCATTGGAACGAACATGGCGCTTCTTCAAAATTTTCTAAGAACAAAATGATGCCCATCGGCATCTTCATTGTACGACATGTTAGGCCTGAGAGGGACTTCCGGTATGGAGATGCTGGTAGAGGAGACTTTCGGTGTGAGATTGCCTGAAACGCTCAAAAGAATAGGGGTTAGGAGGTCCTCAGAGTGTGTTTCCGGGGAAGAAGCCTTCGATGGCCAAGTCAGTATTTGGGGAGCAATGAGCATGAAATGGAGAGTAGAAAGTAGAGAGTCTTTTAAGGGTTCAGCCTCTGCTTACTAAGGTCATTCCCCAAGAATTTATAGGGGAGCATTGGGAGAAGTCCGTTTGACGCAACCCATTTAGATCATGACACGTGTTTGGCCAGATGTGGTCCGTACCTTTGGGGATGGGGATCTCTAGCTGGCCAAAGGTCAGGGCTGTGGGAGGCCTATGTGTTAGGGCCATGTGCGAGGTCCCTATGTCAGAGGCGTCTTCACCATTTTTGTCATGTCAACAAGACCCCTTCGGTGAAAGAGACCTCTTCAGGATATGAGAGCTTCTTGCCGAGGTTGCTCCAGTCATTCGAAAGGCCCCTCGGTAGAAAGGATTCCCTTCGAAGGATGTTTTCCCCTACTGAGAATGGTGAGTCTACTTTTCCTGAAGTTGGTCAGGATATCTTACCGAGGGTGGTAGTGCGCCATGTTCTTGAGGTTAGTAGTGTTATTCCCCGAGGGTGATGCTCGTCTTTACTGAGGGTGGTGGTCATCAGAACTTGGGAATTTGAAGGGTAATAGCCCTTTGGCTATCGCATGCCCCCCTCGGAAAGCCAAAGTTATAACTTCGGTGAGTGGAGTCTTAGAGCATTTTGCGGAGCCTGTTATGGAAGCTAGCAGTTACCAGAGATGTCGCTTATTGGCCTTTTTAGGCAGGGGGCACTTCGTTCTCCGAGGGTGTGTCCTCTCAGCTGAGGTAGCCTGTAAGTGTCACTCATCGTTCCTTGGCTACGCCCTTGGTATTTCCAAAGTGTGTATTCCCCTTTTAATTTTCTACTGCAGGTCAATGAATTGTCACGTCTCGTAATCAGATAAGCACGTCACTTTGGATAAGCTTGCCTAGGCCTCCGTGCTGTGAGGAGGCATGCCCTCATTTCCTGCATCGAGCGACTTGTGTCATGCAGCAATTGGTGGATAGTCGCGTTGGTTATGTCAACTGTGTCTCTTCACCTTCTAGGGGTAATTACGGCGATGATTCGCCTACCCCCTTCAACCTATATAAACCTTCCTCTCCTCAGAGTTCTCCTCCCTTACTTTCTTTTGCTTCCATTTTGCTCTCGTTTGCTCTCAAGCTTTTCTTTCTTTTCTGCGGCGGTGCGAGCGACGGGGTGATTTCCGGCTAATTTTTGCAACGGCGTTAACAAATCCTGATTTCGGCAAGAGTTTTGGTTGGTCATTCTTTCCAAAGTCCTTCGGTTATCTGTGTTTCTACTCATTTCCTTCTTCCGAAGTCCCTAGGTTTTCTTTTCTGAAGTCATTTCATTTGTCCAAACATGTCTTCTCCAACCCTACTCTTGACTGTTCATCCCATTTCCCGAGAGTTAGGCTCCTCTCGACTTTCACCCGTGCTGCACCACTTCGGAGAAAATGGAGAAGTGAGCAGCTAAGTTCTACCTTCCCTTTTGCGCTGTGACTAGGCTACCTACTACAAGCCTGGTTAGTTACATGTATCATTCGGATGAGGTTAATGTTTTTTGGGCCCAACTGAAGGCCAGACTTTGGTACCCTCCCTCAAAGATGGTTTACGAGTTTTGCCAATTTCATGGCATATCTGTTAACCAACTTCCTCTGAATGCCTATTGTTATTTTAATGCCTTCCTCTGCATGTGTGGCATTTTTGGGATAAAGCCCCACTTCATCATCTCCATGCAGTATTACAAACTTCACCCCATCCCAAAGGGAGAGTTTTATTTCTTGCTTCCTAGAGGATCCGGGAGCAAGAAGTACACGTTTACCTTTGATACGAAGGACAATTGGTGGGGTTGGTAGAAGAAAAATTTCTTTTTAAAGGTGGTTGAGGCATGGAAACATGTACCGACCTGGTGGGCCTCGGGGACTTTGAATGCTGATGTAGTTGACCACCGAAGGTTACTAACCCCTGAGTTATAAATGAGGTTTGACGACTTCGACAGCCGCATTCGCACTGTCACGGACTGGGACCCCGAGGTCCTTCCTCGTTCCTTATACCTTTTTCCCATTAAGTGGAACTTCATGACCGAAGAGGTTCTTCGGGAGTTAAGGGTAATTAAGGAACATAAAACTGACCTGGACATGTCGAAGCCTGCTTTAGATGGAAAAAAGGTGTGGCTAGTGATGCTTCTTTGGTGCGAGCTCACATACGAGGGCCTTGTGGAGAGTAAGTTATCTTCCAGATTTTGTTATATGCATTCCTCTAGACTTACACTGATGTCTTTCCTTTTTCAGATATGGGTAATCAATCCACTGCCTGCTACAAGTCCCTCTTCCTTGGGCAGGCTAAAAAGGGGGAGCAGCAAAGGAAGAAAGCTGCCCCGGAGAGGAAAAAGATGATTGGGGGAGGGCCATCTTTGGTGAGGAAGAAGGCCAAGAAGGACTCTCTTCGCCCCCTCCCAAAAGCGACGTGGAGGTGCAGGACCAGACTTTGGTTCGTGCCGACCCACCCTTGGAGTCAGCGGTGAACTTAACTCCACGGAGCCCCACTGCTAAGGCCGATGTCTTGGGGACTTCAGCGGGGGCCCCTTCCGCTGAAGAGCTTGAGGAGCGCTGAAGAAGGAAGGGCAAGCAGGTCCTTGCTGATGTACAGAAAGTCAGCGAGTCCAAAGAGGATGTCGCTGAGGTTCCACCAGGTTTGTCCCTTAGTCATTTTTCTATGAGTTTGGGACTTTTTGGCATTTTAGATCTTATAGACGTATGGCTAAGGGATAATATGCTGATCGAACTTCGGCGTGATTTTGCAAATGAGCAGGCAACCGCCGTGTGGATGGTGGAACACGCCCGGAAGTGGGCCCTTCGGGACTCCTACATCCCAAGGGGCAAGGTGCCAAAGGAGCCTTTGTGGACCTTCGTGGAGGACATGAACTTGTTCTCCGAGGACAGCCAAAAAATGGCTCCTCAGATGGCGAAGGGCATCCTTACCAACGCCACCTTCAAGTCCCTTAGTGAGGAATGCCCGAATGAGGGGGTCCTCCCGCAAGGATGTCCGAACACGCTGCCTAGGTATCCTTCGAACCTTTATCCTTTTACTACATTTTTCTAAGTGTTTGCTTTTCTTTGCAAAACTTCACTGAGTGTCCTTCCCTTTGCAGCTCTTGGCGTACAGTCGATACTTTAGAGCTTGGGCAGCAAAGCAGTATTTGGTCCAATCTTGGATGAAAGAGCACTTGGAGAAAGCCAAGGTATTTTGTGCCAGCTCGGTCATTAAGTACACCGAGGTGAACAAGATAACAAAGGAGGAGATGGCCAAACTTCGGGAGGAGTCTTTGAAGAGTCAGGAGGAGCTCTTTCAAGATTTCTCTAAGAAGATGTCTGACCTTAGCGTGAAGGTCATTGAGCTAACTTTGGCTAACGAGGCCTCCCGACAGTAGAAAGAGGAGGACTCTGCACTCCTCATGAAGGCCCTCACAGACAATGCCAAACTTCAAGCCGAGGTCGACGCACTGAAGAAGGAGAAAAAGAAGAAGAAGTTGAAGAAGCTGGAGAAGAAGGTCCCTGAGCTAAGGGATGAGCTGAATGACTTGGTTGTCGAGAAGGACAAAGCTGATCAAGCAACCAAGGTTGTGTTCCAAGACGGCTTCTGTTTGGCTTGACACCAAGTTCTGGCCAAGTACCCAGACCTCGACATCTCTTTTTTGGTGGGTCTGGACATTCCCTAAGGGCCTCGCTGGACATGGTCAAAGATAGAGCACCTCAATCTTCCATTTTCCCTCCCTCCAGCACCAAAGGTTGTGACAGAGAAGGTTGGTGGTGAAGCAGCTTAGGATGGCGTGGTCCCCTAGGCGTCCAGAACCCTGAATAGGCTTTTTTTTTTTTCTTCTTTTTCTTTGTAAACTTCTTCTCGTTGTACAAATGCATTAATAAAATTTTTTTTCCTCCTCCAAAATTTGGCTAAGTCTCAAGACATATTTCTCCTATATTATCTTCAGTACCGAGGGTCAGTTCAACCATTTTCGGTCCAGGTCCCTCGGGAAGATAGTAAGTATCCTTTGCGCCTGTTATCTGGATAGCCACATTCTTCGTGCCTGATATCCGGATAACTGCCTTCGGCACATATAGAGCCAGTTTTGGCTAATTTCTTTCGGCAAAGCTTTGCCTATTTGTATCAACCATGTTCGGTTATTTCTCCTTCGGAGAAGATGTATCATTTTTGTACATAGGTACTTACACCTTGTTTGGCTAGACTCCTTTAGTGGGACTATTTTCCTTAGAAAAATTTCTAAGTGTAGAATTTTTTCAAAGCATTTGAATGCCATGTGTTCTTCAGTTCCACCTTCGGTAACGCCGAGCTTGTAGACTCCTGGCCAAACTTCATCAAGAACCAAATAAAGCCCTTCCCAGTTTGCCTGAAGTACTCCATGAGATGGTCTTCGGCGTTCAAACTCAGCCTTTCGGAGGACAAGGTCCCCCTTCCTGATTCCTTTTCGCTTGACATGCGAGTTTGCAGTGACAGCTTTCCTTTGCTGAAAAGCTTTTCTTCTAAGCTCAACCACTTCTCTGTATTCGTCAATTAGGTCTAGCTTGGTTCTCAACCCAAGGTTGTTCCCTTCTTCATCGAACACTTGTACCCTTATCGATGGCTGAACCACTTCAATAGGAATAATGGCCTCCGTGCCGAATACAAGTGAGAAAGGTGTCTCACCTGTGGCCCTTCGGGGGGTTGTCCGATAGCTCCATAACACACTAGGAAGTTCTCCTGCCCTTTTCCTTTTGTTTCCTTCAATCTCTTTTTTAAACCATCCTTTATGGTTCTGTTGGACACCTCTACCTCTCCGTTGCTCAGAGGATGAGCTACCGTTATGAAGTGTATTTTTATCCCGAGGACGGTAGTGAATTCTTGGAATCCTTTATCAATAAACTGGGAATCATTATCGGCCACTATCACCCTCAGTATGTCAAATCTGAATATGATG